>OV743325.1:11307500-12597500 GCA_928268935.1 Lasiommata megera
AAATATTGCCACAAATAAAGTAGTCTTAATAAATCTAAATCTAAACGATAATTATATCTTTATATTGAAGAAAAATCTCCCATTGTTCTAAAACTTCAAAGTCACATATTTCAGCTCCGATATCACTTTCGGCAAAATTCTTTTTTGATTTTTTTTTTACTATTTATTACCCTAACCGTTAGCAACAATTACATTAGTGGTCGCTCAAAAAAAATTATGCCAAGGCCCATACAAAATTACGCAAACCCCTTTAACAGATTTACATAAACAATAAATTTAAAAGCAGCTTTAAGAAAGCATTCTAGACGGTTACTCGTCATTCCAGAGGCGAGGAAATGTATGAAATACACTAGTAACCGTATTTCAATGAAGTTCACATCTCATAGTATCTCACAATTTTGGTCTCGAACTGGTAATCGCACCAAGGATCCGTAAACAAACATCCCGTTACTGGACCAATAAAGCAGTTAGCCTAACTGAATTACTATTAGGCCAGGCTTTAGTCATTTGATAGCAATTTCGCAAGCGTGCGAAATTCTAACGCATCCAATTAGTTTACATTCATTCCCGGAATAAACTGATGTACTTAATCTAAACCAGGATTATGTGCAGTGAATATATTTAACGCGTATTGCGTTTTCGAGTCAGTTTACGTTTCCTTTTGAATCAGTTTATGATTTTGCTTTTACAGTTTACATACTTATTCAGCTCTAATATAACTCCAGATCAAGGCATACATATCATTCCAAATTCATAAATGAAATATGTAATATTTGATATACTTAACCAGAATAATAAGCTGTGATAGCATAGTAAAATAAAACGTAAGCTTGTAGAAAAGTTCTACTATAGTGTAAAGGATTATGTAAATGATAAACAAGCATGGGTGTGAAATATTGCTCTAATAAGATAGCTCATAATATAATTTTAAGTTGCATGTGAGATGGTGATAACAAAAATAAAATTTACCTGGCTAAGTTTGTTGTGGGCTTCTTGGCCGGGGCGCGGTTGGAACCCTCATAGCTTTAGTTTTAAGTTTACGAATGTAGTTATCACCATCAAATCACTAGTATGTAAATTATTGATGCGTCAAAAGCGCCTTTTAAAGGACTAATTGAATTTGAATTTAGTAAACCTATGATGGCCTAGTGGTTAGGCCGTCCGCCTCCTAATCAGAGGTCAAGGGTTCGATCCCGGGATCTCTAACTTTTCGGAGTTAAGAGAGTTAAGAGAAAGGAAAACATCGTGAGGGAACCTGCATGCCTGAGAGTTCTCTATAATGTTCTCAAAGGCTTGTGAAATCTGCCAATCCGAACATGGCCAGCGTGGTGGACTATGGTCAAACAAGGAGCGGAGAATTAATCTATGCACAAACCTAAAAAACGCAATAAATATCTTTACTTACTATTTTTATTGACAAGTTAGCCCTTGACGGCGATCTCACCTGATGATATGTGATGATGCCGTCTAAGATGATAGCGGGCTGTTAGTATACACCTCATTAGTTTCTACGCGACATCGTGCCGGTACGCAAAATCGCTTGGCGATACGTGTTTGTTGGTATGGTGGTACTAGCCACGGCGAAGCCTCCTACCAGACCAGACTCGAGCCGGGAATCGAACCAAAGACCTCACGCTTTATAATGCCATTGAGGTCGTCGTCTTGTTTTATTTAGGCATTAAATCGAGACCTTGCGTAGTCTTATTGCGTATACTGCGCAACATTTGTGGCCAGGTTGCGCTGTATACATATGGAATAATATAATATATCGAATAATGGCATATGGAAAACAGACGATTTTTTGCTATACAAAGTGGCCTGTCTAAATAAATCTCGGCGAAGTTATCTTATTTATATAAATGCCAAAATAAATAATCAATTACAAGGCGAGAATTAGTTATGCTACAAACCATTTAGCTCTCAACAATTTAATTGCGAAACTTTGTGCATTGAGTGAAATCACTGGTCATGAATAGCTAGCATTGCTGCACGTTAAGGGAATGCAAGCGGAAACGTAAATTATGGTACAGATGCAAAAATATGCAAGATTATCATAACATAAATTAATTCAAAGAGTATACAAACACACTATCATGTGAAAAAATACAAAAATGGTTAACACAATCCGGTTTTTGAAAACATAACTAAAATAATTAAATAGTCCTTTAAAAGGCACTTTTGAGGCGTCAATAATTTACATAATAGTGATTTGATGGTGATAACTACATTCGTAAACTTAAAACAGCTATTACAGTTACAAACTCGCCCTTGTCTAAGAAGAAGCCCACAACAAACTTGGGGTAAATTTTCTTTTGTATCACCATTCCATTTAAAAATAATTATATGTTTAATAAAGCCATATTAAACACATAAAACGTATCTTAATTTATCCGATTACCAACCGAGGGATAACTCGCAAAGCGCTTGCTTATTTAAAATTGGTTAGGTTATATGGGAGGAGTATAATAAATAAACAGTAATTCATTAATAATTTTTTAACTGTATTTAAAGTGGTTGATATGAAGTGATTGCTATGAACCGATAAGACCGTCAAATTTTACAATATTATGCGTTATTTTTCGGTTTTGTGTATATAGCGTTATGTACAATAAAAACCCATTTATTGATTCAATAATTTTTCATTATCATTAAAAACCAGCTCATTTCAGAACGCAAATCTCCTCTCGGCATGGGAATGGTTTTGGTGGTAGTCAACCAATCTGACCAAGTGAGGATTGGAAGATCCCACACACCTTTGAATGCAGGTTTCTAACAATGCTTTCCATTAAAGCAAGTAATTTTTAAAATTACAATGCTATTATTAAAACACAAATCACTCTGAAACGTCAGAGTTGTGTGCCGACGATTGAAACACAAAACTATCACCTCTTTGTTATTTCACAGTATTAAAAGATAGTTTTAATATACAACAGTGAGTGCGAAAGACGGAAAGGCGAAGCCCGGAGGTGCCTGTACGAAATGAAAACTACATAAATAACCGTATCCTAACAAATAAACTGTATCCTAAAGATAAGTTGCAAATTATTTTGTGCAAACCATCGGATGGATCTAAAAATAAAAAATATCTGTCAATTTGATTATATAATCAAATGATTATTATATAAAATAATATGATCCAGTGAACATGTCAAAAACAAAATCTGTCTGTGAATGGCGCCAGTCGATAACGTAAGCGACTATTTACCCTTTTGGGAAAGGAAATAAGCCAAGAATAAATAATTTATGCAAATTAATATTCACTGAGGTCGAGATCTATAAGGAGCGCTTAGCCCAACCGCCGACTTAAGAAACAGTTAAAACTAGAGAAAGTTATGTGTCGGCCATAAGGCTGTCTGGTTGTAACATGTACTTTGGCTAGACAAAGTCAGATTATGCTCTATAGATAGGACCTAAGACATACTCACGTTTTCCTACCACCTTATCGACATTTGATAATTTTTATTATTTACACATCCGATAATCCGCCTAAACTATTTTAAAAATCACATTGAAATATTATTAATATCATCATGATCAACCCATTGCCGGCTCAATACAGAGCACGGGTCTCCTTTCAATATGAGACGGGTTTGGCCATAGTCCACCACGCCGGCCATGTGTGGATTGGCAGACTTCACACGCCTTTGAGAACATTACGGAGAACTCTCGGGCGTGCAGGTTTCCTCACGATGTTTTCCTTAACCGTTAAAGCAAGTGATATTTTGATTGATTAAAAACATGTATTTTTAAGTAACACAATATTTTTATATAAACAAAACATATTTATAAAAGTGTGATAAAATTGTTTTATTATTTCAAAACAAAATTATTTACGTACAAACAATTAAAGGTGTAGCGCCTGCAGGAATCAAGATTGCGATAGCTTAATTCTTCATCCGAAAGTTAAGGTTCCTAGGTTGAAAACCTAGGAGTGCCTGAGCCAACCTTAATGCATCTAAGAATATCGTATTTCACCTACTTCTATTTGACTTTTAGTTTAATCTGGTATAGCATTAAAAGTTTTGGTGAATGTGGGCCTCAAGACTCTTTAGTTGTTGGCGCAACTATATTGGAGCTTGCCATCTATTTTTTGCACTTAGACTAGATGTAGACCAGGATCCTGATAATGGATTCCGAGGGAAGCCTAGGAATTTTTTAATTAAACAATGCGGACGGAACTTAATTGAATTTTGTTTCGTTGGATAGATAAAAAAAAAATTACATTATTGTATATAAATAAAAATCATTTTTTTTAATCAAAAAGCTTTTATTCATAAATTCATTTTTTTTTAAATATTTTATTTGGCAATCTTAACAAATTACAATCCTTATAATTAAATCTTAACTTATATACATGTTCTACATCTAATTGTAATTTTAATTGACTGCACAGCATGACAAAAGTTTAACCAATTACAGAAATATAAATTTAAAAGTTAGGTGTAATACTTAATTAATCCTATTACATTCAAACAAAATTTCCATTACAGTTTACTTAATTAATCCTATTACATTCAAACACAATTTTCTATAGTGACCGTTAAAGATATCAATTTTGGAGTTATTTCTGACAATCTCATTGTACAAACGACACATTCTTACAATGGGATTATAGTACGAAGTTATTGTTTTTACAAACCTATTGAGGTTTGTAAATACAATAACAAGATACGTATGCCGAAAGCCCAAGACATTTATCATTGGATAAATGTCTTGGGCTTTCGGCATACGTATCTTGTGTTGATGTTTATTTGAGATAGTAAAGTGGGGGAGTCTAAGTTTAGAATTATAATACTATATCATGGTCGCGCTGATGAATTTTATTATAATTTATATAGATGAATATATTGATAAATCGATCGAAATCCTGCACAAACTATCTAATTTACACAAGCATGATGTGAAACAATTTCGAAAGTTTGCAAGTAAAGCGCTAATAGAAAAAAAAGTTATCAAAATGAATTTAATACAAGTTTTCTTATTTTACTTTAAGCTTTATTCTTAAAGTGTGCCATAATTGAATTTTTATCAAGCCTCGCTCTAGTTATTAGTGTTCATCGCCTCCACGTTGTCTGTAAACAGCTTTTTAATAAATTTAATCGACGAGTGAAACAGATTATTTTGAGGAAAAAAATCGAGAAGGCTTAACTTAATTTCAAGTTAATCTACTTACAAACTAATTTTTAATTCAAGGACTATCTATTTTAATCCGTAAAAGCCAGACTATTATATTGTTGTTGTATTTTAGGTACAATGCAAATTTATCCTCATCTGTAGGAAAAAAGTTCTATTCTGACTGATTAACTGATCTATCTATGCACAGATCAAACCATTGGATGGCACAAGCTAAAATTTTGTATTGATTTAGCTATTGTAACGCAGGTGTCCACTAAGAAAGGATTTAAATTTTTTTTTTATTAAAATTTATCTTCTGATATGTTTACAGCTATGAGGTTTGAATTTGGTATGAAATTTAATGTTACTTCAGTTTATATAAGGTGTATTTAGTAATATCTTAAGGTGTATTTAGGATAAACGTTGCGGATTCTGAGAGATTATAATACAGTCAGTGTTATCCTAAAATTAGGATTTCATTATCTCTTCAATATTACTAGTTGTATTTATTTACAATTCATGTTTTTTTTTTGTGCCTACTTATTAACTGGTAACAAAATTTTAATTAGACCCAATCGATACCTCCTTCTCCTTTACTGAACATATAACACGCAAAACGTTTAAACGGCAACGAAGGGAAACGACTGTCTAAATAAATATTTTAAAAAATCCATACTTATACATATTACAAAATGTAAGCATGCAATTATATTAGTGTCCGTAAGTAAAAAGCACTTTTCAGGTTGCTAATGTAGAAGCACGTACTGTTCATTCGTTACGTAACTACTACTACTACTAACAAAATTTGTTTTATTAATGGACAAATAATGAAGTCGTGAGTAAAATTTCACCTTTCAATTTTTATTAGTGTTAACTACACTTGGTTGAAATATCAAATGTTATATATTTTAAATGCAAACAAAATTTCTTAGCCTCCAGTATTTGAATACACACACTTATTTACTCCAATAGTGGCATGAGTGCTTTTCCAACTAAGCAACATTCCTTGTACTGCCGATGCAGGAATTATTATATCGATGCATTTTTTCCAGCCTGTGGTTATTGGGAAAATGTGTACAATAATTGTAAAAGCCATATGGTGATTTGCGACCCATTGTTAGAGAATAACAATGTTCTAACCTGACAGGCTTTCTGGGCCCAAATCCATAATATTTTGTTCGTTGTTTACACTGGGAATCACAGCTGACACCTTTTTACACAGATTAAGTCAATGACGCCACTAAATAATTAAACATAACAATAAAAAACACCCAAAGAAAGAGAACTTTTCCTTTGTAAATGTGAATCATATTGTTGAGTTATTTTTTTAAAAACGCCTTCCTTACAATTGCATTTCAATATATTATTCTTAAAAAGACTAACTTGTAGCCACTATTGAGATCCGATTTTATTTGTTACTTTAAAAATGTTATCTTTTTATTGATCTTAATTATGTAAGTCGAATTCTGATGATGTTACCATCTCAACAGGCCTTATATTAGAAACAACATCATATATACCAAGATCTGGGACTGATGCACATTTCTCTTTAAGACTTGCGTAGGATTTTCTGTCATTCCTATGAATTATGAAATCATTATGTTTAACCGATTTTCCAAAGTCTTCGAGATTTACTCTTGGCCTTTTCATTACGGCATCGCAAATATCTTTCATTTTGTCGGGAGGTATTATTGCTATTTGACATTTAATTTTATTTCTCACCCTGTCGGTGTCATCGCCTTTCATGTCAAATGAATTTTCTATATTAACTGGTGCTGTACTTATTGATCCACCATCTTCACTAGCATTATATAATTTTTCAAAATTATTATTAATATTTAATTTTGGCAAGCGAAAGGAACATTTATTTTGATGCTGTTCAATTAATACTGTGTTAGTATATGAATTCCTCGTTTGGTTTCCCTTACGAAGAAGAACACGCAGCAAATATATTATAATAAACACCAGTATGAAAAATATTGCACCCGTTATATATATACAATACACGGGCGTTTTTATAAATTCGGCATCCATCTTATTTTAAATCTGAAAGAAAAAAAAAATTACCGTCATAAGTTGTTTCAAGAAAGATCAATCGCTTACAAGTCGCGAGTGATAGAGAGAGCTATGTTCGGAGTATTTCTGCGTATCACATTATGAAAGTAGAGATCCTCCTACCAAATTCACCTATGGGCGATTATGGGGCGTGTTAAATTGAAATGAAATGAAAAAATGAAAATATACTTTATTGCACACCAATACAGAAGAAAAAAAAAAGAAGAGAAATAAACACACACAGAAAATAAATAGGTGCAATAGGCGGCCTTATCGCTAATGAGCGATCTCTACCAGGCAACCTAGCACAAAGCAGGAAAAAAATATAAAGTAAGGCGAGGTTGGGATGTACAATGATAAATAGAAAATATACGGTTAAATAAATTGGTGCCAATCAGTAATATAGTGTTTTAAACATTATATTATGTATGGAAACTTTGCTTTTCCTCAAATATATTTCACTAAGTATATCAAAGTATAAAGCAATGTTATTAAAAACGTAATTATTAAATCTGACATAAACAGATTCTGAATAAGTCTTAGTCCATTAGCGCATTGCAGTGGATAAAAAGAATTAAATAGGTTTCACCTAACTCAAATATGTAGCACTATGACATTCTTTTTTTTTATACAGTACAAGTTAACCCTTGACGACTATCTCACCTGGTGGTAAGTGATGCATCATCACATCGCATCATAGCCTACAGTCTAGGATGGTAGCGGGCAAACCTCTTAGGGGTATGGGAAACCCACACTCCTAATTGGTTTCAACGCGACATCGTGCCGGAACGCTAAATCGCTTTGCGACACGTCTTTGTCGATAGGGTGGTAACTAGCCACGGCCGAAGCTTCCCACCAGACAAACTTCACATTCACTTTTTATGACTATTCCTTGAATTAGGCCAGTGCTTTACAAAAAAATGAACTAATTTTATTTAAAATTCAATAAAAGGAAAAAGGATATTGTTGGAAGTGAAACAAGAAAACAAAAAAAAAACCCCACATACCTCAATGTGTATATGAATAGAGATAAGAAGAACTCAATCCTAATGAACTTTCTCAATCACTTTTGTGGCTATTACGTATCAAAATATGTCATTATATTACACATTATTACTGATCACACGTCGAATATAATATAATATGACACACGTTTTAAGTATGTCTGTCTTCCATGGGATACAAAATGCCAATACATGCACTGGATTTTGTCTTACCTACGTCATGAAGTGAACAACCAATGACAGGGTTTGGTTAGATTAATATGAAAAATATTATTAATATTATTTTCCTTCCGTGGTCGTAGGTATAATAATTATTTGGGGAAAACACTGCTTGTAAAACGAAACTTCTAATTTGCGTCGAGAAAAAGGTAATTATTTGAGCACACGACATAATCTCTAATTAAATGACTAACTAGAATTTATTACTGATAATTTAATTTCGATTTCCCTCATGCCGACGTGACGTGAAACGTAAAGCAAAATAATTTAGGAAGTAAAAGTTTCGTAAGATTTTCAAGAAAATATCTACCGTTAAAACTGTTTTTTATTTAAGGCATTTCTAGGCATAGGCATTGCTAGGTAGCTTATAATATCTTTATAATATATAATATACAGCTTATTACCTTATCGGCTGATCAGTTCCGCTTAGCAATTTTCTAGGAGGCTTTTTAGTAAACCAGCCTGAAATTAAAACTAAGCACAGAAATAAATTTAATTTTTGAAAATACGTTATCGGTTTAAGTTCTTTTATGTTTCAGTCAAATATTTAGAAAGGTATTAAAAGATATTTAAGCCTGAAATAAAAAATCAGTTTTTTTTTTATTTAAGGCATTTCGGTGGGGGTTTCAACACTCAACACGAACAACTTACTTCATGATTAAAAGAAGAGCTACAGTTAATTACATAGTTCAAGATTTCCCAAGTATGTGACATAGTTCGAACATGTTACAATTGCTTCGGACTGTGGAACCTTTGGTAACTGTTGACCTCATTCGTGGCTCAGCACTTGCGCTGTCGTGTGTCAGTGGAAGGTCTTTGATTCGATTCCCGGCTCGAGTTTCGTGTCTGGTCGCTTCGACCACGGTTAGGTACCACCCTACAGACAAAATCGTGTTGCCAAGCGATTTAACGTTATGGTACAATGTAGGACGGCAACGCGTCGATGGTTTCTCTAGAGCTGCAGATGTTCATGGGCGACGGTAACCACTTAACATCAGGTGTTCCATCTGCCTCTTTTCCTGCGATATAAATATAAAACAAGAGGAACTAAATATATTAACGAAAAATAATGAACTGGCATTCGCACCTAGTATTAGACCAGTGAGGTAGTCCTACCTATGATAATATACCTGCAATTGTATTTTAATATGTTATCTGGATATCCTGCTTCTCATTCCAGCTCGATATCTCTCTCTCTCCCACCAATGAGATGATATGAGCTCTTTGCTCCACCGCACGCTATTAATTTTGCTGATGACGATATCCGTATGTTAATTATGACTCCGTAATGTTTTATTTAACCCAATTAATGTTAAATTAGTTTTAGCCACAAAAACGCTCATGTAATAACGCTCAATAATTTACCAACTTGAGTCAGGCGACAAATTGACATCCGGTAGCTGGCTTATAATATCTTTATAAATATAATATCTTAAAATTACGTAATAAGCTATAATATTTATATTATAGCTTATTCAGAATATATAAATATTATAGCTTATTACGTAATCGGCTGATCTGTTCTGCTCAGCAATTTTCTAGGAGTCTTTTTAGTAAACTAGCCTGAAATTAAAACTAAACTTAATTAAAAATACTATAATATAATTTTTGAAAATACGTTATCCGTGCGTGCGCTGTCATATTATAAAGTTGGAGGTCCTGGGTTCGATTCCCGGTTCGAGTCTGGTTTGGTGGGAGGCTTCGACCGTGGCTAGTTACCACCCTACCGACATAGACGTGTCGCCAAGCGATTTAGCGTTCCGGCACGATGCTGCGTAGACACCAATTAGGAGTGTGGATTTACCATACCCCGCTACCATGCTAGACTCCATCACAACTTACCACCAGGTGAGATAGCTGTCAAGGGCTAACTTGTAGGGTATTAAAAAAAAACATTATTAAGAATTCTTATGTAGACATACTTTGACCTGTACAGCGCGTATTTGGGATAAAACATACATGTATATTTATTAGTATGGTTAAAATTTTATGCCAAATTTACTGAGGGGAAATACTTAATTATCCATTTCAGGGACATTAAGTAATTATAAACTTCGCTGACTTGGTATCTAACTCAATCGTTTCCTGTGGAACGTTCGAGGAATCATTAATTAAACAGTCTTGTCCGAGTTTTCAACGGATACGTCTTCAAACTTAATCCGCTAAGAACTATACGTAGGTTATTTCTGTTGGTTTTAGTTTCATCATCACCATCATCATTTTAACTAATAGATGTCCACTGCTGATCTTAGGTCTTTTGTAGGGAGTTCCAAAATCCACGGTCTTGGGCCACTTGTTTCCAGCGGCTCCCTGCGATTCGTCTGATGTCGTCTCTCCACCTAGTTGGGGGTCGACCAACGCTATGTTTACTGGTGCCGGGTCGCCCTTCCAGCACCTTGGCACCCCAACGTCCATCGGTTTTCCAAGCTATGTGCCCCACCCAATGTCACTTCAGCTTCGCAGCTCGCTAAGCGGTAATTCTAGTTCTTCTTCGGATCTCTTCATTTCTGGTCATGTAGAGACCACTCCTCCTAGCATGACTCTCTCCATCGACCACTGAGTGACTGTGAGCCTTCTTATGAGGCCCATAGTGAGTGTGAGTTTAAAAATAACTGATATGAAACAATTTTGGTGTCTCTCATTCCTTATGCTCATGCTTCACAACAAAAAAATAAAGCGTCCATTCTAAAACGTCAGCAGTATTTTTTTAAAAGCTCGCAATAAAAAATTAACTCGCATTTACGCAAATTCTCACAAAGATATTAAGTTGCTATTGCTTGGGGTCTTATCGTCTGAAATATTATAAAAGAAATGAGCGTATCTCGTCTCAAACAATCTCGTAACAATGATTTTGTAGACAACATAAAATCTTATTATTAAATTCTGTACCACTGAAGCGTTTTAAATGCCTTACTTAAATTCTCCGCCCCAAACTTTTAACGTTAAGGATAAAGAAGGACGTTAGTTTAGTGCAGCTAAGTTGATTCATTTTACGACAAAATTTAACATTAATTATGTACTATGATTTTCTAACTACAATGGCATCTGCGGTGATCTTTTTGTGTCGTGTGACATAGTTTATTTAATACTAGCTGATGCCCGGGACTTCGTCTGCGTTGAGTTAGTGTTTGTGATAGTGTGTTTGTTTGTCCTCCAATCACGAAGGAATGGATTACTTTACCGACGACCTTGAAATATTTACAGGCTAAACATAAAAGTATCTATTTTCTAACAAAAAAAAGAATGAATGGAATCATTCTTTTTTTCCTCTGCCTCTGCCTCTGCCTCTGCCTCTGCCTCTGCCTCTGTGAGTACGCAATAATGGATAACAACTAAATACGCATTTGACTATCATCCCCTCTTCTAAAGGAACCATGCTGAATTCCGGGATAAAACTGTCCTTCATGTTACGAATAATTTAAATCATGATGAACCCATTGCCGGTTCACTACAGAGCGCAGTTACCCGTGCTCTACTCAATATAAGAAGGGGTTGGCCATAGTCCACCACGTTGGCCATGTTCGGATTGGAAGACTTCTTACGCTTTTGATAACATTACGGAGAACTCTCAGGCATGCAGGTTCATGATGTTTTCCTGGTAAAGGTAGTTAAAGCAAGCGATATTTTAATTTTCTAAAAACGCACATAACTCGAAATATTTATAGGTGCGTGATTAAACCCCCTACTCCTGATTAGGAGGTTCCTAACCACTAGGCTATCACAGCAGCACTTCACTTTTTAGTGACCAATAATTTTGTATGAAATGGATCCATTAAAATGTCACAAAACTCCAACTTTCATGATAATCCGCAGACACTGTGAACTAAAGTAATATTATTTTAATTTCGGGCATCAATATGACTGAACTCGAGCTTTTTCGCGAAACAGACGCATCGGAGTAATGGAGGCATTTACCAATTTTATTACAACCATAAAAATTTTATATTAAAATCGAAATCACCATTACAAAAGTGAAATGGGAATAAAAAAAGCTTAAAAATCTAAACATTTCATAACTTTAAGTGTAAAAGTATGTAGTAGTAAAATAACAAGAAAAAAACACTATTCTGTTTAAAAAACAGAACAAAATTGAGTAAACATATAATAATGTGCGTGCGTAATAAAATTAAATATAATTTACATACAATAACAACAATTTAACATTAAGAATTAGTAACGAAAACGTTGTTTACATTATTATAAGACAAAAAAAAACTTAGTTTATATTATATACCTTTATACTTAATTTTATAACACAATATTAAATATTCAATTCCGCGATTATGATTTTTTTTTTCCACTACAAGTTAGCCCTTGACGGCAATCTCACCTGATGGTAAGTGATGATGCAGTCTAAGATGGTAGCGGGCTAACCTGTTATGGGTATGGTAAACTCATACTCCTACTTGGTTTCTACACGATATCGTGCTGGAACGCTAAATCGCTTGGCGACACGACTTTGTTAGTATGGTAACTAGCCTCGACCGCAGCCTCCCACCAGACCGGGATGATGCGCGGCCAATTTACAGACAGATAGACAGACAAAAAATAAAAATAAATTGTTTTGGGCGCTGTATCGATAGTAAAGCGTCCTCCAAAATATATTTAATGTACAGAATTCGTCCTGTTACAGTTTTATTATATTTTACTCAGTCAACTACAAGTCAACCCTTGACGGCACTCTCACTCGAGCCGGGAATCGAACCCAGGACCTCCAACATTATAATGCGAGACCGCGCCAAGCCACGGAGGTCGTCAAAGTATTCAATAAATAAAAATAATATTGTAGAAAATAAGAATACTTGGATGCAATGTATTAAAATAAAGAGACGAACTATCCATCTTAAAAACGTGATTAGTTTTGACCCGGCTCGAGTCTGGTTTGGTGGGAGGCTACGGCCGTGACTAGTTACCACCCTACCAACAAGACGTGTCGCCAAGCGATTTAGCGTTCCGGCACGATGTCGCTTAAAAACCAATTAGGAGCGTGGGTTTACCATACTCCTAACAGGTTAGCCCGCTACCATCCTAGACAGCATCATCATTTACCACCAGGTGAGATAGTCGTCAAGGGCTAACTTGTAGTTTATAAAAAAAAAACTATTCTACTCGTAATATTCCATGGCGGCGCTTTGGAACGCATAAGTCCATTGGTAGCTGACTGTACATCTAAATGAAAACTAAATAATTTACTTACGTTACTATTTGAAGAATTACGCATACCACCAACGCATTCCACTGTATTTATTTTCAATTAAGGTTGCCACTATTTGAATTATTGCACACCGCCAACGCCTAGTGAATCACACATCAAACAAGGGCTTGCGCACGCAGATATAAGACAGGATGGAATTAATATTCTCCAAAGGGAAGAAACAAGCATTTTTAAATCGAATTCAATGTTTAACTCTGATAAAAAAATTTAATCTGAAACCAATTTAAGTTATAACTGAAAACCAAAGAAGAAAAATTTTGCACCCTGCACTAGCGCGTCATAAAGTTTGAAACTCAAGTCCTCAGACCTACAAAAAAATCTGTAATAGTTCATGAAGGTATTTTATACTCTTAAAAAGTGAGTTATTTGAGGATTGAAATAATAACAAGTTTGGTAAATAAAAGTTGTTCTGAATCAAAAGCCAGCCAGCCAGCTCGAATTTCTACACAAAATTGTAATAAATATTGAATATTAAAAAGTCTAGTGGCTAGTACGTTCGCCTCCCAATCAGAGGTCGGGGATTCGATGCCGGGCACACACCTCTAAGCCTTTCGGAATTATGTACGTTTTTAAGTTATTAAAATATCACTTGCTTCAACGATGAGGGAAAACATTGTGAGGAAACCTGCACACCTCTGAGTTCTCCATAATGTTTTCAAAGGCGTATGAAGTCTGCCAATATGCACATGGCCAGCGGGCCGAATGCGGATTAGCAGACTTGATTGGTGGACTATCGCCAAACCCTTCTGATTTTGAGAGGAGATCCGTGCTCTATAGTGAACCCGCAATTGGTTGATCATGATGATGATGATGATGATGGTTATGATGATGAAAAAAAAATATTTTTAATTACCTTTAACTGCTGTGGCGCTATTATAATCTCAAAGTGCCACCCCTAACCCATTGTACGTAAAATTTCATTCGCACATAAAATGTTTAAGAAATGGATATGACGGAGATATATTACACGATTAACTATAATATATTTCAAATTTACGCGATCATTTTCTTTGTTTAGCGAAGTGAGCTACTTTATTAAAAAAATTACATCTTTGCTTTTAATATTTTTTTTATAATATGGTTGTTAGTTAAAAGTGGGTTTAAATACCCTACCTAAGAGAAGTATCACACGTACTTTATGTATAAAGCACTTAATAATTTCGTAAAGGTAAATTTTAGACACATTAATGTTATGTTGAAATGTGAACTTTATGACATGCGATATAAAGTGCAGTTTAAAGCGAGTGATGCATAGGGAACTAATGGACCACTCGTCACACTAATACCCGTGTTAATACTGGCACAAAAATTTCGAAAGATTATATATATCACATAACATAAAACTCATATTACAATGCTTATTTGTCATTAGAGTCAGTCTTGAGCCGATATGATGTTACCTAAAAATAAACATAGTCAATCTCTATCTATAAGGATTTCCCATCAAATTAAGATGTACGTGGTTTTTGATTTTTTAATGCAATTTTTATTGCCTTAAAAACGGATTCTATACAACGGATATAATGGCTGTCACCGCGTACTTTTTTTTTATATACAAACTGTCAAGCTGATAAAAAATTAAACTTTAATTTCAAATAGATATTGCATCTATAATAAATGAACTTATTATAATTTATAAAGCTAAGGTTGTTATGGGTTTCATTTTAGACCTGGATGCATTAGCGGCGAGTGCACAAGTGTTCCCGTGACCCAGCTACCAGGCGACGCGAAGGAGCATCGCTGGGTTTTAGTGGGTATTCTGGTCGCTAGCCTGGCCGCCGGGGAGTCCCACATACCCCGTCGGAAGCAGCGCAGTCTTGCCTGCGTCGCCTCCGGAGGGGATGCGTAAAAGCATTTCCCAGCGTGAAAAAAAAAGACCTGGGTGCATTATAAACCCTTGATTAAGATTAGTTAATGAATGTATTCATCACCTCTCAAAATAAAATAATGAAAAGAAAATGTATGAATGCTTCATATATTCTTGTACTAGGATTACATGAATAATGTAGGTTGGAAATTTTGAATTATAATTCAAGCCAACAAATTTCAAAACTTGTGTACAGCTCTTTGTTTGCATACATACATTCCACCTTACCTCCACAAACGCCTCTTAAAATGAAATTTCGAATGAACGCAATATTATTTATTCACCTCCAAGATAGCAATGCATTGTGTCCTCTTTGCATGCATGACTTTAGTTGTGAATAATGTAATGTTGTGAAAATAGTATTTATCTTAGCACTACAGTAGATGCATTGTGAAGAGAAGTAAAATAAATATTTGGGAATAGATCGCTTTGTGAATTTTTTAACATCTTAGCGCTGGCTACAAACTTCGTCTCTTATAACTGTCCGACCCCCCCATTGCTGTCCGGCGCCCCCGTTATCCCAAACCTCGCCTAAGCCGAGGTTCGGCCTCACAGGAGGCGCCCTTAGGCAGACGTTCCCTTAGTTTCTTCGAGCCCTAGTGCTCAGAAGAAATTTTGAGCCCTAGGGCTCGAAGAAAGTAAGGGAACGTCTGCCTAAGGGCGCCTCCTTTGAGGTCGGGGGTTCGAACTCGGGCACGCACCTCTAACTTTTCGAAGTTATGTGCGTTTTTAAGCATTCTCTGATTAGGCTAACGTCCTAACCAAGTTACATTAGTAGCATTGAAATGTAACTTAGCTCAACCTGAATATAATGCATCAACAGCCCGGTTAGTGTGTGGGGGGTTGCTGTGGGGTTAGTATACCCCAACCCAATAGGGTTAGTACAGCTAATAATCAGTTCGAAAAAAAAAGTCTCTTATAACAGAGAGATTAAGCACTCTGAAGTTGCTCACATACTTAACTAGCCCTTCTAAAGTTTTTAGTTATAATAACTATGAAAGGCATGGGAGTAAACGCCAATTTTGACGAGATTGAAGAAGATTTGACGACCCCCATGGCGCAGCGCGTGTGTCGTCGTGTTACGAGGAGTGATGTCCTGGGTTTGATTACTGGCTCGAGTCTCATCTGGTGGGCAGTTTCGGCCACGGCTACTTATCACTGTAAATACATATCGCCAGTGATTTAACGGTCACCCAATGTTAAGTGATTTATTTTATCGCTTATGTCATATACAGTGCTGTTACTGTTACCAAGTAGTTGACGTCATCTTCATCTTCGTCTTTTTTTATTTTTTTTTTGTGACAAAAGGTGGAATATTTTGTGCGATAGCAATAATGTCGTTCTAAATTGCTGTTTCATAGCGGCCACTTTGGCTTCATCTATTTGTATATTGTAAGTGAGGTCAGATGATGTTTGTATACCTTCATATTTTCTTATTTCTTCAGGTTACCCATTGCAATGTTACATGTCGCTACTCGCTTCACTGCGTCAACTGAACCGCTATTGTTCGAGATAAAAGCTCCAAGTAAGCAAGCAAGTATATCTGCATATACTATAGAATTGAACACCCTTGCAGTTCCAATCTGAAAAGCTTCCGGTGAGTTGTTCTTGTCTCGGTCTAAGAACATCTATTCTTTATTACAATGCAAGTAAGCCCTTGATGTACATCATATCTAGTGGCAAGTACTGAACTTACATAATTCGCCTATAGACGTCCACTGCTGGACATAAGCATTTCCCAGAGTCCGCCACCACACATGGTCACCCTCGTCCACCCACTACTAGCGATCCTTTGAAGGTCATCAGTACTACGGGCAGGAGGCCGTCCCACGCTGCGCTCATCAGTACGCGGTCTCCAATACAGAACACGTCTGCCCCAACAGCCATCGGTTCTGTGGCAGATATGACCCGCCCACTGCCACTTCAGCTTGCTAACCCGTTGGGCTGTGGCGGTTACTTTGGTTCTCCTACGGATAGCCTCGTTACGGATTTTACCTCTCAGAGAAACACCTTGCATGACCACAATGTGTCTCAATTTTGATAATTGTTTTAATATGTATCATAGAATAATATATATGTATCATTGTTTTAATATGCGCCTATCTATAGAATATGCTCAATGCTGAATGATCACAGGAATATCTGCGACATCTCCTGCAGTTCTGTGGCCTCTTTTAAAAAGCAAGTAAGACTATCTATTACAGCATTTTAATGCTGTAATAGATAGTCTTACTTGCTTTAGGTATAAATTGAATTATTTAGATGTAAGGTTAATTTTAAGGTTGTGCATGCTGTGGTCATTTCTAGAAAGCCACTATCTGGTGTCTGTTCTTCTGAAATGTTTTTTGTTGTTTTTAGATAGTGACTAGTTTAATGATCCAATAAAAATAAATAAAATAAATAAAATAAATAAAATAAATAAAATAATTAAAATAAATAAAATAAATAAAATAAATAAAATAAATAAAATAAATAAAATAAATAAAATAAATAAAATAAATAAAATAAATAAAATAAATAAATAAATAGAAATTAAAAAATATATATATTGAACTCGCCTAAACTTCATCATGATCAACCCATTGCCGGCTCACTACAGAGCACGGGTCTCCTCTCAATATGAAAGGGTTTGGCCATAGTCCACCACGCTGGCCATTTGTGGATTGGCAGACTTCACACACTTTTGAGAATATTATAAACTCTCAGGCTTGCAGGATATTTTAATTGCTTAAAAACGCACATAACTTTGAAAAGTTAGAGGTGCGTGCCCGGCTTCGAACCCCCGACCTCTGATTAGGAGGCTGACGCCCTGACCACTGGGCTATCACAGCTTATCGCCTAAACTAATAAAACTCCAATCTCTACTTCTTCGTTTAGTGACCTTCATTCCAAACGTAAACAGTGAACTAATTGCGTACAGTTCGTCTATTCATTGACAAGGATCCTCTATTTCTCGACATCGGTATTCCATTAGACGGCGAAAGTCTATTTGAGTTCAGTTAGTTTTTGTTGAAGTTCTGCACGCTGATTGCTAACAATAAAAAGTGGAATTCGCCGGATTTCCATATGTCAGACTACATTTAGCAGCAAGGGGTATTTTAAGATTATTCATGCAATAGCTGATATTGTGTAGCCAGTTAGCGTTGGAACAATCATGGGTTGGGTTCCGTACTAAAGCCAAAGTTGCAATCGCAAATTATTAATAACGAGGTTTTATTTTTAATTGTCATTTTTGTTTTTTCTTTTCAGGATTTTTCTTGCCCGCCTTTAAGGCAGAATGTGTTAGGTTACACTTAAATCTTAAAATCTTTTAATTTCAATTTACTGCAACAAACGAATTTGATTTGATTTTTCTTTTAAGGTTTCTTTCAACGCCTGAATATTCGTGACGTTTTGGCCAACAACGTGAAGTTATAAGTCTATTTTGGAATTTAAACTGTCGCGATATCATGAATAATCGTCGGAGCATGCCGGACTAGTTTCGACTCCATCCCGGACTCTTATTCATGACCTTGCTCACGCGAAGTGTGGAGCATACTGACACTCCGTACTGTGCGCGAGCTTTCGTTTTATATCTTAGAACCCGGTACCCTAAGACGCAGGAATGTATGAAATGAAATAAAATAGTGACGTACTTGTGTAATAAAAATGGCCATTAACGCCTTGTAAACATTGCAAACGTTTGAACTTATCATTTTTCTGTTAATTTATCTTCAGAATTTAACTGGTCACACTAATATTATGAAGACGAATGTTTTTATGTATGTGTGTTTTTTTGTTACTCCTTCGAACGTTAACCTTACAATTTGGCTAATATTTAAAACGCAGGATAATACCCTTGTAATAATACAGATAATACTTTCAACTCGACCAAATCCATCGTTCCAGCGGTATACAGACAGGCGATACTGTAGCTTTAATTTGCCATAGCAATCTATCTAAAATTAGATTTATATATTAGGAAAAGAAGCATAAACGGGAACCAGAACAGAAATGAAATACGGAATAATTTTCAATCACAAAGTTTGCTCATTCAATAGGAATATTTAAAAACCCTCAAATAATTCGGTATGTTAATCAGTGCGTGCTAACATTTCTAATTATTTTCTAAAAAACTTGCGATTCGATTTATTATTAGCATATACTGTCTGAAAGCAGAGTTGAGTATGACAGAAATAATAATTCTTTCCTGCAGTCCAAACATTTTCACGTTATTGAGGTATCATTCCGGTTCTTTGCCATTACTTTCAATTACAATAAATAGCAACTATGAAACCAAACAAAAAGGGATTCTACAGGATTTTTTTTATATTTTTGTAATAGTTTCCGTACTTAAATATACATCCAATTAACATTCTTAAATTAACTTTGGAAGTGGTGATAGCCTAGTGGTTAGGGCGTCAGCCTCCTAATCAGAGGTCGATGGTTCGAAGCCGGGCACGCACCTATAACTTTCTGAGTTATGTGCGTTTTTAAGTAATTAAAATATCACTTGCTTCAACGGTGAAGGAAAACATTGTGAGGAAACCTGCACGTCTGAGAGTTCTCCATAATGTTCTCAAAAGGCGTGTGAAATCTGCCAATCCGCACATGGCCAGCGTGGTGGACTATGGCCAAACCCTTCTCATATTGGGAGGAGACCCGTGCTCTGTAGTGAGCCGGTAATGGATCGATCATGATGATGATGATGATGATGATGAAATTAACTTTAAAAAACATAAAATTAAAACATCCTAATATCCTTTCGTAAATAGATGAATTTGAATCTCTTAAAACACCATATTGATAACGTTCGCAAAACGTCATAATTATTTCTAACGAGTCACCCAATGTAAGCAAACCATTGATTTACCACTAGCCGTAGATAGAGCGCGTCATACAAAAACAAGGCGAGAATTTTTCACAACTATACGTTCCTACATATCGGTATATCGATGTATAACAACCCGTCTAATACACTAGACATCTGACCGTTATATAATCTATAGCGGCGCGTAGTGCTTTGTAATTCATTCGGATTATACGGCTCGAGTGTTAGAATCGGTGACTTTCGTCTAGCCTTGTCACACAGTGGGGGAAAGGAGTGCACGCGTTTTTGTGCACTACTTTTCCGTCCCAGTTTTTGAGCGTTACTGATCGATCTACGGCTAGTGGAAAATAAAAGGAGCTAACGATCAACCTTACCGCACTGTGGTAATTTCAATATTGCTACTGAGTGATCAACTGTGTTATTTATTACAACGAGTTGATACCGGATGGCAATTGCCAAAAATATAACAGACATTTTAATAAAGCCAACCCCGCATTAGAAAGCAATTTATTGTGCGGTTTTTTTCCCATATAAATTAAATGCTTTTAAACTCTAAGCTTTATTCACTGTAAGTAGTTTTCCATTAGACTCATTCGTCTTTGTTAGATGAGCTATTGTATTTCATTATGCAAATGTCAAGATTAAAAAGCTTAAAGATATTGCCACCATTATGACGCATGATCGAGCATATCTAAGCATAGCATATTTTTTTGGGATAACTCCACTAGCAGTACAATCATTTTTCTAGATTACCATTTTTCTACACTGATGCTTTTTAGAAACACTTTGTTTAGGTACTAGAATTAAAATTAAAATGTATTCATGTAGACCTATTACAGGCATCTATGAATCGTTCTTAAATAACACATTTTCTATTATTTTATGTCATGAGGTGTTGAGGTGTTGGTGTGGTTGTTGATAACTACACTAGCCAACTTAAAACTAAAGCTAAGCTAGGGTTACAATCGCGCCCAAGAAGAAGAAGAACCCAAGAAATCGGTCTAAGAAGAAGCACATAACTAACTTAATTTTTATTAGTATAATTTATTATTAATCAAGTATTAATCAATAATAAATTATAACTAGCTAACTCTAACTATCAAGTTAGAGCATTTCACAGCCAAGCTTCAAATCATACCAAATCAAAAATAGCTTTATTCATATAATCCCATTAAAGGCATCTATGAATAGCAAATCATACATATCACATTTTACATTATTTCTATTAATGATGGTGATAACTACACTTGCCTACTTAAAACTAAAGCTAAGGAAGTTCAAATCTCTGAGAAGAAACCCACAACAAACTGAGCAGGGTTTTTTTGGTATCACCATCTCACATAATCAATAATAAATAATGGTACCTATGAAGATAGAGCAATTCACACCCAAGCTTTTTTATCGTTTCTCGTTAATATCGTAATATGATCATTTATAAAAACTTTGAACTGATTGATCTCACATTATATCCAAGAAATCAATAGGTAATCAATAGGTAGGTGTTATAAAATAAAATACAATTGCCTTCAATGAGTTGAGTTCGAAATTTGTGTAATTCTGGAATGTTCTAAAAGCACGGAGGAATGACAGTGGACTGGCGGATTTCGATGCGGTTAGGAATTCGTACGTGACCGATCCCAGTAGTAGCTAATTAAACGAGCGCGAATTGAAATTGTACACGTGGTAAATAAAAGTGCGTTTGGCATGCTCAATGTTAACGATTCTTTTTTATCGCAAAGTTGAAGACACATGTACATGAATTATGAAACTGTGTTGTCATGAGATAAATATTTTGATACAGTTAATGAATTTCGTGCTTTTACTAGGTTCTAATAATTTAAAACATAATTTAAATCCCGTATAATAAGTGTTTTTTGAAGTGAAAACTTCTTTAGCGGCGTTGAGCACTTTTTCTGTAATGGGTATAAAATCTTAAACTCGCGTCAGGACACGTGACCTGATCGAAAAAGCGTAAGACGGATGGAGAGTAGACAGCTATCCCCTCTCTACGGCGCGGCGAAAATGTATGCCTGGGCCTACTGTTTCGTTTAGGCAGCGCAGGGCGCTTGCGCGAATGTTCGTGTATGTTACAGCGTGCCACGCGCATCCATGGATGGTGACAGCTGATGGCTCGACCGTCTGTGTAGTGACATTGTTGTGTATTCGTAAAATTCGTGAATGTAAAGTGCTTAAAATATGGAAATTGATATAGATAAACTTTTTAATGTAAAAAAATTGTAATAGTTTTAAAGTGTTAAATTTTTAATGTAATATAAATTGTCATGTTTGTGTACGATAGCGTAATAAATGAATATTATATTCTACCACATAAATGATAGTACTTTTATACTGATAAAGCAATTGGTGCAAAATTATTCCCTAACCATTCCAAAATATCAAACATGCTCAACGTTAATAATCAAGTTTTCACTTCTGCCGGCACTCCCGGAGTGCAACCCGTCTTTTTTTTGAAGTGAAAACTTCTTTAGCGGCGTTGAGCACTTTTTCTGTAATGGGTATAAAATCTTAAACTCGCGTCAGGACACGTGACCTGATCGAAAAAGCGTAAGATGGATGGAGAGTAGACAGCTATCCCCTCTCTACGGCGCGGCGAAAATATATGCCTGGGCCTACTGTTTCGTTTAGGCAGCGCAGGGCGCTTGCGCGAATGTTCGTGTATGTTACAGCGTGCCACGCGCATCCATGGATGGTGACAGCTGATGGCTCGACCGTCTGTGTAGTGATCACATTGTTGTGTATTCGTAAAATTCGTGAATGTAAAGTGCTTAAAATATGGAAATTGATATAGATAAACTTTTTAATGTAAAATAATTGTAATAGTTTTAAAGTGTTAAATTTTTAATGTAATATAAATTCTCATGTTTGTGTACGATAGCGCAATAAATGAATATTGTATTCTACCACATAAATGATAGTTCTTTTATACTGATAAAGCAATTGGTGCAAAATTATTCCCTAACCATTCCAAAATATCAAACATGCTCAACGTTAATAATCAAGTTTTCACTTCTGCCGGCACTCCCGGAGTGCAACCCGTCTTTTTTTTTTTATACACCACTAGTTTAGCCCTTGACGGCATATCACCTGATGGTAAGTGATGATGCGGTCTAAGATGGTAGCGGGCTACCCTGTTATGGTAATCCCATACTCCTAATTGGTTTCTACACGACATCGTGCCGGAACGCTAAATCGCTTGGCGACACATCTTTGTCGGTAAGGTGGTCCTAGTTATCACCAGTATAGAGGAGACCCGTGCTCTGTAGTGAGCCGGTAATGGGTTGATCATGATGACTAAGATATAATAATGTGTAATTACACAGACTGACCCCAAAAATTGTTCATTGAAGCATATGGGTTAAACAAAGTCAATATGATTGAATATCTTAACTGTAATAACCCCTATCTGTTAAAAATATCCAACTTATAGTGGGTGAGCGGTAAGTTCTCAATGTCAAATCGAGAATATAAATGAAATGGATTGAGCTGACAACTGTGTTTACCGGCTTTTACGTTCAAGTGGCCGGTAATTGATTGCTGAGTCATGCTCGTATAGTGCGATGTAATTATGTCTAACTAACAACGGCGCGTGGCGTTACGTCAAACAGAAGATTTTACGTTACGTCAAAAACTGAGTAGAGAGAAATATACATCCTAGTACATAATCCGTCTTAGTACGTATTCTTAGATATATCTGCCATTAAAAAAGTTCGTGTGAAAGTCCTTTATTTCAAAAGTAATGTCCAAGAAAATTGGTACCTGGGCTTACGTTTAAAATTTTAAGATGGCAATTCTGATTTGATGAATAACCTAGTAGAGGATGAAATTCCTTAGGAAAATCTGTCATATCTCAATTGGTATTCAGGAAAAATATTATATGGGCATAGATTTTTAAAAAACATAAATGATTGAGATTATTTAGAAATTCTACTGTCATAATTATAATTCTGTTTGTCGTATTATATCTGCAATTTGTAGTGCGAATATGAGGAGTCTATGTGTAGGTACGCGGCTCATAACATGCTAAATAACATTATTTTACGACACTTAATTAATGCTTATAAAATCGAGGAGAACTGAAGCTAGTATAATTTTGACTCGTATAATGATAAGATTAAAAAAAATTATGGGACTCGTAAATTTTTTAATAGCGGCCTTAGTAAATCAGGCGTTTACCGTAATTCTGTGGTAGCATTTTATATTCCACTCTAAACCAACGGAACCGATAAATTACTCAATTATTGGGGATCACTGCGATGGAGCGTGAAAATAAAAAGCTATTATCTTTATTTACATATTTAATTCTGTCGTGAATCTGTAGCAATGGAGTTGGAATATTTTTAGGTAAAGTTTATAGAGTGTTGTTTTGAACTGACGATAGCTGATAATATTTTGGTGAGCGCGAAGCTTATCCTGAAAGAAGCGCACTAGGGCTTGACGACATTAGAAGAACGATACTCTAAGGGCGTCTCATGTAAGACTTGGACCTCGACTTGAGGTTATGTCAGGCATATGGCTTCTTGTACTGGGAGTTCAGTCCAAAAGCAAGTCAGAAATCGGAGTCTTCGTAGGCGAAGACGATGCTGTATCTCATAATCGTGGGTAGTATCATCTACTTGGGTGCGTTATCGGCCGTCATTTGATCATCCAAATCGTAAGAATTGTGGTCGCAGGCAACGTCGTGTGTAACTACTACTTATATAATTTAAAAAAAATAACATATATACATACATTGTTGGTGCGAGGAACCCTCCTCGAGCGACTCCCAAACACCCCGTAAAAGTTTCATACCATCTGATCTATGGCTTAGAAACTCATAAAAGTCATATTTTTATGTTTACAAACTTCGATTTTTATTTATATGACGGCAATCAGAGAGCAGCGCCATCTAGTTTTGGAGTTATGTACAACAGACAAGAGATCAGCATCGCCCCCTCTCTTTACACAACACTAAGTGACGTATGCAGGTTCTTATAAGACTCACCAGCGCGGGACGGCGCATTGCATTCATTGCTTTCGGTCGATTCGGATCGGTAGTCGAATCGCGGTAGTGCATAGTCGTACTTGGTGATATAGTCTGCTCTTTATAAATTACCATACTTATAATTGTAATTCTGTTCTAACAAGAGTATCTGGTCTCTTTGCCCGAAACTACCCACGTCTACCTAAATTACCGACGAAAACTCGCCCCCGCCCCGTAGTCATCCTATATATATATATAAGTTTTTTCTTTTAGGTATATACACTTGAAGACCTGACTAATGCTTCGACAAAATTCGACACTTACACATTTTATGTCATCGATATGTGGGCCAATATTAAGTTTATGGCTAGTTTTATAGCACCGTAAATACTCGTAGTTCTTCGGCCTCTCATTTGACGGTCTTTGCTGATCACACACATTCTCGCACTCCCAAATCTACATTTTTCCTGTGCGTCTGGAATAATCTTCCACCACTGTCTTTCTTTTAAATTAAGATTGGGTTATTCAACGATAAACCATTTTCTCATACCCTAACAACGCATTCGTTTTTTTAACCCCCTTATTGCGATTGACCTATCGATGATTAGAAATTATTTTTTAAATTTTTTAAACCTAAATTTATATTTTTAAACCTAAATCTCTGACGAAAAGGAACGTTCAGCCCAAATCTTTGGACACAGCCCTTATTTAGGTCTGAAGCTTTGAGATCATAATCAAAGTTGCTGCTGTACAGAATATTACAATCGCCGATCAAAACCCTTTGATCTGCCTGTCCATCATACATCCAAATTTAATTTATCTAAGGTTATTATTATGCTTACACTTTGTTACAGATCAATGATTTTCAAAGAGTTTATGTTTACCCCGCACTATAATATGCGTATAGGGATACAACTTTTAAATTTTATACCAATTTTATTGCGTCATTCTTTATTGCGCGTGTGTGTGTATATGCGAGTGTTTTTATGGGTGTCCGAAGAACTATTACAAGATATATGACGAGTCAAGGGCGTCAGAGTTGTTTTTTAGTAAGAGTGACGCTTTTGTTAACTTTCGCTCATAGTAATTAAAACCACAACTTGCGGGATTACACTTTTATTGCGACCATAATTATGAGGTCCGAACGGTCTGACGTCTGGAGCGAGAATGCCACGAAGGGCATCGACCGCCTGCATTTATAGCAAAGCATGCTTGTACAAAATTGATTGTTACTGTCTAAATTGTGTTAGCAAAATCATCAAGAGTTTATATGTGGGTAATTATGGATTTCTTGAGGTTCTTGGCGCCGCTGAATGAAGTTAATAACTCCTTCGCGCCGACATTTCTTTTATACAGTTTTCCGTGCTCATCCTCTTGCCATTTTTTTAGATTTGTTTAAAATCCCTCGAGAACCGTTTTTATATCCAGGATAAGAGGATTTTAATTTTTATACCAATTTTATTGACTAGCGGGTGAGTCATTTATTGTGAAAAAATACACATATATGTTAATGTTTTTATGGGTGTTCGAAGAACTCTTACAGTATATACTCTTATTTTATGCAGTAGCCATGCCCATCCTGTTGCCAATTTTTTTTGGTGTAATCCCGCGAGAACCGTTTTTATATACAGGATAAAAAGAAAAGATCGATAAATTCAATCTCTACAAAAAAAAAATAGATTTTACTATCGAAAAAAAACTTAACGATTTTTTTTTGTTTTTAATAAATAATTAAATGTACGACGATTATGAATGCAAGGTTCTGAAGAAAGTCGTCAGTAGAAGGGGTCTCGACCCTCAGTAATGAGGAATACGTCGCACATACAGATGAATGCAATGGATTTTTTGAAATAATTTCGCCGATAGTTGCCGCTCCCTAAAGAGCGAGTGTCGCTTTGCATATGTGAAATGAAAACAAACATATATACTAATTTAAAGTTGCAAAATGGGCTCGTGTTTAACAAGTTTCCACTTTTGACTGGCAGGCATTATGCATATCGAATAACGTTGTAAAATTGTATAATAACCGCAAGAGAAAACATTCGGCTGTTTATTACTGATCTATCTTTTTAGTATGGGTGATGAATTCGATTCGCGAATCGTGACGATCTTTTTTTTTTATCAACTTTATTGCACAAAAAACTGTACATAAGGCGAACTTAATGCTCAAAGCATTTTACATCAGTCAAACTTTGAACTTTGAGAAAAGCAATGGTAGGCGCACAAACAAAAAAAAAGTATATGTGTATAATAGTCAATAAATACCATCAGATAATTAAAAATATATAAGTATAAAAAAAAATTCAATACGAGAGTTACAGAAAATGTAAACAAGCACCAAATAATAAATGTTCTTTGTGTCATATTTCGCCTTGTCTCTCGAGAGCTGGGCGGCACTTGCGATACCAGACTCTACTCTAGTGTATCTACTCCCTGATGTTTCACAACCAAGACTTCTTCTTGCGACGGATGCGTCTTTTCCCCGCTACTTTGCCCATCATTACGAGTTTCAGGAGCCAATCTGTCATGCCTAAGCACATACCCCAGATAAGCAACTTTTTTCTTTTTGACAGTCTTCCATAGTTCGCGATGACAACCAACACTTACAACACGAAACGAACGATGTCGCAGAGAGGCTGGATCTATTCAGTTGTAATCTTTGTGAACTCACAAGAGTAAAATCATGGATGATATGTTACCGGAATATTTAAATTTAGGCAATTTACATATATATATATATATATATATATATACTTAGCAATATATATATATAGCAAATTAGGTTTTTATCCTGTTAAGCTAGAATAAGAGGGATAAATAAATAAATAAACACCAATAACATAGCTTAAGAAAAAACCTATCGCACTACTACGTCCAATATATTGTTTAATAATAAGTTTTGACGACCTCCATGGCGCAGTGTGTGAGCCTTCGCACTATAAAGTTGGAGGTTCTGGGTTCGACTCCCGACTCGAGTCTGGTCTGGTGGGAGGCTTCGACCCTGGCTAGTTACCACCCTAACGACAAAGACGTATCGCCAAGCGATTTAGCGTTCCGGCCTATGGCGTGTAGAAACCAATTAGGAGCGTGGGTTTACCATACTCCTAACAGGTTAGCCCGCTGCCATGCTAGACTGCATCATCACTTACCAAATGAGATAGCAGTCAAGGGCTAACTTGTAACTAAAAAAAAGCATTTTTATCGCCATAATTTATACTTATTCTGCAGAGTGCGAAGTTGAGCAGCCATTATATAGTACCTAATGGTGACCATTAATCGTTCAGTCCCCGAATGCATTTGTCATGATAACAATTTACAACGCTAATGTCTGCATTGTCCCGTAAATGAATAGTCTCTTTAATTAATTGGCTTGAAGACCAACACAAATAATTTATAGCTAAAATTTTTATAAAAACAACCGATGCTTGAATAAAAATCAAAATTCTAAAAAAAGTCAGATTAAAAGAGCACTATCTATCTGTTTCTTAATATTTTATTTAACATTTATTTATTATTATTAGTTTTCTTCATATATATAAGTATGTTTATTTATTGATTATTTATATATATTATATCATATATATAAATATGTGTTATTTTATTATTTTTTTAATTATCTAAGTATATTTTTGTATGTAGTTTAAACATACCTTTGTTTGACCTATTCCACTTTATAAATTCATCTTACTCACATCTAAGGGTAGCTGGAAGAGATCTCTTATAGGGATAAGCTTTCCTTTGTATACTTCTTTTGTAAGTTATTGATTTAACAAATTTGGTACAAAAATAATAAAAATTAAATTAAATTTAAATTTAAATTTAAATAACTTTCTTATCTTTGTATTTTTCTACTAAGAGCGTGATATTTTGACGCTGTTATTTCGCTGTGGAAATTTTAATGGAAGATTTGGATAAAATTTATTTTTTATTTTTGATCTATGGTTAACCTACGCGTTAATTTAAAAGGGGTGTAAATAATAAGTAATTACTGATAAATATAATATCACTTTATGATAATCGACGTTAAATTTAATAAACAAGTCTATGTGAAAAATAGTAAATAGCTTTTATTTTCAGTACTTTTCTTGTTTAAATACTTTAAGAGTATCTACTGTAGGTGCAATATTTTTATCTCACGTAAAAAGAAAACAACGAATATATCTCAAAACACAATCTCAAATCATCGCCCTTCAATTAACTATTCACAGCTGTTCATTCGAATCGATTCACGGCTTAACCCAACAGAATATGCAATTGTTTAGTACAGCCTCCGATTGTAAACAGATGCGGCCTATTCAACGTCACTCAGTCATTGTGATGAAAGAGCGTCATAATTTAATGCAGTTTCATCGCTTTCAGTTAACTCTAGGATGTACGAGTATAAACCGCCGTTGTATTTTAGTCTTTACCGTAATATTCATAAGGATTGGATTACTTTGATACGTACATAAGAAAGTGTTATGCAGATATTACCATTATTCGCTATTACGCATGGATACTGGGGATGGATTTGATGCATTATATTCAGGTTGAGTTACGTTACATTTGAATGCTACTAATGGAACTTGGTTAGGACGTTAGCCTCCTAATCAGAGGTCGGGGGTTCGAACTCGGGCACGCACCTATAACTTTTCGGAGTTATGTGCATTTTTAAGCAATTAAAATACCATTTGCTTGCTATGGATATGGCCAGCGTGGTGGACTATGGCCAAACCCTACTCATATTGGGAGGAGACCTGTGCCCTGTAGTGAGCCGAGATTGGCTTGATCATGATGACGATGATAATGATGATGAATGGAAATCGGAGCACACATTAATAACCTTTAAGAGGATCTGTTTTATGCTTCTCCATTGAGCTACAAAGAATCTGTGGGTTGCAGCTTACGTAGTTAGTATCAAACCTAAACCTATCTCTTGCGGGAACCTCTAGCGCCACCATTTGGTAGACCAGAAAGCGTTACTACGCTATATCCTTCTTGAGAGTTGTTTTTTTGTATACACTACAAGTTAGCCCTTGACGGCTATCTCACCTGGAGGTAGGTGACGATGCAGTTTAGGATGGTATCGGTCTAACCCTTTAGGGGTATGGTAAACCCACACTCCTAATTGGTTTCTACGCGACATCGTGCCGGAACGCTTAATCGCTTTGCAACACGTTTTTGTCGGAAGGGTGGTAAATATTACTTCCAAAGCCTCCCACCAGACCACACTCAAGCCGGGAATCGAACCCAAAACCTCCAACTTTATAATGTGACAGCGCACGCACTGCGCCACGGAGGTCGTCAACTTTACCAGCGCAATTAAGATTAAATACATTCTAAGTAAAATCTACATTCACAACTGGAGGTGTTGAAACTAGCACATCAATATTATAAAGGTGAATGTTATAGTTGTGTTTGTGTAAATGTGTGTGTGACTAAGGCCCAGCCATCAGCTAGTCATCATGATCAACCCATTGCCGGCTCACTACAGAGCACGGGTCTCCTCTCAATATGAGAAGGGTTCGTCCATAGTCCACCACACTAGCCATATGCGGATTGGCAGACTTCACACGCCTTGGAGAACATTATGGAGAACTCTCAGCATGCAGGTTTCCTCACGATGTTGTCCTTCACCATTAACGCAAGTGATATTTTAATTGCTTAAAAAAACGCACATACCTTCGAAAAGTTAGAGGTGCGTGCCCGGGTTCGAACCTCTGACCTTTTATTAGAAGGCGGACGCCCTAACCACTGAGCTTCGAGCCCTAGGGCTCAAAATTTCTTCTGGCAGAGCTTCTTTCCGAAGCTCTCTAAACAGCCCGGTTACGCTGTGGCAACCAATAGGGTTAGTACAACTAATAGACAGTTCGAAAAAAAAATCATAGGTTAGTAGTGAAAGCTAACTTTTGACATTTAAAACACAGTATCACAAAGCAACATTCATGCTACATTCATTAGTCTGAACGTGGGTTAACCAGAACATTCGACTGATTTGTCCTGTCACTGCAATAATTATAGGTCACTGACCACACCCACGTTTATGTTATACGCATCATTTATTATAACATTTGCAAGCTTGCATTAGTATACTCCTTTGTGAGCATCGAACCACTATTACGTTACAGTTAATAAATCAATTACTAATGTAACTAGTATTTCAGTTGAAAATTTGAATCCCTTGCATTTGTACATAAGTGTTGATACATGTTGTTCTAGCCTAACATACAACAGCTTTCTTTCACATTATTGTATTCTTAGACAGTTCGAAGAAAGCTGTGATAGCCTAGTGGTTAGGATGTCAGCCTCCTAATCAGAGGTCGAGGGTTCGAACACGGGCACGCACTTATAAATTTTCGGAGTTATAGCCGTTATTAAGCAATTAAAATATCACTAGCTTCAACAGTGGAGGAAAACATCGTGAGGAAATTAGCAAACCTGAGAGTTCTCCATAATGTTCTCAGTGTGGCAGAGCTTCTTTCCAAAGCTCGCCAAACAGCCCGGTTACGCTGTGGCAACCTATAGGGTTTGTACAGCTAATAGACAGTCCGAAAAAAAAAAATGTTCTCAAAGGCGTGTGAAGTCTGCCAATCCGCACATGGCCAGCGTGATGGACTATGGCCAAACCCTTCTCATATTGAGAGGGGACACGTGCTCTGTAGTGAGCCGACAATGGGTTGATCGTGATGATGATGATGATGATGATGACACAGTTCGAAAGCTTCGTAAAGGGTAAAATTTTGCAGCCGCAGAAAATAAGGTCCATAAAACGATCTCTTACTCCGAAGGTACGATTTTAAAGAATCGTGGAAATTTCAATCACGAACTAGTCAAAGAATTTAATAAAACCCGGCTGCGTCAGCCGGCAGGTATCAAACGATATTACCCATTAACTTGAAAGTTATGACAAATCAAATGTCGTGTTTGCTATGACCTTTATAAACAAGTTCTTTGATGGAATCGAAATAGCTAGTATGTATGAATCCATATTTAAAATCAAATTTAATAAAAGTCTTACCGAACTTAAATCGAAAGCTGTACGCCGAAAACCATATTGAAAGAACTCCACGTGAGTATCCTTAACTAAGTAATTTATATGGAAATAATAACCATTCGAAGATAGAGTAAACTGGTTATATTTCTTGAGCTTTTACAGTATACTTTTTTTTTTACTTACTACAAGTTAGCCCTTGACGGCTATCTCACCTGGTAGTAAGTGATGATGCAGTCTAGGATGGAAACGGGCTAACCTGTTAGGATTATGGTAAACCCACACTCCTAATTGGTTTCTACGCGACATCGTGCTGGAACGCTTAATCGCTTGGCGACACGTCTTTGTCGGTAGGGTGGTAACTAGCCACGGCCGAAGCCACCCATCAGACCAGACTCGAGCCGGGAATCGATTCCAGGACCTCCAATTTAATAATGCTACTGTTAAAGAAATAGTGAAAAGTTGGCAATACAATTAAAAATACGATGTGCATTTGTTTCACAGTCCATTTGCTTACAAACAGAGCTCACTCTCTGTCACTTGTAATGAGTGAGATTGATTATTGAAAAAGAGCTTTCGATTTATCCATTTGTTACTATAACGATGTATTTTAAGCTTTAAATTAAGAGTAGCAAGAGTCATTTTGTTTTAATTATCTCGGAAAAGTACAGTGTTATATTGTTATTTATCATTGCGAGAATTGCATACGGGATTATAGAGGTATTCATGTTTGCTAACTAGATTACCATTTCATACCACATTTAGAGCGCAGTTTCTCACGCAAAGCAGTTTTATATAGATTGTATTTGCTGCTAATAAGTGCCTGTTTTCGATACAATACTTAGTAGCTAGTGATAATATGCAGGTTTCCTCAAGATGTTTTCCTTCACCTGGCATGCACCTCTAACTTTTCAGAGTTATGTGCGTTTTTAAGAAATTAAAACATCACTTGGTTCAACGGTGAAGGAAAATATCGTGAGGAAACCTGCACGCCTGAGAGTTCTCAATAATGTTCTCAAAGGCGTGTGAAGTCTGCCAATCCGCACATGGCCAGCGTGGTGGAATATGGCCAAGCCCTTCTCATATTGAGAGGAGACCCGTGCTCTGTAGTGAGCCGGCAATGGGTTGATCATGATGATGATGACGATGATGATTATATTCGCAACACATTAGGTAGCATTGAAGTGTGCTTTAGTTTCACTTTCACTTTAGTGAAGTGCCTTACAGGCAACGAGATATTGCTTGAAGCGTGCACAATGAGATCTCAGCACAATCGTTCATTTTGAAATGCGCACCAGTTTGGACGCGTTGCTTGTGGTATATAAGTATTAAACCTTACTTTTTCATTAACATATGAAGAAGGGATGTGTTTTTGTAAAGTCATCACAACTTATTCGCGAAAGTTTCTGAGGTTACTACTCACCATCCGACCCCTCCGTTATCCCAAACGTCGCCTAAGCCGAATTTTGGCCTCATAGGAGGCGCCCTTAGGCAGACGTTCCCTTAGTTTTTTCGAGCCCTAGGACTCAAAATTTCTTCAAGCAGAGCTTCTTTCCGAAGCTCGCCAAATAGTCCGGCTAAGCGCTGGCAACCAATAGGGTTAGTACAGCTAATAGACAGTCCGAAAAAAAAACTGAAGTATAACCGATATAGTGAAGGCATCTTGATCGACACTCATGAAACACAAATGAATATACTGTGCGACAAAGTTTATTAACAAAATGTTTAATTTGTTAATAAATTTTTAAAAATTTAACGTGTCGTTTACCTATCTGACATTACAAAAAATGCCATTAATAACATTATCAACGAAAAGCTTGACTAAAGCAATCCTTTGAAAGGCACTTTTGATGCATCAATAACTTACATAGTATAAACTTAAAATGAAATCTATAACGGTTTCAAACGTGCCCTGGTCAAAGAAGAAGCTAAGCGTGTAGTTTCTTTGAGATGCACCTGGGTGGCAAATCTTGACGTCATTTAAAAACTTACAGTCAGGTACTGCTATCTAAAATTCACTCCAAACCATCTACATCTCTAACATAGTAATGACATTATTAACTCCTTAAGTCTACAAACTTTATGTTGGATTTACTCACCAGATAAACTCAATGAGATATTGTTGCACAATGAGGCTTTATGCAATTCCTACTCGCAAACATAAATTTAAAGGCTCCATTCTACTGATGAATTAACGGAACCATTTATCATAGTTTGTTTGTGGTATTTTATGTTAACGTTTTGTGATGACGTCAGACTTTCCACCATATGTTTCCAAAAGATTCTCAGTTATATTGGTCATATTGCCTAGTAACTTGGAAAAACTTATAGTTGTTGGCAAGGCGGAGGGGAAAAGAGCGCGTGGCCGATCGGCTAACCGCTGGACTGATCAGGTGAAATCACTCACTGGCCTTCCGCTCAAAACCGCTATTAGAAAAGCCGAGAACCGTACAGAGTGGAAGGCTTCAGTTACCAAAGTGAATTGGAAGCCTTGAGAATTATCTAAATCACAAGTTAAAACAATTAGGCATAATATGTTACGATACATTTTAGTCACTCTTTATATTTTAATATATACATATAGGATCACTACGGGGCGGGGGCGTGTCTTCGTCGGTAATTTGGATAGACGTGGGTAGATTAGGGCCAAGAGACCAGATACTCTTGGTAGAACAGAATTACAATTATAAGTATAGTAATTTAAAAGGAGCAGACTATACGCCCCACCAAGTGCGACTATGCACTACCGTGACTCGACCACCGATCCGAACCGACAGAATGCAATTAATGCAATGCGCCGTCCCGCGCCGGTACGTCTTTTAAGAACCTGCATAACCCACTTAATGTTGTGTAAAGAGAGGAGGCGATGCCACTCTCTTATCTGTGGTACATGATTCTAAAACTAGATGGCGCTGCTCTCTGATTGCCGTCATACACATTTATTGTCTTTTATAGTCTTTATTGTAACCTAACTTATAAATGTGTTTACTTGTAAATAGGTACTGCATTTAGTAAGGTGTTAGAATTAAGTTCTAGTTTTAATGTAATAATGTAAGTGTAGCCGTAAGTAAACCTAATAAATAAAATAAAATAAACGTGACGAAGGCACTTTCATATGTACACGACCTTCAGCAATGAAGTGTGCGACCAAGAAGAAGATGTTAACGTAATTGGGTTATAGCTAGACCCGAAGCAACAATCAGGTCGATCAACACGTAGTGGCAAATTACATGTGATATGTCCCAATAGTCCGTAATATCTCAGATAAGATCACTGTTTGCATAATATCGAACGACGTGTTCCATGGCAATATTGCTATAATAATACAAACATAAATATAGGCGGGGTCGTTATTTATTGATTGTGTTTACCAAAACTTGAGGAGCAATCATTAAGAAGGAAAAAATACGAAATTGTAGGGATAGGAATAAATAACGACTAGAGGTCTGTACCCAATAAAGGATCACTAGTAATTATGCTGCAATCTATAATTACTGTAGGTACTAGGAATGGTGTTTAGCGAGAACTAGAATATGTACTCACGATCAACCCATTTTCGGCTCACTATAGAGCACGGGTCTCCTCTCATTATGAGAAGGGTTTGGCCGTAGTCCGCCATGCTGGCCATATGGCGGATTGGCAGAAGTCTGAGAATATTATGGAGAACTCTCAGGCATGCAGGTTTCCTCACGATGTTTTCCTTCACCGTTGAAGCAAGTTATATTTTAATTGTATAAATCTAGTCGGAAATGGAAACCTACAAGTACAAATTCTATTCCGGTCTCACGAATAACGTGACATTATCTCACGAAGCGACACGCGCTTCACATGTGTGTAACCAAACGTTGTAAATGTGTGTGTAAAAGACGGGCGTAGTCGTCGCTACGTGCTACGCACACATTCGTAGAACTTTCACACTGATACGACGACCTCCCTAGCGTAGTTTTAAATGCTGGGGTATAATAAGTGGGGAGGTCCCAAGTTCACTCGCTGCTAAGGACTATTTAGTAATTTAACATTTCTGATTTTGGTGGAATGCTGAATGAATGGCCGTGGCTAGTTACCGACAAAGACGTGCTGCCAAGCGATTTCTCTTATACAATGTCGCGAATCAGCCAAGCCAAGAGCATATGGGTTTAAAACTAACCCTTACAAGTTAGTCCCACACCAATCATACCATGCGTATCATCTTAGAAAGCATAATCACTTACCACTAGGTGAGATAGCAGACAAGGGTTTTGGTACAAAAAAATATCACAACGTGTAAATAATCAAATAATCACATACAGCATAATGTCACATACCGGCCTTGGGTTATAATATTCTCATTCAAATTGGTAGCCATGTTTAAATGATTAAACGATATTGTTTGATTAAACACGGTTTTCCATTAATGTTAAATCACCGTTTATAATTTACTGTTAGAGAGTACATCAGGATAAAAAACCTGGACCCATCTATATTATAGTAAATATTCATTTTAACAAGTTGAACCTTTTTTCTACATACTAATTATATTATACTAGCTGGCGCCCGCGACTTCGTCCGCGTGGAATAAGTTTTTAAAATTCAGTCAGAATAAGTTGTAAAAATTCCTACGGGAACTCTCCTATGTCACTCTCCAGGTCCTCAACTATACTTTCAAAAATCACGTCGATCCATTGCTTTGTTGCGACGTGATTGAAGGACAAACAAACACACATTCGCATTTATAATATTACTATGATTTTGTCTGGACAGTAAGGATTTCTTAGTACAAAATATTTCAGTGGATTCAAAGAAGCAAAACTTTATAAGATTTTCAACCAACATGAACCCCGGTATAAACCTCTTTGCGGCGTATTTTCACAAATTGTTAGCGGATGTCTACGCCTAAGCAGGGCCTAACTTCCAAATTCCTTTTCATTCTTTATGTTTCCACTTTCAATGTGTGATTTTACAAAAGAGCTTATACCTACATGTCATAGTTACTGAAAAGTAATGCTCTAATTGCCGATTTTCATTTCTCTAATTCCAAAAACTCAGAACTTACATGTAACCTTCCAACCCCTCACCCCTCTCACCCCTTTTGGGATGGATTTTTGTAATATTGCGCATATACAGGTTTTTATTATTCAAACCAAATAACCTAAATGCCAATTTTCATGTCCATAACCTCGAATCCTGATGAAAACTTCCAACCCTCATTTTACCCTCTTGGGGGTATATTTTCGTAACATTAATTGATACAGATCTTTATTATTTATAATTAACAACTTAGTTGCCAACTTTCATCTCTCTAACTTCAAAAATATAGGACTTTCATACAAACTTCCAACCCCCATTTCAAACCCCTTGGAGTAGATTTTGGTAACATTGGTTATACAGATATTTATCATTTATAATTAAAAACTTAATTGCCAATTTTCATGTTTTTAACTTTAAAAATATAGGACTTTCATACAAACTTCCAACCCCCATTTCTACCCCTTAGGGGTGGATTTTTGTAATATTGCGTATACAGGTTTTTATTATTTCAAACAAATTACCTAAATGCCAATTTTCATGTCCCTAACTTCAAAAACTTAGAATCCTCATGAAAACTTCCTAACCCCATTTCACCCCCCTTGGAGTAGATTTTCGCATTATTGATCATACAGATATTTATCATTTATAATTAAAAACTTAATTGCCAATTTTCATGTCTTTAACTTCAAAAATAAAGGACTTTCATACAAACTTCGAACCCCCATTTCTACCCTTAGGGGTGGATTTTTGTAATATTGCGTATACAGGTTTTTATTATTTAAAACAAATTACCTAAATGCCAATTTTCATGTTCCTAACTTCAAAAACTTAGAATCCTCATGACAACTTCCTACCCCCATTTCACCCCCCTTGGAGTAGATTTTCGCATTATTGATCATACAGATCTTTATTATTTATAATTAACAACTGAGTTGCCAACTTTCATGTCTCTAACTTCAAAAATATAGGACTTTCATACAAACTTCCAACCCCCATTTCTACCCCTTAGGGGTAGATTTTTGTAATATTGCGTATACAGGTTTTTATTATTTAAAACAAATTACCTAAATGCCCATTTTGATGTCCCTAACTTCGAAAACATAAAATCCTCATGAAAACGCCCCACCCCCATTTCACCCCCCTTGGGGTAGATTTTCGTAACATTGATTATACAGATCTTTATCATTTATAATAATAAACTTAGTTGCCAATTTTCATGTCTCTAACTTCAAAAATATAGGACTTTCGTACAAACTTCCAACCCCCATTTCTACCCCTTAGGGGTAAATTTTCTTAAAACCGTTTCTTAGCTGACCTCTACTTCATTAAAGGAATCTACCTTCCAAATTTTAAGTTCGTATGTTTTATAGTTCCTGAGATATCGTGATCATCAGTCAGTCAGTCAGTGGTATTTCGCTTTTATATATATAGATTATATCATTTCTTTATTATGGCAAATTCCCTATTTTACGTTTACACTACCATACAATACAGAACATTAAAATTAAAAATCAAATTAATCTCCCGACATTTCCCGTACTACGAGTACATGCAATATTTAAAAACTGAAGATTGGGGAGTCATATCATAGTTGATATTATTATTGTTGGATAAGTTTTATTATTTATAAGAAGTTTATTGGCTTTTTTATCGCTAAACTATGTAAGTGAATCAAAATGGACTCCTAAGTCTCCATTTGCCCTATAGCACTGCACCCACTAGGGTATAATTAAATCTACGTAAGTTAGCATAAAAATAATTAAGAGCGAAACCTATGAGTCTTGAAAAACTTCAATAGTTCATTGAAACTCTAATATTTCCTACAAGATGACGCTACAGTCGCTATAAGACTGGTGAAAGGCATACAATAATCTCGGCGTCGATGGAATGTGGACTGGTGACTCGAATGGCAAAGCACTCAGGGCGCGATTGCCAGAGAGATGTGAGTTCAAATCCGGCCAGTTTAAATGTTTATACAAATTTAATACGTCCTCTGATTTTAGGTAAAAACTATTATATAAAATGTAAAACTTATGCTTGATTTTCTAGTTAACCTATAATTAGCCTATAAACTTCTCACTGCTTTAAAATCATTTTTTTTTTATTTATGGAATCCCATCACAGAAAGCTATGACGTATTCATATATTATCTTACTTTACGTGAATTGATAGTATAAAAACCTCGTCCACAAGATTATGACTAACCATCCATTATGACGATAAAATATAGTGTTTAATGATGCATTATTAAGGGTCTGAGGTCTCACTTCCTGTGATAAAAACAATTTAAGTACATTTTTACTGCAAGTATGACACGCCCAACATAGTATGTAAAATATATGTAACCTTCATATTAGGGTAATAAAAACTGTAGTAGGTTTAGTACGCATTTTATTGCGTATAAAATGAGTAACGTTCATTCGTAGCTGCCATAGAAAACAGAATAATATAGAAAGGCGATCAGACTATATTTTGTACATGTAACGATTTTGACAGTTGTGAGCATAAGCGCTGACTCTATTTTCTTCTTCGGTCAATAATCCGTGGGGTTCGTAAGGTTGTGTCTCTTAAGTAATCTATTTTGTTCTGTTAGTTAAGAAAATTTGACCTTCTTTATTTCTATTTAACCACAGGGGCAGTAGCAGAAAAAATATTATGAAAATGTAAGATCACGTTTCCTGTCATATACAGAGTTAAAAGATGTTTCGACATCGTTCGTCAGTACGCTCTTGAAAAGCTGTAGAGTGTGTAGCCATGCTAAGAATTTACTTTAAGCAAAAAATAACATGGTTTGTCTGGAATAGATTGCTTAAACAATAAAGCTGCCTTTGCATACATACATATATGTGTGTCTTATGTGTTAAGTGTTCCATGTTATTGTTTTTTAATCCTGTGCGATAAAGAGCATCTATCTATCTATCTAGTAAAGGTATGAATAGAAGGCAGCGTAAGCCCGCTGGGCATACAAATAGATCCGCACAGCACGTGGCAACTTGTTCTAGTACTTTTACACATTTATTTGAAACAATGGGCACTGTAAGACCACTAGGTCTACAATGGTTGCCCGGCTCGGCAATTCTAGTATTTTTTACTCTAAGGTATTTACCGTAACGAGTTATTTTCGTTGATTAATTGACGGGAAGTGCTAATTCTTTATCACCGTTTAAATTTATGCCCTCCAAAAGGAAGACATCCATTTAAACCCATGCTGCTAGGTCATGGCTTACAGCGGCGTAATTATTTTTACTGCCTATAAATTAATACTGTAAACATAGTGCGGAGTTATTTTGTGTGAAGAATCAGATTTTTTTTGTGTGAATAATCAGTGGTTAGGACGTTCGCCTCTTAATCAGAGGTCGGGGGTTCGATCTCGCACTCTAATTTCTCGGAGTTATGTCTTGTATACACTACAAGTTAGCTCTTGACGGCAATCTCACCTGATGGCAAGTGATGATGCAGTTTAAGATGGTAGCGGGCTGACCAGTAAGAGATTTGATAAACACATACTCCTAATTGGTTTCATTGAAATCGTGCCGGAACCGGGAATCGAACCTAGGACCTCCAACGCGCTACGGATTCATGGCAGTTATCAGTGGGCCGTACCTCAATAACCAGTTAAATATGATAACTCTTCGCAACATTGTGGCATTGATTAAGCTGATTATAATGTTATTATTAAATTTCTTGATACCATTTTATTACGATATTAAGGATTAAATAAACGATAAAAAAGCTTGGGTGTGAATTGCTCTATCTCCATAGGTACTATAATTTATTATTGATTTTGTGAGATGGTGATAACAAAACAAAACCCGGCTAAGTTTGTTGTGTCTTCTTCTTAGACCAGGGCGCGTTTGGAACCCCCATAGCTTTAGTTTTAAGTTTACGAATGTAGTTATCACCATTAAATCATTACATTGTAAATTATTGACGCGTCAATAGTACCTTTTAAAGGACTATTTGAATAAAGATTATTTCAATTTGAATTCAAACATTTTAACTGTAAAATTACATTTAAGAGAAAAGTAAGCAATTTTATTTTCTATTTCTATTCTATTAATCTTTATTCAAGATTGTTTGAATTTGAATTTGACACACGCTTACTGGACTGGAGTTTTTTTTAGGTTCAGTCAGAATGTTGTGTTCAGTCAAAATGTTCAGTTCAGAATAAAAGGCACCTCAAACGAGTCTTCAGTAATAAAATCCTACATTCAAAAAGTAAAAGCATAAGACTATAAAAATGATGGAATTATTTTTCACCGAGAGAGAAAGAGAGTCGTAAATTTTGCCTCAAAGAATCTGTCTCGCAGGATCATCCTATAAAAGGTTTTGTTTCAAGTGTTCATATTTCTGTTCATGGTTGGCTTTCAGCTGAAATGTTCACGCTTCGTAGTATTTTGTGTTGAACTAGCTAATTCTCGCAACGTTGTCCGCTTTGATTAAAAATTTAGAAAAATTCAAGTGGTATCCAACGTTTGTAATTGGGGATCATGAAATGTCTCATTCTTGTTCTCATATCTCCACATCATCACCATCATCATCATCATCCACTGCTGGACATAGGCCTCTTTGAAGCAGCGCCAACTCATCCTATCCCCGGCTTTTCGCATCCAGTCGATGCCTGCCACTTTTTCGAGGTCACCGCCCCACTTAAACGTGGTCTCCACTCAAGGACCTTCCGACTCCAACGTCTGTCGCTTTTCCGACAAACTTGTCGAACAAGCGCACTGCCACTTTAGCGTGCAATCCCTTCAGCTATGTATATCTCCACATACAAATCTAATTTCGAGAAAGTTTTCAAACTGAAAAAATGAAAAAAAAAAAAACTATGGCTAGAGTTATAGGTTATCGACGTGATACGCTTTTACAAAAGTCACTAGAATAGATTTTTCCAAGCAAAAAGTGGCCTATGCCTATCTAAGCTATAATCTATCTCTAATCAAAATTTTAGGTTAATTGCTTCAGTAGTTCCGGCGCGAAGAAGTAACTAACACCCATGTACTTATCAACTCCCATATCAAGACTTTCTGTCTCTCCTCATCATCCGAGTAGTATTCTTACTAAACTACTTCTGCTAAACTGTAATTTTCGTTGAGCACTGGCTGTCCTGCTAACGTGGAGCCTTTCTCATCATCATCATCATGATCAACCCATTACAGACTCACTACAGAGCACGGGTCTCCTCTCAATATGAGAAGGGTTTGGCCATAGTCCATCACGCTGGCCATGTGCGGATTGGCAGACTTCACACGCCTTTGAGAACATTATGGAGAACTCTCAGGTGTGCAGGTTTCCTGACGATTTTCCTTCACCGTTGAAGCAAGTGATATTTTAATTTTTTTTTAAACGCACATAACTCTGAAAGTTAGAGATGCGTGCCCGAATTCGAGCCGCCGACCTCTGATTAGGAGGCTGACGCCCTAACCACTAGGCTATCACCGCTTCTTAAGCCTTTCTCGTCAAGTGTCAATTTGTACATTGGATCTTCGGACATTATCTCCGGTATAATCGGTTCACCGTGGCGAAAATTAAATTCAACACTTATATTCAAACTTTCAAATTTATAATGCTATAACATTTCTCCAAATAAAATTATTCTAAAATCATTACAATTACAAAAAAGACGGATACAGGAAAAGTTACCGGATAAACAAAGGAATTTATATATAACTTAGTTACGTGGCTAAGGTTTAAAATTCAAAACGGTCAGGTACTTAAAGCATTTTGAGCCTGCGCCTGATACGCCACGCAGCTCTAGTTCAGTCTCGATTCCACTTCGACTGTACTTGAGCCAGCCCCTCGAGGGCCGGTGCTCGACTGAACTTGTCTCATCATTAATTTAGACTGTTAAAGTATCATCTTAAAAATGTACCCTCAAGATATGGTTGAAAAAGCGGGTGGAGTATTATTGGCGGATTATTCCTGACACAATAATTAAATTCGCTAGACTTTTTTTTTTCACGGGAAATGCGTGTACGCATCCCCTCCGGAAGCGACGCAGGCAAGACTGCGCTACTTCCGACGAGGTATGTGCGACTCCTCGGCGGCCAGACTGGGGTGGTCCCCACCAAAATCCAGCGATGCTCCTTCGCGTCGCCTAGTGGCTGGGTCACGGGAACACTTGTGCACTCGACCGCGGCAAATTCGTTAGACTAACAATTAACATGCAACCATCTATCAAAGTATTCACAACTACATACTGCTTTATTAAATATACATGCGATAAAATAGAATTAATTAGCTAAATAACCGAAGATGTTTTAATCGTACTGTAAGTAGACGTTCAAACAATTATATTTGTAAGTAAGTGTTCAGTTTTATAATATAAAATTAAAGAGTTTAAGGGACTCGCGTGATGCAGCGTCGCCACTGTAGAACCATAAAGTGGAAGGTTCTAGGTTCGATTCCCAGCTCGAGACTAGTCTATTGGGAGACTAAGGCCGCGGCTAGTTACTACCGTACTGGCAAAGTGTTTATATTCATTGCCCTCAAGCAACAAAAAAAGGTCTACAGTAAATGTAGCAAGCATTTTTTTCTCTGCGTAGTCTTTCACAGCTTAATCCACAGATTAAACATAAATAGATAAAGCCACCGTGTGGCCGCATAACAGCAATATACATTCAAGTTATTTTTTTATTTTGCAAATTTTTCCCCATGTAGGGAATTTTTAAAACTTCTGATATAAATAAAAAGATATAAATAAAATTGTTAGTAAGAGTACTAGTAGTTTATTTGGCGAACTTTCAAAGTTAGCCTAACAAGGGATAAGTGGCATGGTGTATGAGACACGAGATACAATGCTTTGTCTCAATTTTCTCACACAATCCATATTTACGCTTCTAAATTCCCCATTCCACGGTTTCATGGCTTCCTCTACTTACTATTAGATCACAGCTGCCATATCAGATTTCTCATGCTGTCACCCGGAGACGTGGAAACATTGGACATATTATTTATCTGTATCGTAGTTATAAATAATTTAGCCACTTGAGCATTTGGTAACTATATTTTTTAACAGTTACTATAATAATTACTTTCCTCATGATCTATTAATGAAACCAGTGCCTGTGTGATGGTAATAGGCCGATGATGATGATAATGATGAACACTATAAATAAAAGTATTTGTCTGTTAAGTGTGTGATAGCCTAGTGGTCAGGGCGTCAGCCTCCTAATCAGAGGTCGGCGGTTCGAATCGTGGCACCTGGCACTTCGTAACTTTTCGGAGTTATATGCGTTTTAAAAAAAATAAAATATCACTTGCTTCAACGGTGAAGGAAAATATCGTGAGGAAACCTGCACACCTGAGAGTTCTCCATAGTGTTCTCAAATGCGTGTGAAGTCTGCCAATCCGCATATGGCCAGCGTGGTGGACTATGGCCAAACCCTTCTCATACTGAGAGGAGACCCGTGCTCTGTAGTAAGCTGGCAATGGGTTGATCATGATGATGATGATGATGTTATTCCTTCTTTCAGGTATAAATATTCTGTATATTATATACCTTTTTACGTTTACATTTATTTATTTTGCTTAAACAACTTTATTGCATATTGAAACAAAAGAAAAGTGGAAAAGAAAGAAAATACATAATAAAAAATCCAAAGAGCGACCTTATCCCTAAAAGCGATCTCTTCCAGGCCACCATTTTGAAAGAAGCTGTCAGAAATATAAAGGCGGGAAAACGCAACACTTATACATACATAGTAATATAAAAATAGTTGCTAATGCATTTATTGTTATTAGGTATGTCTCTATTATAAATAGATTTGCAAGAATCACGAGTAACGGATAAAGCATTATTATCTTTAATATCAATGAATGCAGTTAGGAATAGAAACTCGACTTTCCTCCATATCTTACCAACGCCTTTTTTTTTTTTGTCGTGGTGGAAAAGCTTTATAGCTACCTCCGTACCCTTGGGCGGGAAAGAGGTTAAGTTGGACTCCCATCCCCGAAGGGGGGTATACCCGAACTAAAGACCACCACGGCATGTCCCTCTCGCAGGTTTTACTGGACACCCGGGGGACCCGTTGTATACTTCCCGAATGCCCTACCAGCCGCCCCGGCCTACCGCGCTACAAGGGGAAGTATCAGGACAGCTTGATCCCCCCTCAAGCCGGCTAGGAGACTTTGTGCAATGACGGGCAACTATCTTACCAACGCCTGCTCTCCTATTACAGATACGTCAGGCGGCGGGGGAGTGTTAAACTTATTGTGACAGGAAATACAGACGGCAAAAGATCGCGAGCCCGCTCACCAACCAGATGGGCAGACCAGCTGAAGGACTCGAAGTGCAAATTTCACGAGACTAGCCTCCGATAGAAGCCGGTGGAAACAATTAATCCGCACGAGGTTACAAGGCCACCAGGACTACGATCTTCATTTATCAGTCAGGAAAGACTGGAGAGAGAGAGAGAGAGAGATGATTATCATTAAGTTTCCTCTTGCTGGTTGAAAATTTGTTTTCTCTCGTGCAATAAATTAAAAAAATATAGTAGCAAATAAAAGTTAACGAGTTGATGTAAAAGAGATGGTTGGAAAGTGTCATAGTTTTTATCAAGGCAAACAAATCCATAGATAAAGTTACGTGTAAAAGCTTGGGATAAATAAACTTGATTTATATTCTGAATTTTAAGTTTTATTTTACCCTGCGCGTATAATGCATACATTGCCAAGGACGTGCGTTGAATTTAAAATACGTTTCAGTAGAAACAGAAACAAACATGACGACCTCCTCGAGCGCAAAACGTGCGCTGTCGCATTATAAAGTTGGGGGTCCTGGGTTCAATTCTCGGATCAAGTTTTGTCTGTTTTGGCTTCGGCCGTGGCTAGTTACCAACCTACCGACAAAGACGTGTCGCCAAGCAATTTAGCTTTCCGGCACGATATTGCGTAGAAACCAATTTAGGTGTATGGGTTTACGATACCCTTAACAGAATAGTCCACTACCATCTTAGTCTGCACCATCAGGTGGGATTACCATCAACTAAGGACAAACTTTTGAAAAATGGAAAAAAAAAAAAATTTATACAAAAATGTTTTATCATAACATTTTTCAATAAATTTAATTTTTTTTTCAAGTAATTAATTTACATGCGCCAGCCAGGATGTCCTGAAAAATATTTAGTGTATAAAAATATTTAGAAATAAAAATGAAAAGTGTCGCAAAGTGCTGATGTTGTGCTCAATTTGTTAGATTTGATGCAATTTAGCGTTGGATATCTGCCAAAACTAACGAGCTTGTTCTAGGGTTTATTTGGAAAGAACGTATATAATAGATTTCTTGTACATAAGTAGATAACAAGTATCTCTTTTTACATTAAAAGTTGTCTGATGCAGTCAGGTTAAAGAATAAACCAATCAATCGTAATCTTTATTCAAATAGTCCTTTAAAAGGCACTTTTGACGCGTCAATAATTAAAATAGTAGTGATTATACACTGTATGATACTGCGATAACTGCACTCGTAAACTTATAAATAAAGCTATGAGGGTTCCAAACGCGCCCTGGTCTAAGAACAAAATTAACCAGGTAAATTTTCTTATAGTTATCACCATCTCACATGCCACTTAAAATTAAATTAAGATCTATCTTATTAGAGCAATATTTCATAAGCATGCTTGTTTATCATTTACATAATCGTTTACATTATAGTAGGACTTTTCTACAAGCTTACTTTTTAATCTACCATCTAACCCACTAAAGCAGCGAGTGGGTAGTTATTCTCTCTCGCCTATATATTAAGAATCATTTATTATAATACCCCTACTTCATATGCAATTGAAAAGTCATTCCTGTCTGTTAGGAAGGCAGATTCTACAGTAGAGAAGCGGGAAAAGATTCAAAAGTTCCCAAGATCAAAATTTTTTACCGTTTAGCTTTCATTAATCTTGCTTTTAAATGATTGATGACGGCTGGATTAGAAGCAGCCCCAAGCACGGGAAAGGACACCATCAATTTCCTAGCTCTGAGCTAGAATTAAATAATCCTATACCTAATATTGTTTTTCTGCCAGAACCGGAATCGAATCCAGGATCTCGTGATATATAGTCGCACATTCTAACCACTAGGTCTAAGAGGCGGTCACAGTTCAACACCCGAGAATATGCAAAGTAGAAATTTGCGTTTACGCATAAACGTGTTTTGTTTTAAATTAGATAAATTATATTACGTAAGTTTAATTAAACCCGTAGCCGCTAAATTGTATCCTGATTATTCTGTGTCCACTGCGGCACTCCCTGTCACGCCCCAGCCCCATTGGCTGGCCTTCAAATTAGGTGGCTACAAGCCAAAAACAACCCCGCCGGAAGACGGTCCACGGCTTTGTCGCATAAGCGGTATTTTTTATCAAACAAAACGTTATATCTTGTGTTGGCAACACGACGCGTTTTGTCCACAACGATCGACGCCAGCGACCACTCGGTAGATGTCTGTAGCTGTGACGTCACAGGAAGAAAAGATGGCGCCTCAGCGCTGTGATCGCCTCACGCGACTCTTTCTTCAGGATTCGAGAGCGACGGAGCTTCGATATAATCTAGTGATCTATATATGTACGTATAAACAGTATAAACACGTGGCTGTTTGTAATTTTAACACTTACTATATTCGCAGCAAGCTTGCTATGATGCCCGTTAGTTACTGGTTTATCTAACATATTACCCTTCATATTTTCAGTATTAAGTTTACGAATGTAGTTTATCACCGTCGACTCACTACTGTGTAAGTTATTGACACATCAAAAGTGTTTTTTTTTAAAGATAATTAGATTTTTTTTATGCATTACAAGTTAGCCCTTGACGGCTATCTCAGCTGATGGTAATAATAATAATAATAATATAATTTCTTTATTATGGCAACTAGGCCCAATTTACATTAACAATATGATAAAAATAGTTACACTATAAAATACGAAACAAAAATTAAGAATAAATTAAACATTAACTTAACCACCCGACCGTTACCTCTTGCACATAACTTTATAGCTGCGAGACGATTACTATTACACTTTAATACTGATACTGAGTCGAATAGACCTTTTCTCCACAATATCGCAACGCCCCCAAACGGCCGGCCCTTTACTAAACCCGCAGTCGCATCAACTGCTGATTTACCGGTATATTCAAACTCTTGATGCACGGTGCCCAGCCAAGGAATATCATACGAATAAAGCCAAGTTTCTTGAAGTGCTATTATATCAATACTATCACATAGAAGCCTTATACTTTCCACTGACCTTTTCACTGACTTGCAATTAAAACTTGCAAGTACAATTCCTTTTTCTTTTTTCTTATAGGAATTAAAGTCCATCTTTGTCTGGTTTACTCGAATAAGACGTTCTATTCTTTTTGAAAAGAACGAATCGTCTAAAACAAATTCCCTCTGGCCAGATTTCATCTCTTAAAAATAACGCTAATTTCTTCACTGGTACAAACAACTTGAAAGAATTATATATTTTTCCGTCTAGCCTCCGCCTCCCACCAGACCAGACCCAGCCGAATCGAACCCAGGACCTCCAACTTTATCATGCGAAAGCGCGCGCTGCGCCACGGAGGTAGTCATTTCGTCAAAAGAATCAATCTATTTTGTGCTTTTTTTGTTACAATTTATGCTTTGTTTGTTGCTTGAAACTGCTTTAATATGGTGATATTTTTAAATATATTTTTAATTAACACATCGCGAACAAAAGAGCCGACGGTTCAAATTATGTCAAGTGAGTACCGCAGAGTTCTTCAATGATACGCGGCCTTATACAGGAAATATGAATCCCTTGGCGGTATGTCTTTGCCAGTAGTGTGATAACTAACTTAGGTCGAAGCCTTCCAATAATCCAGAAGCTGGTAATAATAGAAGCCGGGAGTTAGACATTACAGTTGCTGACCCACAGTACTCTACTCAGTACAGAGTTCCCCACGGAAGTCATCCAGAATATTATGATAATTATTTTCTTTTTTTAATGAAAACATTTCGATTAAAGTCTGATTTCATCTCGGTCACATGTGCTGGTAAACATGTGAAGAGACAAATGAATCGTATGAAATAGACTACATATCTATACACTATATGTATATATCGTATGAAATAGATAGAATAGCATGCGGTACATACATTATCGAGCGTGTCTTTGTAGTGTTTTACCCGAATTTTTCGCCGCACATGCTACAAAACCATGGCCACGCGGATTCAACTATCTCTCTAAAAACAAAGCTGTAGCCTCAAGTTAGTAGAATCTCAACTCACGTGGCAAAGTGAGCCACATCTAATGTTCTGAAGCCTAAAAACCGTGCGAAAGCTTATTTAAGTTTTCCAATTTTGAAAGTGAATAAACATTCAAACCTTTATCGCTTTGGAAACAGTTGATGAAAGTTTAACTTAAACTTTCGCCACATCTTTAAGTAAACCTCGTTGAAAAAGAGTTTTACGTAATGTTCGAGGCTGTATGAAAATACTATACGTCTGCTAACTTCGTGATTACGTTATAAAATGATTCATTAAAAAAATATTATTATAATGTATCTATTATGATGATTAATATACTCATTTAATACGCTAATTATTAATTTGATTGATAAATATTAAAATAAAAGTAAAGTAAAAGTTTAAATCTATCAATGAACAGCTCAAACCAAAGGTTGGGTCGGCCTGAATTTTTTTGTAGGATTTTTTTAATTTATACTCTCTATTATTTTATTTTCACTGAGTAGATTTTTATAATTTTGTCTTCAACCCTCGTAACATGTATTACAATAGCTCTTAAATAGTTATAAGTGACAATGTGAGTGGTAACAAAAATAATGTCCGCATAAGTTTGTAGTGAGCTTCTTCTTAGATCAGGAAGCAACACGTTAACAAAAAGATACCCGGCTTAGTTTATTGTAGGCTAGTTTAGTCTTCTAAGATCTTCTGATCACTTCTGAAACCCTCATGAATTATTTTTTTGTGACGTTTATTATTTTTATTATTTTATTCTTTATTTGTACACCACATATAGGTATAAATAATAAGAAAAACAAAAAGAAACAGGATACAAAAGGCGTTTGTCATACAGGTAAGTTTTAAATAGTGGCAACAGCAGTTAACGGCAAGAGCTCCATTTAAATGGTCATAGAAACATCTGGTGTCGAGTTCTTGTCTAAAGAAACTCGTTGAGCAGTGACGGAATAATATCGCTGTAATGCGCTTATCTAAAACAAAGCCTTGCCGCTGATAATAGAATTTACAAAGGAAGGATATTATATTTTTGCTGGCTAAAAATATGTCGGACGAGTTTGGAAAACCGATATGATAAACTTAAATATGTATGTTACATTATTCTACTGAAAAAAAAAATCACAGAAAAACAAATGCGTACCATCCTACCGACAAAAACGTGTCTCCAAGCGATTGAGCGTTCCGGCACGACGTCGCGTAGTAAGCCAATTAGGAGTAAGGGTTTACCATATCTCAACAGGTTATCACACTACCATCTTAGACTGCATCATCACTTGCCATCATGTGAGATTGCTGTCAAGGGCTACTTGGAGTGCATAAAAAAGCAAGAAACCGATAGTTACTTGACCAAAGAAAATAATTTTTTTATTCCATTTTAAAGCAGCAAAAAAACTGCATTGAACGTTTCGGAGCAAAAGAGAATGACCATAACGGACCTGGTTGTGTCAGACAATAATATATTTCATAATTTAAGTTAAATTTTTACATTCAGTTTAGGATTAAAAATAAAGTGCTTCCTATCCCGAGATATTTTTTTTTTTAATATTTTAAAGTACTTAAAATTATTGTTCTTATAAAATAAGACTCCATTTTTTAATCGTAGACATGTCTAGTGATGTTATAATCAAATCGATTGGTGGTAATCGAATCATAATCGACTAAGAGTATTCAAATCCTCCTTTCAAAGTCTCTCTAAAATCATCTCACATTTGTATTGCTTCAGAGAAATGCTGAATTGTATGAATAATCTTATTATAGGAACCCTTAGTACGTTATTAAACACCTCACATGATTTGCGATATCGAGACACCGTAAACTGTGGCTATGTAAATAGACCCAATGCTTTTTTAAGTAATACTCTTATTTCTTGGAGGGCTATGTTTACTGCAACACAGTTTTTGTTCGGAGTGTCTATTAGCTGTGCTAAACCTATTGGTTAGCACAGCGTAACCGGGCTGTTTGACGAGCTTCGAAAAGAAGCTCTGCCAGAAGAAATTTTGAGCCCTAGGGCTCGAAGAAACTAAGGAAACGGCTGCCTAAGGGCGCTTCCTTTGAGGCTTTCGGGATAACGGGGGGTGGGAGGATCATCGTTTTCATGTTTAAGCTTTTGTATTATTTGTGTTATTAGTAAAAATCTTTTATCTTTATCTTTAACTTAAGGTTGTGCACACACACACTCACAGCTAGTTTTTGTCATTCTTTAGTTATTTGCATACCATTATTTATATACAGGTTTTTGTAGTACTGTATTTTAGGCGAATGAGGTAGATTTGTTGTAAGATGTAAGATTGTAGGTCAATATAACAAAAACAGTACGATTATAATAACGTTAGCATATCACCCTCGATTACCATCAACGTAGGCGAATAGGAGTCTACAATTTCGTGCTAACGGTTTTTGGATTGATTGCCTTACTTGGAATAATTTCTCGAATAAATACAAATTCACGATTCGTTTTAATCTTAGTACATGGTTCAGTAGTATATTCAGAAATGGCATTAACTTGTTCTTTTTAAACACGGTGCAACATGATTACACTATAACATAATTTTTACTTACCTACCTACATATTTGTTTAAAAAAATTAATGAAATTGTGTTTACTTAAAACTAGAGATGGGCCGAGTACTCGTTTTATACTCGGTACTCGGCGTACTCGGCGGGTTTTTTGATACTCGTACTCGGCCGAATAACTCGGTGTCTAGGCCGAATAACTCGGTTTAAATCCCGAGTATACTGTTTATGTTTTTATTCAGTCTTTTTAGATACTTTATGAAAATTAATATATTTAAGCCTAGTTTCACCATCTCTGTTAGATCATTAACACCTCTATTACATTATAATAAGGGATTAGTAGTTAACTTTTGACACATCTCTCAAGAATTCAATATGGAAATTTTATTTTTGATGACACTTACAATGTAACAGGGAAGTCAATGATCTAACAGACTATGGTGATATTAGGCCTTAGGTAGATATAATAAAAAACAACAATGTTAATCAAAAAATATTTATTTTGATTGAACCGAGTTACTCGGCCGAGTACTCGGTTGGGAAAAAATTGGACCGAGTAAAACTCGGTACTCGTTACTCGGCAAAAGTGTTACTCGGCCCATCTCTACTTAAAACATTTAGTTTTAAAATCACCTATATTTGGTTCAATGATGTTAGTTTATAAGAAGTAGTAATTTAGCTATTATATAGCTAGTAAGAATGTCGAAAATAATTTATTTTAATATAATATATATGCAGAATCAGATTAAGATTATGGGCAACTTCGATAACCATACCCTTCATTCATATCGTTAATACGGCTAGCCTGATACCATCTTAGAGAGCAACGTCTCCAACAGGGGCTAATAAATTTTTGCACTCTCAAACTCCAGTCACTATTTTATTATAATCTATGGTACAGTATCATGATCAACCCATTCTCAGCTCACTACAGAGCACGGGTCTCCTCTCAATATTAGAAGGGTTTGGCCATAGTCCGCCACACTGGCCATGTACTGATTGGCAGACTTCACAAGCCTCTAAGAACATTACGGAAAACTCTCAGGCATGCAGGTTTCCTCACGATGTTTTCCTTCACCGTTGAAGCAAGTGATATTTTAATTGCTTAAAAACGCACATAACTCAGAAAAGTTATAGGTGCCCGGGTTCGAACCCCCGATCTCTGATTAGGAGGCTGACGTCTTAACCACTAGGCTATCACAGCTTATGGAACAGTATAGTAGATATTAATACAAAAATAGTTAATAGGAAATTAAAGCGTTAAGTAAAAGAAAACTACTCAACTAAACTACTTTTAGATACCCGAGATGTATTGCGTGAGCCTCCCCTCTCTAATGAAAAATGAATCACGTAAACCGCCCAAGAAAGGTCGGAGAAATTGAATTACGTAGGTAGTAAAAAAAACTTCCTACGATTATCTCATCCTTGTGTAATGTTTACATACAATATTTTCTATATAATATATATATTTTTTTATTCACCACAAGTTAGCCTGCATCTCACCTGATGGTAAGTCATGATACGGTCTAAGATGGTAGCGGGCTAACCTGTTAGGGGTATGGGTAAAGTCATACTCCTAATTGGTTTCTACACGACATCGTGCCGGAACGCTAAATCGCTTGGTGACACGTCTTTGTCGGTAGGGTGGTAACCAGCCACGGGGAAAGCCTCCCACTAGACCAGACTCGAGCCGGGAATCGAACCCAAGACCTCCGACTTTAAAATGCAAAGGCGCACGCGCTGCGCCAGGGAGGTCGTCAAAACGTCAATATATAACGGTTTGTTGGTAATCGGTAAAATTTTAAACTGTTGAAACATTTATTTTTGTTATGTAATAACAAAGAAAGCCGTAGAAAGCTTTTTTATCCAAATAATTATATATTTCAGTTGTAATCGTAGTTCTAAACAAGCCAAAAGAAAAGGCGCTACCGCATGAGCTGCCTAATTGCTCCGGCATTTATAAATACTTTATACCTACTCCAAAGCGTTGGTCATTAGTAAATGTACAAAAATATCCTTAGAACTATACCCTTATTCGTCATAAAATAGCCACTTTACTAACGTCACAATAAAGAATTTTCAGTCAGAGGGTTTCTCTGGCAATAGACGAATCCGATGATCCGTAGAAGTTAGTTAAATTTCTCACATAATATGTACTAGAAGATGCTATTATAGCTTACTCGAATCAAAATTTTCAAAACATAGACATTCAATGTTCAATGACAATATCCAGTTATGGCTATAGAATAAGTCAGTATAGATATATTTCTATTGCTGCTGTAACAACAAATAATTAAAAAACAATAAAGTAGCTAATATATTAAAAACAACAAAAAATATGTAATATTATGTTTTTTGGATGATATTTAATGAAAATATTAAAGATAATTCTTTCTTTTGAAACCAAAAAACTAACGCATATTAATTTAAATGCGGAAGTTGGGCCAACCTAAACTTGCGATATATGACATCCTTGCATAGGCTTCTCTGATTTATCACAAAGGAATATATTATGTTCTAATGGAAAAGCATTCTTATACAAGAGTTTATTACTCGACATTCCCTCCGAAGTTTAAGGGGCATTGATTTTCGGTTGTCGCGTGCTGAGATTGTATTCAGATACAGAGGTCATTTGTATGCAAAGATGCTTGAGGTTTTAGTGTTGGATGCGGGATAGATAAACATAGGGATAAGGTAGAATAAAAAAAAAACATTTCTTTACTCTTAAAATAACGGCACGGAATTATATTATTGGTGCTACTACATCAGATCAACAGATCAAACTGCTCTTAGAGACTACGCAACACGTAACCACAATCGGAAAAGAAGGTCTGGCAATGAAAAGACACTTTTAACACGGAACGAGTATCCAAAATCTGAAAACATTAATAAAGCAGTACCTGATTAACACTTCAATAACAAAATTGGTGGTACTAATGATCTAATAGTCGAAACTTTCCACCGAACAAATACCTCGTTAAATATAAATTTTCTACAACCTTGCCTGCTAACTATAACTAGTCACGGTGACAATATAAAGAGAACCACAAAGGGAAGCCATTAACGAACAATAGATACGCTAGAAATAGACAGTCAATATTATTGTACTGTAAAGGTCTAAGTACACGGTATATATTCTACGTGCAGACAATATGCAATGAAATTCTCTAGATAAAGAAAGGAAACATTTATTTGCCTGCGATACCTGAAAACTACCAAAAAGAAAAAGAACTTCATTATAAAAAATAACTAATGTAATATTTTGTATTTCTGATGATATAGTAACAATACTAACATTGTAATTAAGGATAAAATGTTACTAACATACTAACAATCTATGGACGCTTCCATGTCCGATTAAATGAAAAAAAAAAAAAGTATTTGATATGTTCCATTATCAATCTACCCATATGTGACCGATACAATATGGTTACGACTCTGCATACTGCCGTAGGTTTTAAATTGAAACCTGAGCGCTAGTGTTCTGCAGCCAAACTCAGTGAAGCGTATTAGCTCGAGGTCATAGCAGCCGTCAAACGTTCTGCACACATGAATAGGCTAACTTTTGCACGCACACGCATCTAAATTATCAATAAAACTTCCGAATTTTTGAATTTTAAATTACATTTTAGATACGTAACCTACGGAGAACAATAAAAAGACACAAAAAAAAACAAGATGCCTTAAAAAAGAATCTAAAAAACACCACTTCGATCTTTGAACCACCATACCCGTAGCTGCTTTACAACTCGTTGATATAATTCCAATTCTCTTAAAGAAAAACTTATTTCTGATGTGGTTACTAGGAGATGCTCCGACCAAAGCCCATCAGGCTTTCTGGTGGTTTACTAATGGCACAAACAAAATTTTCTGAAAACCCAATACAATAACAATTATTTGCCCAACCTTGAGAGCTCAGGCAACGAGTTAGGTTTCTCTGACCATATTTAGCCAAGCCAATAAAATGGACACTAAATTTGGTCAAGGACTGCAATCAGACTAGACCTGAGCAAATTCAGCAATTATCAATTCCCATATAAGCTTCCGCTTATACCACATAGTATCCATTTCTACAGCAGTAAGGTTCTTAATTGATCCTTGCCCGTTATAGCATATAATTATACTGGATTTGTAATAGGGGCAGGTATTACCGGCAAATTGGACCCAAGAGGCATGAATTAAGGAATTTGTGGACATAGTCCAGAGGGAGGCCTTGACGCAATGATTGGTACGGTAATTAAGGTTGAATTTGATTAAGTTTTAGGAGAGTTCATCGCTGCTTTATGTATCGCTTTAGGATTTCTGTCCACCGCTTAGAATATAAATGGTCTTATTCTATTCATAACAGAAAGGGCAAACGGCGGAAAAGATTTATTGCGGGAGGTCTTGCGTGCAAAAGTTAAAGAAAATTAATAAATATATATAAAGAAAATTAATAAATATATAATAACGACTGGTCTATCTGTTGGTAAAATTGATAATCATGAAGAAGAAGAAATGAAGGACAGATCACAAAATAAGGACGTTTGTCCTGTTAAAAGTATTCAGTGATATTTAATACTAGTTGATGTCCGTGACTACGTCCGCGTTGATTATGTTTATGAAAAAAAAAGAAGGTTCATTTGAAGCAGTAAATGGTGACTTGCAAATGTATGACCATTCTCAAAAGGAGAAGTGGGTATCCATAATTCACAGTTGCTTTTATAACAATGAATAGTAATAATCAATAAATTAAATCGCTGCCGACGTCACTTGAATAAACCTGTATGCCGAAGGTTATCCAAGAATTCCTTAACCATTTTCAAAATTCCAAATGCCTACACGCAGTATTTGTGCATGTGTTATGTTGAGATTCAAATATAATAAAAATCGATACAGTCAGTAAAGATGTTACGTTTACTATAACATAATATAACATTAGTCCTATGAAGTTTCGATCTAAAGCGAGACGATCACACGTAGGAAACATTGTCATAAAGACGAAGATAGATAATACTGTTCGGTGGAAACTTATCTTGAACTTATGAGTATCGTTACATCTTATAGCCTGCCTCGAATCGTACGTTAAGATATTGCTACAGATGTTTATCGCTTCTATAAAAATTCGTGATGCCACAATTTGTTTATCGCCTACCTGAAAAGGATCAGTAAAAACTGATCAACTGAAGCAATCATGATCACCATCAGCCCTTTAATGTCCAAATGTTGGTCACAAGCCCCTTCTATCATACGGAAGAGTGTTCCTCTTGAACCCTACGCTACGCTGGTCTAATTCGGGTGGAATTAGTATACAATTATTTCTAATAATAACCGCGTTAGTCATCTTTAACTGCTCTCCATGTCTCAGGTGTGGAGACTGCAATTTTTCCTACCTTGGGCTTGTTATGAGAATTTATGACAGAAAAATGTTATACCTCAAAATTATTAACCTACTTGATACGCATATCGAACCCACCGCGGACCTCGTATATGTAGTTAAACAAATATGAAGAAATGATAAATCATTCCAATATGAAATGGCAATAGCAGATGAAGATTTCTGTAAGCTTTCTTTACCATCCGACCCCCCCGTTTACCATCCTACCCTCCCGTTATCCCAAACCTCGCCTAAGCCGAGGTTCGGCCTCACAGGAGGCGCCCTTAGGCAGATGTTCCCTTAGTTTCTTCGAGCCCTCGGGCTCAAAATATCTTCTGGCGGTTACGCTTTGGCAACCAATAGGGTTAGCACAGTTCATAGATAGGTCGAAAAAAAAAGTAGGCTTTCTCCAACGTATGTGTTTGGAAACCTCGTGGCTTTGATTTTCATCTAACGAATATGGAAAATCTTCACAATCGCCAAAAGAAAGAAAGGGTTCTTTCATAGATGGCGGATCCAGGCTCTATTAACCCTGAGGAAAGGAGGTATGTGCCTATCGATGGAACGTGGAATATAAACGTGATGGCTGATGATTAAATACAAATATGTGAAGCAGTTCCACCTTTGGGTTATTATTAACATACATGCGTTTAAATTTTCTTCTTCTTCTTCGTCGTTACACTCTTTGCAGAGCGATCGTGGTAATCACGAAGCAATGTCTTTGACGCCAGATGCGCCTCACAAGCATTCGCTACTTCCCTTTGCTGGCCGAAAGTCTGGTACACTCTAGACCACCCACAGCACACTTTATAATCGGTTCATCGCATGGGTGACCTTCCTCATCTGGGCCCTGCACGACGAGACGCTCAACGGAGCCACTCTCAGGCCGGGAGACGTGACTAAAATATTTTAATATGCGACTCTGTACTAACGAAGAAAGTCGTTGTTTAATTCCGAGTTCTTGGAGTATCTAGATGTTAAAACTGTTATGGACTACGATGGAAAACTCTCAACAAATTATAAAGTTTACTTATATGATTTGTTTTTTGTTCATTGTATATGTTTTGTTTGATTGTTTGTCGTTTTGATATAATCTGTTTGGTGCCGTTAATAGAATTTGGTGATCGTAATCATAGATTCTATCAAAATTAATGGAGTGTGCTTGCGTATGCTGGAGTTCATTAATGCTATTCACTATAAAGTGTGGCACTGGCAGAATGGTGGCAGATATTGATTGAGAGGTCGGGCGGTCGTAAACTTCAAGTGTGTTTCGCTCATAGATATCTACGGGTTGTAAGATAAATAGATAGGTCATGTGATATGTTTTGTTTGTCGCCAAATGTTTTGTCTTAACCCATCAAGTCTTGACTATATAAAAAGTTGGGATACATCGGTAGTTTTAAACTTCTAGTGCATCATTTCAATTTAACACTTTTTTTGGGTTAGGAATATACAATTGTATGACATCCAATGTATGATACAGAAATTCTTCTAGAAGTCTATTTACCGTCTATTGGTGATTTTTGGGTTAAGGTATAATCATAAATATTTGATAGTAATCAACCTTGGTGCTTTTCAGACTCCAGACTGTATTACTATGGTAAACTTTGTCTAGATCTGGTCAGTTATTCTGGCTATATTTACTAATATGTTTATGGATTGATTCTCAGGGATCACAGACGCAAAACTTTTGGATTCATTCAGTTGCTCTCTGTGCGATTTCATAATCATCGCTGCATATTTATTTACGAGTTAGTTAAATTAATCTAATTTTTTTTTGCATTAATAAGACAAGGTAATGAACTCTGAGATTCTTAAATAAATAATACATTTAATTTAAGAAATATTCTCAATAGCCGGTCTACGTTTATTAAATTGCTATGGTTTCGGTACAGAGGTGATATGTATGCAAAATGAAGTTGGGTTTCTTGTATCGATGGAGGTTTAATATCAGAACGATTTCCAACAAAGGGAGAGGGAACAAAGGGAGTTGCATGGTACAATACTGTAACATGTGAACGATATGAGTATTCCTTTTATTCTCCTTAAAGCATTTTTACAATAGCTCCTCGATTGTTAAAGTACCAGGAAAACATAAGACGGATCGGGTGGCGGAAATTTTAGATTTTCTATAAAACGTGTCGCCTTTCATAGTAAATCTTTAATATCCGTTTTATTGTTACGATAGATACAATTCACAAGATTGAGATCACAAGATAAGAACCACAGACTAGCTTTTGAATCCAGAGTAATTTCTTTAATGAAGGCTTTATCTTTGTTAATCTATACGAGGACAGTACTTCCAGATACATATACATATAAAACCGGATATCAGGTCATTATCATTATATAATTACCAACTAATTACCGGCCTACTTGCGGGCGTGATAAAGGTGTGGGTTGGTGGACTTCACAAACCTTTGATAACATATACACCTCACAGGCATGTTTACAATTTTTTCCTTCGCCGTTAAAGCAAGTGATATTTTAATTGCTTGAAAACGCATATAACTGCGATACGTTAGAGGTGTGAGCCAGGTATCGAACCCCTGACCTGCCTGAGAGTTCTCCATAATGCTCTCAAAGGCGTGTGAAGTCTGCCAATCTGCACATGGCTAGCGTGGTGGCCTATGGCCTAACCCTTCACATATTGAGGGGAGACCCGTGCTCAGTAGTAAGCCGGCAATGAGTTGATCATGAACCACAGTTATATAGCATTAAGCAAACCCTTCGGACTTAATGATCCAATGTCACGTTAGTATAGGATCAGAGGCTAGCTAGCACTAAACATAAAGCGGTAGGAAGTTTCTTGCTCAAATTATTGAATCCAAGTTAAGTACTTGTAAGATTGCGATTTTTGTTTAATGAGTACAGCATTAGATTTAATGTCTATTAATGTGATCCACGAAAACCCAATATCATTAAGTAATTTTAGTCAAAGTTACTCATTCTCACACCCTTTTTTGGAACACCTATGTAGAATAAGTCACGGGCATCAGCAAGTGTATGAATAAGCAAACCTCACTGCGCGAGTCCGGCTCGCACTTGGCCGGATTTATTTTATTGATACCCTACTTGATCTTACTGCTATCATCTATACAAATAATAAAACCTTTCGTCGAAATATTATTTGTCCGGAATACTGGCATCGCTCATAAAATACACGATCGATAATCATAAATTGGGCTTCGTTATAAAAATGATTGACATCCGAGGGTTTTGACTTCATATATTATATAATCATATTATATATATTCAGATATTGCACCATAAAGTTTCTACAACATACCTACCTCGGTGTAATCCGAGACTAATTTCAACGATTTAATTAGTTGTTAAACTTGAAGCTTCTTATAAATAAACGTGGTATTTGTACTTCGAAGTAGTCACTCAGAGTCACGCGATGACATCTAAAACTTGCTGTCATTCGCAGAGTAACAAAACGAGGCATAACTGTTCCGACGTTATAACCACGTTTATTTGTAAGACGCCATAATAGATAGACTCGTTAATAGATTTACCTAGTTTTCTGAGTTAACTATCCTATCTACATATATGACTACCTTCATATGAACTGTCTAAAAGTATGAGATAATTCATATGATACCGTCTTTATAAATATGTCTTAAGTTGTAAAGACGTCTTAAGAGCGTATTTTCTTTTAGTGTAACGTACGTGGTTGCATCGCTGGCAAGGGCAGTTTGGAATTTAGTTTTTAAAGTTTTTGGGTCTAGTCTGGTTTGACTGTTTAACTTTGTCTGGTTACCACCCGACACAGTCGTTCAGGTATGATATCACGTAGATATCGAATGTAACTAAATAAATGAAATAAATAAAAATCTTCATTGAGAACACTTGAATCATAGAGAAAAATGACAAGGACAGCCCTGCATTAGTAAAAACTGTGTTGCATGAGCCGCCGACCACCTCCGAACCTTATATTAATAATTTAATGTTCTTCTGCAATATAACAATAAAACGAAAAGTATATAGAGAATTGGGTGTGTGTGTGTGTGCGAACGTGCGTACGTGTGTGTGTGTGGGTGTGTGCGAGTGTGTGGGCGTGCGTGCGGGTGTGTGTGTGGGGGTGTGTTTGCGTGTGTGCGTGTGGGTGTGTGTGTGTGTGTGTGCGTGCGTATGTGTGTGCGTGCGTGTGTGTGTGTGTGTGTGCGTGCGTGCGTGAGTGTGTGTGTGTGTGTGGTGCGTGCGTGCGTGCGTGTGTATGTGTGTGTGTGTGTGTTTAGTCAAAGTACACAATATGGGCATTAGTATAAGTTGTTAGGTAGCAAATCCTCAGTTTGAATATAATTTTATTGTAAAAGCCAAACTCAGGTTTCCTTGAGTTGTTTACCCGCTAATAACTTAGACAGCATCATCGCTTACTACAAGATGAGATTGCAATCAAGGGTAACTTGTAATAAAAAAAAGACGGGTTGCACTCCGGGAGTGCCGGCAGAAGTGAAAACTTGATTATTAACGTTGAGCATGTTTGATATTTTGGAATGGTTAGGGAATAATTTTGCACCAATTGCTTTACCAGTATAAAAGTACTATCATTTATGTGGTAGAATACAATATTCATTTATTGCGCTATCGTACACAAACATGACAATTTATATTATATTAAAAATTTAACACTTTAAAACTATTACAAATTAAATCAAATTACATTTGCAAATCATCTAATTGCTTTTGGAACAATTCTTCTACATTTTTGTCATTTTCCTTTAAACCTTTTGTACGTTGATAATATGCTCTTTGATTCTCACAATGTCTTTTTCTTTTTTTTCTTCTATTTCCTCCTTCGAATCTTTTTTCTTCAAATCTTTTTTACGCTGACGCCCCATGCCTTTTGGTATTCTCGATTCCGTTCATCATTTTATTTCATTTATTTTCATTCGAAATTATTTGTTTGGTAAACCTACACCGCACATGTGCTTATTGTGATGTTATAAAAATATAGGTTAATGCTATAAAGTATAAACATATTACAAATATTACATTTATACTATGTAAGTTCATATGTATCTAAAGGGTGTAAAAAGACCCTTAACGAAAACGAAAACCACATATTCTGCCCATCATTGGGATCATTTTTTTCTTCTAGACAATACCTGGGAAACCACAGGTTCTGGAGATATTGAAGGTCAAAGTGCCCATTTTTTTTTCAACTTTTTTGCAAAATCGAATTCTAAGCGTTAACACAACGCGCGGCGCGGCTCGAGCCGGTCGGGTGTGTGTGTGCAGTGTGCCGTGTCCGTGTACTCGTGTAGGCACAACGCACACATTCGAACAGCCGGTTGCGCGCAAACCATTACCCGCTACAAAAATCTGATTATTTTTAAAGTCCAAAAAAAAAATCCGTTTCCCAGCAATTATTTTTGCGCAGTGTTACTTAGTTTCATGTACAGAATGCTTGGTTGACGGCTTCGTGAAGGGTCTGTTTACACCCGTTAAGCAGTACGATAGACTCGATCGAAACCTAACCTTAATTATAAAATTATATTAATTAAAAATTAAAACTTATTAAATTTTCATCTAGTATATTTATAAAGTACTCACTCATTTTCTTTCGCTATTTCTTCATCACTTTTATCATTAATAGATGCACTTTGTTCAATTTCCATATTTTAAGCACTTTACATTCACGAATTTTACGAATACACAACAATGTGATCACTACACAGACGGTCGAGCCATCAGCTGTCACCATCCATGGATGCGCGTGGTACGCTGTAACATTTATTTTATTTTTATTTTATTTTTATTTTTATTGGATCATTAAACTAGTCACTATCTAAAAACAACAAAAAACATTTCAGAAGAACAAACACCAGATAGTGGCCTTCTAGAAATGACCACAGCATGCACAACCTTAAAATTAACCTTACAACTAAATAATTCAATTTATACCTAAAGCAAGTAAGACTATTACAGCATTAAAATGCTGCTGTAAAAGAGGCTACAGAACTGCAGGAGATGTCGCAGATATTCCTGTGATCATTCAGCATTGAGCATATTCTATAGATAGGCGCATGCTGACCTGCCTTGGTTCGACAAAACGGTAAATGAAACGGTTTTCGATTCCGGAGGCGACTACCCTTACGCGGCACACTAAACCTCAGACGCTCCAGGATTTCCGGTGAATCAGTGTATCCATTAATGATTTTGTAGAAAAAAACCATGTCTAACATTTTACGTCTGTTCTTTAGTGACATAAGATTATAGGATAGTAACCGAGAATCATACGAGACCAAGTCACTTAATCTGAACTGACGGTGACTCATCGTTCTTGCGCACAAAAATACGGCCTCCTCGAACCCATACGTATCTATAGTGTTTTTCCTGTGCGGCAAGCCTAGTTGATGCATGCAGACGTTTGTTAGTTGGGGACAAGTGCTCTGCGACATAAACCTGCTGCTTAGTACCGGCAATCCCTAGGTGAGAAGTGTTGAGTTTGTCAGCTGCATGTTTTTTATTAAAGATTCTCACAGCCGCTAAAAAGTTATCTCGCTTAAGTGGGCTAGATAGTTTAAAAATGATACTGCGTGGGCGTTTGGATTCGGTATTCATTTTTGCAACTCTATGAAAGTTTACTATATCAGTGGGTCCAAGCTGAAAATTAACCACCTTGGCCAATTGAGAAATCAATGTTAGCAGATTTTCTGATCGATGCTCGGGAACACATTGAATTTCAAAGTTGCTGTCACGAGACTGTTGCTCCATCTGAGATATTTTAAATTCAAATTCAGTCGACCGAGATCGTAGTTCCAAGTTCTCAATTTCCAGTTTAGATATTCTGGCAGACAAGTCCTTATTTAAAGTATTCTGTTCGTCGTGACAGTCAGACAAAAATTTAAGAGATTTGATAGCCTCATTTAGCTCATCCTGTATAGTAGTAAATTTTTTTATAACTCCGGTAACTTCTTGTTGTAATTTCATTATGGCTATGTTAAAATTACCCAAGGTAGATTGCTGGTTTTCAAGCTTTTGATTTATCTCCGTTCGAAAACTACGTATTTCGCTCAAAAGACAATCAAGGGACATGTCTACTGATGTAGGTGAGCTATTAACGTCCGCACGCTGCACATTTTTCCTTTTATTGGATATTGGAGTATTAATATTATCTGCCTTAGGACGCTTGGCAATACACGTTGGGCATATCCACTTAGACCGATGGGTTGAAGTCTCACCATAATTAACACAATCTGAATGATATACGAGTAAACAATCGATGCTTGAGCACTTCACGCGTTTTTGAGTGACAGAAATGCTGGAGTTACAGGCACCGCAATTCATATTTATATTATGTGGATATTTATGACAACCGTTTTGACTTTTTCGTTTTGACACCACTCCGATGCTCAAGTTAAACAAGTTTTAATAGAAGAAAACCATAATGATCTCTTGAAATATCACATTACACGATTCTCCTATCACTTAATAATACAAAAACTATGACTCTGTAACAGTACTGCAGGTAAAAACGATACTTTTTGAATTATAAAGCGTAGCGCGTTAGTAGCGTGTAGGTTGACGTTCGTTGCCATGGAAATAAACATACACAAACATTCGCGCAAGCGCCCTGCGCTGCCTAAACGAAACAGTAGGCCCAGGCATACATTTTCGCCGCGCCGTAGAGAGGGGATAGCTGTCTACTCTCCATCCGTCTTACGCTTTTTCGATCAGGTCACGTGTCCTGACGCGAGTTTAAGATTTTATACCCATTACAGAAAAAGTGCTCAACGCCGCTAAAGAAGTTTTCACTTAAAAAAAAACTTATTTAATTCGCAATACGAACTCCAAGTCTATGTTCGTAGGCAGCCTGTGTTACATTACTCTCAAAAATGCCGTATAAACGAAATGCCTTTGTGACGTTAAATTAAACGGCTCGTTCAATAGTTAATTTGAAAACTTTCATTAGGGACAATGAAAAGCTGAATCATTGAATCATTAAAAACGCTCTTCCGTCCGGTCACAGACTTACTTACTTCCCTTAGGCACGTTGAAGTTGCCTTTTTAAATAAAATAAAACGTCCCACGAACGTCAGGAACGAAGTTCTGATTTAACTTTCATCGGAAAAGTCATATTTAACTAGCGTCTGACTATAATTTTTGAGCAAAATATAAAACGTCGCGAAGCGTAAAAGTACTTCGGTACTTTTTCGTTTCATGGACTTACATACTATCGCAATCTTCAGCAAACTATTCTTCTACGACAACGCCTAATTATTCTTCTAAGACGTGTCGCCAAGTGATTTAGTATTCTGGCACGATGTCGCCTAGAAACCAATTAGGAGTATGGGTTTACTATACCCCTAACAGGTTAGTCCGCTACCGTCTTAGACTATATCCCCACTTACCATCAGGTGAGATATCCGTTTAGGGCTAACTTGTGGTGTAGTGTAGCGCTATATTTAGACCAGAATTAGTTTCAGTCATTTAGTTTGGTATCATTATACGATTACCATTAAAGTGATTTCAACGCGGTAATCTTTTACATTATGTTTCAGTACAAACGTACTGAAATTTTCGCCTGTCAGCACTTACGGTAATGTATTTTAAATCTTAAGTGCAATATTAAAAATACTTTTGCCAAACTGCCCATATGAATGCTTTGTGTAATAAATTTTATTTCTCCTCAGAGAACCTAAGAAGATTTTATTTTAATCAATTCTGGACGTGCCGTTGCATAAGTTTAAGGAATGTGTTAAAACTGGTCGCATAAAGATTACAATTTCGATAACAAGCCACTATGTCTTCAAAGTCATTGTGAATTTTATGGGAAATCGTTTACCGCTAATGCCGCTATGGAATACTCTGCCTAATGATATTAGAAGATTATTAAATATTTAAAAGACCAGCCGTCTTTTAAATAAATTATGATTTAATTTTGCTTATTTCACTTCATGAAATAATTAATAATGAATATGCGTAATAACTCCAGCTATTTCTGTGTATTATATTTATTGTGTATAATATGTATTTATACATTTATTTATTTTTTAATTTTATATGGCTGTGATAGACTCCTAATCACAGGTCGGGGGTTCGAACCCGGGCACGCACCTATAACTTTTTAGTGTTAATTGCGTTTTTAAGCAATTAAAATATCAATTGCTTCAACGGTGAAGAAAAACATCGTGAGTGAACCTGCACGCCTGAGAGTTCTCCATAATGTTCTCAAAGGCATGTGAAGTCTGCCAATCTGCACATGGCCAGCGTGGTGGATTATGGCCAAACCCTTCTCATATTGAGGGGAGACCCATGCTCTGCAGTGAGCCGTGAATGGGTTGATCATGATACATTAAAAGAAAATTTATATCATATTTATTGATAAATTGAGATTATCTATATATTTGGTATATTATATTACTTTATATATGACACCGCTATCCGCTATTTTCATCATCATCATTACGTCTTCTTTCCCAAAAAAATATTCTCCAATTAGTTATACAATAATTACCTAAATAATTTAGATGAACGTAAGTCATAAAAAATCATACGTCAGCACTGTATGTCAATATAAAAGATAAAGAATAAAGTTTATATTGAAGCGGTGATAGCCTAGTGGTTAGGGCGTCAGCCTCCTAATCAGAGGTTGGCGGTTCGAATCCGGGCACGCACCTCTAACTTTTCGGAGTTATGTGCGTTTTTAAAAATTTAAAATATCACTTGCTTCATCGGTGAAGGAAAACATCGTGAGGAAACCTGCACGCCTAAGAGTTCTCCATAATGTTCTCAAAGGCGTGTGAAGTCTGCCAATCCGCACATGGCCAGCGTGGTGGACTATGGCCAAACCCTTTTCATATTGAGAGGAGACCCGTGCTCTGTAGTGAGCCGGTAATAGGTTGATCATACCAAAGTTTATATTACAGAATTACTGAATTTCTAATTCGGAGAAAACAAAAAAAAGCACTTGTGATCCGTACACGTCTATTTTTTACATTTAAGTGAGATGACAAAGGTTCAAACTAAAATTGTAAGCATTACATAGTTAGAAGCGGTGATAGCCTAGTGGTTAGGGCGTTAGCCTCCTAATCAGAGGTCGGCGGTTCGAATCCGGGCACGCACCTCAACTTTTCAGAGCTATGTGCGTTTTTAAACAATTAAAATATCACTTGCTTCAACGGTGAAGGAAAACATCGTGAGGAAACCTGCACGCCTGTGAGTTCTCCATAATGTTCTCAAAGGTGTGTGAAGTCTGCCAATCCGCACATGGCCAGCGTGGTGGACTATGGCCAAACCCTTCTCATATTAAGAGGAGACCCGTGCGCTGTAGTGAGCCGGTAATGGGTTGATCATGATGATGATGAAGATGACATAGTTATCACCATCACTTAATAAAAATAATGGAAAATGTAATATGAACGATTCATAGATGCCTGCAATAGATTTTCATAAATAAAGCTCTTTTGATTTTATTTGATAACATGTAATTTTATATGACGAACATATGGTATGATTAGGTAGCAAGAATTATACTATAGGCACTATATTCTTAAGCTTCAATGCTCTATTAACTATTACACTTAACGACAAACTAATCACACACCAAAATTACTACTAGCTCAGTAACTAACAAGTTACCCAAAGCACTTTGTAACCACAGAAATTGGATTTCAAAGTAAGTGTAACTAAGTTTTAAGACTAAATATATTTTGTCAGTAGAATAGAAGAGACTCCATATTTATATAGACCACCACACTCCAATAACCACTCAAAGAAATTGGTGGGATAAGAATAACTTATTATAGAAAATAAAATTGCTTACTTTTCTCTTAAATGTAATTTTACAGTTAAAATGTTTGAATTCAAATTCAAATTGAAATAATCTTTATTTAAATAGTCCTTTAAAAGGCACTTTTGACGCGTCAATAATTTACATAGTAGTGATTTAATGGTGATAACTACATTCGTAAACCTAAAACTAAAGCTATGAGGGTTCCAAACGCGCCTAGGTCTAAGACGAAGCCCACAACAAATTTAGCCGGTTTTTTTTTGTTATCACCATCACACATTATCATAAATAAAACTATGGAGATTGTAACAAAAATGGTATTAGCTACTTAGTAGCTTGACTTGAGCTGGCATTGGCATTAAATACATCATCCTACATATTTAGAAATTAACTCTTTATTTTTTATTTTCCTTTATTAATATGCTATATTTCGAAAGAAACTCACCGATCGGTGTCTCTCCCATTTTTTGTTAAAAATATAGTTTATTTTATTTTATATGTTTTACTTAGTTAATTACATGTAGCTACTTCAGCCAATGTACACTTGTAATTGATATATGTACTAGGGACTGTGACACGTTATTTTTTATTTTATGTGTACGGTTTTTTTTATACACCACAAGTTAGCCCTTGACAGCATCTCACCTTATGGTAATTGGTTTCTACACGACATCGTACCAAAACGCTAAATCGCTTGGCGGCACGTCTTTGTGGGTAGCGTGGTAGCTAGCCACGGCCGAAGCCTCCCACCAGACCTGACTCGAGCCGGGAATCGAACCCAGGACCTCCAACTTTAAAATGCAACAGCGCACGCGCCACGGAAGTCGTCAAACGGTAAATATATTCATCATCATCATCATTATCATTTCAACCAATTGACGTCCACTGCTGGACATAGGTCTTTTGTAGGGAGTTCTAATGGCCACGGTCCTGGGCCGCTTGTATCCAGCGGCTCCCTGCGACTCGTTTGATGTCGTCTGTCCACCTTGTAGGGGGACGATCAACGCTACGTTTACCGGTGCGGGGTCGCCATTCTAACACCTTGAGACCCCAACGTCCATCGGTTCTCCGAGCTATGTGCCCCGCCCATTGCCACTTCAAATTCGCAACTCGCTGAGCTATGTCGGTAACTCTGGTCCTTCTACGGATCTCTTCATTTCTGATTTGATCACGTAGAGATACTCCTAGCATAGCTCTCTCCATTACTCGCTGAGTGACTCTGAGCCTTCTTACGAGGCCCATAGTGAGCGACCACGTTTCGGATCCGTAAGTCATCACTGGCAACACGCACTGTTCGAAAACTTTAGTCTTCAGGCACTGAGGGATTTTGGACGAAAAGATGTCGCGAAGTTTCCCAAATGCTGCCCGAGGTGAATTCGTAAATGTATTAATAAAATAAAATTTAAATTAAAAAGTACCCTTGATCAAACTTTCTCTAATACTTTATAATATGTTGTATACACACAGTCAATAGAATAAAACACTTTATAATATGTATACATACAGTCAATAGACTAAATAATTAAATTGTTCCCCTTTAATAATGCTTTTAATTATAAATCATTTGGTAGCTTAATACGTTGACAGGCCGACAGACTACATAAAGAGAGTCTTATGGAGCTACTGGGTACATGACTTATCAGAAGTACCTCACGTAATCAAAGTAAGCCATATTACATTTTTGGACTTACTCGTAAGCCTGGTACATGTTTACGGAGCCGTCCCATCGACTTGTTGAAATATAAATTTAATTCGCGGCCGCTTTTTAATCGAAGAATTTACCGAAATGCGGGTGAACTGTAATATCGATACCTAAAATCTCAATAACATGCTAACCGCTACGTATCATCATCATAATCAACCCATTACCGGCTCACTACAGAGCACGGGTCTCCTCTCAATATGAGAAGGGTTTGGCCATAGTTCACGCTGGCCATGTGCGGATTAGCAGACTTCACAAACCTTTGAGAACATTATGGAGAACTCTCAGGCGTGCAGGTTTCTTCACGATGTTTTCCTTCACCATTGAATCAAGTGAATTTAAATTTTTTTTAAACGCACATAACTCCGAAAATATGAGGTGCGTGCCCGGATTCGAACCGCCGACCTCTGATTAGGAGGCTGACGCCCTAACCACTAGGCTATCACCGCTTCACATTGAGTAAATTGAAATGCTTCAAATTCAAATTCAAAATAATCTTTATTCAAATAGTCCTTAAAAAGGCACTTTTGACGCGTCAATAATTTACATAGTAGTTATTTCATGGTGATAACTATAATCGTAAACTTAAAACTAAAGCTATGAGGGTTCCAAACGCGCCACGGTCTAAGAAGAAGCCCACAACAAACTTAGCCGGGGTTTTTCTTTTTTTCGTTATCACCATCTCACATAATGAATAATAAACAATAGTACCTATGGAGATAGAGCAATTCACACCCAGGCTTTTTTATCGTTTATATAATCCTTAATATCGTAATATGATTTTTCTACAAGCTTTCGTTTTATAAAAACTTTGAACTTATTGATAGACATCTCCAAGATATCAATAGGTAATTTATTATAAAATAAAATACAATTTCCTTTGAATGAGTTACTAATTTTGTGCAGCCTACTAAACGGTACTACAAGTTTACTTTTACTTCTGATGTTCAGTGCGTTACAGTCCTTTTTTTTCTTGCTGTGACGAACAAAAAAGCTTTTATTTCGGTAATATCAGCTTGACCAAATAAACTCCCAACCCAATTACTCTTTTAGAGTTAAGTTATCTCAATCTACCGTGGTCGTAGCCTCGTTGGTCTTGCAATTAGCATAAATGACTGCGGACAACGACGTCCTTAAAGGGCTAAAAAGGTTGTTTTCATTGTTTTCGTCATTCCATGTAAGTCTCAACGGATTCGACTCCCACATACAGTTAAAATAATTTAAATATGAAATTACTACTGTCAAGAAATCTTCTGCATTTATAATTGACGTTGTTAAACGTAAATACCGCCTTGGAGACAGAATGATTTCAAATGAAAAAACCTTTTCTATTCTCAATTTTGAAATGACGAACGATTTACGCATTATAAAGTTGGAGGTCCTGGGTTCAATTCTCGGCTCGAGTCTGGTCTGGTGGGATGCTTCGGCCGTGGTCAGTAACCGCCCTTAACCAACGAGAACGCGTCGCCAAGCGTTAGCGTTCCGGCACGTTGTCGCGTAGAAACCAATTAGGAGCGTGGGTTTACCTTACTCCTAACAGGTTAGCCCACTACCAGACAGCATCATCACTTACCACCAGGTGAGATAGCTATCATGGGCTAACTTGTAGTGTATAAAAAAACAGTAGTGCAGTAACTAACTTTATTGCATACGTAAAGATGAAAATAACAGACTTAAAATTAGCTATGCAAAAGTTTACCTTACCACTAAGAGTAATCCTTTCAGGCTACCTACCCAAAAGGGTCTAATAACTGAAAGATGATTAATAGTGTGCATTCATGTCACATTCATCAAATGTTCAAAGCTTTGCAACATGTCGCCTCTTAATCTTACTTTATCGCATTACTAACGCTAGAGTAACTTACTGAATCGCCTTCAAACTATTAACGAACGTTTCATTAAGACATGAAGGCATTAACGGTCTTCAGTGTGTTGAAATCATGCTGCAATTTTTTTATTATTTATTTAATATTAATATAAAAGGAATATAATTAATTATACAATAACGGCACCGAAAAAACCAAAGAGGTTTATCCCCGGTGCTAATCTGTAAACTAGAGGAACTGAGTAAGCAAATTAGGCATGAAAAGAACATTTCCTAACTGAGTTAGAAGTTAGACGTTAGAGTTAAATATATAGAGTACTTTAAATTTTCTTATATTTTTCAGTGAACTCAATAGCGTTAGTGCAGGGAACTGAATTCACAGAATAAAGCAACAAAAAATATATATTGCTCCCAACATAATGTTGTTAGCCACTATCCAGTAAATTGTTTGCATAGAGAAACATAAAGCACTTTGCTTCAAGCAATAAAGCTAACTTTATCCACTGACTTTACGACTTAACATAGTAAAACTAACAAGTTATCATTTGTGTCATTGTTATGTCATGTCGGCCTCTCAATGATTTAAATTTCATCATCATCATCATTATCATCATCATGATCAACTCATTCTCGGCTCACTACAGAGCACGCATCTCCTCTCAATATGAGAAAGGTTTGGCCATAGTCCACCACGTTGGGCATGTGCGGATGGACTTCACAAGCCTTTGAGAAAATTGTGGAGAACTATCAGGCATGCAAGTCTCCTTACGATATTTTCCATGACCGTTATTTGATTAATTAAAAATTCCGCACCTAAGTTTCCCAAAATGGAGGCCAAAGTCAAGAAGTCTCAAATATCAGCTATAGGTACAATAATTGCATTGAATTTGTTGAGCAAATTTACCGTGATTCGTAATAGACAAAAGTTGAAAAAAAAAAAAAAATATGCTATATATATTTTTATAGCTTCTTTAAACTACGAAAATAAGTTTCATGAACAAAATTAATCCTGTTATAATATACGGTCTGATGCTAATACAAAATTTAGGATTTAAGTTTTATATGTAAAATTATGCGCATAATTGTTGACTTGTCAGAAAAGGGATGGGAATGGAAATGGGCATCTGGTGTACACGGTTCCATCATTAAAAACGAATAGTAATAATCAACACACTTACCTGGGTGGTAGGTCAAAGCTCTATGGAATTCGATGGCATCACTAATGCAGATTGAGCATTGTGGTCTTATAAGTAAGTGCCAAAATCCTAGGCAAGAAAAAATATTTTCGAACTTTCTGTGGTCTGGTGCGATGGAACCACCTAGCGACTTAGCGTGCCGCTACTATGTCGAGTAGAAAACAACGTATCGTGAGTCATGACTTATTGCACTAATATGTGGTAGCTTACCTTGGCTATGATTATTGAAAACCTCGTGAGAGCTGAGACGGAGAAAAAACGAAAGTATCTCGATCTGGCTCTCGAGTTGCCCACATGTGGCATATGTACATACTGAAACCATCCCAATCGTCATATCTGCGAATGGGTTGATTCCAATTAGCCTCGCTCAACATCTGAGGCGACTGGGGTTCCTGGCAGTTCGCTCGCAGCCAGGATGCAAAAGGCGGTCTTGCTGGACTCGGCTAGGATAGTCCGCCAGTTTCTCAACCTGTCACCCTGACCCCCGGCCGTTTTGTCTCCTCTGCCGGGACGTAATCCTCCGCCCGATGCAAATATGTATTGATGTAATGTGTATGTAAATTTATTTATTTTTATCCATTTCATCATCATCATCATGATCAACCCATTACCGGCTCACTACAGAGCACGGGTCTCCTCTCAATATGAGAAGGGTTTGGCCATAGTCCACCACGCTGGCCATGTGCGGATTGGTGGACTTCACACGCCTTTGAAAACATTATATCCATTTAAGTTTATTAAATCTCCTTTGATTTTTTATATGTATTTATTTTGCAAACGGGCATGAGAGGTAGTATATAGTGCCAATAAATTCTTTTATTTGGTTTAAACCTGGGTACAGGGTACCAGATATAGTAATTAGTCTTACTAGCTGGTGCCCGCGACCTTGTCTACGCAGGATTAGTATTTCGAGTAGCTTATGCATCGAATTCAAATTCAAAATAGCTTTATTTATGTAATTTATGTATTACAGGCACAAAGCGTTCATATATAATACATTTTTCATTATTTTAATTCGTAAAGTGATGGTGATACACTTGCCAACTTAAAATTAAAGCTAGGAGGGTTCCAAACGCGCTCAGATCTAAGAAGAAAATTTTCTAACCAGGCGCAGGGAGTTGCTAGAAGTAAGCGACCCAAGGGCGTGGACTTTGGAACATTCTACAGAATAGTTAGGTCCAGCTTTGGCGACCTCCGTGGCGCAGTGCGTGCGCTGTTGCATTATAAATGTTGGAGGGCCTGGGTTTGATTCCCGGCTCGAGTCTGGTCTAGTGGGAGGCTTCGGCCGTGGCTAGTTACCACCCTACCGACAAAGACGTGTCGCAAAGCGATTAAGCGTTCCGGCACGATGTCGCGTAGAAACCAAGTAGGAGTGTGGGTTTACCATACCCCTAACAGATTAGCCCGCTACCATCTTAGACTGCATCATCACTTACCATCAGGTGAGATTGCTGTCACGGGCTAACTTGTAGTGTATAAAAAAAAAAAGCTGTTAATATCAATCGGTTGATATGATAATGTTGATGAATAATGTCAGACACGCTTTTTAACTGCGAGTTCTTTCACGTTTTCAGTGTGCAATTTACTTTATCCCAGTGTTGGTAAATAAAAGGCTTATAAAATTCAGCAACGAAATCCCAAAAATCTTTACAGCGAGATGCCTATTTTCATCTACCATTTTGTTAGTTAGTCCGACATCGCTACCCTTATGAATATTAATCTGACGGATAAAACTAAAAGCATTTGTATCACCAAATGAAAAACCTTTTCCGTAAGACCGGTGAGTGAAGGGTTTTTTAATCTACCTTTTTTCACATTATTTGCATATTTGTTTGGGGTGTTACGGCCTCTTAACATGACGTTATCAAAACGGTCGTATAACTATCACCATCATCATCATGTTCAACCCATTACTGGAGAGCACGGCTCTCCTCTCAATATGAGAATGGTATTGGCCATAGTCCACCACGCTGGCCATGTGCGGATTGGCAGACTTCACACGCCTTTGAGAACATTATGGAGAACTCTCAGGCGTGCAGGTTTCCTCACGATGTTTTCCTTCGCCGTTGAAGCAAGTGATATTTTAATTGTTTAAAAAACGCACATAACTTCGAAAAGTTAGAGGTGCGTGCCCGGATTCGAACCGCCGACCTCTGATTTAGAGGCTGACGCCCTAACCACTAGGCTATCACAGCTTAATATAATCATATAATTTTTGGGGTCTTTTAATACTTCTACGACCTCTTTGGTGCAGCGCGTCCGCTATCGTGTTACAAATTCGGAAATCCTGGGTACGATACTTCACTCGAGTCTGGTCTGTTGGGAGGGTTTGGACGCGGCTAGTTAACACCTTAATGGCAACGACAAACCACTTAACGAATTGGCGTACCGGTTTGATGCCATGTAGAAATGTGTATATGAATAGATATAACAAATGAATTCTGATTCTGATAAAAAAGTTACAATAATGAAAAGTTTGTTGTATGATACATAACGTTATTTCTAACTCCGGGAGGCTGTTCGAAATTACACACACGTATGAAATTAAAAGCTTCACAGGTTCTTAATTTGTTGCGGATTAGGGTGATGAAAACATATTTTCTGTGTAATTATTTACTTACCAAACTATCGCAATTTCATAACACACAAGCCTAGAAACACACACAGGTTCCAAATATAAAAACATTTCCGGCAGCAACCACACCAATATAGTTGAAATAACAGTAAAGTTATTTGGAGATAAATATAATAAAGGTGCGAATAACATTCGTGTTTTCTTTAAAAACAACAAATTATCCCGTTAGGTAAAATCAACACTAACTAAACTAAACACAGCCTCAAATTTCCAATTCGACAACTACATAATAAACAATGAAAAGCAAAGTATAAATTTTTTTTTATCCACTACAAGTTAGCCCTTGGCGGCAATCTCACCTGGTGTAAGTGATTATGCAGTCTAAGATGGTAACGGTCTAACCTGTTCGGAGTATGGTAAACCCATACACCTAATGGGTTTCTACGCGACATCGTGCCGGAACGCTAACCGCTTTCCGACACGTCTTTGTCGGTAGGGTGGTGACTAGCCACGGCCGAAGCCTGCCAGACCAGACTCGAGCTGGCAATCGAACCAATGACCTAATAGTTCACTATAGCACACTATAGCATCTGAGAACTTCGAGTATAAACAAACACTACATTTTTAATAGAAAGAAGTAGAGTAATAGATTTAAAATGCAGATAGATTTTCAGAACCGGTGGGATTTGAACCCTTATCTCTTACATGTTGTTTCGTTAACAATAGCATATAAATAACCCTATTATTTATTACTGCGTCACCGGGGGACTTGGCGAGCGCGGAGCTCAGACTGAAAAGCACCAGGGCTCGATGACATCGGTACAACGTCACCCTAGGCTTCGCAAGTGAGACTTGGACCTCGATAGGGTGACATTGGGCATATGGCTTGTTGGACCGGAACATAAGTGCGAACCGTGTATGAGGTGCAAATCCGAATGACGTCAGAATTCGAGAGATACATTACGGTTGAAAGTGTAGTTCAGATCGGCCTGTAGCTATGGAGAGATTTTATACATATCGATGTATATCCGCAAAATCTCTCTCTCGCTCCCACTTCAACTGCATAAGCAAACAACATAGCCCTTTTTCGATCGCTCTTTTGAAAGGTTTCAGTGGATGAGATCCACGTTCAGTTGACGTCAGATATGGAGAATCGCACAATACCACTATTGCCGAAAATTTAATTCTGCACCATATTACGGCCTTACGGAGTTTTAGCGCCATCTAGTAGAATAAAAATTAAAAATTTGATATTTCCCCCAAGTGTAGACTTAGCAACACTTTAACAAAAATTATAAATGATAATATTGGATACACAGGTTTTGCTTGTTAGATGTCTAAAAATGTTCTGTGTGCTTCCGACACCGAAGGTTTTGTGTTGTTTTTTTTATTTATTTATTCCAATATTTTTCGCGGATTACAAAAATTAATTAATTAATTAAGGTAAAAGTTTATAATGTATACCATGATATGTCAATGATACCATTAAAATTATCGCATGTAAACAAAAAAAAACAAGTATAAAAACAATTATTAAATATCAGAAGACCTTATGTATGATTTAATATGTTAAGCGAAAACTTATTTCTAATTATATTAACGCATTACGGCGCGGAAAGAGGTGGGAAAAACCTAAAATTTATTACAATAATATATTTACCGAATTCCGAGTATTTACGAGTATGTGGTATAAGCGCCCGTTTCTGAGAAAAAGGGTTTTTCCCAAAAATTGCCTCTTGTTATTCTGAAGGAATTCAAGCAATACTTAACAGTAAATATGGATGCGTGAAGTACGTACTAAACCTTAGTGTGCTTTGGCTGTTCGTATAGAAAACGCAGATAAAAACATTTCCACCAGGTTGATTGAATATTTTAAGCAATTAAAATATCACTTGCTTCAACGGTGAAGGAAAACATCCTGAGGAAACCTGCATGCCTGGGATTTCTCCATTAAGTTCTCAAAGGCGTGTAAAGTCTGCCAATCTGCAAATTGCCAGCGTGGTGGACTGTGGCCAAACCCTTCTCATTTTGAGAGGAGACCCGTGATCTGCCGTGAGCCGGCAATGGGTTGATCATGATGACGACGACTGAATTAACAACGCATAAACATGCTACCGCTCAAGATGCTTCTGGTATAAAAAATAGTCTCCTTTTTTCTGCAACAGCACAAAGAGGAACAAATTGTAAAGTTCGACATTTTCATTCAAAAAACACAGCCTTGTTTTCTCAGTTCACTCTGTGAAACAGTTGTAAGCATAACTCACTTTTTTTGGAGACTACCCACCAATAAGCATCTTTCAGAAACGTTACCTAATGAATAACAGTACGGAGACAGCCCCCGCAAAAAAAAAAAAAAATAGAATATATACTATTGAAGTCCCTCCCATTTAGTTATATCTATTCAATATGACAATTATAAATGATTTCTGAATGCACAGTCCAGTCACGACCTTTCCCGATTTCTAATGCGAATTGTATAAATTATTTCACTAAAGCGAACGTGGAATATTCAATTCAAAACCCGATAGCCTGTCAAATCTAGATAGGAATATTAAGCGAACACGATATCTAGACGTTGTATGGTTGGAAAATTTGATAGCGTATTTCGCTTCGAAACAAGTTGGAAATATTTTTTGACACCCACAACGAATTCGAGGCACAGGTCGTGCGGTGTTGTATTTTAAATATTTTTTACTTAACACTGTGGTGGCACTTAAGCCTGTTATATTGTGAGGTATGTGATTCCAAATAAAATTATTAAAAGAAAACTAAATCAATTAGGGCCATAACTAGGAACGACGTTTTGTTCTCTACAAATTTTTCTGAACGAAACAAATTAAACCTTAAAGAAAAACGGATGGAACCCAACGACTAAGAAAAAAATGGACTGTAACGCACTGAACATTAGAAGTAAAAGTAAGCTTGTAGTACCGTTTAGTAGGCTGCACAAAATTAGTAACTCATTCAAAGGAAATTGTATTTTATTCTATAATAAATTACCTATTGATATCTTGGAGATGTCTATCAATAAGTTCAAAGTTTTTATAAAACGAAAGCTTGTAGAAAAATCATATTACGATATTAAGGATTATATAAACGATAAAAAAGCTTGGGTGTGAATTGCTCTATCTCCATAGGTACTATAGTTTATTATTAATTTTATTCATTATGTGAGATGGTGATAACGAAAAAAAAGAAAAACGGGGTTTTTCTTTTTTTTCATGTGTGGTGTGAATTGCTCTATCTCCATAGGTACTATTGTTTATTATTCATTATGTGAGATGGTGATAACGAAAAAAAGAAAAACCCCGGCTAAGTTTGTTGTGGGCTTCTTCTTAGACCGGGGCGCGTTTGGAACCCTCATAGCTTTAGTTTTAAGTTTACGAATATAGTTATCACCATGAAATAACTACTGTGTAAATTATTGACGCGTCAAAAGTGCCTTTTTAAGGACTATTTGAATAAAGATTATTTTGAATTTGAATTTGAATTTGACTCGCATGGAAGGAATATAGCTTACCCTTTTTCCTTACGTGATGATTTGTACCCATTAAATCCTGACATAAGCTTTGATAAATAACTATGTTCCAAAAACACGGTTGCCTATATCTCTTAAACACATTCTTACTTAACTATTCTCAACTAGTTACCCAGAAGTAGCAATACATAGACAATAATATTTGTTTGATTTATTTCGGACACAAAAATTACATATTATTATATAATAATTAACAACTTTTACTGAATAACAGAATTATCAAATATCCAATCATGAACACTATCCTGTCTCCTGTAATACAGTTTAATCTATCGCAGGAGGCAGGGTTTCACATTGTAATGTAAATAATAGTTTTGAAAATAAATGAGTAAAACTGATTCTGCTTGTGCTTATCAAAAAATGCAGTTAAAGAGAAAGAAGCTTAAAATAATGTTTTTTGGTCATGCGCAATAATAGTAGGTATATAAACTAGGTGTTTCAGTAAATTTATAAAAATCTCCGCATAAAATTCGTCCTGGTAGCTTTTTAGGAAAATTGTAACGCACGCATAGTTACACGTAATCTGCCTGTATTTTACTGCGCGGATATAACGCGTAACACTTTATACCGTCTCTCGGTTTAGGCAATTTAGCAAGTCAAAACGGGTTGAAAATTTCCTGTGTATGCATGACGTTTTATCAGTCAAATAGGTATGCCGTTTTAAATGAAATACAGAAAATAATTTTGCTGTCGATTTTTTTCTTTGTTGGGTCTATTACGTGCTATTGTTGGGTCAAAACAAGGATGGTCCTGTGAAAGAATTTTTATGTTAAAAATTTACAGTCCAAGCCCGAATAGGATGTTCACCAACTCCCTACCTACCTTGGAGAGCTCGTTAAGCCGAGGTCCCCGTTATTGACACTAGCATGTGGTTATAGAGTTAGAGCGCACCAATTTGCGTTAGAGCAGCGTGGTGAGTCAATGCTCTAAATCCTTTTTTTTTTTTGTCGTGGTGGAAAAGCTTTATATTTCCTCCGTACCTCGGGCTGGACGAAGTTATGTGGAAATCCCTACCTCCCCCGTAGGTGGTATAAAAACCCCCATGGCATGTCCCTCTCAATGGTATTTCTGGACGCCCGTTCTACCCTTGGCATGTCCCTCTGGTTATTATGGGGGGACCCGTTGTATACTTTCCAAACAAATGCTCTAAATCCTAAAAATTAAATCCGCTTAAGAGAACCCGTGCCCCGCATACGTTATTATTCAATTCAATTCAAACTAGCAAGCTTTATTTATGTAAATCTTATACAGGCAATATATCCATGAGCCGCCCGTTTATTTTATGACAAAAAACAGTTGAGATTTCTCACGATGAGATGAGATCATTTGCCGTGAATAAAAAAAAATACAAGTTTAAATGCACAAGTCCTACGTAATACTATAAAAATATGAAAGGTACTCAAGCCCGTATATGTTTTTGAGCTAAAATGTCCAATTTATGAAATTTTATGATTCATTCATTTACGTTTGGTATAAGCGCTTCTCCTTCCAAAAACATTTTTTACCATAGTTATTGACTAATTGTACAAAACACTACCAAAGAAATAGAGTAAAAATTAGAACTTCTTATTTTAATAAACATAACAAAGAGTTTATTAATATTGCAAACTGTGGTAAGTCAGTTATAACATTTCATATTGCGTGCCATCCCGTGCTGTAAATATTTCGCTATGTACCAAGAAATACCTGAGTAATTTTGTCAAAGTGGAACACGATGTTAAACTAAGCTCTGATTAAGGTCTTGATTAAAGCCCTGGTACAGTGATGTAGTTTTTAGGGTTCTATACCCGAAGGGTCTCAATGGAAATCATATTAGAAACGCTACGCTATGCATTCGTCTATCTAAAGCGTGTATTACTATACCACGAAATGCTTTTTTATTAGTGCTTAGATAAATCTTCTACTTGAAAACTATCCGGCATGTTCAAACTCTTGTTTTCCCCATATTTGTATACGCTGCTGAGACGTGGACTTTGCGACTAGTCGAGAAGAAGAAGATTGATGCTCTGGAGATGTGGTGCTGGAGGCGAATGCTGGGAGTTTCATAGACCGAATTTCGCACCAACATCTCTATACTCCAAGAAATCGGCATTAAAAAACATCTTTCGGCGTTAGTACAGAGTCGCATCTTAAAATTCTTCGGACACGTCTCTCGGCTTGAGAGTGACACCATAGAGCGTCCTGTGGTGCAGGGCAAGATGGAGGACACTAGAGGTCGAGGAAGGTCACCCATGCGATGGACCGATTAGATAAAGTCTGCTGTGGGCGGTCCTTTGCACAAGTGCACCAGGCTTTCGGCCAGCAGAGAAAAGTGGCGGATGCACGTGAGATATAACATCTGTCCTCAAAGACACTGCTTCATGATGACCACGACCACTCTGTCAAGAGTGTAACGACAAAGAAGAGGAAATCTTAATAATGTCGATTTTTTTTACACTACAAGTTAGCCCTTGGCGGCTATCTCACCTGATGGCAAGTGATGATGCAGTCTACGATGGCAGCGGGCTAACTTGTTAGGGGTATGGTAAACCCACACTGCTAATTACTCGACATCGTGCCGGAACGCTTAATAGCTTAGCGACACGTCTTTGTCGTTAGGGTGGTAACTAGCCACGGCCGAAGCCACCAGACAAAAATTCCGATATTACGCCGTGTTTCATATCACCCATGGTACAAATCCCCACGTATGCAAGCCAAACTCATATCTGGTCAGTCTTTTTTATTAAAAAGGTAGATTATTAGATGCACAAATTAAAAATGAAATTCCTAAACAAATCCCTCAAGTATAACCGCATCACAATTTTGAATAATGAAAAATAACTGATAAAATTCCTAAAAGAGCCATAACCGTATAAATTACCGTTTCAATAGCTGTTTATTACAATTTTAAAATTGTACTGCTCTTATTCTCTACGGCAGTTCTAGCATACCATTACACTTTATAATACAAATTGCAGAGACAACGACCTCTGTTAAATGAGTATAGGTATCATAGAGGATCGTGTCTAGAGATGATTATGATATCTGGTGCTAAAGGTATATGATAAATAATAATATGCCATTTCATCCCAAAATTTAGAAAATGTAAGTATTATTGTTATAATCATCATCATCATCATTTCAACCGATAGACGTCCACTGCTGGACGTAGGTCTTTTGTAGGGAGTTCCAATGGCCACGGTTTTGGGTCGCTTGTATCCAGCGGCTCCGTGCGACTCGTTTGATGTCGTCTGTCCACCTTGTTGGGGGTCAACTAACGCTATTGGTATAATTATAACACAATATAAAACATTTCAAAATAAACATAGCGTAAAATAAAAAAAATAAAATAATAAAAAAGAAAACAATAATACCTATTTCAATGCTCTTTATGGTTATATGCTAATGGTCTATAGTATCTATTACTTATTTTACACGAAACATTCACAACTGAAATAAAAACATATTTTTTTAAAATATAATATGTACTTAATGAAAGAAATAAAGAAGCGGTGATAGCCTAGTGGTTAGGGCGTCAGCCTCCTAATCAGAGGTCAGTGGTTTGAATCCGGGCACGCACCTCTAACTTTTCGGAGATATGTGCGTTTTTAAAAATTAAAATATTATTTGCTTCAACGGTGAAGGAAAACGTGAGGAAACCTGCACGACTGAGAGTTCTCCATAATGTTCAAAAAGGCGTGTGAAGTCTGCCAATCCACACATGGCCAGCGTGGTGGACTATTGGCCATAGTCCACCACGCTGGCCATGTGTGGAACCCTTCTTATATTGAGAGGAGACCCGTGCTCTGTAGTGAGCCGGTAATAGGTTGATCATGATGAGATAAATAAATACAACTGTGGAACACTGCACTAACTTTCAAAACTTATAAATGTCACCATAAATCTTCCTATTTTTTTAATCTGTTTTTTACGATCTGTTTCTTCTGTTTTGTACGATCTGTTTTGGGACCCTAAAGATTCTAATTCACTACGAGATACAGTAACGGTAGCATAAATAAATCCTGGAACCACCTAATTAAAATAATAAAATAAATATGTATGAACGTTTCCTAGCCGCCTGTACTATGTTTGCATGAATAAGACATTACTGAATTAGAATGTATCACTTAAAAACAAATCCCTTCTTTTTTTAACAGTTATGGTATTAAAAGTGATAACAGAATTACGCGTCGGAACGTCACTCAACAAAATACTAGAAAAAAAAATCTATAATAAGTATATATATATATACATATATGCTTTACCGTCTGTTCAGCGGCAATAATTAGCGGGTAAGCACACAAATATTGAGTTCTTGTCTTTCTAAATGGTACGGAGTAAAATATAATGTAAATTAAATGTATATAGTATTAAATGTAATAGTGTCTTTTATTTATTTTATAAGGTATATTTATTTCTGTATTGTATTTTTTATATAATCTGGTTTTGTATTAGTATGTAGTTGTTCGTATGTAGGTGTTTATATATTACGCCACCTACTTTATATTTCTTTTTCTTTCCCTAATCCTAAGGTAGCCTGGCAGATATTGCTACTATGCGATAAGGTCGCCTTTAGTATCCTGCTTCTTCTTGTTTCTGGTTTTCTTATTATTGTTATTTTTATTTGTTGTGGTGTACAAATAAAGAATAAAAATTGTGACATTGCGTCATTGAATTTCTTGTTTCGTATTTAGTAGAAATTAGGTATTATAGTGTTATTTCATTCACTGTTAATGCACAACAAAAGGACGGTAAGCCATGCAAAACACGTTTTGACTTATAAGCCCTAAAATTCGCAGAGGTCATATGATATCCTAAGCACAGGTATCTAGTTAGGATTTAAATATCCACCCACTCAAATGGCCAAATTATATCTTTGAAATTTACATGAAAGTAAGTGGGTAAGCTTGTTTGTAAAGGTTATATAAGAGTACTTCAAAAAATACATTTATTATTACATACAAAGAATTTTAAAGTAGCTACCTAAAAGTTCTTTTTAAGCGCATTTGGCTACCTGAATACTTCGAAATTGAAATATGATGAGATTTTGATACCCGAAAGCTCAATATTATAGTCTTGGTCACGGATACACTCCGGAAAGTGGGAACCGAGGTGAAGGGAAAAAGCACCCAAATCGGTCGAATAAAAATGTGTACGCTCATAAATATCTCATTTACCCTAACCTTTTTCGTAGACTCAACACTGTTAAAAGAACAGGACGTGCCCAAGGGCAGTCTATCTCTATAGGAGAGATTTTTTTCAGGAGCCCTTCAATGTAAGAAAAATTTGTTTAATAAATGCTGAGTTAGCCCCAATTTCGGCTGTGTTTTCGTTTAAATCAACGTACCTTAAGTTATTGATAATTTTTTTGTAAATAATTATATTAATGATATTTATTTTAAAACATCAAAAAAGGTGTTTGGAGACCTACAGTTTAAAAGGCGTATAATATATTAATTATTTTTGTAGACTAACATCTGTATTATCTGTATAAAGGGTTGTCTGGAGGAGATCGCTTTAAGCGATAAGACCGCCTTTGTGCATTATCATTCTTATCTATTTTTATTTTTAATCATATATGGATTATATTAGAATGTGAAATGAAGAATTTATTTACCTATCTATAATATTGGTTTTAGTCCTTCAATTTGGCCAAAATTTTGAATGAAAATAGATTATACACTGTATTATCTATAGACTATTTATATTATGGATTTGTGAAAAACTGAATTTAACGTCAATTAGCTGCAACAATAGCTATTGTTTGTTATAGTAGAATTTTAATTTACACAATATAAAAATAATTTTTCAAAATTATTTTTATATTGTGGCAAAAGGAGTTGACACGTGTATGGGAACATGAATGGAAAATAGGATATTCAATTAAAAACACAGGTATTTTAAAAGCACTTATTCCAAGCGGATCGTGAGAATCAATATTTTTTTATACAAATTAATAAAATAATATGTATTCAATCAGTTATTTGGGAACAAATAATAATAATATAAGTGAAAGTTACTCGTCTCATTAACTATCATTATATAAATAACACACTAAAACCGCTGCTCCGTTGCTGCATGAAATAATAATATACCAACACAAACCCTTATAATATTAACAGCATAATACGTAATTTGTACGAATAGATATAATAACCAATTATGTACAGACCAATGACTATAATTTCGCTCCTCGTATATTAGACTTTCAGGAAATCACATTTCCGGTCTCATTCAATGCGACAGCGTAGACAATTAACGCATATATAGAACACGGCACTGCAGGCTTAACCTGCTTATTGTTTTACTCTACAATCCCAGTTTAATCACAACCCACCCTGAAATAATGAGATTGTAGGTACGTTGATTAATCCTTTGTTTCACTTGATCAAGTATCCGACGTGTAGGGAAAATCAGAGGAGCGTAAGGACAAATTAACCATATTAGACACTAACATTATAGCCCACACCTCTAACTTTTCGGAGTTATATGCATTTTTAAGCAATTAAAATATCACTTGCTTCAACGGTGAAGGACAAAATCGTTAGGAAACCCGCATGCCCGAGAATTCTCCATAATGTTCTCAAAGTCGTGTGAAGTCTGTCAATCCGAACATCGCCAGCGTGGTGGACTATGGCCGAACCCTTCTCATATTGAGAGGAGGCCCGTGCTCTGTAGTGAGCCGGCAACGGGTTGATCATGATAATGATGATAACCTACACCACTAACTTTTCGGGGTTATGTGCGTTTTTATGCAATTAAAATATCACTTGCTTCAACGGTGAAGGAAAAAATCGTTAGGAAACTCGCATGCCCGAGAATTCTCCATAATATTCTCAAAGGCGTGTGAAGTCTACCAATCCACACATGGCTAGCATGGTGGGCTATGGCCAAACCCTTCTCATATTGTTTCATAGTTTCTTTGTGGTAGAAAATGGCGCTATTTTTAAGCCTTTCAATTAAGTTCAGTTTAGAGATCTGTGTTCAACAGAATTGGCACCGTTATATGCTCATAGTATGATAATGTATAGTGTAGAAATCAATTAGGAGTGTGGGTTTACCATTATCCGAACAGGTTAGCCCGCTACCATCTTAGACTGCATCATCACTTACCATCAGGTGAGATTACTGTCTAGAGCTAACATGTGGTGGATAAAATAAAAAAATAAAAAAGAATCTTCGCGAGATATATGTTTATTTATCTACCATGGGAGTTTGTTATCCTTGTTGCAAGGCTACGTTTGATTAAACAACACAGAAAATTCTAATCACCTTTCCACGCAGTATAATGCATAAATATGAAAGGTAGGTACGCATTTAAAAAGCTAAAGAAATCTATGTTTATTTTGAAATAAAATTATCCATGTACCTAATAGAAAAAAAATTGGTTTAAAAAACGGATGTAAGATTTTAATAACGAGGTATTGAGATTAATGAACGCGGTTTAATGCAATTTTTAACAGTAGTTATATGTGTGTAGTTATTAAGTAAATGTGTGCTAAGGTGATAACGCAATCGTATTCCTTGAAGTTTTTCACGTATGCATGATAGTAATAATAAGTAATAGATAAGTAATATAAAGATAGGGATGCTATATTTGTAGGGATTTATTTTATTATTTAACTAACAAAAACAAATATTACAACTTGATTAATTAAAATCCTGTTAAACTATTGTTTGTTGATGGGATCGACTTTCATAAGATATAATAAAGTAGTTCATTTATTACTTATTTATAGCTGCTACCCTATATAACTAACTAACTCCGGTGGGAATGTAAAGTAAGACCTATGTTAAAATATTATTTATGTTTTTAAGAATTACTATGCCGAATTCCATAGTCATCATGATCAACCCATTACCGGCTCACTACAGAGCACGGGTCTCCTCTCAATATGAGAAGGGTTTGGCCATAGTCCACCACGCTGGCCATGTGCGGATTGGCAGACTTCACACGCCTTTGAGAACATTATGGAGAACTCTCAGGAGTGCAGGTTTCCTCACAATGTTTTCCTTCACCGTTGAAGCAAGTGATATTTTAATTGTTTAAAAACGCACATAACTCCGAAAAATTAGAGGTGCGTGCCCGGATTAGAACCGCTGACCTCTGGTTAGGAGGCTGACGTCTTAACCACTGGGCTATCACCGCTTTTACAATGAATATTAAGCTTAATTTACTTGTACTATAATTTGCTTAAACAAGCAAAACTGCACGGTATAACCGCACCATACAGATTTTCCAGAAAGCGTACGACGCATAAACAAACCAAACCAAAACCAACGCAATTTTCAATTGCACAGTGCAGATTTGCCTATGTCACCTGACTTAGATCAAATTAGGCTTAATGTTTATTGTAGAATATATAAAATTGGATCAGCAATACCACAGATCACTCCGAACATCAAAAATCACAAACATTACCTCTTTATAATAGTACTATAAATTATTTATACGTATATAAAACAAATGATTTTACGTTTCCATTAAGAAGCGAATCGTTATTTCACTGGCACTTACAGATCCGTCACATAAACATCCTGAGCATATATGAAGACTTACCGCCTACGGAGTTTATGGGTGCAAAGGTAGAAACATTTGTATCCCGTAACTCAACAAGTAAGTTATTAAACAAAAAAAAAACTAACGATATTATAAATTCCATGCCTAGGTTCGAAACTTGTGAGATTTCGGAGTCTCACTGTTTTATGCTGATGGTGGCCACAACCCCATCGGGGTTTTAGTGGGTAAAAATCCCACGTAACCCGAGCTTTTCCCCAGCAATGGTCGGGTATCTCAGTAGGAGCTTTCATCCCCGTAAACAAAAAAAAAATTCGTAACTTGTACACTTTTGGTATATTATAGCTATTGGAAATGTAGGAGGCAAACGGTCAGCAAGCAGATCTTTAACCCAGTGGTAAGACCAACTTAAGGAAAACCTTATTCAATATTGCCATACAAATGGCTAGGGAGAGCACCGGATGAAAATAAATCATGGAAGCGGATACTCGCCGCTTTCGTAAAATTTGCTAACATATTCGAATTTCACAGAAACTTTCACCCCTATAAATCACCTTGGGGTACATCATAAACGAAAGTTACTTACACTAAATTTCCCCAAATTAAAAAACGACAACGTTCATACTTCCTATATACGCTATGCGGTTAAAACTGCTCCAGATTTTATATTTATATTATTATTTATATTTTATATTAAAAATTTTGAAAAAGAAATCAATTCCTAAAAATAAGGTTATTATTTCAAAATAATTCCTTCGGAAGGAAATCAAGCTCAACTGAAAAGTCATTAAATCTAATCAATCATCATAACAATAAGCGAATATCGATAATAATTAACCGACCACTCACCTAATGTACACAACAAATAAGCATTAAAATTTTCCACAGCGTCGCGCCGGTGTCGTTAATCTTTTAGATTATCTTTCACACCTTCGCCCGAAATAAATCTTTTAATGCATTTGCCTTACTGTGAATAATGTCTTATAAAGTTTTCAAGAACTTCACAAAATCACGAAACTTATCACACAGGAGTTAATACATTTCAAATTTCAAATTCGAATTCGTCAATTCATTCATAAATTAATTCATACGATAGCTGAATAAATGAATGAGTTGTTGTTTCGAAATTCGAATTGTTACGCTGAAAGTTGGGATATTCCCGCGCGATCTCAGAGGCGACCTCGCAGTCGAGTCTCACAATACAGACTGGTGTTGAACTCCTGTATGGCCGCCGGGAACTCTGCGCACTCTACGAAGATGGCTCTCTGATCAGCGCTGAAAGGAGGATGCATTGTCTATTGTGCGTAAATAGAAGATTCAACACTTTATGCCTTTTTCCACTTTTGCTTTTGTCATACATTTATAGGGTTCCGCACTTAATGGGTCACCTACGCTGTCAATCTACGGCAATAGTCAAAATAGACACGGAGAAATTGAAATATTCTCGAAATAATTGTTATTCTTTATTCAAACCAGTTAATGGTAATAGTCAAATCCCATAGTAATATTTTTTGTTTTCGTTTTTTTTTATGAAAATATAAAATATCTCATTAAATGTAACACCAATCAACTACACAATCTATGCAAATAAATGATTTGATTTGTACTTACCCTATTCCAAATAATAATATTAAAAGATTCATATTGAAAGTATGACGAATTGGTGGTCAGAGTGAAACAGGCATTTTGAGGCATTTATTTTCGTTCCTTGACCCCCTGATGAAATGATTCATATTTATAGGTTTGTACCTAAAGAGTTTAAAGCGATAGGGCATATTGCGGATTGGTGAGTTTAAAAGATTAATAATGACAATAACCAGGACCGATGGCTTAACTTGCTCTCCGAGACACGGGTGTATGCTCCACCACTTTCCTAACTCTGAGCAGTAAGATTTTTTAAGACGAAATCAACTTACCATTATTAAACTGACCCAGAAATGAACTCGTGATTAGTAGTAAAAAATGCTCATTGCTGATTAATAGACCAATAAGGCAGTTAAGAGTTATATAGTGACACGGAACCCTTTGGGCCCACCACCGGATCGCACTACGTGATTACGGTGAGTTAATGTGAAATGCCATTAACTTTTCAATGGAATTTCACATTAACTCCCAGTAATCACGAATGTATAAATATTCCATCTATACTAATTATTATACAGATGAAAAATTTGTTTGTTGGTTTTTTTTTGTAATTAATAAAATCTGAAACTATTTAAACGATTAAAACAAAATCTTTCATAATTACAAAGCTTTTTATACCGAAGTATCAAAGGCTATATTTTATTACAGCAATTTAAATTAAAGCAAGAAACATGAGAATTCACAAGTCAGCAAAAGAAGTACTTCTAAACTATTTTATCCAAGTGCGCTAACTAAATTCTACCATTTATATACTATTCAAAGTTTATATAAAACGTAAGCTTGTAGAAAAGTTCTATTATACTGTGAGGGATAAATGATAAACAAGCTTGTATAATATGTTTCCATTCTTCCTGGGGCTCATGAGTTATGCACTGCTTTTAAGCAGGTATGAAGTGCAAGCCAATGTCCTGCAGTCTATCAGCTGACATTTTTTTTTTTCACGCTAGGAAATGCGTTTACGCATCCCCTCCGGAAGCGACGCAGGCAAGACTGCGCCGCTTCCGACGGGGTATGTGGGACTCCCCGGCGGCCAAGCTGGCAACCAGAATACCCACTAAAACACAGCGATGCTTCGCGTCGCCTGGTGGCTGGGTCACGGGAACACTCGCGGCCCAGCCAGCGGTATCCGCTGACGCAGACCCTCCACGGGGGGCATATGATGGAGACCCCCGAACTCCGTCCGAGACCAGGACCATAGTGATTATGGTGTAACTGTTCACTTAGTGGAAACGATAGATTAACAATAATTTGTACACAATAATGAACGTTATAAAAAGGCTGTCTTTTTATAAAAATATATCAAAGCTTATTTATTAAACCGCGGGTACGTGGAGTTTTAACTCGCCTAGTAGATACGATAGACTCGATTTATAGCAATAAATTATTTCATATAATTTCAAAAATCCCCAGGGGTCGCTCCGAACATCTACAAAAAGGTTTATTTATATACAGAATATGTGTTTACATTTTTTATGTACTTCCGAAGTCCGAACACTGACGGATTATACTAAATGATGTATTAAAAAAGCGGTGATAGCCTAGTGGTTACGGCGTCAGCCTCCGGGCACGCACCCCTAACTTTTCGGAGTTATGTGCGTTTAAAAAAAATTAAAACATCACTTCTTCAACGGTGAAGGAAGACATCATGAGGAAATCTGCACGCCTGAGAGTTCTCCACAATGTTCTCAAAGGCGTGTGAAGTCTGCCAATCCGCACATGGCCAGCGTGGTAGACTATGGCCAAACCCCTCTCATATTGAGAGGAGACCCGGGCTCTGTAGTGAGCCGGTAATGGGTTGATCTTGATGATGTATTAACGGAGCTTCTTATTTTTAGAACAAGCATAAATTCCCCCTTTTTGGTCTCGCGGTCAGCTTTACGACTCACGATTACGATCACGAGGACACAGGGTTGATTCTCGAGTTGGGCAAAAAATTCATTTGTTCTTGAATTTATTATCAAAATAGCTTTATTCATGTTAACCTACGAAGCGTTCATATATAATATATTTTTCATCATTTTAATTTATGAGGTGATGGTGATAACTACACTTGCCAACTTAAAACTAAAGCTAGGAGGGTTTCAATCGCGCTCAGGTCTAAGTCTTCTTAAAGCCCACAACAAACTTAGCCGGGTTTTTTTTTTACACCATCTCAGATAGTCAATAATAAATTGTACGAGCAATTCACATCCCAGCTTTTTTATCGTTTATATAATCCTTAAAATCGTAACTTTTTTATAAGCTTTCGTTTTTATACACTACAAGTTAGCCCTTGACAGTTATCGCACCTGGTGGTATGTAATGATGGCGGTGGTGTCTAAGATGGTAGCGGGCTAACCTGTGTGTGTGTGGGCTTATTGAACTGCAAAACCAAAAAAGATTCCTCTGGACAACTTTTAAAATAGATTATAATTATGTCTATCTTGTATGTCTATTGTAACACTTAATACAACGTAAATTCATTAACTTCGTTGCTATTCAGAATGTACGTACGCACACACTTTAAAACCAATTTCAGAATAGTGTAAAACACAGTGTTCCCTGCCAGAGAATAATTAACTAGACCTAGATAGAGACTAATTAGACACCCACGCTTCCTTGTAATTTCGACTGCAACCCATTTGCGGCAACGAAGATATAACGTACTCCGTGTAGTCTTCTCGTTCACGCCTACGTTTGTATTTTCTAGTACACCTATCCCCCGTTTTACACTAAAGATAGGTTCTTATATAAAACCGTGTAAAACGAAAAAAAATTGAGCAATTAAATCATTCATTCAAATGGAACACGATTATAACATATCGAGAAACTTTAAAATGGCGTGATGTAGTGAACTTATTCTAAAATGAAAACACAATAGAAACGAAAAATATCTACTGAAACTTAACAAATTCAGGAATGTTCGAAATTAATATTTTTAGAAAAATTTAATTTTTCATTATATGTTTTCATTTTTCATTTTACACGGTTCATAGTTTATGAACCGTGTAAAATGAAAAATGAAAACATAAACTATGAACCGAGTAAAAGCGAAATCGTTAAAAATTTTTCGTGTAAATTGGGAGATAGGTGTATATCTTAGCATATATATTATAATATAGCTGTATAGTAAAGGATAAGTAGGTTTTTTTCCCGCCCTGATCCAATGCTATGTGGGGTCGGCAACATGGCTTCTTCTTCCACACGTTTCTAGCCGTCATTTCACTATGCACAGCTATAAAACCATTTTTTTTTATACACTACAAGTCAGCCCTTGACGGCTATCTCACCTGGTGGTAAGTGATGATGCTGTCTAGGATGGTAGCGGGCTATTCTGTTAGAAGTATGGCAAACCCACGCTCCTAGTTGGTTTCTACGCGACATCGTGCTAGAACGCTAAATCGCTTGGCGACACGTCTTTGTCGGTAGGGTGGTAACTAGCCACGGCCTCCATCCAGACTATTGATTCGAAGTTTTATACATTTCAGTATAAAACTTCGAATCAATACTAATGAAGTATTTTCTTTGTTTCAAAGGACAAACTTTATTAGCCTAAAAGGTCGTAGCACCTCAGTAGTCTGGGGTAACAAATGAATGCATAATATGCGGTGACTTTAGTCGCTCGTTAATCATTTTAGGGCAATTAGTTGTGAAATAGTAGTTTTTTTAGCCCTTTCTGTTAAGGCTGCTGTACTGAACACACACAGATATATTAGGCGATATTGTGTTGCGTGATCCGACTACAAATGTAAATTTATAGATTTCTTCATTTTCTTACCTCAAATAAGTTAATTCGGTTAGTTAACCAACCAAAATAATCAATTAACCAATTAATTTATATTTATTACTTGTATATTTTTATATTCCTATGTTTATATTATAGATTTTTTTTTACAATATTTTTTAATAGTATGTAATTATTAGTATGAATATGTATGTGTTGCGATTTCCAGATTTTTTATTTCTGTCGGCTTCTTTCAAAAAGGTGGCCTGGAAGAGATCGCTTTTAGTGATAAGGTCGCCTTTTGCTTTTAAATTAAGTATTTTTATTCTTTTCCTTTCTTTTGTTCATATCCAATAAAGTTGTTTAAATAAAGTAAATAAATAAAATAAGTTAGATTAAAACCAGGGCGCAAAGGGGGTTCGCTAGCTGGGTTGCAGACGAATGCGCGTTCATGTAACCCAGCCACCAATCGATGCATAGGAGCATCGCTGGGTTTAAGTGGGTATTCTGGTCGCCAGTCTGGCCGCCGGCGAGTCCTACATACCCCGACGGAAACAACGGAGTCAACAACGGAGAGGATGCGTAAACGCATTTCTCAGCGGAAAAAAAAACCAATCGATGCGAAGGACCATCGCTGGTAGATAGTAGATATTGTGGTTACTACACTGGCCGTCGGGCAGTTCCACATAGCTACCAAAATAAGTAGCATCTAGAACAAATGTGCTCCAGAAATTGTCTTATTATCGCTGTTATAAAACAGCTTTTTCGAACAATAAACATTTTAATCAACAATAATAATAACAATAAACAATAATAATAATAATACTTATTTAATATTTCCGACATGTGGCATGTGCAGTCTGCTGAAACCATCCCAATCGTAATATCTGCGAATGGGTTGATCCCAGTTAGCCTCGCTCACCATCTGAGGCGGCTGGGGTTTCGTGGCAGTTCGCTCGCAGCCAGGATGCAAAAAGCGGTCTTGCTGGACTCGGCTAGGATAGTCCGCCGGTTTCTCAACCTGTCGCCCTGACCCCCGGCCGTTTGGTCTCCCCTGCCGGGGTGTAATCCTCCGCCCGGTGCAAATATGTATCTATGTAATGTATATGTAGGTTTATTTATTTTTATCTATTTAAGTTTATTATATCTCTTTTGGTTTTTTATATATATTTTCATGGGTTTCAGTCAAATCCTCTAAGACCATCGCGAATCGTAAAGTTACGTTTATTTATAACAGTAAATATTGCCTCTATTTAGCATTACACTCGGATTTGGCGGTCCGAAATTCTGACTTTAAGTTGCTTTTGCAAATACTAAAGGCTTATAATATAATTATGTATTATTTACTTCATTCAGATAACGTCTAAATTGTGTTAGCAATCAATTTTGTACAAGCATGATTTGCTATAAATACGGGCGGTCGATGCCATTCGTGGCATTCTGGCTCGAGACGTTAGATCGTTCGGATCTCTTAGTTATTGTCGCAATAAAAGTGTAATCCCTCAAGTTGTGGTTTTAATTACTATGAACGAAAGTAAACAACGTGTTGACGTCAGCAATGCTGACGTCACTCTTACAAAAAAACAACTCTGGCGCCCTTAACTCGTCATATATATATAGTCACAGGTCAGAGGTTCGAACCAGCACGTACGTCTAACTTTTCGGAGTTATTTGCGTTTTTAAGCAATTAAAATAATATCACTTGCTTCGACGGTGAACGAAAACATCGTTAGGAAACCTGCACGCCTGAGATTACCTTCAAGGGTTAACTTATACCGATATATTGTTATAACTATAAGAGATAACGCCACTGCCTATCACTGGAACATTAACTGTAACTAATCACTTTATATTTCACTAATAATTAATATCATTATGAAAACAGAGTGTACATTTTTGTGCTTATGCTTTGAAAAGAGTAAAAGATAATCTACGCCACAAAAGAAGCATTACGTGTACAAAGCTCCCGCTTCTGTTAAATTATGGAATGAAAAATATACAACAATATTTGCTATACAGTGCTCCCCGCCAAAGAATAATGAACTAGACCTAGATGACTAATTAGACACTCCAGGCGTACTTGTTTGGGGCTGCTACCCATTTGCGGAAACGAAGATATGGGCACCTACGTGTTTATTTTATTTTTATACACTACAAGTTAGTTCTTGACGGTTATCTCACCTGATGGTGGGTGATGATGCTGTCTAGGATGGTAGCGGGCTAACCTGTTAAGGATTTGGTAAGGGCACGCTCCTAAATGGTTTCTACGTGACATCGTGCCGGAACGATAAATCGCTCGGTGACGGTTTTTGTCGGTAGGGTGGTAACTAGCCACGGTCCAAGCCTCACACCAGACCAGACCTGAGCCGGGAGTCCAACCCAGGACCTCTAACTTTACAATACGCCACGGGGGTCATCGGTAGTTTTAGTTCTCTAAACGCCGTTTTCTCTCTCTTTTCTATTATCAAGGCTGTCTCTCCTATTTCAGACACATCATGCGGCGGGGGTAGTTTGAGAAAACTTATCGTGACACAGAAGACCAAAGATCGAGACGCCGCTCACCAATCAGATGGGCAGATCAGCTAAGGGACTCAAAGTGCAAATGACATGGCCGGATTCTGTCTTATTAATCAAACTTACTTACTTACATACATACTGATTAAACACGAGATCTCAAAAACTATTGTACGTATAAAGCTATAATTTAGCAAGTAGGTAGTTGATAGTTAAGAGATGTCAGCTAAGAAAGGATATTTGGAAATTCCACCCCTAAGAGGGTAAAAGGGGGGTTGGAAGTTTGTATGAATTTTCTTTGTTTTTAGAGTTAGAGACACAAAAATTTGCATTATGTTTAATAATAATAAATAAAAAACATGTACATCAATTTTTTTTTAATATTACCTTTACCGATGATAGTTTTTGCTTATTTTTTTATTATGAAGTCTACAAGCTTGAAATTTTGAAAATAGGTTTCTTTTAGGGCGTAAGTATAAGGCTAGATTTTTTTTCATACAAATCTACCCCGAACGGGGTAAAATAGGGGTTTAAAGTTTGTATGAAAGTCCCTTTGTTTAATTTAGAGACACGACAATCGGCAATATGACATTAGCCTGTAGCTTACTTTCTGAAGCATTGGCCGCACGGGAAACCTCAATCTCACGGGAAATCAGCAATTCTACACAGACAAAGTCGCGGGCAACACCTAGTAATCGATAAAGAGGAGCTAATATAGTGAAAATATTTCTTATAAATTTGGCATAATACATAATTATGGGCGGGGCACATAGCTCGGAGAACCGATGGACGTTGGGGTCCCAAGGTGCTGGAATGGCGACCCCGTACCGGTAAACGTAGCGTTGGTCGACCCCCAACTAGGTGGACAGACGACATCAGACGAGTCGCTGGAAGCATGCGACCCAGACCGTGACCATTGGAACTCCCTACAAAAGACCTATGTCCAGCAGTGGACGTCACTTGGTTGATGATGATGATGATGATGATGATGACATCATTATTCCTATAAGCGATCGTAGCTCTGTTACATTTCGGGGTGGCCAAATCTCCTTTATTGCTTGCTTTCTTAGGGCATGTCTGAATACCGTCTCTGGACATTAAGTACCCCAAATGAGTAACAGAGTCTTGAAACAAAGGACATTTTTCTTTTTTTATGTTTAACCCGTGTTTGGTTGTCTACCTCATGTAGAAGAAGAAGAAGAAGAGGAAGAAGGAGAAGGAGAAGAAGAAGAAGATTAAAAATTGGTAACGAGCGAAGCTTTAGACCTAGTTCTGAAGTCCACGCAGACGAAGTTGCGGGCAAAAGCTAGTTATGCATAAATGAAATTTACTTTTAAAATAAACTTAAAGATATCGATAGTTCTTCTGCGTGTTACCTTTTTAATATTATTCCTGAAAGAATTAGTCTCATAGCGTATTGTTCACGAATATTATGTCATCAAAATATTAAGGCGCAATTTTTTGGTTTTCTATTAAACGATCTCTCGCTTGTTCTCTGTTCATAAACTGATGTAAACACACACTTTTAAGCCTTAATATGATGTACTGTATATTAATTAACATGAATATTTTAATTAGGGCCTAGCTCCATATACATTCCGGCCATAACACAATTGCCATGCTAGCCTTTCTTTTATACACCACAAGTTACCCCTTGACGGCTTTCACCTGATGGTAAGTGATGATACGGTCTAAGATGGTAGCGCGAGCAGTCTAACTTGTTAGGGGTATGGTAAGCCCACGCGCCTAATTGGTTTCTAAGCGACATCGTGCCGGCACGCTAAATAGCTTGGCGACACGTCTTTGTTAGTAGCGTGGTAACTAGCCACGGCTGAAGCCTCCCACCAGACCAGACCCGAGCCGGGAATTGAACCCAGGACCTCCAACTTTATAAAGCGACAGCGCACGCGCTGCGCCAGGGAGGTCGTCAGCCTCTAATAGAAGCCGATGGAAACAATTAATCCAAACGATGTCGCAAGGACACCAGCACCACGATCTTCAGTGATGAAGGAACAACTGGAGAGAGAGATAGCTGTATGAAAATAAATGGAAAAACAATTTCAAATTACTAAGTCAATTTTCCAGAAGAGCACAACTTGACAAATTACAGTCTCTCCATTTAACATATTGCCTGACGACAAAGATTGAACTGATTTCGATATACGGTTTTATAAAATCCCTTTGGAAATGTATTCCCGCATAAATAATATAATTAAATTTTCTCAGACTTTGAATCACCAATATTTCATTACGAAATGAAAGAAATGTAGTTTCACAATTACAAGTCTTTCCCTGGAATAATTAATAAAATTAAATCAGCATTGAAATTTTTGTGGTTTATATGTGACAATATGGAATCGGACTACTTTTCATTATGTGTGTAAAATAAATTATATGTTTTAAAATCCAAACGAGAGTATGAATAGTAAATTATCGTTTAAACAGTTATTTAAACAACAATTCAAGTGCCTTTTATTCAGGGCGCATTCTCACCAAAACGAATTCCCGCTATTTCATACATAATACGTAAGAACTCTTTTTTTATATCCACTACAAGTTAGCCCTTGACTGCACTCTCACCTGATGGTAAGTGATGATGCAGTCTAAGATGGCAGCGGACTATCCTGTTATGGGTATGGTAAACCCATACTCCTGAGTGGTTTCTACGCGACGTGCTGGGGCGCTAAATCGTTTGGCGACACGTCTTTGCCGGTAGGGTGGCAACTAGCTACGGCCGTTGCCTCCTAAAAGACCAGACTCGAGCCGGGAATCGAACCCAGAACCTCATACTTTACAATGCGATACCGCGCACGCTGTGTGCGTGTCATAGACACATATTAAAGCCAATCCGAAAGGAGAATACTCAAACTCCCAGAAGAATTAAAATGAATTTGCTTCTCGCAATCCCTTAAAGCCAATTTTCAAATGGGTATGATAAAAATAACTATTCTAAATAAAGAAAATGCTGATAAATTTAAGTTAATTAGTAGCTACTTCTATTATAATTAAATATAATAGAAATTAATCATCATCATCATTATTTTACGTAAGACCCATGATGATATAAAAAATTTATTTAGCTTAATCTGTATAGGTATTTCAAAGGAAAGGGCTGACTGGTGTTCCAAAGCACAGCTCAAACCACAGACCAAATTCCGCATACATATAGCCATATTAAAATTTAGAAAACGTAGCCACGTTCGCTCAGCAAGGATATTGAAAATGTATCCCCCAAGGAGTCAAGATATAGGTTTGCAATTTGTATGAAAGTAAATCTTCACGTAGTTTTGAAACTTAGAACGCGGGTAAAATCCAGTTTGATACGCTACGTACGTTAAGTATATTCGAATCAAATGAATAGTCTTCTATTACCTAGGTAACAAATGCTAGTTATTACTTGCCCATTTGCTCCCCGCTACCCCGCTATTCAGAGTTCGGTGATGCGTTAATAATTAGAAAAATACACGACATTTTGTCTGTCTGTCCCGAATTATAGCAAACTAAGCTTAATTTTAACTGCATAATCATTTTTCATCCGAATGACTCTGTTCAAACGTGACAAAAGAATTAATGGCAGTGACGAAGGTAGGAAGATTAAGGTGATAGGAACATAAAGGCGGTTCGGGGCGCTAATAATAATTTGACATTTACAAAACCGGGTACACATTAGCAACACGCCCTGTCCCAGCGGAGTGTATTTAGTGTACACCTGTTATTATATTCTAATTATCATTATAATCATCATCATCATCAACCCATTGCCGGCTCAATACAGAGCACGGGTCTCCTCCCAATATGAAAGGGTTTTGGCCATAGTCCACCACGCTGGCCTTCACACGCCTTTGAGAATATTATAACTCTCAGGCGTGCAGGTTTCTTCTCGACGTTTTCCTTCACCGTTGATGCAAGTGATATTTTAATTGCTTAAAAACGCACATAACTTTGGAAAGTTAGAGGTGCGTGATTCAAACCGCCGACCTCTTATTAGGAGGCTGACGCCCAAACCACTAGGCTATCAACGCTTCCACTAGGCTATCACCCGCTACAATTATTTAATATTACCTTATTATATATTTATAAATTTATTTTGTGCCTAGCATGTATATTTCTGGGTGACCCAACGTTGACTAGTCGAGAAAGCATTAAGTTCACCTTTTGTATATGTTTTCTGATGCAATGAAATAAAAAAGGGTGAGGTTTGCACGGAAACAACTGACCTAGAAAGATGCACAGACGGAGTGTGCCAACACTCTGTGTCTAAAACGTGCTAATTAGGTAGAACGTCATGTAGCTATACCATACATTCAACCCTATCTAACATCCCTACTTAACTCCCACTCATAACACGTCACTCTCTATACAGAGAACGTTGCTTTGTTGAACGTATTTCCACTCTTGTTGATTTTTTCATAAGCGATAGCGAGCTAAAGAGAAGATGCATCACCTGATGTTAAGTGATTAGCACCGCCTGAGAAATACTACCAGAGGAACTGCTACTGGTTTCTACGCGACATCGAGCCGGAACGCTAAATTGCTTGCTGACACGTCACTTCGGTAGGGTGGTAACTAGTCACGGCCGAAGACTCGATTTGGGAATCGAACCCAGGACCTCCGACTTTATAATACGACAGCGCACGAACTGCGCCACGGAGGTCATCAAAAATGCGTATACCATATAAAATTTACTACGCAACTCAGTTTGAAGACTGATTTTGCATTTCATGCTATCTTAAGACTGCCTGTTTTGGTAGGGTACTCTGTCCATACGTATAAATTGATCTATAATTTATTCGCCCTTAGAATCCCGTATTGCCAAGTAACCCCCCGTCTCCACTACTCGCTTCTTTCGTCGCTAACTGTACACCCGTTTTAATGACACGGAGGTTGTCAAAAGGTTGATACTTGGTAGATATCAAATGGTTCCTTAGCCACACAGCTTAACACTTCTCGATTGGAAAAGCGTAAGACATAAGCTTCACAACAAAAGGTTGCAGATATACAGCTTCAACAAGAAAGCAACTGATACTCTATTCACTATTTTGACCTGATCGCTGCTCAATTATTTAGATAAAGACCTATTTTTAGAGCTCCGCGAGACCATAAACAGTCTCGCGACATAATGTCTCGTCGCGTTCACACATTTTTAATGACAAATTATGTTTTTGATACAAAGTCATTGCAATCTAAGATTAAAATACCTTGAAAGACAAAGTATAATTTGCTGAATTTAATTTTGCTTATTTACGTCTAACAATACAAAATAACAAATACGGTATGCAGCCTTAGGACTTTACATGAGTTATATTATTTAATATAAAGTAAATAGTATTAAGATAGTAAATAGAATTCATTTAAATATTCACGAATAGAATAATACTGTATATGGGAATTGCGATTTTATATGGCAATATAGCATTTACTGCTCCAGAGAGCTGTGAGCAAAGTGCTCTCTTAAATGTCATTAAAAGAGTTATCGTTATATACCGCGTTATTTCTATATCGCGTTATATTGATTAATACAAGTCTCATAGATAGATAGATAGATACTCTTTATTGCACACAAATAAGTAACAAAGAACAACGACACTTTGTGCACGTCTGTATGCAAAGGCGGTCTTATTTCTTAAGCAATCTCTTCCTAACAAACCTTTGGTAAAGGTAGTCATTGATAACAGAGGGTAGCGGCGCAATATATTACGCAATATATATTAAATATAATAAATATTACGAATAAATATAATATGTTCATATCCTGACGGTGGCCAGAAAGGTGTCCCCGATTTAATATCAGTAGAAATCGACCAGTGCCTACCTGATAAATCAGCAACTTCGAGAGTGAGCGTCAGTGGTCTATCTCTCCGTGCCGCAGCTCGTGAAAGTTGAAAGTCCTCGGTTCGATTCCCGGCTCGAGTCTGATCTGGTGAGAGGCTTCAGCCATGGCTAGTTACCACCCTACGGACAAGGACGTGTCGCCAAGCGATTCGCGTTCCGGCACGATTTCGCGTAGAAACCAATTAGGAGTGTGGGTTCACCATGCCCCTAACAGGTTAGCCCGCTACCATCTTAGACCGCATCATTACTTACCATCAGGTGATATGCCGTCATGGGCTAGCTTGTGGTGTTTAAATAAAAATGATGAGACAAACAAAACATTCAAATTTAAAGCACACTTTTCTTTGCGTTACAAAGAAAAGTTCGAAGAACCTTTTAGAGTAGAGAGAGAACTAGGTTAGGCCAACTTTTTGTACGGCAACATGTCGCACGTATGTTCCAGCTGTTATTTCTCCAGAACATTATAACTCTGTATAAATAAACCCCATTGTGGGCCCATTTATATCTGCCTTCTTTGTCCGCGAAAAGTTATTTGCGCTGCGAGTCTGTTACTCTTACATACAACCTTTGTATTGGGTCTATACGTCTATCAAAGACTTCAAAGTTTTTATAAAACGAAAAATTTGCTCTAACTTGATTGCTAATTAAATTTAAATTAGATTAAATTAGCCTTTATTTTCAATACAGAATAATAATGTGTCTGATACTGTAAATGTCAAAAACAAAAATTATAAAATTAAATTTTTCGAATATTTAGTCTTTTTTGAAATATTTATTTCTACACTATAATATTATATCTAGGCATAATAAGTATGATAAATGCATAAATGTCCACCCTATTCATATTGTAAATACCTCTTTCGTGTAAGTGCGTCTATTGAAACATTCTGATAAACACTTTTTCGTAAAATGAATACTCATTCACGTAAGCCGGATGGGAGAAGACCCTTCCTCAAGAGCATCAAGTGAACACATTTATGGTGCTTCACGTTGTTTTCCTTCCCCGTTCAAGTAACAGTTATATTTGTTCAAACATTGCTTGAAGAAGCTGTGATAGCCTAGTGGTTAGGACATCCGCCTCCTAATCAGAGGTCGTTGGTTCGAGTTCGGGCACGCACTTGTAACTTTTCGGAGTGATGTGCGTTTTAAGCAATTAAAATATCACTTGATCAACGGTAAAGGAAAACATCGTGAGGAAACCTGCATGTCTGAGAGTTCTCCATAATGTTCTCAAAGGCGTGTGAAGTCTGCCAATCCGCACATGGCCAGCGTGGTGGACTGTGGCCAAACCCTTTTCTTATTGAGAGGAGACCAAGTATTGCTTAAACTACATTAGAAACACACGAAATTATACAGATTAACAGATAAAAGAAAAGTTAGTTGAAAGAAGACGAAGGCCGAAGTTTTAACTATTTAAATTATTAACACCTCATCTTTAACAAATATAACTTGATTTTTTAAACACTACAAAATAACCTTTAACGGCAATTTCACCTGGTGGTAAGTAATGATGCAAATGTAAGATTGTTGAGGTAAACTAATTCTCCTAATGGTTTCTACGCGACATCGTGCCGGAACGCTAAATCGCTTGGCGACATGTTTTCGTCAGTACGGTGGTAACTTGCTACAACCGAAGCCTCTCACCAGACCATACTCCTTTCCTATAGGAGATCCTTGGTTCGATTCCCGGCTCGAGTCTGGTCTGGTGGGAGGCTTCGTCCGTAGCTAGTTACCACCCTACATACAAAGTCGTGTCGTCAAGCGATTTAGCGTTCCGGCACGATGTCGCATAGAAACCAATTAGGAGTTAGGTTAGCCAACAAGTTAGCCCTCTACCATCTTAGACTGCATCAGCACTTACCACCAGTTAAGATAGTCGTCAGGGCCAACTTGTAGTGTATAAAAACAAAAAGATTCCACGCTTCAAAAAAACTTAAATCCACGAGGACGCCATATCATCAGTCATCGGCTAGTAAGGAATATAAATAACACGGCCGGCTAACCGAGACGTTTGTCTGTAACACTTAGGCACTAACTAGTTCTTCTTCCGCAAGTAAACTGATTACTCGAAAGTATAGCTCAGTTTATTTCAAAGTTGCACCAACTAACTGCTAAGAATTAGGTGTTAACTTAGTCTCGCTTATTACATTAAAGTATCTAGTAACAAGACGTGTAAAAGTGTAGCCAACTCCAAGCAGATGCCAGACCAAATTGCTATAATTGTCTGTTTTTGTCTGAAATAAACTTACCCACGCTTAATCAATGTAAATAAAGTTCAGAGTAACCGTCATCATGATCAACACTAGCTAACCTATAGCTGACTCACTTAATATGAGAATGGTTTGGTCATAGTTCACCACGCTGGCCATGTGCGGATTGGCAGACTTCACACGCCTTTGAGAACATTATGGAGAACTCTCAGGCATGCATGTTTCCCTGATGGTTCTCGATGTTTTCCTTCACTGTTGTAGCAAGTGATATTTTAATTGCTTAAAAAACGCACATAACTCGAAAAAGTCAGAGGTGCGATTAAACCCCCGACCCCTGATTAAGAGGCGGACGCTCTAACTAGGCTATCACAGCTTAAGTTCAGAGTGCCGAATGCGAATTTTCTACTTATTCGATCGCATCAAAGTTAACACTAAAGATCGTCTATTGTGTAATGGGTGGCGGACTGTGGATTCTATACAAATTGAGGTCCACTTTTCCGCGATCTATAACGCCTGTAGACACACTACACACACATGACACTAGACACTCTGGCTATTGGACTTTTCTCAATTTATTTATATGATTATCACTTAGTCTGGGATACCCTACTAGACTGCCGACAAAGACCCTTACCGTCCGGGAATTTAACGTTCTGATACATACGTACGTCACCGTCCTACCCCCGTTATCCCAAACGTCGCCTAAGCTGAGATTCGGCCTCAAAGTAGGCGCAATTAGGCAGACGTTCCCTTAGTTTCTTCGAGCCATTAGGGCTCAAAATTTCTTCTGGCAGAGCTTGTTTCCGAAGTTCGCCAAAACAGCCCGGTTACGTTGTGGCAACCAATAGAGTTAGCACAGCTAAAAGACAGTCCGAAAAACAAAAGTATACTAGACTTAATTTAAGACCGTTTTTTATTTATTTCTTTGTTTATCAACTCGTATAAAGTTTAAAGAACATGAGGTGTTTCTTGGTGGCAGTTGGTGATTTTATTTAACAATATAAGTAATAGTACGCTAGTAGTATCATGTAACGCTTAAAATATTCGCCTAAATATTGAGAAAAGTTAGATGCTGCATTTAACATCGGAATTCAATTTTACCGTCAATATTTTGTGTAAAATTCCGTTTCGACAGCTATTCCTACGCGATGCATCTCGGCTGAAGAAATTTTAGTTTATAATCGTGCTACCAGTGGCGCTGGCAACTTACGGTCGAGACTCAGAAGGAAAGTCTAGTTAAAAGTTATGGCTGGTTCACTTTGCTTCAGGAAGATTGTATGTTTCGCAGTGAGCTCAAAATCCACGCAAGACTATGATAACTTTCGAATATGTAATGAATAATAGGGAAAGGTTATATCATAGAAACCGTTTCCAAATTAATCTATTTTTAAACTGACTGTTTTGAACTGGCTGTTCATTTTCTTACGTTGATTTTTTTTCCACTACAAATTAGCCCTTGACGGCAATCTCTCCTGATGGTGATGATGCAGTCTAAGATGGTAGCGGGCTAACCTGTTAGGGGTATGGTAAACCCATACCCCTAATCGGTTTCTACGCGACATCATGCCGGAACGGTAAATGACTTATCGACGTCTTTGTCGGTAGGATGGTAACTAGCCACGGCCGAAGCCTCCAACCAGATCAGACTCTAGCCAGGAATCGAAACCAGGAACTCCAACTTTATAATGAGACAGCACGCGCGCTGCGCCACGGAGGTCGTCGAACAGTTTACAGTTCAAATTCAAAATAATCTTTATTCAAATAGTCCTTTAAAAGGCACTTTTCACGCGTTAATAATTTACATAGTAGTTATTTCATGGTGATAACTACATTCGTAAACTTAAAACTAAAGCTATGAGGGTTCCAAACGCGCCCCGGTCTAAGAAGAAGCCCACAACAAACAGCCGGGAGCCTCCCACCAGACCAGACTCGAGCCGGGAATCAAACCCAGGACCTGCAGGACTTTATAATGAGACAGCGCACGCGCTGCGCCATGGAGGTCGTCGAACAGTTCAACTCTTTTAGTTAAAATCAATTCATATTATGCTGTTGTACAGACACACGTGTATCGAAATCTACTTAAGCATACAAACCGGCGTTTCACTTAACACTCTTGAGACAGAATCACAGCATATAAATTATTATAGCACATACTTTGTGTACTTAGACTCGAGTTCCAGACGGTAAACTCAATTTCAGCCAAACAAATTTACTAAACACTTGCTCGTGTTCATATACTAGTGTTGCTTTTTGGTTCGTGAGCACAATGCACTCAACTAGATCATACAGCATGGATAAGGCACGAAAAAAAATGCCTATAAGAAAGCAGTGATAGCCTAGTGGTTAGGGCGTCAGCATCCTTATCAGAGGTCGGCGGTTCGAATCCGGGCACGCACCTCTAACTTTTCGGAGTTATGTGCGTTTTTAAAAAAACAATTAAAATATCACTTGAAGGAAAACATCGTGAGGAAACCTGCACGCCTGAGAGTTCCCCATAATGTTCTCAAAGGCGTGTGAAGTCTGCCAATCCGCACTTGGCCAGCGTGGTGGACTATGGCCAAACCCTTCTCATATTGAGACGAGACCCGTGCTCTGTAGTGAGCCGGTAATGGTTGATCATTATGATTAACCATATTGAGATCAAGCATTTTTTTAAGCCGCTGGAGACAAACAGCCTTAGCGTAAGCCTCCGTGGTGCTCGAGTCTGGTCGTGTAGTTACCACCCTACCGACAAAGACATGTCGCTAAGCGATTTAACATTCTGGCACGATGTCGTGTAGAAACCAATTAGGAGTGTGGGTTTACCATTCCCCTAACAGGTTAGCCCGCTACCATCTTAGACTGCATCATCACTTACCATCAAGTAAGATAGCCGTCAAGGGTTAACTTGTGAAAACAAAAAGATGGCGGACTTTTAAACACAAAAGAGTTATGTCTAGGTATACGACAATCGATTCAAATGATGATGATGAACAAAAATCGTCATTTTTCATTTCACCGTTACCCATTTGCCCTAAAACACATCAATCGGTTCGCTGGAGGGGAAATAATTTGTAACTAAAATGCCGAACTACTGATTGCTCGTTACCAGCTAGACAGAGGATTAATTACACTTCCATTATTCAGTCATTAGCCTCCTATAAATAATCTATTTAATAAAACTTTTCTTACGGCGTGAAACAAGAAGGTACGGTGAGAATTACTATAATAATGCACTTTACATATATCGATGTCCACAAAGCTCAAAAGTAGACAAATAAAAGAATTTAATGTATAGGATGACTACAGGGCGGGTCTTAATCGATAATTTGCGTAGACGTAGGTAGGTTCGGGCAAAGAGACCAGATACTCTTGGTAGAACAGAATTACAATTATAAGTATGGTAATTTATAAGGAGCAGACTATACGCTCCACCAAGTACGACTATGCACTACCGCAACTCGACCACCGATCCGAACCGACCGAATGCAATGAATGCAATGCGCCGTCCCGTGCCGGTGAGTCTTATAAGAACCTGCATACATCACTTAGTGTTGCGTAAAGAAAGGGGGCGATGCCACTCTCTTGTGTGTCGTACATGACTCTAAGACTAGATGGCGCTGTTCTCTGACTGCCGTCAAATAGAAATTGTTGCACTTTTTTTGTTAGAAAAATGATAGTAACCGTAGGGACATAAGGGTACAACTCTATCCTACCTTACCTACTGGAATGGGTTTTAAAAAAGACTGAACTTTACCGATTAACTAAGTATGGAACGGGTTTTGCTAATACATGTAAGTGCAAAAGAAAAGCGGCCGTAATATGTCTTGAAATAAACTATTTCCCATGAATGTTTATTTAACTATATTGTATATATAACACAAATATTGTGATAAAAATTTGGAAGAGTGTTGACGATCCACGCCCCAGCGCGTGCGCTGTCGTATTATAAAATAGGAGAATCCAGAGCTTGTTTCACGGCTCGATTATTGCCTAGTGGAAAGTTTCAACTGTTAAAAAACACACTTCTTCAGTATCTATTCTTATTTATTTACAGGATGGTAAACACCTTATTGATAAGGAACACAACTCTTCAATATCTTTACTTGGTATCTATAACATTTTACCACACCTTTGTAAAACCAGAACCTTGGAGACCACTTTTCGGTAACCAACACTAAACAAGAACTAACCAACAATGACCAACGACTAACTAATTTATAAAGGGTCAATTCGAACGTCATGTTTTCCGTTTTGCCTTATTCAAATCCAGTATCTTAAAAAAACAGTCAATTGAGATACTTTTCATTAAAAAAGTCAAAAGTAAGCTTAAATCTAATGATCAAGATATTATATGTATGTAAATTTAAGGACACTAAAATCTAAAACATATGGAAATCATGACACAACGGCGGCTAGTTACTGTCAATTCGGTGTTCCTATACCAAGCAGCGTACCAACGAATTAGGAAGATGGGTTCATCCGCCAATGCATCAGTGGCTCCTCTGTGCAGATTTGTGAAGATAAAGGCTATCACCCATACGCTCGTTTGCCCACGATGTAAAAATAAAAGGGATGTTCTGGGGACGCCCCCGTGGGGGTAATGTGTTATGTCATGTATACAACTGGAACTGTATCATAGCTCTTCAGGTGAAACTTCTGCGTAGATGTCTCAAAAGCTTCAGGTTCCGAACATAGAGGTTTCATCCCAAATTAAGTAATTACCATTATTTTAAAAGCATTATAACAACTTATATACTCGTAGAATTTTATTCTTTACATATTCTATTAAGGTTTTTCTAGGATAAGTAAATGGGATGACTTTAGGGGTTCTCTCTCCAGTTTAAGTGGTAACTATTCTTGAAGATACTACAAAGCTTAATACACTCAGAAGATACGTTTCGCCTTATTAAATTGTACTCGATAAAACAGGCACTAAAGAAAAAGTGATGCTCGTGTAACGGGAGCGGACAAATCGAGGTCTCTTTCCTTTTAATAGCCTTATTAGAAGAACGAGGTCTTGGATCTCGACGATCAAACAAGGCATCACAATACCAATCTTAGATAATAGCAGGTATTATCGTGCCGTGCCTTTTAGGGCGTATAATTGTGTTTGATTCGTTCACAATTTAAAAAATATAGTTCCAAAGAATATATTCTCGTAATTCTTGACTCTTTAACAACTCTGTCAGTATTTAGGTTGGTGGTTTGACTGATCCATCAGATCAGTCTATCAGTCATGACCAGCCTTTTCATATAATAAAACATATTAAGCTTCATATTAATTGTCGAATAGTGAACACAGAAACAGGTTTGAAACTGCATCATCATCATCATCATGATCAACCTATTATCGGCTCACTACAGAGCTCGGGTCTCCTCTCAATATGAGAAGGGTTTTGGCCGTAGTTTACCACGCTGGCCATGTGCACATTGGCAGACTACACACGCCTTTGAGAACATTATGGAGAACTCTCAGGCGTGCAGGTTTCCTCACGACGTTTTCCTTCACCGTTGAAGCAAGTGATATTTTAATTACTTAAAAACTGCATAATCAGTCAATAATTTGAATGCAATTTACAAATTCCTTCATTCATTCTTCATTAAAAAATTTCTTTATGTTCACAAATTTGCTTAAGCGTAAGATAAATCATAGTCACATTTAATATGTGTCAAACTCAGATACAAATAGATAACGCCCTCAAATGCGGCCGCTGATAAAACAGCAATATACAACTTAATTCTAGTCATTATGTAAAATGTCTACCAAATGTGACCACTGGTACTTAGTAACAGTGGGAACAGTATCAGTAGGTACTTATTTGGCTAACTTTAAAAGTTGGCCAAACAAAGAATTAAAAAATTAAAACCCATTATGATACAGAAGATACGAATACGATGCTTTGTTTTTTATCTTACATAATCCATTTACATGCTTCTCCCTTCTCCATTCCTCACTGTTTTGTGACTTCATCTAATTAAAATGTGGTGAGAAATGAGCTGGCTGATATAGCTATATGAAGCGGTGATAGGTTAGGGCGTCAGCCTCCTAATCAGAGGTCAGCGGTTCGAATCCGGGCACGCACCTCTAACTTTTCGGAGTTATGTGCGTTTAATAAAAAAAAGAAATTTAATTATCACTTGCTTCAGCGGTGAAGAAAGGAAATCGTGAGGAAACCTGCACGCCTGAGAGTTCTCCATAATGTTCTCAAAGGCGTGTGAAGTCTGCCAATCCGCACATGGCCAGCGTGGTGGACTATGGCCAAACCCTTCTCATATTGAGAGGAGACCCGTGCTCTGTTGTGAGCCGGCAATGGATTGTTCATGATGATGATGATGATATAGCTATATAAGCCAGCTCATTTACTGTACTGTGCGCTTTTTACTGTACTGTAAAAGGCAGCACTAGTTCCATCACACCCTTTTTCCAATTGGATGTCTATTCTCTGGGCAAAGCGATCGATAGATTCACGCTGTCGAAACTAGACTTAAACTCTCTTGCGTAATGATTTTTTGTGTCCACTACAAGTTAGCCCTTGATGGCAATCTCACCTGATGTTAAAAGATCATGCAGTCTAAGATGATAGCGGGCTAACCTGTTAGGGGTATGGTAAACCCATACTCCTAATTGCGACATCGTGCCGGAACGCTATATCGCTTGGCGACATGTCTTTGTCGGCAGGGTGGTAACTAGCCACGGCCGAAACCTCCCACAATCGGCGCGCGCGCTGCGTTACGGAGGTCCTCAAAATTCTATTCATAATAGATAAAAAGGCTTCTTTCTACCTCTGTCAGGCGTAAGCCGTAGTGTCTAGTAAGAATAAAAAACCACAGCACAAGTAACCGTTGAAATAAAAATTTCCCAGTTTTATTTCCGTTTGAGGTAATTTAAATTGTATCACCCTTTGTGGAAACTCTTTTATCTCAGATGCCGATGTTAGCTAACAACATTGTGAGAACTTGGAAAACAACTACGAACCACGTCTCTGTAATCAAGTTAGTTTATAAAGACAAGCTTTTTCTGGACATAAGGAACTTAAGAAACTAGCCATTTTTTTACAGTTCAAGAAAATCTTTTTGGAATGAAGTTCTATGCCTTTTTTTTACTTTATGTATGTAAGATCTCGACTGCAATCGTACTAATTGATAAGTGATGATCCATATGATAGCCCGCTTACCTGTTTGAAAGTTATGATCTTAATTAGCTAGTCAACACATATTTGTTTGTATTGTAGTAATTAGTCACACCGAAGTTTCCCACCAAGCCAGAGGTTGACTAAGTCGTGCACATCACCTAGTATATAAAAAAATATAAAAGCTATTTTTCTAAATTCCAGCCTGATCCATGCTGTGGTATGAGTTGTGAAGACCAAGTGTTAAAGCTGTAGAAACCTTATTGGTGCGTCAGCGTAATCGGGGGGCAATATTTTTTCTTTAAAAAAATATTGAGTCGTAGGGATCTGAGAAACTAAGAAAACCCTAGTGAGACTCAACCTCTGCTTAGGCGACGTTTGGGATGACATCTCTTAGGCTGTTGATTGAGCACACGTCCGGATGACGTAGATAGCAGGAACCTCGTCATCCCTGGCGAACACGGTGTGTTGACGTTGCGTGTGTGTGAGATGTGTTATAAGTTATCATCCAATCGTCAAGGTCGTAAAGAATGTGTGTAGGCCTCCTTTTTGCAGAGGAGCGATTAAGTTGGAGGAGAGTCAGTCTTTGCCCCTTTCCTTTCATATACGAGTATACAATTTAGTTAATAATTGAATATGACGATGACGATAAAATAGTTTTCTGTAAAATAAATACATTTTATTTTAATTATTAGCTTTTTAAGACATTTAAATTTGAAATCTTGCGGGTACGTTTGTTGATTGTTCATAACAAATAAATTGTCGAAAAACAAAAACTAAATGTTTACAAAACAATGCACAAAATTCATTATTTATGACGTAAGTAATATTGTCAGTTTTTAATGCAAGGCCACTTAGTTTGTATTTTACGTCATCGGTTCTATTGGTTCACCAAAATTGCGGTCGACAATTGGGTTTCCCTTTCTGTACATTAAAGCTTGAAATGCATTCCGTGAGGCAAAATTTGAGACCACTTCATAAAATCAATATTCATTACATGTAGGTACCTTCATTTTTGTTGCAACTATGCAAACATTTATTATCGTGAACAACACGAAATGTGGTGTAATTACTAATTCCGGGTGACAAAATAAATGCGTTTTCTTACGTTCAATTTTATACATCTACAAATATTTGTGTCACAATAAGACTTTTGTAAAAGGTTACATATTATGAAAATTAACTTACAAGGATCTGTATGGTGTGATTGGGTTTCTATTATTATAAATTATTTTGCAATTTTTACATCAAAACTATATGATATCAAATTTCATAAAAAATAACGTATTAGTTCTTTCTAGTACAATTCCTTTTTAGGGATACTCAAGTCACTTACGAGTGTTTTACGTGTCAAGTAAATAAATGTTCGAAGGTAAAAAACATTAACCTTTGAAGGGCACACGGGGTCTCTTTATCACGTCAACCGTGTACGAAGTGTGTGCTCTGGTAATAAAGTTGACCCATTAATCTAGGCCTGTCTTAACCTTATTTTTTCATTACCAAAATCCTGGTATAGATTTGCACATGCGCAAGCGTAGTCGCTTTCGTGTTTCGAAAAATCCCAACTACAGAGCACAGGTCTCCTCTCAATATGAGAAGGGTTTGGCCATAATCCACCACGCTGGCCATTGGCACTTCACACACTTTTGAGAACATTATGGAGAACTCTCAGGCATGCAGGTTTCCTCACGATGTTTTCCTTCACCGTTGAAGCAAGTGATATTTTAATTGCTCAAAAAAAACGTACGTAACTCCGAAAAGTTAGAGGTGCGTGGCCGGGTTCAAACCCCCGACCTCTGATTAGGAGGCGGACGCCCTAACCACTAGGCTATCACAGCTTCTATTCTAATTATATTGTTGCTTAATAAGTACTAAGTATTTGGGGCTACTGAGTGCTGGAACGATTTGCCAGATTTTTTTTATTTTATTTCATTACATTGGTAATACATAGTGTACAATACAATGCATTGTAGTAGTAAATAGAATTACGAAGCAAAGTGATACTATGTAAATTATGTTATCACTTTGCTGAGAAAATTTCCTTATTTCCAATTTGGTGTCAAGGGCAATTTGCAGACTTAAGGCTTCAATTCAATTATGTCTTGTAATCTACCCGTCGATGTGCGGTTTGTGGCTCTGTCTGTTTACATTCGTCTTGAAGTATATTTTCAGATTTAGGCAATTATCTAATAAAAGGGCACCGTACCCGATTTAATTGAATAATTCGTAATAGGCAATAAACTTTTCGGAATTATGTGCGTTTTTACAATTAAAATTACGTCAATGGTGAAGCAAAGGCGTGTGAAGTCTGCTAATCTGCACATGGCCAGTCTGGTGAACTATCGCCAAACCCTTTTCATATTAAGAGGAGACCCGTGCTCCGTAGTGAGCCAGCAATGAGTCGATCATGATGATGATAATGATGAGGAACTTATCACTCACTTATTACCAAATGGTTTGTGTGTTTAGTGATTTAATTGTATTCGAGTCGACACCTACAATAGGATACAACTCTAAATACCTTAAATCCAGATTTCTAAGTAAAATAGAATAATTACAAAAAGCTTCTAAAGTACTAAAACACTGCCTGAATCTTAAATCTGAAAAAAATATGGATTTTTTCGAGAAACTTTAAATCATGGATATATATTTTTTTATATAAACTTAATGCTAAGCATTCTCCACCAGTCAACCTTAGATTTAAAAAATATATAATTCATATGTATACATATAAGTATATAAGTAATGATGGTTCTCGTAGGATTGTGAAAGTCTCTTTATCACTCCAAGCTACAACTATAGCTGTACTTTTTCAAAAGTATATAAATTCAAAATTCAAATTCAAAATAATCTTTATTCAAATAGTCCTTAAAAAGGCACTTTTGACGCGTCAATAATTTACACAGTAGTTATTTCATGGTGATAACTATATTCGTAAACTTAAAACTAAAGCTATGAGATAATATTGGAAAAATTTTAATCACAACATTACTTATTACACAGAAACTTTTATCAATCCTTTCAAAATCAAAGCTAGTAGTCAATAAATAAACGAATAGACGAACTTTTGCATTTTTAATATATAGCATAAAAACGTGTATTTGGAACAGTATTAGGTAAAGTACTCGGAATATTAACTGTTTTTTTACACTACACACAACTTACACTACAAGTTAGCTAGACGGCTATCTCACCTGGTGGTAAGTGATGATGCAGTCTAGGATGGTAGCGGGCTAACTTGTTAGGGGTATGTTAAACCCACACTCCTAATTGGTATTTTTATACACTACGAGTTAGCCCTTGACAGCTATCTCACCTGGTGGTATGTGATGATGCAGTCTAGGATGGTAGCGGGCTAACCTGTTAGGGGTATGGTATACCCATACTCCAAATTGGTTTCTACGCGACAACATGCCGGAACGCTAAAACACTTGGCCACGTCCGTAGCCTCCCACCAGACCAGACTCGAGCCGTTCGAATCCGAACCCAGGATGTCCAACTTTATAATTGGATAGCGCACGCACTGCGCCACGGAGGTCGTCAAAACATATTTATGAAGGGCCCACTTCCCAGTTCCAAACAAAATTCCAGCAATCCATTAACAAGTGCGAATTTATAAACATATTTCCACGTCATAAAACACTGCTAGAAATAGGCCTGCCGTCTCATATGAGAAGATTTTGGAACATAAACAATGGGATACCTAACACTATCTACTAACCACCTTAATATAGAAACTGTGCGTGTAAAATAATACGCTTATAAGTTATAACTTTCATGAAATGTCGTATTATTAAAACAATAAGTAAGTACCCAGAATGAATAAACACCGTGGCACACGCTAAAAGATAAATAACCAAGATTAGTGTTAGTTGAAAAAATATTACAACCAAAGAGAAACGTTTAGAACGTTAGTTTCATGGTTACAGAAAAATGATCGTTAATTTTAAAAGGCACGATTTAATATTTTATAGAAATCGTTGGATTTCATTTAAGCTTTCGTTAACCCTTCATCATCATGATCATGATCAACCCATTACCGACTCACTACAGAGCACGGGTCTCCTCTCAATATGAGAAGGGTTTGGCCATAGTCCACCACGCTGGCCATGTGCGGATTGGCAGACTTCACACGCCTTTGAGAACATTATGGAGAACTCTCAGGCGTGCGAAGGAAAACATCGTAAGGAAACCTCCTTACGATGTTTTCCTTCACCGTTGAAGCAAGTGATATTTAATTTTTTTTTAAACGCACATAACTCCGAAAAGTTAGAGGTGTGCCCGGATTCGAACCGCCGACCTCTGATTAGGAGCCTGACGCCCTAACCACTAGGCTATCACAGCTTAATCGTTAATCCTTAACGAAAGTTTAAATACTATACTTTATTTCAATTAAACATAACCAACGTACGTACTATTTGGTAGGACTATTTGGGAGATTGCAGTCAAGGGCAAAAAAGTACCAGATTTTTACCAGGTACAAAGTTTGTTTCGAGCTTATTAATAGACTAGGGCGCGTTTGGTAGCCTTAGTAAAACTAACCTTTTATAATAATTACATCCATTAACTAGCCTTAGTTAATGGATGTAATTATTATATACGCATCAAAAATGCCTTTTAAAAGTCAATTTGACTTTGGGCTTACTCGTTTATATAAAAGGATATATACTACCTATGTGGCGCATCGCGTGCGCTGTCGCGTTATATAGTTAAAGGTCCTGGATTCGATTCCCGGCTCGAGTCTGGTGAAAATCCTTGGCCGTGGCTAGTTACTAACCTACCAATAAAGACTTACCGCCTAGCGATTTAACTATTTGGACAACGATGTCGCGTAGAATCCAAATAGGAGTATGGGTTAACTATACCGATAACAAGTTAACCCACTACCATCTTAGACTGCATCATCACTTACCACCAGATAAAAGTAACTTGTGTAAATTACAACAATTTAAAATTAATAAAAGTAGAAAACTTGTAAGAAATGTTTTTTTCTTTATGATTTATATTCTTCACCAAATATACCAGTTTATTGTTTCCGCCTACAGGACTTAGATCTGTGACGTATGACATTAACAAGGCTCCATTTTGCCTTTTCGGTACACAATCCTATAAAGCGAAGTGACAATTCGTGTGTAAACGTTTCCAGATACAATTTACTTGACTAGAGGCGAGAACCCATTAGGGTCGAATATTTCATAGTCCAATGCGTCTGGATTTCAGTGCCAAGTATTCTTAAGAACACTTGCGAAATTTTATCTTATCCTCTTGTTTATTTTTTCATCTTTATATTTCTAGGTTTATTTATAGGGTTTAATATAACGATCTAGCTCGTAGATTGGTGCGTGTAAATTTATTTTTCCCTGAACAAAAGGTCTATTTTACTCTCCAGCATTTTAACTATCAATATGCATATCCCTTCATCTGTCATTACATGGTTTAAAGTATAAATTACTTATATTCATACTAAAATTAATGAGTTATCAATAAACTATAGTAATAATACCTGATGAATTAAGGCCGTCCGAATTGTTTTTAGTAAGAAGTTGTTTACATTCGCTCATAGTAATTTAAACCACAACTTGAAGGATTACACTTTTATTGCGACCATAATTAAGCGGTCCGAACGGGCCGACGTCTCGAGCGAGAATGCCACGGAAGGCAACAACCGACCGTATATAGCAATGCATGCTATTACAAAATTTATTGCTACCTTCTAAATACACTGATTAGCAAAGAAATGATTAATTAGAGATTTAAAGAGTTCAAATGTGGGTAATTATTGGATTCTTGATTTTTTTGGCGCCGCTGAATGAGGTTAATAACTCCTTCGCGCCGACATACCAATAACGAGAAAATAGATTGCTACCTAAATAAAGAAATGCATAACCTACCTGAACAGAGGATGAGGTGTTCTTATTAGTGGTAGATCCCAGATTAGTACCTCGTCATGGACAATTTAGAAATTTATCATATCTGTCTTTTTCTAGTCTGGTCTGGCTGGTTTCGGCCATTTCTACGAGTAGTTACCAACCTACTGACAAAATTGACACGCATAAGATCGCCTAGAAGCCAATTTGGAGTAAATTTTATCATACCCCTACAAGGTAAGTTGGCTACTATTACAGGTGGCATGAGCACTTTCCCCCAGGTAATATTACCGTCAAAGTCTAACTTGTAATGCTGAAAAAAATTTCACTTTCATCAAGCCTTTACAAACACAATTTACAATCAATCATCATCATTATCATGATCAACCCATTGCCGGCTCTATACAGAGCACAGGTCTCCTCTCAATATGAGAAGGGTTCGGCCATAGTCCACCACGCTGGCCATGTGCGGATTGGCAAACTTCACACGCCTTGAGAACATTAAGGAGAACTCTCAGACATGCAGGATTCCTCACGATGTGTTCCTTGACCGTTGAAGCAAGTGCTATTTTAATTGTTTAAAAACGCACATAACTCCGAAAAGTCAGAGGTGCGTGCCCGGGTTCGAACCTCCGACTTCTGATTAGGAGGCGGACGCCCTAACCACTAGGCTATCACAGCTTCACAAAACTATACAATCAATACAACTTGAATATTACAATAATCATATAAAGTCACGATGAAAGCGAAAATATAGCAACAGGTTTATTTTCCTATAAAATTTATTACTGTTTCCTTTACAAGAGCGACCCAGTTTTTAAATGGCAAGTTTTAACATAAAATGTGAGCAAGTAAAATAGCACATAACTACGCGTGCTTCGTGACACTTTCAGAGTAAGATTTATAACTACATTCTTGCTCCACTTTACATTCATAGAAAACCAAATTTAAATACAGTTAACTGAGACGTTGTTTTAAGTTAAACTTTCCTCATCTTCGGGATAAGACAGACGAAACTTAAAAATTCGTATTTTCCCCTATCTTCGGAACAAAACTTAAAAATTCGTAACATAACTGAATTGATAACTTTTGCCGTACTGTTGCTGATATCGTAAAACAAAATCTTCGCGCACACAGTATCAGCTCATCTTAAATATTGAAAGCTTTACGTAATGTGACATAACATGCCTAACATAGCAAAATGGGTGCATCATAGAGGGTCACAAAACGATGATAACTACACTCGCCAACTTAAAACCAAAGCTCAGCTAAGAGGGTTCTTAGGAGAAGTCCACAACAAACTTAGCCGGGTTTGTTTTATTATCACCATCTGCCATTATTAGAGCAATATTATTAACTTCCTAAAATTTTCTCTTAATGACTCTCCTGGAGGCATATTATAAATTGCATGAACAGCCCTCTTCTGCACCACGAATATAGTGTAAATATCGACAGAATATTTTAATAACACAATATAGCCATATGACACAATACTATGAAAATAACTAAAATACACAAGCCTAGCCTAATGTTTATCATATGGCGTATTTTTTTACCGCGTATGCAGCAGAACTACCTACGTCTGTTCGATAAATTATTTACATGAGGACCCCAAAGAAACCGTTATTCCAAGAGAAAACTTGGGCCGTAACTAAGTTGATTACGTATAAGCATTAAGGCTTTAGACAACTAGGGAATTGAATCACAAAAAGCGAAATCTATTAAAAATAGTAAGCATAGCCCGATAGACCTGACTACAGGCTTATCGTCAATAAAATTACTTGATGATCAACCCATTACCGGCTCACTACAGAGCACAGGTCTCCTCTCAATATGAGATGGGTTTGGCCATAGTCCACCACGCTCGCTATGTGCGGATTAGCAGACTTCACACGCCTTTAACAACATTATAAGGAACTCTCAGGCGTGCAGGTTTCCTCAGGATGTTTTCCTTCACCGTTGAAGCAAGTGATATTTTAATTAATTAAAAAACGCACAAAACTCCGAAAAGTTAGAGGTGCGTGTTCGAACCCCCGACCTCTGATTAGGAGGTGGACACCCCAACCACTGGGCTATCACAGCTTCTTACTTACCATTAATACTGTACCAATCTTTACGTTTTTTAAACAATTCCGCTGAATATTAAATACTGGCAGTCTTTAGAGGCAGAGCTAAATACTTTTATCTTTATGTTAACAATATATCTAAGTGGGTTACGTATGTGAAAATCAAAGGGCATGTTAATGTCTTGGAAAACTTTCGTTACGGTCCAAGGAACACAAACGTTTTCATTGCATTTTAGTATATGGTAGTATAAGTGTAGACATGTCGTTAGATTTATATACGAACGCAATTAATGCATAGGGACCGGGCCCACAGGTAGATATTCTAAATCCCTTTTTCCTTGTGTAAAAACTTAAATACACACGTTAAATTGAAACCTTTCTTCCAAAAATATCACTAAACATCTCGCAATGTCCTCGTGACGTCCGTTATCGCTATTTTCCGTGGACCAATCACTTGCCCCCGTTTTGTCGGGAACCAATAGCGGTGCCGCACAACATGATGACACCAACATTAATACATTAATTATACATAAGTATTCTATTCAAGTCATATAATATTTTGTACTTATACAGATTAATAACATTTAAACCCTTATAAACAACTTATAACTATATGTCTTAATTAATAAATAAGGCATAATGTAGATAGTAGCTTCTTAGAATCGCGGCGATAATACTAGTATAAAAAAGGAAGTTGCAGTAGTTCCATAATAACATTAATAATTACTACTACTACTAGATCATATTTTATATACAGCTGATTTGATGATAAATACTCGACATACAGTGACAACAATTTTCTATCTAACCCGTCCCAAAATTGCTTTTATAATTATTTTTATATAAAAAAAAAACCTGTCGAACAACAAATTTTAGCTCTTCTTTTTTTTTCAAACTACCCAATCAAAAAGCAATATAGCGCTGCATTTGTTGCTATTCAATTAAATTTCCTGTGAAGTGTATTTTTGAACGCCACATCCATATGCGGCTCGCGTACCGTATCCTATATGGAGTTGGCATCTATTTATGTTTAGATAGGTATATACTGGGGCGTAGGTTTAAAAGTTTACCATTTTTCATTGCTCCGTTCGCACGTATTACTAGTTACTCATACTATGGCTCAGTCGTTTGCTTCTGTTATTATGTTTTGTTCAGTAATTCTTTTGGCGGTTGCTTGCTCGTTGCCGCTAAGACAAGGTTTGTTTTAAGGAATAAGTTGTTTTTATATATAATTAATTTCTTTAAACTGATTTTTTTTTTTAGTGACATATGATTTTGGTTTTTGTTTATCCTTTTATTTTGTGGAACACCGTATTTATTTCTTAGAGGGAGATGATTACCGACAGTTAACACGTCTGCAAGATCATCGTTTTAAGGTGACTCATCATCATCATTATCATCATCATGATCGACCCATTGCCGGCTAACTATAGAGCACGGATCTCCTCCCAATACGAGAAGGGTTCGGCCATAGTCCACTACGCTGGTCATGTGCGGATTGGCAGATTTCACACGCCCTTGAAAACAGTATGACCTTTCGGGCGTGCAGGTTTCCTCACGATGTTTTCGTCTAGAAACCAATTAAAAGCATGGGTTTACTATACTCCTAACAGGTCACCAATTACCACCATGTTACCATCTTAGACCGCACCATCATTTACCATCAGTCGAGACCCCGTCATGTGATAACTTGTGGTGTATAAAAAAACCAATAGAATTTTGTTCGTAGTCATTTATTATTTGTGTTATTAAATTAAATTACCTCTAGAATGTTGATATTTCGATTGCAGATATCATAAGAATCGCCAAACCGTTTCATGATGCAACCAGTTTATGCACGAACAGAAGCATCATTTACGCCAGAAGCAGAAAGGTAATTTGAATCAAGACTCCTCCTGATAATGACGCGGACGTAGCTTCTAGTTACTATTATTATATAATAAAAAGCTGTGATAGCCTAGTGGTTAGGACGTCCGCCTCCTCATCAGAGGTCGGGGGTTCGAACCCGGGCACGCCTCCTCCTACGCACCTCTAACCTTTTCAGAGTTACGTGCGTATTTTAGGCAATTAAAATATCACTTGTTTCAACGGTGAAGGAAAACATCGTGAGGAAACCTGCATGCCTGAGAGTTCTCCATAATGTTCTCAAAGGCGTATGAAGTCTGCCAATCCGCACATGACCAGCGTGGTGGACTATGGCCAAACCCTGCTCATATTGAAAAGAGACCCGTGCTCTGTAGTGAGCGGCAATGGGTTGATCATGATGAAACATGATGACGTCTCACGTTGCTTATTATATGTCTCAGCTTATTATATATAGTATCATGGACCTTTGAACTGAAACTTTAATGTTTCCTACTAGATGACGCTACAGTCGCTATAAGATTGGTGAAAGGCATACAATAATTTCGGCGTCGGTGGTGTACGAACAGTGCTTCTTTGAAAAAGCACTCAGGACCGGAGAGATGTGGGTTCATATCCTACAGGTTCCGAAAATTTTGTTTGCATTTTAAGTTTATGTATATGTATCTTAGTTTAGGATCTTGAAGAAGAAACAATTAACCGATTACGTTGGCATTAAGAAAATGGGTTTGAAGTAAGTCACAACTTTATGACAGTCAAATGGGTATTTAATGTGTCCACGCCTTATTTACTTAGAAGACACTCGTAAAAAACCTGAAGGTTAAAAGGTTTCAAAAGAAACGATAATGTCTTTAGACGTCCGAAACGATTTTGTCTTCTGCAAATGGCGAGTCATTAATGGTATGGCTAGGTAAACGTTAGTAATATTACTATTTCGTTTCGACTATAGAATAGACTAACTAGAGACTAGTAGGGATTCTTTAGTTATACGAGGAACCTTACAGTAATGTTAATTAAATATTCAATTAATAATATAAAGCTTGTGTCAGTTGTACAAAGCGTCCGTACTAATTAAGATTTTACTCACGAATTCAGTGTCTATTTTGGTTTGGCTGGGTTGCGGTCGAGTGCACAAGTGTTCCCGTGACCCAGCCACCAGGCGACGCGAAGGAGCATCGCTGGGTTTTAGTGGGTATTCTGGTCGCAAGTCTGACCGCCGGGGAGTCCCACATTGGTATGTCTATGGAGGGGATGCGTAAACGCATTTCCCAGCGGAAAAAAAAGTGTCTATTTTTGTTTTTTTTTTTTTTTTATTCACCACAAGTTAGCCCTTGACTGCATCTCACCTGATGGCAAGTGATGAGGCAGTCTAAGATGGTAGCGGGCTAATCTGTTAGGGGTATGGTAAACTCATACTCCTAATTGGTTTCTACACGACATCGTGCCGGAACGCTAAATCGCTTGGCGACACGTCTTTGCCGGTAGGGTGGTAACTAGCCACGGCCGAAGCCTCCCACCAGATTTTGACCAGTTTTTGTTAGTTTGCTAGTGACTAAGCCAATGTGCTCATATTGAATAACCAAAAAGCAAAAAAAAAGCAAAAAAATAAATACGATGCAATGTATTATTTCAGGCAGTAATTAACTGCCCTGACACATCAGCACAAAACTAAAACATTATTCTGGGTGGTAACCAGCCACGGCCGTAGCTTCCCACCAGGACAGACTCGAGCCCGGAATCGAACCTAGGACCTCCAATTTTATCATGCGACAGAGCACACACTGCGCCACTAAGGTAGATTCTAAATTCCGGCGCGAAGGCGTAACAATCTTTCGCCTGTATAATATGTTGCGATAACGTTTATTTCATCATTTTACAGCTCATTTGCTTAATATGCAAAGGACTTGACCCAGCGTGCTTCGGTATTACTTCAACTACAACAACAAGCACCACTTCTACAACTACAAGTACAACTACGCCTGCTTCAACTACTACTTCTAGTACGACAACCCCTCCTACGACTACTAGTTCCACGACCTCTACAACTACGCCTGAGGGGTCAACGGAATAGATATATGCTCTAACTGAAGAAATTCTACAACCAATACTACATTGATCCGTTTTTTATAATAGAGATTACCATTCGTAGTATGTACGGGTAATCTAATAGATTGATCTTATACCTTGTCTAACTTGTATTAACCTTGGAGTGGTGTACCTACATAGGTGTTAACTAGGGTAGTATCTAAGCAGAAATTTAATTAAAAGAAAGTTTTTCTAATCTTCAATACCTACTAAAAGACTAAAGGATTTACAATGTATTGCTCTACAAGTTTTTTATTTTTTATTTACCACAAGTTAGCCCTTGACTGCATCTCACCTGATGGTAAGTGATGATGCGGTCAAAGATGGTAGCGGGCTAACCTGTTAGGGGTATGGGTAAACTCATACTCCTAATTGGTTTCTACACGACATCGTGCCGGAACGCTAAATCGCTTGGCGACACGTCTTTGTCGGTAGGGTGGTAACCAGACACGGCTGAAGCCTCCCACCAGACCAGACTCGAGCCGGGAATCGAACCCAGGACCTCCGACTTTAAAATGCGACAGGGCACGCGCTGCGCCACGGTGGTCGTCAAAAACATAAACGTAAACAATATATCACGGTATCCGAAAAATCATTGTGTTTGCGGAAAACATCTGACGATGGTTAAGATCTTAGATAAGGAGGTTATCTACTGATGTTTTACCTGTTAATGTTACTAGGGCACCATGACGATGACACCACGGTGGCAAGAGAATAGATAGCAAAAACGACCGTAGATTAAGAAGCGAATGGAACAAGCGTATGACGTCGTCACGCATAAACAGTGTGCCAGAGGGGCTTAAATATTATACTCATTAAAACTTAAAAGGAAAAATTATATAACTATAAAGCACAAAATTATATCATGTAACAATTTCTGTTCCACAGGCAGGAAATATTTTCTTATAATTCTTTTGTTTTATTTAAAATTTCTTATTTAATTTAAATAGAGTTTTTATTTCTGCCCTGGCGCTTCTAACTATCCCATACCGAGTTTTTATCGGAATTGTTTATGGGCTATGTCACTCTAATTCATAAACTTATCTTTCGAAGTAGAAAAGGCAAAGCAACAAATATTCTTTCACATGTGTACTTTTCAAGCACTGGTAGGGATTATTTTCATTGGCTTTCACCTTTAATCTAATGGGCTGATACTTAATATTCTATTGAACAAAAATGTCAGTTCGCTACTCACTTTCACGCGTATAAGCAACGAGGGGAAACGGAGCGATTTGTACCAACTATTGATATGTCAGCAGCATGAGTGAGGTGAATGATGCGCATGTTACCAGAATTGTGTAGTTCTTGAGCACATTTTCCTCAATAAAACATCATGTAAAAGAGGGAAGTGAGCTAACGATGGGTAAGGGTTTTGTCTTAAATAAAACAAAATCTTTGTATTGTGCCTTCTATATATATTTTATTTCAAATTCAAATAATCTTTATTCAAATAGTCCTTTAAAAGGCACTTTTGAAGCCTCAATAATATACATAGTAGTGATTTAATGGTGATAATTATATTCGTAAACTTAAAACTAAAGCTATGAGGGTTCCAAACGCGCTCCGGCCTAAGAAGAAGCCCACAACAAACTTAGCCGGATTTCTAACTGTATTCTGGAATAAATAGTTTTCTTCTCAACGTTCGGCTCATAGACATAATTAGTTATTTTCTAACGCTGTCTTTAATGACATAGGGCCTATCTCAACAATGCAAGTGGTCTATAGATAACGGCGAAGGTATTGCAAATAAGATCAACAATTCTGGCTTTTATCATGATCAACCCATTACCGGCTCACTACAGAGCACGGGTCTCCTCTCAATATGAGAAGGGTTTGGCCATAGTCCACCATGCTGGCCATGTGCGGATTGGCAGACTTCACACGCCTTGAGAACATTATGGAGAACTCTCAGGCGTGCAGGTTTCCTCACGATGTTTTCCTTCACCGTTGAAGCAAGTGATATTTTAATTTTTAAAAACGCACATAACTCGCCGAAAAGTTAGAGGTGCGTGCCCGGATTCGAACCGCCGACCTCTGATTAGGAGGCTGACGCCCTAACCACTAGGCTATCACCGCTACTATTCTGGCTTTTATAAACATTTATTTTTATTTTTGTAAGATTATGGTTATGATATAATTAAATGCAAACTAAGGCATTATGGTTCCAAATTCACCCGTGTCTAAGTAGAATACATTCGAGTATTCTTTTCGTTATGCCACTATGTCAGACGAATTGCAAATGTGATCCCATAGCAAACTTGGCACTGTAGCCCAGGTAAAATGTACCTTAACGGATGCCAGATAAGAATTTAACAAAGCATACGTTTTTAAATATACCGCCAATGAATTAAAGTGGTTCACGTGATTTCTATCAAATACGTGTTTTACTTTCGTGCATAATGTTTAAATATCCTATGACCTATGACCGCTGTGAATATGTTGAAGTCTAGCAAGTTCAACAGCCTTACCTACAGACCTTGCATGATTACTGAAGGGATCCAGTAATTATTTGTTATAAATGTTAAGGTTATTAGCCAAGCAGCAAATTGCGTCGTGTAGACGAGTGACAGGCAATCCCCTAACAGATGATTGGATTGCCACCCACGATAGTTCACCACCGATGCGTAAAACAGTCATTGTCTATTGTTACCAGATTATTCTATAACTAGCTGAATACATCAGCCACTCTGAAAACTCATCTGAAACCTATACAATAGAACAACTGACTAATTAACCAATTTATGTTAAAAGTTCGAAGCACCTTCTTAAAGGGTTTTAACAAAATCAAAACGCGGTAAGAAATTACTGAGTCATCCATTCCCATTGGCAAAATATGATGACTTTGTATTTTTAATTTGTGGTAATTATTGTTCTTCATCAACTAAACTTAGCATACTACTTACTACTTATCAAATATAACTAAGGTATAACGTAGGAAATGATTTATTTGGTCTACTAACCTCAACTACACAAATGCCGGCTGCGAATTGCCACGTTTACTTTAAAAGTACCCGTATATTTACGAACTTATAACAAGTAGGGGTAAAAAACTATCATAGAGAGTTGCAAGATTTATAATCTAGTCGTTGACAAGTTTTCGTGAAGTAAAACAGAAGAATAAGGGCGTGTTTTTTCAAAGCTTAACTTATCTAATCATTTTACAAAACGGGCCTAAATTTTTTTAAATCCATGGTTCCATATTCCATACGAATATTATACATGCGAAGACTATGAAACCCTGGAAAAGGACATAAGACTCTTCTAAGTCTAGTAACGTAGACGCTTCTCATATAATTAAAAATAATTTTGATTGTAATGAGAAATGAAACACTTTATTTTTGCTCTGGCACTGTTTACTCAAATATTTATTAAATTATAACTGCATTATTAGTATAAATTATAATTTAACCATGATGGCGCTTCCCGTGGTTTTTGTTATTATGGCTTGAGTGCTGAAACAATGGTTTAAATTTCAGTTTTATGTCAGCTTACTATTGGCACATACTGCACCCCTATTTCCCCACTAATAATACAAACAGAAAAGCGTATAAGCATGAATAAAGTATATAAAAAAACAAATTTGCACTTTTGCTCTAACCCTCAGGACCTGTGCAATTTTCCTAGATAAAAATGGGCTATAGATCCAAAGTTCACTTTAATGTTTTTATTTGTTGCTGCGTAGACTTTGAAGTTATATTATTTCCACCTTATATGAGTAAGTATTAAAAACTTTTCTTCTTTACAGTGACCACATTGCATTAAAAGAAATCTTTCAACTACCCTCGTGATTTAAGTAATTTCAGCATCAATGGGTCATTTTTTGAACCTTATATACTTGGATCAACAGAATAGACGAGTTCAGGGAATTGGATTCATTGGAAATAGCAGATAGAAGTTTATAAATAAGCAATATGATTAAATCAACATACAAGAACGTGTTCGTAGAAAGGTATCAACAGACCCTTACTGGGGTGACGACATATTTTTGAATACATTCGAATCCTTTTTACCAAGCTTCTGTTAGCTCCGCTATCTAACAAAGTAATAGAATCTCAGAATTCAATTTAACACTTCCAGTATTTCTTATTGTAGAATTGTGGAACTCTTAAGTGGCTACTAGTATATCGCATTTATACTCAATATAATTTGTTTCGCTATTAGATTTCTCTCATTAACGAGTAAAGAGTGATTGAAACTGGTAATGCTTTTGATTCCATGGTTAGTCACTTTTTTTTAAATCAAATAATATCTTATACTATATTATCTATCTTCTTAAGAATCTAGAAGTGACCATCTAATACATCTCATACCATGTATGAGATGTATTAGATTTTATGGAAACGTTTTAGTATATGAAGTGATATTTACCGGTTCATGTTCTTCAGATGATTCTCCATGGGAACCACCGTGTGTAAACTCTTCGGGTACATCAAAGCTATGTATCTGTTCAGGACTTGGCCAGCCAGTATTTTCATCGGTGTTGTCATCACCATCATCTTTTTTTACATTGGATTTGTGCTTCCTGTTATGACCTCCTGTGTTATTAAAAATATCAAATACAAATTCAAATAATCTTTATTTAAATAGTTCTTTAAAAGGCACTTTTGACGCGACGATAATTACATAGTATTGATATGATAGTGATAACTACATTCGTAAACATTACATAATCCTTTACATTATAGTAGGACTTTTCTACAAGCTAACGTTTTATATAAACTTTCAACTTATTGAGAGACATCCCATCTTCATTTGGTAATTTGTTATAGAATTGTATACCTTTAAATGAATTTAAAAAATTTTGTAAAGAGACAAATATCATCCTCAATGGCATACTAATAAACGGATTTAATAGAATAAAAGCTCATTGTTTTATTTCTTTTTATATTTACAATGTTAAGAGATTACCAGCACCTTAAAAACATCTGCATCATCACCACCCAACCTCCTAATCGGGGTTACCATTCGGCATCAGGCAGTGCGAGATTTTTATTTATTCGATTACATAAAAAATGTGTACTGGTTGGCGAAGCTGTGATAGCCTAGTGGTTAGGATGTCCGTCTCCTAATCACAGATCGGGGGTTCGAACCATATATGAATAAAACAAATAACGTAAACATAAAAAAGATTTTTTGACTTCATTGATTCATATTTCTAGTGCCTTCAGGCCAAAAGCCAAACTGATGGATTGTGGAATGTTGTCTAACATAACAACAAAACAACCTCTCGTAGTCTGAAAATTATAATATTAATGTAGATGGTATGGCCAACTTGGAAAAATGTGCTTAGATATACGTTATTTAATTATTTTTTTACTCTTTCTTAGTACTTCTATAAATTAATCATGTTATGTGACGTTATTACAACTTTTGTTATGTTTTTTTGTATACTTAATGTTTTTGAGTTGAGTGGGTGAATCCAATATTAAGGAAATATTTAACGAGAAATATTAGTGTAATTTCTATACTGCTCGCAATAATATTACAGTACGTGTACGGAAGCATTTAGTACTTAGTGTCAAAGTGGTCTCGCTCTTTGATATATTGCGGTGCCGTCCTCAATCCGCTTAATATATTTAACGCTATCATAATGTAAATTAGGTTATTTGTCCTCCGGGTCTGAGCAAAATACCTGTACAATTTCAGAGGCCATTCGTTAAGTACGTCTACATACTTTTAATTCTTGACGTAAAAGAATCGGTGTCTTTTATAGAATAACTTTTTTGAAGAGAGGAGAGAAGAATTAAATTTCAAGGTACATTATAGTACTATTTGCATATGAATTTTTTGCTACACGAGATAGAAAAAAGCTGTAACGTAAAAGAAAAAGTGAGGTTTTGTATACCATTCTCCAATCAAAGCTAATTTCACAGATTTTGAAACAGTGTCTATATCATTAATTTCGATATTGGGAAAAGCTTTGTTAAAAGATGAGAAGTAACAGGCTATAATGGTATGGTCATATAATGCGGAGGAAAACAAGTGATGTCACCAAAAGAATGTTATATATGAACGTGGAAGGGCAAAAGAGTAGAGGAAGACCAAAGAAGAGTTGGATGGATTGTGTAAAAGAGGATATGCGGGTAAAAGGTGTGGGTAGTGAGGTGACTGCTGATAGAAGTGAGTGGAAGAAGAAGACGTGTTGTGCCGACCCACATAGTGTGGGATAAAGGCAAGAAACAGAAGAATAAACGCTTTGTTAATTGAGTTTAGAGACTTGTAAAACAGAATCGTAATTAAATCTTGTACAAATTGTGCACGCGTGAACTTTTAGCGCAACTACGTCAGTTTTCAGCATCAGAGACATAAATGTAATAACTTTGACTGGAAACCTTTTTTTAAAAGTCTGCCATATTGACAGCGCAATGTTTTACAATTTATTTTTTGTAATATCTTAATACAAATTATTTTAATAATATATACGACTGGAATAAATAATTTCTGTTAAGGTCAACAGAAATACATTTAAAGTATAACTGCCGGAATCTTACAATCCACTAGTAGCTTATCATTCAAAAGTTCTTACCACGTCCGAATGATAACGAGTGGATCGAAAGACCCTGATAAGTTGAAACTTCCTTTTGGTTCACCTAGAAGTTTTTAGATAACGTTATACATGAACGACATTCGATTCAAATGCTGGATTAAATTTGTAACTACAACTTTCTTATATAAACAAAATAGTATAGAGTATGAATGTTATTAGGATAATTACAATTGACTTTTCAGTGTTCATTCATTACAAAAGAATAAGAACAACTTGAATAAGAAGTTAAGTTTTTCTTACATTGTTATGAATTCAAAAGGTCAACTTAAAGTGGTACCTTCTGACCTTCTTCTTCTTTCTTCTGACTAAAATAAATAAATATTCATCTGAAAGTTTACGCATAGAATTATGAAATAAACCCAATCTTAAAATTCATTCCAAATACCGGATTTAATTTCTAACTACAACTTTTTTATACTACTAAAGTATAGATGTTTGTTAGATTTTATAGAAACACATTCTATAATGTCGTTTATCATATGCCGTTTTTATTTTGATAAATAACGATCTGTAAGAACCCAATTAATAGTTAAATTAATATAATAAAATGGTGTTGGTTTTCTATATTATTAATTTGATAAGTTGTAAAGTTGCTAATAAAATGTAAAATAACGTTTTGTAGTTCCTATGGAACTTTAGCTTGGAATATCTCTATTTTAAACAAATCACTTGGAACCGTTAAAAAGATTTTGAAATTATATAGAACTTATTCCTTCGTTCCCAAAGGCTACTTACTATTCTACAACTATAGTAATGTTTTAATGGAACATAAGTTCGCTAACTTTAAGTCAATTTTCCACAAAAATTTCGAAAAATTTCCAACCAAATTTTGATCTCTTCAGGGGATAAATTAAACAAAAACCTTTCTTTACGGATACTCTCGTTATAGCTATCTGCCATATTTCAATTAGGATATTATGAATAATGAAAATGAAAACTATTTATTTGCCAAAAACAACTTTACAAATTTTAGTACATCCGTTGGGACTCCTACTTGGTAATCCTATGTCGTGGGGCCCAATTACTACCTAGTATATCCGCCTTTATCATTTATATAAATTAAGCTGTAGCCAACGACTTCATCCACGTATCAAACTTCTTTTTTTTTAATCTTGGTATAAAAGTACGTAAGTATAGTAAGTGCTATCATATGCAATTGTAGGAAACATAGGACTGGCTGCTAAGGAAATATATCTACTTAATTACGATATGTACTTCGTAAAAATAGACACTAACTTAATAAATATATATATATATTTTTAATATCTAGATATTAAAAAAATATTCTCACCAGCATCGACAGTGATGGCGAGAGCTACAGCAAGCAGAAGTAAAATAGCAGTCAAGTTCTTCATGGTGAGATTTTCAATATCACTTCCACTGACGATAGTTTTTTAGCCTTTTTATATTTTTTCTATAATAATTACTCCGGAGAATGAAGATAACAAACCTGCAATTTAAAGATAATTATTTTATAGTTAAGGACGTTTAAACTATAATAGACATATAGTCCGAGACGTTTAAACTATAATTACCTGCTAGTAAAGCGATAACGACTGCAGCGGTAAAACGTTATCGACTAAAACAGTATATCACCATTCTGAACTTCATAACTCTAAAGGACATGGGTCCTTCTGGCAAATTCATTGGAGGCTACTCCCACAAATAAATATATTAGATCATACGTTGTTGTTTCCTTTTAATAAATCGCCACGCAAGGTACTTTTAAATACTTTCATCATTATTGTATCCTTTTTAATTTCAGCTCATTTATGTTTGCCTAGTCGAACCTGTTAATATTTTTTGGATATTTCTATGATATTTTTGTATACTATGAAAATGTCCGTTTTGTAGCTTAAGCTAATGAAATATAAGCGTCCTTCCTCCCTAAATTGCTGTGACGTTATCTGGACATCGTGTGATATATTTTTTTAAATAATAAACTTATAAATTGAAGGAATCCGTTTTACCGTTTAACTGCTGATGAACCCTTTTTTAGCTAATATTCCATTGATACGTATGAAGCGCTTGGCTTATTACATTTTTCCAAACAACACAGTGCTTCGGAGTATGTTGGAATCGAAACTATTATTCCATATCAAAAATTAAATTATTAATATTGTTTATATGTAATCTATATATATAAAAGCGAAAGGTCACTTACATACTTACATACCGATTAAACACGAGATCTCAAAAACTATTGTACGTATAAAGCTATAATTTAGCAAGTAGGTAGTTGATAGTTAAGAGATGTCAGCTAAGAAAGGATATTTGGAAATACCACCCCTAAGGGGGTAAACTAGGGTTTGAATTTTGTATGAAATTTCTTATGACACAAAAATTTGCATTAAGATTAATAATAATAAATAAAAAAAATGGACATCAATATTTTTTAAATATTACCTTTTAAGGGTGGTAAAATAGGGGATGATAGTTTTTGCTTATTTTTTTATTATGAACTCTACAAGCTTGAAATTTTGAAAATATGTTTCTTTTAGGGCGTAAGTATAAGGTTAGATTTTTTTCATGCAAATCTACCCCGAAGGGGGTAAAATAGGGGTTTGAAGTTTGTATGAAAGTCCTATGTTTTTAAATTTAGAAACACGCAAATAGGCAATTTGACATTTTTGCCTGTAACTTACTTTCTGAAGCAGGGCATTGGCCGCAATGGTAACCTCAATCTCAAAGGAAATGAGCAATTCTACGCAGACGAAGTCGCGGGCAAGAGCTAGTATATAATTATTTGTCATATCTAACAATACTTGATATTGATTACACCATCATGTTATTTACCAACGAATAAAATATCTATTGCATTTTCCATTTCAGTTAACTGAAACTGTTTAGTTTGGGTTAACTGAAATGAATGTAGATTTCAATAAATTCCTAACAAATGGAATTCAACTCCCTTGTATGTCAGTTAAATAAATAATTTGGTAAGTGACGATGCAGTCTAGGATGTTGACATATTAAGACATATTAAGACAACTATTGTAAATAATCCATCGGTTCATGATTGCTTTCTATAGCGATTCATCAAATGGCTGGGAATTAGACCGGCTCACAGCCAGTACCGGCTTCCTTAGTAGCTACGGACCTTCCAAATGTTAGCGGGCTAACCTTGACGACACGTCTTTGTCGGTTGGGTGGTAACTAGCCACGGCCGAAGCCCTCCACTAGACCAGACTTTGGCCGGGAATCGAACCCAGGACCTCCAACTTTACATTGCGACAACGCAAGCACTGCGCCACGGAGGTCGTCAAATCACGCATTGGCAGTGCGGCACCGCAACGTTGCAACGGCGCTAGAAAATGAATGCGGTGCGGAGCAGTAGCCGGTGGTGCGGAGCACTCTACTGCGGCGTCGCAACCTCGCGTGCGCCGGTTTTCATACAATGAAGGCTCTAATTGCATACAAGGGAATTTTTCACGTTTAAAGTCGCAGCATCACCGCTCCGGCGCCGCACCCGGCTTTGGACCGGTCGACTTTACACTAACATCTTTACTTTATTTGAAAAGGATTCCACTCAACCTATATTTCAGTCGTAAACCTTTCGGACCTAATTGGGTGTATCTGATTGAATAAAATGATTGTAAGGGTCCATTGAAGTAGGTATTGAACTTTTATTACCTACAAGTTGAAGGTCAATATGTTATCTGGCCTTTATAATAAAGCTGAAGAGTTTGAGTGTGTTTCTTGAATTTGAATTCCAAATCTATTTAATTTTTTTGCAGCCCTTTTCTTGAGAAAAGAAAATTGTACGTCACGTTACGACTTTTATGAGGGGAGCTAAAACAAATTGATCATAATGATGCGACGCGGTGAGTCGGGTTTTGTGAGGAACGGCCAATAAAAGTTGTTATGAGATAAACTAACTAAAAGATGTCGCTGTTATTGCTTTTTTTTTCGGACTGTCTATTAGCTGTGCTAACCCTATTGCTTGCCACAGCGTAACCGGGCTGTTTCGGAAAGAAGCTCTGCCAGAAGAAATTTTGAGCTCTAGGGCTCCAAGAAACTAAGAGAATGTCTGCCAGCCTAAGGGCGCCTCCTGTGAGGCCTAACCTCGGCTTACGCGACGTTTGGGATAACGGGGGGTGGGACGTTGAGTGATCCGTACGTCTCCGAGGCCGTCGATGGAGCCCACGTCCGGATGACGTAAGATAGCGGGGACCTCGTCTGCACCGGCGAAGATGGTGTGTAGCGTATGATTGCGTGGTAGGTGCTACGAGAATGTTGTCAGTAGTCATCTGATCGTCAGGGTCTCTTATTAGGAGGCTGGCGCCCTCACAACTAGGCTATCGCCGCTTCCGAGATATATACCGGGGATCAAACCCGGTCTCCCAGAACCGGTTTTAACCACTAAGCTTATTAATGTCACTGTCGTATATTTATGTGACAGATAATAAGATGTCCATTATGCATGAAGTCTCCTCCATAGAAGCACAACAAATTGACGTTAACACACAAGTTGTTAGCACACGCCGTTTGCTCGTGATCTTCAATGGTTCTCGTCACACTGTTCCCCATTTACAAATGATTTGCATACACTCATCCTCCGTCGTACCTGTTCAATACGTCATATCTAACTTAAGTGACATGTTGATGGTTATCAAAATATTGAAACTTGGATATGGTACTCGTATATGATGACTTGACTAGACAAGTCTTTGCTAGTTTGCACCACTTTTAACATTTCTTGCTTTTTTGTATACAGGGTTACTGGTTATCCATTCAGTAAGTGTAGGCGAAGGATTTTGCAACCAAATGAATATCCGTTAAGTGGGTGTAGACGAAGTTATTTGCAACCAAATGACCCCTCTGAACAAATAAGAACCATTTTCGAGTAATTTCACTTTTGTGTTTTAAAAAAAAAGCAATATATATATTTTTTTTGTTATTATATACTTGCTAATACTTTATATGTAATAGTTAATCAAAAAATGGCATTTGTCTTCTAATCTTTATTTTATTTTATATTTTTCTTCATAAACAACGTTAAAATATCTATTTATTTATAACAACTGAAACTTAAAATAATCCTTAAATTGAACCTAAAACTAAAAATCTTAAAAATATAATATATTTACCAAAATATATGATTAAAAGGAGTCCCTTTATGTTCCGATGATAAAGGAGTCCCTTTAGGCAAGGTTCCGAAGATACTGGCAGCGTTCCCCCTTTAAATTGCAAGACTAATTCGTCAGACTAGTTTGTCAGAGGTAGCTGGCAGCTTTTTAAAAATATGAGTCAGTATAACACTGTTTTGAAATAAGTTTTTTAATGTAATATCTCTGAATAGAGGTTACCTATGACGTCTAATAGGAATGGTACCAACGTCGGTTCTACCACCAATTATTACGGCAATAACTATTACTGTAACTGTTTATGTGAAAGTAAGCCTGGAGCTTATTCGCAAAACGATTACCAGGATCAGCGTTTTACTACCAGCTACCATGACAAGGTCGAATAGTTAAACACATGATCACAAACTTAAATTTACCGCCACGTAACACGTAATAAGGCTATTTAACCTTTAACATTAATCGTTTAAGGTCGAAAACTGCCGTTTATTCTGTATTCTAAATGTAATATTAAAATTGTTTCTTAAAAAGAATCAACTGAAGGCGATAAAAATAAATGTAATTTCGCTCCGGCAAAACGGAGTTACGGTCCTGAAAATTACTCGTGAAAACATGGAGATAAGCGACCGAAGAACAATTATTGTGATAAATTTCAGTCATTATTGCTGGGAATATTTTAGAGATTAGACGTTTCATTATTTATGTGTCTGATATTGTCCACGACAATTATTTATTGTATATTGAATCAAGCAAATGACTTGAGATGTTTCCTACTCTGAAACTATTTGTGAACGTTGTGAAAACCTGTAAAAACCACTGTTGACGTTTGACACCTCCGTGGCGCAGCGCGCGCTGTCGCATTTTTAAGTGGGAGGTCCTGGGTTTGATTTCCGGCTCGAATCTGGTCTGGTGGGAGGTTCGGCCGCAGCTAGTTACCACCCTACCGACCAAGACGTGTGGCCAAGCGATTTAGCGTTCTGGCGCGATGTCGCGTAGATACCAATTTGGAGTATGGGTTTACCATTCCCCTAACAGTTTAGCCCGCTACCATCATAGACTGCATTATCATTACAAGTTAGCCCTTGACACTGCCACAAAGGGTGTGCTTTATTTATCCAATAAACATTAATTATTGGATAAATTTAACATGACAGGGTACCTATACAAAAACGATCAAAACTTCGAATTTAGCCATCGGTCAAAGCTTAATGGGAGATTGTGAAACAAGCCCTAAATAAATACTTTGCACTGAATAAATATTTTACGGCATTAGAGTAAATAGGTAACTACTGACAAATTCGTCTACAAAGTTAATTTGCGCTAACACCCTTACCTTATTTGTATAGGATTTAACTCGATCGAGTTTTGATTGTACATTTAGGTACATAGCACAGCTAATATAACTTTTTGAGTCAGCTCATTTACTATTAATTTCAATCGGGGAGTTAAATGTTAGACAGTGTATATATAGTGTCTTCTTACAAATGATTACCAATTTATTTATTCTGGAAACAAACATTTTATAAAATTAAAGAATGCTGTAGCGGTGATAGTCTAGTGGTTAGGGCGTCAGCCTCCTAATCAAAGGTCGGCGGTCAAATCCGGGCACGCACCTCTAACTTTTCGGAGTTATGTGCGCTTTTAAATAATTAAAATATCACTTGCTTCAACGGTGAAGGGAAACATCGTGAGGAAACCTGCACGCTTGAGAGTTCTCCATAATGTTCTCAAAGGCGTGTGTAGTCTGCCAATCCACATGGCCAGCGTGGTGGACTATGGCCAAACCCTTCTCATATTGAGAGGAGACCCGTGCTCTGTAGTGAGCCGGTAATGGGTTGATCATGATGACGATGAAAGAATGCTGAAATAGAAAAGTACAATGGTTTCCAATATTTAATTGCCGTTATGCAACACCATGCTATGTATCCCTTTATCCCTGTCTAAAATAAATAAATAAAATAAAGGAATAAAAAAAACATACAAAATTAATCGTCATGAAGATGTTTGGGCTTAGACAGAGTTTAGAAATCTTTAGTGATAAAATATTACTAAACATTACATTAGTTAAGTACTATTTTATAAATAAAGTCATAATTGTAATTTATAATACTACTACTGTATTTGTGACAAGAATTCGTAGTTCGAATAGTATGAGCAAGAATTTTCCAGCCCTTGTTTGTGTTTAGTCCAGATAAGACACTTGGAAATGGTTATAATATTGACCCCAAATCTCTTAGGCCTTCGGGTATCCAAGTTTTTTTTTTTTTTATCCACTACAAGTTCAATTCAAGGCAATCTCACCTGATGGTAAGTGATGATGCAGTCTAAGATGGTAGCGGGCTAACCTGTTAGGGGTATGGTAAAGCCATACTCCTAATTGGTTTGTACACGACATCGTGCCGGAACGCTAAATCGCTTGGCGACACGCCTTTGTCGGTAGGGTGGTAACTAGCCACGGCCGCAGCCTCCCACCAGACCAGACTCGAGCCGGGAATCGAACCCAGGACCTCCAACTTTATAATGCAACAGCGCGCGCGCTGCGCCACGGAGGTCGTCAAAAACAAAAAAAATAAAAAGGACAAATCTTTATCTAAGAGGTTATTATATAATCTTACAGAACAAAGCGTGCTTACATTTCGTGACGCCTGTTAAAAAGGAAAGTAGGAAATAAGTAGGTACTACAAAATCGCCTATTGTCAAAGCGTAGTACGTTGACACACGTTTTTCTCAAGAAACTCACTGTACCTTCAACGCTTCCTAATTGTTGGAAAGTCTGAAAGTTAGTATGGATTTATATCCTTTTTTAAGGCAAAACGTACCTAATGAACATTAAGGTTCATTTTTCATCCGTAATAAATAATAAAGCAAATCTGTGCTGGTTATATATAGTATATATAGTAAAAAATATCCTATGTCCTATCCCATGGTGCAATCCGTCTTCTCCAAAATTTTCAATCCCAAACTAATGTAACATAGAAAAAGTATCAGAGATATTTTGTAAAATACTGTTGACTTCACTATCTGATACATCAAAATTTTTCAATTGGATGTTCTAGAACTGTGTTAAGGGTACTATGAAAAACTAAGAATTGATGCAAATATATAACCACATAAAGATCACTTTATTAATTTACTTAGCTTTGAGGCTTCGGCCGTGGCTAGTTACCACCCGACAAAGACGTGTCGCAAAGCTATTTAACGTTCCGGCACGATGTCGCGTTGAACCCCATTAGTTGTATGGTTTTACCACACTCTTAACAGGTTAGCCCGTTACCATCTTAGACTGCATCATCACTTTCAACATATGCCGTCAAGGCCTAACTTGTAATCGATAAAAAAGCTTGATTACTGTTGTTATTATTTTATGCATAATTAGCTGTATAATGGTGTATGCCATGTTGTGTTCGTAGTAGAATTTTTTTTAGAGGTTTAAGTACCGGCATTAGAGGAGACCTAGAAAATATGTTTTGACCCGCAACCAAGAAGCATACGGGCTAAGGTAGACTTTATAATATGTATATTCTGTAGGACCTTATCAGTACAATGATATGTTATCCTAGGGTCAGGCTCGTGCCCAATGGTGTCGATTACCTGTGTAATAGAATTTTTAAAGCCAGATTTGCACTGTCGCACGTGCGGGCTCATTAAAACATTTTTAATATATTTGCATATTCAATTCAATTTATTCAGCCTTAATGCATAATGTATAGAATTAAATGAGCACCTTCAAATACAATTGCTCTGCCATAAATAAAAGTGCAGTTAACTTTCAACCGATGGAATTAATAGTAAAATCAAGCACCAGGAACGCATAGACCTAAAAAAGTTACAACTTTCGCTTTCTTAAAACTTACCTGCTCTATTACAACGATAACAACTAGTTCCTTGTTTACATACGTCTAGTATGTAAATTAGGTTTGTTATGCAATGTTTAAGGAAGGCGTCAGGACTTAGAGGGCAAGTTTTCTCATCTATACTACTTATAATAAATTAATTAAGAGTTTTATTTTTTATTCGTACGCGAAAATCTATGAAAGTGCCAGTTGAATTAAAACATATATTTTGCTGTGGGACAGAATGATATTTATAAAGATTATAAGCTATTTTGATCACGATTAAACCCTTTTTAGTCGAGCAAAAAGTCGATGACGACAGGTTAATATATATGAATCTCTTCTTCTTCTTCTTGCCCTTATCCCACATTATGTGGGGTCGGCACAACACGTCTTCTTCTTCCACTCACTTCTATCAGCCGTCACCTCACTACCCACACCTTTCACCCGCATATCCTCTTTTACACAATCCATCCATCTCTTCTTTGGTCTTCCTTTACTCTTTTGCCCTTCCACGTTCATATATAACATTCTTTTGGTGACATCACTTTCTTTCCTCCGCATTATATGACCATACCATGCCAGCCTGTTACTCCTCATCTTTTCTGTCACTGGCGCTACTTTTAGACTTCCCCTTATATATTCATTTCTTATTTTATCCATTCTTGTCACACCACACATCCATCTCAACATTCGCATTTCTGTCGCATGAACTCTTCTTTCATCCGTTCTTTTTGCCGCCCAACATTCTGATCCATACAACACGACAGGTCTTACGACTGTTTTATAAATTTTCCCCTTAAGTTTAAGGGGCATTTGTGGGTCGCATATCACTCCTGAGACCTGTCGCCATTTCATCCATCCCGCATTCATTCTATTGTACACATCTCGGTCAATATTACCGTCGTTTTGGAAGAGCGAGCCGAGGTACCGGAAATCCGAGCAGACTGGTAGGGATACACCATTTAAGGCAATTTCGGAGAAACGAGAGGGACCGCCAAAATCACAAAACATATGTTCAGTTTTCGTTTGGCTTATCTTTAGGCCCACGCTCTCTAATTTATGTTGCCATTTTGCCAATCTGCTCTGGACCTCAGACGCATCCTCTCCGACAAGAACAATGTCGTCAGCGAATAACATGCACCAGGGTGCTTCCTCCTGTATGTTTGATGTAAGAGCATCCATTACCAGGAGGAACAAGTAAGGGCTCAACGCCGATCCCTGGTGCAAGCCCACTTCCACACTGAACATGCCAGTAACGCCAGCTTCTGACCGGACGTACGTGGTCGCTTTTCTATACATCTCTTTCACAAGACTCACATACTTCCCAGGCACTCCTTTCCTTTTCATAGACCACCACAAAACCTCACGGGGAACTCTGTCATATGCTTTTTCAAGGTCAATGAATACCATGTGCAGGTTTTTGTGTGCACCCCTGTATTTTTCGCACAGTTGTCGGAGTGCGAAAATAGCGTCCATCGTTCCCCGCCCCGGCATAAATCCAAATTGGTTTGGTGTTACCTCACTCTCATTTCTCATTCTTCTTGCTATCACTTTCTCCCAAATCTTCATAGTATGTGACATGAGCTTAATTCCTCGATAGTTGTTGCAGTCCTGTATATCACCCTTATTTTTATATATAGGTACCAGTGAACTTTTGCACCACTCTTCAGGGATCGCTTCTTCGTGCAACAACTTATTGAAAAATGAAGTCAGCCACCTCCATCCATCTACTTTCAAAAACTTCCATACTTCAGCTGGTATACTATCTGGTCCTACCGCTCTACCATTTTTCATACTCTGCACTGCCATTCTTACTTCGTCTATACTCACTTCTGTTACGACTCCCAAGTTGAGTGGTATTTTCTCTAATTCTCCACTCCAATCATTTTCTTCATTCATTAACCTTTCAAAATATTCTTTCCATCGCTCTTTTATTTCCTCGTCATTTATTAATACCTTTCCTAAATCATCTTTTATGCACTTAATGTGTATAATATCCTTTGCATTCTTTTCTCTCACTTTCGCTAAACGGTACAAATCCTTTTGGCCTTGAGGACTATCAAGTGATTTATATAATCTGTTCTGTGTCTTTCGTCTTGCGATAGCGACAGCTCTCTTAGCTTTCTTGTTCTTTTCCATGTATACTTTCTTAAGATCACCTTTCATACTGATGTCACTATCACTCACATTTTTCCAATCTTTAAAAGCATTCTTTTTTCCTTTTACTGCCTTTTGTACATCCTCGCTCCACCACCACGTGTCTTTATTTATCATTCTTTTACCTTTTGTTTCTCCAAAAACATCCTTCGCCACATTCCTCATACATGAAGCCATTTCATTCCAGCACTCATTCACCGATTTCGTTTTTAAATTACCATTCATATCAATCATTTTATTCAACACTCTCCTTTGAAATTCTTTCGCACATTCCTCTTTTTCGATCATATACCATTTTAGTTTTGGTTGGGTTTTAGGCTTACTACTTGCAGTTTGGATCTTCAGTTTAATTTCCATTAGTAGTAGTCTGTGTTGGGATGCTAACGGTTCCCCCGGTACTACCTTACAATCTTTTATTGAACTTATGTTATTTCTCCTAATGAGAAAGTAATCAATTTGGGTACTATGATTGCCACTTTTGTATGTAATTAAATGTTGGTTCCGTTTTTCAAAAAATGTGTTCACTACTGCCAAATCGAAAGCGGAAGCTGCTTGTAGTAATGTTTCTCCCTCCAAATTTGGGATCCCAAAACCCCAACCCCCATGCACTCTCTCATAACCTCGATTCATTTTTCCTACATGACCATTAAAATCCCCTCCGATATAGAATTTATATTTAGTTAATATATATGAATACGACAGGTTATTTTGTGGCCGGCTAACTTGTGGTGTATAAAAAAAAAGACTGAGCCAAACATGTATCAAACCCCGTACAGATAGAGATAGTCAAAAATTTCACAGTGAAATACATTATTGCAATAAAACCAAATATCTCTGATATTCAGTGAGCCATTTGCTAAACGCTCCAATAAATTTGGTAGAGTGCATTCGAACTGTGTCCTGAGCGATATCATTTTGTTTTGTGGATTTTGGTAAATGCTTTCAACTGCTATTTAAATTTGTTTTAAAACCATCCAAAGTTGGTCGCAATACAAATTAACTAGGTACAACAAGGTGCGATATAAAACAGTTTCGTCATTATCAGGATCTGGGAAATACACATTCTGTTAAAAGGTAAATATTGACAGATGGAAGAACTGGTGGACTGTTGGGTGGTACATGTAAAATTATGACAGTGGGGACAGTAATAAAGGGTCCCAGTGGTATGGGCGTCCAGTGGATGAATAAATTTTGTAAGTAAATAAAAAACAATCACCTATCATTTTGGTTTCACAATCACATTCATTCGGGTTTGACGACTGGTCCCGGCAACATCCGTGGCGCAGTGCGCGTTGTCTCGTAATAAAATTAGAAGTCCTGGGTTCTGGTCTGGGTTGGGTGGGAGGCTTTTGCCCTGGCTAGTTAACACCCTACCGTCAAAGACGTGTCGCCAAGCGATTTAGCTTTCCGGCACGATGTCGCGTAGAAACTAAAGGAGCTTGGGTTTACCATATTCCTAACAGATTAGCCCGCTACCATCTTAAACAGCTTCATCACTAACCACCAGGTACTTCAGGATTAGCCGTGAAGGGCTAACTTGTAGTGTATAAAAAAAATTTGCTTTTTATATTGTTTGCTGTCCAAAACTGAATATAATATTATTATGGCTTTGTTATTAAGACCCTAAAAAAGGGTAAATAAATTAGTATTTATATAGTATTTGTGTATATGTCGTTTCTGAAGTGCGACACTCATTGTCCACGTGTCCGACATTTGGCAGGTTTACGTGTAGGTACGAGTATGTTACATTTTTATTGCCATACGTTTTAGTATGTTTCAAATAGTAACAGCTTATTTATGTCTCACTTATGGTCCATTTATGTGATTGATATGCTGCTTATTTTCAGCACGTTGTTTTATTGCGGCTTACGCTATAACAATATTATCCTAGTATTTTCCTTGATATTCCTTTTAAAATTTTTTTTTGTCTTTAGAAATTACATCTGCTTCTTTTTCTTGGCCTTGCTATTATCCCGCATTATGTGGGGTCGGCATAACGCGCCTTCTTCTGCCACTCACTTCTATCATCCGTCACCTCACTACCCACACCTTTTAACCGCATATCCTGTTTTACACAATCCATCCATCTCTTCTTTGGTCTTCCTCTACCCTTTGCCCATTAACGTTCATATATAATATTGTTTTGGTGACATCACTTTAGAAATTACATGTTTGAAAATAAGTATAAAAATTATTTAACCCAGAAAGTCATCATCATCATCATCATCCAATATTAATCCACTGCTGGACATAGCCTCTTTGAAGTAGTGCCAACTCGTCCTGTCTCCGGCCTTTCGAAACCTATCGCTACTTAATTTTATCAGGAAACTCAGTGCAGCCTCACATGCAGGCGCCAAGCGATCTAGCGTTCCGGTATGATGTCAAGAAGAAACGGATTAGGAGGATGGATACAGCCGGCAACACTTTGTTGGATCCTCTGGTGCTGCAGATTTTCATGTGCGACAGGAATCACTTAACATCAGGTGACACGTCAGCCCGTTTTGCCGCAATGTAAAATATTAAATAAAGATACTAAAGTTATAGTGCATTCAATATTAACTGGTGTCTTTCCACTTGAACCTAAACAATAGGGGTAATAAACCAAACACTCATAGAGCCCATTCATTTTTAAAGTAGTCGTTTCGGCCTTATCTATTTTGTTGCAAACCAACCAGTTTTGATACTTTTAAATAATCATAGAAGAATTATTAAAAATTATGTAATTTACAGGTATGTTAAATAAAATACAATTACAAAAATTGGAAGGTGATTACACCCAGGGATGAAACATATCGGAAGACGTTATATTTCCACTGAACTAATCTCTTCAAAGTTTAAAAAACCACTGATCGGTATTTCTCTTTGATTATATTATTTAAAGGAAGATGACATAGGGACAGTATCAAAAACGTTTGAAACACCATTTGAACGCCGCACATGTTTTGCTATTGCCCGCCACGACTTAATCCTATTGTTATTGCTAATGACGGTCTCAAGTGGAAAGACGCCAGTTAATATTGAATGCATTAAAAATATAACAGAACAGAAAAATATTGAAAATTCCAAACTTAATTTATTTTTTTATATCTACCCACATTTAACTCTTTTTTGTCTTAGGATATTTGGTACAGTTCTTCGCGCAAATCATACAGATCAAAGTTGGTTCTTCAGTAGTTGTGGTGGTCGGTGATGGTGTAGTGGTTGACGTAGGCGGCTTGCAGTAATAGTACGGGTCAAAATGGTAAGGTATGACTTCATGGACATCGGGATACCCGTGGTCTTCATAATACTCGTGGCTCTCATGCTGTTTCGGTATGTAAGAGGGTGGTTCATCCACGTAGATCAGACGTGATGCGTCTGAAAAAAAGTATTTATATTTGTAAGTATTTATTTATACAACTTTTTTGCAATTTATAGGATAGAACATACATGAAAATTACAAAACAAACAGTAACTGGCGACCTTATCGCTAATAGGTATCTCTTCCAGGCAACCATTTCTTTGGAGCTAATGAATTAAAAGTGAGACAGAAGTTGGAAAAAAATATATATATTATAATATATTTTTCATCTCTTCTTTCTTCTTTGTCGTTACACTCTTGACAAAGTAGTCGTGGTCATCATGAAGCAGTGTCTTTGAGGACAGATGTTATACGCCTCACGAGCATCCGCCACTTTTCTCGGCTGGCCGAAAGCCTGGTGCACTCGTGCAAAGGACCGCCCTCAGCAGATTTTACCTGATCGGTCCATCGCATGGGTGACCTTCCTCGACCTACAATGTTATCGGCGTACAACTCCTTATAGGCTAACACAGTGGTACCAAGGAGTGTTTAGACACTCTCACCACGGTAATATTACTCACACTGATGTAACATACTAACTCTAGTTAGGAGAAATTTTATCACATAAAACTTTGGAACTTAGCTGCAGATTCTTACATTTGAATCTTTGTAAACATTCATATATAGAGATAATAAGTTTACACAGAACACATGCACGCATTATATTATGTGTTTCTACAGTGAAGTTACAAATTAGGAATTCCAGATATAGTGAATGACAAACTTATCAATATTTTCTACGATATAATCCTTTAGCTTACTTTTAAAGATGTTAATAATATTTATTAATCTATAATAATATTGAATGAAATAAATCATCATCATCATCATGATCAACCCATTACCGGCTCACTACAGAGTACGGGTCTCCTCTTAATATGAGAAGGGTTTGGCCACAGTCCACCACGCTGGCCATGTGCGGATTGGCAGATTTCAAACGCCTTCGAGCACATTATTGAGAACTCTCAGGCGTGCAGGTCTCCTCACGCAGTTTTCCTTCACCGTTGAAGCAAATGATATTTTAATTTTTAAAAACGCACATAACTCCGAAAAGTTAGAGGTGCTTGCCCGGATTCGAACCGCCGACCTCTGATTAAGAGGCTGACGCCCTAACAACTAGGCTATCACTGCTAAACATTACTTTAGTATAATCTTCGCAGCCCTCACATTATCCCTCTAGAGGTACTCTTTCGTAAAATCCCTTTTTCAATCTGACTTGGTTTTCTGTTTCTCGGAGACTTTTGTCAGGTGTCTCTCAATCTTCTAGTTCAGTTCTAGTCAAGTTTGTAGAATTTTGCGTTAAAAAACTTCTGTTCCATATATTAGTGACTTTAAAAAAATATATAGTTGTATTTTTAAACTATTAACTTTTGTTGCTTGTAATTGAGCATATTTTGGTTCATCATCATGATCAACCCATTCTCGGCTCACTACAGAGCACGGGTCTCCTCTCAATATAAGAACGGTTCGGCCATAGTCCACCACGTTGGCCATGTGCGGATTGGCAGACTTCACACGCCTTTGAGAACATTATTTAGAACTCTCAGGCGTGCAGGTTGCCTCACGATGTTTTCCTTCACCGTTGAAGCGAGTGATATTTTAATCGCTTAAAAACGCACATAACTCCGAAAAGTCAGAGGTGCGTGCCCGGGTTCGAACCCCCGACCTATGATTAGGAGGCTGACGTCCTAACCACAGCTTCATGAGCAGTACTTTGGTTAGGTTAGGTTAAAAATAAAACAATATTTAAAAGTCAGTCAGTATTAAATAGTTTCAATAAACTATTTTCTAAATAAATCCATCCAGTATCAAGTGGGTAAGAAACTTCTTATTGAAATATTAACAACTGTTGATGAAAGTAGATTCAGTCAGACAAACGCAATAAATACTTCATTCCAAGTGAAAACAACGCAACGGAATGTTGAAAAATTACGCACATTAACCATTTTTGTGAAACGGGAAGAAGTTTCTTTGTTTATACGCCGCAGAATAGCACGGTGCTTTATTTAACGGTTTTTACGTTACTGTACTTATATGGGTGCTCTTTAGGGGTTTCCGCTGATACCTTATCAAATGAAAAGAAATCAAATTCTTTTATATTTTCGTATATATTGCAGGCAAGTGTTACATTCATATAAAGAGATAAGGTTAAAGTGCAAACACATTCTGCCTAAAAGGCGTGCAAGATAAATTATAAAAAGAAAAAAAAGGCAATGTAAATTTAAAACTAAAATGAAAGTTATGAAACCAATAATAAAATAAAAACAGTATCACAATGAATACCTAGATTATACAGTCATCCTGTAAAAAATCATTTACTGTGTATTAGGCACTTGTTTAACAGTATTTTGAACATTCAATCCTTTTCCATTCAAACTCTTAAGATTGCATTATATTAAGAGTTTGTATACTCTCTGGTAATTTATTATAACTCCGTATGGACATAGAGTAGATACACGTTATTTGTATATAAAATTATTATTTGTCAAGATACCACGAGTCAGTTTTTATATCTGTTTGATAGTGCGATTATGTAAGACATATACTGAATTCTCCGCAGATTACTTATAAACTCAGTAACATAAGCGTCTGGCGACCAAATTCTCTCTGAAGTTTGTTTGAAGTGGAAAAAGTATCACTAGTAAGTCTAGAAAATATTTCAGGTTAAATAAACTATTTTTTTCTTACTAATTAACAAGATGATGAGGTTTTTGAAAAGAGTAAAAAAGTATCCAGGGTTCAATCCAATTCCTGACAAATTCTATCGAAATTTTAGCGGCTTAGACGTGCAAAGATAACAATTTCAGAATTGAAGTGGATACAAGACATCAATAGAATATGCAGCTTATATCGAGTTGAAACCCGAAAGGGGCATGGCTGTGTTCTTCGGTTCACCTTAATCTCCCATAGCTGGAACCACTCGACTAAATCATCATTTACATATGATTATTTACATATGAGTATCGTGATAGCCTAGTGGTTAGGACACCCGCCTTCTAATCAGAGGTCGGGGGTTCGAATCCGGGCACGCACCTCCAACTTTTCGGAGTTATGTGCGTTTTTAAGAAATTAAAAATATCACTTGCGTCAACGGTGAAGGAAAACATCGTGAGGAAACCTGCACGCCTGAGAGTTATCTATAATGTACTCAAAGGCGTGTGAAGTCTGCCAATTCGCACATGGCCAGCGTGTTAAACTATGGCCAAACCTTCTCATATGGAGAGGAGACCCGTGCTCTGTAGAGACCCGGCAATGGGATCGCAATATGATTATGTTTTAAAAATCCTACCGTCCCGCAACAGAGCACGGTTAGGCGTTAAGAGTCTAAGTTCTTCTCCAAAAATGGATAAGCCCAGCTGTGGGATACTAAAAAACCTATAGGAATAGTGTTAAGAAATACCTTACCCTCATCACGCCTGCTTGTTGGACAATACAGAGGGCAGACTTTAATGCAGAAAATCGCAGGTTCTTCATCTGAAATAATAATAATGCTTATTCAATTATTTCGTTTACTAATTATACAGATTTATCAATCCTACAAATTATTTGTGCCTCTGTTCTTTAGAACAACAGATAATAGCTGGAAAGTTAAGTATATCATCATTTATTTAACGCCAAAATACTTATTTAGTTATTTTCAGCTCGAACTGTAAATTTGAATACACTCTAAAAAGTTGATAAGCGGAATTTGCGAAAACTAAAAAAAATGCGGTCGAAGCCGCGGCTAACAGCTAATATATTATGTACGCAAAAGTTTTTATGCATGGATGTTTGTTACACTTTCTAGTTCCTGCGAGATTTGGAGTTAAATCTTAGAAATCAAAATATTCTAGTCGAAATAATAACATTTTCCTTTAGGCACTCGGCTGAAAACCAACCGACCGAACTCGGTACCTGAGTGTTAGTGGTAGTTAATAGCATAGCCGCAAATGTGTAACCGTATCGCGTATTACTTGAACCATATTACTGATCGATGATATAGCTCATAAGGTGCCAATACGGCCCGGATATTAAATCTCATCCTTCATACACAGTAAACTTCATACCAGACAAAACTGTTGGACGTTCTTTATTAAAAGGTTTTTGTGATGCAAACAGTTTACATAAAATGCATACGAAATATTCTTGAAAGCAGCAAGATTAGAAAAAGATAAAACTAAAGCTATGAGGGTTCCAAACGCGCCCTCGTATAAGAAGAAAGAATTAGTGTAAAAAGGGTCATAGAGTTAATACCCTTGCACGACGTCGACAGTTCGTCAACGTATCTTTCTGAATATGCCTATTCACGTCACGTAATGAAAGAATTCAGACGGGGATGTGACTGCTATAATATTGCCCCAGAAGATAAACCGGGATATATTTTATACCCAAACGGTGTCAGGTTGAGAAATAGAGTCAATTGAAACTATCTTATTATGCGCCAATAGTACGGCCTGAAGAAAAGTTTGTTTCATTCTCATGTCGTTTTATATGGCTTGAATACATATATTCAATAGTAATAGCCCATATAAAAACTGTTACATTTTGATACTACACTTTTTCACGAATTAGAAAAAAACAGTTTTTAATTATCTGAATACAAAGGGCCACTAAAATACTTTGAATGATGCTTAGAAAATATGTTCTAGAAAGCAAAGTTCAGTTACATTCCTGGGTGGGTAATATAGATTATATTAGATTACCCTCAAGTATCAGAAAATGACATACGTCCCGTATGTCCAACCTCATTTTCTGATACTCGATTCTCGACTCGAATCAGGCTAGATTCGAGTTTGAGAATCGAAACCTGGACTTCCAACTTTATTATGTGACAGCGCACGCGCTGCGCCAAGGAGGTCGTGAAAATCAATTAGCTGTTAAATTAAATTATTAGTTATTTTGAAAATCGCAATAACGTCTTCATCATCATCATCATCAGCCAACATTTATCCACTGCTGGACATATAGGCCTCTTTGAAGTAGCGCCAACTCATTCTGTCTCCGGCCTTTCGCATCCAGTCGATGCCTGCCACTTTTCGGAGGTCATAACTCCACCTGGCCGGAGGACGGCCCACACACCGTTTGCCGAGACGTGGTCTCCACTCGAGGACCTTCTGAGTCCAACGTCCGTCGGTTCTCTGATAAACGTGACCAGCCCACTACCACTTCAGCGTGCAAGCCCTTCGAGCTATATCGGTTACCCTTGTTTTTTGTCGAATTACCTCATTACGTAACGTCTTATAACATTTGAAATCAAGACACTTTTTATTTAACTTTAAAGCAAATATCAAATCAAATCAAAAATAACTTTATTCTTGCAACCTGTTACAGGCATCTATGAATCGTTCATATACAATAATATATTTTTCATTAATTAATTTATGAGTGAAGATGATAACTACACTCGCCACCTAAAATTGAAGCTAAGAGGGTTCCAATCACGCCCAAGTCTAAAAATAAAAGATATATATTAAAGATTACCTCTAAAAAAGAAAGCTTCAGCCAGTACAACACAATTTAAATACAATAAAGTTACACTTAGCATATTTGTTGTAAAAAATATTTGAACGGTTTTCTTTGACTCACGCACCTTTCACTAGAAATTTGCAACAAGTTTTCTTGAAGACTTACCACGCACTTTATACATACTTACTAGTTATCTTTTGCCTCTATTGCGTATACTGATTGCAATTGATTTTATAACATAAGAAAACATTGGATATTTATTATACATATATGAAGAATATCAATACATTTACTACCATTCTCCTTTTCTTTCTAGTTATGGCTAACCAAACCAGAGGTCAGAGTTTCAATCCCGGGCACGCACGTCTAACGTGTGAAGTCTGCCAATCCGCATATAGCCAGCGTGGTGTACTATGGCCAAACCCATCTCATATTGAGAGGAGACCCGTGCTCTGTTGTGAGACGGCAATGGGTTGATCATGATGATGATGATTATTAAAAAAATTATAATCACAACCGCAAATTAAATTACCCTATACAGCCACAATGTCACTTGTTCTTGTATACCTCATCACCTACGTCCAGGGATTGGAATTTTGAAAAAACATTGAATAATAATGACAATCTCTTAGTCCCATTATTTCCTCGCAACGAATGGAATACAGATCATAATATTATTTATAACCATGTTTTTAACATTATTTAAATAATTATGATAAGAGAGACAACAAATGTTAATGCCGATGTTTATTTGAATTGAATTAGTATGTCAATTAATTGGAAATTATAACTTTTATACTTTCGCAACGCTGTCTAGGCGCTGTTAGAATTACCACGAGATCAAATGCGAGAAGCTATAACTGTTAACATACATAGAATAATATATATGATGGTATTGATCATGATAATGCTTGGGCCATTGAAACTGTTTACGTGATAGCGCCCGTGATATTAAATGCATAATTTATTTACTGACCACGAGTTTTACTGTTAGTGCAAAATTCAAATAAAGTATTCCGACTTTACGTAATCTTACTAAAACAAGTTAAGCCACAACATTACATAAACTACGTAATACAAATAGCTTTAGTATTAAAAATCTATACGGTGAACATTTTATCTCACTATGTTTTGAATATATATATGTATCATCATGATCAACCCATTCTCGGCTCACTACAGAGCACGGATCTCCTCTCAATATGAGAAGAGTTTGGCCATAGTCCACCACGCTGGCCATGTGCGGATTGGCAGACTTCACACGCCTTTGAAAACATTATGGAGAATTCTCAGGCGTGCAGGTTTCCTCACGATGTTTTCCTTCACCGTTGAAGCAAGTGATATTTTAATTGCTTAAAAGCGCACATAACTGTTAAATTGTAGGTGCGTGCCCGGGTTCGAACCCCCGGTTTCTGATTAGGAGGTTGTCGTCCTAACCACTAGGCTATCACAGCTTCTTAACTATAAAGCTATTTAAATGTAAACAACATTATTTTCTTTTATTTCAATTTGCAAGAAATTTGTTTAAATAAGTAAATAAATAGATATTAAATACGCCATCGAAATATCAATAGAAGAAGGTCAATAAAAAGTTACACCTAATGAGATAGATAGTCTTAAGGGTTAAAAACTCTCATAGCTGCTCAGTGCTTAAAGAAAATGTAATTTTATTGATAATTACATATAAATATATGATATGATATGAGTATATACATTAAATATTTGCCGTATCTATATTAAACATACTAAATTAGTTATTAAATTTTGACGACCTCCGTGGCGCAGCGCGCGCGCTGTCACATTATAAAATTGGAGGTCCTGGGTTCGGCTCGAGTCTGGTCTGGGAAGCTTCGGACGTGGCTAGTTACCACCCTACCGACAAAGACGTGTCGCCAAGCGATTTAGCATTCCGGTACGATGTCACGTAGAAACCGATTAGGAGTATGGGTACCATACCCCTAACAGGTTAGCCCGCTACCATCAGGTGAGATGCCGTCAAGGGCTGACCTATGGTGTATAAAATAAAAATATAAAAATTTACCCCACTTCTTTGTCACAGTATTATTTTCCTGGTAGACATAGCTTTTTAGACCAAGGCAAGATAAGACAAGTCCTATTGCACCTTTATTAATTAAGTCTACAAAACGAGTGCTCACGGTGAATATTTAATCTGAACAAAACTCCGTCGCTAAGACATTAAGTATTAAATAGCCATTCATTTTGATAAAGTATTTCTGAGAAGCAGCTTAATCCTATAACTAACAAACTCAATTCAAGTTAAGCTTGCCAACTGAATTGATGGTTTCAATTCAATGGCTGTTAATATTTACTGCACCATCTGGCTCAGACGATTCAATTGATATATAAAATTTTATCGTTTCATCATCTCCACGTTTCTGAAGGTACAGTGGAAGCTACTATACATTTGAAGACCTCTAAAGCGCAGCGAAGTTGGAGGTCCTGGGTTGGATTCCCGGCACGAGTCTGGTCTGGGAGGCATCGGACGTGGCTAGTTACAACAATACCGACAAAGACGTGTCGCCAAGCGATTTAGCGTTCCGGCACGATGTCGCGTAGAAACCAATTAGGGGCGTGGGTTTACCATAGTCCTAACAGGTCAGCCCGCTCCCATCCTAGACAGTATCATCACTTACCACCAGGTGAGATAGCAGTCAAGGGCTAACTTGTAGTGTGTAAAAAAAAACAGTGGAAGCTACTAAAAATTTGAAGACCTCTGAAGTGCAGCGAAGTTGGAGGTCCTGGGTTGGATTCCCGGCACGAGTATGGTCTGGTGAGAGATTTCGGCCGTGTCTAGGTTACCACGCTACCGACAAAGACGTGTCGCCAAGCGATTTAGCGTTCCGGCACGATGTCGCGTGCAAACCAATTAGGGGCGTGGGTTTACCATAGTCCGAACAAGTCAGCCCGCTACCATCCTAGACAGCATCATCACTTACCACCAGGTGAGATAGCCGTCAAGGGCTACCTTGTAGTGTGTAAAAAAAACAGAGGAAGCTACTAAACATTTGAAGACCTCTGAAGCGCAGCGAAGTTGGAGGTCCTGGGTTCGATTTCCGGCACGAGTCTGGTCTGGTGAGAGATTTCGGCCGTGTCTAGTTACCACGCTACCGACAAAGACTTGCCGCCAAGCGATTTTGCGTTAAAAGATATATAAATAATTTCGACAAAGAATAAAATGAAGGATATCGATAATTTTTGGCATTTTCTGCTTTTCTAATGCTTCCGGCTTCTCTTGACGAGTAGCAAACGAGTGCGCGAGCTTTCCCGCGACCAAGCCATCAGGCGACGCGAGGGAGCATCGCTGGGTTTTAGTGAGTATTCTGGACGCCAATCTGGCCACCGGCGAGTCCCACATATACCGGTGGAAGCTGCCCAGTTCTCCCTGTACCGCTGTCAGAGAGAATGCGTAAACAAACTTTCGTAAACTTATAACACAGCGTTAATAATAACAAAAAAGGCGCTCCTCGCGACATAATATACGGGCTTGTATATGTACAAGCCCGTAACAACTCTAAGCAACTCTATGGAGTTTTATTAGAAAAACCAAATCAATCCCAATTCCTCGTAATCCTTACTCGAACAGCAAACCACGAGACAAAATAATTAGTTCATCATGATCAACCCATTACAGGCTCACTACAGAGCACGGGTCTCCTCTCAATATGAGAAGGGTTTGGACATAGTCCACCACGCTGGCCATGTGCGGATTGGCAGACTTCACACGCCTTTGAGAACATTATGCAGAACTCTCAGGCGTGCAGGATTCCTCACGATGTTTCCCTTCACCGTTGAAGCAAGTGATATTTTAATTTTTAAAAACGCACATAACTCCGAAAAGTTACGAGGTGCGTGCCCGGATTCGAACCGCCGACCTCTGATTAGGAGGCTGACGCTCTTAACCACTAGGCTATCACCGCTTCAATAAAATAATTAGTTATTATAAGTTAATGGCAATTTTTAATTATGGACACGTAAAAAGTCAAAGAGCTTAATAGCGCCTGTACAAAATAATATTTAATTAAATTAATATCATGAAAGAAAAACCCAAGTGCATTTTAACGAGACTGAGGAGCAAATGAAGCCTGTTAACTGTGGGGTGCTATTTTTATTACTATCTAATGGATATTTTATGTTTTCTTGTTCAAAGTTAAGACGAAGTTTTTTCATTACAAAATACGATTTTTAATTTGAAAATGATATACTCTACGCGAATGTTTTAAATCGATGTTAATCGATGTTTTGACGACCTCGCATGATCGCACTATATTTTTTTTATAAACTACAAGTGGTGATGAAGTCTAGGACGGTAGAGGGCCAACCTGTTAGGGGTAAGGTAAAACCACACTCCTAATTGGTTTCTACGCGACATCATGCCGAAACGCTAAATCACTTTCCGACACATATTTGTCGGTAGGGTGGTAACTAGCCACAACTGAAGCCTCCCACCAACCCGATTCATTCGAGCCGGGAATCGAACCCAGGACCTGCAATTTCATAATGCGATGCGAATGCGAGGTCGCCAAGATTATGGTACTAACGTCTTTTAACAAGGGCGACCACTGTGTGCCCCGTGCTAGACTACTTAAATAATTTTATGAGATGTAAAATTACAGTCGATTTATCTTAACGGTTTTAGGGAAAGAAAACATCGAATATCTACATTAACATGCCGACCCAATAAACTTTGACCATTGTTCCCAACTTTTGTCCCTTGTTTTTAAGGAAAATTATTCTCGAACAAACAAGTGAGACCCTTTATACTGAGGCAATAAAGCAAAAAACATGCCGCAAGTTAACGGAGCGAATTTAAATATTTAACTCCGATGATTCCTTCCCTTTTTGTCTTCGGAGCTCGTATAACTACGTTACATGGCCGTGGAATATTTATATTGCCTTTGGGAACATTTTCTATCTTTACAAATAGATAACTTTTATATTATAATAACTTCGTCGTATGTTACAGTTGAGTCGTGGGTCCAGTGGCTAGGATATTTCACTGCGCATCTTAACACCTTCACGACAAACCTTATTTAGTTTTCTTAAATAATAAAAAAAAACAAAAAGCGTTCATATATAATACTAGCTGGCGCCCGCGACTTCGCCCGCGTGGAATAGGTTTTTAAAATTCAGTCAGAATCATCATCATCATCATGAACAACCCATTACCGGCTCACTACAGAGCACGGGTCTCCTCTCAATATGAGAAGGGTTTGGCCATAGTCCACCACGCTGGCCATGTGCGGATTGGCAGACTTTACACGCCTTTAAGAACATTATGGAGAACTCTTAGCCGTGCAGGTTTCCTCACGATGTTTTCCTTCACCGTTGAAGCAAGTGATATTTTATTTTTTTATTTTTTTAAACGCACATAACTCCGAAAAGTTAGAGGTGCGTGCCAGGATTCGAACCGCCGACCTCTGATTAGGAGGCTGACGCCCTAACCACTAGGCTATCACCGCTTAGATCAGTCAGAACAAGTTGTAAGAATTCCTACGGGAACTCTCCTATGTCACTCTCCAGTTCCTCAATTATACTTTCAAAAATCACGTCGATCCATTGCTCTGTTGTAACGTGATTGAAGAACAAACCAACATACAAACACACTTTCGCATTTATATTACTATAATTTTGTCTGGATAGTAAGGATTTCTTAGTACAAAGTATTTCAGTGTTATACAAATTATACCTCGAGTGGATTCCTAGGAGTAAAACTGTAATTAAACTTGTTTCCCAACCTCCACCCTTTAAGCAAACAAAAAACAAATACTATAACCGGACGCTGGGTATTGAAACAGACTACATTTATGAGGTTTAAACTAGGAAGAGCGAGTAAAACTTGATTAAGGACGAGCGGATGGAAGACGATATGTAATTAAAGCTACTCTCGCTTGTTGGAATTTTTCCGTGAAAAAAGAAATGAAAATAACTCTCATTCCTTAGCTAAGTTGGTACTCGCTGTATTTGAGTCTTAAGCACAAAAGACATAATGAAAAACCTAATTCTTGAATTCCAGTTGGAATGCGTCAGTTATTTGGAGTGGACAGTGGGGTCTTATGTGTTTTTTTTACCACGATTTTTTACAAAGATAGTCTATGTTCTTTTCCATGTCAAAGGCTAGCAATCCACACTTTCAAATGTATAATATACAATAGATATATAATAATATAGGAAGATATTTTGGCCGTGGCAGTCTATATCTACTTGCAAAGATGTACGACGTTTGACGACCTCCGTGGCACAGCGCGCGCGCTTTCGCTTTATAAAGTTGGACGTCCTGGGTTAGATTCCCGGCTCGAGTCTGGTCTGGTGGGAGGCTTCGGCCGTGGCTAGTTACCACACTACCGACAAAGACGTGTCGCCAAGCGATATAGCGTTCCGGCACGATGTCGCGTGGAAACCAAATAGGAGTATGGGTTTACCATACCCCTAACAGGTTAGCCCGCTACCATTTTAGGCTGCATCATCACTTATCATCAGGTGAGTTTGCCGTCTAGGGCTTACTTGTAGCGTAGTTTCGCTGTTCAGGAGGAGTTATACGTCACTGGGCGAAAAAATATCTTACCTATATAATAGTCATCGCTCAGTTAATTAAATAATTAAATAAATGGGATTGCAAGCCCTTATATGAGTCCAATAGTCTCTCTGTAAATAAAGCAAGTTGAAGAAGCCATAGATACATATATATGAAGCGGCCCACGTTCATGTCGACTGTCAAATCGGTTTCACGCGCCGTCGAATGCACCGCGCCCGTGAAGACACTCTCAATCCAAATACAAGCGTGTAATTATTAGGTTTTCCGTATGTATTGCGTATGTATTATCATTTATTTAACCTTATATTTTTCTATTTATCATTGTACACCCCAACCTCGCCTTACTTTATATTTTATTCCTGATTTGTGCTAGGTTGCCTGGCAGAGATCGCTCATTAGCGATAAGGCCGCCTATTGCACCTATTTATTTTTTGTGTGAGTTTATCTTTATTCTTCTGTATTGGTGTGCAATAAAGTATATTTTCATTTTCATTTTTCATATTGCGTGAAATTACATCCAATTCGACCAGTTGGATATGCTTTTGGAAGATCTCCCTTGGATTTTTGTACGGTAGTTAGTTTTGTGCTTTATTAAAAGAGCTTTCCAACGATACGATAACAAAAAAAATTAAAGCTCTCACAATCCTTTTCTTCGCCTTAGGAATGGATATTCAATAAATTATATCTTAGTGCTCACCGAAGTTATTTTAAGAACTCTAGAGTACTTATATTTCATACTGGATAATAGAGAATGACTGCTATAACTGCATTCCAAATCTTGTTTGTCCCCACGTTTCTCATGTGAAACGCTAAAGTATGGAATGCCTTCCCAGCCATGAGTGGCTAAAACTTTATCTTTCCCTCAAACCTCTATGTCATAAAGCTTTTAGAGAAAAAAAATTGAGCTACTTGTATGTAATCCATCCATTTCCACTTCAGCTTTTTTTTCGGACTGTCTTATCGCTGTGCTAACCCTATTGGTTGCCACAGCGTAACCGGGCTGTTTGGAGAGCTTGGGAAAGAAGCTCTGCCAGGAGAAATTTCGAGCCCTAGGGCGCGAAGAAACTAAGGGAACGTCTGCCTAAGGGCACCTCCTTTGAGGCCAAACCTCGGCTTTGGCGACGTTTGGGATAACGGGGGTGTCGGACGGTGACACTTCAGCTGAAACAATACGTGGCTATATCTAAATATATCGGCTTAAGTTTTTTTTTTATACAGAGATGTCGAATGATGAAGATGAGAGAATGTCTAACCAACCAACCAATTCTTCCCCCACATAATGGCTTATGTAGCATCCACTATACTATCTGCATGTTTCTCGATAAAACAGTTCTATGTTCTATAAAAAATATACGTGTAATGTTTATCGTGAAATTATCCAACAGTTACAATCAATAACTTTACAATTCCCCGCCAATGTAATTAAGTTTGAAACCTTTTTAAGCCCTCCATTAGAATCAATTCGGCGCGGCCCACGATAGTTATTCCATAAATTATTCATTAAAACACACAAAGGAACTAAAGCCCGTTTATGAGAGCAATATAGAGTGACAAATTTAATCTAGTTCACTCTCCAATATTCAAATTAAAATCCTTTTACTAGCGTCGTCTCAAAGAAAATTAATTATTATTTGTACACACGGTGTGCATAATTTAATTAAGCTATACTTATTTAAAATATACCATTATTAGCTCCACGAACTGAATATGTTAATTAATTATTATTATAAATTTAATTTAGTATTTTAATTACGTTATTTCATATTTTGTGTACCTAGTACCTACCCACCCACTACTGAATTATTAGCATTGGGCCACTGGAGGCAAAGATGACCCTCTGATAATGAACAGGGTTTTAGCCGTAGTATACCACGCTGCGGAGGCGGTGATAGCCTAGTGGTTAGGGCGTCAGCCTCCTAAACAGAGGTCGGCGGTTCGAATCCGGGCACGCACCTCTAACTTTTCAGAGTTAAGTGCGTTTTAAAAAAATATATATACCTGCACGTCTGAGAGTTCTCCATAATGTTCAGGTTTCCTCACGATTTTTTCCTTCACCGTTGAAGCAAGTGATATTTTAATTGTTTAAAAACGTACATAACTCCGAAAAGTTAGAGGTGCGTGCCCAGATTCGAACCGCTAACCTCTGATTAGGAGGCTGACGCCCCAACCACACAGGTTCAAATAATAAATAATACGCGTTAGTAAATATACGCATTGATTGAAAGATATTTGTTTGTTTTATTTAAAAATTATCCAATAGTAATGTCGACATAATATAAAAATAACAGTGAAATAAAAAAAAACGGCCACATACATTTTAGAGATCATATTATAGTACAATTAATTTAATATTTGTATTACGAATATAAACTGTCAATTTCAAATGTCAAATGACGTACGAGTACTCATTTTAAGAAGAGACAACTTCGGTTTTCGGACGTAAGTGAAGGAGAAAAAGAGCGGGAACTAGCGACGACGTTTTTGGAAGGACGTGGTACAAGCGCGGTAGATTTTTGACAAATTGATAATTATTTAAGTTAATTTCAAAAATACATAGTTGTTTATTATCAAGATAATAAAGTTATAAAAAAAGAAGACTAATTTGTTATAATTTCACACAATCGTTAACATACAGTTCTTTTAAAAGTGTTTTGTCCTGTGGTCTATCTTAAAAGGCTTCAACTCAAAGGATGTAATGTTTTTATAATATTATTCGATACTTTTTTTTTAATCTTTCACTGCCGCACGCGACAACAGCGACTAAATCTTTTTTTTTTTTAATTCATATAATGTAGTAAAACAATAAATGTCAATATCAATAGATTATTACATGGAAATATAAAATAATGTTTCTTACCTTAAGTATTGTAGAGAAGCAGGTATTTTTTTTAACATTTATTACTAATGTTGTATAAATAAGAAATATTAAGACAAAATACAAACCAAAGTTTACACTCATTTTATCGATGAAAAGTAAAATTGTTAATTTCTCACAATTATTTATTTTCTTTTTTCCTTCATTTAGTTTTATATTTCCATAACAAAACACATTTAGCCTTATTGGTGGAAAATGATTTTTGAAAATTAGGGAACACCGCCATCTATACCATATCATCGGAACTGCCTGGAAAACATTAACTATCGGTTGGAAGCTACTACTTGAAACAAACCATAAGCAGTGGCATCTTTGAAGGTTGTAAACACAGGTGGAATGACTAGAAGCTTACAGCAAGAAATATCAGAGCAGTAACTAATGAATAAACTTAATACTTATTTAACGATCAAATTTTTACCTGAAATTTGCCAGGTTGGATATTATATAGGTTAATATATAGTCATAATGTAGCTCTTTTTTATTACACTAAATTAAACGTTGACGGCCATCTCAGCTGATAGTAAGTGATGCAGTCTAAGATGGTGGTGATGGTGGTGATGGTGGTGGACTAACCTGTTAGGCACACATTCTTAATTGGTGTTTAGAAATCGTACTGGAACGCTGAATCTCTTCGCGACGCGTCTTTATCGGTTGCAACTAGCCACTAACTAGAGAAAATTAAGATATAATAAATATCTTATTTTTAAGATCATTTCGTGAAACTCAGCGCCAGAGAATAATCACAATTATTTGGTCTAGAGTTTAAAATTAGATATGAGTGATAAGTTTAATAAAGAAGAATATATTAAGGAATACAATTGTGAACGGTCGTGAAGTCTTTAGTTGTATGTAATGAAAATTCCAGTCGCAATACCATGATAGGTGCTTTGATAGATCATATAAATTAGCACGTTTAATGATCAGTACCTATCGGGACATAATTAACCAAGGCGTATAGGTGAATTGAGTTAGATAATTAACATATTTAATTCACTGTAAATACAGCCCCGGGTAACTGAGTCTACGGATCCGTTGTTAACATTGCGTCAACAAAACGCGAAACTTCTCTCGCGTGCTCGATCAATTTTCGCAAATAATTAATTTATGTCTCTGAATCAGCTAATGCCAAATCAGAGGCACAAATTTACGACCAATCACAAGAAGCTGAGTTTTGTGACAGAGCCTTGCCAATGGAGTTGTAAACTGTGCAAAATATGCATTTTGAACCATCTATCATTTGGTTTTACTATTTACAACTCAATCAATATCTTACTTGGGATGATATTTGAATATTAAGCAAAATAAAGAGACTCGAGCATGCTCTCGCAATTTGTTATGGCACTCTCATATTGCGGCGTTAAAGGCCTAAAATATGTTACTAGGTACTAGATAAAATATCGCGCATACAAGTACTAAAACCAGCTTCCAGGTATGAAGTTTCCCAAAATATCACACACATTTAGAAGAATAAGAAGAAGAAGAAGAAGGAGGAGGAGGAGAAGAAGAAGGAGAAGAAGAAGAAGAAGAAGAAGACGTATTGTATTGTTCGAATTTAAATTTATTATAGTAATGCACCTCCCTGTTTAAGTTCCTTATCTTAAGATACTGAAAGATGCAGAACGAGAATGTTTTATTACGGGACTTCATAAAATATATACCATACTTTGACGACCTCCATGGTCTGGAGGGAGGCTTAGTCTGTGGCTAGTCACCACCTGACCGACAAAGACGTGTCGCCAAGCGATTTCGCGTTCCGGCATGATGTCGCGTGGAATCCAATTAGGAGCGTGGGCTTACCATACTCTTAACAGGTTAGCCCGCTACCACCTAGACAGCATCATCGCTTACCACCAGGTGAGATAGCCGTTAAGGGCTAACTTGTAGTGTATAAAACATACTACCTCTATATCACACAGTCCTAGTAAGTTATAGTCCTAATAGTTTAAGGTGTGCATTGATAGATCAGTCAGTGTGTCATTATGTTAGTCAGTAATCCTCTTACTTTTACATACTATTATGTATTCCATTATGTAGGTACAGATTTGTTTTTATATAGCTTATGCATTGTTCGTGATGAACACAAATGATGACTAAGTGAAATAAATTATTTAATTAAAGAGGCTTTAATTTTCAACTATAAACTCACAATTTCCAGTGGTTATTTTGCTGAATGCAAATGGATTGCGTACAATTTTACCGGATATTTTAATTTCCATAACATTTGTACCGAACAATACTCTATCAGACAATGAATCAAGTATCGATCTAAAAGCCTTTGCGCCGACAAATACGTAATTAAAAACAGTTGAAAATGCGCCGGCAAAGGTTTTACTCATTAAATGATATTTGATTTCAGTGTAAGCCCGCTTAAATCAGATTTCCTCTCATTTGCTCGAATTACATTCTCGTTTATGTTTTTTTAATTGCAAATATGGAACCTGTCTCGTTATACCCTCCTTTGATGTCTAAATAGTTCGAAATGCGAACGAGTAGAATCTAAACTACAAATTATACATACATTCAATCATGGACTTTATTACGATTATAACTAGAGTTAATAGAATGTAACTTTTGCAGAAGTGAAAACTGGACTCGTAAAAGCTACGGTCATGATGTGTCTATTAAACTTATAATCATGATTGCATAACGAATTTGTTATATTAAACCATAGGCTTAGTAGCGAAAAAATTCTATGTCTATGTATTAAACAAATAGTGCTAGTCGGTGGCCAACTACTCCAGTAAACTCAGACTTTAACAAGAAACGTTATCAATTAACAGTGTTGGTAAGAATCGACCCGAAATTAGGATTTGAGCAATTAGGATTTGAACCAGATTGAGCATATTTTAAACAAAAACAAAGGAATTATTAAGTAATTATAAGCACATTGTCCTTTCCTAACCTGTCCAATTTTAAGATTTATTGCTTTCGATTTATTAAACTGTGTCGGTCTATGAATGCGAATCATCAGGTCTTCGTCGATTCGATTCAGGGGCGGGCTAAAAATTCTTAGGTATTGGATTTCCCGTTAAAAATTCTCAGTACCAGTCCATTGTACGCCTGTTAAGCTGTCGATCACGTTTATCAAAAATAGTGTCCAGCTTAATAGGCTGAAGATGATGATGATGATAATGATGTTTTATGATATGGGTGGCCTCGAACTTCGCCTAATTTGTACAGTTTCAGTACTTATGTCGACGGATGGGATAATAATTGCTAAAGCAATCCGACGCAGTGGGGAATCGTAGACCCAGCCTAACTGATAACGGGCTTGCGTCCAGCAGTTTGGTTTTAATAGGATTAAGGATTTTAATGAACTCGACCCTCCCTGAGACAAGAGGCCTTTTATTAATTCATACAGAATGGAAAAATCCTTATGGACAACCAACTCTTTTAGGTTAGTACTCTTACCAAATAAATCCCATCCTTTTTTTACTCAGACTGTGTTTAGCTGTTCAAACCTTATTGATTTAGTTTTCGTTCGCGTAACCAGGTTTGGTGAGCTTCGGATAGAAGGCAGAAGACATTTTAAGCTATAGGGCTCAAAGAAACTAAGGAAACGTCTGCCTAAGGGTGCCTCCTGTGAGGAGAAACCTTTGTGTGCCCATAAGTTGGGGATAACGGGGAGGTAGTGAGTGGTCCGTACGTCTCCTAGGCATAGGTCCGGATGACGTAAGATATAGGGAGTTTACGTTACGTATATGTAAGTTTTTTTTGTGAAGACATTCTAGGTATAAGTGAAGTAAGATGGGTTGGTAGTGGGGTATATACATCAGAACAAACCATCTTGTATTACTCTGGTGAAAATGATAGCACACACCATAGGAATGGTGTGGCAATCATGATACACAAAAAGTTACAGTCTAGTGTGAAAAATTTTGTACCCATATCGGATCGAGTAATGTTGTTACAACTAGGCGCCAAACCTTTTAATATAAACTTGATACAAGTATACGCACCAACAGCAGACAAAGACGATATTATAGTCGAAAACTTTTACAGCGACATTGATATCGCGCTAAACCAAACAAAAAACCACGAAATTACCTTGGTAATGGGAGATTTCAATTCTAAACTTGGTCAAGGAGCAGTAGCAGACATTGTTGGTCCATACGGTTTGGGAATAAGAAATGATCGCGGTAACAGGCTTGTTCAGTTTTGTCAAGAGAACAATTTTGCTGTATGTAATACATACTACAAATTACCCCCAAGAAGACTGTATACTTGGCGCTCACCTGCCGACACACCAGAGAATATAGTTCGCAACCAGATCGATTTTATCCTTATCAACAAAAGACACAGAAATAGCATAAAATCAGCTAAAACTTACCCTGGCGCTGACGTAGGTTCAGACCACAATCCCGTCGTAGTAGAAATCAAGATAAAATTGAAGAAGCTCAGGCTTCCCACAAGACCCATATCAATGGATCTCAATAAATTAAAGGACCCAAATGTTAAAAAGACCATAAAATTAGCTATGAATAGCGAAATAACACGACTGAAACTAGAAAACGATACGAAACCCTTAGATGTGGAACAAGCATGGGGGAAGTTGAAGTCTTCAGTGGTGTCTACTGGAAAGTCGCTCTTGAAACCACAACAATATGTTAAAATAAGTGATTGGATGACTGACGAAATTCTGGGAATTATGGAGGAGAGAAGAGAAAATAAAACGAATAAGGAAAAATATGACCAATTACAGATGGAGATTCGGAAGAAAACTAAAGCCGCAAAGGAAAATTGGTTAGAAAATCTGTGTTCTGAAGTGGAAGACTTTGAGAAGAAACATGACAGTTATAATATTCATAAAAAGATACGAGAACTGATAGCGCCCAAATATCAAGGTCGTGTAATGGCTCCTCTTATCAAGGATGGGGATGGGACGTATACCACTAATGTTAATGAGAAAATAGTTTTGTGGGAAGCTTATATTAAAGAACTTTTTTGTGACAATAGGCAAGATCACAATATATCTGCTGTTGATGATGGCCCCCCCATAACAAGGAGAGAACTCTCACATGCAATCATGTCTTCAAAGTCAAAGAAAGCAGTTGGCCCTGACGAAATTCCGGTCGAATTAATTAAAGAAATTGAGGAAGCCAATTTAGACTACTTATTACAACTATTTAACACGATTTATGACACAGGTATAATTCCAACGGATTGGTTAAAATCTACATTTGTAACGTTGCCTAAAGTTAAAAACCCGAAAGTTTGCAGTGATTTTAGGACAATATCTCTTATGAGCCATATTCTAAAGATATTTTTAAAAATCATTCACAAGAGAATATACCCAAAATGCGAGCAGCTATTGTCAAGAACTCAATTGGGCTTTCGGGATGGCTTTGGTACTAGGGATGCCTTATTTGGTTTTCAGGTTCTAATGCAGAGATGTTTAGACATAAATTGTGATCTCTACGTCTGTTTTATAGACTATGAAAAAGCCTTTGATCGCGTACGCCATTCCAAACTTATGGAGGTCTTAGAGACAGCTGGCCTAGACGTCAAAGATATCCGATTTATAAAGAACCTATACTGGGAGCAAACTGCCAATGTAAGGATCGATGGGCACACATCATCTTATGTAGAAATTCTTCGTGGGGTACGGCAAGGCTGTATATTATCGCCCCTATTATTCAACATTTACGCTGAGGCAATTTTCTCCGAAGCACTCGACGGTATTGACGAAGGAATAATAGTAAATGGCGTTCCCATAAATAATATTCGCTACGCAGATGACACCATCTTATTAGCGGATAGTATAGAAGGATTGCAGTCATTAGTCGACGTGGTTTCCTCTGCAAGTCTCTCATATGGTATCAACATCAACTGCAAAAAGACTAAATATATGATAATCAGCCGTACACCAGTGCAGAACACTTTCTTGTATCTCAACCATAATGCCTTGGAAAGGGTCCAACGATATCGATATTTAGGAACCATGATAGATGAAACCGGTGATCACAGTCTGGAAATACGGTGCCGCATTGAACAGGCAAGAAGCGCATTTACAAAGTTAAAGAGAGTACTCTGTAACCGAAATTTAAAAATATCCCTTCGCATGCGGGTAGCGCGTTGCTATGTTTTCTCCGTGCTGTTGTACGGGGTGGAGGCCTGGACACTAACGCAAGCGACGAGTAACAAGCTGGAAGCGTTCGAGATGTGGGTGTACAGGCGGATGCTGCGAATATCATGGAGAGAGCATGTTCGCAATACCACTGTGTTGCAAAGAATGGGAAAGTCTACAGAGTTACTCAAAAGTGTGAAAAGGAGAAAAATTGAATATCTGGGCCACATAATGCGAAACCCTAAATATGGTTTACTCCAACTCATAATACAAGGCAAAATAAAGGGCAAACGAAGACCTGGCCGAAGAAGAACATCCTGGCTTAAGAACCTTCGCCAGTGGTTTAATATGAGCTCAAGATCACTGTTTAGGGCGGTAGTGAACAAGATCCAATTAGCCTTAATGATTGCCAACCTCCGGTAGGAGATGGCACTAAAAGAAGAAGAAGAAGTTTTTTTTAAATTAAAATATCACTTGCTTCAAACGGTGAAGGAAAACATCGTAAGGAAATCTGCAAGTCTGAGAGTTCTCCACAATGTTCTCAAATGCTCTGAATTCTGCCATTCCGCACATGGCCAGTGTGGTGGACTATGGCCAAACCCTTCTCATATTGAGAGGAGACCTGTGCTCTGTAGTGAGCCGAGAATGGGTTGATCATGACTTTCATATACTATACATATACTTTCAACTTTCATACATGTATATTATTTTCTAGTCTCAATTTTATACTAAACTAACAACTTAGAACCTAAAACATTATTAATAACTTCGTTACCACAGCAATAAGGCCCAGTTTTGTGCCGAATGTTTAATTTAATTAAGTTTTTCATTAACTCAGTGCAGTATAAAAATTTGTCCGTCCCACCCACGTTTGATAAGAAGTTATGATGAAAATCTCGCATTACTTTTATTTTTTAATTATGGAAACTTCACATGTAACGCTATGCGGTCCTCCGTACGTTTAATAAGTATCTTTTACGAAACAGCAATTAAAAAAGGGCAAAATAGAGACTGTCGTCGGCTCCATTTTCTCTGAAACCGGACGAAGTAAGTCTGTTAGAGTTCGGTCGACGTTTCCTCATTAGAACGCCCTTTTACATGCCGTGTTTTTCCTTTGCGTGGCTGTAGTTAGATTATAATTAAAAAGAACCAACCAAGTAGAATCTAGGACCGAATATACAATAAAAATATACTTAGTTCATTCTTTTTTTACTTCTCCTTCTTTGTATACAGTGTAGGTACATAGTTTATTAAAAAAAAAAACTAATTGTATATAAAAAGTTTTTATGTGTGTATCTTTTAGTATTAAGCTGTGGTAGCCTAGTATGCTGTGATAGCCTAGTGGTTAGGACGTCCGCCTCCTAATAAAAGGTTGGGGGTTCGAATCCGGGCACGCACCTCTAACTTTTCGGAGTTATGTGCGTTTTTAAGCGATTAAAATATCACTTGCTTCAACGGTGAAGGAAAACATCGTGAGGAAACCTGCATGCCTGAGAGTTCTCCATAATGTTCTCAAAGGCGTGTGAAGTGTACCAATCCGCACAAGGCCAGCATGGACTATGGCCAAGCCCTTCTCATATTGAGAGGAGACCCGAGCGCTGTAGTGAGCCGATCATGGGTTGATCATGATGATGATGATGATGATCTTTTAGTATTATGATAAAGCATGAGGCGATGGTTACTGCAACAACCAGCTAAAGATGCAGCAACACAACCTGCAAACGATAATGATCCTGCAGAATATTTATCATCGTTTTTATGTTTTTAAGCTTCTTGTACAAAAATCCTATGTATCCTGTATGTAATCGTATGTTGTATGTTGTTCTTAACAAAAGACTTTCTCTTTTTCTTAAAAAATTAAATTAAAAAAAAAATACTGAGTAGTAGTTTGTTTGTTTGTTTTGGAAAAACTAATGATATATAAATAAGCTATTAGGTGTGTATCTGTTATTATATTGTTATTATTATATTAAACATACTTTTTTACGGAAAGTAATATAAAGATTTTAATAACAGATTTTTAAAATATTTGTGGTAAACTAACATTATAAGGCTGAGATATATATACTAAACTTTGACTTGACGGTTAAATGTTTAAATGACAGATTTATATCGACCATTTTTTTTCTCTTTCTGACCCATTACTGTATCTCTTTGTCTCTTCTCAGCAAAAACTCAATACACAAAAACATCAAAATTGAGTTGTGACTGATAAAGTTACGTCCGTTTCAATTATCAAAGGATTTTTCAATTTAATATAACCACACACGTCACAATCCAAGCGGAATATTACCTTAATGTGGGTTGGATCCGGTTTACAGGAACACATACAGATCGATTGATTGAAGTGATCCGAAAAGGTTTATTTTCTCTTATATTGCAACTCTAGAAATGGATATTACCTCAAGGGTTTAAAGATTGACTGACTGACCCAACCAACAAGTCAAGGTAATGCCTGTCATGCCATGCCTGTGCTATAAATAATATACCGAGGCGAGGTCTTAACCGACGCAGAAAAAAAATATTGCTGCCGCCTGCCAACCAAATCAAAAATACTGTCTACATTTTACGTAATGAGCCTGTAATAATTTCCGCAAAAAGTTTCTTTCGTCCAAAATAATCCTCGTGAGCACTTGTGACATGGGTAGGCCGTAGGCGTAACTTTTAAAAATTACAGGCTGTTTTTTCTCACAGCACAAGCTTACCCATTATAGAACGTTTTCGAATGACATTCAACGGGACACGAAAATACTCAGGTTTCGTTGTTTGTGTCGTACTTTGTCGCGCTAATCACTCTGCGACAATGTGGCGGTCTGTATTTTAAGAGACGAGACGCAACGCTGTATTGGATTTATGCTATTCAGTCGTTATCCTAACGTTCTTACCGTCCCGGCCGACCGACTGATTATTGACGAAACTTCCCAGGTCATACACATCCGGGAAGTATACAACGGGTCCCCCGAGCGTTCAGTTATACCAGCGAGAGGGACATGCCGTGGTGGTTTTTAATTCAGGTATATCCTCCTTCGGGGGGGGGAGTCCCACATAACCCTGTCCTGCTCAAGGGACGGAGGTGGCCATAAAGCTTTTCCACCACAAAAAAAAAGGTACGTCATACACAAACACAAACCAGAACACAGCGTCCCTGATATCTGACGTTATCCGGACGTTGGTCTCTTCCACGGTCACGGGGGCGCTCGGTCTGATATCCCAGTCCAACAAACTCAAAGTCCCAACGTCACTCTAAGCCGAAGTCCGAGTGTCACAGGAGACGCCGTTAGGGGGACGTTCCCCAGTTGTCGTCGAGGCCAAATGCTCTTCTCACTGAGCTGGCTGGCTCCCTGACAGGCTGAGCTTCGCACTCTCCAAAACCCCGGTGACTCAGTAATAACCTATCATCATCATGATCCGGCTCACTGCAGAGCACGGGTCTCCTCTCAATATGAGAAGAGTTTTGGCCGTAGTCCACCATGCTGGCCATGTGCGGATTGGCAGACTTCACACGTCTTTCAGAACATTATGGAGAATTCTCAGGCGTGCAGGTTTCCTCACGATGTTTTCCTTTACCGTTGAAGCAAGTGATATTGTAATTTTTATAAACGCACATAACTCCGAAATTTTAGAGGTGCGTGCCCGGATTCGAACCGCCAACTCTGATTAGCTGACGCCCTAACCACTAGGCTATCACCGCTTCATAAATAACCTATAGGAAGCTGCTATTGTCAATTCGAAACAACAACAACACAGCGTCGTTATCAAAGAATATACCCACAGTATTAATATACTATTTATTTATATATGATTATGGGGATTAATAGCAAGCACCATTAGGTGCTTAATCCCCATAATAGGGCACACACTAACTAGGGCACTGATAAAACAATTTTGAAGTCAGTTAAAATAGATAAAGCTGAATCTAGTAATCAATATCTAGAACTTCAAACGCCGTAGACTTGAATAAACGGACTGCTTTCGAGAGCTAATTGACTTAATAACCTCTAATTAGATAGGAAATGTCTCTAGAAATATACCTGCATTAACAGTATGCTGAACTCTCTATAGTTTTTTTTATACACTTAAAGGTAGCCCTTGACGGTAATCACCTGGATGCTAAGTGATGATGCAGGCTAACCTGTTAGAAGTATGGTAAACCCAAACTCCTAATTCTAATTGGTTTCTACGCGACATCGTGCCGAAACGATAAATCACTTGGCGACACGTCTTTGTCGGTAGGGTGGTAACTTGTTTAAAAACAAAGATAACAATAAACTATGCCCAGTAACTGTTGACTGCGACGTCCTGGCGTTTTAATCCGATTTTTTCAATCTCGCGATTTCCTAGTTTACACGGATAAAAAACGTATCCTTTAGAACTACGTGTGTAAAATGCAACACAAACGTTTAAGTAGATAAGGTGCGACAAGATTACAAACGAATATACAAACAATCGAAACATGTCGCTTTGGTAATATCAGTTACGCAGTTAGGATAACAAGTTTAACTAATCAACCTTAGATCGGTAAAGGCGGTATAATCTTCAGGCACGACTAAGTATAATGCAATCTTGAACACTGATGAGAATTCTATAATGTAAGATACAAAAGGCATTATAAATTTCGCTCGTTATAACTTTTAATGATTACTCAAATAAAAGCAAAGGAATTCCAACTGTTTATTACCTACGAAGAAAGATATTAATTTGTATTTGAAATACTTTCGATAGAAACTCCTTTGTTCGTCAATCAAATTTTTAACAACGTTACTTTTAAAACCCTTAGTGAAAAAATTAAAGACATACAGAACATTGTTTCGCAATATCGTTATAGTAATTTTAATGGAAGGCGTGATAGCCTATTGGTTAGGGCGTCAGCCTCCTAATCAGAGGTCGGCGGTTCGAATCCGGGCATGCACCTCTAACTTTTCGGAGTTATGTGCGTTTTAAAAAAATTAAAATATCACTTGCTTCAACGGTGAAGGAAAACATCGTGAGGAAACCTGCACGCCTGAGAGTTCTCCATAATGTTCTCAAAGGCGTGTGAAGTCTGCCAATCCGCACATGGCCAGCGTGGTGGACTATGGCCAAACTCTTCTCATATTGAGAGGAGCCCCGTGCTCTGTAGTAAGCCGGTAATGGGTTGATCATGATGAATTTTAATGCAGTCTGCAGACATAATGCTTTTTTAATGTTTTTATTAATAGCTAAGAGTTCCTAAGTATACTCAAGCTAATTTCCAAATAGAATAAATGTAGGCATACTAAATAAGGATCATATATTCTGGTACGCTAAAAAAAATATTAATTTGGTAATAACGACTGCATTTCCACACAAAACATAAATATATACGAACTATCACATTACTAATGAATAAATAAAAATTAGAAAAAAAAAAATCCAGATTTATTTTACTAAAAATAAATAACTTTAAAAAACTTACGGTAACCAAGTACGTTAAATTGCACGAACAACAATATTGCCTTGTAATATCGATTTCTTTGTTTATTCTACTACAAGTGAGACATTCTGTCCAGTGAAATGTCCAGAGGTAACGTAAGGGTAATAACTAGCCAAGGTCGAAACCCCAGAAGACCAGAAATAATACAAAAATTACAAATTTCTAAATTGTCATTGCTGGAGATTTGTAATTACCGCTACAGTTGTTCATCGTTATCCTTAGTTTATAATATGGAATCGAAATCGCTTGTATGCCGCGGTATGTCTTTGTCCGTAGCATAGTAACTAGCCGTGGCTAGACTTTTTTTATTTTTCACGCTGGGAAATGCGTTTACGCATCCCCTCCGGCGGGGTATGTGGGACTGCCCGGCGGCCAGACCCAGTAAAGCCCAGCGATGCTCCTTCGCGTCGCCTGATGGTTGGGTCACGGGAACTGACCTAAGCTAACCTAACCCCCTAACTCTGCCCGAGGCGCGCCATTTTTTTTTTTCACGCTGGGAAATGCTTTTCCGCCGCATCCCCTCCGTAGAAGACTGCGCCGCTTCCGACGGGGTATATGGGACTCCCGGCGGCCAGGCTGGCGACCAGAATACCCACTAAAAGCCGGCGATGCTCCTTCGCGTCACCTGTTGGCTGGGTCACGGGAACTCTTGTGCACTCGACCGCGGCCCAGCCAGCGGGTCCAAGGCGCGCGCAATGGATACTGCCGGGAATCGAATCCAGACCCTCCCACCTGCTGCTACGCCAATTCAGGTTGTGCTTATTTATTTATATTATTTTTGATTAATAAAATTTTAATGGCGTAATCAACACCACAAATTCCTTCAAGTTTTCAGCGTGAACCTCAAATTCAATTAGGACTATGCAGGAAAATATAGTTTTGTATATTTTTTTCAGTCATGGTTCAGGGAGTATTACCTCAACCCTCTGACATGTATTAAAGCATGGATAACCTAAATTCTATATAACACTCTCCTATGAGTTAACCTACCCATCAGCGGTTATCAATCAGGCTAATGTCTATAATCACTCGTCATACAGAAAAATCCACATTGCATAATTTTTGTTGAGTAGCAATTTGACTGTCAACTCACGCTACAACTTGACTGCAATCGATAACGGTAAGCGAGGGTACTGCCATATCAATATATACTCATACTAGTAGGTAGATATATATATATATATATATCTGTCGGCGCGAAGAAGTTATTAACTTTATTCAGCGGCGCCAAAAACCTCAAGAATTCAATAATTACCCACATTTTAATTATTGATGATTTTGCTAACACAATTTAGACAGTAACAATCAATTTCGTACAAGCATGCTTTGTGCTATAAATACGGGTGGTCGATGCCTTTCAAAGATTCTCTCGCTCGAGACGTCGGACTGTTCGGACCTCTTAGTTATTATCGCAATAAAAGTGTAAACCGGCAAGTTGTGGTTTTAATTACTATGAGCGAAAGTAAACAAAATCATGACGTCAGCAATGCTGATGTCAACTTACAAAAAACAACTCGGACGTCCTTGACTCGTCATATCTAATCCTTATGCCTTATAAGGCATGAGGCAATTTACGTATTACAAATCCTACCGGGAGTTGACACATTTCCCTCTTACGTATAAGAACACCTTAAACGTCAAACGGAATACAATGGGACGTCAAAAGATACGACATCATGCGAAATAATACCTATACGAATACGAATGAAATCATATCACACCTACTAGGATGTCATAAATACAAGGCCAAAGGTTTCCGAATCACGTGTGAAATGATATGTGACTGGGAGATCCACAGTGATTATTTGGAGAATGGCTTGTGATCCCATTGCGGAGTGTATTTTGAAATTATTACGTGCCCCGGCTTTATAGCAAGTACACATAGTCCATTTTGCTGTGACAATTCAATTGAATGAAGTGTGTGGCACGTTTCCATCTCCTTTGAGTTGTAGTTACCTAATTGCTTGTAGTTTCAATAACAGGGATATATTGTTTCAAAATACACAGAAGATAATGTGGAATAAGAGTTAAGACTTTAATATAAATATGAGCATTTCTATACTAAATTAAGGTTCACTTAAATTAAGGTTTTAAAAAATATATCCTGTAAAAAAGGGCATCGTTGACTCAAGTCAGTAAATGGATGGGTAACCAAATTTGGGTTTAACCATCTTCGCATTATCAAATTATTTCCTTTCTTATCTATGTCTGTAGTGGACATAGGTAGAAACAGATTCGTGTTTTATATTTATTTATTATATGTATTTATATTTTCTATATCTATTATATAAAGTATTTTGATCTTAAAAGGACATCTAGTCCCATGTATTATTTAGGAGTCAACTATATACGGTCATCATGATACAGGCTTCCTAGCGGAGACCACTGGTAAAGCAAAGTTAGAAAAAATCTTGTTTTTTTACATATAGTTTAGATTAGATCGGTACTTCTAGTAAGAAATCCATTAGGGATTTATAACGCACTATATCTATAATTGTTCGTCTTTCAAGAACTACTCCGTGATACTAAAATATTATATAGATAAAATTAAACAACGCATTTGTTCAACGAACTTCAAAAACAAATTTTTTTGCTTAACAGAATGGATTATTCAGCCCGTATTACTGTGAGGTAGATAGATAAATATTTTAGCTTAAAATATTTACGGATAGTGAGATATGTTTTCCAAGTTATCTTGAAACGTCTTTGCTTGAGTCTGCTTGTTGAAGTAATGAAAAAAGCCTGATTTTTATAACATATGGCATTAGAATCATACTGCCATTTGGGACATGCCATCTTCAAATAACAACTGTCAATCGTTATCAAACCCAGAACCTCTGCCGTAGCATTAACACGCAAGTCGTTGGATTTAAAAGAAGTATCAAATATAGCTTTTTTTATATACAAAGCGAGCAAACGAGCAGGCGGGTCACCTGATGGTAAGTGATTACCGCCGCCCATGAACATTTGCAGCACCAGAGGAACCGCCAATGCGTTGCTGGCCCTTAAACGTAGCTACTACCTATTTATAGAAATTATTTATTTTAAATACCTCTCATATGAAGGAATTTGAACTTATATCAACAAATGGGTACTTAATATATAGAATAGTATTTTGATGCATGCATCGATTATTAGATTACTACTAGAAATCGATGACTGCTTTGTTTTTTAAAGTTAGGTAGAATTTATGTATAAAAGGTAGCATCCGCTAACAAAGGGAAATGAGACGAAATAAATGTGTGGAAATTTTTGGTTTTTGGTGTTATATATATTAAAAGTAACTTAGTTTCGTTAATAGTATTAAATAACTGGATAGTTACCACCCGACAAAGACAAAGACGTGTCGCCAAGGGATTTTAGCGTTCCGGCACGATGTCGCGTAGAAACCAATTAGGAGCGTGGGTTTACCATACTCCTAACAGGTCAGCCCGCTACTATCCTAGACTGCCGTCAAGGGCTAACTTGTAATGTATAAAAAAAAACCATTCTTACAAACTTTAAAAGTATGGCATAGAATTTGGTATAAGAAAAGATTTGGTATATTCGGTTTAAAATGTTGTGTAAAATCAGTAAGAGGTTAAAAGGTTGTTTATGGATGACAAATATTAACATTGTTTGCCCAGTTGAAAGTGTGGGCATAGCTAGCTATAAATAACACTGTAGCGCAAAGTGTCTAAGACGCTCGCTCATCGGAACCCTGCAGCGTCTGTCCATAACACACTTTGAAGCGGATTATGAAGTGCCGCAAGGCGATAGAGCTATGTACAGTGTACAGTACATAACGCTATGTACCGAGGCTGGCTCGTTTCCCGGTACTACATAAACCTGAGTATTGATTTTTACAATTTACGCAGATAGCTATTAGTTTCCATACGAGCCCGAGCGTAAAACAATGAACTCGGCCAGGTTTTATTTTCGTACGTAAATCACGTTAGCAGGTCGCTAGGCGGCCGGCGTTTTCCGTATCATCCCCCGGCACGGGCGGCGGAGGGATTCGCTTTGTTTACGTTCGCCTAGTTACAGTGCCTCGCCACACCTAATTACTCAGTGTCGGCACCTTGAGACAGTTGGAATTCACCTGAACCGGCAGATGCGTCGCAGCTGTCGGCCGGGCTAGTCCTCTCGCCCCGCGCGACCCCGCCCCGCGGTTCGCGCAATCGCGGCTAACAGTTTTATTTTCCCGAATAAACTTTATCAAACAAAGCGTGCGTGCCCCGCACCCTGCATCTGCTCGCCCAGCTGTTCCCGCTGCAGCTGGCCGCGCCGTCTCGCCTCCCCGCGCAGTCGCGTTCTCGAGTGCGAGCGGGATGGATAGCCACTAGTGTAATCGCATCGAGACCCTTCAGCTCCCTGTGAAAAGCCCATTCGCAGTCCGTATCCCGACGCCGGCGGGCAAACAGCGAGCAACAATGACGAGCAAGCGCAAACGTGAACGCGACAATGAACCTGAGCGGCATGTGAAGCGTCAGCGGCGCCGCAAGCGGTCCCGCAGCGTGCCGCTTATGAACGATCCGGATAACGCCGAGAAGCGTCAAGCGCTCAAGCGCTTGTTTGGACGCATTTGTTCAGTGGAGATCGACAACGACCACGGCCCGGCGGATTTGTTTGACAACACGAGTGACAGCGACAGCCAGTACGCTTACGGCGACGAGAACGACGATCCGCTGCTGGACTCGGTGCCCGTGGACATGGATCCGGAGCAGCTGGGCTTTCTGGTCTGTGCTCAAGAGACGCTGAGGTTCCTGCACTGCCGCGGGGTGGCGGAGCATCCGATGTTTTCCCGGCTGCGTATGCGTCTACTCCGCGGCATAGACGAGATGGCGATGGCCTGAGCAATGCTTGGCCCAGAGCCCACCAAGAAATAATCCTGCTTCTGTCTTCACTCTTGGACGTTCCTCATCACTGTGGTTTATTTAGTGTCTATCGATGTGATCTCCCTAAACAAAGAACTTCTCTATTCCTAAAGTCGGGGCTCTGGCGTAGTGATTAAGATATATCGGTGTAAAATTGATGTTGTGTATCAAATATTCGAGGCAACAGGTGGCCCGCAAGGGTGTTCTAGTCATAACTAGTCAATAACGAAATAGGTATATGTGTTAAACGAAAGAAACTATTGATATTTAACTAAATGTAATAAATTCGTCCTAGAATTTGGTTAACACTTATTTCCCATCCCAGGGTAATTATTAAAGTACCTATTTATGTTTGAATTAAACTAATAAAAAATGTAATAATAAATATTGCTGTTTAATTTTGACTCCTTCCATATACTAGCTGAACTAAAACTCGAATGACAAACATTATCTGTGGTAGTAAAAATGAGAACATTATAGATTTTTGTAACCTACCCTGTGCGTTTTTATGCACTGTTGAAACATCACAGTAATGTTTGTTTGAACGGGTGTCTGTAAATAAACCCTTTCTGATAAAAAATCTCTGCATTTTGATTAACAAAGAAATATATAAAAGCCACACAAAGTACCGCTAACGTATGCTGAAAGCTTTACCTACTTATTAAAAGAAGAGATTTTGCGCGATACAACCTAATTAAAATCTATTTACTACTTGTAAATAAATATAAGTATAGCAATAGCAATAAAATATTGCTTCGCGATTTAACAAGTATTGCTTTGCGTTTCTGCATATGCGTTTTTTGTCATACTAAACAAAGCTACCCTTATTTTGTGATGTTTCTCTCGCTCCCTCTCAATATAAATGTGAGTATGTTTCTCTCTTTCACGCAGCAACGGAGCAACGTGTCGACGTGGATTATGCAGTTCTGAAATAATTAAATAGCTGAATAGTAACAGGTAAGATGGTCTCATTCAGCTGATGGCGGTGGTAAAGGTCAAATGAAGTCAATTTCTTTGTGTTTGAAATCGCACTAATAAAGTACTGATCAGGCCTGTAATTTTTACCTCCCACTTAATGCGTAGGTGTTCTTCAGATAAACAGATTCTGATAGAAGGTTTTGGTTTTTATTTGAAAGATAAACTAACTGTAAAATATCTGATCAGACAAGCCAAGGCAGACTTTTTTACTAATATGTTTATCCTATGCATTGAATAGATCTTTATGCTGTGCATTAGGTCACCTTCACATTTATAATCCATATTAGTTTTATAAATGTGATAGTGTCTATTTTTCTTAATTACCTTTGCTAAATCAAAATTTGGCTCGAGATATAATACATAGATATAGGTTAGATTTATTCTCTTAGCTTTGTAACTTACCTAACCGATCTTGGTGTGATTTTGCTAATGACAAAGACCGAAACATCTTGCATCCTGGAGACAAGCATTGGGTATTTAATTGGGTATTTATCCCTGGAACAGTTCCCAGGGGATTTTTCCTAAACCGAAACAACGCGGACAAAGGCCCCGGCAACATATATTAAGTAAATAACAGATCGTCTATTCCACATCTTTCGAACTCGACCCTCATAATAATGATGATGATGATGATGATGATGTTGATAATTAAAGTATAAAACATGGCTAACGCTAAGCAGAAGCTGCTGGCATTGGTAGCATAGCATAGCGTTTATAAAATATAGCCACAATTTCTACAAAGGCATTTTCTCGATGTAACGAATTGAGGTACAGAATAAAACAGGCTGAGAGATAGCTTGTATAATTTAATGTAGGACTGCCTTTGTTGTATCACTACGTAATTTGTGTATCAATTAAAACTGGGTTTGACACACGGTCGCTTATAAAAAAATCTTATTTTTACATAATGTCATTGACAAGTGACAAATATACAATGATAGGTTCTAGTAATGCTTTGAGAAATTCTAATCCTTTAATTCGAGATGAAAATGCGTATAATTGCATACTCGATTCACAGAAATTTCACTATTCAGATACCTACTTAAAAAGTAACTTTTCCAAAAATTAGTACCCTAATTGCAATAGCTTGATAATAAATTGCGGGTCTGCCAATCCGCACATGGCCAGCGTGGTGGACTATGGCCAAACCCTTTTCATATTGAAAAGAGACCAGTGCTCTGTAGTGAGCCGGTAACGGGTTGTTCATGATGATGATGATGATATTAAATTTACATATGTATGTTTATGAGTGAACAAGTCTGAGCATTACTGACCTGTTTTCAATATTATCTAGGATATTAATTTACCTTCTGTTGCCAGCTATCCTTTGTTCCGTTGCTCCGTAAATGTAGGCAAAATTTTATGATTGTCACCGCGTATATTATATGAAAGCTTTGATCCGACAAAAATAATTATATTGATCAAGAATACTGTCCCTTTTGTTCTAAATCAAGCAGCAAGCCGCTTTACCTATTAGCCTTGTACACAAAGCCCTAAAAGTAATATAAATTTGATAACGTTCGAGTTTGTATTACAGATTGATATAATGGATACGCAAATGAATGTAATAGCCATCGAAAGAAGCTATCTTGATAAGCCCGTTATTATGATCTTTGTAGTTAGCTTTGATTAAGTAGGTATAATTTATCTGTTCTTTAATCCTGAAAAATATCTTTCTTTAAAGAGTTATAAATAGAAATTGCAACATAAAAGTAAAATAATAAACAATCATACATTGAAAACAATTTATTCACTAATAATTCTTATATTGCGTTACATCTCGATTACAAACCTTTATGAATATGTAAATTTATTTAAATTATATATTAAAAATTAAACTAGTATTTTTACTTTGGCATTAAATACATAATATTTGCATTCCTTAGTACATTTGACTAAAAATTCCGTAGGCCGTAACTTACAGTGCAAAATTTGTGCAGATTTAGCTAGTAAATTTTTGAGAAAAAAAAAATTAAACAAGCTAAATTCGTTACACTTTATATCTATCCCACATCTGTATGTGGGCATTATGCACTGGACTGGTCACATACAATGTCCTTATTTTAAAATATAATATTCCAAATAATGAATAGAAGCAGGCGTTACTTTGCGGAAGACCATGATAAACAATAAACAGCAAGTATAATTTGCTATATTCCGCCGACAACCGGGACCACATGACTTTACTTTTCTCGCTTGTAAAGTCAACATCTCCTGAGGATGATCCGGTGTCGGGTCGAAACGTGCGTAGAGGTTCTACTGGAAGATTCTGTGGGGTGTTATATTATACAAATCTCTCGGTTGTCGGCGGAATATAGCAAATTATACTTGCTGTTTATTGTATATAATATTCCCTTTAGTGTTTGCACAAAACCATTTTAACGTGGCACTGTTCCGACCCATTCTGTATCATTATCACTTCCATAACAATATCAGTTACGGGGTATGAAACCATCAACTGCGATTTGTATTTGACGGCTTTAAGCTGAGTGTCAACGTTGTTCAATTTCTCATGATATTTAGAATTCTACGTTGACATTGTTGCAGCACTCTATTTAGTTACTATTCTATTTATGACATTCATAACTTTAGACGAGAAAAATTTTAAGCATTGCATGAGTACTTTATGACAAAAAGATTGAGTACTTAAATTTTGATTATTTAGATTTGGATTTACATGAACAACGCAATATTGCAAATTTGTAAAGTCAAACGTCCTGTATTGCTGGACCATGATAATGAGTACATTAAAAGCTATTCCTAAGTATATTTATATGCATTGTTGCTATCGAAAACAAATATTAATGACCACCTTACAGATTCGCCCGATGTTTTTGTAAATCTACCAAGGAGATTCTCTATTTCTATATATATTTCGTCGAAAGTCATAGTTAAGAGTATTAACGATTAGACAAATTAACAGGAGACAAGAAACTCCAGATTAAACAGTAAACCCGCATTTTTTTACAATTCAAATGAGTGTTAAATAATGCTACAATATCAGACAAACATTTTTCTATCAGTTTAATAATATAGCTAATCGGCATATAAATAAAGTTGATAGCAATAGCTAACTTTCTTTGGTATGTATTGCTGGCTTTTTAAATATAATTAATCTATTTACCTACTGTAGGGTTTTTAATATTTCTTCTAAAATATAATTACATACCTAATTCTAAGTTATTATGACTGTAATATTTTTGAAATCTCTACACGTTTTGTTTTGTTTTACAATAATATTTGCTGCTTAATGAATGGGTCATATTCCTAATTGGTTATAGATTTAAGCTACTCGTACATTCGTTAGCTTTATAGATCTTATTGCTAATAATTATTGATTTATTCCAATATAGATTTATTATTTTTAATTAATTATAATTTTTCTATTTGCGTATACCAGCAGGTCTTATTTTCTACCTCTGTAATATACTCGTAAGTTGACTAGTTTGATTGTTTATAGTATGATAGATTACTTCCTCTGTAAGCATATTCAATAAGCAATCTCTTCATATCATTATTATCCAAATGGAAATTCTCAGTTGGAATGTCTTCATCTCTACCATTTTCAGTTCTTGGATTGCCACTGAGGAATATTTTTGATAGGATTTCGTACAGTTCTTGTGCTGTTATATTTGTTGTGGGATGGTCTTCAGTTTTTAATACCGCTGCAGATTCGGGTATCATCCTAGAAAAAATAACAAATTTGATTATTTATGAACTAACATGCGTGACGTCTTTCGAAATTTATTAATTATTTGTGCGTGTTATAATTATATACAAAATTTTATATAAACGAAACAAGCACATTTAAAACTGCGTATTAACAATTATTTAGGTATCGTGATATTTAGTCAGATATTTTGTACCGACAAAAAATACAACACCTTTAAGAAAATTGTTGTAAATTTAATAAAATTATGTTAGATTTGACGTAATAATTATTTAATTATTTAAATGTTAATAATTATTTGAATACAATATATTTTTAATATACGCGACGCATGCAAAAAAATGGGTGAATAATTATTGTTATCGCTGTCTAATTAAATTATATAAAATAAACATTAGTCTATAACCCAGTTTAAAACCGTTATTTGTTGATATCTGACGACCTCCGTGGCGCAGTGCGTGCGCTGTCGCATTATAAAGTTGGAAATCCTGGGTTCGATTCCCGGCTTGAGTCTGGTCTGGTGGGAGGATTCGGCCGTGGCTAGTCACCACCCGACAAAGATATGTCTCCAAGCGATGTAGCGTTACGGCACGGTGTCGTGTAGAAATCAATTAGGAGCATGGGTTGACCATACTCCTAACAGGTTAGCCCGCTACCATCCTAGACAGCATCATCACTTACCACCAGGTGAGATTGCCGTGAAGGGCTAACTTGTAGTGTGTAAAAAATATATATATATAGTCTATATAAAAGTTTTTTGCGAATACAAAAATCTCCGGTGTGTTCGGAATACAAAAATTGCCGTGAAGGGCTAACTTGTAGTGTGTAAATATATATATAGTCTATATTAAAGGTTTTTTGCGAACAAACAAAATTAAAAAATTTACATTGAACATGTTCACAATTTGTCATAGATTATAGCAATATAAGTTTTCATTTTATAGCTGCAGCGCTGGTATTCAGCATTTATTATCTCTTAAAGCGATTCCACATGCTGGTTGGGATTTTCCTAAGCCACGTCTCCGCCACTCGGCATTTCTACTTAAGCCATACTTCAGTCATAGGACTTATTTTTATGTTTGCAACGCTGAACCGCTTCATGATAATTTTTCAATTATTTTGACCTGGATAACTGAGTGTGTACTTTATAAACTCGTTATAGTTTGTACTATTTCTATCTATTCAATTCATTCTTTCTATCTGTTTAGAATTTAAAGCAGAACGAAGTTATTTATATATTTTTCCATCCAAAGATCTCATGATAGGATAAGAATATTCCTTTGTTAATTACACTGAATTCATTCATGATCAACCCATTACCGGCTCACTACAGAGCACGGGTCTCCTCTGAATATGAGAAGGGTTTGGCCATAGTCCACCACGCTGGCCATGTGCGGATTGGCAGACTTCACACGTCTTTGAGAACATTATGGAGAACTCTCAGGCGTGCAGGTTTCCTCACGATGTTTTCCTTCACCGTTGAAGCAAGTGATATTTTATTTTTTTTAAAACGCACATAACTCCGAAAAGTTAGAGGTGCGTGCCCGGATTCGAACGGCCGACCTCTGTTTAGCAGGCTGAATCACTAGGCTATCACCGCTTCTGAATTAATGCTGCCGATTCCGTTGTATACAAATAGTTAAATGTTAAATCTATAGTTAAATAACACACGTTTATTTTTCAATAGTTGTGATTCGAAGTAAGTTTTCTTGTTTTGTTTAAAAGTGTTGTTGTTGTTTGCTGGGTCAATTTGTTGTTTAACGCGTCAATTTGTTGTTTACCGTGTCAATATCACTTAAATTTTTAATTTTTGACCTATATAACTATGAACATATTTTGTATATATTGTGTAATCTCTTTGGCCTTATTTTATAACTTTCTTAATTGTATAGCAATGAGATGTAACGCTGTTGATTACTTTCAAATAAATAAATAAAAATGATGAGAAGTAATAGGCTTGCATAGTATGGTCATATAATGCGTAGGGGAGAAAGTAATGCCACCAAAAGAATGTTATATATGGATGTGGAAGGGCAAAGGAGTAGAGGAAGACCAAAGAAGAGATGGATGGATTGTGTAAAAGAGGATATGCGGGTAAAAGGTGTGGGTAGTGAGGTGAGGGCTGATAGAAGTGCATGGAAAGAGACGTGTTGTGCCGAACCCAGATAATATGAGATAAGGGCAAGTAAAAGAAGACGTTTTCGTATCTTCATACAGACTAACAAACAAAAACAAAATACAATGGTGTATGTACTAAAATGTACACTGAAACCATAAAACGCAGTGTTTACTCGGTATCATCATTTCAAACAGTATTATTTTAATACTGCTGACGCTCTTGTTTCATATTATGGAATGATTATAGACTAGTTGCATTCCGCAGTTCCACCCGCATAATTCCCGTTCCTCGCTGATTAAGTTGTCTATTGTTGAAAGAATTTTCAAATTCATATCATTAGTACCGGAGATTACCCGATACATTCAATGTGACAAACTTAATCTTTTAATTATTATTAGTTAGTTATTTAATTATTAGTACAGCATATTTAAACAAAGAAATAACCATGCATTTACGCGTAACTACAGTTTTAAAGCACTTAGCACTACTACAAATCTGCAGTTTATTCAACTAGCGTGTTGCTTATGAAGTCCATCTATCTAGACGCATTTTATTTCTTTATACACTACAAGTTAGCCCTTGACGGCAATCTCACCTGATGGTAAGTGATGAAATTATTTATGGTACACCACACATACAGAAGAAAACCAAGACACTAAAGAAAAAACACAAAGAATAGAAGGTACAATAGGCGGCCTTATCGCTAAACAACTATCTCTGCCAGGTAATAGACCAGTATATAATAGATATACAGCAGGCTTAAAGTGTACAATTACGAAAATATAATACAATACATACAATATATTACACATACATATAAATGAAAATTAATAAATAAATACATAAATAAATAAAAAATCATAAATTACCAAGTAGAAAGAATAATAACTATCATTTGGTTGGAAAACGTCACTCTATTAACGCAGTTTAATTAAATTTCAGTATACGTATATCTATTAATTAAAAACTACTCTTACAGCGCCATATAACAAACGTGTTCCGCACGAAATAGTCAACTGAATTACTATGAACACAAAGGATTTGGTGGCTAACTACTATCGCTGAAAGCAGAATTATTATACTATCTTATAGATAACACTCCCGTTTCATAAATAAAATCAACCTCAAGGTGCAAAGAGGATGTGTACTCAACCTTAAACTGTTATTTTAAAACAAACGGAATCTCTCAGAATTGTGAACACTTTATCAAGGCATTACGATAGACGAGTGTAGGTGACTTAATTTAAAGTATTACAGTTAGCCTCTTTCTGTGGTTTTCTTAGTCACATTACGTGACGTGACGTGCCTTTAATTCGCTTTAACTTAATTACATGCCACGTACCTTTATCTTAAAACATAGCTACTTTCACTGAATCAACAAAAGTTATCTATAAATGTATAACATATCCGAACACACACGACTAAAATCGACAACTTAAATTCAACCACAAACAAAAATCAATAAAAACTTCAAAAGCGCACATGTCAAAGAAACCTGCCAAGACATCCTGTGCAGGCCCAAAAGGTTGAAGCAAGACCCACCTGCTATGACCCTCTGCGATATCTTGTAAAGACCTATAATTGAACCTTATATTACGATAAAAAACACTCCACTACTCTTTCGAGCTATTAATCGCGCAGGAACTGTCGGCGAAATGCCCGGTTACAACCGGCTTGCGTTCATTCATGGACAATTTTTTTCCAAATACTTAAACAAAAACCCCTTCAATCGATAAAAACTCATATGTTCAAAGATGTAAGACACAATTTCAAATGACGCACAATAACTAAGGGGCGCATCTGGGAGCCGTCTGGCCCTATTTGTGTGATTTACCCCAACATGTTGTGTAGTGGGGTATGAATCCAAACTCTGCCTTCAAAAGTGAATATTGCAGGGGATTTTACAACGATAGTGCGCAGATAAAAAATGTTACGTAACGGAATATACAGATAGGAAATAGAAGCGGATTCGTGAAGCGGAGAAATTTTTTGTTTGCGCGATACAAAGCTTTGTTTGTTGGAATTAAAATTCATTATACTTCCCTCTCTGTGCAGTCTATCAACATTGTTTTTAGTCCTGTTTCTAAACGTTTTCCACGACATGATTCCTGACATTCGAGATGAATGGCTTTCGAGATATCGCAATATCAAAGCCTTTGCTCCATTTCACGAATGCTCAATTATGTCGTTGGGTTACCAAATAAAAGGTACAAATTCCTTTCATGGGTATATGTGACACCTCGTGTTTATTACTTTAATGTTAATACTTTAATGCCTGCGAGAGATAACAAAAAATAAATACACTAAGTTTAGTAAATCATTTAATTTATAAATGATTATTTCGACTCGTAGTTTGATTATTTCTAATCGATAAATTCCCGAACTGATTATAATAATTCTTTCATCAATAGAAAGCTGCCAATGTACATATGTATGTAAGGGTTTTATAGAAATAGAAGTCTGCGTAAGTTTTATACATATATTCACATTACCTCATATAAGTTAGTTGTAATAACGCATTTCATGTGAAAAAAGAAACAAAAATTAAACGATGATTTTCAGTTGTTATAAAGAATAAGGTATTTAATCATAATATATAAAAGTTATTTTACTATAAAAATTATAGAGACAATCATATTCAGATAAACTTGACGAAATTATTTCTTTAAATTATTAAATTAGTTTAGTTAATTAGTTAAAGAGATTGTTAAACCAAAGTAGGCGTAATGCATCTCTATTCCAGCGAAATTTCTTCTACAGTTTTTTTTCTATTCACGGTATAGCCCTTGACGGTAATGTCACCTGATGTAAGTGTTGACGCAATCTAGAATGGTAGCGGGCTAACCCGTTAGGAATATGGTACACCCACACTCCTGATTGGTTTCTACGCGAAAGCTGAATTGCTTGGCGTCACGTTATTTTATTATCCGGCCATTATATATATTTCCGGCGTGAAAGAGTAACAAACGTACACACATTCCCATTTAAATACAAACTTCAACCTTATTGACTTGTCCGGGTATTTTAACCATTTCTGCACAGAGTAAATTTGTTAATTTACTCTAATACATGCTATTTGAAAAATTCGTTGCCCACTCCCAGTCTTAATGAATGAATGAATGAATGCACTTTAATTGTACACCACCATTGATTTACTACTAGCCGTAGATAGAGCGCGTCATACAAAAACAAGGCGAGAATTTGTCACCAACTAACTATACATTCCTACATATCGGTATATCGGTGTATTACAACCCGTCTAATACACCAGACATCTGGCCGTTATATTATCTATAGCGGCGCGTAGTGCTTTGTAATTCATTCAGGTTATACGGCTCGAGTGTTAGAATCGGTGACTTTCGTCTAGCCTTGTCACACACTGTCGGAAAGGAGTGCACGCGTCGCTATTTGTGCACTACTTTTCCGTCCCATTTTTTGAGCGTTAATGATCGATCTACGGCTAGTGGTAAGTCAATGTACACCACAGATAATACAAAATGTAAATACAAGCGGTTAAACAGGGTACAATTTATCGCGATTTCTTCCAGGCAACAGAGATAAAAAATCTATGGATACAAGGTAGGTACAAAAAAATATATATACTTACATATTAATTAATTACAATCATCCTAAGCATATTAACGAGCCATTGCAAAGCACGGACCTTTTATCTGTTATTACGCTAAAAAGAAAAAATGTCGCTGCCAACGAAATTTAATTAGTCACTAACAAGTAAAATGTTTGTATAGGGGATCTTTACTATAAAAAAAAAGGATCATAAAGTACTTGCCTGCTAGCTAATTTTATCGCTTATTTTACCACTTAACATAGTTATATTAAGTAAAATATAATCAGTAGTCATACTATTCACTACTTATTACTAGTTTAGGGCCAGCAACGCATTGGCGGTTCCTCTGGTGCTGCAAATGTTCATGGGCGGCGGTAATCACTTACCAACAGGTGACCCGCCTGCTCGTTTGCTCGCCTATGTATATATAAAAAAAAACTATGATATTTTACTGTTGATCATTGTTTTCCAGAACGATTGATTTTATTGAGCATATTTCAATCATTTTAAATTTATCGCTAGTAAGTTATATATTTTTTTCAGGTGGAATCAACCATAAAATACTAAATAAGCAAGTGAAGTTCTTAATTGTTGGACAATCTTTGTTTTTCAGCGTAAGGAGGATTACAGCTTTAACGTTACTGTTCCATTAGAATGCGATAACGGTATGTGGTAATAACCCGTAACCCCGAGAGTAGAACCTAGTAACGCGTAGTAGACGTAGCGTGTCTAATAATGGATCAACATAATTAAACACGCTAACTCACATGACATGACACACAATTTTTTTTTTTATACCCTACAAGTTAGCCTTTGACGGTAATCTCACCTGATGGTAAGTGATGATGCAGTCTAAGACGGTAGCGGGCTAACCTTTTAGGGATATGGTAAACCCACACTCCTTCAATTAGGAGTTACCATTCTACGCGATCTACCTATCGGTTTCTACGCGACATCGTGCCGGAACGCTTAATCGCTTGGCGACACGTCCTTGTCGGTAGGGTGGTAACTAGCCACGGCCGAAACAAATAACACACACGTCATCATATAACCTCAATATCTTTAATTATTCAGCATACGACACGTATATATATTTTCGGCTCGATGACAAACTTTTAAGCGCAAAAAATAAATTACCTGCAAATGAATAATGCATGAATATTTCTTTCCAGCACGGATAGCATGGCGGGAGATAAATATTTCGTCCCCGTGATAAAATGTGCTAGTCCAGTCTTTTTCATAGCGGTTGCCTGGAAGAGATCACTTGCAGTGATAAGGCCGCCCTTAAACCCTCCTTTCTTTTTGTATATTTCTTTTATTATGCATATTTTATTTTATATATTAGTATTAGCTTTATTGTTAAGACCACCCTTAAGCCCTTCTTTTGTATATTTATTTTATTATGCGTTATAATATATTAGTATTAGAGCTTTATTGTTATAATATAGCTCTAAATACAATGTTGACGGACTCGCCTCACTGTGACATATTTGCAGGCCAATGGAATACAATCGTAAGCCAATGCTTGCAGTTTTGTGAGAGCTATAATAATACCACTATGACTCTGTCATAAGTATTTTTTTTTTATTTTTTTTTTTGTTTTTGTCACTCTTGTCTGTTTTTATTTTGTTTTTAGTGTATATTTGTTTTGTTTATACTTTGTTTCTGTTATAATGTGTAATCATTTAATTGATTTAATAAGTGTTATTATTTGTGTTATATTGTCCGTTCAAATTAAATTAATATTAAATAAATAAAAAAAAAAATGTTATATATTAGTTAAGCTCCCTTTTTAGAAGGGTTATTATATTAGTCCAACTGTTAATCTTGGTATAAATTTATTGTCTCATGCTACCCGTGCTGAAAAGGAAAACATTCGTACAAATAACACATAACGTGTGAATACTGTGAACATTGCAAGTTTTGTCTGTTGGGTGGCTTCGGCCGCGCCTAGTTACCACCTTACCGACAAAGACGTGTCGCCAAGTGACTTAGCGTTCCGGCACGATGTCGTGTAGAAACCAATTAGGAGTATGGGTTTACCATACCCCTTACAGGTAAGCCCGCTACCATATTACACCGCATCATCGCTTACCATCCGGTGAGATGCCGTCAAGGGCTAACTTGTAGTGTATAAAACAAAAGTTGAATTAAAACTGTAAAAAATAAAGTAAAAATGACCTAAGAGTCATCTGCGAGAGCTTCGCAAGATCGGGGACAGTTTTCCGCGCAATTTCATTAGCTACAAGGAAGTGATATCTCGTTTTCATCGACATTTGAATAGAAAAAGTAGTATAACAGCTGTGACGTATCAAATTGTATTACAGAGGTAACATGTAAGACCGTCTTCATTTACTTAGCTGTCCGCCACGCATCCCACTACGCTTCCTTTGACACCGATCAATAACTAAACTCCGAGAGTAGCGCGGCGGCGAAGCGAGAACCCTTTCCACACTTGTCTTACTCGCGCCGCCTCCAGTCGTCGTCTCACAGGCTGTAAGAGATTCCGCAATCCACACTATTGCGGAATCTCTTACAGCCTCGCGATCTTTACTACGATCAATCGAAGAACCGACAAATATATAACTTTTAGGACCATTTTATCAATTATCATCGCACAAATTTACATTCAAATTACAACTTTCGATGTACCATATTTATCCATTAGTATAAAGTCTAAGAAGTAGTTTAAGTAATTAAAATATCAAATTCAAATTCAAAATAATTTTTATTCAAATAGTCCTTAAAAAGGCACTTTTGACGCGTCAATAATTTACATAGTAGTTATTTCATGGTGATAACTATATTCGTAAACTTAAAACTAAAGCTATGAGGGTTCCAAACGCGCCCCGGTCTAAGAAGAAGCCCACAACAAACTTAGCCGGGGTTTCTCTTTTTTTTTCGTTATCACCATCTCACATAATGAATACAATTAATAATAAACTATAGTACCTATGGAAATAGAGCAATTCACACCCAAGCTTTTTTATCGTTTATATAATCCTTAATATCGTAATATGATTTTTCTACAAGCTTTCGTTTTATAAAAACTTTGAACTTATTGATAGACATCTCCAAGCAATAGGTAATTTATTATAGAATAAAATACAATGTCCTTTGAATGAGTTACTAATTTTGTGCAGCCTACTAAACGGTACTACAGGTTTACTTTTACTTCTGATCACTTGCTACAACGGTGAAGGAAAACATCGTGAGGAAACCTGCACGTCTGAGAGTTCTCCATACTGTTCTCAAAAGGCGTGTGCAGTCTGCCAATCCGCACATGGCCAGCGTGGTGGACTATGGCCAAACCTTTCTCATATTGAGAGGAGACCCGTGCTCTGTAGTGAGCCGGTAATGGGTTGATCATGATGATGATGAGTATAAAGTCATGGAGACTGAGTTTTTTTGTTTTTTTTGCCAAACTCTTACAAAATAACGTCTTACAGCGATGATACGTATTTAGATACGTGGAAAAGCAAAATTAATGTAAATTATTCAAAATGTAAAATCCGGTTCAAGCCTTTGAATATTCAGAAAATGTTATAATATCTGACAATAACAATTCAAATATCGCGGGGATATATTAGATCGTTTTATTGAAACTGCTTTTTTTATGTTTTTGCGTAAATCCCTTTATCTTAATACGAATTTAGTCCAATCCATTAGAACTGGTTCCGAAATAAACGTATAATATATTAATATAAATAAAGAAACAGTAAAGACTCACCTGCTGACCTGGTTAAGTTAACGGGCACCCAAGATAATAAAGCCCAATAATCCAAACAATACTTTTTGAATGCCAATTTTAAATGCAATCACCGAGATTGTTATCCAAAACAAGGGTTCAGTGGCACAAGGGTAATATTTACAGGTCTTCTTAGGGTTACCCACAAAACTTACCTAACAATCACCTAACCTAAAACGTCGTCAATGCCACCATAACAAGGCATAGCATTTCACCTTTGATACATATATATCATCATCATCATGATCAACCTATTACCGGCTCACTACAGAGCACCGGTCTCCTCTCAATATGAGAAGGGTTTGGCCATAGTCCACCACGCTGGCCATGTGGCCGGCAGACAGACAGGCAGACAGGCAGACTTCACACGCCTCAGAGAACATTATGGAGAACTCTCAGACGTGCAGGTTTCCTTACGATGTTTTCCTTCACCGTTGAAGCAAGTGATATTTTAATTTTTTTAAAACGCACATAACTCCGAAATGTTAGAGGTGCCGCTGAACCGCCGACCTCTGATGAAAAGGCTAACGCCCTAACCACTAGGCTATCACCGCTTCATCCATATATATTAATTATTATTTTATTTCATTTATTTGAATAAGGTTTGCTAGCGATTTTTCAAATTATCTAAAGTTAAATTACATGTAAGATGTATGTTAAATCATTTTAAAGCAAACACTAAATGCATAACAAAAACTTAGTAAACAGAAAACAGTGAAAAACTACCTACCAAAATAAAATACACACAAGAGAAAAAAAGAAAAAATTAAGTTCATGTTAAATATTAAGTAACATCAGCAAGATTGTTTTTTGATTAATGAAATTAAAAGCAATGTTTCCTGTTAATAAGTTGGTACATAATCAGTTTGACGGGCTTATTATGAAGACAATAAACTATTCTAAGTAGGTAATTGTTATATTTTTTTTATCGTGGATATCCTCATGGATTCCTCTGCATCACGGGGAGACACAGAGATTATGTCAGACTCCTACTGACTAAAACCCCCACGTGTTCCTACTCACCGCTGTATGGTGGAGCCGCGGGAAAGCTTGCGCATACAACCGCAACTCCACCAGCGGGTGTCCGCCGCAGCAGACACTCCTTGGGCACAAAGTTCACAGTTTCGCCGGTTAGACATGTGCCGGAACAACAGAACACCAGCCAACTTTAATTGTTATAAAATAATACAATAATTTCTGAATATATTAAGTATATAGATCAAAAATGTCATGCTAAAAGTCAAAATGATTGCAAATAGGGCTGCAAAAACTGGAATTCGACTGTTACATTGCACTTACGAATATTCCATCGAAGAATGTTCCAGTTAAAATTGATAGAAGTTATTTGGGTAGTTGCGTGAAAATTTGGTTAGGACAAACAAATAAAAAGCCGTAGACAAAATGCCTGGAAAAAGTTCCGGTACGGGCGGGCTTTATACGAGCCGGGCTTAACACAAAAACAAGAACTTCTTACATTGTTAACTTCTATCAACGTTCGTTTGCAAGTTGATGTGAGATCTTTATGAAAGCTTCAAATTGTAAAATAACGAATAAATCAATTTAACATGACCGAATCTTTTGTTTTTTGAAGCGTCGATAGCCTAGTGGTCAGGGCGTCAGCCTCCTAATCAGAGGTCGGCGGTTCGAATCCGGGCACGCACCTATAACTTTTCGGAGTTATGTGCGTTTTTAAAAATTTTAAAATATCACTTACTTCAACGGTGAAGGAAAACATCGTGAGGAAACCTGCGTGCCTGAGAGTTCTCCATAATGTTCCCAAAGGCGTGTGAAGTCTGCCAATCCGCACTTGGCCAGCGTGGTGGACTATGGCCAAACCCTTCTCATATTAAGAGGAGACCCGTGCTCTGTAGTGAGCCGATAATGGGTTGATCATGATGATGATGATGAATCTTTTGCTTATCGTTTAAGTAGATAAACTTAATCTTACGTAATTATAGTTACTTTATAGGTCGCTCACAGCATCTACACCGTCTTCGCCGGCGAAGACGAGGTCCCCGCTACCATACGTCATCCCGACGTGGGCTCCATCCACGACCTCGGAGACGTACGGACCACTCACCGTCCGAACCCCCGTTATCCCAAACGTCGCCTAAGCCGAGGTTCGGCCCCAAAGGAGGTGCCCTTAGGCAGACGTTCCCTTAGTTTCTTCGAGCCCTAGGGCTCAAAATTTCGTCTGGCAGAGCTTCTTTCCGAAGCTCGCCAAACAGCCCGGTTACGCTGTGGCAACCAATAGGGTTAATACAGCTAATAGACAGTCCAAAAAAAAGCTCACAGCATACATGCATAAAGGCAGAACATACCCTGCCTGGAGAAATTAGAGAAAACCTCAACTCATTGAACGCTTGGTGTTCTTAAAAAACGTTTAAGATCATTGTGCTCTTTAAACAGTCTTAAAAGCACTGTCTACCCTAAAAGCCCATATAGGAATTATTAAATATTGTATCTATCTGCAAACCCTGGTAAAAACACGTATCTTGCAGCCACGAGTCGCTCAATGGTCAGGATTCGTTCAATAAATTATACTATAAAAAGTTTACCGTTCTGTACCTACCTATATCTAAATTTTGACTATGCCAATTCCATTCAAATTCCGTCGCGCAGTAAGCCAGAAAAGAAGCACGAAGATATATCTTTGCATATTGACCTAAAGATACACCGTGTTTAAAGAAACGACCTCACTCAGTCTCACCTTATAAAGTTGGAGGTCCTGCGTTCGATTCCCGGCTCGAGTCTGGTCTGGTTTTGGCCATGGCTAGTTACCACCCTTTCGACAAAGACGTGTCGCCAAGCGATTAAGCGTTCCGGCACGATGTCGCGTAGAAACCAATTAGGAGTGTGGGTATACTATTCCACTTACAGGTTAGCCCGCTACCATCTTAGACTGCATCATTACTTACCATCAGGTGAAATTGCCTTGTAGAGGATAAAAAAAAACAGAAAACGCCTTTCCGCCAAAGTGCTTAAGTTGCTTAAGTGCGTTCATAAATGAACAAAAATTGAAAAATCAGAAGAAAATAAATATCATTTAATCAAAGCTTAAAAAGTTAAATAAGCAAAAGATATTTTAGTAAACCATCTATTATACTGAAGCAGTGAAAATACTTAGATGACCACAACCTTAAACATATTTCGTTATGCATACGACCCGTAAAATTTTAGAACTTTAATTTTGACAAATATATAGTAGTATATGAGGAACGAGATATGAAAGGGATCCGACACAAGTGTAGGAATTTCGCAAGCAGGCGCGTAATGAGAAATGTTGCTTTTCGTAAATTTGTCTGGTATGCAAAAATTCTGTTTATTTCTATACATTTCTGTACTCGCTTATGTAATTGCCATTTCTAAACGTATTTGAAGAATACCTAGAAAACTATATTTATATATAAATTATAGCTTTGAAACTATATTTATAAATAGAAAAATAATTTATTATTGTTAGGGTACTATGACGTGATGAAGCGAACAAATAATGAAATTTAGGTATTGAGTGATACAGTCTCTCTCCATCTACTCCAGCTCTATAAAGCTAAATCTCCATTCCAACGTAACCCCAGCGTCATTTATAATAATTAAGTTATTAAATGACGCTGAGGTTAAAAGGTACTGTAAGTTCTTAATTATACTTACCAACGGTTGAAATAGCTATGTAATTGTGTGCAATACAATGAAATACAATGAAACCTTACGTCATTATACGAAACCAATTGAGAAATATATAAAACACTTATCATAACAGTTATTAAACTATTACATTATATTTACTATGAAGCGGTGATAGCCTAGTGGTTAGGGCGTCAGCCTCCTAATCAGAGGTCGGCGGTTCGAATCCGGGCACGCACCTCTTCAGAGTTATGTGCGTTTTTTAAAAAAAAAAAATTTCACTTGCTTCAATTGTGAAGGAAAACATCGTGAGGAAACCTGCACGCCGGAGAGTTTTCTTTGATGTTCTCAAAGGCGTGTGAAGTCTCCCAACCCGCACATAGCCAGCGTGGTGGACTGACATGGCGAAATCCTTCTCATATTAAGAGGAGACCCGTCCTCTGTAGTGAGCCGGCAATGGGTTGATCACGATGATGATGATGATGATATGTTATTAAAATATTTTTTTTAACATGAATGTCATAATAAGTAAAATGTATATTAGTTATATCTACCTATGTCACAAATAAACCAAAATAATGAAAAGGAAAATAACCAATTCCGGATTATTTCCTTATTTCTCTTTTTATATATGCGACAGTATATTTATTGCTTGTCCGTCGATCACGCAATAACAGAGCAATGGTGGACGTGTGGACAATATTTGCATAGCGATTGTTTATGGTTGAGTGCCATAGGCTATTATTTATCCATGAAAAATTCACGCTTTTTATTTGTTACTACCTTCATCTCTTTTTTTCTGTTCCACTACAAGCTAGCCCTGTAGTGTATAAAACAAAATAAGTTTTAATCCCACACTCCTAATTTGTTGTCTTTGTCGGTGGGCCGGCCGGAGCCTCCTACCAGAGAAATACGTTTGTTGATCAACTTTACATATTAAGTTAAATAACGAACAAGTTGTTTTTTTTCTGAAAATCCGTCGTAGATTCTGATACTAATTTTACCGATTTTTGGATAAACTTCCGAAAGGCACAAGCCGCCGATCAATCTGAAATTTGGTATAATCCTCTTGAATCCCGGTGTTCCTCATCGCCCCTGTACACAAACATATAGGGTGTTCTGGATGAAGCTAAAAAAAATCTGAATCGGGAATTGGGAATGCGCGATTAGGCTCACCGCACAAAAAGTGGTTCTTCTTCGTTTTTCATAACCAAATCAAACACAAAAAAATCACTAAATTTGGTTATGAAAAAGGAAGAAGAACCACTTTTTGCCAATTAGGTTTTATTTTTGACGTTGTGCCAATTTTCGTTATGATGTTCGTCATAAGGAGGTCAAAATACGTTTCGGAATGTATAACAGAATAACTTTTTGACCGACCTCCGTGGCACAGTGCTTGCGCTGTCGCATTATAAAGTTAGAGGTCTTGGGTTCGATTCCCGGCTCCAGTCTGGCCTGTTACCACCCTACCAACAAGCGATTTAGCGTTGCGGCACGATGTCGCGTAGAAACCAATTAGGAGCTAGGGTTTACCATACTCCTAAGAGGTAAGCTAGGTAACCGCTACCAATCTAGACAGCATCATAACTGACCACCAGGTGAGATAGCCGTCAAGAGCTAACTTGTAGTGTATAAAAAATAACTTTATTTGCAGGAATGTGATAAATTATTGGTCTTAATGTCTCCAAAATATTGAACCAATTTGATAGCATGCAAACATTCTTAAAGTTTAATACAAAATAATAGGCTTCGCCTACTTTTCCGGCTTTTTCCGCCGGCTTCTTCGCTTTGTATTTTTTTGTCCCATCCTCGCCGCCAGTGTGATGTTTATTCCAGCGGGAATAGGAATACCAGGATTAGGGATTTCTTAATAGGAGACGTTGGCTTTATTCATTTTGAAACTATAATAACCACATGACCGACATTAGACACTAAAGTTATAACACTAATAAAGATATATAAACCTACATACTCGTACGTCACAAATTTAATTTAAATCAGATAGAATGTATACGCGTTTTTTTTTCTACTACGTTTACGTTTTTTTACTACCTCAAACCGAGGGTCGTAACAGAACCACGTGGGTCCAATGCGGGTTGGCAGCCTTTGACATTTTTTATCGCATATTAGTTGTAATAACCGAGGTAAAAAAGGACTGCTTTTTTTTCGGCCTGACTATTAGCTGTACTGAAAAAAAAAAGCAGTACTTCCTTACCTCGGTTATCACAACTAAGCCAGTTACTCTACTGACTGGTACTGAGAACTTGACCCAAGCTTTCTTGCTTTCTCCATGCAAGATTTTATCACTAACGGTTTTTGATGACAGACAAAGTTAACTAAGTTCTAATTCAAAAACAATTCTATGTTCGTTTCTAGGATACAAACTAGCTAAGTGTCAAATTTTGACCTGACCAAAACCGTGGCTTAATTCAAGATAGGTGAGAAATAAACACACATACTTTCACATATTATTACTTATATTAGTTCTCAGTCAGTAGAATTAACAATGTTTGTAATTAAAGATTAAGCCATTTCTCATTCCTGTGACAACATAGTAATCTAATTATGATAAAATTTGCTATGGCTTTAGCTTTTGTTGTATCGAGAATCGACGTTACTACCGACAAAGAAGTATCACCATTTTTTTTTTTATTCACGCTAGGAAATGCTTTTACGCATCCCCTCCGGAGGCGACGCAGGCAAGACTGCGTCGCTTCCGACGGGGTATGTGGGACGGCGGCCAGACTACCCACTAAAACCCAGCGATGCTCCTTCGCGTCGCCTGGTGACTGGGTCACGGGAACACTCGTGCACTCGACCGCGGCCCAGCCAGAAAGAAGTGTCACCAAGCGATTTAGCGTTCCAGAACGACCTCGCGTGGGATTACGGGTACAATTGGGAGTATGGGTTTACGGTTTCCTAACTGAACTTAAACCTTGAATGTTTCCTTCGACTGCATCATTACTTACCAGGTGAGATCGCCGTAATGGGCTAACTTGTGTGGTATAAAAAAGACGCACAAAGCCAGATAAGTAAAACAATAAACCCACCGAGCCCCTTACGTAAATGACATTGAGAGCATAATTATAATTACTCTTATTTGCGATGACAGTTTGCCAATGTAATTTACAGCTAACGCAGATACGTAAGTACGATGCTCTGTTGTATAATTAAATAATACAATAAATTTCACGTTCTTATCAGTCAGTTCGCATACAAGACAATGCATGCATAAACACGGCACTAGACAAATATTATATTGCACGGTATCATGAAAGAGTTGTAGTAAACAATGCTTTATATACTCAGATGGTTGTCATTGCGAATCACACTGCGCAAGCGACCGTACGTCTCATCGGAATAGATAATGTAGCAAAAACGTATCAAAACTGAATCGTGACTGTAATAGAAATTGTAGACACACACCTAAAGTGACGTGCAAAACAAATAAAGAAGCATATGTGTGAGTTGCTTATTCTACTCGGCGTACGTACAATGAAGTGTTAGTTTCTTAAGGATTAAGGAAACCGAACAACACAATGATAATTAATTATTAAAATGGTAATTATACTTTCTGTTTAACATTAATTAATTTATAAATTTCTATTGTTATAAAACTTTACATATAAATATGAAACAATTCATACAACAATGAGGTTGATATTTCTGTTATAAAAAAGTGCCAAATAGATAAAGAATAAAAGAAATGATTATAATAATAGTAATGATTAATGCTTTAATATTAATGCTTGTTAATTATTTCTAATCTAATAATAAGGTGTTTTTAATGAAATTTAATAATATAATAAGCGCGAATAAAAATCGGAGCGGTGATAGCCTAGTGGCTAGGGCTTCAGCCTCCTAATCAAAGGTCGGCGGTGCGAATCCGAGCACGCACCTCTAATATTTCGAGTTATGTGCGTTTATAAAAAAATTTAAATATCACTTACTTCAACGGTGAAGGAAAACTTCGTGAGGAAACCTGCACGCCTCAGAGTTCTCCATAATGTTCTCAAAGGCGTGTGAAGTCTGCCAATCCGCACATGGCCAGCGTGGTGGACTATGGCCAAACCCTTCTCATATTGAGAAGAGACCCGTGCTCTGTAGTGAGCCGGTAATGGGTTGATCATGATGAATAATATAATAAAATTGAAAATTTTTAAATGTCCCTGACATATGTTACACCTTGGTTGAATTTGAAAATGTTCGGTTAATCAGCTCCACACCCATATCTATTGCTCAACAGATTTTGATGAAACATGTCTAATTAACACCGTCCGCTTTTATTTGTTACCCCATGATTAAAATCATGAAAGTCAATCATCAATCAATTGAGTATTTTCAAATATACCCAATAATTGAAAATATTCGACTTACATACACACTTTCAACTCTAATATCTTTTAAATGGCAGTGCCGATTTTCAAAAAAGTATCCATCGCCAAGCCAAGACTAGCTGTCAAATAAAAAGAAATCATGCAAATTGGTTCGCTCGTTTAAGAGCTGCGGTGCCACAGAGAAACACACATAGCGGTCAAACTTAGTGTACGACGGATACTCTCAATTCGGAGTTTAAATAAAAGGTAACTGGAAGATAAACATATAGTTTAAACGGTGGTTTAAGCTTTTTGTTGGTCCACCAGTTTAGTTATTTCATGCCAAACTGTCTTACTACACGGTTAAATCTTGTATCATAACGGTAGGCATTCGCTAAGTAGGAATTTAAAAAAATAACTAAAGGGGCAAAATGGCGCTCAATTTTACCTCTCTAGTATTTATCATTTAGGCAATAGCTAAATAAACACGGAAATACGTAAAATTTAAAATTATTAAATTATAGAAACCATAAAAAAATCTGCCTCAACATTAATTCTTTTCCTAATTGCAAAATATTCATCTTCAATGTCGGGCGTTGAAATTAAAATAACAAGTTTCAAATGACAATAATCTGGTTTCATGAATAAAATATATTATATGCAGAGGTTATGATCTATTCTTGGCTTGAATCCATCCTACTAATTTTATAAACGCGAAAGTTTTTAAGTATGGATGGGTGGATACGTTACTTTTTCACGTCGGTATTATGTTTCGAAATACTTTTTTTAGATCTACTAAGGATCAGTGATAGTACACACACGTAATTAAATCATTGATTATAACACTAATTTAACTCAGGAAGTAATTATGTTCTGACAAACACCTTATGAGCACTAATCAAAATAATGTGTGGTTAATTTTTGATATACATAACATAGGACACCCATCGAAACAAAACTTTGGAGTTTGATAGCATAATATAGTCAGTTAGGCTTCAATAATACTCCAACTTATATATGTTATCCTAGTAATATTATAAACGCGAACGTTTGTATGGATGGATGTTTGTTACTCTTTCACGTAAAAACTATTGAATGGATTTTTATAAAACTTTACAATAATATAGCTTATACATCAGAATAATACATAGGCTAAAATTTATAAAGATATTGTGTGAATCGTTCAAAATATGACGATAAGTGTCATATAAGTAGGAAAAAATCTACCATCTGCGTGATAATTTTAATGTCATAATGTTAGTTCTTTTCTACGCCACGCTAATATAAGCTACTAGAAATATTGATCCTGCGTAGACGAAGTCTGCGTGCCCTGTAGTGAGCTGGTAATTGGTTGATCATGATGATGATAATGATATCTTTTGGTTTCCATTTTTTTTTTTTTGTACACGGGCGTGAGGTATATAGTGGAAATAATAATAAATAATAAACGCGTACAATTTTGCGGGCATCATGCAGTTCCAAATATGATGAATATAACAATTGAATGTAATGTGAAACGTTAAAATGATGAAGTCGCACCTTACTCGACTAACATTGCGTGCCGTCTATATTCAAGTACGAATCTAGTACTTACGTATAACTAGTAACAAACAGTGTCCAAATCAATTAACGTGTTATATAGTTTTGTTTAATTTTCTTAATTCAGTTGTATAAAATTGTAAAATTTACAAAGACTTTACATAATAGTAAAATTGTAAAATTAACAAAGACTTTACATAATAGTGTTTTTTTTTATTATTACAACTTTAACAGTTTGCCTATTCTACATGTGTTTCTCAGAAATATTAAAAATACTCGGATTTAACGTTACAATAAAACGTACATAAATTGGTTTATTACCATTATAGGTAACGTCCACACAATCATAATATACTTATTAATTCAGTATGCTTGGCATTATATGTGTGTGTTCAGTATAGGCTCACTTTTATAACAGTAAACCCTCCTCCACCTTTATAAAGTACCTAACTTTATAATTTTTTTTAATTCTCTAACTAGAAAGTCCAACTCTCATACTAACTAACAAACTTTTCCTCTTCATTTCCCCGTATTTATTCAAACTCAGCATAATACATACTCTGTATAAAAAGGTCATTTGAAATCGCGTCCTGCTTGGGGATCAACCTGTTTACAACCAGTTTTTAGCTTAGTTCGTGTTTATTTATTTAGCGAAAATTACTCGTACAAGATGAGTTTTATTTAACTCTTGACGTTGTTTGATATTTGTGAATGGTTTCGTTTGAATTTATCACATAACTTAACCCAGTTATTTAGTCATAGCAAATATCAATATGTCAGTACCCATTTGGAACACTGTATACATCAATAGGTAAACCTAATGATTTTTTTAAATTTAAAAATGTTCTTTCATTACTTATTTTCCAATGAATAACAAATTTCTCGTACTAGTACCTCATATGGGAAATTTGTTCATGAAACATGAACAACATGAAAAACAACTTTCATTTCAGAAATAATATATTTTACGTTAGTTGAAAGCCTTATTACTATTAAACGCCAATCTACAAGATTTTCTATTTCGAAGATTTTCGCTCACAGAAATAATTTTCTTTTCCAGAGCACGTCCGGACCCTAATCAAATGTGGACGTACTCGAGCGTGGACATCCCGAGGAGCAGAGTTAGTCGAGCGGAGAGAATAAGGATATACATTTCGGAGTGCGTCGTCTGTTTTTGCGTTTTGTTCTTTATCATTTGCGTGGGCTTACTCCTGTATTTATTCTTCCATTTATACAGCACCGTGACCAGTGCTCGTAAGGCTGTCGAAACTATGATCGAGAGTTGATAATCGTTGTACATATATTTTTAATATAAGCCTAATTTTAGTTCTACCATAATCCGAGCTAAGATTATTATGCTCTGGAAAGTGGTCTCGTATTTTAAAAATATAAAAAGATAAATCTTTGTTTTTGTTTTTATCCACTACAAGTTAGCCCTTGACGGCAATCTCACCTGGTGTAAGTTATGATGCAGCCTAAGATGATAACAGGCTAATCTTTTAGGAGTATGGTAAACCCATACAACTAATGGGTTTATACGCGACATCGTGCCGGAACGCTGAACCGCTTTGCGACACGTCTTTGTCGGTAGGGTGGTGAGTAGTCCCGGCCGAATTAATTATATGAAACGATATTTTATTACCATAACGAACGTCGGTCAAGTTTTCGACACGACGATTGAGATTAATATTATGCCTAATAGCACGTCTGCGATAATAGAAGCTATGATAATTCACGGAAAACTGGTATTGTATTTTTAAAATATAAAAAGATAAATTGCTTTCAGATTTATTTTATTTACACCCTTTTTTGCGAATATTCCAATAGGTTTAATTATAGACATTTTGAAGGTTCAACTTCATTATTTATATCAAACAGATGTTATTTTTAGCACTGTAACGAGCTATTGTAATGTATTCGACACGAACATTGAGAGTTCGCAACCTACCAACAAGTTGTTTTGTTTATTTAATACCTAATGGTAGTTCTACGATAAATTAAGATAATACATTGGATCGGTAAATCTAAAATAATATATTTTATTTTATATCCTCTGTTTATGATATTCCTTTAGGTTTTATTATTAATTTTAAAGGACAAATGTTGATTGTTTATATCAAGCCAATATAATTTTTAGCACCGTAACGAGCGTTCGTAAAGTTGTCGGGAAGATGATAAAGAGTTAATAAACGGTGTATTTTTATTTTATGGCTCATGGTAGTTCTCCTTTAAGCTAAGCTATGATGATACACTGGAAATCGGTCCCGTATTTTGATAATATAAAAGATAAATCTCTACTGTAAGTTTTTCGAGATAGTGTTCAAATTATTACTATTTATTTTACGTCGAAAAAAAAAGATATTTCTTTGACCATAATGAGCGCTAGTAATTTGTTAAGTATTTGTATTTTATGCCTAGTGGTAGTTCTATAATAAGCTTAGCTATGATAACACACCGGAAACCGGTTTCGTATTTGAAAAAATATATTGCGTCTGCCATGTTATTTCATAACTTTTGTCGTCAGTAGGTTCTATGATACTAGACGCTGTCCGTGACATCATCCGCGTTTATTTCGGTTTTACAAAAAACCGGCTATAGGTTTATCTCTAGCATACGTATATACTCGCATATTTATATATCTATTTCTATTCAAAATGTCGTCACTATTGATTTTGTTAGCAAACCATTAACAATTATTACAATAATTTTTTTCATCCTCCGGTTCCCAGTTTCTACACCGGGGTTAAAACTATTTATCCTATATTCGAGATCCAAGCTATCTCTGTGCGGAATTTCATCAAAATATCCTTTGTATTGTGTTAAAATTCTTCATTTAAAATGTTCATATATCCCAAATATATTTAAGCAAAATATCCTTTGTAACGGTGAAGGAAAACATCGCGAGGAAACCTGCACGCCTGAGAGTTCTCCGTAATGTTCTCAAAGGCGTGTGAAGTCTGCCAATCCGCACATGGCCAGCGTGGTGGACTATGGCCAAACCTTTCTCATATTGAGAGGAGACCCGTGCTCTGTAGTGAGCCGGCAATGGGTTGATCGTGATGATGATGATGATCCTTTTTATTGTGTTAAATTCTTTATTTAAAATGTGTGTACATCCTAAATACATGTAAGGCATGTAATCCCCAATTATTATATGTGAACAATATTTTTATATTCAAGAATTTTTAGTAGCAAACGTAACATAATAATGCCATCTTCTTCTTCGTCGGTACACTCTTTGCAGAGCGGTCGTGGTCATCACGAATCAATGTCTTTGAGGCCAGATGTTATGCGCCTCACAAGCATTCGCCACTTGCCTCTGCTGGCCGAAAGTCTGGTGTACTCGTGCAAAGGACACGCATACCAAATTTCAAAGCTGCCTATCCGCGGCTTAGCTTGTAAACAATTTACAATTTTCCCTCGGGAACTACTTAAGGAATCGGGATGAAAGATAGCCTATATTATTTTTCATGCCAAAGGCTAGCAATCCACACTTTCACATGTATAATATACAATAGATATATAATAATATAGGAAGATATTCTGGCCGTGGCAATCTATATCTACCTGCAAAGATGTACGACGGTTGACGACCTCCGTGGCACAGCGCGCGCGCTTTCTCATTATAAAGTTGGAGGTCCTGGGTTCGATTCTCGGCTCGAGTCTGGTCTGGTGAGAGGCTTCGGCCGTGGCTAGTTACCACCCTACCGATAAAGACGTGTGCCAAGCGATTTAGCGTTCCGGCACGATGTCGCTTAGAAACCAATTAAAAGTGTGGGTTTACCGTACCCCTAACAGGTTAGTCCGCTACCAACTTAGACTTACAGATTGCTGTCAAGGGTTAACTTGTAGTGGATAAAAAAAAACGTACCACCAAGCGGTCTACCGTCTGGTATGATGCCGAGTAGAAACTAATAGGTAGGATGCGTTCAGCCGGCAACTCATCGGTGGCTCCTATGATATGGCTAGAGGTTCATGGGCGACACTTAACATCAAATAACAAATCTGCTCGTTTACCTCGAAATATAAATTCGATTAAAATAAACTGTAAAAATAATGCAATTGCGCATTACTTTAAATTATTTTATTAGACAGTATAAGGAAGGTTCTAAAAGAATAAAAAGGTAGCAGATAAAAATGTTAAAATACGTGTTATGTAAATTTTGCTGTTACAAATGATGAAATGACATTTTAATGAAGCAAGTTAGGTAGTGGGTGGGTCATACCAATTGTCCGACTAAATTCCAGTAGTAACAATCAACACGGTTACGAAATATAGGTCATTTTTATATAAGATAAAAATGGTTGTTTTTTATATGGTCTACATACGAATAAGTGACGAAAACTATATCTTTATGACGTTAAACAAAGTGTTTTAAGTGTACAAACTTAGATAAATATGTCAGTTAAATTGAAACCTTTCATCCAAAAATATCAATAAACATCTAGCAATGTCCTCGTGGCGTCCATTGTTATTGCTATTTTTCGTGGACCAATCACTGGCCACCGTTTTGGCGGGAACCAATAGCACCCAATACCGTGGCGGCAAGACATGATGGCAACCAACTTAATACATTAATAATAGTATTCTAGTCAAGTTTTATACTCTTTTGTACGTATACAGATTAATAACATTTTAACCGTTACAAACAACTAGTAAAATATATGACTTAATTAATAAATACATTTAAATATATAAAATACATAAGAAGATAAGGTTTTAAAATCGCATTGCGACGTGACAAGGTCGTATGAAAGAAAAAACCTTCTATTTGTGGCAACCAACATCATTTGAACAATAGTTATAATAAAAATAGTTTAATTTTATAGTTTCTTAAATACCTACATACGAACGGCACTGGTATTATTTATTAATTAGCTAGTTATCGAAAAAGTAAACAAAAGAGAGGGGGGAAATTAGAAGGGTTTTTTAAATATACCCCGCGTATTAATGTTCTTAGTCATTACCGGCTCACTACAGAGCACGGGTTTCCTCTCAATATGAGAAGGGTTTGGCCATAGTCCACCACGCTGGCCATGTGATTGGCACACGCCTTTGAAAACATTATTGTAAACTCTCCTAGGCATGCAGGTATCCTCACTATGTTTTCCTTCACCGTTGAAGCAAGTGTAAAAACTTAGATAAATACGCCAGTTACATTGAATCCTTTTTCAATGTAACTGGCGTATTTCTAAAATATATGTAAAATATATGTCTTAATTAATAAATACAGCTTCTTCGAATTCGTGGCGATAACACAAGTGATATTTAAATTACTTTAAAACGAACATAACTAAAGTTAGAGGTGCGTGTCCGAGATCGAACTCCCGACCTCTGATTAAGGTACGGACTAACTAACCACGTAACAGCTAACACAGAGTAAATTGAACATGTCAACTTTTTATTTTTGTAATGTCCGCCCAACTGAAAAACTGACAGCGAACTGACGTTAGTAAAGGGATTTTTTTAAGCTTCGGCCGCCGGCCTGTGGAAAATTACGCCCATTGTACCATTACCCATTACCTGAGTTATAGCGAATGAAAAATTTTGACACATGTACTATAAATTTTGTCAAATATATAAAAATGTAGGTCCATAATATTCAATGGGACATCGACCATTGCTTTAAGTAGTACTTTTATTTTTAATGAAGTATTAGTTTATTATTATTAGTTGGTGATAGCCTAGTGGTTAGGGCGTCAGCCTCCTAATCAGAGGTCGGGGGTTCGATCCCGGGCACGCACCTCTAACTTTTCGGATTTATGTGCGTTTTTAAGCTGTTAAAATATCACTTGCTTTAATGGTGAAGGAAAACATCGTGAGGAAACCTGCACGTCTGGGAGTTCTCCATAATGTTGTCAAAGGCGTGTGAAGTCTTCCAATCCGCACATGGCCAGCGTGGTAGATTGTGGCCAAACCCTTCTTATATTGAGAGGAGACCGCTGGAGCCGGTAATGGGTTGATCATGATTAGTTTTATTCTGAAACTAGACTTTCAACAATATTCAAATAATATTGCGATGTGGTAGTAAGCCGGAACTATCATGTTATATATGTTATATCTCATTATTTATCTCTATTTGACACTGGGTGGTTATATCTTCTTTGCATTACTATATGTACGTTTCTTACTAGTACGTGTTCTTTATTATAATTAAAATAACGATTAGCCAATGTCAAGTTTAGAGCAATGGAGAATTTAAGTTAGGGAAAAAGGACGGGAAACTGCGCACTGGGCGGACGCGGCTCTCTCGAACCTTTATCAAATCAATACCTGTTAACTATTCAAAAAAGTAGCCAGTACACAAACGACACCTAAGCTATAATGTCCACAACACAACCAACACCAATTCTTTTCAAAATTAGCCAACAAACATTAATACAAGGAAAGCGTGAAAAAACCGCGACCGCCATATACGAAGTCTCCCGCCTTTCTCCCTTCAGATAAAATATTATACTTTTGTTGGTAGATTAAACAGAAGATAACAAATCCAAAATTTAAAAAGGATATGACGTTAAAAAATAATTTAAAAGATGAATTAATTATTCTAAAAATAAACTTTTTTAATTTAAGGCCTGGAAACTCTCCAATGACTTTATAGTTTATAAGCATTAAATAATTCACCGCAGCACACAAGCTTGTATGCAATTGCATTCCGTACTTTAGCAAAGAGGTTTTAACCTCATTTATTTCATATAAATTCTATTTACCGTGGTTTACATCGAAACACGTGCTCACTAACATTGCATATAGCAATATTATATTTAAAAACTCCACATGAAAAACCTATGCCCTAAAAAATATTATAATAAAGATCCCCAGAAAAATTAAAAATATTTATAGAACATAAAAGTATATGTTTATATATTATATTTATTAGTAATTTATATTATATCTATAATTTGCATTGTTACCCTCATATTTTATTTAATTCTTTTCCCCAGGGTTGTCTGGAAGAGATTGCTTTAGCAATAAGACCGCCTTTGCATACTCATGTGTCAAGAGTTCCGTGTTTTTGTTTCTTTAAAATTTGTGTGCAATAAAGAGTATCTATCTATCTAATTAGTTTCTAACGGCATCGCCGAAAGACGGAAAGCAGATTCGTTATTAGATATCTATACAATAGACTAGCTGGTGCCCGCGACTTTCGTCTGCGCAGGATTAGTATTTCGAGTAGCTTATATTAGTGTGGCGTAGAAAAGAACTAACATCATGAAATTAAAATTATCACGCAGATGGTAGATTTTTTCCTACTCACTTGACACTTATCGTCATATTTTGGTAAATTCACACAATATCTTTATAAATTGTAGGCTGTATTATTCTGATGTATAAGCTATATTATTGTAAAGTTTCATAAAAATCCATTCAATAGTTTTTACGTGAAAGAGTAACAAACATCCATCCATACAAACGTTCGTGTTTATAATATTACTAGGATAACATAGATAAGTTGGAGTATTATTGAAGCTTAACTGACTATATTATGCTATCAAACTCCGAACTTTTGTTTAGATGGGTGTAGTGTCCTATGTTATGAATATAAAAAATGAACCACACATTATTTTGATTAGTGCTCAATTAGTGTGCTTAATTAGTGTTATAGTCAATGATTTAATTACGTGTACGCACACCTACGCACTATCACTGATCGTTAGTAGATCTAAAACAAGTCTTCCGGAACATAATACCCACCTCATTCGGATAAACCACAATACCACATACTTTTATGTCAAAAGATTATTTCCAACCGTTTTTGTTAGGCGTAAGGTATCTATTAATCCGCATAAAATATAAGTTATTTAGCACATAAAGACCCTTTTATACCCTTTTATAGACTTGTAATGTAAGCAAATAAATTAAATTTTTAAACATACGGGAAACAGTTTTAATAATTTGAGGCTCACATTATGCTAAATAACATCAACGTGACGCCTCTTTGTTGAAAGGGCTGAAACTGGGGGGCAACTATTAAAATATAAACTGGTTAGTTGACATGATGAAGTCAATCTCATTCACGTGGAACCCTCCTGTAGGGTCACTTTAGAAGTTAATCATAAAGAGGCCTTTCTTCTCTATGAAGTCAGCCAACATTTCGCCTCATTGCCGCATAGGTACCACTACAACCAAATAGCCAAGCTTGAGTCGAAATAATCCAACATTGTAGTAGGTTTCCAGGCATGTATATATCTCCATACATTGCATCTACCTCCTCCTAAGTGCGCCGATGTTAAAGCGTAGACCAAAAATAACCTTCAGCGTCGAAGAAATTTTGCATCGTATTTACATGAAATACTTTTTAGCCTAGAAAAATAGATCCTACTAGTAATGAATAGAAGCAGGCGTTACTTTGCGGAAGTCCATGATAAACAATAAACAGCAAGTATAATTTGCTATATTCCGCCGACAAACGGGAGATTTGTATAATATAACACCACAAAATCTTCCACTAGAACCTCTACGAACGTTTTGGCCCGACACCGGATCATCCTCAGGAGATGTTGACTTCACAAGCGCGAAAAGTAAAGTTTTTACTCAAGTAAAGTTTTGTCGCGGAATATTGCAAATTATACTTGCTGTTTATTGTTTAGATCCTACTAGATCTGTAAATAACCGAAAGCAACGCGTCCCGTATAACCGCTGGTTAATTATACCTATCTACATGTACTTAGTTAATGGGTTTTTAATAAAAAGTTGTAAGTTTTTTTTTTAATTCACCACAAATAGTTACCATAGTTTAGTCAGACCCACTCACCACACTCTGTTCTATATGTTACATAGCACGAACAAAGTAATAAACTATGACAATATTTTACAGCCTGCTATAAAAGATTGTAAAACGCACTTTTATCTACCTACCTAGGTAATCACTATAATCTGGATTGTGTAAATTGTTTACCGTACAGACGTACCTACCTCTTTAATAGTTTTACTATTCACACACTTATTTTTGTTGATATACAAACTCTGAATTCGTCTAATTACGGTAATATTATAATTGCTTGAAATAAAAAAATACTTGCTTCAATTTGAAGGAAAACATCGTGAGGCCTGAGAGTTCCCCATAATGTTCTCAAAGGCGTTTGAAGTCTGCCTATCCGCTCATGGCCAGCGTGGTGGATTATAGCCAAACCCTTCTCATATTGAAAGAAGACTCGTATTTAGGGATTGTTTTATTTTAAAAGTACCTTAATTTTTTTGTATTTGAACCTTACTAAAAATATGCAGACTTTTTCGATATCTTCGTATTACATGTATGGCAAATGGTCAGATAGGTTATATCTAAGTGTAGATGCATTAAAATCTGCGATTATTTTTTCTCGATAGGATTTTAAAATAGAAATGAATCGAATTTATGTTCGTCGCAGCGTTGTTTTCGATTTCGCAAACTCCAAACGTAAAGCCATACAGATAATACGGATTGAGTTCAAACAACTTTTCCGAACTCTCCCCATTATAGATACGATGGAAAACACATAGGTAGCGGACGTCCCTACGATGCCCTACTTTCCAACTTACTGGGCAGCCTGTAATTGTTGTTAAATGGAGGGAATTAAATACATTTTGGTACTCTGGCCCAGAGGTGATAGCAATACTCTTAATGTTCTGTCTCCCACGCTTTTTTTCATTCGGACTGTGTTTGACTGTATAAACCTTATTGGCTTCGGAAAGAAGCTTTGCCAAAAGAGCTCTTGAAACCAAGGACTCGAGGAAATTATTCTCCTGTAAGGCCAAACCTCGGCTTTGGCGACATTTGGGATGACGGGGGAGGTCGGAATGTGAGTGGTCCGTACATCTCCAAGGCCGTGGATTGATCCCTCGTCCGGATACGTTAATAAGTCTCTCGGATCTCGTCTTCGCCGATGAATACGTTGTGTTGACCTTGTTTGTGTCAAGGATGTGTTGTCAAATGTCATCTGATCGCCAGGGTCGCAAAAAGATGTGTTTAGGTCTCCTCTTTCGTACAACAGCTTAGGTCGGGGGAGTTAAAAGAAGCCGCAACTACGAGAGGGTTGAGGTGTCGGAATGATATCTCGAAATAGCTTTTCGCCTCTCACTAATGTACTGCGCCTTTAAAGCTCCATTAACTCAAGTCTATAATCTCCATCCCTGATCTGAATAGTACTAAAACGAGTTATAATTATACATATTACGAGTAGTTAAGTGTACAACAGTAATTAGAAGTTGTTCGTGATCTATCACCGACCTAATTATTGCTCAATGAATCCCAAGAGGAAACATCAAAACCGACCTGACATTTATAATTCAACTGCAAAAATAACTCTGTTTTTTAACTACTGGTGAAAGAGATAGTTCGTATTTGTAACACACATTTGTCCGCTAATGTTATTTGCCAAGTGCCAATTGTTAAAATTGTCTATCTGTGGCACCGTAGCTCTTAAATAAGTGGACCGATTTGGATATTCTGGTTTTTTATTTGAAAGCCATCGCCAAGCAGCTTATTGACGTCAAAAAGATAGTTTTTGGCGATGGCTCTTGGACATGTCTTATGAAAATCGGTGGAATTCATTCAGAAATCTGATATGGGGAATGTGATGTAGGGAAAGTGGTTATGAAAAATTTATTATTTTCAAATACTAGGTATATTAGTGATATATTTGGTAGGTTATCAAAATATGAAAGGCAATGATGTGGTTCAGCCATTTTTGACATGCGGGTGAATGTAGTGATAAATAATCAAGTTGCATTCAAAGATACTGTTACAGAATGTCAGAAATAACAACTCCGACTTTTAAAATGGACTGAATTTTTTTAATCCAACTTTCCAGGATAACACAATCACTCAAAAGTAGTAATCAACAGCGCGCGCGCGGCCGATGTTCTCTGTTTTGAAGCCATCCTTCCCCACCCTCCTCTCCTCGCCTCCCCACTACTCTCCGCTCTCTCGCACCGCCTTGTTACAGTAGGTATAAATATATGAAAGAGCATAATATGTCACATTAAAACGTATTTAATATGCGTTGGGCATTCTGAAAATTAAAAAGTAATTTAACTTCATAGTTATAATGTTATACTATAACCAAAAGTAGTACGTTGACAAAAAAAATAATAATATGTCAAATTGGATTCACTCCCACCGCGCTTTATGCTTCGTCGCTGAAACCGAGCAAATAGGAGAAAAGTTGTATCTACCCCGGAGGTCATGACATTTTTTCTAATCCACTACATGTTGGCCCTTGACGGCTATCTCACATGGTGGTAAGTGATCAGTCTAAGATGGTAGCGGGCTAACCTGTTAGGGATATGGTACACCCGTACTCCTAATTGGTTTCTACGTGACATCGTGCCGGAACGCTAAATCTAGCCAACGTCCTTACCATTAAACATCCCGGTTACGCTGTCACAACCAATAGGGTTTTATTTATTTTTATTTATTTATTTAATAACGGGTTAATATTCAGTCCGAAAAAAAAACGCTAAATCGATTGGCGACACGTCTTTGTCGGTAACTAGCCACGGCCGAAGCCTACCACCAGACTCAGACCAGAGCCGGGAATCTTTTCCCCGCTCCAACTTTATAATGCGACAGCACGCGCACTGCGCCACGGAGGTCGTCAAAACAGGTGTGTTGTGTTTTAAACGAAGGCCACAACGCCGCGTCCTACCTGGAATCCAAGCGGCACATCGTTTAATCTTTCATTGTCGCGTTGCACCAATTCAACCATCTAATCGATGACATACGGCAACGAAGTTATGCTAGCCTTGAACCATTCCTTCACTTAGACTATACCACTTTTCGGCCACCGATACCCCAATGCCTAAAGACAAAAGTCTTCAACGCCTGCGTCTTACCGGTCATGACATACGGAGCAGAAACGTGGACACTTGTCCAAAAGTTTAAAATCGCTCAGCGTGCTATGGAAAGGGCTATGCTGGGCGTTTCTCTGAGGGATAGAATCCGTAACGAGGACATCCGTAGGAGAACAAAAGTATCTAACCGACATAGCCCAACGGATTAGCAAGCTGAAATGGCAGTGGGCTGGTCATATTTGTCGCAGAACCGACGGCCGTTGGGGCAGACGTGTTCTGGAGTGGAGACCGCGTACCGGTAAGCGCAGCGTAGGACGACCACCTGCTCGCTGGACCGACGACCTAAAAAGGATCGCTGGTGGCGGGTGGATGAGGAAGGCGAAGAACCGTGTGTGGTGGCGCGCTCTCGGTAAGGCCTATCTCCAGCAGTGGGCGTCTATAGGCTGATTGATTGACTTTTCGGCATAATATTTGGTCATACGTTTTTGCCGGAAGAATGTTAATTAATAAAGAGTACAAAAACAGAATCCTACCTTCTCAGAAAAGTTAAACGTTGTTTGACTCCCTCCAGAAGCATCAAAGCCTAAACAAGAACTTCCTAGACTTCCTACTTAACGAGACTTCCTATTTAGGTCAGAGCTTACAGTGCAATGCCAGAGATACAATGTAACCAAGTAGATAATATCGTTGTTAGATTTATATCCTCAAGTAAAAATGGACCTAAACCTCTTCGCTTTCACGACCTCCGTGCTCTAGTATCTATTATAAAGTGGGTCCCGGGTTCGATTCCCGAGTCCAGTCTGTTGCGGCTTATTACTGCAATTTATCTTACCGATATGATGCTGTTTAGAAACCCTAGGATAAGTTCAGCTGAAGAGGTATTGGTGGGACTCCTGTGGTGCTGCTAATGCGGATTAATTGGCGACTGTAATCCTTTATCACCAGGTGAATCGCCTGCTCTATTGTGGCATATATCCGTACTACGTATTTATGTTATAGTACCATTCCTAGAAGTGCTGGCTGTGATCATAGTTACACCCCATTACCGGCCCAATACCATTGGCGTGGGCGGCCACGCAAATGACAGGTTGAAAGATTACTTACGCCATTGAAAACATTACGGGGACTTTAAGGGTAATTGGTTTACTCACGATGTTTTCTTTCGCCATTATAGCAGCTGATATTTAACCGCCTAAAACGCAAAATACTCCAAAAAATTACATGTACCTAGGAGCATGGTCTATCGAATACTTAGCCAATATGCCATCTCCGCTTCGCTGACTTCTGGCTATAGTGTTGAAGAAAATACAACGGCGAATTAGATATTATACTCTGATGAGGTTTTTAATCTTCGAAAAGTGCTAACGCCTGAGATCTTAATCAATATATTTCAAAAACTTCCAAAAATTTACATAGCTAAGTTTGTTGTGGGCTTCTTTTTAAACCAGGGCGCGTTTCGAAGCTATGAAACTTTGGTTTTAAGTTTATGAATATAGTTTTCACCATCAACTCACTAATATGTAAATTAGTGAGTCAAAAGTGTCTTTGAAAGGACTATTTTAATAAAGATTAATCAGATAGCAGAACCTAGTGGCGCCATCCTTATCGACTGGAAAAATTAAGAAGAGGATAGCGCTTCCTAATTCAATCTGCTGTCTTAATTATTTAGATCAGATTGATTATTAATGTCAGCCGCGAATAATAAACCATAATGGTATGACCATTATTAGGATACTGGTATGAATACTTCCTCAGGACTAGCATAACTTATTCTAAAAAATCTATTCTTTTATAAAAAAAAAGAAGAAAAACCTCGTCGATTTCCCGAAAAATATGCAAACAAACTAACCCTCCCACCATCAAAGCTAAAACTCCACGCCTGTAGTCCCTACGTAATGTCTGTGAAAATATATAATGGTCTGCCAGACTGTATACGAAACTTAGAAAAAGAAAATGAATTTTACACAGTATTAAAGAATTTTTTATTGGAGAAGTGTTATTACACAGTAAACGATTTTTTAAACGATGCAAGTAAAAATAAATGAAATCGGTCTCTCTACTACGGTCGATTCCAGACCAAGTTGCAACACCCAAACTGGGTATGTGTACACAATATGCAAGGAAATAAATAAGTTATATACAGCTGATTTTTCGATAAAGTTCCGGAGTGGACATAAGTTTCAATACGAAGAGCAAACAAGTCACTATCAACGTACGGAAAAGTAAGTAAGGAAAGTCAAACTTATGAACTACACGAAAGAGCTATACGCTGCGAGGTAGAAACTTCTCAAATTATTAATGGGTAACTTAGGTTACCGGTTTCAAAACAGATACAAATTACCCTTCTCACAGCGGTCGAATTCGCTTTTTTATGTACCTACATCGTGGGCAAACGAGCAACTGATTCAACTGATGGTAAGTGATTAGCAGCAGCAATAGGGATCTTCGATGCGTGGCCGGCTGAACTCATCCTTCTAACTGGTAACTAGCCACAAACTCGAGCCAGGTATCTCGAACCTCAAATGTCCCAGTTGGTAATAGTACTGCGCTAAATATTTGTCCATTACTAGGATAATCTATGAAGGTCTCCGTGCCCGAAGGGTGCAAAAGGGGCTCTATAACTAAGACTACGTTAACCCATCCGCCCGTCAGACAATCAGCGGAGTATCTCTCGAAGTTTGGGAGGTGAATTTTCACAGAATGTTTCAGTCTATTGCCGCTATAACAAGTGAAATTAATAATTCAAATTCCAATAATCTTTATTCAAATAGTCCTTTAAAAAGCACTTTTGACGCGTCAATTATTTACATAGTAGTGATTTGATGGTGATAACTAAATTCGTAAACTTAAAACTAAAGCTATGAGGGTTCCAAACGCGCCCCGGTCTAAGAAGAAGCCCACAACAAACTTAGCTAGGTAGATTTACTTTTTGTTATCACCATCTCACATGCCACTTAAAATTAAATTAAGAGCTATCTTATTAGAGCAATATTTCATACCCAAAATTACTTTAAGTAAGCGGGTACTTCTAGTACACTACTAGCTACTACCCACACATGAAACTTGTTTTTAGGAATTCTATGAAAATCTCATTAAAGTCAATACTATGTAGTGTTTACTGAGAACTTCGTTAGCGAGTCCAACTCGAACGTAGCTGATTTTTTTGTTGTTAATTCGTAGACAACTTTGAGTCTTACCAGCTAAGCTTTGGCATAGCCGGGTAACTCTTGATATTATGAATTCTGTTAGCCGTTTGATGAATGAATTGTATTTCGAATGGATGATTTTAGGGCACTCCAGAGGAATTCTTAGCTCGCCCAAGGAATGGAATCGAGTACCGTTATCCGTAGTTCAAATATGCCACTAGACCAACAAGGCTGTCAACAATACCAAGATTATCACTGTCATCATAGTCGGGACGTATTTACAACATGAACCTTCGCTGGGAATCCCGTAATGTCGCATTTCCAGATAAAATCACTACAATATAAAACGATAAGAGCAAAATCAATAGAGCCCTGAACAAAGTTTAAAAATAGATACCCGATTTACGTCGTTGGTAGGTATCAACAGTTTACCGTGTTCGGGATATTTCACAATTCACGTTGTGCGAAATGAAACGAGATACTCTGAACAGGGCTATTAAAAGGATTTCATTTTGCTTTTCCACTCTCTGTTACCACACGTAAAAGGGATATTTTAGTAAGTATAAAATTTCCATTGGGAGTACAAAATGATACTTTCAAAAGCAAACTTTTAATGCTGAATAAATAATTAAATCCTGGTATCCAAACGACATACATAGATCCGGTCCAACTGTTACACATAGAAACTAATCGCAACCTCAAAAGATGAAAGGTTCCAGTGACCTTTAGACTTTGAGTTGATACTTCGTGTAAGTGCATTTGCCGAGTTTCTTGCAAGCTTTAAACCGCCCTGACCCCAGATACAAAAAGGCCCTTAAATTCTTTAATCGTGTGATTCCATGGGTACGCACTGTCAAATATCTAGGTGTAACCTTTGATAGTCGCCTGTCCTTTTCGCCGCACATACGTAGAGTCAGTCAGAAAGCACGTTTTGTTCAACCAATAGGGTTAGTTTAATTAATAGACAGTCCGAAAAAAAAATTGCAAGCTTTTACGTGAAGTTTTCCTACTAACCGGTAATGGTTACTAACGATTCCGTAGGGAGAGAAGATTGGGGTTCAAACCCCCTAAATTGCTGGCTGCTTGCTAATCGGTTTCTAAGCGTGAATATAGAACAGTATTTCTTTGTCCTTAGGATGGTAAGAAGGCAGAAGCATCCCACCGGACCTGACCTTAAGCTGAGAATCAAACCTAGGACTCCCATTTAACATGACACGTTGGTACGTGTCGTGTACGGTTGAAGCTGCGTTGAAGTGATAGTTTCTTATGAAGGCCTAGCAGTGATCTCCGGCTACTATTGTAACGAATCTCCCCGTTGGTAAAAGAACCAGCGTCACCGAATTTTCTCAAGAAGTCGCGATGGTAATTAAAATAATTAAGCTGAAATGTTTGCGCTTTATTTATTTTAGTTTGAACGTGCTAATATCTGGAACTACTAGGATACTAGTAGTTCCTGATATTAAGTTTTTTGAAGATTTGAAGTTTTTTAACATAAGATTGCTTAAATCTTAGGGAAGACTGAATATATGGCATTTTTTTGCAAGGAATTACATGAGGGATGAAATTTTATAAAAGTCCGAAGTTCAAGAGATGTATATTATTATTTAGGATGACAATTAATATAGTTAAATACAATTTTATTTGTTACAACGCGCAAAGCTCAGGGGACATCAGTTGGGTTTTAAAATATTATGAAAGCTCATTTCAAAATCACCCTACGTCCCTCAGGAATCGAACTAATTTCCTGTACTGATTTTAAAGCGGCAATACAGTTTTCTTTTCTGTTTAAGATTTATAAAATTAAATATAAAAGTTATTTTTATTCTATATTCTTATGTTCGATGTTCGTGAGAATTTTTTTGTACTGATTTTGAGCTGTTCTTCTACTCGCCTGTTATGTAAATTTTGCAACAGCTTTTTAGCTTTTTTATCTATTTTTAGTTTTTGCTCCAATACCAATTTATTCAATGAATCTAAGATTTGAAGCGGTGATAGCCTAGTGGTTAGGGCGTCAGCCTCCTAATCAGAGGTCGGCGGTTCGAATCCGGGCATGCACCTCTAACTTTTCGGAGTTAAGTATGTTTTAAAACGATTAAAATATCACTTGCTTCAACGGTGAAGGAAAACATCGTGAGGAAACCTGCACGCCTGAGAGTTCTCCATAATGTTCTCAAAGGCGTGTGAAGTTTGCCAATCCGCACATGGTCAGCGTGGTGGACTATGGCCAAAGCCTGCTCATATTGAGAGGAAACCCGTGCTCTGTAGTGAGCCGGTAATGGATTGATCATGATGATGAAGATTTCAAAATAAATGTTCAAGCACCAAAAATACTCTCGCCTTAACAGAATTCCAAATGTACCAAACGTGCTTAGAATGTTCGGGTATTTCATCAAAGCAACAAAATTATATTTGCGTCTAATTGTATACAGTATGTATGTATTCAGCCGAGGACATAAGTTTGTATCGCACTCCTGGCTTACTTTTACTCTTAAAGAGATGAAAGTAAAGTGTAACGTAACAAAATTCGACGGATGGTTCGTGCTTAGTTACAATTCCAATATCAGATAGGATCATGACCCAGAAACTGAGATTCTGAATTGATATTACTATTGGAACGCTAAATCAGACGGCCGATGACCAATCGTTATTATCAAATCTGATTTATTGATACGTTTCTCTGATATTACCAAAAGTCTTTCTATATTTTTTCATAGAAAAATTTATGTATGAGAGATCTAAATACTGTCCGTATTCTCTGATAATAGCTTTACCTGAACAAATATTTTATGTTATTTGTCTAATAAAGTTTAATCAATTAATTTAAATTACGGGTTCTACAAGGTGGTGTTCTATCTCCTCTCCTTTTTTCTATTTATAAATTAATGATCTCGATTCCTTACCTTATGATATTTATTTAGATAATATTCAAATCTATGTGGAAACTTTTGTCAGTTTTAGAAATATCTGCAGACATTTCTTAAACTGTAAGAAAATTTAATGCAGACCTTATAGCAGGCAGTGGCTGGAGAAGGTCTCACGGTTTTCTTGATAATGATAACAAATCTAAGGTATCTCTCATTGTCTCTCTATGTAATAGATAGGCAAGTTGTTGAAGATTAACTTATCTGCTATACCTCGTGTTACTTTGGCAGTTCTTTGTAACCTTTAACCAAAACTGTCTTCTTCTTCTTCTCGCGAGGAATCGCGAGTACCGCCCAGCTTTTCAGCCTCGCTAGAGACAAGGCAAAATATGCCATTTTGACTGCCAACCTTCACTAGTTGGAGAGGCACCTAAAGAAGAAGAAGAAGAAGAAGAAGAAGCAAGTGGTAAATATTAGCTAGAACGTTTGGTATAAAGTATTGGTCATACCCGTCGAGGCCGCTGCCTCTTAGTTCCTGTCGTATAGGTAGCCTGGCAGATATATCATTCAGTAATAATATCACCTATCGCTTCTAGTATAATGAAGTTTATCCAAAGCATATTTTTTTTTTCTTTTTGTATTTGGTATAAAGATGCTGTTATAAGATCTAATAACAGGTTAACCCTCATTTGACGGACCATTCCAAGGCAGTGAGAGGATATTGCAAGGAACGTGTAGGCTTTTTTGTGCAGGAAAAACTAAAATAATATCATACAATACAATGTAATCGTTGGCTGAATCTCATGCTCAGAATAATCAGATAAATTAGTACCTATTTGTTTATCTCGTTTTACTATATTATTTAGTAAAATGATTTATTAGTTATATTAGCATTGTTTTTTTTTCTGTCTACACATTCAATTTATTTATAACATCTGAAACTTAAAATAAACTTTAAATTCAACCTAAAACTACAAAAACTTCAAAAATATTATATAATTACTAAAGTATATTATTAAAAGGAGTCCCTTTAGGCAAGGTTCCGAAGATACTGGCAGCGTATACAATACAAAATACAATTAAGTAATTTGTATAGTTAGGTAGGGAGTGGGGTTTTTAAAGAATAAACTTTAACTACATTTTACTGCAGCAAAGCCGAAAATTCAATTTCCGCGCCGGAAATGTCGCAATTGATATAGTCAAATCCATTATTAAATTGTAAATACACGGGTAAGTATAATGACGAATAAATTAATGGGATTTCAAATCATCATAATCATGATGAACACATTGCCGCGCTCAATACAGAGCACGGGTCTCCTCTCAATATGAGAAGGGTTTGGCCATTGTCCACCACTCCAGCCATGTGCGGATTGGCAGACCTCACACACCTTTGAGAACATTGAGAACTCTCAGACTTGCAGGTTTCCTTAAGATGTTTTTCTTCACCGTTGAAGTAATTGATATTTTAATTACTTAAAAACGCATATACTCATAAGAGATGCATGCCCAGAATCGAACCCCTGACCTGCCAATAGGCTATCACAGGCTTTTTTTCCTGATACATCATCGTAACATAGTTAATTTCATAATGTAAAGGTTCAATTGTATTGGCCGATTTTTCGCTCCAGACTGGTCGACACGATGGATCTATTATAAATATCAATATAGCTATTTTTTTTTTAGTTTTAAATTTACGAATGTTATTATCACCATCAGCTAACCTTAATACAAGTTATTGATGCGTTATAAGTGCTTTTGAAAGGATTATTTTTATAGATATATTTTTTTAAAGTTTCTCGTGAAACCTCCATAGTTTTTTATAAAATGTTTGTTTCTTTAACCCCTTTTTTTTTGTCGTGGTGCAAAAGCTTTATGGCTACCTCCGACCGCTGGGCAGGACGGAGATTATGTCGGACTCTCCCCCCCCCCCCCCCTTATCGTTGGGGTATACCCGAACTAAAAACCACCACAGCGTGTCCCACTCGCTGGATTTGCTGAACGCCTGGGGAACATTGTTTCTTTAACCCTAAGTACAGGGTGACTTTAACAAGTAGAAAAATAAGGGAGAACGAAATAAAACAGCCGAAAAATCGATGTAGGCAATTTTATATGGCGTGCCGTTCTTAGCAAACAAGTTCGATTGCAAAGAACGATCGCTCCGTTTGAAGACGTAACGATTTCCTTAGTATTCATATTAGCAAAGGGTCGTGCAGGGGACGACCCTTTGCTATTCTCACGTTCATAAATGAAGAAGCAAATTGTTATATGCAAAACGAGGTAACACATAGCAATAGTTACGAATAAAATTGGTCATAGGTGGTAATCAACGAAGTAAAACAGTAAAAATATTTCTGAACTTTACTTAGTGCAGTCTTGATTAATCCTATTTGATAGGAGTATGGTTATAATATAATATGTTATAAGCGATGGCTGTTAGCCCATCTAATCTTTGTATTTTTTATACACTACAAGTTAGCTTTTGATGGCTATCTCACCTGGTGGTAAGTGATGATACAGTCTAGGATGGTAGCGGTTCACGCTAAAGCGCTTGGCGACACGTCTTTGTCTCGATGATGATGATGAATGATATAGTTTCGAGAATGGCTCTATGTGCCTTAACGACCTCGTCCGTCCGTCACCTTTAAAGTGGGAGGTCCTGAGTTCGATTCCTGGCTCGAGTCTGGTCTGGTGGAAGACTCCGGCCGTGGCTAGTTGCCTCCCTATCATAAAGTGTTCCGGCATGATCAAACGCGTAACCATCTTAGACTACAGCATCACTCACCATCAGATGAGATTGCCGTCTAGGGTTAACTTGTAGTGTTACGTAAATAACAAAAACTTGATATTGAATAAAAAGTTTTCTTCTTTTTAAAACAATAGGAAGGTAATTTTTAAGCAGGTGTAATATTAATTGGACATTCCCATTTCCCGTCTATTCAAATTCAAATTCAAATTCAAAATAATCTTTATTCAAATAGTCCTTAAAAACTTTTGACGCGTCAATAATTTACATAATACTTATTTCATGGTGATAACTATATTCGTAAACTTACAACTAAAGCTATGAGGGTTCCAAACGCGCCCCGGTCTAAGAAGAAGCCACAACAAACTTGACGGGTTTTTTTGATTTCGTTATCACCATTTCTCATAATGAATAATAAATTATAGTACCTATGGAGATAGAGCAATCCACACCCAAGCTTTTTTATCGTTTATATAATCCTTAATATTGTAATATGATTTTTCTACAAGCTTTCGTTTTATAAAAACTATATTAGGGATAGTTTAACTCTAACCAGTATGTACAATGTTCTGTACAAATGAACTTTGTAATCGGTCAACGGGCAAGAGCGGTGTACATCTAGTGTCTACTTAGGTAAGCTTTAACGTATATTATGCAAGAGTTCCGCAAAGACCTAAGGTAAAAAGATTTCCTTTATGCATTCGGTACGGATTACCTTTGTACCAGTGCACAAGTGTGGATCCGCCGCTAGTTTATAACTAGTAATGAAGAATGGGATTCATCATGATCAACCCATTACCGGCTCACTACAGAGCACGGGTCTCCACTCAATATGAGAAGGGTTCGGCCATAGTCCTGGTGGTGGTCGCTGGCCATGTGCGGATTGTCAGACTTCACACGCCTTTGAGAACATTATGGAGTACTATCAGGCGTGCAGGTTTCCTCACGATGTTTTCCTTCACCGTTGAATCTCCGAAAAGTTAGAGATGCGTGCCCGGATTCGAACCGCCGACCTCTGTTTAGGAGGCTGACGCCTAACCACTAGACTATCACCGCTTTCATAATGGGATTATCCAATGGTAATAAATCAATGGAAGCCAGCCGTTAAGCTGTTCTATATCACGCCATTCAGTTAAGATGTAAAAGTCTATCGTCACTAGAATACTTGTTGAATAAATCAGTAGCTGATTACTAGTTACCTTGTAATAACTTCTTTTACTTCTTTACAGGGTAGCCCTGTCGGCAATCTCACTTAGGGATGGTGCAGTTTAAGATGGTAGCAGGCTAACCTCTTAGGTGTATGGTACGTACGTACCATGATGTCGCGTAGAAAGCATTGTGGGTTAGGTTAGGTTAGGTGGGTGTGGGACTAAAAATCCATTGTTTTGAGGTTAAAAAAAGTTACAAATGTATATTTATATTATAAAACTATAATGCTACTAATCTCCGTGTTTTGAGGTAAATAAATAGTTAGTTTAGTTAGTTTATAAGTTATGATGTTATATTTTTTTTTAAATTTTTAGTTTTAAGTTAATCTAAGATTTATTTTAAGTTATAGTTGTATTCTTGAAATTTAATACACCATACTGTAGTACTATTTTAATGTGTATTTCGTAAGTTTTTCTAATTACTTGTACTCTTTTTTACCCTGTTACATAAAACGTACGGCAAGGAAGCTTTATTTTTCATTAGTAATAATTACAGCCAGCAAAATTGCTGCCTCTATTATTAAAGGCGGTCTTTTCCACTTTAGGACCATCCGACCAAAGTACCATGTTATCATTTACTTACTAACTTATGTTTAAACTTATTCCTTATCATAGTGGTGCTGGCCAAGTAGACTACTCTCCCTTAAGAATACCACCACATCAGACTTGTACGTTTTGATTCAAGCAATGCTAAATCAAACATTCATCTAATGTGAAGTCTGCCAATCAAAAGTGAGGACACCTATACATCGCATCCTGTCTTGTGCCGCTTGCGAATCACAGACACTCTTTCATCACACATTATCATGTCAACCTTATAATATTTATATCATCATCATTATAATTATATATATATTTATATATATTATAACGTGCGTAGAGGTTCTAGTGGAAGATTTTGTGTGGTGTTATATTATACAAATCTCCCGCTTGTCGGCGGAATATAGCAAATTATACTTGCTGTTTATTGTTTATCATGGACTTCCGCAAAGTAACGCCTGCTTCTATTCATTACATTTGGGAAAAATATTGCATAACAACAAAAATGAAGTTGTATTTGTATTGTGTTCTGTTTCACGTTCGGCCACAGGGTGGCTTCATCTATTTCTATTTAATCTCAGGTTCTATCAAATTCATTCTACAGCAGAGATTACCTAAGATAACCTTTACGTACAGTTATTTCGTATTTTTCACTAATTAAATTCTTCGTGGGCACCAACTAATTTGCCCGCTAGTCTGCTTTAGGCCAGCCCCCCGGGCAAATTAGCAAACGGGAAACAAAGGACTTCGTATTTGGCTTACTGTTTATCCTGTTTAAAATTTTAACACTGAATATTAAACTACAATAAAAGCAGTATGTAATAGCAATATAAAAGTGTTTCTCTTCTACGCTCTTTATTTATTTATTAGGAAGCCAACGGTATACAAAGAAATATTTATATATATTTAAAGACAAATTATGTATACTTAGAACTATCAATGTATACTCACTTACAGGCTCACTCGACATGCATAATATAAAACTTAAAATAATAATCTTAAACTAAAACATTTTTTGCTAAAACAAAAACTATAATAATCTCTTCTACGTGTCTCTATATTTTTCGGTTGATTAACCTTATGGTGCCCGCTCTGGGTCTTCTCCGAATTATTCAACTGATTCCTTTGCTTGATTCGATAATTGAATTGGACCAAATTCGTTTTCAATAGTGATTTTAGTTGTGAAACCGCAAAAATTGATTCCTGACTTGTACATCGAATTCCACTTGACCTAAACATAAGCCGAACTTTTCGATGGGTTTGCAATTTAATTGGAGGCGCAAAATAATATTTATACGTGCTAGCAACGTCAGCGTCAATTTGGACAAAAGCCAATCTAATCTTAACTAAATTCATTAGATAAATTTGTCCCAATAAAACATTTTTGCGAGCGTTATGCGTTTCCTATACACTAGAGCATTTCATTCCGAATTATTGATCTAACTGAAGATTTGAATGTCCCTAATAATGAAAAACAGGACCTTTTCCATTACCCATTTTTTCACCTTAAGCTCAGTGAATTTAAATCAACTAAGAGTTAAAAATACCGAGGGTAGTTTGTTAAAAACTTCTAACCTCCAATACTTTTTGTTGTTGCAGATTTTGATATGAAAATAGCCTGGGATACGAAGTATTATAAGACATACAGGTATCAGTCATTGTTCAAATAATCATCGGATGCAATTTCAATATCAAATACAAATGCTTGAATTTAATTTTTTTTATAGACACCGCAGTTTACTTTTTTTTTTACATACTACAAGTTAGCCCTTGACGGCTATCTCACCTGGTGGTCAGTGATGATGCAGTCTATGATGGTAGCGGGCTAACCTGTTAGGGGTATGGTAAACGCACTCCTAATTGGTTTCTACGCGACATCGTGCCGGAACGTTAAACCGCTTGGCGACACGTCTTTTTTTTATCCACTACAAGTTAGCCCTTAACAGCAATCTCACCCTAGTAGTAAGTGATGATGCAGTCTAGGATGGTAGGGGTATGGTAAACACACTCCTAATTGGTTTCTATGCGACATTGTGCCTGAACGCTAAATCGCTTGGCGACACGTCTTTGTCGGTAGGGTGATAACTAGCCACGGAAATACAAAATGCGTGGAAACAAAATATACTCTGTTAGGTAGTAGGTATCTGACCTACCGAACTTTTGTAAAACAATCAATACTTCATCAGGCCGTCACAGTGATGTGTGTGCGTATATGCGAGATGTACGCACACACATCTATGTGGCGTGATTCAGCGCGTATTCCATCGACACGCAATTTTTCAGCACTCCTCGCGGCTGTATTACCTACGGCAAATGTACCTAACGTATCATGTACCAATATGTACGTTATGTGTATCGATTTTATCAAAATGCAGGCAGACTAGTGACCAACCGGCGATCGAGTTATTTTGTAGACAGACTGTCACGTTAATATAAATGCGAAAGTTTATTACATATAAACTAGAGTATATGCTTGACATGATACCATCATCATCATCATGATCAACCCATTACCGGCTCACTACAGAGCACGAGTCTCCTCTCAATATGAGAAGGGTTTGGCCATTGTCCACCACTCTGGCCATGGGCGGATTGGCAGACTTCACACGCCTTTGAGAACATTACGGAGAACTTTCAGGCGTGCAGGTTTCCTCATGATGTTTTCCTTCACCGCTGAAGCAAGTGATGTTTTAAATTTTTAAAAACGCACATAACTCCGAAAAGATAGAGGTGCGTGCCCGGATTCGAACTGCCGACCTCTGATTATGAGGCTGACGCCCTAGCCACTAGGCTATCACCGCTTCACATTTTCTCAATATTTGTACACAAATTACTTTACGTTACAACTTTTGAACAGTCTTAAACAATTACATTTCCAAAGATAGTTATTTCGTAATAAACATAATATTGTATCACCAAAACCCGGGAGCTTATCTTGTTGGATTAGGTGTGAGTCAAAGGGATCGTTGCGAGTAAATATCTCCTACGTGCGCTCCTACATCTACGGATGTATAAGGGATGAGCAGATTTCCTGTATCGATTAATTCCCGCCAACGTGTGGAAGTGTACCTACTTAATGTCTGTCTAAGGAATCTCGTCTGCATCTTTAACATTATCACTGATAACAAACCGTCGATTGGTTGCAATCTGATTGCTGATAGTATCTACTTAGTTTCGAGCATCAATTAAAAATCCGATTACTATTAATTTGTGTAAAGAAAACTAGTGAAATCTTATTAATGTGATTTTGTTTACTGTACTAGAGCGGTTTGTCGGATTTCATATTTCACGGATTCTTGAAATCCAGTTCTTCAAGCCCTGGATTTAAGTTGCTTGGTCATGTTTCAGATTCTGACATTTTGGATATATGAGCATAACATTAATTGGACCCAAATTAGATTGACGTAAACGCTTATTACTAATTAGTTTAGTAGTTCGTTTTATTTACGTGAGCTAAACCTTTTTTGTATATAGCATTTGTATTTTCTTTTTATTCATCATCATCATCATCAGCCAACATTAATCCACTGCTGGACATAGGCCTCTTTTAAGTAGCGCCAACTCTTCCTGTCTCCGGCCTTTTGCATCCAGTCGATGCCCGCCACCTTTCGGAGGTCATCACTCCACCTGGCCGGAGGACGGCCCACACACCGTTTGCCGAGACGTGGTCTCCACTCGAGGACCTTCCGACTCCAACGTCCGTCGGTTCTCCGACAAACGTGACCAGCCCACTGCCACTTCAGTGTGCAAGCCCTTCGAGCTATGTCGGTTATCTTAGTTTTTTGCCGAATCACCTCGTTACGGACTTTATCTCTCAAAGAGATTCCGAGCATTGCTCTTTCCATGGCACGCTGAGCGACTTGAAGTTTGTGGACTAGCCTCGCTGTCAGTGTCCATGTTTCGGCACCATAAGTCATGACGGGTAGGACGCATTGATCAAAAACTTTTGACTTTAGGCATTGTGGTATGGATGAAGAGAAGACTCGGCGGAGTTTGCCAAACGCGGCCCAGCCTAGCTGCACCCTCCTATCGATCTCTTTCTCGAAACTGTTTTTTCCTAACTGAAGAATTTGTCCAAGGTATGTATATTCTTGAACAGTTTCGAGAAAAGACTGACAGACTGTGATCGGCCCCGGAACAACCAAATCATTGAACATAACCTTGGTCTTGTCATAATTCATCCGGAGTCCGACACGCTGGGAAACATTGTGTAGGTCATCGAGCATCTGTTGAAGTTCCTGCAGCGAACTTGCAATGATAACGATATCATCAGCAAAACGGAGGTGTGAAATGAGCTCGCCATTTATGTTTATACCCTGTTCTTTCCAGTTAAGCGTTTTAAATATATCTTCCAAAGCATTAGAAAAGAGTTTCGGAGACAAAACATCGCCCTGTCTCACCCCTCGATGTAATTGGATCGGTCTTGTAGACGCACCTTGTAACTGGACAGACATAAACGCTGCGCTGTACAAGCATTTCAACACTTCGATGTATCGCCAATCTACTTGGCATCGCTGCAGGGACTCCAGAACAGCCCAGGTTTCGATGGAGTCAAACGCTTTCTCATAATCCACGAATGCGAGACACAGAGGCTGTTTGTACTCATTGGACTTCTGTATAATCTGCCTCAATGTGTGTATGTGGTCTATGGTGCTGTAGCCACTCCGAAACCCTGCCTGCTCCGGTGGCTGGAAATCATCGAGTCTTCGTGATAGACGGTTCGTAATGACCCTTGAAAACAACTTATAAATGTGACTAAGGAGCGAAATAGGACGATAGTTTTTTAAAAAAGTTTTGTCACCCTTTTTAAAAAACAAAACCACTATGCTTCTGTTCCACGCCTTTGGAGTTCTCCCATTCTGAATAACAGAATCAAATAGCCTCTGTAGCTCCTTCAGTATGGGTATACCTCCAGCTTTTAGAAGCTCTGAGGTGATCCCGTCTTCACCAGGGGCTTTTCCATTTTTTTGTTGTTTCAGGGCCAACGCAATCTCATCCACACTTACCTCCGGAAGATCTTCAGTAAAGTGGCGGGTAAGCTTGGCTCGGGGGTCTTGGTCGCTGGCCTCAGGCTGAGGAACTCGCGACTCATATAGCTGACTGTAGAAGTCTGCTATCTCGGCGAGTATCTCGGGCTTTGTGCTAACAATTCTGCTACTTGAGGTCTTAAGCTTAGTTATATTGCTTCTTCCAAGATTTTGGGTAAACACCTTGGTGCCTCTGTTTGCCTCTATAGCTTTAATGATATTTCGTGTATTGAGGCACCGAAGGTCTCGGCGTATCGATTTTTTGACCTTTTTGTTCATGGCTTGCTGTTCTGCCACAGTAGAAAGAACATTTTCGCGCCTCTCTTTCATAAGTTGTAGAGTCTCACCTGTGAATTTAGACTTTCTGCCAACAGATCTCCTTCCACAGAACCTGCCACCTTCTTCTCTGATGATTTTTGCCACGGTTTCGAAATCCTCGTCAATATCAACCGAAGGTTGCAAAGCTTCAAACCTGTTTTTAAGTTCGATCTGGAAACGTTCTGAGCCAGCGTCGGTCTGAAGCATTGTAGGCCGGAGCGTAGACTTCATCATTCGTTTTCTTTCTACCTTGTATTTTATATTAAGTGTGCCTCGAACGAGTCTGTGATCACTTCCTGTGTTAAATTTATTGATTACAGAGACATCGTTAAATATGTAGCGCTTATCCGTCATAATGAAGTCTATTTCATTTTTTGTTTTACTGTCTGGGCTTTTCCAAGTCCACTTTCTTTGAGGACTTTTCTTGAAAAATGAGTTCATCAAGTAAAAGCCCTTCATCTCAAGGAAATTTACTAGCATCTGGCCCCTGTGGTTTCTGGTACCATATCCATGCTGCCCTAAAACAGATTCAGAACCGCTCTGCATGCCAACCTTCGCATTGAAGTCTCCCATGATAACGTTGAAGTGGGTCTTAGTGGTGTTGTTTAAGGCTGTAGCAATGTCGTCATACATAATTTCGACTTCAGTATCCGAGTATGATGATGTTGGTGCATACACTTGGACCACCTTCAACAAGTATCTCTTGGTCAGTCTTATTATAAGATACGCAACACGTGATGACACACTAGATATTTCGACAACGTTATTAGTGACGATTCTGTTGACGAGGAATCCGATTCCACCTTGTGATGGGCTGTCTCCTTGCCGATGGTAGAAAAGGTGTCCGGATTCTGAAGTTGTGGTATCCTCTCCTTCTCTACGGACTTCGCTCAATCCCAGAACATGCCATTTAACATTTTCCAACTCTTCCTCAAGTTCTGCGATGCTTTCATCGAGTCTAAGTGTCCGTCCGTTATACGTCGCCAAAGTCAGTTGATTTAGGTAGCCTGCCGTCACCCGGAGATTCTTAGCACCCCCCGCCCCACAATCTCTTCGACTGCTACCAAAGCCGAAAGGGTGGAAGTTTCTTTTTATACAAATAAATAAATAAAAATAAAAAAAAGATATAATATATTTCTTCCTGGGTTTGAATCCCAGCTCGAGTTATTTTTTATACTGTATTGTACAATAAAACTGTACATAAGGCGAATTTAATGCTAAAAGCATTGTCCACCAGTCAACCTTGGAACATTAAGAAAAGTAATGGTAGGCGCACGAACAAAAAAAAAAGAAAAGTCGAGTCTGGTCTAAGGGAAGGCTTCGGCAGTAGGTAGTTAAAACCCTACTGGTAAAGACATACCTTAAATATAGAAAGCTGGATACTTACGGAATAGAGATAATGGCGCATGGAAGTCCCTGTAAAATGCACTAAAATTAGTGGCAGATCTTTCAGCTCAGTAGCGATAAGTGCAACGCTGAATTTCGTTACTAATAGAAATAAACAAAGCAAAACTTTGTTTTTTTTTATCAATATCAGCCAATCATCATCATCATCATGATCAACCCATTACCGGCTCACTACAGAGCACGGGTCTCCTCTCAATATGAGAAGGGTTTGGCCATAGTCCACCACGCTGGCCATGTGCGGATTGGCAGACTTCACACGCCTTTGAGAACATTATGGAGAACTGTCAGGCGTGCAGGTTTCCTCACGATGTTTTCCTTCACCGTTGAAGCAAGTGATATTTTAAATTTTTAAAAACGCACATAACTCCGAAAACTTATAGGTGCGTGCCCGGATTCGAACCGCCGACCTCTGATTAGGAGGCTAACGCCCTAACCACTAGGCTATCACCGCTTAATATCAGCCAATACGTATGCAAATTGTATACACTTATTCATTCTATAGGGTTTAAAATATTGTTGCCAGAGTTGTAAACGAATCTCTAAACAAAATTTTTTACACAATGCTACCTGTATAAAAGCACTGCTTTTGAACGTGTCAATTAGCTTGGTTTAGAGATTTGTGTTCAACGGAGTTAGGACCTTCGCGTCGAGCAACCAACCCAAAGGGGAATTAGTACCATTACGTCGATCAGGGGAACATAAGGAGTGAGTAATGGTGAATTCACAGACCTATGAACCTAAATATTATAATATAATATAGATATAAGTTATCTTAACTGCAGTACGCCAACTATTTATCTGCTAACAAAAGCCCATCGTTAAGGAAAATAAGACACTATGTTCCATACCCAATGGAAACGGACAAACGATAACCTAGCTTACATAACATAAAAAACACATAACATAAATGTCAAAATACTAAATTGTCAGTTTAATCCGTCGTTAAATTTTACTACGACAGAAGATCTGGTTTTTTACCTCCTAACACTGAGTTAATGTATACTGATTTTAATCACTACAGACTTATAAATTGAATGAAAGTAAATGTCACTCTTGTTTACGTTTATTGATGAAGATAATGACGTTCTACACAGTCCTGGATCTATGTTTTGTTAAAGCTGGAGAAAAAATTACATTAATCCATTCCCCGTGCAGCGTGAGAGTTTGTTTTTTAACCCAATTATTGTTTTAGCGCATGAAATCGGCACCCCCTTTAAAGGGTGCCTAGGGCAAACCCCTTTGCATATCCCCCGCCCTAAATTAGGGCTTACCGGTACGATGAATACAAATGTAGTTTTGCAAGTGTTTTAGTATGAAGTTTTTATGAGTTACACAAAATTAAACATCTTCCATTGCTGGATATAAATATTTTACAGATATGTGGCATTCATTAAAAGCTTCGGCATTTATCACCATTATGTTGGAGGTCCAAAACCATTCTATTCCAACGGACGTTGGTCCTTCTACAGGTTTAACAAGTCCACTGCCGATTAAAATGAAAATGAAAAACAATGAAAAATTATTTATTCACAAATTTTTAACATAACATTTATCCGTTGTTGGGGCATCCTTTTAAGTAAATATTTCGCCAAAGAAGTGAGATCGATTCATGTCGATCTCACTTCTTTGGCGGATTACTTCGTTAAAGTTTTATTTTATAGCAACCTCCTCGGCGACTTTAAATCCATAACCGTATAACTTTTTATGTGTACCAAAACCTCGGTCAAGTTAGCAGTAGGTACTACGTTACTCCAATGTTGAGTATATAACCTGATATGTTGTTCATTTGTATTCACCTCACTGTCAGTGTCCACATTTCGGCTTCATAGATCATTAAGGGTAGAACGCAGCGGAGTGAAGTCCTTTGTTCTCAGATATTGCAGTTCCGGCGCCCAGAACTCCGTTCGACGCCTCCTGGACACTGTTGCTATCCGCATCCATATTTGATTTTTAAAAAATAGCATAATACTCAAATTAAAAGTTATTTATATATTTTTAAACTGTGTTCAATGTGTGGCAATCTCACCTGATGGTAAGTGATGATGCAGTCTAAGATGGTAGCGAGCTAACTTGTTGAGGGTATGGTAGACACACCCCTTATTGGTTTCTGCACGACATCGTGTCGAAGTAAAACCAGCGAGAGGGACATGCCGTGGTGGGTTTTAGTTCGGGTATACCCCCCTTCGGGGGTGAAGTCCAACATAACCTGCTTCCCACCCAAGGTTACGGAGGTAGCCATAAAGCTTTTCCACATTTCACGACATAAAAAAAAGGGTGGTAACTAGCCACGGCCGAAGCCTCCCACCAGACCAGACTCGAACCGGGAATCGAACCCAGGCCCCCCAATTTTATAATGCGACAGCGCAAGCACTGCGCGACGAAGGTCGTCAAAAAAGCCTAATTGTACTAATGACTTACTTCTATTAAACTAAAAACCACTTGTGTTTTATATGTAGTTCGTTGATTGATAGTCGGGCCACCTGATGGCAAGTGATTGCACGTGAGCATCTGCAGCACCACAGAAGCCACCGATGCGTCAAAAGGCCAGACTCGAGCTGGGAATCGATCCTGGGGTTCGCTTTTTGAATTGTAATGCGCACGCGCTGCGCCATGAAGGTCTTCAGGATTATCTATTTTATCATGACCGCGTTGCACTGCCAACAGCCGGTCTGACACAGAATTATAACAAAAAACGGATAAACCGGATCGGGTTTTTGTTACACCGCATGTACAATTAAGTATTATCTATACAAATAAATAAAATTTGAGTGTCTATTTGTAATATATATTATACATATGCATACGGTACATACACCAAAATAATTTTTTTTTACAATTTTTGTCTGTCTGTCTGTTCCATCGAATCTCTGAAATGGCTGGACCGATTTTTACGGGACTTTTATTGGCAGGTAGCTGATGTAATAAGGAGTAACTTAGGCTATTTGATTTTAGAAAAGTCTTATTTTAGAAAAATAAAGTAATGTTGCAATGTCCAAGTACTGTCCAGTACCATGCGCATGCCAGCACTTCTCCGACCAACGAATTCATATCACAAAGGGTGCCATTAACTTTTTTTGATAAATTCCACGTCGACGAAGTCGCGGGTACAGCTAGTGTTAAAATAAAAATAAATAGCATTTAATATATGAAAAATAAAAGTTAAGAAGAGAATTACACATCATATTTCGGTTTTAACATTTGATTGAGAGCAAAATCTGCCATAATGAATATTTATTGATTCTTATACAAAATTTTACACGTGTCAGCGATGCGATGATTTTGTCTTGCGACACGTGGCTGCTAATCTAAATGATCCTATAAAACTTTACGAGAAAATAGAACTAGGTGCTTCGTTGCGAAAAACTAACTTTCTGATTTTTCCTCACGTCCGGGTGAACGACCCGTTGTCATCCGGACGCGGTTCAAAGATTGACGAGTCGAAAATAGTCCAAACCGCAAATACGACAAAGACTGTGTCACCTGCTAGTTGCTTGCTCGGATTTGGACAATACAATATGTTAATTTTACTAACAGCGAAATTATTACGTAACGTTTTCTAGACGAGTGTATTTTTGAATAGCTGTTCATGATGAATGTATAAAGATTTAGGAAAATTTAAATTTTAACATCTAATTTCCGCGAATAATATAATAATTCTTTTCTTCTAATTCAGCAATTTCTTCTATTTCAGCAATTTCTTCTAATTCAGCAATTTCTTCTATTTCAGCAATTTCTTTTAATTCAGCAAAAAAAAAATTGCTGGTCGAAAATCTGGTCAAGACACTACCAAGAAGATTTCTGGTAGTTACTACATTCCGTACTGGTAGTAAAGTCATATTAAATGAAATGACCCAATTACAGAAGTGTACAAAAAATATGCCTGGCATTCTTGATACTAGTATATCTAATCAGAGGTCGGCGGTTCGAATCCGGGCACGTACCTCTAACTTTCGGAGTTATATGCGTTTAAAAAAAAAAAAAATTCACTTGCTTCAACGGTGAAGGAAAACATCGAAACCTGCACGCCTGAGACTTCTCCATAATGCTCAAAGGCGTGTGAAGTCTGCCAATCCGCACATTGCCAGCGTGGTGGACTATGACCAAACCCTTCTCATATTGAGAGGAGACCAGTGCTCTGTAGTGAGCCGGTAATGGGTTGATCATGATGACTATTACTATCTTTAAATAAACTTGAACAGACATTTAGAGTACATTTTTAAATAGTAGTAAATTAATCAATCTAACTAATCCAAAATCTAGAACCCTCAGATTGAATTTACCAGCGCTGTCCTCGTTTTACATCTCCCATGTCGATAAGGATGGCTCTACTAACTTCATTTTAATCCGAAGATTGCAGATTAGATTGATTATTAACTTAGTAGTAGCAAATCGTACGCGATAGCGTATATGCTTGAATACACCAATCAAATTAGTGGGAGATGACGTTATCATTTTGCCGTGTTATCTCCCGATAATCTTATTGACAAGCGTGTCTCCGATCCATTGAAGACACACTCTGTAGAATTAAATACAACTAACAGTTTGCGTCGATGACATAGTTTGACATGGAATAAACATATGCTCAGAATGAAGCATACATCTTTCAACTTAAGCATGCTAGTCACATTGGAAATGTCACCCCAATTTTTATCCTAGAACAAAATCATTTTTGTTTTTGAGATAATCCAAGTTTCGTGTAATAAAATCAAGACAAGATGTCTTGATTTTATTAATCTTGTCTTTTGTCTCCATTTTGTTACTTGTAGTTATGATTTAAGACACTCGGGCCAGATAAGTTTGTAAGAATATGATCTACCTAGGCTATTATTATCTACACTGTTCCAATATCCAATAACTCATTAATTAAGAATTGATCAACGTCATGATATTTTTATACACTACAAGTTGGCCCTTGCCGGCTATCTCACCTGGTGGTAAGTGATGATGCTGTCTAGAATGGTAGCGGGCTAACCGACCATTGATCTAACTGAAGATTTGAATGTCCCTAATTTTGAAAAACAGGACCTTCTCTTCCATTACCCATTTTTTCACCCTAAGCGGAGTGAATTTAAATCAATTAAGAGTTAAAAATACCGAAGGTAGTTTGTTAAAACTTCCAACCTCCATTACTCTTTGTTATTGCAGATTTTGATATGAAAATAGCCTGGGATACGAAGTAGCCGTACAAACAGATAGACATACAGTGTTAAGTCATCGTTCTAGTAATCATTGGATGCAGTTTCGATATCAAATACAAATGCTTGAATTTATTTATTTTTATAGACACCGCAGTTTACACTTTTTTTTATATACTACAAGTTTGCCCTTGACGGCTATGTCACCTGATGGTAAATTATGATGCAGTCTAGGATGGTAGCGGGCTAACCTGTTACGGGTATGGTAAATAAATACTCCTAATTGGTTTCTACGCGACATGGTGCCGGAACGCTAAGTCGCTTAGCGACACGTCTTTGTCGGTAGGGTGGTAACTAGCCACGGCTGAAGCCTCCCACCAGACCAGACTCGAGCCGGGAATCGAACCCAGGACCTCCGACTTTATAATGCAACAGCACACGTACTGCGCCACGGAGGTCGTCAAAATACCCTTACAAGTTAAATAGCTAAGTTAGTTATGTAAATACAAAATATTAAATAAGTCGTTTGCTCTTTTACAGACTAATTTCTATTAATGCAGTTACCATAGCTACCTACTTATTTTTTTACAAATATTCGAATTTCTTAAAGTTACGAAATGCTTATTTCATGTAAAATAACACTGGTTTTACAGCCAATGTAGAGATTCCACGCTTCAGGTCTGTAGTCGGACATGTTTGTCTTTTTTAGTAGACACAGCATAGTTCCGCATGGGAATGTCACATTTTTTTTTATCCACTACAAGTTAGCCCTTGGCGGCAACCTCACCTGATGGTAAGTGATGCAGTCTAAGATGGTAGCAGGCTAACCTGTTAGGGGTATAGTAAACCCATACTCCTAATTGGTTTCTACGCGACATCGTGCTGGAACGCTAAATCGCTTTGTAGGTAGGGTAGTAACTAGCCACGGCTGAAGCCTCCCACCAGACGAGACTCGAGCCAGGAATCGAACCCAGGACCTCCAACTTTATAATGTGACAGAGCGCGCGCTGCGCCACGGAGGACATCAAATCATGTCAAATACTAAAGTTTCAAACATTTCTATGACTAAACAAGATGAGAAGAGCAGGGGAACTGACTCCAGTCCAAACTGACTGCTCCTGAACCAGCCTTACTTGCCTCCTGTCTGAGGTTAATAATATACCACCAGCTATTGATTCGCATTTTTGAAAAAAGGATATTAACATTTGTTGTTTTTGATTGCAATAGATGTTTTGTAAATGCAACTAAATGGTATAGTCCTGTCCTGCAATTGAGAAAATATTGCAGATTGCCAAACCCGCTAAATTTATAGAATGTGGTAATTAGAGTTTACTAATACCATACCGTAAACAATTATTCAATTACTACTATTACTAATTAAAACTCATTTATATTGCTTTTCGACCACTTTTAAATACAGCTGTAGCCTTAGTGTAAAGATATGCACACTTGTAGTCATGGATTCCCTTTCGAGTATCGAAACACTATAACTAATCAATTAAAGTAAAATGGACCTTATGGAGATAGAGTCGCAATTTCCATATTACTATTGTTATAATGTCCAAATGTTATATTGTTAAAATGTCCGTTTGGACATATTAAAGGAAGCAACAGATTTTTATAAAGATTTATACTCTGCGGAAGATAAAAACTCAGGTCAAAGCAATTATTGCATCAAAATGAATAGTAACATTACAATCGACTCTTTCAAATACCAAGATATATTAATGTCAGAAATAGAGCACGCAATAAACACGCAAAAAAATGAAAAAACTCCAGGAGAGGACAATATAACCAATGAATTACTGAAATATTTATGTGAGCCTTTGAAGATTCCTCTTAAGAGAATATTCGACAACATTCTAAAAACAGGAAAAATCCCAGAACAATGGTCGAAATCAACAACCGTTCTGCTTTATAAAAAAGGAGATAAAAGTGACTTGTCTAATTATAGACCTATAAGTTTGATGTCAAATCTATATAAAGTATTTGCAAAATTGATGTCAAACCGTTTAGCAAAATCTCTGGAGGAACATCTACCTAGAGAACAAGCGGGATTCCGTAAAGGTTATGCCACTACGGATCATATACAAGTCGTATCACAAATAATGGAGAAGACTACAGAATATGGAATTACCATTTACTTGTGCTTTATAGATTTTACTAAAGCCTTTGATACGCTAGAACACTCAGGTATATGGATCACTCTTAGACAGCAAGGAGTGCAAAAAATATATATAGACGTGCTTCACGATATTTATAAGAAAAATACCTCTAAAATTAAACTTGAACAAGTTGGACCGGAATTTCCCATTCGAAAAGGTGTGCGTCAAGGCGATCCACTTTCACCTCAAATATTCTCGGCGGTGTTGGAGACTGTATTCCGAAATTTAGATTGGTCCGAGAAAGGTATAAAAATAAACGGTGAATACCTCAGTCATTTGCGCTTCGCGGACGACATTATTATCTTTTCAGAATGCCCAAAATCTCTAAACCTCATGATATTAGAACTAGCTAATGAAAGCAAAAAAGTAGGCCTGCCACTAAATAAATCAAAAACAAAGGTAATGACAAATGGCGACCACCAACAACCAATAATCGTGGACGGTAATGAAATTGAATATGTTGACGAATATGTTTACCTTGGACAACTGATATCAGTACGGGACCACGTGGGAAAGGAAGTTAACCGACGTATTGCACTAGCCTGGAAGAAATATTGGAGCTTTAAGGAAATTATGAAGAACCAACAAGTAAATATATCAGTTAAAGCTATACTTTTCGACGTCGCTATTCTTCCATGTTTAACGTACGGCTGCCAAACATGGGCTCTCAGAAAGTCAGATGAAAAAAGACTGGCAGTATGCCAAAGAAAAATGGAGAGGAGCATGCTGGGCATCAAATTATCTGACAAGGTAAGCAACATAAATATTCGCAAAAAAACCAAGGTCAAAGATGTCATCAGCCAAATACGATTACTTAAATTTAAATGGGCTGGTCACATCTGCAGGATGGCAGATACAAAATGGACCAAAATTGCCACAGAATGGCTTCCGCGGAGTAGCAAAAGGAAAAGAGGAAGGCCAAGAAGACGGTGGGCGGACTTGTTCCTTCGCGTCAGTGGCCCGCTATGGACCAGAGAAGCTAAAGAAAGGAAGACTTGGAAAGAGCTGGGAGAGGCCTACGCCAGAGAGGCGACTTCTACCAAACACTTGTGACGATATGATAATACAAAAATTTGACTGAAAATTGTAAAAAAAAAAAAAAAATCAAACATTGACATAACATTGACATTTATTATTTTTTTATTGAATTGGTAGTAGAATAAATGGCTTTTTATTTTTTTATTTTATTTTATTGTTATAATATGTGTGTATGCATGTACTAATCGTGGGTACTAGGTGGAAGAATGGACATGGAATTTGAGTTTTAAAACTATATATTTGTATTTGCCATGACGTTAGTGTAGTTCGATATTCGAAAACGATCTTACGGTTGTGTGCTAACAAATCTTATACTAACAGTAATGATGCCTAATGATTGAGCTTTCAAATTGCTTTTTTTCAAATTGTTCTATCGCCTAGTGGAAAGTCGACCAAGATGTATTTCTACTAAAGAGTCGCCACTCCAGTACCTTGAGACCTCAACGTCTATCGAACCTCCGAGCTATAAGGCACATTAGCTTCAAACAAATTAAACTCAGACTAGTTGACCTTTATATCAAGGTAGAGTTCATTCGTTAGTTGAAATTATTATAAATCCAGGTGCCAAATAAAACAGGAAAAAAATCGTGTCCTCTTTAAAAAAATAAATGTTTTATTGTTCCTTTATCTGGTATATCTGGCTGCCATGTACTAAGAAATATATTAAGTAGGTATATACGGTTTTTAGTAGGTTATTTTTTTGTAGGTAAAACGGCGTTACGGATAGAGTACGCCTTTTATGTACCCTTTGACGTGGCAACCCTAGCCACTCACCTATTTCTATTTAAAAAATCTATACATACTTATTAAGTGTCATTGGCAAATATTAATTAGTTAAATACCTACGCTGTTACCATGTATCATCAGTACAATTAAATATTATCATAATCTATGAGTTTGCATATGCCAATCTAATGTTTCAATTAAAACATACCCGTCAAGGTGCTATGACATTTGAAACAATGGTATTGAAATTGTAGTAGAAGAAAAGCGTTATCATTATCTATTTATCAGAAGAGATGCGCGGGCGCAATCGCTTATTCAAGTAGCATAAAACTACAGTAGCGCGCCAACAACCGGTCAGGGCGCACGTGTGCTGCGCCGTGCAAAAATACCTCGTGGTCGGTCTCCGTTTTGCATATAATTAAAATGGTGAGTGCATTGTGATTAAATTCTAGTGTCAATCATCGTTGTGTGATCATATTTATGTCGCCTTGAAATCATGGAATCGTGTCGATGCACGTGGTTGAACTGCAGTCGTATTAAATTTAATTGTTATATAAAATGGTGTATCAAAAGATTTTTTTTGTTATTATGTACTTTATTTATATAATAAATATTCAAAGGTATATGTTGTCACTAATCTTAAAGATTGACTGACGTATATCATATGCAGAGTCAGTTTTTGAGAGGGGCATCGCATGGCAAAATTCCTTGCTTCGTTGTGAAAAATATCTTTATTGCTCCAATGCGATAAATCCGAACACGTTTTTCGAGGAAATATTTACTGTAATACCTACTGCATTGCCATTCTATGTCATATTTTTTATTTCGCGTAAGAATTATTAAGGCATTTACATATAAGATGTAAGATAGGGATGTTATATCGAATAAGGTCATGAGAAACATCTTCGGAATCTTTCTCATGAAATCTGTCATACATCATCATCATCATCATCATCATGAACAACCCATTACCGGCTCACTACAGAGCACGGGTCTCCTCTCAATGAGAAGGGTTTGGCCATAGTCCGCCACGATGGCCATGTGCGGATTGGCAGACTTCACACGCCTTTGAGAACATTATGGAGAACTCTCAGACGTGCAGGTTTCCTCACAATGTTTTCCTTCACCGTTGAAGCAAGTGATATTTTTTTTATCTGTCATACAATCAATAAGAATTTAAAAAAAAATAGACCCTTGGGCGGTGGGCTGTCCTTACTCCGGGTTGGTAAGTAACCTACTGACAATTACTTAGGAAAATCTAATCAAAAAATTGTTTTATTTTTGCATAGCTAATGAATACATTTTTCTGTGAAGTGTTCATAAAATATAAATCTTATTATTTTTATTCGTGAGGCGATAGAAATAAAACATTCTTTAACTTAAAAAGAACTTATTTTTAGACCTGGGCACTTTTGGTTCCCACAACAAACTTAGCTTATAAAGTTTTTTAATCTTAACTGACTGTCCCAGTCAATTCAAATGAGTCCAGTGTCATATAGACGGGTATATTACACCGACGATGTATATAACATAAAACGTTCATATAATATGTTTTACATCACATTAATAGACATGATGTTATGGTGACAGTGATTAAGACATTTACTATGTTTAAATAAGCTAAGGGATTTTAAAAACTCTTAGGTTATGAACTAACTTAGCCTGTTTATCACCATCTCAAATAATCAATAGTTAATTATAATTAGCAATGAGGTCAGAGCAATTCACATCCAAGCTTTTTTAACGTTTATGTAATCCTTAATAATATCATAATAGGATTTATCAATAATCTTCATCATCATCATGATCAACCCATTACCAGCTCACTACAGAGCACGGGTCTCCTCTCAATATGAGAAGGGTTCGGTCATAGTCCACCACGCTGGCCATGTGTGGATTGGCAGACTTTGCACGCCTTTGCAAGTTTCCTCACAATGTTTTCCTTCACCGTTGAATCAAGTGATGTTTTAATAATTTAAAAACGCACATAACTTAGAAAAAGTTAAGAGGTTTCGAACCGGCAACCTCTGATTATAAGGCTGACGGCCTAACCACTAGGCTATCGCAGCTCAATAATCTTACGTACTTACAATATAAAGCTATGTTTAGCCCAACCACGAGACGGTCCCCAAAGTCAGACAACCCTATCTGTGACTTGTATTATCTCCCACAGGTAATAGAATATAAGCTACGTTTGTCAATGTTAAGTCTCTATGTGGAGTACCTGCCTACCTACCTGTGTTTGTTACCCGCTTTCTTTGCGTGACACCTTAAAAGGTACCACCCAACGGACACGCGGTGTCCACGCAAGTGCAAAGAAGGCATCACGCTCTTTACAACCTTTGCCTAGTTATTATTATCCTCATCTGATAGTGAATTATTATCCTATCTAACATTAATAACTGTCTACCTATTTATATTAAATTCTATTTTATTGTTGTCTTAATAAATTTAAAAAACTTTAGACACTTTCAATTAATGAAATAAAAGTCAAAAAAGCGAAATAGAGATTTTTCTCTATGTGTATTATTTGTTTTTTTTTTTATTGTTATACAAAACAAAATTTGATCTACAAAATAATGCAAAGTGCGTTTTGATGTCGTTATAAAGTACTGGACAAGTAAAATTAAAATGGAGTATTTATACAAAATTTTATTCGGAATTTTCGCACCTTCTCACTCAAAATTAACCATATTATTTATACACCGAAATAAACGAGAGCAACAAAATAGAAAAAGAAAGAAGTAGTATACAAAAGGGTATTACTAGTACTATCTGGGTTAGCTATTATATATTCCGTTTATCAGTTGATTACAAATAAAGATAATTTGTCGGTGCTAATGTTATAAAGGGAATCATTAGCGTTTCATTATTTTTACCCTATTATAAGTCCAATCCAATATTTTGTCATTCAAAATCTATAGCATGTAGTAATGTATTGTCCATCTAGCAACAAAGCTCTTCAGAGTGCAGTATCGCTGCGTGTAGTTTTAATTCCATTGTAAGTAAATCCCTAATCGAACATAAATTGGTAATGAAAAAAAGAATATCTCTTTATTTTTTTAAATGTTTGTATCCTCTTCGACCCTTTCTTCACCGGCCCTGTCGAAGAGAATACAAACATTTTCAGAATTGTCAAATTAGTTCACATAAGATAGGATTTATGTAAGTAGTCAAAGATTGAATTTATATAATAAAACAAAACTCTTTTTCTTTTTTATAAAAGCGTTTTAAATTGTACCTATACCTTCAGCTTTTAAACTAAATTAAAGAGATTTTGTGACTGATTGATAGCATATGTGATCAATCATATAGCTATTATACACTAGTAGGTAATCGGATGAAAAACAAATCGCTAATTAAAAACAATTGAAGACGTATTTTTAAACTATTCTAACTAAAACTTGCCAAATAGACCAAACCAAATGTTAACAAGTGCGGATTAGAGCTATTATAGAAAAATTCATGAATAATAATCATCATCATCTTCATGATCAACCTATTACCGGCTCACTACAGAGCACGGGTCTCCTCTCAATATGAGAAGGGTTTGGCCATAGTCCACCACGCTGGCCATGTGCGGATTGGCAGACTTCACACGTCTTTGAATAATAATAAATGCGTCAAAAGCACTTAACTTCCTTCAATTATTCAATTTATTACCATACCGACTCTAGATAAAAGCTACTCATAAAAATATGTCGTCCTTAATATTTTCTTTTAGCACAACAGTATTATAGGCTTACAATAGATAACTATGTAGGTAATGTTCTTATTTTATACACTGTCAAATATCACGATCGTAAATTGCTTGATAAAAAATTATATCAGATAATAAAGATAAATTTATATCAGATTTATCTTCACCTGTATATAAATTATACAAAATCTATAACGTATATACTAATAGCTAAGCTAATGAGTATTTTTTTATTATTTCACAAGTAATTTGCAATCCCACCTGATGGTAAGTGATGAAGCAGTCTAAAATAGGGAGAGAGACAGGAGTAGGTACAGTAGTTATAAGTTTCTACGCGACATCATACCGGAACGTCAAGGTAGCATGCTTTTTCGATAGGGTGATAACTAAGCCAAGCCACATAACCTGGAATCGAACACAGGACCTTCCGCTTTATATTACATTTTTGATTTTTTTTTTCAGCTTTTTTTTTCATTGACTTCTTTCCCCAAGGGTTGTCTGGAAGGGATTGCTCGTATATTATAGTTTCTTAATCATTTGTGTGCCAGTATCTTTCTATCTATTATTGATCGAAGGAATAAATTCATGTTCATGTTTTATGTATAATAATTATTGAGGGCATTACTGGAACAGAAATTTAGATTGTAATTAAGGAAATACCTGCGCGCGTTTAATAATACAGTCTTGTTTATTTAAGTTATTATAACTTTATTATCTCAGATAAGCGTGATGAGAGTAAATATCAGATATAACCTTAAACAAAATATGTAGACGGCTCTCGACTCTGGAACGTAATAAAACAAAAGCGAAAATCAAATTACCGTGAAGAAGCTGTACCAGCAGCTAACTCTAGCGTGCTCTGGAATTCCTCTCATATTCCATTATTAATATAAAACACAATATACAATAGTTTATTGTTCTCTTTTATAAATTAAAAAATACCATCACAGCCTTTCAGACATATAAAATAATGTCGAGTATGCTTCATTTCTGTTAGTACTACTGCGTATTGCATTTTCAAAGAATATGACGGGTAACATTCATTTATTTCCATTTCCATGGAAAATAATATTTCACTTAAACATCAAACAGATGATGCGCGGTTATTTTTCATTGATACTGAAGTGAAGCTTGTTATTTTAATATAGTCATTGCAAAAAGTTATTGAGGTGGTAATGTGTGCGGTTTCATGGAACGGATCCGTTTGAGCTCAGGTTTTCAATAACAGTAGGTATCTATTATAACGAATGCTTAAAATAAAAACAATGCAAACTGACGCAAACTGTACGAGGTTTATCTGCAATGGTAAATTACTCACGAAGTTATTAGCTGTTTATCTGAACGTAATTATGTTTTGAAAAAACTTGTCTACAAGCATGTCATTAAAAAGGTGGTATTAGTGTTCGCCTATTCGCCGGGATTCGATCAATCTTCTATATATTTACATATACACACACACACGCACACACACACAAACACATGTACACACACGCTGTGTATGTATGTATGTGAAAACATGCAGGACCAACTTACAAACATAAATAAATATTTGCATGTTGGTCCTCTATGTGTTCCTAAACCATTAATCTGATTTTAATGAGAATTCGGTACAAAACTTTTGACTATATATTATTTTTACATAGTTTATATAATGGTTTGTATGGATGTGTGGATATAAATTAATTTAAAAAACAAACCTGGTACTTTTTCATGACATATTTAGTATATGATTGAATAAAGATTTATTGATTCATTCATTCACAGTCTGAAGTGGCATCAGAAAGGTCTCAAACATAAAGGAGAAATATAATGTATTACAAGTATACGTATAGAATTGGGTTTCTGTACATTGCCACAAAATACGAAGCAGGAGAGCATTTCTGTAGTCCATAATCTTGTCTCGATGGAAAAGATTTTAGCTTATTAAAAATTTATCCTGGTTTTATATTAACTCTTTTCCGTCTGCCAACTCTTTGTTGCTTCAATATAAAGATGAATAGATGAGATAATAGACGGCATATTTATTTATTACATTTTTCAACATTCAAAGCTTTAGAATCTGAATTATTTTCTTTTGTTTAACTTGAAAGGTTTGTAGACATTGTACCTGGGGTGAAAAAAAAACATGAACAGAAATCCCGCTGGCCGATAAAAAAAATCTCTTTTCATTAAGACGACTTTATGTGACGTCAACTGTTCAATTGTAAAGATATTTCTAAAACTTTGCCTTGGTTTAGGATCATTTGTGAGATACGAATATAGTGTCTTTATGTGGGCTACAGAAAGGACGAAAGGTTTGTTTGGGTGATTGTGCCTAGTAAACTATCTCAAATGGATAAAGGAGATTGATCACCGCAGTAGCGTGCAATTCATACGTGCATAAAAGCGGTGCCCGGGTAAAAAACCCGGAGAAATTCCTAACAAATCTCATTGAAGGCTTGGTGTTGTTGGAAAACGTATATTAAGTTCATCGTGCACTTCATACATGCATTAAAGCACTGTCTACCATAAATACCCAATATTCGATAATCGATATTCGATATTATATCTGTCTGCATAGCTTGGTCTAAAACACTGCGCGCATAGGCCCGGTCCAAGTCAGGTTGCGTCAGACCAAAAAATAGTAGGTTAAATTAAAGCAGTAGTTAGCATTTATATTTAAGTAATCTTTTAATTAATTGGTGTAAAAACTAAGGTCAGCAGAATCGGGGATTTTTAATTATGTTATTTTACCTAAATAGTATTAATATATTCATATTTAAAACTAACTTCATTATCATCAGACAATTGTTTATCTCAAGAAATTCATAAAAGTCATTTAAATAATTACTGAATTATAATCGATTCAAACCATACTGTTCAAGACATCTTCATATTAAATGTGTTTTAATAATGGCCCATTATCCGATGGTAAATGAACTGAAAAAATGTACGTACATGTCTTAAGTATCTATAACGAACCCTCATAGCTTTAGTTTTAAGTTTACAAATCTCATAGCCTTAGTTTAGAAATGCAGTTATCACCATCAACTCACTACTATGTTAATTATTAACGCGTCAAAAGTGCCTTTTAAAGGATTAAAAAAACATGATTGATTAGTATATCATTTACTAAATATATATAATAGATCCAACTTAGATTACCGTCCTTACTTGCTTACTAATATTATAAACGCGAACGTTTGTATGTATGGATGTTTGTTAATCATTTACGCAAAAACAACTAAACCAATGTGACTGAAATTTGGGATGGGTATAGATTATACCCTGGATTAACTCATATGTTACTTTTTGTTTCGAAAAAATGAATGCTTCCTGTGGGATTTCCGAAAATTAAAGAAACGGGCAACGACTAGTATTAACTTAGTTATAGGTACAGTTACGTGTTATATTATCCTGTACACGGAACTTAGAGGACGTAGCCCCATGCGTTGGTCCGATCAGATCACTGCACTCGCTCTCAATCATTCCACGCCGCACTACATAATGCCTAAACAGAGCCACCTGGAGAAAAATCGTACTTAAAAAAGGTGATCTATGCTAAGGATCGCGACCCTCAGTAATGTGGTATGGAACCCTCATAGCTTTAGTTTTAAGTTTACGAATGTAGTTATCACCATCAAATTATTACTATGTAAATTATTGACGCGTCAAAAGCGCCTTTTAAAGGACTATTTGAATAAAGATTATTTGAATTTGAATTTGAATTTGAGGATGACGATGCAGAGAGAGACACGGAACTTAGACTTTATCCGGGTTAGTGTTGAGAAAAAATCTCATAAACCCGGATAAGTAAATTTAAAATTGTTTTTTCCATTTTAAAAGTCAGCGCACATAATATATACAAATAACTGTTAGCGCGGAACAAAAATATTTGTAAGGGGCACCACCTGGATAAAGCGGTGGTAATTTGTATTGACAACTTGAAGTTTCCAATAACAAAACTATCAAAATTTTTTTTATATATGCTACAAGTTAGCCCTTGACGGCAATCTCACCTAATGGTAAGTGATGATGCTGTGTAAGATGGTAACGGGCGAACCTGTTAGGGGTATGACTAGCCCATACTCCTAATTGGTTTCTACGCGACATCGTGCCGGAACGCTAAATCGCTAAGCGACACGTCTTTGTCGGTAGGGTAGTAACTAGCCACGGCCGAAGCCTCCCAAAAGACCAGACTCAAGCCGGGACTCGACTCGAACTTTCAAATGCAACAACTCACGCGCCACGGAGGTCGTCACATTTTTCGGAATGTAAAGAAGCCTGTGTGTTTTCTCAGAGAATTAAAAATCTCTGTAATAAATTTGTAGTTTTTGTCCCACCAGACAAAAACTACAAATTTGTCTATCAGTTAAAGCTTATCGGGAATCATGAGACTACATTTAAAGGTAAATCATGATGTCCTTTATTTATACACAAAACAAACTAAACCTAGTTGTTCAAAAAAGTTCAAAATCATTTCTATCTACTTATAAAGAGAGGGAAAAACTGTGTTATTAAAATCACATCTGCGCCGTGATTAGGGTTGCCAATCGTAATTAATAATAAAGCACTTTACATTACGTTATTGAAGGCAAGCAACCCTATTTCTATTTGAAATGCGACAGAGTGTCTGTACTCTGTATGTTCATTGTTTGTTATGTTTTGCACATATTATAGATCTCATTCTGGAGAAGGACATTTTTTAGTCCGGGCAAATAGAATAATGGTTTCCGAAATTGTCAATAAAACTGAAAAACACGCAGACGAAGTCACTGGCAATGACTTGAACTTTACACTATATGAATTACAAAAATAATCATCATTATCATCATCATCATCATCATCCGGCTCACTACAGAGCACGGGTCTCCTCTGAATATGAGAAGGGTTTGGCCATAGTCCACCACGCTGGCCATGTGCGGATTGGCAGACTTCACACGCCTTTGAGGACATTATGGTGAACTCTCAGGCAACTCTCAGGCATGCAGGTTTCATCACGATGTTTTCCTTCACCATTAAAGCAAATTGTATTTAAATTGCATAAAAACGCACATAATTTGACGACTCAGTGGCGCAGTGCGTGCGCTGTCGCATTAAAAAGTCCTCTGGAAGTCCTCGGTTCGATACCCGGCTCGAGTCTGGTCCAGCCGTGGCTGGTTACCACCCTACCGACAAAGACGTGTCGCAAAGCGATTTAGCTTTTCGGCACAATGTCGCGTAGAAACCCATTAGGAGTATGGATTTACCATACCCCTAACATGTAAGCCCGCTACCATCTTAGACTGCATCACCACTTACCATCAGGTGAGATAGCCATCATGGGCTAACTTGTAGTGTATAAAAAAAACCAAACTCCCACCACTAGGTTGTGACAGCTACTAAGAATCACACAAATTAACTACGTCGTTATAGCTACTTTATTTTAATTGCTTTTGCTTTGAAAGGTTTCTAAGAGACTAACAAATTTAATTGGCCCATAACTAAAGAACGATTCTTGTCGATTTATGATATCTCATAAGCAGAGAGCATACAAAAGTCTCATTTCATAATATTGAATAAAAACTTTAATATTAATAAAAGGAACTTTAACTTTTTTTAATTTACTTAAAATATAAATATTTCCGACACTTAAAGTAACTCAAATGCATACATACGAGTATAATTATAAATTATTGTTAAATGTATGAGGAAAAGAGATCGACTTCACAGGATTTTTAAAAATTCTCCAACAGATTTAAATAAGATAACATACACAAAGTATAGAAACGTGTGCAACTGCTTACTGAAGTTACTTAAACGGCAATATTTGCGTGGAAAGCTGAAACAAAACACAGGTAATTCTAAAGGCACTTGGAATACAGTAAAAGAAATTTGTAATTTACCTACTTCTAATGAACCATCTATAGACTTATTAAATATTAAGAACACACCCGAAGAATCTTTAACACATGTTAATGAATATTTCACTAGTATAGGGCAAGATCTCGCTACAACAATAATAAACAAATTAGAAGGGCATAACAACAGAAACAATTTTCTCAATGTAGCATCTAATCCACCCCTTAACTCACTTATGTTTTATCCCACTGATATCTATGAATTAGACAAAATTATTCTAAAACTTAAGTATAGTAGTGCTCCAGGGCACGACAAAATTAGTTCGTATTTTGTTAAACGATTTAAAAACCTACTTCTGGAACCTCTCGTCCACCTAGTGAATTTAAGTCTATCTACTGGTGTTTTTCCAGATATATTAAAATAGCTATTGTAATTCCTGTCCATAAAAGTGGAGATAAAAAGATTGTTTCTAATTACAGGCCTATATCTCTGCTCAGTGTATTAAGTAAGATTGTGGAAAAAGTTGCCAACTCTCGGTTAATAAAGTTCCTTGAGCAGTCAAATCTCCTTGCATCTAATCAATTTGGCTTTCGGGCAAATAGATCAACCTTAGACGCGGTATTAGAAGTGACTAAATATGTTACAAAATGCCTCGATAAGAGAAGAAAATGTATTGGCATTTTCCTTGACTTGCAAAAAGCTTTTGATACTGTGTCAATCCCTATCTTGCTTGATAGGCTCTGCAGTATGGGAGTTAGAGGTATTCCTTTAGAATGGTTCAGGAACTACCTCAAGGGCAGACAGCAGTGTACAAAAATTGGCAATTTTGTTAGCGATTTTTCTAACATTTCCTATGGAGTCCCTCAAGGCAGTGTATTAGGTCCTACTCTATTTCTTACTAACATAAATCCGCTCTGTAATTTTTCACTTAAATCAGGGCGCATATTTTGCTTTACAGATGATACTGTTGCTTTATTTGAGGTAAATAATTGGGAGGAAGCAAAGTCACTCGCTGAAGATGGACTTAAACAAATTACATCTTGGCTAGAGGATAATCTACTTACTATCAACACCGCTAAAACAAAATATGTGTGTTTCAGTATATCTCTTAAAGGCAACCCTGATAATTATTTTAAATTGCCGATACACACTTATCCTTGTATCGTACAAGTGGCCAAGTCGCTTGTAGCTGTGCTATTTTATCCAAAGAAGCAAACATAAAATATCTTGGCATTACATTAGATGAACATCTTAATTGGACCTCGCATATCCTTAACACCTCTAATAAGATAAAGAAACTCATTCCTTTATTCCGGAACCTTAGAGATATTGCCCCCATTGAAACTACAATAATTGTTTATAAGTCTTTATGTCTTCCAATTTTGACATACTGTATTAGTGCATGGGGTGGAGCTGGAAAAACATCTTTACTACAGTTAGAGCGAGCTAATAGAACTATACTTAAAACTATATATAAAAAACCTTTCAGATATCCCACTGACAAATTGTACGATGAGTGCGGTCTACTCTATGTTCGCCAGCTGTATTTGTATTCAATAGTCTTGCATTTCCACTCAAGAATTGACCCCAACACTGTAGATGACGGCAAAAGAGTGCTCAGATTTCCTAAACCTTTATCAAGCACTAGTTTCGCCAAGTCACAATATGAATTTAATTCATTTTGCGTTTATTATAAGTTCAGTAGGTCTAACAAGGGCATTGTCAGGCTGAATAGGTCAAATCTAACTAAAACGCTTCGGGCCTGGTTGTCATCTAAGGGGTATGCTGATACTGAGGATATTTTAAAAATATTAAAATAATTTACATAACGCACATACACAAACACACATTCACACTCGTTCACACACACATACATACACACACACGCTCATACTATAAAATGTTAGCTTTAGTTTAGATAATTTATCTTTAAGATGTAATTTACTATATCCCTGGAAGGAACTACCCTCTGCAATACAGGTTTTCCTAGTGCAGAGGGTAGGGACAAATTATTATTGTAAATCGTTTTTGAACAATAAAAAATTATCTATCTTAAAAAAAAAAATTATCTATCTTAATTAACGAGTAGCTATAATAATTAATAATCATTCACATTTTTTTCTATTTATGTACCTTAGAAAATAAAACAAAATAGATTTAATTTAAAAATAAAATCTACAGAGACTGTCTGGAGACATGAAAATAGTTACAATAGTAATTCGCAAAGTAATAAAGTTAACAAAAACTGTTTCGCTAAGTAGGTGTATATCCTAAAATAGCAAGCATTTTCGGTTTATGGTTTGTACTCTTCAAACGGCCTCCTACGCCGACGTTAATTGTCACACGCGTGGGTAATGGGCACGTAAGGCGATAAACCCTAGGAGCTGCCAATTTTCATTTACCTCCGTAATTTGTAATGGAGCCGATGCAGTATAACGTACTGCTAGCTAGGAATCTGACAATATTCATTAGAGAAATCTGCATTAGAATCTATCATCGTTATCCTATTTACGTAACGAATCAGAAATGAGGAGATTCGTAGAAGAACCAGAGTTACCGACACTTTACTGAAGTGGCAATGGGCAGGGCACATACCTCGGAGAACGGATGGACGTTGGGGTCCCAAGGAATGACGACCCCGCACCGGTAAACGTAGCGTTGGTCGACCCCCCAAACGAAATCAAGCGAGTCGCAGGGATCCGCTGGAAACAAACGGCCCAAGACCGTGGACTTGGAACTTCCTACAAAAGACCTATGTCCAGCAATGAACGTCAATCGGTTGAAATGATGATGACGATGATAAATAGAACACAGATCTCCTCTCATAGAACCTCAAAGTTTCAGAGCATGGATCGACCTGACACTCCTCCAATGAGAACAATTAGTATTAATAACCGTGCCTGACGGCTTAACCTGCTTATCGAGGCACGAATTTGGAAACCACTAATCTTTTAATTCCGGACTGAGAATTTATTAAAACTATTGGCCTGACCTGGAAATCCAATCCAGGATTTAATAGACAAACGTCATTAATTTAACGACAAACGCAATTAATTAAACTTTTTGTATTAATATTTATTCCAACATTTTCTATATGTAAATTTGCAAAAACTAGCTAAGATAGGCAGTGTCATCGTTTGAGAGACGGGTTTTTTATATGTAAATATCTTCACTTATTAAAGCATATAACCGAGAAGGTACCACATAAATAAGTAATTATTAATCATATATACGTGAAGGTAGCTACAAATTTCTTCCATCGCTTTTAATATTTCTATACACAATAAATAGCAAGTATTTCACAAATTCAGGTAAAATTTTTGTTTCGATAAGCCAACCCTGGGGGTATAACGCGAGGGATGAATATTTGTATATTAAGTCTGTTATTTTTGAACTTTAAAATATGTTAGGAATTCAGGCTGGTAAATGAAAATGATGAGATACCAGCTTAATTGTAGGTAAAGTTACTGGGAAAGCAGACATTCCACGCTTTGAAAGTTCGCTGTTAATTATATTGTTTATGATGAAATGTTTAATATTGAAAACAATATCTAAGAATGATTAGAATTCTTATTAAAATCTCATATACCTAGAACAGATGAATAAATCTGTTCATCGCTAAATTGTAAATCGTTTTCTCATCTGTAGTAATGAGGACGTTTTATCAACCTCCGTGGCGTAGCGCGTGCGCTGTCGTATTATAAAATTGGAGGTCCTGGTTTCGATTCCCGGCTCGAGTCTGGTCTGATGGGAGGCTTCGGCCGTAGCTAGTTACCACTACCGACAAAAACGTGTCGCTAAGCATTAAGCATTCCCGGACGATGTCACGTGGTACCTCCTAATCGATTAGCCCGCTACCATCTTATACTACATCATCACTTACCATCACATGATATTGCCGTCAAAGGCTAACTTGTAGTGTATATTACAAAAAAAATAATGCCTGCTAACCTACCTACTATAACACCTACTTGGTCTTGCGTTTTCACAAGTATTTTGCACAATCAATTTGTTATCCTACTCGGACATTTTATTTTGCTGATCCTTATTTATTTAACATTGCCCTAATCCTACCTACTAAGGTAGGTTTAGAGATTTGTCCCTTCACTATACTACGATTATATTACCTACCAGCTGTACCCAGCATTTTTGGGCCAGACCACCTCCCGGTCGTCCCCAGAATACCTTACCAATGTCCATCATTATACGCTTAGAGTACACATATTGACGTTTCTTTATATATAGTTCACGCAGCAATAACCGATCGTTTAACTTGATCTACAAGACACGCCTCTAGGTAGGTAACCTACTTAATGAAATTTATGACTTTAATATCGCTAGCGTACCAAATCTGTGTGATAATATGTGAAGAGAGAACTTTCTTTTTTTGCGTATTTCGCCGGGGGAGGTTCCAGATTGTAAAAGCTAAAATTAAGGTTAATTATGTAAAAAGAACGAGTACCGAAAGATAAAGTTATATTATAATATAATAATGTGATAAACCGGTTGGAATTCCGACTACTCAGACTATTATTAATAATAAAAACATAAAATTACATAACAAGGTAAGGTAGTATCCGTCTTAATACATTCTGGTAAAATTCTTTTGTTCGACTATAAGATCGCATTATTTGATTTTTTATCAAGTTAATTTCAATAATTCCTATTGTTTATGTTTTAAGAAGGCAAACAATGGCCGTGGATGATTAATTAAATCTAAATTGGCGTTGAAAATTTCTAATACCTATTGTTATTGGTATTATCTTTGATATAGGTACTAACATACTTAATTTTTATGACGCACTTGCCCCAGAAAGAATAATTGGGCTAAAAAATCTGCATCTCGCTGTAAATTCGCCTAACTATAAGCAAACAAAATCAATACTCATTTATAACTAGCTATTATAAAAGAGAAGATGTGTTTGGTGATTTGTTCTTCTGTCACGTATATACGTATCGATCTAGTTTTTATTTAAGACGATAGTGACAGAGATTTTTGACGACCTCCCTGGTGCAGTGCGTGCGCTATCGTATTATAAAGTTGGAGGTCCTGGGTTCGATTCCCGATTCGATTCGGGGAGGCTTCGGCCGTGGCTAGTTACCACCCGACAAAGACCTGTCGCCAAGCAATTTAGCGTTCCGGCAAGATGTCGCGCGGAAACCAATTAGGAGCATGGGTTTATCATACTCTTACCAAGTTAGCCCGCTACCATCCTATACATTACAAGTGAACCTTTGACGGCAATCTCACCCGCTGGTAAGTGATGATGCAGTCTAAGATTGTAACGGGCTAACTTTCCATTTTAACTTTAATAGGGTTGGATTATATAGATGCCGGTATTTCTGAACTTAGATTAGCAAATCACTCGCATTCAATGCTATTGTTTAGTAATCTGTTTATCTTAAGATACTTTACTGTATAAATAAGTACATAAAAATCCCTTTTTGTTAAGGCAAGCAACCTTAGCCTTGCCTTGTAGCTCGTTTTTGTAAAAAAAACACACAAAGATTGTAGAAAAAGGAAAATTATACTATTAAATCTATTTTTTATATTTTTTTATTTTACAACCTTTTTGCTTTTAGTTATTTTTTTCACAACAAGTTAGGCCTTTATTGGAAATTTATCCCACCTAGTGATATGTATTACGGCAGCCTAAGATGCTTTCTAACCTGTTAGGGGTCAGACAGTAATATTAAACCTATCCCCCATCTTGTCTACGTAATAAGATATCAGAACACTTAACCGTATTTGTCATATTTCGTCTACAATCTGAACAAAGCTTCTTTGTTATGACGTCAACCGTCTCGCCCACATCTAAAGTTCTTTCAGAAAAAGGTTTGTCATTGCTGGCTAGGCTAGTCGTTATAAATAGCACAGGTTCAGACCGGTGGTTTCACTCGCAGACTGCTTGGCAACCGAGACGTTAAAGAATTCGCTTCTCTACATTCGAGAATTTGATACTTAGCCCCTTGAGAATAAGACACCTACTTTTTTATCTCTTACTTGGTATGTAATCGTGAATGGACACGAGACAAATCAAACATCTGCTATATTAAAAATGTTTGCGGACTCAAAATAAGTTACGCTTCCCATAATTTTTTTCAATCGATCAATCCTTTATTCAGATTGTCCTTTAAAAGGCACTTTTGACGCGTCAATAATTAACATAGTAGTGATTCGATGGTGATAACTACAATCGTAAACTTAAAACTAAAGCTATGAGGGTTCCAAACCCTGGGCTATGAAGAAGCTAACAACAAACTTATCCAGGTGAATTAATTAGCTATTAATTAATGCAGACTTAGAATTTATTGGTGGTACGTAGATGTTTATTTTATAAGTTGTGTTAGCATTACTCGAAATAAGTTAAAAATTAGCTTAAACAATTCATACGTTACCTTAGCGTTACATGTTACGTAACGTTTAACCTACTAACTTTTTGAAACACAATCGACAAAGAAAGAAATAGAATTGATTTGTTGTCGATTATACCGGGCAGAAAACTACATTCATATATACATACGTATATATGTATATATATATATATATATATATATATATATATATATATATACATATATACGTAATATATAATAAGAACTCAAGGCCATGTCATTATGTTTAATAGTAGTATAAAAGTATTATATGTAAGAAATAATAAGAGGTAGTGAAGACTCTATCGTAGCTATAGGTTGGCGAAACCTATTTTTCATTACGTCTCGTACAAATTCGTATCATGTAATAAACAGTTGGTAATCTTCGGTAAATGAAGCTACGAGCTTTACAAGTGATCGCCATGGAAACGTTCAAGGACTCTCCTTATTTCTGATTCGAGGACGGCGGTACGAGACCTACTTGAAATCAATATTTTCCTCATCTAGCGCCGTTCGTCCACGTGTAAATTCGTGTTTTTCATTGCTTATTTCAGCGTGGGAAGATGTTTTCTAAATGAATTTTTCTTTATTCCCCTGCTAATAAGCCCTTGTTTGTCTTATAATGGTGGCGTGCTAACCTTTTGAAGTATTGTAGTTATATGAACTAGGTGTTCGTCGCGGTTACATCCACTTTAACTAATGGTCTTCACAGAATACTATTAAGCATAATTTGATGCTTCGTACATTACAAATAAGCGTATATTTTAATTTTGCAGTGTCCTAAACTTTCATCCGAATTATGTTTGACGACCTCCGTGGCGCAGTGCGCGCGCTGTCGCATTATACAGTTACGGGTTCTGGATTCCCGGCTCGCGTTTGGACTGGTGGGAGGCTTCGGCCGTGGCTAGTTACCACCCTACCGACAAAGACGTGTCGCCAAGCTATTAAGTGTTCCGGCACGAAGTCGTGTACAAACCATTCAGGAGTGTTGGTTTACCATACCCCTAACAGGTTAGCCCGCTACCATCTTCGACTGCATCAGCACTTACCACCAGGTGAGATAGCCTTCAAGAGCTAGTTTATATGTCCTGTAGCAAAGTTTATCGATACAAGATTATCTTTCGTCAGAATCACTTTAATTTAAAAATAAATATCTCAATATAAAGATGCTTGAATATATATATATTAGGTACTTTCAAAAGAAGCGTAAAGATAACATGTGCGCCATAACCGAGTAAAATGTTCCAGCTCAAGAACTAAACTAAACCGAAATGATAATTAGTTTAAAAATAGTAATAGGTATCTTCTTCCAAAGTGTGTGATATAGTACTAGGTACTACTCAACGCTTAAATATCTTCAATGTACTTATTACAATAACACTATAAGATATAATAATCAACATTTGATAACACTGCAACGTACCGCTAAGGTGTGGAACGCACTTCCATCCTCTGTGTTTCCAGCTATACTTTAGTACCATCAAGACAAGAGTGAATAGGCATTTTCTAGGCAAGCGCGCTCCAACCTAGACCTCATCAGTGCTTTCTAGTAATGATTGTCGTCAAGCGCATACCAATCTCGAAATAAAAAAATCTATATATATATAAAAGCGAAAGGTCACTTACATACTTACATACTTACATACTGACTTACATACATACTGATTAAACACGAGATCTCAAAAACTATTGCACGTATAAAGCTATAATTTAGCAAGTAGGTAGTTGGTAGTTAAGAGATGTCAGCTAAGAAAGGATATTTGGAAATTCCACCCCTTAGGGGGTAAGATAGGGGTTGGAAGTTTGTATAAAATTTCTTTGTTTTTAGAGTTAGAGACACAAAAATTTGCATTAAGATTAATAATAATAAATAAAAAACATGTGCATCAAATTTTTACTAAATATTACCTGTTAAGGGTGGTAAAATAGGGGAAGATAGTTTTTGCTTATTTTTTTATTATGAAGTCTACAAGCGTGAAATTTTGAAAATAGGTTTCTTTTAGGGCTTAAGTATATGGTTAGAATTTTTTTTCATCCAAATCTACCCCGAAGGGGGTAAAATAGGTGTTTGAAGTTTGTACGAAAGTCCTATGTTTTTAAATTTAGAAACACGAAAATCGGCAATTTGACATTTGCCTGTAGCTTAAAACCTCAATCTCACGGGAAATCAGCAATTCTACGCAGGCGAAGTCACGGGCAACAGCTAGTTCAAAATAATTGAATACGTAACTATTTCGGAAACTTTCTCATCTTGTATAATTGGTTGAAAATTATTTATTAACGTTTGGCTTAGAGTGATTATGAACATCTCTATTTTTATAATTATTTGAGAATGATTTATTAACTTTTTGCTTAGAGTGATCATGAACATCTCTATTCTGCATGCAACACTGCGAGTGTAATGGGAAACCCAGCTCACACGCGGCAACCTCAATTATTATCTTGGGTTTTTATTGATACCGCTGGTCGATTTCACGGTCAAACTCAAAACATTGTACTGGCCGACTTGTTTGAAAAACTTATTACGTAGGTAACGCTTAACCTGTTTGTAGGAAGCGGTTGTTTCAACTAACAATATTCAAATGAAACGATAACTTGTACTTCCTATTGTTTTATATTTAGGATAGGCATTTGATTTATAACTTGATTCGAATTTATTTTATTTATTTATTAAACAAAGGAAACAGAAAGAATGAAAAGTACATAGTATGAAAGCAAAAGGGGACCTTATCACTAAGCGCGATCTCTTCCAGACTACATATTGGTGAGGAACCAAACATATATTATGTTAGATGGGAAATCGCTACAATTACATTTTTACATATATATACACAAATACATGTTTACTATAATATATAAGTAGTAACTTGATTCAACGGTGAAGGAAAAAAAGTGAGGAAACCTGCACGTCTGAGAGTTTTCCATAATGTTCTCAAAGCCTGCCAATCCGCACATGGCCAGCGTGGTGGACTATGTCAAAACCCTTCTAATTTTGAGAGGAGACCCGTGCTCTGTAGTATGCGGAGAATGGGTTAATCATTATGATGATAATGATATGATAACGTAGCAATATATAAAATTAGGAAGGGGTTAATATTTATTATAGTGACAGATAATGCGTCTTGAAACGGGTTTTAAAAACTGCTAATGATTGATAAAGGAGCCAATAAAAAAAAACAAATAACCAAACATGAATTAATGAATATTTCTGTTCATATAAATGTTATATTTAATAAATATTATACTTCCACACTGGCATGGTATGTTTACCAAAGACTGGCGCTATTTATTCATTGTAGGCTCGCAGTTTTGCAGTTTTCACGCTGCTCAACGTTAAAATCGCCTGGTCTAAGTGCTCCCAATAATCTTACAACACCCTCCGAATGCAATACGAAAATGCTTTCAGTGTTCTGTTAGGGTTACCCCTGGTAGCTCAACCGGGATGATTGCGAATGCGCACCGTCCGACCCCCCCGTTATCCCAAACGTCGCCTAAGAGGCTCCTTTACTTTCTTCGAGCCCTAGGGCTCAAATTTCTTCTGGCAGAGCTTCTTTCCGAAGCTCGCGAAACAGCCCGGTTACGCCGTGGCAACCAATAGGGTTAGCACAGCTAATAGACAGTCTGTAAAAAAAAAATTGCGAATGAATTGCCCAGTGACTGCTAAGAATTAAGACTGCCTATTGTATCTGATTTGACATTGTACTCCTGTTGATTCTTTACAAATCGTTGGCAATGAAGCCAGCGATTTATTAAGGTCGCTGCTTTACAATATTCCATTTTTTTAGACTTTGAACTGTCGTAAATAACAGATAAACTCAGCTAAAAAGGTAAATTTACTCAGATAAATTTTCATTCTTTTTTTTTTTTTATCCACTACAAGTTAGCCCTTGACGGCAATCTCACCTGATGGTAAGTGATGATGCAGTCTAGGATGGTAGCGGGCTAACCTGTTAGGGGCATGGTAAACCCACACTCCTAATTGGTTTCTACGCGACATCGTGCCGGAACGCTAAATCACTTGGCGACACGTCTTTGTCGGTAGGGTGGTAACTAGCCACGGCCGAAGCCTCCCACCAGTCCAGACTCGAGCCGGGAATCGAACCCAGGACCTCCAACTTTAAAATGCAACAGCGCACGCGCTGCGCCACGGAGGTCGTCATTCAAATTTACAAGTTTCGTATTCGCGCATTTTAATCACGTGCTTGCTCGCACAAGTAAATAGAGCTAATAAAACAATCCGAAGAATTCATCTGGTATTAAAATAAAATAAAAAATGTGAAATTAGGTATAATAACGTATTTTTACCACGAATATTATAAGGAAAATCTACGATAATAATACTCAGTGGAAAATCTGCCTCCGCAATGTTATAAAAGCGTATATTACTTATTAATCCCAAAAAGGTTTTCTGCAATCCGCTTAGACGATGTGATGCAACAAGATTATGTCCATTTCCATTTCGTCCATAAATTAAATACTAGTGTTAAACATGTGATGATACTGCTTTAACCAAGTCTCCTACCCAAAAACTAGTAATATTTTTCGGTATATACTCGTAGTAAATAATGTCTTTACATATAGTGTGTAAACACTTGGAATAAAATCTCTTTGGGTGTACTGTTTGTATCTGGCTGGTTTAGAAGACATTAAAAAGGTTTCATTTAAAAAAAAAAATACGAAGACGTTGTTTCGAATGATATTTCATTTATTTTTCTTTCTACCAATATGACTGCATCTAATGAAGAAATTCTTTAAATTTCAAAATTTAATTCCAAAAAATTATTAATGCAACGGAGCCGCAAAAAAGTGACGTTTATGGACCTAACGCAGTGACAGGAGTACACAAGGTTTAACTTCACAATGATTACATTTAGCGTTTTTTTTTTTTGTCGGATTGTCTATTAACCGGGCTGTTTGGCGAGCTTCGGAAAGAAGCTCTGCCAGAAGAAATTTTGAGCCCTAGGGCTCGAAGAAACTAAGGGAACATCTGCCTAAGGACGCCTCCTGTAAGGCCGAACCTCGGCTTAGGCGACGTTTGGGATAACGGAGGGGTCGAACGGTGAGTGGTCCGTACGTCTTCGAGGTCATGGATGGAGCCCACATCCGGATGACGTAAGATAGCGGGGACCTCGTCTTCGCCGGCGAAGACGGCGTGTAGCGTATGATTGTATGGTAGGTGATACGAGTGTGTTGTCATGGGTCATGAAGGATATATTTAGGTCTCCTCTTTCGGAGAGGAGCGCTTAAACCTACGACGCGACCGACGACGACCTAAAACTGCACACCTGAAAGTTCTAAATGTTCTCAAAGGCGTGTGAAGTCTGCCAATCCGCACATGGCCTGCGTGGTGGACTGTAACCAAACCATTCTTATACTAGACCCGTTTCTATACGAGACCCGTGATCTGTAGTGAGCCATCAGTGAGTTGATCATGATGATAATGATGATGCATACTCGTATATCGTTATTATATTCAAACCATTTATTAAGTATGAATTGTAAATATGTTAATCGCTATATTTCGTGTCTAAACTTGACTAATCGTAACCTGTGACTTGCAAAAAAGCATTGCTTACCAATCGATCTTTTATTATTATCTAGTATTATTTTATTTCCATATATACAAATAATATTCTTTAAGTTATTATTTTTAATGTTGGTGGTTGTCATCACAAATAAATAGTTAAACGTTAATTCCTCAAAAGAACATATTGACTCAAATTTAATAACGGGAAAGTTATGTTTTAAAATGTTGTTGTATACTTCTTGTTATAAGATATATGTTGGAATCTAAACTTTGAATATTACCTACTAAAGATGTTCCCTCATGTAGATATGCTCCGGTAATAATTTCTAGGAAATGTAGTCTATCTAGGTCAGACGTACCCGTGGAAGCGAGAGACTTGAAGACAGTACATAGAAACTTGGTCATAGAATAAATAATAGTGGTAGATCGGAGGCTTTACTCTGTGACCCATGAGGACAGTGCATAGAAATTTGGTCATAGAATATATAATAGTGGCTGATCATAGGCTTTACTATGTGACCCATGAAGATAGTACATAGAAATTTGGTCATGGAATAAATAATAGCGGCAAATCAGGCTTTACACTGACTTACTGAAGTGGAATTTTCCGGGTTCGATCACAAGCTGACTCAAGATCATCATCATCATGATTAACCCATTACCCGCTCACTACAGAGCACGGGTCTCCTCTCAATATGAGAAGGGTTTTCGCCATAGTCCACCACGCTGGCCACGCGGATTGGTAGACTTCACGCGTGTAGGTTTCCTCACGATGTTTTCCTTCACCGTTGAAGCAAGTAATATATATTTTTTTTTTATTTAAACTCCGAAAATTTAGAGGTGCGTGCTCGGATTCGAACCGCCGACCTCTGATTAGGAGGCGGACGCCCTTACCACTAGGCTATCACCGCTTCACCTCAACATATCTACACAAAGATATGCATATAAAACGCTCTGTTTTAACGTCAAACAAAAAAAAAACAAAAAAAACAGTTATAATAATTACCTTTAATGTAGTTGATTTTATTTTTACTATCTTCTTAGTCTGGTATTTAATGCCTGGAAAATATTGCTATATAGCAATAAGACTGCCAAATTGTATACGCTGTGTTTTGCATCTTTAATTTTTTACATTTCTGTGCTTTTACTGTATGGTGTACAATAAAAGCCAGTTCATTCAGTCATTCATATTTAAAAATCCTTTTCATTAAAGTAGGTACAGTAAACATTGATAAGGAGACACGTTTTACTTTGACACGCTTGCCAACTGACTTGGAAATAAGCAGATATTCGCGAACTTTGGACAGCTCCTGTAGATGCCTGAAACTTTTCAACTAAGTTATATCACTCCGAGTCACGTCATTAATTGGAAATGACGCCATTCATCGCAGCACGGGGGTTTATTTCTACCTATTGCTAGATTATACAATAAGGGTGCTGGGGGCAGAAATTGGTTCTACGAAACACTTACTTGTAATTGCATGGCGCGCATGCAGAAATTCAATTACATACTTGCGCATCGCATGCTCCCTAAACGTGCGAACATCTCCTCGGTTTATGGCCAGCGCTGGACAGACTGCCGTAAGGCAGCCAATACCTCGGGAGCACCTCCATTCACCATCGCTAACGCAAAATAACGCAGATATGGAAGACAACGGCTGTGACGTAACGTTTTTAGCTTGCCTTGCATCCTATGGATATTCTTTAAGAAAAAAAAAAGCATTTTTTCTTAAAGAATATCCATAGGATGCAGCAAAATTCCGCAAGATTTTTTTTTAATGGCAACACACGTGTGCGTTTTATTAGCTATATTACTTTATTTACACTTTAAACGATTTTTAAAATACGTCGCACAATATATTTAGTTAAGATTTTTTATAATTTACGTTGCAAAATATATTTAGTTTACAGTTAAAATTTCAATGCAATTTGTAAGGAGACTAAACCTAGAAGATATAGAAGAATTTAATTTTGCTCAGTCAAAGTTAGTTAAAACGAGACAAAGTCGGACACAACATTTCTCGGATTCTCGTTTTGACTGCTTCGTTAGTCAAATGTAAGTTTATGCGGCCTTAGTGTACGTCACCTCCAAGTTAACATAAATGTGCCATTTTATGTTAATTACCAAACGTCAAAATTTAACATTTTATCAATAAACTTATTCGGTATGTTAACTTATTCTGTTACACTGCACTGCTAGCATGGATGAGACAATGTCTCCTGCATTTTCTCCTCGGGTAACGAAGAATTGTTTAACCCACAGTTTTGTTCACTCTCCGAGCATAAGCCTGGGTGGAAATAACGTTCACAAAATAAAACAGTGGATAGAATTGGGGAAACATGTCACAAACACAGCATTTTGCAACTGTGTCGCTGTTTTCGTTTCAACTTTTTACGTGAAGTACGAATTCAATTTGTAAGAGTATTAAACCAAAGTCTAATAGCATAAAATACTAGTATAACGTTTCTCTTTTATTTTGTCGCGCGATTTTAAGGGGGATAAATGTCCAAATGTAATGTCAAACGGAGTAATCTCCAGTTTTGGCTGGTGGACAGGTAAATTGTTGCCTTGTCAGTGAATACAATCCTGGTCTTAATACGTCTACTAATTTTGATATTGAAATTCATTGAAACATCATCATCATCATGATCAACCCATTGCCGGCTCACTACAGAGCACGGGTCTCCTCTCAATATGAAAGGGCCATAGTCCACCACGCTGGCTATGTGCGGATTGGCAGACATTGAACATTGAAACATATAATTCAATAATAGAAATAACATAGCAAAGTTGAGTTGAGATGAGTTAAGAAATGTACCAAATTTAATTTTTATTAAAAAGGGAAAATCGAAACCATGATAACACAAAATAAACGACGTGCTATGCTGAATTTTTAAACAGTAACGTAGACGGTAAAAAATGAAGAATAATTAAGAAGGTAAACTTGCTATCAGATACTATACACGTCATGGCGTTTAGTCCCAGGAATCTATTTCAATCGGCTGTATGTCGAAAGTTTTAAGTAATCTTTAATTTTAGACGTGTCTTTGTATTCCCTGAAGTAACTTCCAAGCTACAGAAACTTTAACAAAGTCAAAGTACACAATGCGAAGACTTAGGTACTTCGGGTTGAACCTATTGTGGGTAGTTGAATAGATACCTACATAGTTTCATATTGTTTCCAGGGCTGCAACTTTGTACTTAATTTGATATCCGTGCTGTTTAAAGAAAAACATTGGCGCGTTCTATATTAAAACTCGCCTACCGACGAATTATATTTTTGTTTTTAAAAGGAAGGATGTACCGGATGTCGAGAAAAACTCTTTAAAGAGAAAATGGCGAGGCTTTTTACAAGTAACTAGCTATTTCCCACAATCTATCTCTTCAGTGGTTTATGCGAAAAGAAGAAACATGGTTATTATAAATGCGAAAGGTTTTGACGACCTCCGTGGCGCAGTGCGTGCACTGTCGCATTATAAAGTTGAAGGTCCTGGGTTCGATTCCCGGCTCGAGTCTGCTCTGGTGGGCTTCGACCGTGGCTAGTTACCACGCTACCGACAAAGACGTGTCGCCAAGCGATTTAGCGTTTCGGCATGATGTCGCATAGAAACCATTTAGGAGCGTGGGTTTACCATACTCCTAACAGATTAGCCCGCTGCTATCCTAGAGAACATCACTTACCATCAGGTGACATTGCCGTCAAGGGCTAACTTGTACTGAATAAAAAAATTAAAAAAATGCCTAAGTTCAACACCAATTTGGCTGAAATTTTGATTTGATAGAGACAGATAATACCCTCATAAACTATCCCGGGAAAGCACATTTCCCACGGAATTAATGAGAAACTGAATTTCACGTCGATGAGCGAGGTTTAGCTTTAGTATGCCACAGTGAACTTCATTGAAATTTATATGTTGAGAAAATGAGGGGTAGGTAATCTTTAATTACAAAAGTTGCACACGAATTTTTGAATATACCCTTATTCTATTCGGGCAAATTTGCGAGCGTCACCTATATTATGAAACTAAGTGGATGTCCGAACTTCGTCAGTATTTTATTTTTGTTTTTAACAATGTCGACGGAATACTTTTTAGGCGAGAAAATGGATCAGTTAATTCAACTCGAGGTGGCAAGCTATCTCTCGCTCAAACCGCTCATAGGTTACAAAGGCTATTATTATATTCCCCAGGCACGTTACCCGTTGTGCTTTTCCGGGATGAGAGGTCGCTCTGCATCCGCCTTCAAGGTGCAATCTATCTATCTATCCATGTGCTTAATATCGCCAGGATAGTTAATTTTACGTGATCTGTTGTGATTTGTGCATTTTATAAGTATCGCTAAGTCTTAGGTGTAGGCTCTGCTATCCGGTAAGAAGTTTTTTTCTTCCTACAAACATAATACCTATTTATAAGGATCAACAAAAATGATGAAATGATTCAGTATTTTCTTATTAAAATATAATTGCCGAAATCGCTTGTTTAATGGAGTAACGGAGTTAATTTTCAAAAAGTTTCATCCTCTTACCCAAAGCAACCCTTTTGGTTTTGAGATTTTACTGTCTAAAGAATATCAGCCATAAGTATACAGAATCACATTAAAATCCCCATTCTGGCAGAGCTTCTTTCCGAAGCTCGCCAAACAGCCCGGTTACGCTGTGGCAACCAATAGGTTTAGCACAGCTAATAGACAGTCCGAAAAAAAAATAAGAAAAAAAACCCTTCAGCAGTCAGACACTGAGATAGACTGTCAGGCAGGTAGACAGATATACAAAAATCACTTTCATTATAATAAAAAAAAACAGATTTAATGTAATGGAATCGTCCAGTTACTTAGAATCGATTAGACAGTAGGTACTTTTGAAAGCTAATCATTTTTTATTTGACTACAAGTAAGCCTTGACCGCCAGGTAAAATAGCAATCTTACCTGATAAAAGGCGTATTCAGGTGCAGCCTCAGATGGTAGCAGGCTCAACTTTTAGGGTTACGGGAGTTACTTTTAACCCATACCCCTTATTGGTTTCTTTGCGACAACGTACTGAAACGCTTATTCTGTGGCGGCACGCCTACCCTTGTAATAACGAATTCAGAAAATAGCTACTCCGAAATTGACCCAGCCGAGTATCGAACCAGGAAGCTCCAACCAAAACACCTAAGCTAAAAACTGCTAAAAAAATCAATTCACCCCATTCCTTTGTTCAGTTTAGCGATATTGAACAGACAAAGAGAGTAAGTAACCTGCGCAATTCACGTCTGCCCGGGACTGTTCATGCTAAGTCACAATTATAGATTAATGTCGTAAGCTCGAAGGGCTTCCAAAAACGCGGTTTTTTTACTTTTATTTTGCACAAGGTTTTACGAAATGAGCTCTACGAATGCTAGGTTCCTATACCGAAGCGCCAGAGAACGTTTACCTTAAAACCTATCCGTAAAATTCTTAAGTAAACGTGAATAGAGATCAACTGAGTGTTGCTTAAGATTATAACCGTTCGCTTAGTTCTATTGTCATATATATAAAACAAACAAAAGGGAGTGGCCTTAGTTCGTACTATTTTTACGTATAGCGAACTGGGTATGTACTTCACGTCTGTCCGGGACTCTCGGTCACAAAGTCTCAGCTCGCAGATCGATGTCACGGCGAGCGGCGCGCGGCTCCGTTGTACGAAGGGCTTCCAATCTTGCGGCTGACTCAGTTCAAACCATGTCGGCGTATTAAGACAAGGCTTAATAACTTTCAGCTCTAATTACCTATTATACTTTCGAGATTAGTGGGCAACAAAGCCGGTATTGGCTTTAACTAATTATCTGGCCATTATTGTGGAATTTCAAACGTAAAAATATAACACAAATCATTATCATTTTATTTTTAAATAATTCAGCCCACGTTTACGTGTAAGGGTAAAGAAAAGGAAAGTCCCATTTATAATCTTATTAAAAATAATGTTGCTGCGTGAAAGACTTGAAAATTTTTACTATATTATCCGTGTAACGCATTAAGAAAATAGAGAATCATTGATTTCCAGATGACCAGCCATTACGACATAAAATATATTAATAATGAATTTATTTTAAAAATTATTAAATTTAATTAGTTTTTAATTTAAAATTTAAGATAATTAAATTGAACCAAATAAAACAAACTTTAATTAATGATGATGATTAATTTTTATACAACTCAGTTTGATTGCCTTTGTCCCGGATAACGTAGAACGGAATCCCAGGTCCGAAAATTTGTCTCAAAACTCCCCCTTCCTACGGCCTTGTTGTGTTGATTTATTATTATCTTAAACTAGGATTTAATTTCTTAGCCTATTTAGGGCTAAGGTGAGCGCCATTCCAAATTCCAAAATAATCTTTATTCAAATAGTCCTTTAAAAGGCGCTTTTGACGCGTCAATAATTTACATAGTAGTGATTTGATGGTGATAACTAGATTCGTAAACTTAAAACAAAAGCTATGAGGGTTCCAAACGCGCCCCGGTCTAAGAAGAAGCCCACAACAAACTTAGCCGAGTAAATTTTATTTTTGTTATCACCATCTCACATGCCACTTAAAATTATATTAAGAGCTATCTTATTAGAGCAATATTTCACACCCATGCATGTTTATCATTTATGTAATCCTTTACACTATAGATATTTAAGTCATCCATATACTCGTCGTATTTATACGGGATTAGATAACGGGGGCACATGACGTGAGTGCAACTTAGCCCTACTGGACTGACGCGGACGGTCTGAAAGTCTCAACTTGTCACAACCAGCGGTGCGCCGTTTTATTATCTCCTGTATGGAGGGTTTCCAATCTTGCGGTCCGTTTAGTCGGCTTATTAATCCAAGGCTTAATAGCTTTTTGTCCCCTGGGATGCCGTTATTAGCGACAACTTCTACATGTACTTTTAGATCATATCACTCTAATTGGATAAAAGCATTTGCTACGTCTATGATAAACAATGAATATTTTTCACTTTACATTTTTTGCTAAACATGGGATCTGTCTGGTATCCGCGGATTAGTTTTTTTTTTAATCTAATAATTGACTTTGCGAGGCACATTGTTTCGCCTTTTATTTGTGAATTTTCACTGTTCTGATCCGGTGGAAGGCTTCGACAAAGACGCCACCAATCGATTTCTTATTCGGCTTTTGTTTATGAGCCAAATAATTAATTATAATTACTATTCTATTACTACTATGTAACTAAGATATTATATCAAGAAAAAATACTTATTTTTTTTCTAAATTAGGACTTATCTGTTGGTTCAACTTTTTTTTCGTTAACACAAATCATTTGCAAAACTGATATTAAAATAACGATCTCGTAGTCTTTACAATCATTTTCATCACATTGTGATACAATGACGGACAAAAGAAACTCTGTCCATATATCTAGATATCTATACATCAACTAAGTATCTATGGCTTTTCTTATGAAGCTCTTAGTAAGATCATTATATTAAGAGGAATTACCCCAAAGGTACTTATCTTCTAAAGAGTCTGCCCATCTAATGAACGTTTTCTATCGATTCAGGACACAGCTCAGTTTAAACGTCTATTCAACAAGAACTAATGAATCTTTAGAACGATCTTTTCTACGGGGCAATATCGACTTCTCATGAAATCAGGACCGCTTGACCTAAATCGTCCACCTTTTATCGAAATTGTAAAATATAATTTTATGTTTTATTAAAGTCTTTTAACTAAACTTGGAAGAAATATCGAATTCGACTGTAGCATCATCTAGTAGTAAAAGTACGTGATTAAGTAATAAATAATGAAACATTATATTTTTAATTAAAATTGTTAATCATACTTATATAAATGTGAATGTAAATTTGTTTGTTACGATTATGCGAAAAATGTATACTAATCATAATGAAACTTTCTACTCATATTCTTGGAGGTATTAAAAGTAACATAGGATAATTTTTATATGATAAAAATATGGTTTGTTAAAATATAGATATCATTGATTTATTTCTATTCTAATGATCTCTGATCTGGTAACGGCTGCAATGCGAGCGAAGCCGAGGGTAAAAGCTAGTTTTGTAAAATTAAATGATATATTTTGAGCGCATATATTATTTTTAATAATACAAACGGTACGGTACGGTTTACAGATGATTAGAGGAGTGTGATGTTTGGTAGTTAGTGACTATCAAATTATTATTTATCTTCTAGTTTGTACCAGTAACTGTGAAGCTGTGATAAGACTAGTGGTTAAGACTTCGGTTTCTCTTTCGGGAAGAACGAGTTCGGTATCCGGCACCTCTAACTTTCTAGAACTATATTTTAATTTTATTAATAACCAATATTTAATTGAACTTAAAATGCTTCAATAGTAAGAAAAGAAAGCTTCATAGGAAACCCTTCAGAGAGTTCTCCATAATTTTCTCAAAGACGTGTCAAATCAGCGTAGACCACAAATGATATTGATGACTTTTTTTTATATCCACTACAAGTTAGCCCTTGACGGCAATCTCATCTGATGCTAAGTGATGATGAAGTCTAAGATGGAGGCGGACTAACTTGTTAGGAGTATGTAAAACCCATACTCCTAATCGGTTTCTACGCGACATCGTGCCGGAGAGCAAATCGCTTGGCGACACGTCTTTTGACGATGACGACATTATTTGTATCAATATTATTGTAACGAGCTCGAGTTCTGAGATTGGACTAAAAACACTGATAATTTAAACTGGTACCGTTATCAAGTCACAAGCGTTGCAGTTTCATACGGAACTCCTCGAAAACTTCTCAGTACCTTAACGTAAAGCCAAACCGCGTCGTTCAACCTGCGTTCAAAATGGCGTTCAGCTCGCGACCAATCACGAGACGCGCCTGCTCAGCTTATCTTATGATTGGTCGTACTCACCACGCAAAGGATACAGGACTTAGCTTTCCAGTTGCCAGTTTCCACTGACACAATTTCTTCCATTTATTCTACTTTTCTTATTACCTGTCGATGTAATAATCCCGAGCTCGCTTATTTAAAATTGACAACTTCGAATCGTCTAGAATAAAATTATAGACTGACAGATCTTTTGTCGCATTCAAACATAAGCTAATTCCGTCTAACATTGACGGAATTAGCTTATGTTTGAATCTCGAGCTGGGTTCGATTGCCGGCTCGAGTCTGGTCTGGTGGGAGGCTGCGGCCGTGGCTAGTTACCACCCTACCGACAAAGGCGTGTCGCCATGCGATTTAGCGTTACGGCACGATGTCGTGTAGAATAGGTTAGCCCGCTACCATCTAGACTGCATCATCACTTACCATCAGGTGAGATTGCCGTCAAGGGCTAACGTGTCGTGTCTTGTCGTAAAAAAAAATGTCGTATCAGTTACAGAGACGACATGTCATTGTCAGATCCGGATCCCCAACATGAGACAGTTTTCCGCCGGCGTAAACTTTATTTAATTCCAGAATTTTCCTTACCTAAAGATTTGTTTACGATAAAACAGTTTAACATTAGTAAAACATATCTTATCGCCATTTGTTAAACTATTTAAACATGTAATGTAAGGCTTAATTTATATTTAAAAAAAAAGTTACCTACGTAAGGGATACGTTGGGATCTTTTAAATATTTTCTGTAATTCAATACAGAAAATACTTCCGTCTACGCATCTCCGGGTAACGGTAGATGACCGGCCAGATCGATCTATTATGCACTATCCGGTACAAGTGACCTACATATTTCTTAGAAATACTAGCTTAAGTCCGTACTCGAGTACATAAAACTTGAAATGAGAGCTATCGTAAATACGGGTAAAATTTTCGAAGAAGTTTTGCTGTTATTTTCTTATAGCTTATTCGACTACTGATTAATAGATAGTGACTTATTAAATGTTAAAAAGGCGGCCATAATTATTTATTGGATGCTATAAAGATAAGAGTTTAAATATTTTCCTTAATGAAACCTTATTAATCGATATCGGTATAGTTGACGACCTCCGTGGCGCAGTGCGTTCGCTGTCGCATTATAAAGTTGGAAGTCCCAGGTTCGATTCCCGGCTTGAGTCTGGTCTAGTGAGAGGCTTCGGCTATGGATAGTTACCACCCTACCGACAAAGACGTGGCCAAGCGAATTAGCGTTCCGGCACGATGTCGCGTAGAAACTAATTAGGAGCGTGGGTTTACCATACTCCTAACAGGTTAACCCGCTACCATCCTAGACAGCATCATCATTTACCACCAGGTGAGATAGCCGTCAAGGGCTAACTTGTAGTATATAAAATATATGTGTATATATATATATCTGTTTTCAATACAAATAAGTATCACACACTACCAAAGTCTGAATTGGAATTCCATATATTGATAAATAAAGAAAATGGCGTACGTGTAACGAAGCATTTAAGCACATTTTATTATATGAGATAGATATAACGGTTGTAAAGTGATTTTAAGATATTCTGTCTAAAATATCCAGTACCAGCCTGGAGTTAGGAATTGACTTGACTACTCCCAAGTCAATCATGCTTCCTTTTGCTTTCCTAGACAAGATACACGATTATAAAAGAAACAAATGTGTTCAGTTTTGATTATCATCACTATTCATGAACAACCCATTACCGGCTCACTACAGAGCACGGGTCTCCTCTCAATATGTGAAGGGCTTGGCCATAGTCCAGCACGCTGGCCATGTGCGGATTGGCAGACTTCACACGCCTTTGAGAACATTATGGAAAACTCTCAGGCGTGCAGGTTTCCTCACGATGTTTTCCTTCACCGTTGAAGCAAGTGATATTTTAATTGTTTAAAAAACGCACATAAAGTTAGAGGTGCGTGCCCGGATTCGAACCGCCGCGTCGGCCTCTGATTAGGAGGCTGACGCCCTAACCACTAGGCTATCACTTCTTCACTATTATTTGACATTTATTCATTAAGACTTACATTGTTCTGATATCCTATCTCATGATAGATGAAGCAGGTAGCCTTCAGTGGGAAATTAATACGATAAAGAGGAATTACTAAGACTCAGCTACGCCATGTAAATGAACCGATCCAATTAAACGGTTTGAATGCATTCTCAACGTGCCTTCTGTTGCAACAAAAGATACCCTTGCAATTGTCTCAGTTACTTGTCTTGGACCAATAAAAGGAGAGGCTATATATAAACGGTCTATAATTAAATATATATAAAGCTGTGATAGCCTAGTGGTTAGGACCTCAGCCTCTTAATCAGAAGTGGGCGGTTCGGTGCACGCACCTTCAGTTTTTACTAATGCAGTTAACAGGGTTCCAATAAATAAAAAAATAAAAAAACTTTTCGGAGTTATATGTGCGTTTTTAAGCAATTAAAATATCACTTGGTTCAACGGTGCAGGAAAACATCGTGAGGAAACCTGCGTGCCTGAGAGTTCTCCATAATGTTCTCAAAGGCGTGTGAAGTCTGCCAATCCGCACATGGCCAGCGTGGTGGACTATGGCCAAACCCTTCTCATATTGAGAGGAGACCTGTGCTCTGTAGTGAGTCGAGAATGGGTTGATCATTATGAGTGCCAGGCTAGCGTATGTAGAAACACCAGAAACATAATTGCGATTCATTTAAAACTCAATTATTTACCGTGAGCACACAGCACAGTACTGTCACATTCGATGACAAAATTGCAGCTAAATGTTTATTTACGTTTAAAAGTTAATTTACATGCAAAACTAATTATTTACGTACGTTTTCCGATAATTTGCGGACCGAAAATTAAAACGGGAAATTAATTCGCATTTAATTACCAAAAGTTGGCTAAGTGGGAATGGGTTTCGATTTATTTTTATTATCACTTGTTATGCAGATTACCTATTGATATCTTGGAGATGTCTATCAATAAGTTCAAAGTTTTTATAAAACGAAAGCTTACAGAAAAATCATATTACTGTATTAAGGATTATATAAAAGATTTTTATCGTTTATATAGCTTGGGTATGAATTGCTCTATCTCCATAGGTACTTTAATTTATTATTGTTTATGTGAGATGGTGATAACGAAAATAAAAGAAAAACCCGGCTAAGTTTGTTGTGGGCTTCTTCTTAGACCGGGGCGCGTTTGGAACCCTCATAGCTTTAGTTTTAAGTTTACGAATGTAGTTATCACCATCGAATCACTACTATGTAAATTATTGACGCGTCAAAATTGCCTTGTAAAGGACTATTTGAATAAAGATTATTTGAATTTGAATTTAGATAACATTGTCTGCTTTGATGAAATTGGTGTGCCAGAGAGAGATTTTTTTTTTTTTTTTATACATTTCTGATTAGCCCTTGACGGCTATCTCATCTGGTGGTAAGTGATGATACAGTCTCGGATGGTAGCAGGCTAACCTGTTAGGGGTATATTATGGTAAATCCACGCTCCTAATTGGATTCTACGCGACATCGTGCCGGAACGCTAAATCGCTTAGCGACACGTCCCTGTCGGTAGGGTGGTAACTAGCCACGGCCGAAACCTTCCACCAGACCGTCAAGCCGGGAATCGAACCCAGGACCTTTAACTTTTTAATGTGACAGCACACGCCACGGAGGTCGTCAAGATTAAACGTTCCATTAAATAAATGGAGTATGTAACAGCTATACCCCTGATAGGTAAGCCGGTACCGTATTAGGTTGCATCATTACTTCATTCCAGGTGAAATTACCGTCAACAAACTCACTCGTAGAGAAGTAAAAAAGGGTGGTAAATGTATTTATTAACTCTTCTATAAGCAACTTTAGATAGCAATAAATTACGCGAGTATCATTTCATGTTCAGCGTTACACGTACCGGTTTCATCTTTTCCCCCCACGAGCGTAAATAATATCTGCGTTAATTATTTATTATTGCCTAGCACGCTGAAATAAGTTTCACTTTGTAAACTAAAAGGACCAATAATAAAACATCGCAATAGGAAAACCTGCAAATGAGATTGAATTGAACAAAATTTTCCATCTCCCGCTATAACTCGGAACGGTAAACGCGCCCAAATGTCGTTTTCATCTTGAACTAAGTTTATATGAATGCAAATATCAGCTCGTGACATTTTCTGTAGGATTTCATCTACGTTATGTCCTATTTCGACGAGCTTTTCGGCGTAACAGTCCTGTAATGAAAAATCTCGAGTAATAATGCGAGATAGCGAATTTTTGGGGTATTATAACCTGTACAAAATGTATATATTAAACATATACAATTATTTTATTTATTTGTTTATAGATTTACAGGATTAAAACCTAATTTGCTAGAGTAGCCTAATGGCTACAAATTTAGGTTTTATTCAAGTATATAAGTATATATATATTAATATATACTTATATACTTGCTAATAAAATTTCCTTACTATATATATATATATATATATACTTGCTAATAAAATTGCCTTAATTTAAATATTCCGGTAACAAATCGTATAGTTCGTGCAGATTACTTCATAACCGCTTAGGGGATGAAAATTCAGGAATCCTTACCTACGACGTTTTTTAGTCAACCCACGCTACCCAACGATAAAATAATTAATGCAAATTATTTTTACTTAGATTTCATTTGGACGTGTAAAGAACATTTACCAATAAATTGATGATTATTATGATTAAAGACATAAGGCATCCAATTTCCCGTACTAAGATCCCGAACTCCGAAAACTTAGGAATTTATCGACCACGGTATGCGCCAAACGGTACACTGAGACAGACTCAAAGAGATCGTACAAAGACCCTTTTTTGGTAAAAAAAAAAGGTGCACATTCCAGCTAAGAGCCTTTACAAAGACGGTATAGACGGAACCAAGCAACCAAGCGAACGTAAGCAAGTAAGCGAGTGAAAACCTAACGTAAATATGAGATACTACTGTTACCCGATAAAATAATTACGAATAGAGTCGCTGTCAAGTGTACTTGAGCATACCGCTGGATTTCTATCGACTGTATATATGTACGTGTCTTCTTTATATAATATAAACATAACTCCGAATAGTAAGAGGTGCGTGCCCGGATTCGAACAGCCGACCTCTGATTAGGTGGCTGACGCTCTAACCACTAGGCTATCACCGATGTACATGTATTTAGTAATTTATATCTGTATGTAAGTATATGTAATTTCTATTATATTCTATTCTTTTCTAGCTATTGCAGTATCCCCCTTTTCTTTTAACTCTTTCCTTTTACAAAAGGTTGTCTGGAGGAGATCGCTTTTAGCGAAAAGACCGCCTTTGCGCATTATATTTGTTTTTATTTGTATTGAATCCAAGCTTGTAATGTGCAATAAAGAGTTTATCTATCTATCTAATCTATCTTTCTACGCTTATAATTGGTTTTTATTTAATTTGAAGTTCCGACTGTATAACTTTGTCTATCAGCCAACCAAGTAGTTAACAGTAAAAAGTTTTATAGGTTTCCATTTTATGTCCCATAAATATATACAAGGCAGGTACTAGGTAAATTGTTAGAGCTACCTTGGATTTAAAAGAATATTCGATCTTACGATAGACATATAGGTACATCCGGATGGACATAAAACGCCACGAGATAGTTATCTTGATGCCGTGTAATGCATTTAAATTCTGTACGTAGAGGCTATCTATTGATAAGACATTGGTATTGTATCACTAGTAGCTATGTGGATCCAGAAATAATGATAATAATGCCAACGCTGCATAAATCTATGGACGCTTCCTTGTCCGATTTAAATGAGAAATAAAATAAATAAATAAATATAAAGCCTCTACAGAGTAATGTGAGAGTCATAAGAGAAAGAGATTTACTTTACTTTTCTTTCTTTATTACTAAATAAAATGAAATACAATAAGAAAATATTAAGCAGTATAGTAAACATGAATATTTAGTTGTAAAGTAATTATGGTAAATTTATTATATACGCTATTATAATTTTATTAAATTACAATTTAAAAGAGTAGGTTAGTTAGTATGGTGAGTATGTGGGATGTATATATGTATATATTTGCGCAATTTATAATTTATAATCTGGTGCCCCTGATTTAGGTATGTAACGTATTTCAGGCGGCAGTACTTTCGTAAAAATATTAAACACGATGATTGAGTGTATATGTGTGTGCGTGCGTTTGTGTGTGTGTGTGTGTGTGCGTGTGCGTGTGTGTATTTCTTATATAAAGCAAAAGCATTGTTTCAGAAAAGATAGTTTTAGAGCATAGAACACCTATCTGTTCCAATGGGCTATTCTTATATTCCCAAATGAGAAACAAACCCATACTGAGAATAACTGAACCGAACTCCTAAATGATCCTTAAAATCGGTATCTATTAACATGCAGATGCTTAGGTACTAATAGAAAACGTGCCGCGCGCATCTATTCTCTGTATTGGGGTTCCGCACTGAAATAATACCTAACAACATGTATTTATTCAATCACTCTTTTTTTTAAGCCTTCACAAATCAAGGAATTTCTTTAATCCACTACAAGTTAGCTTGGCGGCGCGTCTTTTTCGGTAGCCTCTCACCAGACACGAAATCTCTCGCGAAAATTATGAAATTTTAACTACATTCAAATAAAATCAAAAATAGCTTTAAACCGATCGTTCATATATATCACATTTTTTCATTATTTTCTTATTTTACGAGTCCTGAGCCCTGAGTCCTAGTACGAGATTTTATAATTATTTGATCGTATGAAAGTTTACTTCAGTTTCTAAAGAATTTATTACACAATAGATTTCTACTAATTCGGTTTGTATAGAATAGAAAGAGCGCCATTTATTACACAATAAGTTAATTTTGACGCGAATGATGGTGATAATAATGAATAAAATAAGTTTTTATTTATTAATATTCCACAGAATAAACTATTTTAGTATTTAGTTGTGTTCAACTTGATCATAACTTTAAATGTTACTATTATATACTTAGGTAAGTAAGAGGAAAGATTAACTTTTAAATTTTATCTTAATTTGCCACTGCCTGTATAATCATCTGTCTACCTCCGGCGAGTCCGGTCCAGTCAGTGTTCAGAGCTATTCCCGGATAAGCGGGCGTCCATTAATTACGAGAGGTGTTTAGAGCGGGGGTCGAGGCGAACCTTACTCGATATCACGTGGGAAAAGGGGGTACTTATTAAACAACACTTATTAAAACAAAGTTTAAAATTGGTAAAAATTGTGAAGAACTAAATATTTATTGCAGTTTTGCGAACGCAATAAAGCACTGATAAACATATGAAACCTATAAATTAGTACGCATTTTAAAAAGTCAATAAAATATTTGTATATTTATGCATCAAAAGTGTCAGTAAGAGGATTTTTTTTTATAAAGGTTTTTGCTTTACTCTCTATTTTGCTTAACTCTCCCCTCCTGGGGAGAGTTAAATGTCACGACGTCTCACTAAGAGTAATATTAATCTGAAGTGAGTCGCTGTAAGGTTAAAGTATCGTTGCTTAAAACCGGAGTTATTTTTTCATAAGCCGATTTTGCTAAAATGCCATATTACTAGGCAATTCTCAATCGTTGAGTCTTCTTAGAATATCGAAACAATTTGGTGTCATAGCAAATTGAAACGTATAAGGCTTGTTTTAAAACTCACATTTGTCTACACTTAGACAGGCCACAGAACTTTGTAAAATAAAAATAGTAATACGCAAATTGCGAATCTAAGCTAAAAAATAAGATCCATTTTACTATGACGTTATAATGTTATACTCGAAATCGGCTTCACGTTTGCGAGCGTGCAAATCTTATACTAAGGCTGCAGATTATATAAATATAATTTCTAATCAGTACAATTACTTATTTATATTATATGCCGATTTAATTGGTCCCGTGTAAACGAGCGGAGCTTTTTGTTCTAGCTTGCTTAAGAAATACATACAATTATTTCAGGCTGAAATCTTAATTAATCTAATACGAAATTTAGCCTTTGTTACGTAGGATATCGCTTTGGAAGAACGTTTAAATCTGTTTCGGAGTTTTCTTTGTTTATCGGTTACAAATAAACTGTTAAACAAATCCATTTCATTCCACTAAGTATTCCAGTACACATGGACTTCGATTTGAACAAACTTTAAACAACATTACGTAATCCAATAATTTAAAATATTACTGTATTTGTAGGCTCACTGGCATAAGCTATATACCTAATAGAGTAAATGTTCGGACTTAATACTCCATTGTTACAATAAATCAGCCCATTGCAATCATAAAATAATCATCGTAACTAATTATTAACTTTTAAGCCTAATGGCCTTAATGGCTTTTAATTATCGAATATTTAATATATGTTCGATTTCGAAAATTGAATATCAAAGAGATAATATGAATTTTAAAGAAGGAAATCCAACTGTGTTGAATTACATAGTACCTAGTTATTTAAATAAATAGCTTGGTGAGTTATGAAGCTGCATGAGGAAGAGCTTCCCTAGAAGATGCCTAATCAAGAGATTATAAGGTACTAATATATAGGTTATTCTAGATCTTTGCGATCCGTATTAAAAAACCATACAGTTTCGCTAACAAAAAAGAATATAGATACACAAAAAAAACCTGTCTAGACTAATTATTTATAGATCCAGAGATTGGTGCGTTTAAATGGGAAAAATGAACTCTTCATCTTAATAATTTATACCTTTTAAGATACACAGGAACTTACAAATAAACGTGGTGTAACGTCGGAATAAGTTGTTCAGTGATAACTCTGACACTTGCAAGTTGAAGTGTGAACAAAAACCTGCATAACGATCCCTACATTCATCATCATCATCATCATCATGATCAACCCATTGCCGGTTCACTACAGAGCACGGGTCTCCTCTCAATTTGAGAAGAGTTTGGCATAGTCCACCACGCTGGTCATGTGCGCATAGGCAGACTTTACACGTCTTTGAGAACATTATGGAGAACTCTCAGGCATGCAGGTTTCCTCACGACGTTTTCCTTCACCGTTAAAGCAAGTAATATTTTAATTGCTTTAACGGTCGTTCCTCCATTACTGAAGATGTGCGGATTAATTATTTCCACCGGCTTCTATCGGAACTCGGATCGGATTATATCGGAGAGAAATGGTGGATCTTAACTTAGTGTTAATTGCTTTAAAACTCACAAAACTCCGACCTCTGATTAGGAGGCAGACGTCCTAACCACTATTACAGCTTATTCCTACATTATGCCACATTTATTTCTAAGGCCCTTTCAGATTACGTCCACGGAACCTGTCCAGGGAACCTGTATTACTCTAGCACAGTTCTTGCTTGACGATTTATTTTTTTATCGCCATCCTTTTAATGAGCTTCTTGGAAATGCAGGTAAGGGTACGCGCAGGCATCCCTTCCATTAGTCTCGCTCGAGTTTATTGACCGTGGTTTTTTGGCAAAAAGTCTTCGAATTAGCAATCCCTCTCCTAATGGTTCAATTTACATAGTTTAGTGGATGAAACCACAGTAGAAACAATTTAGTCGGCTACGGATTACAATGTTTTAGCCCGAGAATGAAATGCATAAAGTTTAATTCCCGGGTCAGGAAAAGGTTTTTCTGTTAACAAATTCTCAGTACCAGCACAAAATTGGAACAAACAAAAGCACTGCATGGAGACTGTCCTAATAAAAATAATAGTTTTATATTGATAATACCCATAAAGTAGGTACAACAACAAGTAACATATTGCAAAGATAATAAACAATTTAATAAACCTTTATTTTATAAAAAAATAAATAATTATATTACTCTGAGTACACTTAAGCCGTGGGGCCCGCTTAATTTAAATTCAAATAACCTTTATTCAAATAGTCCTTTAAAAGGCACTTTTGACGCGTCAATAATTTACATAGTAGTGATTTAATGGTGATAACTACATTCGTAAACTTAAAACTAAAAGCAATGAGGGTTCAAAACGCGCCCCGCTAAATATCATTAGCATGATGTTAAAAATGATAAAACTGTATTGGATAAGCGTAGATGATGTTAACTTTTAAACCCTTTTTTATGTACGAGAGAGGAGACCTGTGTCCAGTAAAAATAACGGACTTAGGAGGATGAATGTTGTTGGTTTTTTATATTCTTCTATAATACGTCTTGGCCTTGACTGCAATCTCTGTTAATGTACTGTCATACTTTGGAGATAAGGGTATGACAGTTATGTCAAAAACACCCCTTATCCGCTTCTACGCGTCGCTCGTACTGGTAAATTAATCAGCTTTATTGGTAGAGGATTAGTAACTCTTCTAGATAGAATAATCGGATTTGTAGGTACAAAGCCGATTTAATTAGCCGATTAGCCCATATCAGAGAAAGTTCAGAAACTGTATATAGCCAAGTTGCCTCCGCCGGGGATTGAACCCAAAACCTATGTACAGTAACAACCACTTATTAGTTAAGTCAGACAGTTTCTAACAGTGTGGATTTTGTGTATTTATTTCCCTTTACCGCAATTCAAATTCAAAATAGTCCTTTAAAAGGCACTTTTGACGCGTCAATAATTTACATAGTAGTGATTTGATGGTGATAACTACATTCGTAAACTTAAAACTGAAGCTATGAGGGTTCCAAACGCGCTCGCGAAGAAGCCCACAACTAACTTCTTTTTTTTTATATCACCATCTCACATAATAAATAATAACTTATAGTACCTATGGAGATAGACAAATTCACACCCAAGCCTTTTTATCGTTTATATAATCCTTAATATTGTAATATGATTTTTCTATTAAAAAATCCCCCGCCATCCCGTAATATGAAGGATAACAAAAACTTTTCAAACCTTTTTCGGATCTGCGATACTAGACTTAATTGTGTTTCACGTTTTTCGGCACGGCAAGGTACATCAAAAAGTTTGTTAATAAAATAAACTTATGCATTTAATTCTAGCGTATAAATGCATTTCCCTTGTGTTTTATTATGCCATGTCAAAGCTCATCCACCCCTGAAGGACGGCCTCGGCTGACGATGATGATAACTGCAGAATAAATGGACACATATCGCCACTTCGCGTATTACAGAGTAGGTAGGTATAGGTATATGATACCGGAGCCAGGGCGGGTGGTCAGTGGGTGGGATTACGCTGCAAAAATCAATTGAAACAGTAAAACCGTACGTTGCACTAATTGGTATATGAAATGCGCTGCTAGGATTTGCATAACATATTGTACTTAATCTGACTACTACTTTTTCATAACGCCAAAGCAGATTATTTGGCACAAAAAATCGAAGTTTACCTGGAAGAAATTTCTTTAGAGAAGTAGACATTGTATACATGTATGTTTTTTTGTGATATTACATTATTTACTTAGTAATTATTGCAGTTCTTTTTATTATGTAACGGCTGGTAAATCAATGCTGGCATATTTAAAAACAGGTCACACAATGTACTTTTTTATGACCTAGTTACTAGATATTGCTTGCGACATCGTGCACGTTTGTTTCCCTCTGTCAACCGTTTACTTTGTAACGTTTACATTGCCGAACTAAAAAAAATATTGCCCGTCTCCAGTAGGGCTAAGGTTCGCGCCGCGAGACATATATCTCCACCGATTTCCTCATGAAAACTTCGTAAAATTGGGACGAGAATATGGTAGAAATTATTAGCTCATGGCACGCATTTCAGTAAATTTTCCAGGTGACGTGCAAAATCTCGTCAAGATAACTTTTACAGAGTAACAATTCAGTACAAAGTAGAAAATACGTCCTTCTCCAAGACGTATATAATAATGAATCTTCACTGTGACAATTTTCTGATAAAACTAATAAAAAACTAGTCAAAGCATGATCTGTATAGTTGCTAAGCAAAATTACTACTCTACTTATTTACTACTACATTTACTTAAAATAACAGGTGCGGAGCGCAATTTTAGCCTAGCCGTCTAAATAGTGTCTAACGGCCCAAATTAATGATCAATCTAAACAAAATATACAGATAGCCGATTTAGTTTATTAATAATTTACTTTACCTACTCTTTTCTGTCGATAAAGATTACGCTACTAAATTTAGTGTGTTGTTTAGTGGCAAGGGGGGGTGGCAATCTGCTATCTGCAGTTACAAAAAACTTTTTTAGTTTTCGGACCATCTAACTGGAATAATTAATTAATTTAATTTATTTTATATTTTATACTAGGCATGTGTGACAATGTACAAAAAATCAATCCCACGCGATCTGTACATTTTTTTATACGCTACAAGTTAGCCTTTGACAGCTGTCTCACCTGGTGCTAAGTGATGATACAGTCTAGCATAGTAGCGGGCTAACCTGTTAGGAGTGTGGTACAACCACGTTCATAATTGGTATTATGTGATATCGTGCCGGAACGCTTATTCGCTTGGTGTCACGTCTTTGTCGGTAGAGTGGTAACTAGCCACGGCCGAAGCCTCCCACCAGACAAGAGTCGAGCCGGGAATCGAAACCAGGATCAACTTTCAAACGCAACAACTCACGCGCCACTGAGGTCGTCACATTTTCCGGGATGTAAAGAAGCCTGTGTGCTTTCTCAGAGAATTAAAAATCTCTGTGCCGATTTTCATCTAGGGTCGATCAGCCATTCTGACGTAGTTGAATCAGAAACGTCCATCCAAACTTTCGCATGTATTAACAGTACTCTGTCTATATTTTCCAGGCACGTCTACCTCACATAACAACGGTGCTGGCTGTAGTGGCCCTATCCTCGAGCAGCATCGTCAAATCACCGACAGACGACGGGCAGAACTTCGAGCTGCTCATACTGCATAACAATGACATGCACGCCAGGTTCGAGCAGACGTCGCAGCTGAGCGGCGCCTGCACCACTGCTGATCGAGAGGCTGGGAAATGCTATGGAGGGTTTCCAAGAGTTGCTCATGTGTAAGTACAAGACACGCTTGAACGATTAATTGACTCTGTAGGTTTTGACCTTGAAAGTGAAGTAGGGCAGAACTTCTGCTCTGATATAGTACGCCAGGTTCGAACAGACAACGCTGTTCACCAGGAGGTTGAGAAATGTCGTGCTTTGCTAGATTTGCTCCTGTGTAAGTATTAGCAATTTATGGCCCATAATGGGGTTCACCATAAATACACTATCATTTTGCTCGCTTTCCATATGCTTTAACTTACCAATGCAAGTAATTTCGCTGCTGATCATAAAAGCGTTCTCATCATCATGATCAACCCATTCTCGGCTCACTACAGAACATGGGTCACCTCTCAATGTGATAAAGGTTTGGCCATAGTCCACCACGCTGGCCATGTGCGGATTGGCAGACTTCACACGCCCTTGAGAACTTTATGGAGAACTCTCAGGCATGCAGATGTTTTCCTTTACCGTTCAAGCTAGTGATATTTTAATCGCTTAAAAACGCACGTAACTCCGATAAGTTATAGGTGCGTGCCCCGGGTTCGAACCTCCGATCTCTTATTAGGAGCGTTGTTATATATTGCCACTTACCAATATCTACAAACCAACAACTGTCGAGCCTGTAACACCATGATAGATTGCAAATGTTATGGTGGATTCTAGAATGAGTACCATCTAGGGCTTCTATTGAAAGTAACAATAGATGCTCTTAAATCGACTATTGTCAGGAAAACGCCTATTGAAATACACAAATTTGACTTATATACACACAAAAAACGCCTATAGAAATGCAAAAGTTTGACCTACACGCAATGTTCATCACATCACATATCATCAACGATCAAGTTCCTCATATGCAAGCTGCTCATAAGAGTTTATTGGGCTCTCTCTCAGGTCTTATGTTTCGGATATCATATACAACCAGAACATATATTAAGCACCGAGAAAATGCGCACCAGAAAGAAGAAAGTTATTAAAATTGTTTTTATTACTACGTTTCAGGGTAAAAGAGGCAAGAAAAGCAGCCGCCTCGGGCGAAGGGCCCCCCGTTCTGTATCTAAACGCCGGTGACACATATACGGGAACGGCCTGGTTCACTGTCTATAAATGGAAGGTTGCCGCCGAGTTCCTTAACGCGTTGCAACCAGACGCTGTTGTAAGTAAAAACTCACTTCGCATAAGTAGGAACCCTCGCGTTTCATGGTGTCATTCTTTCTGGTGGTTTCGTAGTATTGCACGGCATTTAATTAGGTATATAAACTTTCTTTCAAACTTCAAATTGCAAAAACTTAACTCCAAGTTAGCAAGACAAATTGCCAGGTCACGTAAATTAAACGCTTTCTGGAGGTGACATAGTCGCCTTTACTTATTTTTTTAAGTAAGTTTTAGTTATTTTTTTTTTGCATCCGCTATGTGGATCGATTTTGATAACGGTCTTATAAGCCATTTAAAGGCGCCATTTACGTCATCGTCCCGCTGTTAACCATCAACATCTGTCTAGGGATCCCATGAAAATTTAGGGAAATTCTCAATTTATCTCTCTCAAATTAAGAAAAAATCTTTTTTGATCCAATTGTTCAGTCGTGGAAGCGTGGCAGATTTTTTAATTAAATTCTTTTCTTAAATATATGAATACCTGAAACAGATCGTAATGTAGGGAGAAGGCCCCCCAATTGGTACCTTCTACCAAACTTGGTTTTTTTTTGCATTTTTGCTTTTTTTATAGAAAGTGTATTCAATTATTTTGTAAAATGCATTTCGTTGTATGCTTTATACCAATTAAATACCGTGCGATACTTTATCAATCGCCGCCAGAAAATGTAGCACGATTTATTGTGGTATTTAATATAGACATCATAGTATGTTATGGAATGAAAAGTAGGTAAATGTGCAGTCTACCAGCGTCCCCCTATCCCACGCGACGCAATGTACGTTGAGTAAAATTCAACCTTAAAATAATAAATTTAAACTCATTTTGTATGCCCAGTAATACACCCGAAGTGACGTGTAGAGGGGGGGTGGCATGTAGGGGTATGTAGGTATGCAACATACCCGTGCCATTAAACTTTCGTTGCTCGAACTCGCTGCAGTGACTTTTGTCCAACGAGACCTTTTGTCTATCTGTGGCGCCATTAAAAAGTTCCGTAACGTACTGAATAAGTAGATACGGACGGTAAGTTATACGTATACCATACATACCGTCGCTGTCGCATACCGCGTAACTAACTTCAATCCCCTGAGTTGGGTACCTATTTGGTGACAGATCATACTATGGGTAATGTTACGTAAAATAAAAAATTAATGATGCTAGTGACGCGGTATGTGCATTAAAACGACGACAATGGTGCCAATTTCGTGGAAATAAACTGAATTGGCAGGTCTAAAAATAGAGCTGTCCTTTTCACGAAAGGAGTAGTGTATTTTTTTGTCATCCTGTTAATGTAGAAAGTGTACTAAATCATTGTATTTAATAATGCTAGTGACGCGGTATGTGCATTAAAACGACGACAATGGTGCCAATTCCGTGGAACTAAACTGAATTGGCAGGTCTAAAAATAGAGCTGTCCTTTTTACGAAAGGAGTAATGTATTTTTTTGCCATCCCGTTAATGTAGAAAGTGTACTAAATCATTGTATTTAATGATGCTAGTGACGCGGTATATGCATTAAAACGACGACAATGGTGCCAATTCCGTGGAACTAAACTGAATTGGCAGGTCTAAAAATAGAGCTGTCCTTTTTACGAAAGGAGTAATGTATTTTTTTGCCATCCTGTTAATGTAGAAAGTGTACTAAATCATTATATTTAATGATGCTAGTGACGCGGTATGTGCATTAAAACGACGACAATGGTGCCAATTCCGTGGAACTAAATTGAATTGGCAGGTGTAAAAATAGAGCTGTTCTTTTCACGAAAGGAGTAATGTATTTTTTTGCCATCCTCTTAATGTAGAAAGTTTACTAAATCATTGTATTTAATGATGCTAGTGACGCGGTATGTGCATTAAAACGACGACAATAGAGCCAATTCCGTGGAACTAAACCGAATTGGCAGGTCTAAAAATAGAGCTGTCCTTTTCACGAAAGGAGTAATGTATTTTTTTGCCATCCTGTTAATGTAGAAAGTGTACTAAATCATTGTATTTAATGATGCTAGTGACGCAGTATGTGCATTAAAACGACGACAATGGTACCAATTCCGTGGAACTAAACCGAATTGGCAGGTCTAAAAATAGAGCTGTCCTTTTCACGAACGGAGCAGTGCACCATTTGTAGACCTGTCATTTAAGTTTAGAGTTTGTATTGAATTGGCACCAATAATGGTACGTTTGCGATGTTGCCTGTGCTGTCCCTTTACGTTGTTTACGTACCTACCTTGTTTGTAAACATAATGCCGGTAGGTTAATAACGTTAATAAATGTCACAGATACAATTTACTGCATGATTAAACAGAATTAGAAATCGGTTGTTTTAAAAAAAATCTTTATAGTTAAAATTCTTTACTGTTAAATTTGTGAACCCTTGACGGCTATATCACTTGGTGGTAAGTGATGATGCAGTCTAGGATGGTAGCGGGCTAACCTGTTAGGGGTATCGTAAACCCACACTCCTAAATGGTTTCTACGCGACATCATGCCGGAACGCTGAATCGCTTTGCGACACGTCTTTGTCGGTAGGGTGGTAACTAGCCAAGCGTCCCACCAGCCCCGACTCGAGCCGGGAATCGAACCTAGGACCGCACCTTTTATTTATATATCTACGGCAGGAATAAATAAAACTCATAATATCTGAAACGTTTGCAATTAAAATTATGACTTAGTAAATTGCAGAAAATCGTATTGATTAAAAAGCTTACGTACGTATTGTTATAGCTTATTTGATGTTTATTATATTATGCCTCATGATTTGGATCATGAAGTAATACCATGAATGTCTGGATCCATATTACACACATAGCGCTCTCATTTTATAATTAAAATTCGCTATCTCTATATCGCTGTTAAAATGAGCTAAGCTAAGCGTACAGCGCTTTAATTAATTTCGACTATGACCATCAACAAACTAAATATACATATATACTAGTTTATGACACAGTAAAATTTGAAAACAAGTTATCAGACTGTAGAATATAATGTATCGCTAACGATCTGTACTATGAGTACAGTCAAGGTAAATTGTACCTTATATATATAAAAAGAAAACTGTATTTGACTTTGGAAACTAGGTAAGATATGTTTCAATTTAGTGTAACATGAGTATATTTCGATAGTAAAACCGACTACGATTGCAAGCAAACATCTTATACAAACGGTAGGTACATACAATCTTAGTAATTGGACTAACATCAACTGTACTGAATAAATATCTTAAAGACTACATTTTTGGCAATACTTTGGAGCAGTCTATCCTAACTAATTGTAGTTATACGCGTACCCCAAGGGGTACGTCAATTTGCATCAAGGGGTACGCGTGGCTATCAGTAAAAACAAGAACAATTTCCAAAATGTTATTGTCTAATGATCATCATCGTAAAAGCACGGAGCACCGAGAACTATCCCGCGCCAGATTTTGACGAGCTGTGCAAAGAAAAACGTGCACATTTGTCACATTAGCGTCTTCGCCGATACATCATATTCTGATTTTCACTATTGTTCTGTAATTTGAAGATAATAAATGTTATTAACTGACTTTTTTTTTATATATCATTACATAACATGCAATAAAAGGTACGCAGGTTTGAGCTCTTTTTTGAAGCAATATATAATAATGTAATTTACACGATCATAAAGCGAAATTACAAAATTTGATTTTACATAAAAAATTAAAGGTTGGCAGCCCTAATTAGAAGCCATATTGCGAGCGCCTAGTAAGACGTAAGCTGTAATTATTCCATCTTGTCGGTCACGTCTCATTTGACACTTGATGCTCCACCTAACAATTGCGACGTCTATCTAACTACAGGTACCTACCACTTACCTATTACCTATTAGCTCGCAACTCCAACAAATATATTACCTAAGTTAGGAATACTGAACATTTTCATTAGTGGTTGATATTTTCGATCAATAAAACAGCACTTTTTTGGCAATTTTATTTTATTTAAATTAAAATAATTTAAATTTTATAAAAGTACCGATTGTTTTCTGTATGTGATCCTACTGTAACTTTGTCACCTAGAATTAGCACTACTGACCTTGACTGTACATTAATATTACTATAATATCATAAATGTAAAATTGACAGTTGATTTGTCCTTCCTTCCTTAGTAAAGCTCGCTTTGCAATCGGATATTGACTACTATGTTAATTCTTCTTTAGACTTAACTAAATTGATAGAATAGAACAAATTCTGTTAACAACAGTATCATCATCATCATGATCAACCCATTGCCAGGTCGCTACAGACCACGGGTCTCCTCTCAATATGAGAAGGGCTTGGCCATAGTCCACCATGCTGGCCATATGCAGATTGGCAGACTTCACACGCCTTTATGGAGAACTCTCAGGCATGCAGATTGACTTACGATGTTTTCTTTCACCGTTGAAGCAAGTGATTGGAATTGGAATCATATAATAATCATAAAATGACACTTGAACAAGTAAAATCGGGTCGATATCGTTACATGTTACGTAAAAACGCCCAGTTACGATTCGTCTTGCCAGTACCTTCGCAATGGACGCAATCTGTGATTATTCCATCTTGTTTGTCATGCCTCCTTTGACACTTGCTGCATCATCGGACAATGTCAATTCTATATAACTACCTAGTAGAGTAAAGGTCTAGCTCGATCTATCCTCTCACAAATCAAATCAATTTGCATTGCTGTGGTAATTGCGATAGGCTAGAATCTATATCCCAAACTTTTCATAGCCATATATAAGCTCATTAAATCATAGCCAGGTATTTATAAACTATCAATATCTCCCGATGTAATTTCTTCGTTCGAGCATAATTATTTGGCAACCGGGTACTATTATTACTTCTCACTACTTCTGCGGTAAAAAAGTGGTGATAGCCTACTAAAAGATTCTAGCCTCTCTTTCCGGTCCCCACAAATTCAATACCCTGCACGCACCTCGGAATTATGTGCGTTTTTAATTAAATCAATGTTCTGCTAATAATCACTTGTTTTAACTGTAAAATAAACCATCGCGAGGAAACCTACATATCTGAGGTTTCTCAATAACGTTCTAAAAGGTTTGAAGTCGACCAAACTGGACTTTGCCAGCGTCCTGGACTACAGCCTCAATCTTAGTCTGAGAGAAAACCTGATCCCTTATTCGGTAATAGCTTGATAATAATACTAAATTCTGGTACATTAGGTTTACACACGATAGTAGTCAGTGACTACTTTGAACTATAACTGTGTTTGTTTAAAAGCGGTCTTTATTTATTTATTTGAATAAGGTTTGCTAGCGATTTATACAAATGACTTAAATTATCTACAGTTAAATTACATGTAAGATGTATGTTAAATCATTTTAAAGCAAACACTACATGCATAACATACACCAAGTAAACAGAAAAAAGCCAAAAACAACTTACTAAAATAAAATAAACATAAAAGAAAAAAAGATAAATTAATTTCTAGATAAATATTAAGTAAAATGATCATGATTGTTTTATGATAAATAAAATTAAAACCATGTTACTTGTTATTAACTTGGTACATAATCAATTTTGACAGAGACCGTTAGTCATTAGATATGGAAAGACCCTAACATGGACATCCTACCTAGATAGATACAGATGTACGTGCCTACATGTGCTTTGTATTCGCACAATACACGGCAATCATGTTAATTATGTCATGTGAATACCTATTAGTGTAGACTGTGATTATTTAAGACTACCCTACATATTATATGATCCTAGTACGTCACAAGCATAACAGTACCTTGTTAATACTACCAGCATAGTGAACTTTTTTTTATCACTATCACAAGTTAGTATTATAATCACACCCGGTTGTGTGACCTTGAGATCATGCAGTCTGAGACAGCAAGGGGCTATCTTCGTGCCCGTCATTGCACATACATGTCACCTAACTGTCCTGGGGGGATCAAGCTGTCCCGATCCTTTTTTCCGGAGGCCCGGCGCTAGGTTGGGGCGGTTGGTAAGGCGTCCGGGAAGTATACAACGGGTCCCCCGGGTGTCCAGTAAAACCAGCGAGAGGGACATGCCGTGGTGGTTTTTAGTTCCGGTATACCAAACCAATGTGTGGGAGTCCAACATAACCCCCTTCCTGCCCAATGGTACGGAGCCATAAAGCTTTTCCACCACGACAAAAAAAAAGGGGCTATCTTCGGAGGTGAATGGTTGTTATATTAAAACCATACCTTTCGGGTTTATTGTTGGGTTGTAACTCGCCACAGAAGCCATGTCACTAGAACATTAAAGAGAGTATTCAGGAACGGGGTTTGAGTTCAAGGTCCTTATTAATAAACATTGTCTAGGGCGATTCGTTACAAACCACATTCTCTGTTTTTGTCTTCGATAATTTAACAAATTATTATTATTAGCCCGTACTATCCCAATGTTGGGCAAAGGCCTCCCTTTCTTCCTTCCATTTGTCTCTGTCTATGGATATTTTGGGCCAAGTCCTATATGTCGGATATAGGCATCGAGTTCGCCCCACACCAACGACGCCTCGGTCTGCCTCAACGTCTTTTTGTTTTGTTTGTGTCTGTTTTGTAACAAAAGAAGACAAAAAAATTTACTACCTACTAAACAATCGCTACACATCGTATATTAATTAACAATCTAAAGGTCGAAATTTTGACGAATTTTTTGTCGACCTCCGTGGCGCAGGGCGTACGCTGTCGTATTATAAAGTTTGAGGTCCTGGGTTCGATCCCCGGCTCGAGTATGGTGGGAGGAGGAATGTGGGTTTACCATACCCCTAACATAACCATATTTAGACAGCGCTCAAGGGCTATATATATGTATATATTTAGTAAAATAAGTACTTTAGGACGAAGTTTGTACCTATATATAAAGTACTTATTTTAACGAAAGTCAGATATCATACTGGCAACCGGGTTAAACCGCTGATCGAGATTTTTAGCCAAGATGTTTTTCCCCTTCCGCTACCTTCCACTTCCACTACGGAGCATTTACATCTAGACATATTAACTTTCTTTTATTTACAGTAAAATAATTTGCCGTTTTCTCCCAACGCGCTGCAATACTCTTTCACTAGTCCTTTTAGTTTCTTTGTTTGTATGAGAGCGTTATAATAGAACGTGAAAAGCTAAGCTTGCTGGTTGGTGCTAGCTACTCTTTATTTGTAGAATTTCTGGTATCTTTTGCAACTAATGTTTTTTCACGTGCTATGAAATTATGTACGTCTCTGTGGTTAGGAACAACGGGTCATCCCCGATCTTAAGACTTAAAGTACGGTAGGTAAGAACAACTCTTTAGAAACTTCTAGCCCCCGTTAAGCCCCCCCATTTAAGATTTTTTATTTTTTACACTGCAAGTTAGCCCTTGACGGCTATCTCACCTGTTGGTACGTGATGATGCTTTCTAGGATGGTAGCGGGTTAACCTGTTAGGAGTATGATAAAGCCACGCTCCTAATTGGTTTCTACGCGACATCGTGCCGGAACGCTAAATCTCTTGGCTACACGTCTTTGGTAACTAGCCACGGCCGAAGCCTCCCACCAGACAAAAATATACATTAACCTATGTATTTTTCCGATCTCCATGGCGGAGGTCGTGCGCTGCCATATTTTAATGTGTGAGTCAACCGCCGCGGTTCTACACCACCCTACTATGAAAAACATACTAAAGGATTTAGCGTTCCGATATGATTGCTCACTGACTAGGAGGATGGCAGCTGCATATATACATGGGTGACGATAATCACTTGACATCAGGTGACCTATCTGCTTTGGTTACCCGCTTTAAATTTTACATATTGAAACATCATAACTCCAGGATCACCAGTTACGTGCGTTGCATTTCAGTCAGTCAACTGTTTAGTTTGTGTAAAGTTAGATGTAGTGTCGGCCTAGTTAAAGTTACACATCCAACGATACAAGGAATTTTTGAAACAGATTTCTGCATACACATTTGACTGAATTGTGATGCCACCTGCTTACGCTAAAAAAAACTATCATCATCATCATGATCAAACCATTCTCGGCTTACTACAGGGCACGGGTCTCCTCTCAATATGAGAATGGTTTGGCCATAGTGCACCACGCTGGCCATGTGCGGATTGGGAGACTTCACACGCCTTTGAGAACATTATGGAGAACTCTCAGGCGTACAGGTTTCCTAACGATGTTTTCCTTCGCCGTTGAAGCAAGTGATATTTTTTTTTTAAACGCATATCACTCTGAAATGTTAGAGGTGCGTGCCCGGATTCGAACCGCCGACCTCTGATTAGGAGGCTGACACCCTAACCACTAGGCTATCACCGCTGTTTTATATTTTGTATTAATTACGATAAAGCATCGGAGAACTTATAAATACTTATAACTTGCAGCTAGTTATAAAGAATAGCGGTACGGATGGAAGTAAGGAATTGTATTATGAGAGGATTTTAAAACTTTTAAGCCGTTTAAGTTTAAGGGCTTCGGGATCCAAACGAATGCGAACGTGGTTCTATTTCAAACTTTGAAGAAAACTTTTGTAGTATTTCTGCAAAATTTTCAAGATTTCTACTTTTATTTTACGTGATTTTTGTTAGCTTGTTACTTACTAGGATGCAAACGTATTTTTCGACGTTTTTCATGTAATATTAAAACTACTGCCTATTATTTTGTAGATACTGTTAAATAAAACTACTGCCTCGTTAGTTTAGTAATCATCTGAGTCTGGTCTAGTGGGAGGCTTTAGCCGTGGCTAGTTACCACCCTACCGACAAAGACGTGTCGCAAACCGATTCGGCACGATGTCGCGTAGAAACCAATAAGGAGTGTGGGTTTACCATACTCCTAACAGGTTAGCCCGTTACCATCTTAAACGCATCGTCACTTACCATCAGGTGAGATGCCGTCATTGGCTAACTTGTAGTGGATAAAAAAAAAGATATTTTTATTATTTAACAAAAAAAAATAGTTAAACTATTTGGATTCAAGTGCAATCTGTCATATGTCGTGTTAGTTATTTTTGACGATCCGTCTCTACGACCTTGCCTTTCCAATTTAAAACGGGTTAAGTTGGAAACGCCTTTTAATGAGTGAGTTCATAAGTGAAATGTTTTATTAAGTGACAACTGTTTTTCACTTGTTCAGTGTACACCACCTTGCCAGTCCTTTATTAGTAGTTTATCAATATATGACTATATGAGCAAGAGCAATAACGACAATTTGATATAGAGATATTATATATAATATATTAACATACAGAAAATAATGACTGAGAAAAAATAAGTAGGTACGCCGAACAAATGTGTCTATAGAAACCGTGAGAATTCGGTTGCTAAGGGTTGTGCCTTTTTACCTGACGTTGGTAACACACTTTGAAATTCTCTGTTGTTAATTGCTCAATGTATAATATAAGCCATTTAATTAATAATGTGAATTGCTCTATCTCCACAGGTACTATAGTTTATTATTCATTATGTGAGATGGTGATAACGAAAAAAAGAAAAACCCCGGCTAAGTTTGTTGTGGGTTTCTTCTTAGACCGGGGCGCGTTTGGAACCCTCATAGCTTTAGTTTTAAGTTTACGAATATAGTTATCACCATGAAACTACTATGTAAATTATTGACGTGTCAAAAGTGCCTTTTTTAAGGACTATTTGAATAAAGATTATTTTGAATTTGAATTTGCAGTGAAATAAATAAAATACACAAAAACACTATTTGTGTACCAGACAAACATATAAAACGCAGACAGACAGTTATTAAGTTACTCATACAAACAACAAATAAGAATGTAGGACGTAGGCGCCTTTAAGCGCCACAATATGATGCCTGGAGCACTAAAATTCTGAATTAATTAAGCGGCCGAGCTCAAAGCTGGTTGGTAAGTCAATCAACAAACGGGTTGGCAATTTTCATGGCAGCGAAATTTTCTATCGCTGGCAGCACACAGCCCGAGTTACAACTATATATATAGCGACCGCGACTGCGCCGACACGTTTAGCAATAGCGATTATTTTACTCTCACGTACCTTTGTTGACGTTTTTTGTAAACTACATAATATTTTTTTTTATACTACAAATTTGCCTTTGACGGCCATCTCATCATCATCATGATCAACCCATTACCGGCTCGCTACAGAGCACGGGTCTCCTCTCAATATGAGAAGGGTTTGGCCATAGTCCACCATGCTGGCCATGTGCAGATTGGTAGAGTTCACACGCCTTTGAGAACATTATTATAACTCTCAGGCGTGCAGGTTTCCTCACGATGTTTTTCCTTCACCGAAGCAAGCGATATTTGAAAATGAGTACATAAATTACAGTATAGTTACATATGAAGCGGTGATAGCCTAGTGGTTGGGGCGTTAGCCTCCTAATCAGAGGTCGGCGGTTCGAATCCGGGCACGCACCACTAACTTTTTGGAGTTATGTGCGTTTTAAAAAAATTAAAATATCACTTGCTTCAACGATGAAGGAAAACATCATGATAGTTCTCCATTATGTTCTCAAAGGCGTGCGAAGTCTGCCAATCCGCACATGGCCAGCGTGGTGGACTATGGCCAAACCCTTCTTATATTGAGAGGAGACCCGTGCTCTGTAGTGAGCCGGTAATGGGTTGATCATGATGATAGTTACATTTATTAAATTGTAAAAAATATATTACAATCTATATTTGTTTACGAGTGTATCCTTTAAAAGAGTAGGTACAAATACAACAGATTAACATTTTGTATGTCGTTATATACAGATTACTCTTTACACGCTGTATACGAACGTTATGTACTCGGGAAAATCAATACATGTTACGTCACGTACAGTAACATAGTGGGAAAATGACACCGTGAACGTATTGCGAGTTCTTTGTTGCCTACATAGTTATAATGTATGTAGGTAGATAAATTCAGCGGGTAATCTGAAGGATTATATTTACTTGTGTTGGATAAAACTTGCCCTCTCTCAAACTACTGGGTGTTGTCTGAGATTTCGTCGATGTTGCTTTTAGTTTTTTTTTCACACGGCGGGAACCGTTTCCTAGCTAACAATTATCCCCATCCTCTGACTCCAATCTCTCGTTGGAAAGTTTCAAAATTTGTTGTAGTGGTTTAGGCGTGTAAAGAAAAGAAGTATAGAAGACTCCTTTGGCGACCTCCTCCTCCTGCAGTCTCGTAAATAATATCGATGTTCCTTTAGACATTATCCCATAAATTGACCCAGTGAAGATCTCCACGGTTTTTTAGCGGTCTCCAAAGGTGTCCTGCTAGGTATTAATGAATAGAAGCAGGCGTTACTTTGCGGAAGTCCATGTTCCATGTCCATATAGCAAATTATACTTGCTATTTATTGTTTCTTTTTTTTTTTTATCCACTACAAGTTAGCCCTTGTCGGCAATCTCACCTGATGATAAGTGAAGATGCAGTCTAAGATGGTAGCGGGCTAACCTGTTAGGAGTATGGTAAACCCACGCTCCTAATTGGTTTCTACGCGACGTCGTGCCGGAACGCTCAATCGCTTGATACGACTTGGTCGATAGGGTGGTAACTAGCCACGGCCGAAGCCTCCCACCAGACCAGACTCGAGCCGGGAATCGAACCCGGGACCTCCAACTTTATAAAGCTACAGCGAGCGCGCTGCGCCACGGAGGTCGTCATTAGTAATACAAATGAAAGTGCGGTCGTTTCTGTAATTCCCCGAAAGGCTACTAAGTAAGTATTACATAAAATATTGCAACTTAGTATGAATAATAATTATGGTACTAAAAAGCCTTATCTTGATCGATAAAGGATATAATTGAACTAGGAATAGGAAACTAGTATTTTCGTACTCGTATCGGAGACGTATAAATGAAAATAGACAGTGAAACAACCTGGAAAATTCACTGGCAAAGCAATACGTGCACACTCGGTATTGTGGTCTGAGTGCCAAGAGCAAGTTATTTTTACATATTCGTCCGCGTGGTAGTTAACTCTTTTGTATGGAATCGAGCAATATCTGTTGTGTTATCGATGACGACTTCAACAAGTAGCAATTCTAGTACTAGTACTAGGTACTCTGTACAGTCTATATTCTCTCACCCTACGTAAGCGCTCCTCTCCGAAAGAGGAGACCTAAACATATACTACACGAGCCTGACGATCAGATAACTACTGACAACATACTCGTACCACCTATCACACAATCATAAGCTACACACAATCTTAGCCAGCGAAGACGAGGTCTCCGCTATCTTACGTCCGCTATCCACGGAGACGTACGGACCACTCACCGTCCTACCAAACGTCCTAAGCCGAGGTTCGGCCTCACAGGAGGCGCCCTTAGACAGACGTTTTCTTCGAGCTCAAAATTTATTCTGGCAGAGCTTCTCCCCGAAGCACGCCAAACAGCCCGGTTACGCTGTCGTAACCAATAGGATTAGCACGGCTAATAGTCAGTCCAAAAAAAAAAACATCTTTATTCGCGATATTTTGCTATACCTAGCCCGAATCACTCTACTGGAACACATTACAGCCAGATTTTGTTAAACAGTACACCAGAATGGTTTACGGATAAAACAAAAACTCACGTATTTCCTTGCTCCTTAACAATTGTAGAAATTACCTTTTAATATGATATGAAGTACCTCCTCTCGAAATTGTTGGTTGCAAAGAACAGAAAACTGTTTCGCGTAGGTACCAAACATTCCTTCGCATGCAAAACTAGGAATAATTTTTTTCACTAAACTGTTTGCGAACAAATCTGCGTGACGTATACTCGCGCAACACTGTTGTTGAAGAAGTGCTTCTGTTAATTACCTGCCTCCCGAAAAACCCATTCTGTGCCACAGTACATGCAATTAGGAGACTGCTATACAAATATTGCCGAAGACAAGTAAGTTTTACAATCAAGATATAGGCACCTTATACTAACAATCTTAACGCATTAACTAGCACGACTAATAATAACCACTAACAATTCACTCTATTAACAAATGAACATAAGAAAAAGTATCATCACTAAACTTAATTTTATGTAAAATTTTGTAACTGTGCTTTTCTGCTTTTGTGATGTCTTCTATTTATTGTAACGTAAAACAATCTAGAACGTATTAACAGTAATTACTACATAGATTTTTTAATTGTATTTTTGTTGAAAAATCAATTTCAGTCAAATGGAACCAAGCGTGACAAGAACAAAAATTACCCTGCCTCATTTCGTGTCCAAAATTTTGTACCAACTCAATTTAATCAAGAGCCAAATAACGATTACGTTCATGAAATGAGACACGCTTTGGTTCCTGTTTGAAAGACAACACCTGCTAACAAATTGTGTTCTAAGAGGGCGTGAGCAACTTGGAGGAAGTATTTTATAGAGTGTTTGTTTTATCTGAAAGAAGACGATGTACGATGGTTCATTTGTTACCCGCACAATACACAATAATCGGTACAATACGAAATGTTCACTTACTAGAGGGTTAGTAATTGACATTTCTTATTGTATGCATATTATAACAGCAATATATAATATATGTAATGGTACATGGTAGAAACATTTAAATGCAGCTATAGCCCATACGATCTTAGCTAATATGCGTTTTAAATTTTTTTATATACAGTAAAATATATATGTATATATTTATGTAATATGTTAATGATTGATGTAGACAGGCATATATTTATTAGGTAACTATGTAAGGTTTTTCTCGGCCCAAAAGATTTTCAGAGTCACTTGAGTGGCTCAGTTCTGTAAAAAGAATATATATACATATTTAATTTTACCGACTTACGAACCACCTTACATAGTTTCAGTTTTAAGCAAACAACTTCTCCAACAAATCTTGATCACGCTTTCTTATAACCAAGGGGTTGTTGTGATGATGTAATGTAATTAACAGTTTACTAACATAATTTAATATCATCTTTTCAGTCACTTGGAAATAACGAAATCGATAAAAGAACCAACGAACTGTCACCACTTCTACGAAATTTAGAAACGACAGTGCTGTGCAGTAATATTATCATCAAATCTAAGGATGCAAAACTAATCATTCAAAAGTCTATTGTGAGAGATATTCAAGGAGTTAAAGTCGGGATTGTTGGTTATCTTACTCCAGTGTCAATTGTAGACGGTGACAGCAGTATTGAGTATATCGATGAAGTAGTAGCTGTAAATGAAGAGGTAGCCAAACTTAAGGCTAATGGTATTAAAATTGTAATCGCTTTGGGCCATTCCGACTTAACAAAGGCTATTGAAATAGCAACTAATGTGGATGGGATAGACTTAGTTATTAATGGTCATAAAAACCTTTTCTTCTCCAATGGATCTACTGAAGAGGTTTCCATAGAAGAAATCGTTGTAGTCCAGAAGTCTTCAAAACGCGTACCCGTCGTGCAATCATACGCATATAATAAAAACCTTGGAAAAATACATGCCGTGTTTGATGCAAATGGTGAAATATCTGATTATGATGTAGATTCGATATCGCTTGATGAGAAAATTATTCAGAATGTCGAAATGTCTGACATTATTCAAAGGTATAATAGAGATGTTTCTGCGTCTACTTCAATTGGCAGTACTGTTGTTCTTCTAGATGGTAGCTCTTGTAAAGTCGAGGAATGCAACTTCGGCAATTTAGTTGCAGACTCTATAGTTTATTATTATGCAACCAGATACCTTAGTGAACGATGGACTGATGCCCCTGTGGCAATTATAAGTGGAAGCAGCTTCGTTGGTAATATAAGACCACTAGTTCGGCCTATCGCAGTTAGTAAACAAGACCTACAAAATACGATAGCAGAGTCAGACAATTTGGTAGTCGTAACAATGAGCGGTGCTGTCCTAAAACGAGTTCTTGAACACAGTGTTGATGAATATAGCCATATTAATCCCAAAGACAGTTTTCTCCAACTCTCCGGAATAAGAGTGGTGTATGACTTAGAGCAAGAACGTGGATCAAGATTATTAAGTGCTGTCGTGCGCTGTTGGGATTGTTCAATTCCTGAATTCTTTGCTATTAACGATACTACCAGTTACAAAATAATTATGCCGTCAACATTAGCAAGTGGAGGCAAGGGATTTTCAGTGTTAACCGACTTGCCCAGTGTTGAACTAAATTATAATGCAATAACATGTACTGAAGAATATATTCAGAATAGAAGTCCAGTGTACCCAGAAGTAGCTGAACGTATAGTACTGCTAAACAAAGACGCTGCGCCTGACTCGGCTTGTGCATTGAGTTCTTCTATTATAGTTTTTATGGTGGCATTATTAAGATTTTGCATAGCATAAATGTCTTTATTAACTGTTTAAGAATAAAGTAATTGAGTTTTTTGTGTTTGTATAAGACCTTTTTATTCTTGTCACTTGAATAGTTTAATAAGAACTTGAAAAACATCACGAAAGTCGTTCATCAAGTCCAACTAATTGTAAGTATTGATATTATTATAAGCAAGCGATGGGTTTACTTATTGCACGCTTAATATATTTGTCCCATGATTACTTCAAGGATACCTCATAACTAATTTACAACCTATTATTTTAATTGCTAATCGGTATCGCATTGGTAATTTACAATCAGACTCTTCGTTTTAATTTTAGTTGCTGTGAACTCTATCTTATTATGAAATATTATTTCTACCTTTAAATTATTTATATGACTAACACAAAAAACAGCACTATTTCTTTTATTTATTATTTATTTATTTTCAATTATGACCTGAATAATAGGAATTTACTGAAAAAGTTAATACGAAAGTACCAACAATAATAGAAGCATGTACCTAAGCGTGTGTGTGGTATCATTCATTATATTAATAGTAACAATCATGTTTCAAATGAAACTGATATCATCATTTTCCCGTTAATCTTTTTTAACAACAATAAACGATTTTTAACAACAATAAATATGAAGATAACTGTCGAAATTTTGTCTACATTGTGTATTTGCAATCAATGACATACTTTTAGTAGACTTCGCCCCTGATCAAGTGAGTATCAGTGCGTAGGTAGTGTTTCATAGTCGTGTTCAATATAAAAATAAATGTGTAATAATGTTATTCTTTGGATAACTTCTCTCTTCTTCTTCCGCTTGTAAGAGGTAGCCGAAGAGGCTTAGGGAGATTAACAATTTTGGTTTCTATATTTGCCATACAAAAAGACATGGTGAATACAATTCATTGTTTGATTATAAAACCAAAAAAAAACTTTCACTAAAGTGGCTATGAATCCAACTTATTATGTTACGCTTGGCTTTTATAACGTGAAACCTCTATTTTCTTACCTTGGTACTTTATTCTATAACTGAACTGTTATTACAAACCTATTTTTAATGCTTTATCTAATTTTACTATTCTAAATATCTTATCTTATTAATGATCATTGAAATATAATTTCACGATCTAAGTTTATATCAAAAAAATATTTTTATCTTCCTATTGTTTCAGTCTTTGGGGAATCATGAATTCGACAATGGCGTCTCTGGACTTACTCCTTTCATAAGAAATCTATCATGTCCTACGCTGGCTGCCAACCTTATTTTAACTTCGGAGCCTACCTTGGAAGCTGAAAAAAAATTAATGAAATCAGTTGTATTTAATATCAACGGTACAAACATCGGCATTATTGGATACCTGACGCCTGAAACTAAAACATTAGCCATTGGAAACAATGTAGATTATATAGAGGAAGTAATTGCAATAAGAGAAGAACTAAATAAACTCAAAAATGAAGGCGTTCAAATATTTATCGCATTAGGACATTCTGGATTTCAAAAAGATTTAGAAATAGCGGAAAAAGTAGAAGGTATTGATCTTGTGATCGGTGGGCATACGAATACTTTTTTGTGGAACGGTAAAACAATAGATTCAGAAACACCTCAAGGTCCGTACCCTACATTTGTGAAACAGAAATCTGGGAGACAAGTTCCGGTAGTACAAGCTTATGCTTATACTAAATATTTGGGAAAACTACATCTAACATTTAACTCTCATGGAGAAATTGTTAAATTTGATGGAAACCCAATTCTTTTGAATAATTCCGTACCTCAAGACCCTGCTGTACTATCTATAGTTAATAGGTATCGTGAAAGTATAGTGAAAATATCAGAAGTAGTAGTTGGTAGGGCATCAGCAACTTTAGATGGTCTATCGTGTCGTCTACAAGAATGCAATTTAGGTAATTTGATAGCTGATGCAATGGTCAACAAATACGCTTTGGAATACATCGGTAATGGTTGGACTGACGCTCCAGTTGCAGTAATACAGGGCGGTGGCATCCGTGCTTCGATCAGTCATGTCGATCAACGCTTCAATATTACTAAAGGCGAACTTTACACCGTCATGCCTTTTGCAGGAAATCTTGTAAAAATAGCTATAAATGGAACAAATATCCTAAAAATGCTCGAACATTCCGTCGCTGATTATAATACCATCCGTGCACCTGGCCAATTTTTACAAGTGTCTGGTTTAAAAGTAGAGTATGATTTCAAAAAATCGCCAGGAGCAAGGGTTGTAAAAGTGCTAGTTCGCTGTGGAAAATGTCAAATTCCTTCTTATGAGCCCCTTAATAAAACTGTTGAATATAATTTATTAACAAGTGGATTTCTAGCAAATGGTGGTGATGGATTTTCAGTATTCAAGGAATTGCCTTTCACAGCTTTAAAGTATGACGAATTCCAATGCACTCTTGAATACATGAATACAACAGACCTTGTTCATCCCGCTGTTGAAGGCAGAATAATCATTTACAATGCTAAAGCTATTAATATAGCCACCGCTGCCAAAGGGTCGTTTATTATACCATTTTTAGCTATTGCTTGGATAACATTAATTTAAGCAGAACTTAATTGTAACTGCTAATTTTAAGCCATCTTTCAGTATTATTTTGTTCCTTGTAATTTTTCCTTTGTAATTATACCTCAAATAGGTACGTAAAATACGATACGTATTAAAAACAAAATCTAATCTAATCTAAGTTAAGCTTTATAAAGGTTGTATTATTTTAATGAAATTATTTTAAATATAAAATCTGTATAATTATAAATATGTTATGTATTTAGAAATTATAATAGATTATTAATAAATATTGAGTTTGATAATAATTTACATGGAAGATCTTAATAACTAGTTAGTTTTATAGAAGACATCTTTTATTCAAGAACTCTAACCTAAAAATCAACGATACAGTCCGAAGGAATGCTGTAAGTTGTGCATACCTCAAAAAAATCATAAACCTGTATATTACACACATTTGTGCATTTCGACGCTTTTATAAAACTATTTGATTTAATAAGTCAGAAGGTTTTGAACACAGTCGCTATCATCTTCACATAAAAATGAAAACCAAATAAGTTCATGCTCATTTCCTTTACTGCATCGCAACGCCTGCACAAAATAATCATAAATTGGTATTATTAGCAATGAAAACTGTTTAAGTTACGCTTATGGTTACTGGTGATACTTAAAGAAACTTCTATCAGTGAATAATAACAAAAGCCAAAAAGTTTATCTTATTGTTACTCGGCAATATAATAAAATCAAATGGACGTCCGTAAACTTTACTGTATACGTTTTTTATTGGTAGAATTTATAATTGCATAAGTTTCTTTAAGAGTTATATTTCCCATACATCACTTAACGAGAATGCATGCATTATTCTTAAAGCTATCATTTGAATAAATGTGTCATTACCACAGCATGTAGCACTCATTGCCTAACCTACACTTTCATGAATTGTTCTTTACTTCTTTTGTTACAGTCACTTGGAAATCACGAATTTGACCATGGCGTTAGCGGATTATCTCCATTTATAGAAAATTTAACTTGTCCTGTTTTAGCAGCTAATCTTGTTTTAACAAAAGTACCTGAATTAGAAAAAGAAACAAATCTGAGGAAATCGGTTGTTTTTAATATTTCTGGTACCCCTATTGGTGTGATAGGATATTTAACACCTGAAACCAAAATTTTGTCTGTTAAAAATGATGTTGAATACATAGATGAAATCATTGCACTGAAAAAAGAAGTCCAAAAATTAAGAAATGAAGGAATTCATATAATAATAGGTCTCGGACACTCCGGCTTTTTAAAAGATTTAGAAATAGCAAAAGCTGTAGAAGGCTTGAATCTTGTGATCGGCGGGCATTCGAACACTTTCCTCTGGAATGGCACAAGTCCAGATACTGAAATATCTCAAGGATGTTATCCTACGTACGTGACCCAACCATCTGGGAAACAAGTGCCTGTGGTGCAAGCGTATGCTTACACTAAGTACCTTGGTAAACTCCATATGGTATTTAATAAGAAAGGAGAGTTGCTGAGCGCTGACGGTAATTCTATATTGTTAGACAACACAATTCCTCAAGATCCTGAAGTTCTAAATATTGTGGAGAGATATCGAGACCAAATTCTTAACTTTACCGAAGAAGTAATTGGTACTACGTCAGTTGTTTTAGATGGACTCAGTTGTCAAAATCAAGAATGCAATATGGGTAATTTAATAACAGACGCTATGATTTATCAGTATGTTAGTGAATTCCAAGGTAAGAATCAATGGACCGATGCACCCATAGCAGTGATTCAGGGCGGCGGTATAAGATCATCAATAGCACTCTCCGAAATGCCAACTACCGTAACAAAAGGTGATTTAATAGGAGTATTGCCTTTTGAGGGTAATCTTGTACTTGTAACAATGAGTGGCACGGTACTGATTGAAATGTTGGAACATGCAATAGAGAATTTGAGTGATCTGGATTATCCAGGAGAATTTCTCCAAGTTTCGGGTTTGAAAGTTGTTTACGATAATAGCAAACCGCCAGGTTCTAAAGTTGTCAGCGCTCAAGCGAGGTGTTGGAATTGTTCAATACCAGAGTTCAGTAAAGTAGTTCCATCTATAGAATATAATGTAATCCTACCGCATTTTATTTACAGTGGAGGTGACGGGTACTCTATGTTTAGTGATCTACCAACCCGGACACTCAACTATAGTGAATTATTTTGTACAATAAATTATATAAAACAACACAGTCCTGTTTTCCCGGAAATTGAAGGGCGTGTGGTTGTTCTCAATCAGAGCACTAATAGAGGCTTCACTAATAATTTATCACAATTTTTATACAAATGTTTAGTTTGCTTATTTTGTATACATCTTGTCGCTATAAAATGTTAGCAATAATTCGTTACAAGTCATAACCCAGTTCCTATAAGTATTGTGATGTATATTGTTCTAAATTATTAGTTTATATATAAGTAATGGTGAACACGAAACGTCGGCAGGTTCTTAAATAAATTCTTTTATTCATACAGCTTGTTTTATTTTCCAACGATTCATTAAAAATATAAGTTAACATGAATGATTCAGTCATTTTATGTACTAGACATAACATCTACAGTGGTGTCTAAAATGAATTTTACCATTAACAGTATAAATCGTTAACTTTTTAAACTGTCGTGAGGTAAATTAATATCAATATTTTAATATGAGAAGCTGTAATGGCCTAGTGGTTAGGGCGTCCGCCTCCTACTCAGAGGTCGGGGGTTCGAATCCGGGCATGTATCTCTAACTTTTCAAAGTTATGTGCGTTTTTAAGCAATTAAAATGTCATTTGCTTCAACGGTGACGGAAAACATCGTAAGGAAACCTGCACGCCTGAGAGTTCTCCATAAAGTTCTCAAAGGCGTGTGAAGTCTGCCAATTCGCAAATGGCCAGCGTGGTGGACTATGGCCAAACCCTTCTCATATTGAGAAGAGATCCGTGCTCTGTAGTGAGCCGAGAATGGGTTGATCATGATGATGATGATGATTGTAATATAGTTATAAGCTCACGTAAATTTTTGTCCGGGCATGCCAGACTAGTTTCGGATATATACGAGGCAATTATTCCTGCGTACGAGCAAGCACGTAAAACAAAGTCCGGATGGTCGGCCATATTCCGAGGAAAATTTACGTAAGCCCAGACGCGTATAATTTATACGACTTCTATGGCGCAGCGCATTATAATCATGGATGTCCTGGGTTCGATTCCCGGCTCGAGTCTGGTCTGGTGGGAGGCTTCGACCGCGACTTGTTGCCCCTCTACCGACAAAGACGTGTCGCCAAGCGATTTAGCGTTCCGTAACTGATATGAATAATAATAGCTGTAATTTAGAAATAAAATAGTGTTCCTGACCCATTTATGTTTATTCATTTGTCATTTATGATCAAAGTCACTAATTTCAAGCTCTACCCGAAGCTATTTCCTACCAGGTATCCTTTAAAAATTTATGAATGATCTAAAAGGTATCTAGTATCTACGTAAAGCCAAGACTTAGTCTTATAATAAAAGAAGGTACTTAAACCGAATCCTACTAATTATAAACGCGAAAGTTTGTAAGTATGGATGGATGGATGGACGTTAGTAACACTTTCACGTAAAAACTACTGAATGGATTTTTATGAAACTTTACAATTATATAGCTTATAAATCAGGATAACACATAGGCCAAAATTTATAAAGATACTGTGTGAATCGTCCAAAATATGACGATAAGTAGGAAAAATCTACCATCTGCGTGATAATGTTAATGTCATAATGTTAGTTCTTTTCTAAACCACGCTTATACGCACGCAATATAAGCTTTTCGAAATACTGATCCTGCACAGACGAAATCGCGGGCACCAGTGTTTCATTAGAACTAGTGCAATATAGTAATGAGTAATGACTATAGATTATAAATAATGTAATATAGATACTATTCAATATAAAATTCGATGAATAAGAAACCCTAACAATAGCACGTAATATATTGGAACCAATGCACTTGACAAACCTATAAATACTAAAAAAACCCCAGACCCCTTTTTAGATATGCCCGAACAAAAAAGTAGAAAATAGGCTATGAAATAAACTTTCCGAATAGGACTGTGGAAAGTTTATTTCATGCGAGTATATGGTGCAAGATACCACCACCGTGTCTCTGGATATAAAAAATCGCTAATTCTGAAAATCCGATCTGGATAATTGGACTAACTGCTTATATAACAATTATCGATGGCAATATCTTTAACGTCTTTAATGTTCTTAATAGGTGTGCAAAGTTGCAAATCAATCCGTAACGTTTTGAAGGGGTTTTTTTTCCCTTTTTTTTCTTTCCCCTGGGAAATGCGTTTACGCATCCCCTCCGGAAGCGACGCAGTCTTGCCTGCCTTGATGAGGGACTCGCCGGCGGCCAGACTGGCGACCAGAATACCCACTAAAACCTAGCGATGCTCTTACGCGTCGCCTGGTGGCTGGGTTACGAGAATGCCCGCGCACTCGTCCGCAACCCAGCCAAACGTTTTGAAGAGGTTGAAAAACACGTTCAAATATTCCATTCCATGCATATATTATGTCAAGCTAGTAAAAGCGTGTTAAAATAATTATTTCTTTTTCCATGGCATACGGTATGAAAGAAATAGCACCTGATAATTAGATTAGTCTAGAGATTTATGTAAAACAGAATCGGCACCAATCTTATTTTTTTTTTTATAAGTAGACTAACGTTAAAATAAGAATCATACAAATAATATTTACTTTTTCTTGCAGTCACTCGGAAACCACGAATTTGATGAAGAAGTTAAAGGCTTGATACCTTTTATCAGAAACCTTACATCACCTATTGTGACGGCTAATCTCAAATTAAACCGTGTACCTGAACTTGTAAATATACCAAATTTATACAATTCAATAGTTTTAATTAAAAATGGAGTTAAGATAGGAATCATTGGATATTTGACACCGGAGACGAAAATTCTCGCAGCAAAAAATAATGTAGAATATGAAGACGAAATTATAGCTGTTAATAGAGAAGTACAAAAACTTAAGGATCGTGGTATACAAATTTTGATAGCACTCGGCCATTCAGGTTACTTGATGGATTTGAAAATAGCTGAAAAAGTAGACGACATAGATTTAGTAATAGGTGGGCACTCGAACACTTTCCTCACCAATAACAACACAGACGAAGTTCCAGAATACCCTCAAGGACCGTATCCAACTTTTGTGCAGCAAAAATCAGGAAGAAAGGTTCCGGTAGTGCAAGCGTATGCATTCACAAAATATCTTGGGAAATTGCATCTGATTTTTGACGGCAAAGGTGAAATCGTCAAATGTGATGGATACCCTATATTATTAAATAAAGATGTACCGGAAGACCCGGAAGTGTTAGAAATAGTAGAAAGATATCAAAAGGACATTGACCGGATAAACAATGAAGTTATTGGTACTTCGCTAGTATTTCTCGATGGAGATTCATGCCGTCTTAGAGAATGTAATATGGGCAACTTCATCAACGACGCCATCATTACTTACACGAAGAAGTATTTCAATAATACTCAGCAGTTTTCCATAGCGATTACTCAAGGAGGAAAAATCAGAATATCAATAGACCGTCCAGAAAAACCATTTAATATCACAAGAGGTGATATGATAACTGTTATACCATATTCCGATACACTGTGTGTATTAACAATGAACGGAATAGTGCTTAGGCAAGCTATGGAACATTCAGTGAATGCTTGGCGAACAGTTGATACTCCAGGTCAATTTTTACAATATTCAGGTGTGAACGTAGTATATGATCTAGCCCAAAACGCAGGGTCTCGTGTAGTTAAAGCAACAGCAGTCTGCACTAAATGTTCCGACCTAAGCGATCTTCAAGATGATTACGAGTACAAGGTGATTACATCAACTTTCATAGCAGATGGAGGTGACGGTTATACAATGTTTGAAAAACTTCCAAGAGACGTGTTACCCTATAATGAAGTGGAATGTACTATGAATTATTTATTTGAATATAGTCCCATAAATCCAGTGCTGTCTGATAGAATAATAATACTTAATGAAGACAAAGTTGCCAGTATTCCAAGTGCGCGTATTAATCCCACGCCATCAACCTCTGTGGCAATTCAAATTAATAGTGAAATATATTATATACTGTTGTTAGCGTCCTTTAATATAATTACATTTATTAGGTAAGATAGAAACGCGAGCTCTCCAATATTCAGACAAGTCAGAGTCAGTGCCTATTCACGTAAATTTAAAAACTATATTGATGACACCAATTGTCTTTTAAAGCTTATAAAAACTGTATTTATGCGAACATAGATAACTGAAGCGCGTCCTTGAAAGGTTCCGGAACAACCGTATTAGATAGCTTAGACCCTGATATGTCTGAATTTGGTCTGAATAGATTTACGCTTGGAATGTGCAATGAATAGCAGCATAAATTGATGTCAAACAGAATTTATGTACCTATAGACCAGACCTAAATCGTTGTCTCTTAGAATCCTCTGTGGTTTCAAAAATAGCCTACCATATAATGATAATTGAATATAATACGAATAATGAATAGAAGCAGGCGTTACTTTGCGGAAGTCCATGAGAAACAATAAACAGCAAGTATAATTTGCTATATTCCGCCGACAACCGGGAGATTTGTATAATGTAACACCACACTAAATCTTCCACTAGAACCTCTACGTACGTTTCGACCCGACACCGGATCATCCTCAGGAGATGTTGACTTCACAAGCGCGAAAAGTTTATTTAATTATACTTGCTGTTTATTGTTTGAATATAATACGCTTATATTCGACACGAAAAACTACAAGAAAAACCGAATAAAAACTGGTATCGAATTAACCGATATTAATTTAGATAAAACAATAAATCAGTTTTGTTCGGATAGATGGACATAAAAACCATTTATCAAACCGACCTATCGAGAAAGCGGGCGGCGGCCTCCTCAAAATCCCCCCGCTCGCTGCTTGACAAGACCGAATACGAACGGGTTTATCCAACCCAGTAAACCGCTCAAACTGGTTAATAGATTTTGTTTGATGATTCATATTCATTTATTATTTTAATAAAAATACGAAACCACTATCATTAATTTTATAGTATAAATTACTCATAAATGGTACATCTACAGATGTTTCTAGTAGTAGAGGTAATTTGACGATCTCCGTGGCGCAGCGCATGCGCTGTTGCATTTTAAAGTTGGAGGTCCTGGGTTCGATTCCCGGCTCGAGTCTGGTCTGGTGGGAGGCTTCGGCCGTGGCTAGTTACCACCCTACCGACAAAGACGTGTCGCCAAGCGATTTAGCGTTCCGGCACTATGTCGCGTAGAAACCAATTAGGAGTGTGGGTTTACCATGCCCCTAACAGGTTAGCCCGCTACCATCTAAGATTGCATCATCACTTACCATCTGGTGAGATTGCCGTCAAGGGCTTACTTGTAGTGAATAAAAACAAAAAAAAAACTAGTTCGAGCCGGCGCCTACATTTCCCATTAAAAGTTCCCATTAAAACTACGACAAAATGAAAAGTTAATCTGACAGACTATTGCCCATTCCAAGCGGAGGACTAAAGATTTAGAGTGAACAAAAATACTGATAATCTACGGATATTTGCATTTTCCATGAACAAATTTTAATGTTATGTAGTTTGTATATTTTTTTTGTGGTACATAACGCGCAATTTACCTATATATGCTGTTACGTACCAACATTACAACGTACTTTTTACAGCAATTTACATTCCATATTATATAATTTATTACAATGAATTCTATACATGGTTATTGGTTATAGGTTAATTATTAAAAATGAAAAATTGTCATGATTAAAAATTTGTTTAATAAATGAATAAACTGTCATTAACAATGAATAAATTGTTTGATTATAAATGTGAGTAATAAGACTTAACTAAATAAAATATAAAACATATCAACAATAAACTATTATTGTCACTTAATAATTATTGATTATTTTTATTGTTAAATTTTAACATTCATGTTCCACAAAGCTACACAAAGCTATACAATATTATATTGAATGTTGTAAGAAATCTTTTTTTTTTTTTTTTCATTTTCCCTGCACAATGGATTCTATCATTCAGGTGATATTCTCTAAAGATATTTTATCAACCCTAAATGTTTTTGTAACTGTATTCGGAACAATAGAAGAAGAAAAAACATTTTTATTCGTTACCAAATTGTAAGTTGTGTTGTTCCGAATTCAAAAAACTACTCCATACTTATTAAAAAAAAAACTACACAATAATTTAGGTAAACATCTCATATGTTTACCTAAATTATTGTGTAGTGTTAAAACTTTAGTCTATGTGACACATGACGTGGTCTATATAATTTTTGTCTCAAAATGCGGAAAGAAAAAAGGGCGGGAGACTTCGTATTGGGCGGGCGCGGTTGTTTCGCGCTTTTCTTGAATTAATGTATTGATTTGGGAAAGGTTTAAGGGTGCCGCGTCCGCCCAGTGCGAAGTTTCCCGCCATTTTCTCTTAGTTTAATTCTACATTGCTATAAACTTGACATTGGCTAATCTGTGTAAAGCCATAAAAAATAGAAAAGAAAAAAAATGGCAGTAACAAACTGAACTAACATGCTATGTATGAGTATACGAGATAACCACTACGACGGTCGACGAAGACAGTTCTCCAACACTATAGAGAACTCCCACGCTTACACAACATTCACAGCGTCGCTTTTTGTTTAATACAAGGATTATAGTATTTAATATACATTTTAAATGCCATAATCCTTGTATATAATAGAGATTATAGTATCTTATAAAGATTTTATATAATATACGATTTAAAAGAGATAAATAATATTATTATATTAATTAAGAATTATTACTAAATAATTCTTAACTTAATCAAATTTTTCAACAGTAAATATATTTCAACAACAAATATATTGATAACTATGGAACATGTGGATGTAGTTGGAAAGACTCATGCCGTGAAAACATTGGTAACAAGCCCTCAAGACGCCACGCGTGTTGAGTCGAATCAAAGCATAGTAATTTGTATGCCCAGAAACAAAACACACTTATATACCCATTACTTATATACACTATGTACTCTGACTTTGCTGAGCCAAAGTTAGTGTTCAAATGAGATACTTATATCGGAAACAACATTGTCTCGTTTTAACTGAGAGCTCTCTTTTTAATTTTAGTATTAGTTTGAGATAACATGGTAACATCACCAGGCCATTAAGTACCCTGTACCTACTAAAAGGTAGTAATATAAAAAGTAGTAACAATAGTTAATATAAAAAGTAATACATACATAAACACCTACACTGAAGTGTTTCCATAGGTCATTTAGGAGAATATTTCTATTTTACATAATGATGTACCTCGTTACGCTTACCCTAATCATATACCTGTTGCACACTACTGTGTATACCTGTAAATATTATGGCAAAAAATGGATGGTTCGAAGGTACAAAACAATGCTGATTATAGTTAAGACAAATGCCAGTTAAATCAATTTGTGGTAACATGTATAACTGTATAAAATGAAAATTGAAGATATTCTAAATCCAAATAAGCAAATCCTAATCATGTATTTACTTTACTACTATATGAAAACTAAACTACTACTATATGAAAACTAAAATAAATCTCTATTAGAAAAAAATATAAGTATCCAAATTTTTGTAGTATTAATGATATAAGTGGTATTTGAGTACCCCTATACAAACCAGCATTGTATATTCTTGGAACTTTCAATCAAATGTTAAACAAGCGCATACCATTTTTAATGCAACCTCATTGCCCTTACTTTTTTAACAAAAGCATTCGTATTATCAACTGTGTACTGTTGTCTAGGAAGCATTTCTTTCCATTCAATTAATTGAGTACTTCCATAGGGAGACAGCCCTTCGAATATACATAAACATTGTTTTAGAGATTCCTGTGCATCACATAGTTCCACACAAGGTGCATACTGTTCTAACATCTCAATCAAAATACATAGACGTTTATATATTTTACTGGCTGTCTGTACATCACCCTTTTTCAGTTTCTCTATTGTGTTCAGAGACAATATTTTATTTTTAGCATTAGTTATGTTCGATGGCACTATTGAGAAATGTGACATAGACAACGACAAATAAGTAGGCCAATTGTTAATGCAGGCTACACACATACATGTAAATTTATACTGAAATTTGAGAGAGGCCTGCCGTGACATGCGATCTTCCAATGCATGATGTGAACTGAAAAGATACAAACATAATAAACATTAGAATATTTCAAAATCATCATCATGATCAACCCAATCTCGGCTCGCTAGAGCACGGGTCTCCTCTCAATATGAGAAAGGATTGGCAATAGTCCACCATGCTGGCCATGTGCAGAATGTCAGACTTCACACACCTTTGAGAATATTATGGAGAACTCTCAGGCGTGCAGGTTTCCTCACGATGTTTTCCTTAACCGTTGAAGCAAGTGATATTTTAATTGATTAAAAACGCACATAACTCCGAAAAGTTATAGGTGCGTGCACGGGTTCGAACCCCCCGACCTCTGATTAGGAGGCTGACGCCCTAACCACTAAACTATTACAGCTTCAAATATCATCATCCAGATTGTGGTACCTAACAATGTTTGACTTAACCTAGGAATTACGTCAAAGATCTTTGAAAATGTAGTTGAAAATACTATCTATCAACGCATATATAGAGTTGAGAGAATAAAGGTTGTCCCTTATCGCAGAACGTTTACAGATGTAAAAAATATAAAACAATAACTTTGCCAAATAACAATAATATTAAAAACCTTTAGCTTCTGACCAGATTTTGATGAAATTTGCCATACAGATAGAGCAAGTCTAGGATAAAGAATTATGATGATATATGATTTTTTACCCGAGAAATTAAATTCAGCATTGCACCAAAAATAATTTCCATAAAACAATGAGAATCACAAATATATAAATAAAAGTTAAAACAATGTACCTATTTGATTGAAAAAAATCTTTTTTCTTCTTTGAATTTTAAGTAAGATAAGCCCTATTGGTTCTATCATTTGAAGGAGTAACATCATCAAAACATTAACTTTTACACTAAAAAGGTTAGTTATATTTTTAAGAGGGTAGAACTTACCCATAATTATCAAAGATTTGCATTCCTTTCCTTATTGGTTGTATTGCAAATAAAGTCATTGTTGCAGTACCCAGTTTGCTAAACCTCACAACATTTGGAGCACAAGAGTGATTTAAAAGACTCAAAAATGCATAAGGAGCACTTGCCAAGCTTGCTTCCTCTACAAATTCACCATTTGCACCCTCTATATTTGTACCAATACCATGCATATTTGTAGGACTTGTCATTAAATGTAATAACAAGAGCCCTGCTACAGTACTTCTTATCTTGCCCTCGTCTTCATCAGATCCAACATTTAAAAACTTATTATATTCCAAGAATCTTAAAAAGACTGCTGCTGTCACAGCTTTCTGAAATATATCAGAAATAGATCTCTTTTCAATATTTGTAGCTAATGTATGAATAGATGCATAGTATTTTGAGTCATATATCCATTTATCATTAATTTTGACATGTCCACGGAATTCAGAATCATAATTTGCATTTGCATCTTCTATAGTTTTAAACAGATCATTCCAATTGTTGTGATCTTGACGAGCTTTAATAACAGTTCTTAAGGCGAGTAATTCTAATTTTGTAAAGTCCATCTCAATTAATGTTACCATTAATGAGCATTCAACTGAGTGATATTCTCTCCAAGCTTTTTCCTTACATTCAATACTGCAATAAAGAGCTAAGGAGCAATAGTCGCACGGTAAGAGATTCAGACTCCGCAAGAGACAATAGCTACAACCAGTAAGAAGCTGAGATTTTAATAATAAACAGAAGTAAGGATCTTCTTGAGCCAACACCTCGCCAACTTTTATATCCTCTTTTGCAATTACATGTCTTCCCATCTCATGTGAATACACCACTTCTAATTTATCACTAGAACCCAAATATCTTGTATCTTTTGCACAGTCGGTAACAAGTGTTTCATTTACTTTAGCATCAAAAGTTTTTGCTTTTAAAGCCTCCATACACATTTCTTTCCTTTTCAAGAGCTTGTCTGTTAATTTTTTGGGATATTCCAAAAGCAACACACTTTCAATATCTTGCAAACATTCATTATATTTTTCTAATTCATAGAAAGCTGCTGACCTATTTGACAATGCTAAACAGTAGTTTTCAGAATTCAAAGTTGCATTTAGAAGTGATAAATTATAATACTGCCATGCTTTGTGATGTTTACATTTTTGGAAGCAAGTGTTACCTAGGTTACGGTACAGTGAAGAAATGTCATCGTTTTTCTTAGCAACTTGTACTTTTGGAAAGGCATTTAAATCCTCAAAAATCTTATAAACAAAAAGGACTTTTTCATCATTTGTGTTCAATGACAGCAACTGGTTGGAGATTTCCTTTATCTTACCCTGTGCTGTTAACTTTGCTACAATACCTTCATAGCAACAATCAATAATCATTTTGTATTATTTCTCAGTGTGTATTGATTGACAGTCAAACCTTAGTTTTCAGTGTGAAGAAATGTCTCACTTTGCTACACCTTTTATTGTAGTGAATTTAGGTTGTGAAATGATCTATGTTATAGATCAGAGGTTAAAAACACAGAATATACCATTGGATAAGGCTGAAAAAGGTAATTTATTTTAAAACATAACAACATAGATAGGTTAATGAATAGTTGTCATTAAACTGTTATATTTATTTTCAGTACTTACAGATATAGCAACTGTGCTGCTACATCCCAAACTATTGGAAGAGCTATTTATACCACAACCAGTTGCCACACATATTGTCATTAAACAACTTCTTCAAGATATTTCTGCATCATCCATTATGAAACTCGATGACTACTCCATGAGCAAATTGTGGGATCTGATGACTATGATATTCAAATGGCAGCTCTCTGTAGCTACAAATCAAAATATATTTGACATAAGCAGGCGTCATTTGCGTAGTGTTAACGATTTAATGCCGCAATACTTCTCAAAGTGTATTTTCGAAAATGCTTTAAGAAAATTTGAATATCTATCCAATACTTTGACTGGTGACGATTACAATGGTTTGTGCAATACACTAATACTTTGGTTTTCAGAATATCACACAAAAATTTCAGTGCTGCTTAGATTAGGCTTGCAAAAGAAGGACGGTACGTTTAGTTTGCCTGCGACGATTAATTCAGTTGTCCTAAAGAATTTAGGAGAAAATATTTACAAATATGATTCCAAAAAATCCGAAGAACATGAAAGCTGCTGCATTGAAACGAGCGAAATAAGCTATCTTTTGGGCTCGATGGAAAAAGTCGGATCGTGTAAACCAAATTATGTCAAGTTACAACTGCCCATAGATTTGGGAAATGATAATTTAAAAAATATTATTAAAATAGACAAGAACATTGAACAAACGAATATAACAGCCCACGTTAAAACAAAACACAAAAATGACCTTACTTACACGGCTAATTTACCCAGCTCGGCACAACAGGATCTTCTAAATATGCTTAATGAAACTTTTTTAGATGTGTAAATTTTTTAAAAGTAGATAAGATGAAATGCTTCAAAAAGGTTTTTGATCCTTTTAAATATAACAAACGAAGAACACCTCTTACATTTACGACGGACACCTACTTTAACGAAATGAAATCAATTAATAATGAAATTCACAGATGAAATGCCCAGAAATGTTAGAACCACTTCTAATTAATATGACTAATGACTGTTAAACCATACTACTTCCTGTACTTTGTTTATAATAACGACTAGAGTTTGCATGGGGAATACCAAGTCATAGATAAGGACATTTTAGTGAAAAAGAGCCTATGGGAATGGCCACACTGAGTATACCTGTAACCCGATTACATTAACTCAGTATAAGGCTCGGCAAATAACTTAAGCGGTGACCGTTATTGCGCAGAAGTCTAAAATAAGGTATCAAGGGGTATGAAGGGCGGGCGTGCCTAGCGGTGATTGGCTCCCTAGTCGTATTCGGTTCCCCATTGGTAATCATCCCCAGTGTACAGTCGCGTTCTGAATTGTTTTGTTATTTCTGATAATTTTTATTGCTCATTTTCGTTAAGTTTGAATTTATTTGTTAAATATTATTTTGGCCTTTTAAGTTTGTTTGAAGCTTAACAGTGAATATGTCTGGAAGAACTACTGTTTTGAGAAGACAGGTACGGAAAATGGTGTATGACGTGCATTGTTTTTTACAAAGGGAATCAACTGAATCAATTGATTCTTTAAAACAAATCAAAAGTGAGATTGGCGAAGCTACGAGTATTTTATCAAATCATTTGGACAGCTGCACTGGAAATTCTAGCCAGATAAAACATACTGAAGAAGTTAAGGCAGGAAATATGAAATTAAATAATATAATCAGTGATTTATTTTGCTAAATTCTATAAATTTGTTGAAAAACTGTCTTGGGTATAACGCGTACCTACCAATTGATTATTTGAACTATTAACTATAACACATACACTGTGATCTTTGTATAGAAGTAATAGACATATTAACTTAATTACCATTTATTAAGTATAATATATGCGTGCACGACAGTACCTAGGCACAGCCATCCCCCACATTTCGTTTAAAGCTAGACATTACATTAAAATAATGTCATTAATATTATTTACCTATCTATATATATAAAAGCGAAAGGTCACTTACATACTTACATACTGACTTACTTACATACTGATTAAACAAGAGATCTCAAAAACTATTGTACGTATAAAGCTATAATTTAGCAAGTAGGTAGTTGATAGTTAAGAGATGTCAGCTAAGATAGGATATTTGGAAATTCCACCACTAAGAGGGTAAAAGGGGGGTTGGAAGTTTGTATGAAATTTCTTTGTTTTTAGAGTTAGAGACACAAAAATTTGCATTAAGATTAATATTAATAAATAAAAAACATGTACATCATTTTTTATTTAAATATTACCTGTTAAGAGTGGTAATAAAGGGGATGACAGTTTTTGCTTATTTTTTTATTAATAAGTCTACAAGCTTGAAATTTTGAAAATAGGTATCTTTTAGGGCGTAAGTATAAGGTTAAATTTTTTGTTCATCCAAATCTACCCCGAAGGGGATAAATTAGGGGTTTGAAGTTTGTATGAAAGTCCTATGTTTTTAAATTTAGAGATACGAAAATCGGCAATTTGACATTTGCCTATAGCTTACTTTCTCAAGCAGGGCATTGGCCTAAATTATTTCGTAAAGTTGTTTTTTATTAAATTTGCTTTTGACCTTATAAGCACTGAATTTACCTAGAAGAAATGCTGATTTGTGAAGACAGGCACGGAAAATGGTGTATGACATGCATTGTTTCTCAAAAAGATAATATAACGAATTAATTGATTCTTTAAAACAAATTAAAAGTAAGATTGGTGAAACTACGAGTATTGTACTCAGTCCTTCGACAGAAGCATTGTAAAATTTAAATAAATAATAAAGTCATTATTTAAGCTCAAATGGGGCTAGTTTGTAGTAGGTTAGTTGCGTTAGTAATAAAAATTGAAAATTCGTGAATGTTTTTATTTATTTATTCCTACTCCCTCCTTAAAATCACCACACACACACACACACACCCAACACACATTAAAAAAAATTAAAAGCTAAATACCATTAATTAATAATAAAATAATGATCTATTGCGTACACGACAGTACTCATGCGCAAATATCCCTTCCACGTTTCTTTTAGCGCTAAACTTACTCTCTAATTCTCTCTAAATTCTTTTAGCGCTAAATCTAACTCCGCTGGTAATGTATTGATAATCTAAGATTAAATAGAAGAAGCGATGAAACAGTGAGCAATGAGGGACTACGAAGTTTACATGGATAATGTAAAAAAAAAAATTAACGAAGCATTGTAGCTTCCGTCTCCTAAGGCGAACAGGTTTTTTTGTTTGGCTTACTTTAAAAGTTTGCCAGTTCTGGCACTGTTCCCAATGTTACTAAGAAACTCATTTCTATTTTAGCAGTTTCAGCATTCATTCATTCATTTTGGTGTTCTAGTCACAATTGGGCCAATTATGCATAATAACAAAAATTAAGTTGTTTCATAATAATTATGCCATTTGTGGTTTTTCAACGCAATTATTTCAAATGCAAAATTCAAAATGCGGTCGTAGAATCCATCTGTTATTTGTATATTATCTATGGTAGGATCACTTCAGCTATAAAGCAGTGCATAGTTTAGCATGGCTACTTTTAAAAACCCCCGAGAACCTACAAACAACCACCACCACGGGTCTTGTGCACAACGGGCGACGCAGTGCCAACCCTATAGATATGTCTGTGGCCGGGACATCACCGAAAGATGAGAAAAAGCGGCTCTGCCTTGGTGCATTGATAACGGAACGCGCCCGACGCGGCACTTTCCGACTCATAAATAATGTACAATATAGGGTATTCCCACTGGTCTTCGAGAGCGACTGAGCAATAACTTGTTAGCTTAATTAAATGCCCAATATATGTATAAATTATACTTGGCTAGTTTAATTGTTTTAACAATCGGGGGAAGCTTTATCAAATGGAACCATGCAAAAAGTACTGAATCGATTTAGATATAATTTGATACACTTATTGCTGCTACTGTAGTTCAGGCTTATTTTATAACAACAACACAAGTAGGTAGTCATTGTCAGAATATGTGATAAACCACTTTCTTAACTCAATCCAAACCGATTTTTTTTAATGTTTAATTAGTAAGTTTGTTTCACCAGTTAACTTTATATATCGTTAATAAATCTGGTGAATATTGTTGAAGATATGGGACATAACTCGTTAGAGGAGGTATACTGTCTTCTGTCAACGTTTTATTTTCTTTCTTAAATCCGTACCAGGGTCATACAAGGAAAATAAAGTAATCGAAAAACATCCTATTTTATTAATATTTACATCACAACTTTGTCACAACATAACAAAAAAAAAAAATAGTGAGACTAAAGCATAAATTTGTTAACTCTAAATATGTAAACATACAAAAATAAAACTAATATTTAATATACATAAGTCATAGATGAGACTTTCTACCATGGCTCAAAATAGTATTAAGTTCTTTAAAATAAAAGTTTTATGTGAAATATAGTGTCCATAAAATTAGGGACAAATCCCTAATTATAAGGATTGTATTTCTGACCTTCAATATTAAAATAATCCTGTTTTAAGCATTGGTAGCAAGGCCCTACAATACTGAGTTTTTAGAGGTATAAGTATCTATTAACTTTTGGAAGCTATAAATACTACATTAAAAAAATAAGTAAATACTTACAATTCTAATATTTATAAGTAGGTCAAAATTTTACAACATTTGGTGTAGTTTTTTTTTAAAGAGAACTTTAAATATTTAGCCTGTTTCTCAAACAGAGCAATAAACAAATTTTAAAAGACATCATGCTTTTTATCTTTCATCTCAATATTAAATTTGATTGTAATATTTCCTATTAATCCTTTAGTTCAAAATGTAACTATAGATCTAAGAACCTCTTAAGGAATTTGAAACTAACATTATAACTGAACTTTGTTAAAAACTTATTATATTGGTCACTAGAAAATTCTCAAAGGGAAAATTTTAAATGTCTGAAAATTATTACTTTTGTTCATTAGTAAAAAAGTATAAATCAGTCAGCAAATAACAACCATAATATATTCAAAAGCGATTCAAAAATAAATTACAAATAATATATTTTATTATTCATTTAACACCTTTGAATAGTACCACAAGGTTAACGGAATATTCAAAGGTAGTCTATGATTAGACTGAAATAAATATTTGTTTTACTTAAATTACAATTTCTACAGTGAAGTTTGAAATTAATTATTAAAGAAATGATTTATTACTATTTTGCTACAACCTTTTTACTCACCATGGTTTTCGCAACCGCAGAAAAGATGACGCATTTTCATATTTACAAACCCTAACAAATTCAGATGTGTTTGAAAAATTTATTTAATATATAAATAACTAAAATAATTAACACAACAGTCTATTTTGTTACAAACCTACTAAATTCACAAAGTTAGTGAGGCAGATTTTTTGAGATACATATTTATTATTTACCAACCAAATAATATTTATTAAATTATTAGATTGATTGATTAGTTATTTATGTATTATATTTTTTTTGTCCAAATAGTAGAAAAAGATAACAACTTTACTCATCATCCAATATCAATATCCTAATATAAGTATCTTCTGGCTGGGCCGCGGTCGAGTGCATTAGTGTTCCCGTGACCCAGCCACCAGGCGACGCGAAGGAGCATCGCTGGGTTTTAGTGGGTATTCTGGTCGCCAGCCTGGCCGCCGGGGAGTCCCACATACCCCGTCGGAAGCGGCGCAGTCTTGCCTGCGTCGCCTTTCCCAGCATTTCCCAGCGTGAAAAAAATATATAAGTATCTTACATGTTAACTACCTAACCTAGTGGTTAAGTACCAACATAGCGTGTCGTCAGGATGACAGAAAGGTTATTTTGAAAACTAATAATCAAAATACATTATGGTGATAATATATTATCACTAAAGGTCATTATTTTGATCATATTAATGAGTTCTGTCACAAATTTATTACACTAGAGTTATTAACATAACAAACCTTTTTCCGTACTTTTGTGGTATACCAGATAAACATGTCTGTGGGTTTTGCGGTATAGTCTGTTATTTTTTATAAAAACACTCAGCGATTCCCAACTCATTAGGAACTTCAGGTTAAAGATTACAACACTCTCTTTGATAATTTATACACATAAACAAACTAAACCAGTTGCAATTCACCTTGTCACCTTCACCTTGTCTATTCCACACTTCACCTTTTATTACAATGGCATCATCGCAGTAGCTAACAATGCACTACTGACTTTGGGCAAGTGCTAAACTGTCAAAAACCCTTAATCCCAAATAAATTGTTTGTAACAACAATTTGATGTGGCAAAGGCTTGACCATTAAACAATATCACACACTCTCACTAAAACGTTTTATTTTAACACAATCACTTTAACAGTTTATTTTCACACAGTTTACAGTTCAATATTTCGTCACTGATTGGCACTTTCTTTTACTAAAGGAATCTGGAGTGAATTCGCGTGGAGTCTGGTGAGAAGCTAGCGTCAGGCAACATACTGGAGTCGCCATATACTGGGGCAGTAGGCCCGGCGGCCGCGTACGGGCTTCGGGACCAGGTTCTGTTACGCAGCGGTGGAGATGCAGGCAGCACAGTCTGTGCTGGTTCGGTCGGCATATTGATCTTGCCTTTTTGCTGTAGACGTGACTGAACTGTAGGAGAGAAGAAACAACATAAATATGAGTGAATTGTACGCTTGGATAAGACTGTAAATCTACACAAACTCAGTTGTGTTTGTAATATTTACAAAATTATGTTAAATTTAATTTACTTAAGTTATAATACAAAATTTAAATATTTGCGAATAGTGTAAAGTTTATCGTGCATTTTTGTTGATATAAAGATGCTCTTGTAAAAGAAAAATATAAAATTCAAAAATATTTTGTTCCCGTACATTAGATGATTTGCAAGAATGACCACCACCCTGTATTATATTAATTAAGACTTAAAACTAAAATTTCTTCTGGCCGAGCTACTTTCCGAAGCTCGCCAAACAGCCAGGTTACGCTGTGGCAACCAATAAGTTTTTTTTTTGTTTGTTTTAAAAAAACCTTAAAAATAAAAGCTATTATGGTTCCAAAATACATATTTAAGAAGATAACTCACCATAAGTATAGCCAGCCGCCAATGCAATAATAGTCACTAGAGTTGGCAAAAACGGTCTAACTAGCGAGATGATTGCTCCTAATAATGTCCCGCATCCAACCTCACATTCCCTCTCCACATTAACCTTTATCTCTTGAGAAGTCAACTTTGACACCACATTGACCCACCCAATACCACAAGTCAAAGATTCACTGTTTATTAGAACATTGATTTCACCGTCTTTTAAATCAGTTTCTAGTTTCAAACCTGGAGATGTTGTCATTCTGACAAATTTCAATGCGTGTGGGTGACCAGTGACTGTTAAACTGGTTGGATTATCTTGAAGAGAGAGTTTCATGCTTGAAACTTTTATGAGTGGAAGAAGTTGTACTTTGGTACAAGTGCGGGCCACTCCCCATTCTGCACACAGTTCTACTTCAGATGCTTCCCTGATGGTTGTAGCTGGGTTTATACTGCATCCAAGTTGTCCTGGAAAATTATAAATTCATCTTCTTTAGAAGTACACACTAAACATATACTACAAAGAGGAATAATACTAGTAAGTAAGAAATTTAGAATTGCCAATGCAGTGTTATACAGTATTTATGATAATAAGAAGTACAAAGTTTTGGTAATTAAAAAGAGTTGCAGTGATAGCTATCACATTCGCATTGTTAACATTCACGTTACAAGGTCATCATCATCATGAACAACCCATTCTCAGCTCACAGAGCACGGGTCTCCTCTCAATATGAGCAGCGTTTGCCATAGTCCACCACGCAGGCCATGTGCGGATTGGCACACTTCACACGCCTTTGAGAACATTATGGAGAACTCTCAGGCATGCTGGTTTCCTCACGATATTTTCCTTCACCGTTGAAGCAAGTGATATTTTAATTGCTTAAAAAGGCACATAACTCCGAAAAGTTGTAGGTGCGTGCTCAGGTTCGAACCCCCGACCGGGGGTGGGAGGTGGGGGGGGACTATTTTGATTAGGAGGCTGACGTCCTAACCACTAGGCTATCACAGCTTACACGTTACAAGGTCACGGACTACAAATGGCAACAAAAAAAAGGATAAAGTTTCTAGATAATAATAGCAAATTAAGCACACACCTTTATTATCATAACACTCTGCAAAATCCATATTTTCAGCCACTAATAAGCTTTGTTTCAAATATTACTGTCAAATTATCTTACCACTAGCAATATCCAAAATGGGTTGCGCGGTATGAGGTGCCTTGGTTCTGCAGAAGTAAGGCAGTTCTACTTGTACACCCTCCAGGGCGTACTTCTGTTCCTCCGTGCATATCAGCGGATTCGACGTCAGACCAGAACCCTCAATGGACAGAGGAACGAAGGACGAGGGCCATTCACCGGCGAGAAATTCCATCTGGTGACAAAATTTAGATAAAACTGCTTATATGTATACAGAATCTTTGTATGTACTTCATTTGAGCAAGTGTAAGCTATCTTTCATTACTTTTTAATATGAAGTGTACATAAAAACCTATAAAATAGGTATAAATAGGTATTATTATAATTAATAAAATAATTAAAATAAAAAAATATTATTGTCTTTGTGTGTATTTTTTTAACTTTTTTATGTTTTTATAATGTTTTATATTCTTACATAGGTAAGTAAAAATGTATTCATTTTTATCAATAACAGATCAAGAGTTTCTAGGTTACCCAAACATTATGGGATGGTAAAGACTACCAGGCCGGAGTAAGGACAGTTAGTTTGCATGTGTAGTGCGTTCAGCTTTAAGTGTCAGTCAATCAAATGGTCTCATCATCATTTGTCAATCATCATCATTTTTTCAAATGGGAGGTCTTTTGTAAGGAGTTCCAAATTCTCGGTCCGATTACTTTCAGCGGCTCTGTGTTGTGGGTCAACGCTGTATTTACCGGGTCGCCATTCCATTCAGGTCGAGTAAGTGATAAAACACTAGTCCTGACTTATCGTGAACAACATGACAATTTAAACAACATGTCTATTATCAATCAATCAATCATAATCTTTATTCAATTAATCCTTTAAATGGCACTTTTGACGCATCAATAATTTACATAGTAGTGAGTTGATGGTGATAAATATGAGTAATATATTATGACAGCAGTCAGAGAACAGCGCCATCTAGTTTTAGAATCATGTACGACAGACAAGAGAGTTGCATCGCCGCCTCTCTTTACGCAACACTAAGTGGGTTATGCAGGTTCTTAAAAGACGCAACGGCGCGGGATGGCGCATTGCATTCATTGCATTCGGTCGGTTCGGATCGGTGGTCGAGTCGCGGTAATGCATAATCGTACTTGGTGGAGCGTATAGTCTGCTCCTTATAAATTACCATACTTATAATTGTAATTCTGTTCTACCAAGAGTATACCGGATACTCTCTTTGCCCGAAACTACCCAAATTACCGACGAAGACACGCCCCCGCCCCGTAGTCATCCTATATATATTAAAATGATAATGATCATTATAGTCAGGACTAGACTATTATCCCTCTAGTCTAGTCCTGACCATTATTAATAATATCGATGTAATAATAACCGTAAAAGACAACCAATATCGAGGCAGCGTGGACGAATATCTTTGCTTTGGTTTTGGTCTGTGCCCAGAGAGACTTTAATAGGCTTGAGGTTAGAAGTCCTACATTGGTACCAGTATGGTTTACTAAAGTAACCCAATTTCCTAAAGTCAGGAAGTTTAACAATTTAAGTAATTATTTTAATATATCTTACGTCAAATCTAAACCGATTTCAATGTGACATTTTCGATGACGGTAGAGGTATCACCAGGTAGACTGCATAAATCTTGTTATAGACAGCTATCTTACCTTCTGCACTGGTATTTGGTGTATGATAAAAGAGGAAGCGGGACGGTCGAGCCGGAGTACGTGGCGAGCGGACGTGTCTTGAGCTAGTATAGCTAAGGTAACTCCAGCTGCTGGGAATAGACTTATGGAGGGAGGCGCCCGCCATCCCACTCCTTCGACGCATACCGCCCAACTGCCGGTAGCTGAAGAAAACCACACTAATATTATATGATTGTGAAGAGTAACCAAATTAAATGTTTGGATCATTGAGAACAGTAGTGTGTTCAGGGTTTGAAGAGGGAATTAAAAGAAAAATTCTTCTTCAATATCAGATCAAACTGCCATTCACTTTAAATGCATATTAAACAGGTAGATTGTACGCCACGTGGTCAAACGACAAGGGAGTAGCAGAAAGTCGTTTGACCCTAGGAGTCATGCTGCTTGGGTTGAGGGAGGACATACCACAAAAACTCTTATTACCACCTGTAGTCATCCATCCGTCTAGATATAATAATCACCATCATGATCAACCCATTGCCGGCTCACTACAGAGCATGGGTCTCCCCTCAGTAGGGCCACACCCATAGTCCACCACGCTGGCCATGTGTGGATTGGCAGACTTAACACGCCTTTGAGAACATTATGGAGAACTCTCAGGCATGCAGGTTTCCTCACGATGTTTCCCTTCACCGTTAAATCAAGTGATATTTTGATTGCTTTAAAACGCTAAAACTCCGAAAGTAAGAGGTGCGTGCCCGGGTTCGAACCTCCGATCTCCGGCGGACGTCCTAACCACTAGGCTATCACAGCTTCAATAAAGATATAATGAACATTTATATGTAACTATTCTATATGTATGATATACCATGAACCATTTGATGTAAGATTACCATTAAATAAGCTGTTCATAAATTAATGTGTAAATCAACCATAAAATATAAATTATTATATATAGCAATCACAACCTAGTGGGCACTTGGCTTTGTCAAAATTAAGTTTATTTTAATACTCAATATAATGGCATATTATTTCAAATTTTCATACCCACTTATGACCAATTGGTTTTTAATAATCTTTATACAGATATCTCACCTATAACCCTGTTCGCGTATGAATCTGAACTTGTAACCCAGACCTCGTCGCTAACTGTAATACCGGCAATGGTACTTTGGAAGCTGAGGAAAGCGCCGCCCTCTTCCAATCCCGCTATCAAAAGCTCGTCTCCGAGGGCACTAAGGAAGAAAGTAATAATAAATTAAAAAATTAACTCATTACAAATTCAAATAATCTTTACTCAAATAGTTAAAAGACACTTTTGACGCGTCAATAACTTACCCTTGACGGCAATCGCACCTGATGGTAAGTGATGATACAGTCTAAGATGGTAGCGGGCTAACCTGTTAGGGGTATGGTAAACCCATACTTATATCCATAAATCGCTTAGCGATACGTCTTTATCGGATGGTAACTAGCCGCGGCCGAAGCTTCCCACCAGACCATACTCGAGCCGGGAATCGAACCCAGGACCTCCAACTTTACACGACGTGGTAGGATTGTGATGTGTGATTCAAGAATATAACCTTAGAGAAGCAGATGTGTTATGGTTATTCGATTCATACCACATAACTAACGTTGTTAAATCCTAGTAAGCTTTTGCAAATTTTGGTATAGAATAGAGACTATTTATTTTAATTACTAATAAATAAATAATATTATCAAAGTACAAGACAAATTTGTTTTTATTTTCGTGCATTTATTTAATTAGTCATCATTCTGTTAGATTTTAGATTTTAAATCATCAATCTTTAGTAGAATTCATCTATATATAATAAATAGTTTCGAAGCCATTCGGGTATCTTATTCATTTACTCAATCACCCTAGTATAGGGATTTGGCACAAAACAAGCACGAAATTTTCCTCATAAAATTCATCTAAGTACTGTTAGCCAGTCCAGAATTAATATAAGATAACATTACAGAAGTTTTCTCATAAAGTTCTGGACCATTATAATTCTTCTTATTCGTTCACTCTTGGCAGAGTGGTCCTGGTTATGATTGGGCCTTCACAGCAGCTCTTACGATCTCCCTCCAGCGATTTCTGTTCGTAGCATCACGCCTCATCATATGCCATTATAATTGTTAGTACTTAATTAACAATGTAATGTAATTAGCAATGTAAGAGACGCGATATGAAACGATCATCAAAGTACCTGTCAGTGGCTCGTCGAACGTGCGCGGCGTACGGTGAGCTGAGCGAAACGTTGGCCTGCGGTGCCAAGAGCTCTCTTCCAAGGGAGTTCCTTAGCACAAGCCTCGTGGCGGACTCTTCCTCTCCCGAAAGTTCAGCGGTGCAGTAGTGAGGTTTCGATACTTCAACGTGGATAACCTGGACAAATATCGTTATAAAAACTTTTGTAAGTTCAGTAGCGGACTAAGTACATCAGAGGTATTTGATTATAAAACTAAAAGAGTCTTTTGGTCGCTTCTGAAAGCAGTGAATGATTATCACATTCAGCACATGTATATTTAATAGCAAGGAGGGGCATAACGCGTTAATTAACTCCTACCGCATTCCGCGTTAAGTAACTTGATCCCAAAATATGAAAAATATAGGCTTCCTGAAAATCTTAAACGATAGGAACTGTTTTGATGTTTTTTTTTGTGTTTCCTGGTTCCTGGATGGTTTAGATTTAGTTCCCAGGTTGCGTTGCGAGCAAATTCCAGTATTATTATAATTTAAGAGCAAGTTAGCTAATGCTACTTACGCTCTGTCGTTCAATATTATTCCTTTCGTCCTTATGTTTGACGAATATAACCCCGTGTCCAGGTCTCACTGCGACCACATCTCCGTTGTTTTTCATCTCAAACGAGCCATCGTCATACGCGGACCAACTGCCCCTGGGCAAGGACTTCAGGCGGACCGTTGAACCCGCTGCGATGGAAAGGCGCTCCCCGGGATTAAACTCCCGGGACAGACCGTCGATTGACGTACGGATGTCCGATACTCCGAGAATTTCGATCGTGCTGTCCCAGGAACGGGATTCTGCTATCTGTAGACATAATTAAAGAACTGTATCATCACATTATGCGCTACATCATACTGTAATATCACAAAATATGTTGCAAAATGGCATGTTGAAGATCTGTAACCATTTACTAGATCTTATGGTGCCAGTGTTTAAAAGGGTCTGTCAAGAATAAAAATTATTGCGCGGGTTAGTAACCTATCTATTTATTGGTTTGCTAGTGAGATAAACAATGTGAGTGTACTCTATGTCAGAACAAGCAAAAAAAAAAAAAGATTAAATGTCTAATTTTAAGTATTAACTTGTAAATATTATTATTAGTTAAATTCAATATTTATAAACACTCCCCATCTGGAAAAGGGCAAATACAACATATACATATTTTTTTTTTAATATTCACAAATAATATTGAATCAGTCCAACTGATTTATTATTAACACACGAGTAAGACGATGCACAGCAACCAAATTGTTTTCACCGCGTCATTAGGCCGCTCGCTCGTTACGGTTTTTCTTTCTTTCGTCTTCTCATCTGGTGTTCTAAATTAAACATAATGTAAGTATTCTTTTAAAAATTACCCACCTGTCCCATATTTCGGACTCGTACGTCGAGTGTTATGACGCCTGGTTTCAGAGGTACCACACGTACTGAGACCCCTTCTACTACGGATCGCTCCAATTGATCTGAAACATAGTAGTGAACTTTAAATCCTTGTTATAATAATTGGTGACTCTCCTATGTTGAAATATAATTTTAATTTAAAAAAGATTGGCGCCAGTGGGTAGCTAGTGGTATATTTATAGGAGGCACCGAATTTATAAGATTCAAAAAATAAAAAATAATAAGTATTTAGTATTTAGTTAGTGAAGTATTAAAATAATTTATTGTATATCCAAGTATTTTTTGTTTTATTTTTCTGGTGGTAGGCTAGTTTATTAGGCAGTATTTTTAATTTAAAATAAATATAAATTACTACAGAGGATAGAGAAAGGTGGTACATGTTGATGTTGATGTAAAAGACAGCTTTGGGCTAGTTTACATAGCTCTCACCAAGCCAAGACTTTAGGAAGAATTATTAATTAATTCAAGAAGAATATTAATCTAATGTAATAATCTAAGAAAATTAATCTAAGGTAATGGGTAGATCATGATTAATCTAATTAAGAATTATTTAAATTGGTCACCCACGGTGAAAGAGCATAAGCAGAAATGCAATTATTAAGAAATGTCATCAATCAAATTAAGATAAAAACTATTTAGCACAAATTAAGATGTATAAATTTTAGTGACAGACAAAGATAGGAAAGGAACAACACAAATATGTCATGAAACCTTTTTAAATTAGAATCTAAAAATAAATATAAATAGAGTAGGTAGTACTTTAAACTCATAAATTCGACCAGCTTATATATTTTTCCAAGGTCTAAGAAGAAGCCTTTTCTTTTTGTTATCACCATTTCACATGCCACTTAAAATTATATTAAGAGCTATCTTATTAGAGCAATATTTCATACCCATGCTTGTTTAACATTTACATAATCCTTTACACTATAGTAGAACTTTTCTACAAGCTTACTTTTTATATAAACTTGAAATTTATTAAAAATTAAGGGTTTGAAGTTATTTAACGTTCGCGGCTCCTTAACAAAATGAACAATGAATATTCACCATCAGCGTGGGACGTGTACAGCCTCGCAGCGGTGGGGTCTCGGAGGCTCCACGTGACTCGCGGGGATGGTTGTAAAGACAGCAGTGCTGTTACACTCAACCCCGTAGCTTGTAACCACACAGGGCCCGGCCTTCCCACTAACAGAGTCTGCGTTGCCGCTCGAACACGCAGATTTGTGATTGGCACCACCTGTCAGAAGAGTGACCATCTTTTCATGCCAACACATATTATATTTTACATTATATGTACTTATGTATTTGACCACCTGCTGGTGCAATTTTTTTTTTTGATGATGCAGTCTAAGATGGTAATGAGCTAACCTGTTAGGTTAGATCGGTAAACCCATACTCTTAATTGGTTTCTACGCGACATTGTGCCGGAACGCGAAATTAAAATTCAAAATAATCTTTATTCAAATAGTCCTTAAAAAGGCACTTTTGACGCGTCAATAATTTACATAGTAGTTATTTCATGGTGATAACTATATTCGTAAACTTAAAACTAAAGCTATGAGGGTTCCAAACGCGCTCCGGTCTAAGAGGAAGCTAGTTAGGCTAGGTTGGTGACTAGCTATGGCAGAAGCCTCTCACCAAACCGGACTTGATCTAGGAGGACCTTCAACTTCAAAAGATTATATTTATGGCTTTAGTTGGTCGCTATACAGCCATCAAATGTACCTTCGATCTAACCGCTCTATAGTATTTAAATTTTTCTCTGATGTTTACAATAACAATGTATTCATTAATTATTTACAGGTATTTAAAGCAACTGTCATTCAATATCATGTACCAGATTTGCGTAACACTTATAATAGGTATAAAATATAAATACTTAAGAGGTATAAAAGAAAGCTTATCTCAGATGTGAGCAAGATGATTTCATAAAGTGAATAGAATTAGGTACCTAGGTAAGTTTATCAGGAATAAAGAAATCAGTAAAATAGTTGAATGACGTAACTGAGAATAAATACAATTAATTTTGGATTTGGTTGTTTAAATTTCACTTTCTGAGAGCTATATTGGACGAAGACCTTTTTAATCAAAAGTCAGTTCAAAATTAAAAATTGCTGAAGTTATCCTATCCTTAGACTATAGTTTAACCACTCACTTCGATCTCCGCTTCAGCAACAGCCAGCTCCATATTGGCAAAATCTGATGCGACCAACTTAACCCGCGCACTGCCTGTAGACACGCCTTGTACTAAACCGGAAGGTGTCACCTAGCAAAAATAATAAATAAAGACATCGTGTTAAGTATAATGCATTGTTTACGCATTAAATGTGTGCGTTTTGAAATCAAAGAATCCTTTGGGTACTGGTTAAATCGTGTATTTTCCGTATAAAGTTACAATGAGAGTTAGTGCTGCACGTACGCGTTACAAGCAAGAGGACGGTTGTAAATTTTGACTTTTGACGTTTGAAATCAAATTTGAATAGGTCCGGTGCGCGCTACGGGGACCAATGGGCTTCCACCACTTTGCGCGTTTAGTTTTTGCTTCAACAGCATTTATCCTGGAAGTATACAAGGGGTTCCCCGGGCGTTCAACAAATCAAGCGAGTGGGACATGCCGACAACTGGGAAAGTTCATGGGCGCCTATAATCGCCAAGCACAGCAAAAAACATACTTTCCAAGGCACAACAAATTCTACAATATCCAATATGGATATTGTAGAATTTACGTACAGGGGTCATGACGGCACAATGGAGTTTCATGTCGATCACCGTGACGGAAAAAAGATCAATTATACTACTATAGCACGCTATTAAATGTGTGAAATTTATAAATAAATGTTGGCCGTTGTCATTTACGTTATTTATAAAAAAATGTCGTCCATCACGGGCTACAACGTTTATGGAAAAATTTACGTAGAGGGGTTATGGGAACACGTTGAGCGTTATGCTTTATGGCGTGACGGCGGCGGGTTCATTTAATTACCATGGGACGCCAATAGAAGTCATAATAAAATATTTTAGTACCTGCATATGCGTTTTTCCCTGCGTAGCGTGGTACGTCAGTGTAGCGAGGTGTGACGGCGGTCCGCCCACGTGACGCAACTGTACACGCCCTCCCGCGGGTAATCGCGTCATTTCCGGTACTATTTGCAGCGCGGGGAACACTGTCACCTGTAAACATTTCTTACATTATCATCATCATGATCAACCCATTGCCGGCCCACTACAGAGCACGGGTCTCCCCTCAATATGAGAGGGGTTTGGCCATTGTCCACCGCTGGCCATGTGCGGATTGGCAGACTTCACACGCCTTTGAGAACATTATGGAGAACTCTCAAGCGTGCAGGTTTCCTCACGATGTTTTCCTTCACCGTTGAAGCAAGTACATTATCGTATCGATAAAATAAAAATAACCATTATTTCTAGAAACATGCGATAATTAAATGCAAATGACAATTATTGAAGTTAATAACAACACTATTATTAAGAATCATTGATAAATCATGGATTTATTTAGTAACAATATATTTAAGTTTCTTAATCTCGCGCGTTTCGGATTGCCTGTTGGTAAAGGCCTCCTCTACCTCTCACTACTGTATTCGTCACTCTGCGCTAGTATGCTTCCATTTTATAAATTACCCCCCCCCCCCCCCCCCACAGTACAACACTAAACTAATACTTCACACCTCGAGTCCCTACGTAATGTCTATACAAATATAGAATAATCTACCTGACTAAATTCGAAACATAGAAAAAGATGATAAATTTTACAAAATATTAAAAAACTTTTTACTGGAAAAGTGATATTACAAGAAATGTATACTAACATTTTATGGGCCAGTGGTCTGAAATAAACAGATTTAATTTAATTTAACTTAATTACTCTGTTAATGATTTTTAGACGATGCAAATTAAAATAAATAAAATCTGTCTCTACTACAGTCGATTCCAGACAAGGATGCATCACCCTAAACTGGGTATGTGTAAACAATTTGTAATTAAATAAATCAATAAATATACGGTTAACCGTTTCTTTTACCATCTCGCGCATACCAGATTTGTAACTATTTTCTCTTTTCCTAACGATCTCATAGTAATGACCCGCCCATTTCCATTTTAGTGCGTCTATCTTACTTAAAAAATCGATGAACTTAGTTTGCTTTCTAATATCTACTTCAACGATCTAATCTTTACTCCTACCTCCGTTATCCCAAAAGTCGCCTACGCCTCACAGAAGGCCTTAGGCAGACGTTCCCTTAGTTTCTTCGAGCTCTAGGGTTAAAATTTTCTGCACGGCTAATAGACAGTCAGAAGAAAGAAGAGAAAAAAAAAAACAGGAGGAAAGCTTATTATTTTGTTACTAAATAATAAATTTAGACTAATATATTGGAGTTGTTAATAGCGCAACAATGATAATGGCATAAACTCGCCTCAACTTCAGAGCTCCAAACTCCACCCAAGGCTGCCATAACGCGACCAAAGCCCTCCTTGATTCCGCACAAGCTACCATTCCTGACCGCGACATCGCCTGTGGTCTTCCAATCCGGCTGCCGACTGGTGCTCAAGTATCTGTGCGATATTCCTTTAACCAAAGCGCTAATGGGTATGCATCCACCGACGCAAACCGCGCGGGCAGTTGATACTTCTACGCTGAGTACTTCTTCTATGTTAACCTGTAAGAAGAATGCGAAATAGTTAATTCCTTAGATTTGGACATTCAGTTTTATTCTTTATGTTTTAGGGCGTTAACATCGGCGATTTTATTTTTTACTAGCTGTGCCCGGAATGCGTAGCATTGCAACGTAAATAATAAAAAATATTATGTATAGAGTTTTTTGAGCAAGGTACCAGACGACCATTATCGGCCTCCCCGGAAGGCCTACCAAAGCTTCATGATCTTTTCAATAACCTAAAAATATAAACACATTAGGCATAGATTTTTTGTAGACCTCCCCCGAAGAATCTACCACATCGTCACAATATTTTTAATAAGCTTGATCCATAAAGTTCACTGATCGTCGACTTTGGTAAGTATAGGGGACTTCATGATTGATCAAAGCGAGATACCATTATTAGAATGAGTAAAACTTTCTTAGAATGCAAATGTTCTTGATGCTAAACCTATTTTAGCTCATAGGTGTAATGAATTTCAGTACATTACGAAAATAAAAAGGTTAATAACGTACCTTAATTTTGATAACAGAAGCCTTAGTATAATATAGGTTTACCCACAGAAAGGTGGATTAGCTTAAGAGTTTAGGAACACTCTAACGACAAAGTAAAATGGACGTTAGGTTTTCAGCATAGGGTCGCAAAATGCATGCTTCTAATTTTTATTTTACAAATTTTGTTGGTGTGTGATTGTGAAAATGCAAATCTAAGACTAACGATAGAGGTATAAGAAATTGTATTACGTGAACCTTACCTCAATAACTTGTTTCTCTCCAGCAACACACAGATCCGTCACAACTAGATCATACATTCCGGGAGCGGGCACCGACGCGGTCACACTACCAGCTTCTATGGACGCGGACACTCCTTTAGGCGTCTCAACCGAATATTTACCGCTACCTCCAGTTATTGTCGCTATATTTGAAACAGTTTCACCCTCCCAGGCAAAGTTTATCTAAAACACATATTCACACTATTATCTAACCTGTATTGGAACAGCATGATAGATAGATGTTATATCTTATGAGACATTAGGTTTGTGCCAAACAATGGGAATGATATATATTTTTCATATAAACTTGTTATCAATTCCAAACAGTTCAACTTTAAACTATTTGCTAAAGGAAGCTGTATTCCCTGTATTATCTCACTATATTAAACTCATAATAAATTAGTGGATCACCATTTGTATGTCCCAGTTTGACTGTCCTTAACTAGTTTCAATTTACTGTTAAAAAGCAGTTTATTATAACGTTCCTAAATCAAATCGTTTGAAAGTAACACAATGAAACCGATAGTTAAAATAAATATTGGTTATTTAAAAAGTGGTCTCACTTGAAAGCTTGTTTAAAGAATGGTTTGATATATCTTTCCCAAATCAATTAGTTCATACAAAGTATGATACCACATTAACCTCAACAAATATCATTTATCCAAAACTAAACGTTAACTTTTATGTCCAAATAAATAAATAAAATAAATGAAGTTTTAATTACTGCGCACTACCTTATTATATTAGCAAATATGTAATATACAATATATAGAAGTATGTTTGTGAAATTAGCCTCTTTTTTGTCAATAAATATTAAATTATACCTTTAATGGATCACATTTGAGTGGTGCTACCACCATAGCTTGAATAGTTGCAGTAGCATCAGGTATGCTCGCTTTCAGCATTCCACTCCATCCTATTGCTTGTTCATTCACTGACAACATCTGCAACCCAAAATCAACGATAACGTATCATTATCCACATGTTTCGAACACATCATGCGACGGGGTCGTGATAGTTTGAAAAAAATTTTTGTGACAGGCAATACAGGTGGGCAGACCAGCTGAGGGACTCTAAGTTGCAAGTTTCACACAATTCCAAGACTAGCCTCTGATAGAAGCCGGTGGAAACAATTAATCCGGGCGAGGTTGCAAGGACACCAGGACCACGATTTTCAGTAATGAAGGAACAACTGGAGAGAGTATAATATGTCATTCAGGTGAGTTTTGAAATATTTATTAAACAGTACACAGCTAAGGAAACTAAATAATACTAAAACTGGCAACGAAACTAGCGGTTTTTTTTTCACAAAAATTCATAGCTAATATCACTTTTAAGGATTCTAACGATACCTGATACATCAGAATCTGCTAAAGCATTTGATACAATAAAAAATTACATATAACATGTTCATATGCATATTTTTTACAATGTGATGCTTCGTTTCGGGTGTCGTTTCGTTTTCAGAAGGGTAAAAAGCATGATGAGAGGTGTTGCAGTCTAAGAAGCTAACCGAGCATGGGTATCTCAGTTTAATCAACCCTAATCTTCGCATCGTTCGCAGCACATCGCACGGATGTCGCCCCCAACCTGCTGGGACTTTGGAATTTCCTAAACAAGACCTAATTGTGTGTTGAAATAATGACGCTATTGAAGGTCCACGTTAACTTACCTGATAATACTTAAGCGGCACAGGCACATTAGCAAACTCTGGGTTGGTTTCAACAAACAGCCTGTCAAGGGATCTAAACTCTATTGCCACGTGGTAAGGTTGAGCTTCAAACGTCACCTTCGGCCCTTCCTCATCTAAAAGTTCGCGGCCAATCGCATCTAGCAGAGTTACTTTTATAGCTACTTCTTGATGTGGACGTAACCATACTCTGTGAAAGATATTTGAGAGCTGGTTAACAATTTAAATAATTTTTTTTTTATTATTTTATAATCATAGGATTTCATACTAGAAAATGATTTCTTCTTTCGCCATTAACGTTAACTTTGACAATAGCAACTTCTTTGATTTATCCTCCTTCTATATATAGATAAATTGCTTAACAATTGGTTACAACAACTGTCTCTGTGAACATCCAGTCTAACCATCGTTCAGCCCCGGATTATAAGCTTTCTTTTCTAAATGACTTTACGATGTGCAATAAGTTAATGACCATACCTTGGTCCACCAGAGCAGTTACCCGGTGTGTCGGGCGGTTCCAGACGTAATCGGGAGACGTGCGATGCGCACGCCACTTCGAAGTGGACAGACTCTGGCTCTTCCTCCAATAATGATCTCAGTTCTAGACGTGCTTCGCCTTGCTGTTGACAAAATTAACAAAAATCTAACATTACTGGTACATTGCCACACAGTTTATACTTCGGCAGGATCATCGTTTTCATGCGTTTAAGCTTCCTGTATTGTTTGTTTCCAAATAAAAATCTTTTATCTTATCTTATCTTTATTCTTATAGGGAAAAATTTAACTAAGTTAAAGACAATCATGTATTTAAGTAATAAATAGTCAAAAATTAACAAAAAGAAAGAACGATTAACGTAAAAATTCTAAAGTTAAATACCAATGCATGCTTATATCACAAATGCGAGTGCATTCTTTTGTTTGTTTGTTATCTATGTTCGACGCAAGCACTGCACCAATTTTTTTTTTATGCACTACAAGTTAGCCCTTGACGGCTATCTCACCTGGTGGTAAGTGATGATGCAGTCTAGGGTGATAGCGGGCTAGCCTGTTAGGGGTATGGTAAACCCACACTCCTAATGTGTTTCTATGCGACATCGTGCCAGAAAGCCAAATCGCTTGGCGACACGTCTTTATCGGTAGGGTGGTAACTAGCCACGGCCGATGCTTCCCACCAGACCAGACTCGAGCCGGGAATCGAACCCAGGACCTCCAACTTTATAATACAGCAGCGCACGCACTGCGCCTCGGAGGTCGTCCTGATTCGTCGTTTAGATGTAATTCAACATACCTTCCGACACTTGAACGTGAACAGCTGGGCATCCGGATATCGATTTGGCGCAAGTCCATATCTCATGGTCAGTTCGGCGACCCGCGACTCACTCGATTGGGGCACTAAGGCCTCTCCTTCAGCTAACACCTGCAACCAATTTATACAATGCAGTATTTGTATAGATATTTTTAACGTATGTGGGCGATAAAGCTGCCAAACTGAAATAGGACTGAGCTGGGCATGTTAAGCGCATGTCCGACGAACTTTGGGCAAAGGCCGCTACACATTGGGTGCCACAAAAAAAAAAAAGGCGTCGAGGCACACCGAGGCGTCGTTGGCGTGACGAACTCGATGCCTAATATACCACGAAAGTCGTCGAAAGAGGCTTGTGATGACCACGAACGCTCTGCAAACGTGTAACGACGAAGGAAAAGAAAATAATAATGACGTATTTCACCTTCATTATCTTGTAATAAGTCATTATCGAGCGATTGGTATAAATAATTACTATCTGTATACTCACCGGTTTAAAAATTAAAATATCACTTGCTTCAACGGTGAAGGAAAACATCGTGAGGAAATCTGCACGCCTGAGAGTTCTCCATAATGTTCTCAAAGGCGTGTGAAGTCTGCCAATCCGCCCATGGCCAGCGTGATGGACTATGGCCAAACCTGTCTCATATTGAGAGGACACCCGTGCTCTGTAGTGAGCCGAGATTTGTTGATCATGATGATGATGTTGCAATCTTTGTATAGTTTACGATTTCCTCATAAGAATTCTGCACATTGTCAAATTGCTTAATATGTATTTAGTTATTTTGAGATTCGAAGACGGTACCAACTTGCTTCTTAGATTGGACAACTTTAGGTAAATCTGAACATTAAATAATTTTAGTCGATAAATTGTCTATAAAATTTCTTTTGGAATGGAATACATTACGCCTGTTGTGGTAGTATGATGGAAACTCTCACGTAAAGTGAGCCGGTAATGGGTTGATCATGATGATGATACTCACCGGTAAACTTGCTCCAACGAGAGCGGCGGCCTGTTGCGGCCACAAAAGCGTAGGTGCGGCGCGTACGGCGATCCGTGTGGTAACGCTCGCCCTTCCGCGCGACACTCTCACCGTGGACACGCCACGAGCGCTCCAGAAGCACTGAAGCACGCAGCATGCCCCATCTGACAGAATTTTTCATATAACAACATTTGCTATGGTGTAGCCCACTACAGGTCAGGTACTCAGGTCGATCCTGTAACATGTATGCTACCCATAGCAAACCTGACAAACTACGGATCTTGGGGTACTGGGTTAAATTTCAGGGTCGCGCAATAAGATTGGATTTTCTTTTATTGAATCCAGTGCATGAAAGGTATAAATTGAATTATTTAGATGTAAGGTTAATTTTAAGGTTGCATGCTGTGGTCATTTCTAGAAAGTCACTATCTCGTGTTTGTTCTTCTGAAATGTTATTTGTTGTTTTTATATAGATTGTGACTAGTTTAATGATCCAATAAAAAATAAAATAAAAAAAATAAACTCAGATTAAGGAAGACGCTTCGGACAAAATATGTTGTTGGAGGTTCAGATTATAACCAAACAAATGATGTTATTTTTTTCATATAGAAATGACTGATTATCTAAAACGTCATCCAAATTTTCATATTTTTCCCATTCGCATAGCCAACTAAAACTTAAAGTTATTCTACCTGTTCCAAAGTATTGTCCATGGAGGTACCTCTGCTTGTGTAATTTCTCTTAGCATTACTACACTACACTTATATAAACGGTGATCGCTTCCAAATTTTTATATTTCACCCCATCAGCATAGTACCGCTTTCCAATATGACTTAAATTTACTATACTTGTTCCAAAGTATGGTCCTTAGTAAGTACCTAACTGCTTGTGGAATTTCTTATGGTCCTTGGTGGGTAAATGGTTACTAAACTTGTGGAATTTCACTTAGCCAACACACTTATAAACGGTGATCGGTAACTTACCTTCAGGCTGTAGCCAAGGAGCGGCCGTAACGTTTTGTGGTACGGGTCCCTCCAATAATGACAACGCAAACGAATCGCAGTTGCATCTAAAAATCAAACAAAACCAATCAAATTTTGTATTTTAAATGATATTTTTTCTTGATTGGTTCTTACAGAAGATAAACTAAGATATCTTATTATAAACGTTTGATAACAAAAATGTTATTTAGTATGGGTGAAACAAACATTGGACACCCCAGTGATATAACATGAGATAATATTATAATTATTATCAACCAAATTGAAGTGTGGTATAATGGTAAGTGGGACGTCTATGCTCAAAACTTCGAATAGTTCCTACTAGTTAGTGCCCGCGAATTCGTCTGCGCAGGATTAGTATTTCAAGTAGCTTATACTAGCGAGGCGTAGAAAAGAACTAACATTATGTCATTAAAATTACTTTTTTTTCCTACTTACTTGACACTTATCGTCATATTTTGGTCAATTCACACAATATCTTTATAAATTGTAGCCCATGTGTTATTCTGATGTATAAGCTATATAATAAATAGTAAAGTTTTATTAAAATCCATTCAGAAGTTTTTACGTGAAAGAGTAGCAAACATCCATCCATCCATCTATGCTTACAAACTTTCGCGTTTATAATATTAGTGGGATAGGATTGTAAGAGATGAGGGCTGTGCCTTAAGTAGGGTTTTAAATTATTATTTATTTATTTCCTACCTACACCTAATTTGCTTGGGTAGCCTAATATAAAACAGTAGCAATTAATATATCTTAATATATATAAATCTCGTGTCACAATGTTTATCCTCAATGGACTCCTAAACTACTTAACCGATTATAATAAAATTCGCACACCATGTGCAGTTCGATCCAACTTGTGAGATAGGATAGTTTAAATCTCAAATTATAGTCGCAATTTTAATTTATTGCTAATTATTTGTTTGTTATTATTTGACAGTCACAATTATCTGTTAACTCCAAATGATTCTAACAGATGTCGATACCTTTCGACTCGATCGAAGTAATCAATAGATGGCGCTGCTATGGTAAATCTACGAACGTGTCATATAGGCTACATTTTAACAGCATAATTACCACGTGTTGTTGACGCTATAAAATTAATTAAATTTATTTTGTAGTGAACGAAATACCGTATAATTCAATTATTTCCTCTTTTTAAATTTTTGGTGTTAGCATAGCCGGCCACGTGTTACTTAGACTGAAGTGTAAATTGAATTCATATTATAATGAAGATAATACAGTGATATTAATCCTGTTTTTTACTTATTTGTGCTTCATTGATCAAAACTTTATAATTTAATGTGAATATATGTATGTAAGTATTATCACATAATTATAAAATTTAATTAAAATGTCAATGCAAAAATGATACACAATTTCCTACACCTTTTCAATAGTTGTACAAATTTTTTTTTTTATTGTTTTTATTTAACCTCTATTAAAAAATTTTTAGCACTTATTATTTCAATGTGCTATGATAACAAGTTTTTCAGTTTTTTTTTCTTATATTTAAACGATTAAATTAGTATTTCAATTCTTATTGAAATTATTACCGGTTATACCTCGCTCCACTTTCGCGGATGAGATTAATGCATGTTTGAAATACATTAATGATGGCATTCTTATGGCGAAGTGTTGAAACACTTCGATTGACCATAAATATGCGAGTACAATTGCAAAATGATCCATCAGCACAAATATTTTCCGAACAACTACTAGATATTGGGAACGGTAAAATAGAACTGCAACCAAATACGCAATGCATTAAACTACCAGACAATTTTTGCAATGTTGTTCAGGATAAAAATGAATTGATTCAGAGTATTTTCCCGGATATACAGAATAATTATTTGAATCATGAATGGCTTAGTCAACGGGCGAATTTGGCAGCCAAAAACGATGATGTTGACGATGATGTTAACTTCCAGGTACAACAGTTGTTACCAGGCGATCTGATGTCTTTTAAATCAATCGATACTGTTGTTGATGAAAATGAAAGTGTAAATTTTCCGTTTGAATTTTTAAATTCATTAGATATCCCTGGAATGCCACCACATAATCTTCGATTAAAGATTGGTTCCCCTATTATTCTCCTCCGTAATTTGAATCCACCTCAATTATGTAACGGTACGCGTTTGGTCATCAAAAAGATCACCGGAAACATTCTTGAAGCAACCATTTTGGCTGGGAAGTTTAAAGGAAAAGTGGTCCTGCTGCCACGTATTCCGATGATACCATCAGATTCTACCATACCCTTCAAAAGGCTACAGTTTCCAATTCGTTTAGCTTTCGCCATGTCTATAAATAAATCTCAAGGTCAAACAATGTCCATTTGTGGTTTAGATTTGGAAAATCCATGTTTTTCTCATGGGCAACTATATGTTGCGTGTTCACGTGTTGGGAAACCGTCGAATCTATTTGTGTTAGCTAAAGACAGGTTAACCAAAAACATTGTGCACTGATTGGTGTTAAATTAAATTGAAAGTATTTATAATTCAAAAAAATAGATGTTAATGTTTAAAAGTTTAAGACTGTCTGCCTTGCCTACCTCATTCATGAGTTTAAGCGTCACATGTTATTTACTGTATTATACTGTTATATACTTATATTTGTTATAACATTAAATGGAAATAATAAATCTGATAAATTTTTATTTTGTACCTATTGATTTCTGCTTAATATCAAGTGTAAGAACATTTTAATTAATTGTACTCAACGTACTTCCCCTTCAAATCTCAATCCAGTGAATTTGTATACCAACATCAACATTTTCGTCTTTGTTCGTAAATAATTTCATTGTACTAAAGGGTTATAGTAGTAGAAAGTCAAATAAGGAGATCACCATATTTTTTTACAAATACCATCTGTGTGAAAAAGCATAGTGGACTCCGTGACTGATGTTCTCTTATTGTTCCTCTTAGATTGTTTACTATAATGTAATGTAACAAAAACTTTAGCCACAGCAACGCGTGGCCGGGTCAGCTAGTATATATATATATACATATACATATTCCGGTAATTGACGACCTCCGTGGCGCAGTGAGTGCGCTGTCGCATGTCGTAAAGTTGGGAGGTCCTCCCAACGTCCTCGGGGTTCGATTCCCGGCTCGAGTCTGGTCTGGTGGAAGGCTTTGACAGTGGCTAGTTACCACCCTACCGACAATGACGTGTCGCAAAGCCATTTAGCGTTCCGGCACGATAACGCGTAGAAACCAATCATTAGTGTGGGTTTACCAAACCCCTAACAGGTTAGCCCGCTACCACCCTAGACTGCATCATATATATGCAGTCTATTATAAGTACTTACATATGGAAATTATATAATTCCCCAGTGGACGGGTGTGTGGCTGTAAGCGCCACGTGCAACTGATGGAGGCGACCCACGCGGGCGAAGCCTGAACTCGACACCTTGATTAGATCTGGAACTGCTGACCACACTCTGCAACCACACCATAGCAAACATAAATACTGTATTGTTTTGTTTTTTATCTCCATCAATCCTTGTAAACTTAACAGATAGAGAATGAAAAGAGGAGAATTAAAATCTTTACAAATTAAAAATAAATCACTAACTGATTTGTAATACAATCAACGAAGAAAGGGGCGATTAGTATTTGTGAGCTTTTCTCTCAAAAAAATTAAGTGTTTAATACTCATTTTGTTGAATACAGTTTTGCAACCTTGATACTTTGTCATCATGATCAACCCATTGTCGGCTCACTACACATAGCACGGGTCTCTTCTCAATATTCTCATATTGATCATTTAGCGTTTACGCCCATGTTAAGACTCTTTTGGTCACATGATCATTATCAACTCATTTCCAGGTCACTAAAGAGCATGGGTCTCCTCTCAATTTGAGAAGGGTTTGGCCATAGTCCACCAAGCTGGCCATGTGCGGAATGGCAGACTTCACACGGCTTTGAGAACATCATGGAGAACTCACAGGCGTGCAGGTTTTCTCACGATGTTTTCCTTCACCGTTGAAGCAAGTGATATTTTAGTTTTTTGAAAACGCACATAACTGATAAGTTAGAGGTGCGTGCCCGGATTCGAACCGCTGACCTCTGATTAGGAGGCGAACGGCCTAACCACTAGGCTATCACAGCTATATACCTTGATATTTAAATTTATGGATATGTTGGGCAAAAATTACCTTAAGAGTCATAATCGAAACCTACCTGCCCACCGCACGAATATGAGGGTATCCAGTAAGATGTACGCGGACTTCCATCTGACCGACGTCACGAACTTTAACCATGCCCGTGGGTGCGAGAGAGATAGCACTATTTTCGATCTCACTCCCTGACCAAGTGACTGCCTCTTCACCGCCACCTCGATGTTTAAGTTGCACTTGTCTGAAACAAATTATACTTTGTATTGCAGTGAATTCAAGATAAGATAAATACTCTTTATTGCACACAAATTTTAAAGAAACAACAACACGGAACACTTTACACATAAGTATACAAAGGCGGTCTTATCGCTTAAGCAATCTCTTCCAGACAACCCTTGGGGAAAGAATTAAATAAAAGATGAGGGTAACGGCGCAATTTTTAAATATAACATAAATTATCAATAAATATATATTTTTATGTATCACCATGATCAACCCATTAAAGGCTCACTACAGCGCACGGGTCTCCTCTCAATATGAGAAGGGTTCGGCCATAGTCCACCACGCTGGCCATGTGCGGATTGGCAGACTTCACACGCCTTTGAGAACATTATGGAGAACTCTCAGGCGTGCAGGTTTCCTCACGATGTTTTCCTTCACCGTTGAAGCAAGTGATATTTTAATTGCTTAAAAACGCACATAACTTTGAAAAGTTAGAGGTGCATGCCCAGATTCGAACCCCCGACCTTTGATTAGGAAGCTGACGTCCTGACCACTAGGCTATCACAGCTTTTTATGTATAAATAAATATATATCAATATCATCATAATCATCATGAACAACCCATTCTCGGCTCACTACAGAGCACGGGTCTCCTCTCAATATGAGAAGGGTTTGGCCATAGTCCACCACGCTGGTCATGTGCGGTTTGGCAGACTTCACACGCCTTTAAGAACATTATGGAGAACTCTCAGGCGTGCAGGTTTCCTCACGATGTTTTCCTTCACCGTTGAAGCAAGTGATATTTTAATTGCTTAAAAACGCTCATAACTTTGAAAAGTTAGAGGTGCATGCCCGGATTCGAACCCCCGACCTTTGATTAGGAGGCTGACGTCCTGACCACTGGGCTATCACAGCTTTGTATGTATAAATAAATATATATCAATATATATTTATCATAATAATACACATATACTATTCATTATTATGGCATTTAGTCATATAAAACTTTTTAAGTCGACTTTTTAAAATGTTTAATGATTTCGAATTTCTAACATCAAGAGGCAGATTATTCTACAGCAGCACAGCATTAACAGTATTCAAATATAAGATTTAAAAATAAAATTATGCATTGCTGCAACAAAATGGAGAGGAATAGTTATGCATACCACATGTACAATCATTTACACAGTCTACTCCTCAATCTGATTGCAAATTATCCTAGCCTTAGAAAATATTTGTGTCAGCTGTAAAAGCTCTTAGAACTTTGAAACAAATGTCATGTCAATCATTTAATAATTTATTATATACTTCTCTTATTAAAGAGATTGTTCACACAGATAAAAATCTACAGTCAAAACTAAAGTTATTTACTATTAAATCTTGAATATTCATCTTCGAAAGGTTTCACTGTTCGGTTGCAGTATATTAACTGTTAATTTTGTAACTACATTATATACATTTACTATTTTACTTTGTGTAATTTCAATCTGTTATAATTAAACAATAATTGTTATAATTAGGTTATTTAATATAATAATGTTAATTATATATTAAATTATATACTCACTGAACAGTATCAGTCCATGCTACATAAAGTTCTGGAGGTACTATTGCTAGGGGTTCCAACACTATTGCAGATTCCTGACCTTCAATCTGCAAAACAACAGATCATTCATCATCATGAGTCAGTGTCCAGTATTATATAATGCATTGTTAGAGAGTTTATATAATAACTATGACTAGAGTGGTACAGCGACGTCCACTTAATTTACGTAAACATGCAAATAAGCAGTGCATACCGTATCCTCAGGGACTTCCAGAGCCCATCAAAAGGAAGGAAATTGAAAATAAAGAAAAAATTAAACACATCATACATATATGAAAGCGCCATCTAGTTAAAATCGGCTACACTTTTATCTAAAGCGCAAGAAGCGTGGGATTCGGGTAAATGGAGATTATTAAAAAAAAACTCTAGTATCATAGGGCGTTACAATTCGATATAAAGTCATGGGTCCTGGGTTCAAATACAGGCTCGAGTCTGGTCTGGTGGGAGATTTCGTGGCTAACGGCATGCTAACCCTAACGGCAAAGACGTGGCGCTACGTGATTTAGCGCTTCGGCAAGATGCAGTTCGCGTAGAAACCGTAGTTGTGTGCACTTCATATATGCATAAAAGCACAGCTAAAGGATAATGTTTATTAATAATTTATATCAAATGTCGGAATACCCTGGTCAAAACCCCAATGCACGCCACTGTATGACTGTTTGTATATACATATTTTTTTCAAATCAATTTTGAGCATTAAAAGCTATCTATATATAACATCATCACCAACAAAGCCTAACATCCCCAATTGGACCTGTGTCAAGCAAATTTCTCCACTTGTCTCCCGGTCCAAAGTGCCTTCATCCCAGCTCCAAACTCCCAAAACCTTAATATCCTTTTCCACTTCATCACTCCAGACAAGACTCTAAGTTGGACAAAGCCCTGCAGTTGGCCCTATATTAAAATCTAGGGGGCCCTCTTACCAACCTTGCACCGCACATGTCGGGCCCATCTCATTCAACAGGTTATGTCCAAATGGACAACACCTATCTATAGAATTATACAAATAAACCTGCTTTCTGAAGCACTGATGGATGGTATGACTAAATTCAGACATAATATTTGGAAATAAAATTCTGTCTTCTATAATTATATAAAGTTATGATACAAACCTTTTTCATCAAAGCTCTACCTGCAATAGAGTATAGTCTTGCTGTAACAGTAAACTCTCCTGCTTTCTGTGCCATTGCCTCTGTTATCGTTCCATTCTCATTCGATGTCAACAATTCCACATTGGCATCACCATCTACAGATAACCTGCACATAAATATTCATTAAATGGTTAATAAATAAAACGTTATTAATAACTAATGAAAAATAAAACATACCTATCTTTCATACATATGTACATACAGATTTTACTAGGTGACTATAGGAAATGTGTAGATACCATCTACAAATGTCACCTTTGAATTACTTAAAACAATGTCTACTCTGTGGTTTATGTCTCTTTTACTTAATCATGTGCATCTATGAGGTTGTAAGGACTTTTTTTTTTTGCAATAAAATAAATTGCTCTGTTTAAATCAATAACTTCTTCAAGAAAAAAAAAACAAACAGGATAAATTCTTATGATTGTCAATATATGGACAAAAAAAAGCTTCAAAAATTAAATTAATACAAACCTTATGAACATTTCCTGCCCAGGTGTCATTGGATGACCGGCTTCATCAAACACAATACAATGTATATTAAATATTTCTCCATACACAATCAAGTTGGATGGTCGTATTATCACTCTTATGGAATGAGGTTCTACTACAGTTAATGTTGCTTTTGATACTTCGGTGATTCCTGACGTCAAATACAAATTTGTTGTGCCAATCTGTGTGCCACGGACTAAGCTTACGGCGTTTTCAAGCATTGCCACCCTAGTATTGCCTACTGTAATAGTGTATAGGGTTTCCGCTACATCTTGTATAGTTAGACGTCCCGCCCGTACTCTTACAACTCTGAAAGAAATTCTTTGTTAGTAATGTCAGCAGCGTATTATTGACATATAATATGGTACAGGCTACCAAAACCTTAGGTTTACCATACCCATTTGCGGGTTAAATTGAAAAAATTATACTAATAAAAGTTAAGATATTTTTGTGAGACAAATTCGGACAATCAAACATCCGTTGGGACCCACACTAGGTAATCTTGTAACGTGGGGCCGCAAAATGCTTACAATTATTATGTACCAGATGACATTTTGGAATTGTATTCATTATTAAGTTTTTATTTAATGTAAACTCATAAGAAAAGTTTGATTGCAGTAAGTATATAGGATTACTTCAATGATAAAAAAGGCTTAGACATAAATTGTTGCTCTAACTAGGGATACCTAGTGAGATGGTGATAACGATAAGTTTGTTATGAGCTACTTTTTGCAACTATAATTTTTTAGATTTATGTAGCAAAAGAAACTTTAATATTATTGAAATAAAGATAATTTTTGAATATCAGGCATAAGTACCCTTAACATGACTTTTATTGGTATGACTTACTTGTAATGCAGAGTGTCTCCCGGTGCAACATATGCCACTGCTGGTGTCAATACAACACTGGCAGCTACATGTAAGTTGGAACTAGTACATATATCTCCAAGACAGACAGTCACTTTCGTTTCTCCCATGGCCTGTCCATACAGTAAAACTGAATATGATCTAAGACCTTGAGCTTCCAGTTCAGCAATGCCTTTTGGTGCTTCATAATCGGTGTCACTCCAACGGACTAATCTACAAATAATTTTGTAAAAATGACTAAAATTTTTTTGAGTTAAGTTTCTGGCTTAGCAGAGAAGGAAGCACGAGCAGTGGAGGTGAGCATTGGTGAGCATTGTAAGGAGCCTCACTTAAGCCTGCATCCAGGTTGCATGCTCTTCCACCACCTACACCACCACTTCTCGGGTCTAGAGCCAAGTGATATAGCATTCCAGCACTGTGAAGTTGGTCAGTCAAGTAGTAACCGTATGGGTTTACCTATCCTTACTAACAGGTTAGCCCATATTAGACTGCATGATCACTAACCATCAGGTGAGATTGCCGTCAAGGGCCAACTTGTAGTGGATAATAAATAAAAAAAAACCTCCTGCCTCCTTCTTCCACCTGCCACGTCCAGCTTGAAACATCACTAGTGAAATGTTTTACAACTTACGACACTAAAGGTTCTTCTCCATATGTGCTTCCCACATTTTCAATAGACCATGTGAAACTCACTCCTTCCAGAGTTGAAAATGTATTGTCTGAAATTATATAATAATTATACAGGGATATAAGCCAATATTACAAGTTATTGAGACACAATAATTTAACTAGACTAATTTAACTTCTTGGACGTATTGTTAAATTGTGGTGAATGAACTGAGTACAGAGGATGCCTCTCTTGCGAGCTTCAAAGTTGGTCAACCATCCATTTGCAGATTTTAGTCAACAGCTTATTAATTTTTTTTTAATCTTTGATCAACAGACAAAGAAATTGGCCTCAGATAGAGAGATAAGTAGCACAGCACATTCATAGTACATAAGAATATATGCAAAATAAGTTAAATGAATATTCTCCAGGCAAGTTTAGCAAACTAAATGAATTTTAAAATAAACAAAAAGCATTGTGTGAATTTTCCGTTTTTGTTTAGCTACTTCAGAATACTGAAAAAATGTGTACCAAGTAATAATGGGAACAAAGGCATAATTTGACTTTTTAAAGCTACTTTATAAAGGAAAAGACATCATGAATGTACTATTAAATTGTGTACCTTGATCATCATTTGCAACCACCTCAAAGGCCTCTGGTGCTTCTTCTAAATAGAGCTTCCATGTTGTACTCACAATTTTCAAAGAACTAATTTTAGCTATATCAACATCCCCACGCAATATCTGAAACCATCAGACACACATAAAACTTTTTTCTAGTCTTTAATAATCTTAAATATGCAAATAAATGTGACATCAAAATCTTATATAGTCTTAAACTCATTGTTATCACAGACATGTGCATAAGTTTGTTTATTGTTACACACACAAAGTTATATTGTTGCACCAGTAGAGATTTAAAGACAAGATAGATTAGATTTAAAGAATTTATTAATTGATATTCTGGCTGGCTGGTATTCACTGGTGCACTACCAAACACCAGAGAAGCTGTTCCTAAACTTACCTTAACCTGATAAAGGGTATGGCAGTTATCTTAACCCCATACTTCAAATTGCTTGGCAGCACACCAATGTGTAGGGTGGTAGCTAGCCATGGCCAGAGCTTCCCATTAGACCAAACCAGAGGACACTTAAAAATTACAATTTTCCACTGCAGAGAATTACACCATACTATCAATATAAACTAACGAATGTAATTGCACAGATTACAACTAAAGGACTAGAGTCATTAAATCTGTCAAATTTACAGACTTAAACTATCATTATATGTGATGTTTATTTACTTGAGATAAAACAATCTTATTCTAGTATGGTGTTTTGATATTTAGCTGTGTTTCCCAGTTAGGATATTATTGTTTCCAAAGCCTAACGCTGTTAAATTTTGCAGCACAAAACACAACTGTACCAGCTCACCTGAGTAATACTTGACTTATTAATAAATTCCCGCCAAATTGTAAAAACAGCTTACCTCCCCGGTAGCAATTTCCTCAGCGAAAATTATAACAGAACCTGGGGGTACACATGTATTGGACACTGTAACACGTGCGGCACGGGAGCAGTGGCCCCACGTATTATCATACAAGGCCTCAAGATTAATGATGTCATCTCTTGAAGTACTCCTATAAGCAATACGGTTTCAATAATTATATCAAAGAAATATGTACCCTGCTTCACTTGTTCGTTATTATATGATAATTACCAACTGTAGCAGCCACCTCCGATGATTTCAAAGTTGAAGTTCACATTCAAGTTTTCAAACCATGGAAGCAATACTCGCGGCGTGTTTATTTTCGCACAGTCAAAAGTTAATATGTTAAAATGCAACGCTTGCAAAATAACAAAGGCTTGCCCTAAACACCCCATTGTTATCGTGAATAAATTACATGTGAATTTATTTCCTTAGTGTTTATTCAACTATAACCTAGTAAAAAGGTAAATTCGATTTTGGACGCATTTTAGCAACCGGCAGTTCAAAACTGACAAATGTCAATGTCAAAAGTTTAAGGACAAATAGTGATGCTTAAACAAAATAACAATGCAACTAAAGCTGATTATTGAAACTGCATATACCTAGTTATTTAAATGTTTTGTTAAATCATTTATGGTAATATTGCGTTGCGCTGCGTTCTTGCATTGCAAACACGAACACAATGAGGTAAACAAGTAAAGTGCAACTCATTAAGTATTAACAATCATTATTATATTAATTCATTCATTTTTTTTTTTCAAGGATGAGCCATTAAATATTTTAATTCAGCTACAAATATTCGATCGAATAGCTCGATTTTTTGGGTTCTTACGATTTTGTGCTGTAATTAATATTTTATTGTTTTATTTATTACATTTAACCTATTTCTATTTTTTAGGAGATTCATGAGCTATGAAACAATAAACCAGCCATATATCTTGGCTAGTTTATTGGATTACCTTGCAATATCTTCACAAAATACCTACATTGATATAATATCTGTTATTGCGAAGTTTGCATAGAAACTAATGCCTAAGTACTCTAGTTTATTAACTGCCTCGTGCCGTAGAATCGCGTGGTTGCGATTAAAATGGTTTGTAGATTACATTAAAAACAAATTAAATGTAGATGTTTTAATGTTTATTTTGAAACAAAAATGATTTCCATAAACTTGCAATTTATATAAATAAATAATAAATATATTCGTTGCAGCCCAACACTAGAGACACACAGACATAGACTAATCAATATTTTTAAAATATGGTTGATATGGTTATGGCTATAGATTCCAGTTTTTTAACCACCTCTAGAAAATTACTCAATAATATTAATTTAATTTGTGAAACAGTTAAAAATCACTTTAGTATTGATTTTTAGTAAAACATAAAAATCTGCTTTAATTTATAACTACTAAAAAATTTATTATAAAAAGCGTACTGTCACATTTCAGATCGCATATAAAATATGTCAAAATGTTACAAATGGCTGCTTTGTGTTCGTCTTGTTATTTGCCGTATTTAAATGTGAATCGTTCATGAAAACTAAAATGTAAGCATGATAAATGAAACGAGAATAAATTAGCCTCGTGCGTTGAAATTAACTGACTTATACGCAAGAACAACGGAACTCGTGATGTCGTTCGACAAGGCGCCTGAACTAAAGAGCAGAGAGATCGATAAAATCAAACGTCGTCATAAAATTGACGACACTGCTGTTGCAACTATGTTTAAAGGTAGCGAGGATACACTGCAGCATCCGAAAATGGATACAACAGGAGAGAATACTGGTAAACCTACAGAATTATGCCTTCAAGGCAACTCGCATCTAATATCTAGTACAACTAGCAGTCTGGCCGATACGCCCGGTGATTCTGGTGTTTTGTGCTTGGATAGTGAAGCTTCCGAGGCAACCAGTCAGGCTCTTATGTCTCACAGTCTCATTGGGGCGGAGGAACTCACTTGTGATAGCATATACGACGCAGCACCCTCAGGCTCGCAGGATATGATAAAGAGTACCAACAGCAGTATTATGACTCGAAGTGACATAGATAACCAAAACGTTGGTGGTCCAGACGATATTGTCCCTGAACTTCTTGTTGAAGCACACACAAAACCTATGTACGAAAACCTACCAGATGTAGTTTTGAAAGCACTGGAAAGTGAGAAGGTTTGTACAGAAGAGACTAAAAAGTCTGCTTTAAGAACCTCAGAACCAAAGAAATCGCTATCTGAAGATATTGTGTATAGGAGGAGGTGTCGAAAAAAGTCTCTCAGTGGAGCTAGCTCTCAAAAAAAAAGAGTGTCATTCCATGAAGATATTTTAAATAATACTAAAACAGACAACATTCATATAGAGAGAGGATTTATATCCTATGGCCCCGATAGCTCTTATTGTGATAGATTTAGGCAAAAAAATGCTATTAACGATAGGTTTTCATGGTGTGCTTCTGGTGATAAAACACCAAAATATGCAGCAGATGTCGCTCAGCAAACTATGTCTGATATTTTAACATACGGAGACTCAAAACAAGATAGGAGTGGAATATTTGAATATTGTCCAGTTTACAGACAGAGTAGTGATGACAATAAAGACAGAGACAACAACAATGATCCAAAACCCAATAAGTTGTACAACTGCGACTCTAACAGCTCAGATTCCAATTTTAGTTGTGACTCTGAGTCATCCTCCAGTGAATCACTATCCTCAAACTCAAATAAAACTGAAACATCACCAGTTCGCAAGAAAACAGATAAAACACAAAAATCATACTCCTGCGATGGATTTGAAAATAGTGGTCATGTTGCGTTTATAAGAAAAACATATTTCTCTGAAGCAGATATTGATCAATCTCATGATCGCAAAAATAAACCCCTTGAAGTAACTCAGAGTCCAATTGCAGTCAAATCTGTCCTAAAGAAAAAGAGATATATTACAACAAATATTGTGGAGGAACGTAAAAACAATAATAAAGTGTTAAATCTACTTGATGCAAATAATATAATAGATTCATTAAAGAATTTTTATAAAAATTTCAATTTCAATTTTGCACCTGAAAAAGGCTTACCAGAGACCACTTTTGAGTTAAATAATGTAGTTGAGGCATTACCGTGTGATGTTAATCAAAATAAGAAGCTTTCAAAAAGTTTAGATTCCGGTTTTCATATGGATGATGAAGATGATTTTGTTGAAATCAATTTGAACTCCCAACCTCTGGAAGCCGAGAAGCCTAAAGAATTATCAGGATCCAAAAATCCAGTTGCAGGAGATAGGACACCTAATGAAGGATCACCACGCCACAAACTAACCCTTAACATGACAACTCAACGTGACAAAAAACTTGTAAACAAAGGAGACGTTTTACCTTCACTCAGCAAATATGTAGTTAATTGTGAGAGTACTGTATATGAGCACAAAGGCGTATCATACAGCTATGTTCATGATACATTCCAAACAGCTTTTGAAGCCCCAAAAGAGACTTTTGTACCCATTCCAGAATCCACACCAGTTAAAGAGTTACTGACATCATCAAGCAAACAGGATTTAAGCTCAAATAAGTCAGATGTCGATAACTCAAGTAGAACATCCACGCCGAAGCGACAATTCAACAAAAATGTTCAGGATGAGGCAGATCAGAAGAACGGATTAACAAAGCATTTGTCCTCGCCCAAGAAACAGAATGTTAACAGATACAGTCGAAAGTCAGCATCTACTGTACAGCAGAAATATGAAGAAACAACTCAACAGATCAGCGATAATTGCTCTAACACAGATAACTCGACCTTGAAAGGTGCGGACGATTTCATTGACGAATTTTTCGACAGTCCCTCTATGCAAAAACTGCAAACGAACAAATCCGCTATATTGAGCAGATACCTTAAAAATGTATGCCAAAAAAAGGACTTGGAATTGAAAATAAAGAACAATAAGTTCTTTCAATTCAAGATACGAATGGAGAGACAGTTTCCGAGCATCTTATATCCGTTCAAAGATGTGTCGGAAACGTTTCATATTTCCGCAGCGAGGATGTCCCGTCTCATCGACAAAGAAATGATAGAGAACAAAAGGCTGTCTGTAAGATTGCTTACAGCCGACGAACCATCATACTTCGACAGTTTTGAAGACAATGTCGCTATCGAATGCAATGAAAAACTTAGGCTCCAAATATTCTCATACCCAAATGAAACTTTAAATAGGGTAAGAATGAATTACATATTAACCAACCAAAATCGCGATACGCTTTCACGCAATCGTGTAACTTAATCTTAATGTTCTGCTTGCGTAACTCTCAAATCCGAAGTTTTTATCCCAAGTCAGAAAATATTTTCTTTTACTAAAATGTAAAGTTTTTTAACTTTCTTACATAACTTCTCTAATTTTTCAACTAATGGCTTGGTTATTTACTTTTAAGCTTTTATTAATATATTCCTTTAACTTTTTGAAGCTTAGACAATATACACATTTTGCTTTCAAATCACGAATTCTGATGTTCGTAAGTTAAGATATAATTTTTCATAGATAAATATTGTGGAGGAACGTAAAAACAATAATAATGTGTTAAATCTACTTGATGCAAGTAATATAATAGATTCATTAAAAATAAAAATAAAAATTTCAATTTTGCCCCTGAAAAAGGCTTACCAGAGACCACTTTTGAGTTAAATAATGTAGTTGAGGCATTACCGTGTGATGTTAATCAAAATAAGAAGCTTTCAAAAAGTTTAGATTATGGTTTTCATATATATAATTAATAAAAATCAAAAGCATAGGCATCCGCGACCGTTATTGATTTTTGTATAAATATTGGTTACAGATGATGAAGGTTCAGTCTCCATACAACATGGATGACGGCACATGGACCCCTCTCCTTGTTTTCATAACAGACTACGCTCTGTACGTAGCCAGCGTGAGTCCTGGTGGAACGGAATACGACATCCTATGCCGGCTACCGCACAATGAATTAGATGCTATAGCAGTGAGTCCATTTTTCGATAATTATAAATACTACGTAGTTTATTTACATTTATATTATTTAATAATCAAAAAAGAAGGCAGACTTAACACGCCTTGGAGAACGTGGAGAACTCTCAGGCATGCAGGTTTCCTCACGATGTTTTTCTTCACAGTTGAAGCAAGTGATATTTTAATTTTTTAAAACGCACATAACTCCGAAAAATTAGAGGTGCGTGCCCGGATTCGAACCGCCGACCTCTGATTAGGAGGCTGACGCCCTAACCACTAGGCTCTCACCGCTTCGATTTAAAGATAAAACTGCGAATTTATTAAATATGCGTTTTACCGCATGACCAGTCTTGTATGTAAGAACATGCAATTAGGATTCGTGTTTTTACTATATTTATTATTAGGCTTAGATATTTTTTTTCCACGTAACCATATAGTTTTAAGGTTTACAGGAGTCTTAGGTCTTAATTTTCTGGAAATATCCAAGTTCAAGTCGTCATAATAAGAATAGAATTCGTACTGTTCTTTAGTCGGTAGTTGCAAATTTACAGCACCCATGGCGGGTGTTCAACTCAATAAGAGAGTTTTAAAACTAAAAATTTAATTACGACTTACTTTAAAAAAATATTAATTACGAATTACTCAATTACTCAATTAAAAATTTCATCAATTTTGATGAAATTATTTTCTATTTTATACCCAATAGAATCTATACATATACAAATATTATATTCAGATTATCTGTGATTTCCAAATAATTGTTTTTGATTAAGTTAACATCACGTGATTATTGGGTTAATTTTTTTTTTCTATTTGTTATCGAGGCTATTTAGTTCGGTACCCTAAACCTATCTTAACTATTGATGGTACAAAACAGCATATTTAAAGTAACCTGTAACAATGTAAACAGAAACAATTAACCTATAACAAATAGTACGCAGCAATTATCTCATGAATATTTAATAGGTAGGATACATTCTTCATGCTATTTTATGATAAGCCTTATACATTATGGTTAAACGATATATATACGATTGGCGTCTCAGGCCGTAAACGATTAAAAAAAGGGTGCACGATAAACTTGAATTGACCTGTCAACGCCCTATTTATTGCATACACAATAAGCAAAATCATTGATAATAATGTTTTGTTAATATATTTTTATTTACTTAACCTGACTTCACTAGTTGTTTATAAACATTGCATCCGAGCCATAAAGTTCAATGCTACTATATACGAAAGAAAGCCCAAGTATGCTATTACAATTGTCTCTCAATGTTCGATCAATGTCATTTTTTGTGAACGAAAAAATTTTAAACAAGTAGAAAACAATTATTTAACAACTCTAAAATGAATGTAACTTCCTTTGGAGTATAATAGCCAAGCTTGTATAGTATTGCCAGGTGGACCAGTAATAATTTAAACTATAAGAGTCTTAAGAAACAATAACAACATAAATCAATATAAATGATAGATAAACAAATTCGGGTCAACCCTTTGTCAGCTCACTACAGAGCACGGGTTTCCTCTCAAAATGAGCAGGGTTTGGCCATAGTCCACCACGCTGGCCATGTGCGGATTGGCCGACTTCACACACACGCTTTTAAGAACATTACGCAGAACTCTAAGGCATGCAGGTTTCCTCACGACGTTTTCCTTCACCGTTGAAGCAAGTAATATTTTAGTTGCTTAAAAACTCACATAACTCCGAAAAGTTAGAGCTGCGTGCTTACCAAGGATCGTATCCCCGACTTCCGATTTGGAGGCGGACGTCCTAAACACTATGCTATCACATGCTTCCCATTTATATATTGCCTATTCAAACCAAATTGGTTTTGAATTATTTACGCATAATCAATTAAATGCGTTATTGTGGCTTTTTTATAAGAAATAAGCACATAATTATGATCTCGCGGACTTTTTTTAGCTCTACTAAAGACCAATATTATTGTAGAACACATTATTTATATACAAACTACCCATTTTACAGCGGACGCAGGCAGCGGTAGGGCTTTTGCTTTCAGATTATTTTACAAATACGTTTATTACAGGCTGAAACCTTATTTTGACTGATATATATAACATTTGTTCGTCATAAACATCGGGATTACAGAACTTCCCAATAGTGAAAGCTTTCCGCTATATAATATTAGATAAAATCATATTTTGTAATACCGCGTTATTGTAAGCGAAATAAGTAACGCATTAAATAATTTGCATGCAGACACACTTTTGGTGACTCACACGCTTCCCCTCCTGATAAAAATAACAAGACAAGCAAGTAGGTCTCGAGTTCTCAGTAACACGCAACGGTTAGCGTGTTTCTTTTTTTTTTTAAATATTCAGTCACAGTTCCTGTGAATCGATATAAGTACGGATTTTACTCATTTAACGTTTACGCCCATGTTAAGACTCTTTTGGTCACTTGATCATGATAAACTCATTGCCTACTCAATACAGAGCACGGGTCTCCTCTCAATATGAGAAGGGTTTGCCTATACTCCACCACGCTGGCCATGTGCGGATTGGCAGACTTCACACGCCTTTGAGAACATTATGGAGAATTCTCAGGCATGCAGGTTTCCTCACGATGTTTTCCTTCACCGTTGAAGCAAGTGGTATTTTAATTGCTTTAATACGCATATAACTCCGAAAAGTTAGAGGAGTTAGATTCTAATTCCGACCTCTGATTGAGAGGCGAACGCCGTAACCACTAGGCTATCACAGCTTTTATGGTCACGTCTGTTGTATATTTATGAAATTGTAATGTCGCATGCTATATGTTTCACTTAGGAAGTATTAATAAATGAATATTTATTGAGAATTAACACTTCTCACACTCTGCTGAATAATAAAATACATACTGATTAACTGTGTTCAAGATAAAAGATTGAATAGCGCTATTCTAAAAAGACGCATCAATAAGCATTGGTACTTTTTAAGACAAGTTTTTCACCAGAAATAACGATTGGATGTTATAACTCATAAATAATTTATTTATGTATGGTTAAATGTAGGACATATGTGTGTATATAAATACGGTATATAAAACTAAACGGCGCAAAAATATCTGTTGTTATATAAGTGACGTGAAAAAAAGCATTAGTACGAAAGAGATATTCGATGTTACAATTCATTTACTAACCATTAATAACATATCGATTGCCCTAGTGCTGAAAAACGTGGATTTTTTTTATCGTATCACAATAATCAACTTTAGACAAGGTTTTCACGTATATATTGGCGCTATCGTATTGTAAAGTGGGACTTCGATTCCCGGTTCAAGTCTGGTGTGGTGGGTCATCCTGCTGGCAAAGGTATACCGCCAAACGATTCAGCGTTGTGTTATAATGCCAAGGCGGATTAAAAAACTGCTTTTAAAACTGGTATTCGTTTTCCTTGCTTAAGTTTGTCTTTTATTCTTTCTAAACCATTCTTGACTGACGGTATATTACGCGGAGCCAAGGCCGTCTAACCTCCGCAACCGATTAAGGTCTAACGAAAAGGTTTATTTAGAACAATTATCACAATTTACTTGTAACTACTATTATTAATATATTACTGTATAATAATAACCGGGGTACATGTTAAACACGCCTTGCGAGGCACGGAAGGAAGGCAATATCCAAATATGGAGAACGAACATCCACTCATCCATTAAGTATATTATATTATTTAAATGTCATAAGATAATTGGACAAATCGAATTTTTATGATAACCTACGATTTATACAAATGGAAACTAAAAAAGATTATGCATTCCATTATTTATTTTATTACCAAACACTATAGTAAATGTATTTTCCTTAACAACCGTCTGACATTATTCGCTAAAATTCGATGTTTATCTAATGTAAGTAAAAGCAATAATCCCGTTAAATAAAAATAAACACATGTCTAATCCAAAGGTTGGTCCAGAAGCACAGTACATTCAAGTGATCGACATTGCTGGCAATATTGCTTGCTCCGTCGTAACCGGCGAGTCGACCCTCGGCGCAAGACTAGCCTCGTCTCTGGAATGGAGTGCAAGAATATCGCCGCTTCGTATCACACGCCCGCCTGCAATGCTACCGTTAAATTGCCGTCATCTTGCTTCCGCGGTTACCAGACAGAGGCACGAGAAGAGGGTAAGTGGCTAGACTAAACTAGTTTTTTCGGGGACTCATCAACGTCACACACCATAACCACTTTGCCACCTATTAGGCAATAGTGTATTAAAACCAATAATAGTGTTAGGGAATGCAATACTTGTTTAGTATCGTTAACTGTAAACATTAATGCAAAGATACCTTACTAGTCGGAAATAATAAGACATCTGACTTTTTAGCCCAAACATGTATGAGCACTCAATTATCAATCAATCATTATTTGGGCTACAATTAGACTTGATTTACCCATCGCTTCTTATTTTTTTTATTATTATTCTATAGTTGACTCCTTGTTCTACAGTTTAACCATGTTCCATCTAAAAAGTCCATGGTATGTTTGACAAAATGGAATGAATATAAAGGTTTTTCTTTCCACAGGTACCACCAATTTTATTCTACGGGCGTGCATGTTCAGGCGACGCTGAAGATAGACTTATTGAAGCGCCTGGTGCATTCGCACCGCCTCTAGAGGGGTACTTGATGTGCAAGACTGAAAAAAGCAAACGCTTTGAACCCTGCTATTTCTTACTCAGGCAAGTTCATCAGGCATTAGTCATCAAACCGTGCCATCATATTACTTGTGACGTGACACTAGTCAGAAAATGTCTATACCCTACTTTTATAGAGATAATCAGGTGTAAAGTAATTGTGAAGCTTGTGTTTTCATTGCCATTACTTACTGGATTATTAAAAAGTGTTACGTTTTAAGGTATTCCTTTATTTCAGGGCTGGAATCCTTCACTGGGGTCCACATTCACCAGACGGTACTCCACTACCGAACAACATATCCCTACGTTCAGTGGTAGGTGTGAGAAGACACGTAGACGCTTCTCGAAGACCACACTGTTTCGAGATAGCTCTAGTTGACTCGAGCAGATTGTTACTGGCAGCTCCCGATGACCCTACGGCTTCCTCGTGGTTGCAATCGTTGCTTCTTCACGCCGCTCAGGTATTATATTTACACTTATTAAATTTAAGCGATTTTAAATAAAATTCAACTAAACTTTAGCAGCTTTAACGGTACAGGAAATTGTGAGTAAACTTGCATGCTTAACAGTTCTCCATAATGTTCTCGAAAGCGTGCGAAGTCTACCAATCCGCAATTGGCCAGCGTGGTGGACGATGGCCATAATCCTTCTCATTCTGAGAAGAGGTCCGTGTCCGTGTATTGGGCCGGAAATCATAACTGTACTAGTAACAAGTTTGCTTTTTTAACGAGTTTATATCTGACCACATTCTCCAGGAAGGTGACAGGCTATTTAGCTTCAGGAGCGACCGGGTAATGACGCTGCAGGTCGAGATATATTGTGTATAAAACCGGGTGTTTTAAGTTGTCATAAGTACACCCATGAAATTTATTTAAAACGCTTTTTTGGTCCAATAAATACGGAAATTTCGACATGGCTTTTTGTCATTATTCCATCTAAACCTCATCTTAAATTAACCGTTCCTTCCATGTCCCATGTGGTTCAGTTCTTTTCTACAGGTTATTTTGGATTTCGTCTTCTACCTTGTCCAAAACCATCTTAAATTATCTGCCTCTTCTTTATACATGGGGATCTTTCATTAGGTCCAAAGTTGCTGTTTCAGTTTTTTATTTTATTGCTCCTCCTGAATAATTGATACAAATAAAGTCATGGTGTTTTTCAGGCCTTAGAAGAAAAAGACGGTGCGAAGAAGTCAGACCTTCGAACGGGAGGTCCTCCACCAGCTTGTACCGTGCTGGTGACTCCATTTGAAGTTATCAGCTTACGTGATACCCTGGACTTGGCCTTTGTAGCTGGCGCAGCTGCTTATCTCAAGGATAGAGGATCTGACGCCTTGCTCAAAGGTATTCTTCGTCTAAATTTGCTACGCGTAATTTTATAATGCAAAGTACACCTTCGTTTAACTGCTTTATTTCCTCTAGTATAGTAACTATCAACATTGTTCAAATTCAAATTCAAAATCCAATAATCTTTATTCAAATAATTCTGTAATTTTTATTTGAAAATGATGAAATGATAAAAATATAAAATTATGAATCGATATTATACTGTTTTGAGGTTGCTTTGGCCGTGGTTAGCTACCGACAAATACATGCCGTCAAGCGATTTTGCGTTCCCGCGCAATTTTAGGAGACCGTCTTCGCCGGCGAAGACGAGGTTCCCGCTATCTTACGTCATCCGGACGTGGGCTCCATCCACGGCCTCGGAGACGTACGGACCACTCACTGTCCGACCCCCCCCCGTTATCCCAAACGTCGCAAACGTCCCAAAGGCAGACGTTCCCTTAGTTTCTTCGAGCCCTAGGGCTCAAAATTTCTTCTGGCAGAGCTTCTTTCCAAAGCACGCCAAATAGCCCGGTTACGCTGTGGCACTAGGGTAAGTACAGCTAAGTCAGTGCGAAAAAAAAACTAATCCTGCGTAGACGAAGTCGCGTGCACCAGTTAGTGTGGTTATATTTCTAAGGACATAGATGAAACGCCAACCGCTTTAACGTTCCGGTTTAACGTAGAAACCCTTTTGGAGTATGGGTTTACCATACCCTTAACAGGTTAGCCCGCAACTATCGTAGACTGCATCATTACTTACCACCACTTAAGTTTGAAATTGCTGTCAAGGACTAACTTGTAGTAGAATAAAAAATAGCGGGTGGTGAGACTAGGTAAAAGAACTACATCCTAACGGATTTATAAGTTTTGTATGTTTTTTTTTTAAATTAATTTCAGAATACATTGAAGAGATGCAGACGGATGTCGAAATACTGGCGTGTGGTTCAATAAAGAATCTAACAGCTTTCAAGATTCCGGATACCGATGAAAATTGGTGTTGTTTGGTTAGCATTTTATACCTTACATTTTTACATAGAAAATAGATACAGTACGATTAGCTCAGTTAAGACTGTTTCCTCAGGAAATAAAAAAATCTTTTTGCAAAATTTTGTGAACGTCTCCATCAATATATGAACAAAATGTAGTATATGAACGTAATATGGACTCATTGTCAACTTTACCACGAAGCGAATTAAGAACTAACACCAAAACTACGTGGACGTTGGAGTCCCAAGGTGTTGGAATGGCGACCCCGCACCGGTAAACGTAGCGTTGGTCGACCCCCAATAAGGTGGACAGACGACATCAAACGAGTCGCAGGGAGCCGCTGGATACAAACGGCCCAAGACCGTGGCCATTGGAACTCCCTACAAAAGACCTTATGTCCAGCAGTGGACGTCTATCGGTTGAAATGATGATGATGATAATGATGACCAAAACTACGAGTATATGTCTCTTTCTTGCATAGGCGTAGACTCGCTTACGTGGTTGGAATTGGGTTTATCTATAAAAGTCGTGTCGTCACAGCGGCGATAGTCCGGTATGGATAACATTTTAAGGGATATGAATACTTTTTTATCTGGTAATTGAAGAAAACTTGAATGTAAGTGTAACTTAAGTGACGGTTTCACGCCTTACCTGCTTTGGAATAAAATTTTGTAAATAAAACAACAGTTGGCATCCTGAAAATGGACTTTATCCCGGAAAATCAGTCAGTTCCCGCGGGATTTATGACCCGATAAAAGTGGTATGTTCTTGTGTTCAGGAGTGGAGTGTGTGCGAGGCGCGCGAGCGAGGCGCTGGGCTCGCGCTTGTGTTGTCTAGCAGCTCTGAGCTGGAGAGGCTAATCGCCGCACTTGAGCAGGCGTACGCGCATCTCACTGTAAGTACTTAAACTATTGTAAGTTTTGGGTACAGAATATAACCTATAAAGAGTATCACTAGGCAAAAAAAAACATAATAACTACCCAAACGTATCTGATATAAGGATATCAGGTCGGAGGAAAAAAGGCAGAAACACCATAACAAAAAAGTACCACTATTACACAATTTAGATAAATTGTATACCCTATTCTCCTTGTACTGTGTTACTGAGCTTTAATCAAAACAATCATATATGAAGGAAATCCAACGAAGCCTTTCTTTTAAATAAAGTTATTATACTTTAAACTAAATTAAATAACACTTTGGCCTTGACTTAGGACCTTTTGACCTTTTCGGAGTGACCAAGTTTGATCTGCGACACGCTCTTCACAACACTTCAGAATTATGTTCGCTTGGTAAAATATCAATGGCGTGAAGAGGAAACCTTCATGCCAGAGTTTTTCTCATAATGTTCACAAAAGTTTGTGAAGTCCTCCAATTGCACTTGGCCAGTTTAAGGATACCATCACGGTCAAAACCCTTCATATGCTCAGTATAGGTTTATGGTCTATACACAGCATAAGAAGGGTTTTGGCGCCACGAAGGTCGTCTAATCTTGGATGGGAACAATTATTATATAATTATTAATATATTGTTAATTGTCAAGACTAGACGACCCACGTGGCGCAGTGTGTGCGCTGTCCCATTTTGAGGTCTTGGGTTCGATTCCTGGTCTGAGGCTCATGGTCCGGTGGGATTTTCTACACGACACGACAAGTGCTGTCTTATACATTATGTAAATCCTTTGGAATAACAGTTCATGTCTGTCACTGGATGAGTTAGCATTAAAGTAACTTGTACCTAAATTAAGTACTTTTTTTGCACCAGTTTAAGACATATAATAATGATAATGCTGATGGAAGAGAAGGCCTGTATCCCATATCAGGGCCTTTAAAACACCGTGAATATTGTTGATAATTTTTATAGGGTTGATTTTTTTGTATCTATTTTTTTTTTGGTTTTTTGAGTCTCGTCTGAAACGAATATGCCAGCCCAATCATTTCTTAAGTAATACATTCTTGGACATTAGAGAGGCAAAATCCATAAAAATATTTAAAAAAATGGTGAAAGATCATCTTTTTGTCTGCATAGGCTATGTTAGGGATACTTTTTAGGGTTATTTATTTATACTTTATTTATTATATTTATATATTTTTAGATATATGTTTATATCAATATATATATTTATATCTTTTACATCTTTGGTTGCCTGGAAGAGATGGTATACTACTGTTTCTGTTATTTTGTCTTTTTGTTTTCCTTTCCTTTTTTGGGGTGTGCAATAAAAGTGTGTTCATTCATTCATTCTTCTACTGATCAGTAATAAAATTAAAACTATAACTATAGGGTTTTAAAATATATATTTTACCTCATAGCACGAGCCATTCCCGCTAAGCGTAGTGGAAGCGTCGAAATCTGCGTGCAGTGCGGCTCACACTAAATACGAAGCGGCCTGGTCACATATGTTACCGCAACAATGAATACTATAATAAATCTAGTCTTAAATGTCGTCTGTCTCGTAAATAATACAGTCCAATTATCAGGTTCACTTTATATCTTATCAGTATGGACATAATAAAATGATAATAAAAAGATCTAGGAATGTTGTTTTTAGGATGCCTTAATTATTAGTAATGCCAATTCAGCTGTCCGTAACTTTTCAACTGTCCCCTTCCACAAGGAACATATTGGCAAGTACATCTCTACGAACTGATATTAAAGTTTAGTATTTGGAACTAATATCGTCTATACTATTTCAATGACTTATAACCCGCTCATTTTGGACCGGTTAAAGTAATTAAAATTTTTACAGTTCCTAATCTAGTCTCAGAAATTTTAAATATTGTAGCCGCGAAGATTACATGACGTTTATTTACTTCTAATTTAGTAACAAAATATTATAAAATAATTATCATATTTCATTCATCAATAAGAATTTATAAATAGAATTATGATAATTATTTTATAATATTTTGTTACTAAATTAGAAGTAAATAAACGTAAAGTAGAAATCTTGGCGGCGACATATACAAATAAAAAAACTTAAAAAGGCCAACAACCGAAAAGAGATGATAAATGTTTATAAAAAAAACTTTGACGTTATTTATTAGCGGTATAAATGGAAACGCATTAAAACTATCCGTAAACACACGAATAAATGGTAACATTCATGAATCACCTCTTTTCTTTGGTATTTTATTTGATATACTATAAAGGGACCTTTAATGAAATGTAATATTTTATTATTTATGAGACAGAATTTAGATTGTATATTATTTCCAGTGATAAATATATTTTGCAATTATTTGGCAGCTGCTTATTGCTATGTGAAATGAAATAAATAATGAAAATGATATTATTTTTATTAAATTAAATTAATTTTATGTTTGTATCAAAGGAAACCATATACCTGATGTTTAATGTAATACTCATGTAATAATCATGTGTCACAAATTATTTGTACACTACAAATAATTAGAAATATTTAATAATAATAATCACATTCATGGGTTTCTATTATTCATAAACTATTCCTAATATTAATGTTATTCCGAAGTAATATATTGAAATGTAATGTTAACAAAAAAACAATAGATAATAAAAAATGCTTTAACGCTGTATTTAAAGTTTTTTATGCTGTGATTATGCGTGTAGTAATGATTTATTTGTCGTAGGGTTACTGGACAAATCAAGTATGCCAAAATCATAAACAAAAGATTGTAAAGGATAGTTACTTTAAGTTTTATTGGGTATATACCAATTTAATACCTACTTCTAAATTGAATACGGATAGCGAAAACTCACTTTCATTTTTTTTATTCTGTCCTTTACAATTAGTCTAGGGGTTTTTTGGCGAATATTCTTGGTTACCCAGTCCTACGACAAATACATTAATATTCTGCATCGCTCCACTTCCAAGATGGTAGAATTATAGTACCTACAGGATTTAAAAGGCAAATCCTTCTGTTCAGGCTTATAAGCTTTATCTTTGTATAATGACCTTGAATTCCATTAATTGAAGATGTAAATTATATAATAAATAAAATATTATAATCTTTAAGAAAAGATTTATAGGTACAGAGAAATGTAAAACAAGGGGATTCGTGAGCACAATATAATTTAATTGTTAAAAGTTTTAATGATATATTGGTGCCAAATCTGTCTTACACAAATCTCTAAATGTTACTAAATTGACAGTTTTTCGTACATACAGTTTTAAACTCCACGGTCAATATTGTAAAAAGGATAGCGCTACTTCCATGGATCTGTAAATTTAGCTATCTGTGTAAGACAGAATTGGATACATTATCATAAAACCTTAGTAAATACTTAGTTAACGACGTACTTACGTGTTGCTATGTAGATATGTCTTAATATTTCGTAGACTTAGATTACATCGTTGGAGATAATAATTTACCGATAATAAGTATGTAGTAGAATTTACAAGAACTCTATCCAATACAAAAAAGCCTGTGCATTATATTTGTAAGCCTGTTTAATGTTTCGCATGGTTCCATTTTCTGGGAAGTTTCTTTATCGAGAAAAAGAAGATGCACGCAAGAACAATTGGCGTTCGTAAAACATAAGACGCTCCGTTTAGTGAATGTAACTCGATATGTCGATCACTGATAGAAACTGATGTAGGTATCTGATTACACATTCTGATACTAAAAGAAACAGCTTTTGGTTCTGGCCACGGTACGCACAAAAATATTTTTGGTGTAAGACTGAGTTTGCACTCATATAAACTTTGATTAGTCTTGAACTCGTACATTTTGTGTCAATGGATAAATATGCTGTTATGATGCTTCTAGTGCATTTTTATTTCAATTTATTAGTACACAAAAAAACTATTCTACTGATTCTGAACTAATTGATACAGTATCGGAATTAGACCAGTTGGTTATATCCAAGTTTAATACGCCAATATTCGTGCTTCCATCTTCTATTCTGGTAATCTTCTGTACATAGTTTCTCAGTTCTCTTGCAAGAATGGTGTCTCTTTCAAGTATTTCATGAATATCTCGTATGAGTCTGATCCTAATAGTAACGAATATAATAATAATACGTTCATTCCATACGTTTGTGAAGTCCATATAAATATATCGTTTATCGTACACTGCATATTATATAACTAGTTATGTATGTAGGGTCTATTATTCTAAAAATATAAACGTATCTCGATCTGCGCTGCTTTATAAAAAAATATAAGTATATTAAATTTACAATAATGTAATATAGAACTTTGTTGATGAATTAAATAATGATTTTAATTCAGTTGTACACGAATCGTGCACGTATTCGAATATTCGCAAGACATGAAAAGTATTTTATATGTAACGGTATGATGTAACCCAGATAGAATGACTATGGTAACTCTTCTCCTTATTTGAAATTAATCATCGTCGTTGGACAGACGATTTAAAATTAATCGATTACATTGGAAACACTTTTTTTTATTCAAATAAATATCCATGGCTATGGATTCTAGCTCTTTTGAGCGTTTGAAAACACTCAGAGGAGTTGTAGAGAAGCAAAAAAAGTTATGAATATATCTAAGAGTGTAATCATAATTGACGAAAATGATTTTGGAAGCTTTAAGGCTTTTTTATTTAGAACCGTAGAATATTGTGAAAAGGGTTATCAACGTCAAAAAGAGAACTGCTGATGAATGGGTATTTAAGTGTTGGTATTGAATACAGGTTTTGAAAGTAGTATAAGGGTCAGGTCTCTTCTCTTTTTAGTTTACCTGGTACCCTAAGTCTGAGATCAATTTAAAAAATATATCAATGCTTCGTTATTTGAATTACTTATGAAATGCTGACCAACCACGGCATTATTTATTTTTAGATTCATTCTTCATTCGAATTTCCTTCGTTTTACATTATTCAGTAAATCTTCAAAACCTGTATATTCATTACGATGATGGTATGAAGATATAGGATTATTCTGAAACTTGGTGCCAACGTTTGAACAAGTTCTCTCTACGATACCCCTCGAAGGTATAAATTTTAATATGGGGTACGTTCGGTTCATTCGCAAGTTTCCAAAGAATATAACCGCTTTAAGCGACGTGAATTGGCTTGATTGTGGCGTTTTGTACGAGAAAATGCATTTTTTTTTCGCGAGCCTTATTTAGCTTTATAATTTAAAGCTATTTTTAATGGTTTCGTTGATTTTTTTATATTAAATTATTATTGGCCAATTGAATCAATTTGAGCCCAATTTAAATTGTTGGTTTTTGGGGAACAGAGGTTACTCGAATATTTTTTAATATGTTAGTATTTTATATAATACATATTAAACACAGAATAAAATAGAAGATTTAGAGATACGGAATATTTGCTAAGAAACGAGTATTTGAAAAATATTGATAATATGACATCTCAAAACTTGCGATGCCGTGTTGATTTAAATTCAAGCTTTAGGCACCACGCAAAGAGCTTCCATTAGTAAAAACATATTCTAGATACAAACAACTCGTGTTTTTGAGCTTCACCGTATTTTCTATCTTTTTTATTCAGTCTTAAGACATACTGTGTGTGCGTTTATGGGACTGTCATCGTTTGGCAATTAGACTCACTGTGCAAGATGGAAAGAATCGTTCAAAGAAATACATAACAATAATATCTGGAACATATATACATTTTTTATTAATATATTTACGTTAATGGATATTCTGTCGATTTAGAACAGTATAAAAATATCCATTTTTTATCTGTCAAAAATAAAAAGCAAAGGCTAGTTCTATTATTGAAAATGAAGTATTTGGAAAAGCGTTAAAAAGATTGCTAAGAACAGATCTTCCTATCTTGACAAGGCAAGCAGTTTAATGGTCTCGTCTTCATAACTCACAGTATTTAAATGTAATAATGGCTGACCTTTATGCTTTGTACACTGTTACCTAATATCAATGTATGATATCATTGTATGTGAATATTGGGCCGCTGTAGGCCGTATTGTGATATTAATGTATTGTAAGATGTAAGTTTAGGATCGAGTGTGCCTCGGAAGCTTAACGCTGGCGCTATTTCGGCTGCACAAAAGTCACTAAACTGCAAACGTTTGAAGTTTGAAAGTATTACAGTTTGCACTGTAAAGACAAGAGTGGCGTAGCGTGGAGGGAATAGAACACAGTTTTTTTTTCCCTCTGGGAAATGCGTTTACGTATCCCCTCCGGATGCGACGCAGGCAAGACTGCGCCGCTTCCGACGGGGTATGTGGGACTCTCCGCCGGCCAGACTGGCGACCAGAATACCCACTAAAACCCAGCGATGCTCCTTCGCGTCGCCTGGTGGCTGGGTCACGGGAACACTTGTGCACTCGACCGCAGAATAGAACACAGATAGATTTCAAGGCCCAATTTCGGTAATCGTAAAATTTAAAAAGCCTGGTCGAGCATTAAGGGCAAAGATTTCAATCTTTTAGAAACTAGACAGACCAACGGGTTGAAAAATCTTACTTTATAGAACATGATAGCTTTTAAGGGGAGACTTCAAGGGGTGTTATTTCTGTAAAAACAAACTTCCAGGTCGAGCATTAAGTGCATAGATTTTAATCGTTTAGAAAATGGTTGCAAAAACTTACCTTCCGCCACTAGATAGCGCTCAATATATCTTCTCATATATAACTCTGAATAGGTAAGGCTATTGATGCGTTTAGAAAAAACATAGTTGTACAGTTTAGCTGGATTGCGGTGCGGTATAAACGACGCCATTAAATGACCCCAAAACGTATGAATAACTAATAACTTTATAACGGCGCAATGGCACTCCTATATACTCCGGTATCGGGGCAAATGGTACGATGAAACCATCAAGCCCAGCAGTCAGTCAGCACTGGCGAATTTCAAAACTTTTTACACACTGTAAAATCACATTTACCCCGGTAAAAATTATATGAATGAAAAACTAAATTCCATAATGTTATCATCTACAATAACGCTTCATGATCCAAGGTCATGTCTAATAGAGATTTCATTAGGAGACCCAGCACTGGGTGGCAAAATCCCGCTACGTCACCGGATACCAATTTTTATCCTATCAGTTTTGTTTGGAGGTTTCTGTGCAAATGAAAAAGCACCAATATGGGTATTAAGGTTTAGGTTAAACTGTTACTATTGAGATATTTATTTGCAGGTTATAAATGAAGTTTCCACATTTTCAAATACATTTCTTAATGTGGTAATGTTGCTTAAAGTTTTAGTAGTAAATGTAATTAATTACATTAATTTTAATTTTATTTATTTACGATTATTAATAAATCTGACTTTATTTTGGAAAGTTTTCGCTTATCTGAAAAATCTAATATACGTATAGTTTGTGAATCAGGAGTAACTTATCAGGAAAATTTAATTTTGACCCCTATTGAACGCGTGCTCTTAAGCAGCATAAATACTTCATAATCTCGAGAGAGATGGGATGTCTTGTGAGACAGTCAATGGCTAACTTTTAGTGTAACAAAACATTTTTTTTATATATATATTTTACATTAGCATCTGCAAATAATTATTGCACAACGATAACAATTTAAACTAAGCCTTAATTGCGATGTCATAAGTAAGAGTTTCGTATGTAATTATTTTTTTTTTATATCAAAGCTTGTGTTTACGTATATTATGTATTCTGCTGGACAGTTATTGTATAATAGCTTATATACGTGTATAACCGGAGTTATACTTTTGAGGCACTGTGGTGTAAGTTTCGTAAACTTTTAGTTTAGCTAATCGCAATATCTCCAATCATATAATAATTTTCTTTTTATTTTTATATTTTTACATTCTGCTAAATTTAATGCGCTGTATAAACTTAATTTTAATTTATAGACTGTGTAAATAATTTTATTTCTACGACATATCGGTGAAAAATTTTGCGGTATTCTTTGTGAATGTGATTTTAGGATTGTTTTTATGCACCTTATGTATTAATTTTATAGTTCCTGTAATTTTTTTCGAAAAACATTGTTATTGTTTGACGATCTCCTTAACGCAGCGCGTGCGCTATTACAGTATAAAGTTGGAGGTCAAGGTTCGATTCCCAGCTCGAGTCTGGCTGGGCTTCGGCAATGGTTAGTTAGGCAACCGACAGACAGAAAAACCAAAATTTTATTTTAGCTTCTTTGTTTTTCAAAACAAACGAAGTATATGTTTGCACATACACAGCTCGCTAAATTTTTTATCGATAAATATTTTTTATATGTCGATATTTTGATGAAATTACGTGTATATTTTAATTCTGCTTCGGTAAGACCAACTCCACGGGGTAAAGAATGCTTATGAATGTTTTCATTGTTATAATCGTGCAACTAAAAGAGTTGCAGAAGTTGAATCTACTCTAATCTCGCAAACAAAGGACATCAATTACCTTGATTCAAATAGAATTGGAAATTTAAAAAAAAAGTTTTTTTTTCATTGTAAAAAAAAAAAGTTTTGTTCGTGTCATCTAAATAAATGTAAAGCTATACGATATGTCAAGAAATATATATGCCTCTTGGCATATTCACTACCTCGTAAGAAGTAAGTGTCGCACTAAACATAGTCAGTTGTCAACCCAGTTTCCGTCGCTGGCACTGAATCTCAGTTGGGCACTGGTTAACTTGTAAAAATTTTAAAGTTTAATTTAATTATTAATTTGATTTGCCTGAGAAAAAACCTTATAATCTATAGAGTACCATGACATAACTCTAAGTAGTGTCTGAGGAAAGTCAAGGTAAGATATGTATATCTCAGCCCTCCGTAGCGCACGAACTTCATGGCGCAGCGCGTGCGCTGTCGCATTATAATGTTGGAGGTGCTGGGTTCTACTCCCGGTCCAGTTTGGTGTGGTGGGAGGCTTCGGCCGTAGCTAGTTACCACCCAACAAAGAAGCGTCGCCAAGCAATTTAGCATTCCGGCACGATGTCGCTTAGAAACCAATCAGTGTGTGTTTACCATACCCCTAACAGGTTAGCCCGTTACCATCCTAGACTGCATCATCACTTACCACTAGGTGAGATAACCGTCAAGGGCTTACTTGTAATGTGTATAAAAAGCCCTAAATATGTCTATAGTTTGTTCGCTTAAATAACTTGCGCACTTGTACACCTGCAGTGTATATTCGTGCGACGCGCCAAACAGCCAAGGATTCTATTTTATCAAACATACAAAATGATTTCGAGGATTAAGATGACTAATACTTAATTTGTATCACTAATATATAAAAACTGAGGTTCAAAATGATAAAATTATGTTGCATTTATATATTTGCACGTAGTTTCCAAAATAACCTGTGGGTGTACTCAAACTACAATTAAAACTGTCCTTTACCTCGTCTAGATGGTCTTACTGGAGTGATTTTAGTCTGCTGTGATTGTTTGTTATTTATGCCAATGTGATTATTTTATTGTATCGTATAATATGTAGAAATTTTGAGCTTTTATTGTTAATCATTCGTGTTATTATTATTATTAATAGCTTTTGAATGCTTGATAATTGTGATTCGTTAACCAAAAATTGTTGTACCGTTCAGATGGCAGTGTTCTATATATTTTACAGTAAGTAGACATATTAAAAATAAACCCGAAGCTTTAAATACAGACTTGTACAGAGTAATTTGTAAGTTGTGATTTTTTTATACGCAACACTACACTGGTCACCCGATCCAAAATCCGGAGCATCTCCAGGGTATGTTGACTTCACAACTCACGGAATCCAATGGTGGTGTTGGAAAGTCAATATCTGAGGATGCTCTTAGGAGAATGCCAACCTTATATGCACAAATGATCCATTTTTTACCTTATTACCGCCTCTTAAATTATTTACAAGAAAATAGTTTATTTTGGCTCAGTTATTCAAATAACCTTTTTAATTTTTTATCTATTAGTCATAAACTTTATTGGAATAATTCTTTAAAACACAGTTGATGCGTTAATTACATAGTGGTGAGTTGATGGTGATGACTACATGCGTCAACTTAAAGGTAATTGGAAAAATCAAATGCGTAAATTTTTTTCCATGTACCGTAGCAATTAACTATTTTCTTTAGTCAGTACTTGTTTTCTGCCTTCCAAAAACCATTACTTATACTGGTAACTCTGAATAGTGTTTTTTTTTTGCGTAAACAGTCCATGGCAACTATCAAAATGTCTACAATGGGTTTTTGTTGATTTATTATTATTTCAATGACGTTATATATTCATTCATTCGAACATAAGTAATATAAAACTATTATCATCTGGACGGTACTATTGTGTTATTATATGGTGGTAATTTGGTTGAAAATGATAAAAATTCATCACCAAATAATTCCTAGTTAAATTTATAATTGAAACTTTTATCGATTTATTTGCAATTATTTGATTATCTATCGAAATGCTGTTGTATTATACTTTCCTAATGGTGGCTTCTCACGATACGTGTTTAAATTTGTGGTAAGTGCGCTACCACGTCAGATATAATATGTACTGAGATACAAGTTGTGAGTGTTAGTACATTGTGAATAGTCGATAGATATCGAATAACACTATGATTTTTATAGGCATAACGATAAAAATCATAATTACTGGATATTTAGATTAAATATTTACAGACATTATTTTGATATGACAACATTGGATAAATACTTAGTAAAAGTTTATTTTATTTCAAGTCATAAAACTGAATTATAGATAGAACCTTTTTGGAAGTTGTTTTAAAAAATCTAAGTCCGCCTTTTACGTTCACTTTTCACCGTGTGAATATGTTATGCGGATAGTAATACCAGTTTATGCGGTCTGCATTAGTTTTTTTTTGTTATATTACTAATTTTTAATTGTCACATTAATAATTTAAAAGGTTACAATGACTAGCAAGCATTTGCAAGGTAGCACGAATCCGTACAAGCGTCTTGAGTTTCTAGGCATCTACTTGAGCGTACTATTTGGAGGTCCACACGGTTTGTGATTTCGCGCATCGTGAGAAGCCACCCTAATTGACAATACGTTTGTATGTGTCCGAATCTATATAATGAAGTATTAATGAGAACAATAAAATCTATCGTCTTAGGAGCGTATGTTTTTAATACTTACGAATAATTTCGCAATAGATGAATCTTTGTATCATACAATTAGACGTTTATTACCTATGTATATTCCGTGAATTTTTTCCAAATAGAGTTGAAATAAATAATTGAATAACCATATTAAGACACTTTATTTTTTATTAACACCCTGTATTCCAATTTGTCGCTCCGACGTTAAGTCAGTTGACGTCTTTAATATTGTTTTGGTCGACTTTCAGGCATTGCGTAAAATCCTAGAACTGCAAGTTTATGATCAAAAACCTTAAAATATTTTAACTGATTTTATACATTTCCAGAAATTCATAATCAGTTAAAATTCATCATTGCGATCGAATGGCTTTCTCGCTTATATTGTGTATTTAACAGAGGGGCTCTGTCCCTTTCACGGCTGTCGCTGACAACAGCCGTGGCGACCTGTAATCTCCATATATCCGATAAGTGGCATTTTCCGAAAACCTCCCGGTGTGTTTTATTCAAGTTACGCGACATGGACTAAGTAAATATAGGGCGCAATAAGAGACCACTAATTTTAAATAATTAGAAGATATTTAAACATTATTGCGTCCGCAAAATTCGATTATCATATAAAATTAATCAAAGAAGCTGTGATAGTCTGGTGGTTACGAAGTCCGCCTCCTAATCAGAGGTTAGAAGATCGATGCCGGGCACGCAGCTCGAATTTTTCGGAGTTTCGTTACTAAGCAATTAAAATATCACTGCTTCAACGGTGAAGGAAAACATCGTGAGGAAACCTGTTTGCCTGAGAGTTCTTCGTAATATTCTCAAAGGCGTGTGAAGTCTGCCAATCCGCACATGGCCATCGTGGTGGACTATGACCAAACCCTTCTCATATTGAGAGGACACTCCCGTGCTCTGTAGCCGGCAATGAGGGTTGTTCATGATGGTCAAATAATTCTGGTATCTCTATTTTAATTTTCACATTCCATTTAAATAGTTCCGCGGGAAAAATAAATTAAATTTACTTTCCGCATAATAAATATCCACAGCTGATACTGAGATGCATAAATACTTCTACCTATTATTATTATAGTATAATTAATATTCACGTAAACAACACCTACGCAACAATAAACGTTGTAAACATGTTGACAGAAAGTTTATAAATCTATATATATAAAAGCGAAAGGTCACTTACATACTTACATAATGGTTGAACACGAGATCTCAAAAACTATTGTACGTATAAAGCTATAATTTAGCAAGTTGATAGTTGAAGAGATGTTAGCTAGGAAAGGATATAGAAGATAAAATAGGGGTTTGAAGTTTGTATGAAAGACCTATGTTTTTTAATTTAGAAACACGAAAATCGGCAATTTGACATTTGCCTGTAGCTTACTTTCTGAAGCAGGGCATTGTTCACACGGGTAACCTCAATCTCAAAGGAAATCAGCAATTCTACGCAGACGAAGTCGCGGGCAACAGCTAGTAGATAATATTGTTTTTCGTTTGTTCACATCACTTGAGACTATTACAGAGTAAATGAAGCTTGTTTCGGATCAATATTCAATATATAATAAATATATAATCAGGTAAACGGAACCAGTATAATTTCCATACTCGTATACGCAAGTCATTTCGAGTCTAAAGTGGTTTGCCAAGAAGTACAGACTCAATAGGCATAGTTCACTGATTTACTCAATTTCGATCAAATCCATGATCTAACTTGTGACCCCTCACTTCAGTATTATGTAGGTTAGGCTTCACTATCTTAGGAGACTTATTTCATAGGATATAGATCTTAGTTTATCTGCGTTGCTCCATAATAAATATAACATGTTAATTTATACAGTTTAACGTAATATCCAAGGCTCGAAAGTGGATAGCACCCGTTCGATCGATACTGCGTATTTAACGACAAAGCAATGAACGTAAAACAGGCAAATTAAATTTATAATTTCTTTACCTTTATGCAATACAAAATACAAATATTCCATCTACACCGGAGCAGTACGTAACAATTCTGCTTCTATTTAATATTGACGGAGTGCGTTTCTAATTATAAAATGCGTGGTCCTGGGTTCGACTCCCGGCTCGAGTCAGGTTTTGTGGAAGGGTTTGACCGTGACTAATTCTCAATCTGTGAGCAGTCCGCAAATCTATGATTTTAAAAGGATGGTGGCGGTCTAACCTGTTAGGAGTATGGTACACCCACGCTCCTAATTGGTTTCTACAAGACATCGTGCCGGAACGCTAAATCGCTTGGCGACACGTCTTTGTCGGTAACTAGCCGCGGCCGAAGCTTCCCACCAGACCAGACTCAAGCCGGGAGTCGAACCCAGGACCACCCATTTTAAAATAAAAGGTGCACGCGGCCAAGGTCGTCAAAATTGAAATAACGCCAGAAATAGAAGTCAAAATTTTGACGTAAAAAGGTAAACCGATCTGCGTGGCTCTCTAGTCCATTGCTTAGGTTTTCATGTTATGGAAATTATCACAATCTAACAGATACCTACCTGTTATCATGACAAACAGGTCGTCTTGATTTGCATACCTGCAAGATTCCAGCTACACTTTAATAAACAACACAATCTTTATATACTCGAGTCGCGTATCTGTCTCTTAAAGCACGTCTTTACATCAAGTACAAAAGATATGGCAGAGTTAAAAGTAAGTACCTACCTACCATTTATTGCCTATGTTATATCTTTAAAAAACAACTTGGTTTGGGAAAGTAAATATTGAGATAGTAAATATTATTGAAATATGAAAAAATAAATGTATGCATACAGTGGTTTCGAGGGAAGTGTGGCGTAAGTATTTTCTCGATTTTTACCTCGTATCAGTTTTATTAGATAGTTTCTGATAAGAACAGGTTAAACGCATTACGTATCTTTTGCCTCGTTTTGCATATTTGCGTTGTCGCAGATTGAAGTAAATAAAACCCAATTTTCGTACTAAACTCCTAAATATTCTTCAGTATTTGTCAGGCTTCGGCTCTGAGTTCGCTAGCGAAGACCCCCGGAGGCCCGGAGCGCTGCCTGTGGCCCAAAACAGCCCCCAGCGATGCGCGTACGGATTGTACGCTGAGCAACTATCTGGTAGCGCCTTTACCGCCCCCAGACACGACAACAAACGCTCTTGGTTATACAGGTAGGTCTAGATTCTTATATTAAATTAAGTACCTTGTATGTCTACTAGTCAACATTTTAGAATACATAACCCGAAGACCTGGATTGGAGTCTTGATTATCGAGTTAGTAATTTTCATATTTCTGTAAAGCTGTTTGACGTCCTCCGTGGCGCATTGCGTGAAAAAGTTGAAAGTCCTGGGTTTGAGTCTGGTGTAGGAGGCTTCGGCCGTGGCTAGTTAACACCCTACCGACAAAGACGTGTCAAGCAATTTAGCGTTCCGGCACGATTTCGCGTAGAAACCAATTAGGAGTGTTGGTTTACCACACCCCTAACAGGTTAGCCCGCTACCATCCTAGACTGTATCATCGCTTACCACCAGGTGAGATAGCCGTCAAGGGCTAACTTGTAGTGTATAAAAAAAACGGTTATTAGAAAATCATAAGGTAGAAGAACAGAGTTATAGAGGTAGAGCACAGGTGATCGCGAAATTTTGGCTTCCTCAGGTTTTAGAGTGGCTTCTGCATAGGTTATTAGACCCCACTACTCATACATACGATAGACGCATGGAGTCTAGGCACATGCGGCAAGACCCCAGACTGTAGAAATCCACTGCTGATTATTTTAGTTTTCTCTCGAATAATTGACGTCTGGCATCATTAAATCCATTTGTTGTACAATCAAAATTGTAATTGTTTTTTAGAATTCGTCCGTCAGTCGTTCACAAGCCGTTCAAGCGATCCAATGTCTCGAAATACCTCACGCACAATTGGGATGAAGCTGATCCGGACCCTAATCAGGCAAGTATTCTTATTTAGTTGACAATTTTGATGGCAACCGAATTTTAAACTGGAAACACGAAAAGGGAACATATGAATCGGCCGTTGCATACCCAGGAACTACATTTGCTGCCAGCTTTTAATCGTTGCCTAAAAGCAGCTAGTCTTAATTTACAGATCTTGGAGCGTCCGCTTGGATTTAGGCTAGGAGAAGACTAGAACTGGGACTGATCAGATCTAGCAGATATGCACATATGTTCTTGCCCTATAATTTCGAAGTGATGACTTAATAAACAAATGGTTTTTAGCACCAGACTTGACGATGACTTTGAATTTGACGACCTCCGTGGCGCAGCGTGCGCGCTGTCACATTATATAGTTGGAAGTCCTGGGTTCGATTCCTGGCTCGAGTTTGGTCTGGTGAGAGACTTCTGCCGTGGCTAGTTTCTACCCTACCGACAAAGACGTGTCGCAAAGCGCTTTAGCATTCTGCACGATGTCGTTTAGAAACCAATTAGGAGTGGGTTCACTATACCCCTAACAGGTTAGCCTGCTACCATCTTAGACTGCAACATCACGTACCATCAGGTGAGGTAGCCGTTAAGGACAACGTATCGTGGATTTAAAAAAAAGACTTAGGTGTAATTTTTGTGTATTACAGTCTCGCTGGCTCCCATTCGACATCCCTTCATCGCAGCAGGTGGATTTCGTGGCTGGACTGCATACGGTTTGCGGCGCGGGAGACCCTCGTTCTAGACACGGTATCGCCATCCACGTATACCTGTGCAACGCATCTATGGAAAAGAGCGCATTCTATAGCAGTGACGGTGATTTTCTTATAGGTAAGGACTATCACGACAATATGGCACAAATGTTTATGAATGATCACCATAACAATGAATTTACGGGCACAGAGCTACCCTTTCATAAGGGTGATATCAAAGCTTGGAGCCATATTTATCATCATCATGATCAACCCATTCTCGGCTCACTACAGAGCACGGGTCTCCTCTCAATATGAGAAGGGTTTGGCCATAGTCCACCACGCTGGCTATGTGCGGATTGGCAGACTTCACACGCCTTTGAGAACATTATGGAGAACTCTCAGGCGTACAGGTCTCCCCACGATGTTATCCTTCACCGTTGAATTTATTGTATTTGACGACAGGCAGGCGGCCGATTCGGTGTAACCAAAAATATGTCTCCAATTTGAAGATGTTGTGTCGACTCCACATAGCGTGGGATAAGGGCAAGAATGACCTGTAATAACGAGAAACTATAGACTGGTGTTGTACTCTTGAAATTATGTTGTCTTAGGTTCATAGAGCGCGGAAGACAGAAGATTGCACAATATCCTTAATCCGTTCTGGTATTGAGAATTTCGTAACAGAAAAACCATGTAACTGCTGGAGTTATAGTTATTGTTAAAAAACGCGTCTAGGATCACGTATTCTAACTTAGCGTTACTATTAAATCTTCCAAATTCATGACCTAAACTTTCTTTATGAAGAGTACAGCCTCATAATTATTTTAAATATTTTTCAGTGCCCCAACAAGGAGTTTTGATGATAACAACAGAATTTGGAAAAATGGAGGTTCGACCCAACGAAATAGCTGTCATACAACTAGGAATGAGATTTTCAGTAGCTGTAGATGGACCAGCTAGGTAAAAATCTTGTACTGTCATTTCCGTTAATCATTAAATATACGAAAAATGGTGAGAAATCTATGGAAAATGGTACTACTAAATAGTAAATTTAAATAGACTGCACAAATGTGTAGTCTATTTAAAAGGTAGGAATTATAAATTAGTATTATATTCGTGAGCCCATCACGTATCGCGAATGATTTGGAAAGATTACAATGCTTAGTCGTTTTTCCATTTTATTTTATTCCATTTTAAGAATTGAATTCCTAGATCGTAAGAACTAGAGAATGGTGTATAAATATGTGATGAAATCATTAGAGATGTAACATTTTTGAAGTTTTTGAGTATGACATTGTATTCAGTTTTAAAATTAAGAAATTCTATATCGTATTATCTTTGAACTGTTTTAAATATAACTTTTATTGTACAGAGGATATGTTTTGGAGGTTTTCGACGGCCACTTCAAGCTGCCTGACCTTGGGCCAATTGGCGCCAACGGTTTGGCCAACCCGCGTGACTTCCTGACACCTGTCGCTTGCTACGAGGACAATGAAATCCCTGGTAATTTAAGACACCCTTTTCTATTATTAACCACCTGAATAAGTGATTGTCATAATTATTATTACCATTAATTTATTTTTGGCAACTATAGGCCAGTATAAAATAGAAAAAGTTTTACAATTTTTAAAAATTAATAAAAACCAATATAATGAATCATCTTTTTTATCATATTAACTTCTTGCTGGCTCTCTTCAAGGTAGGAGTCTCCTCTCGTTATGACAAGGTTTTGATCAGAACAAATGCGGATTGGTAAACTTCAACAGCGTTTGAGAATTTTATGCCGAGAACTCTCAGGTATGCAGGATTCTTCATGATGTTTTCGTTCGCCATTAAAGCAAGTGATATTTACTTTCACCATCATCATGATCAACCCATTTTCGGCTCACTACAGAGCAGGGTTCTCCTCTCAATATGGGAAGGGTTTGGCCATAGTCCACCACGCTGGCCATGTGCGGATTTGCAGACCTTACAATCCTTTGAAAACATTATGGAGAACTCTCAGACGTGAAGGTTTCCTCACGATGTTTTCCTTCACCGTTGAAGCAAGTGATATTTTAATTGCTTAAATCGCACGAACTCCTAAAAGTTATAGATGCGTGCCCGGGTTCGAACCGCCGACCTCTGATTAGGAGGCTGACATCCTAACCACTAGGCTATCACAGTTTATATTATTATATATTTACTTTAAAATTGCTTAAATAAAAACGCACGTTACTCCGAAAAGTAGCACGTTAGTCCGAGTGTCGAGAGTCAGCAACGTTACATTAATGTGAATTTAAACAGTTTCAATTCCTTTACGTGTAAATTCCCTATTCCATTTAAAAGTGTTAGCCTAGCCTAGCCTACCTAGCCTTTAGGTAGTATATATCCAGATTATTTTTCACTTTCACTTTCATCTCAATTGCATATCGACAGGATTCAAGATCATCAACAAGTACCAAGGCGCGATCTTCGAGGCCGAGCAGAACCACTCGCCGTTCGACGTGGTGGCGTGGCACGGGAACTACGTGCCATATAAATACGACCTAAGCAACTTCATGGTCATCAACTCAGTATCGTTCGATCACTGTGTAAGTGGATATAGCATAAAACACTATGCAATAGCCCCATAGCCAAAAGCTTTCTATACGTATAAGGGTATAATTTCTTGAGGTCCTGGGTTCGATTCCCGGCACGAGTCTGTACTTATGGAAGGCTTAGGCTAGCTAGTTACCAATCTACCGACAAAGACGTGACGCAAAGCGGTTTAGCGTTCCAGCACGATGTCGCGTAGAAAATCATTAGGTGTGTGGGTTTACCATACCCCTAACAGGTTAGCCCGGTACCATCTTAGGCTGCATCATCACTTACACAGGTGAGATTGCCGTCAAGGGCTACCTTGTAGTGGATTAAAAAAAAAGAATAGATGTGGTGGGTCTGCTCCAATTTCAGTTGTTAGGATTTATTGATTATTAGTTACTTATCAGAAGGTCTCAGCATTATCAGACACTGTTATATGTGAACAAATAAGCTTTCATTTTCATTAGCTATGATTACCGGTTCCGATGGCTTCACATGCTCTTGGAGACACGAAGGCGGACGGATGGACGGTAATATATTAATCAATTGTTGTTTATTCCAGGATCCCTCGATCTTCACAGTCCTAACGTGCCCGTCCGTAAGACCCGGGGTTGCAATCGCAGACTTCGTCATATTCCCACCGCGTTGGTCAGTGCAAGAAAACACGTTCAGACCGCCATACTACCACAGTGAGTTAAAATACAAAACGCGTTCACACTACAATGTTAAACCATAATAAATATATACATATATTTATAATAATAATTTATATCTATTGTAAAAATACAAAATTTGCGAAAGAAAATGGACTGTAACACCCTAAACAAACAAAAGATCAAACAAGTATTTCCATCTCGAGAATGGATGGGTAGGGTAAAATCCTCAGTTGATTGGAAATCCTCTAAGCTTTGGAAATATCTAGAAAAAACAATGTCCAGCATTGGCCGACTCTCGCTTGATAACATCATCAGCCGAATACCGTCCCACAGCTGGCCACTGGGCTCCTCGCTCTTGAGTTTTGAAGCATATAGACACCCACTGCAAAACGGTGGTAGTTAATAAATAGATTGAATTATTCGCAGGAAATTGTATGAGTGAACTCATGGGTCTGATCCTGGGTTCTTACGAGGCCAAGGAGGGAGGTTTCTTACCCGGCGGAGCGTCGCTACACTCGATGATGACCCCCCACGGTCCTGACAAACAATGCTTTGAAGGTGCTTCTAAAGCCGCCCTGGTGCCGCAGAAGATTGCTGTGGGGACTCAGGTTTGTGTCTCCATTAATAAATCTTATCCACGACCTTAACAATTTTTATTCTTCCCACGGGAACTATTTGAGTGATCGGTATAGATAATACATGTTCCTTTCCTATAGGTGACATGCATACCAAATTTCAAAGCTGTCTGCTGTCTGAGCTCGTAAACAATTTTTAATTTTCCCTAGGAAACTGCTTAAAGAATCGGGATAAAAGGCAGCCTATGTCCTTTTCCATGTCATAGGCTACATGCATGCCAAATTTCATCCAAATCCGTCCAGCCGTTTTTGCATGGTTGAGTAACAAACATCCACACTTTCACATTTATAATTTAATCATCATCATGATTAACTCATTACCGGCTCACTACAGAGCACGGGTCTCCTCTCAATACGAGAAGGGTTCGGCCATAGTCCACCACGCTGGCCATGTGCGGATTGGGAGACTTCACACGCCTTTGAGAACATTATGGAGAACTCTCAGGCGTGCAGGTTTCCTCACGATGTTTTCTTCATCGTTGAAGCAAGTGATATATTTTTTTTATAATATAATATATAGGATAATTTAATGAAGTATTAGTTGCATTGATAACATTTCTTTCAGGCGTTCATGTTCGAATCTTCACTGAGTATGGCGATCACAAAATGGGGCGCCGAGACCTGCCAGAAACTTGACTCGAAATACTACGAGTGCTGGCAGAACTTGCCGAAATTGTTTACAGACAAAATTAATGTTTGAGTGTCACAAATATTGCTATAACTGCAGTTTTTAATAAATACTTTTATGCATACTTTGAAGTTTTTTTATTTTAAGAAAGATTTTTATAGATTTATACACGAACAAACTTTTTCAAGAGGTTTTTCTTTCAGCGGCCTTCCAGTGTGATGGTGGAATACTGACTTAATTTAAGATCTTCCGTTTAAGTAAGCCCTCTCACTATGGCCTAATTACGCTGATAGTACTAAAAATTTAAAGTAATAATGTTTGTCTACAAGAAGTGCCTCGTCCTATTGATTTCCCATTACTGGACGAGACACTACTCCTAAATGTAAAAGTTTATATTTTTTATTACCTATATTATAATGTAAAAGTTACCTTTAAATGACTAAAGTAGGATGTACAATTTTAAAAATATAAATAAAAACCTATTTAAGGAAAAATATTTTTTATTTTTTTCATCACATTTTCTTTTCAAAAAATAGCATTTACTAAAAAGTTGCAAAAAAGATTATAAGGATTCAGAGATAAGTTATCAAAAATGGGGTATGCAAGATGCAACAGGTCATTTACCTGTTGCATCTTGTTTAACCTGTTACCTTTGTGAAACGGTATATAATGACGGAAGCAGACTTTAAACTCTTACGGATTCCTCTACATTGAAATATTAACTACCTACAATTTGGGGACAAATAAATGGTCCCTTCTAACTTCAATCTTAATGTCACAGAATATTTCAAGTCAATAAAAATAGCAATATCATAGTTAAGTGTTTTAATAAGAATAAAATATTAAAAAATCAAAGGCTCAGGTACTTTTTTATTCCTTAGTAAATATTATATAAGGCAATGATCATCTCATAGATCCGAATAACGAGATTGATGTTCGTGGTTATAGAGACTTCCATAAAATAAGCGATTCCCACATACAATATAATACTGATCTATCCTGGAAGTATCAGTATCAAGGAGACCAGGATTGATATTACTGGAGCGTCATGCGCACATCCATTGAAGTAACGTTGATAGCGCAAAGACTTGGCAGCGTACGCCTGCAGCAACCCACACTCCACATGCCTCTTCAGCATCGAAGAATCCCTTGATATACGTATCATAAAACATTTCATACCTGGCGTAACTCTTATAGGAGTTCCTTTAGCTTCCAAGGCTTCCACTACTGTAGTATTCTGATATTTAACAGTGGTATTACCGTTGTAATTCACTTGGGTTATATTGCTAGTGAATATATTGGTGACGTGTGGTGCGTTCTCTTGTTGCGCATCCCAAATGAAACTCGACATGAGCTGGCATTCGATACGCGTTTCTTCATATTCCCCGTTGCTTTTACTTATACCCAGTTTGCATATTTCGCCCGGTGCGCCACTGTACTCGCCGTGGTGGCTGTGATATCCATGGCTGTTGGACATTCTGCCCAGGTTGTACAAGGCGAGGCCGGTTAACAAATTGTTGTACCTGCTCCCGGAGTTCTTGTATACGTAGACGTAACTGGGAGGGTTGCCGAGGAAAACTGGATGCTGCCGGGAGCCGTACCTGATGTGCTGTGGTGGGGAGTAGTAATAATGGTTGCGCACGTTATTTTGCGTGTAGCTCGTCGATTTGTAACTGTTACCGGACTTTCCGCTGCTCTCGGGGTAGGTGTGCGCGTTCGACTGGTGGTTGCTCCCAGAATTGCCGGATAGACCTGTGGAGGACGGGTAGGTGTGACTGCCACCCCTACTGTAACTACGACCGCGGCCCCCGCCGCCGCGACCGCGACCGCCCTTCGCGATCACTACTGCGAAATAACACGCGATCAGAAGTAAACAAAGACGCGCCATGGTTCTTTAATGAGCGACAGTCAACTGATGTCTCTGAGCGTAAACTGTTATTTTTTCACGCCTGTTGCAGGGGTGATTCACACGTGCTTGTCTTCATTCGGTATATGAGCAATTGTTTTATTACTTATAAATAATTATTTATCCTCTCCACAAAATGTGTTTGTAAAAATACTTTAGCTAATGAACTAGTATTGGTGGTAGCGATGGTAAATAGGTAGGTTTAATCGCATCTCATGTTTGTAGCGCGCACCTTTCTTATCTCTAAAGCATTTGAGAGAAACTCAGAGATGCAACAACTGATGAAAAATATCACAGCTCCACAGACCATTGACAAAGCACAACTCTTTCAAAATCTTAGAAATCTTATTATAACATTACAAACATTTTAAAAATCACGACAAATACAATAGGTAATGTAAATTTAAAGATTTTAAGAACTATAACACATAAAAAACGCACTCTCATGCAATATAAAACATAGACATTCGGGCAGTGTTAGTGAAGGTGTCAAACGAACGCTACAAAACAGATTTCGTGCGCAGCAACATTTCAGTGACAGACAAATAGAATTCCTTAATACCAATAACATGCTAGCTGAACGATTAAGCTAGGGATTCATGCTGATAAATGTAACATGCCCCTAAGTATGACGTAGTAGGGCGGTGTTTATGGAGAAAAGGACGGTCTATTTTAAGTTGAAAGCCAATGGGGATGGACTGATCCCTAGTGATTAGAATTGATCCAAACACTCACGCAAACAGAGGACCTCCAAGCAATTACCTAAATTAAATTCCATTCATATTTGCTTACGTGCTTCAAGTGATAATCATGACTGTATATTCTATACTATTACTTTGCATTGTTAGTGAGAAAATACTTTTACGTTATTTTTCCCACTAACAAAATAAAAATAAATATTTATATCGTATTTTCCACTTTAAGGCATTTTATTAATAACAACTAAAAATATCTCGCTTAGTATCAAAAGTCATAATACATCTTCCTATATATTTTTAGAACCATACATAATATTTTTTTTAATATTTAAAAATCGAATGCAAAAAAAATAATGACCACTTCAAAAACTTTTTCAGATACCTATATATAAAATATGTACCTAAATAATGTCTGCAATCAAAATTATTTCTATCGCATGTAAGTAATGTATTAGGCACCGCTGTTCATTCCACTGAATAATAAATAGACTGATGTATATATATGTACTAGCCATAGTCAACTGGGGTTCATTTAATCAATAATATTAACTACCCGGTAGACGCGCGCATTCAAGCTTTTTGTGTGTCAAGTGTCAATTTTCAGTGTTCTGTTGTAGTGAAATATTTTTTTCTCAGTTGGCAATTTTACGTACCTTTTTATTCTACAAAATATTTAAATATCGATCAACACATTTTATATACGACGGTGTTTCTCGTTTTTAGTAGACGTATTTTTTAAATTTCGATATAGAGATTTAAAAACAATATATACATACTCGTGTGAGATATTTGTCTACAACTTTTTTAAAGTCACCTTAAACGCAAATGGCCAGTGTCTTTTTTTATTAGGTGATCACTTGTTTGTTAGTTTATTTAGCATTATTGCTATACGATTCATAAACATTTTCCATTGTCATACCCAGCTAATTCATCCTCTTTTACTGAAGAGATTAGAGCATAGATCCACCACACTGAACCAGTGCGAGTTGGTAGGCTTTAAGTACTGATTTATTGTCCCGACTTAGTTGAAAGACCTTGAACTTCTAAACTAGAACGACTTCTAGACCAACGAGCCTTGTAAGTGTAATAAAACGATTAAGACTCATAAAACATAACTAAATTAATTGACAAAAATTTATTTTCATTTGAGCTAGCCCCGATCCAACTAATTCCTACTATTGTTTGTTAAAAACAACTGCATCAAGAATGAGAACCTTGACGAAATAGATACGCCCTCGTGGTAAAGGAATGTACGAAAACCGATACTTTATTAGGAGAATGTTTTCTAAGAAACCTGTACACCTAAGCAATATATTTTTTTAATAACGTCATTTACTTATAAGTATAATTTAGAGACCAATCCATGTGTATTCATTTAATTAAAATAACGTAACTGGTCGGACGGTAAGTCTATCTTAAGAAGATCATTTGGCTAAGGTTGTTCTTGGTTATATTTATATTATTTCAATGCACGTAAAATTTACATCTCTAGAATTCATTATGTAATACACACTATAAGGGTAATGTTGAAAAGGAATGAATTAACAATAAAACGAGCATCAATACAATTAAGATATTTTTAATTATTATAATTAGAAGAGCTTAAAACTACATTCCTTTAATGCATAAACATAAAACACCTATCGATCAGTCGCTCGATGTTTTTTGCTCCCAGACTTAATGAAAGATAAATTAAAATCCGATCAAGAAAATATGTGGGTTCTAATATCGATTACTTATATAAATAAAATAAATGTTTTCCCCGTTTATAAATAAAATGTTCACGCAAATCCTTTGATCCCCACATCTTATAATAGTGTCCGGACTATCTTTTTTTTTTATACACTACAAGTCAGCCCTTGACGGCTACCTCACCTGGTGGTAAGTGATGGTGCTGTCTAGGATGGTAGCGGGCTAACCTGTTAGAAGTATGGTAAACCCACGCTCTTAGTTGGTTTCTACGCGACATCGTGCCGGAATATGACATCGTCCTCAAGACAAACCGTAATATGACATCGTGACGTTAACAAGTCGAGGCTCCCTAAGAAAATTTAACGTCATCGTGACGTCAATAAGAGCTCAAGTGGGACGTCACAGATTCCTGTTAAGAGTGTGTAACGATAATTCGAACACTATCAGGCTCTAGTTCGCCAACCTTTTTGTCGCAGCCATTTAAGGGTTACAATTGAAAACGAACCCTATAGGAAAAGGGGCAGAACACAAATTGGGCGAACGCGAACCGATACTGAAAAAACATACAGAAATAAATTGAATGCAATTAAATTCGGACGCTTGGCGTCGCCTTTTATTCAAACAAGGTTAAATAAATTATAATGACCTTGAGTAAAGCAATGTTTCCAGAACTGTCTCCAGACCAGGCAGGCCAGTAGCTCATTTCGTTTTTACTCTATCATCATGGTTAAAGTGCCGATTGCGAGATTTCTTAGTACTACGATCGCTTGAAAGTGAACTTGAATTTGTATAGTATTGAAAGAGCACCATCTATGATCTATTGATTTTATACAAATTGAAGTCAACACTTACGCGATCGAAAGTTTAAAATCTCTGTCTAGGAGTTCTGAGTCCCTACCAAGATAAGAAGCGTCACATAAAAGTTAAGCTTATACTGTTATATTTGCATAGAGTTAAGTCAAACAGGGAAGATAACTAAAAACTTTTCAGCAAAGGACGCTGTGTTAACGTTACGTTTTGAATACATATTCACCAAAACAAAAGGTAACTTTAAAATTTGCATCTGATTGAATTTTTTTTAATTACAAATCTTAATTAATATTATAAACACAAATGTGACTTTGAACTTTTGGTTGGTTGTTTGTTGTTTACGCTTTTGCGCCTTAAACGCTGGAAAGATGGGTAAAATCAGCGAGTAACATAGGTTAAATTTGGGCCCCGCATTCTCTTAACCTACGGGACACAGCTAGTCTATTTTTTTATAAACATTATTTATATCTGTGGTTTATGAAGTGGTTCCTGACAAATTATGAAATTAACTAGATTTATTAATGCAAACTATTCCAGTCTTTTCCCAATTTCTCTTTATTTGAAATTAACCTGGAATGTTATCGCCTATTTATTAAACCCACATGACAAGACCTCTAATATTATAAATCGAAACTGTAACTAAAATAAACTAACTGCGTAACTACGTAACGATTGACAGATCGGTTGTAACAAACATTAGGCGCGCTCTAAGCGAAAATAAACAGACAGACAAACATATACAGACTGTTCATAGAATCTTCCCCATTGTCATGTTTAATGAGATAACACTATTCATAATAATAAAAAAAAACACAATATTTTATACTTCGAGCCAACTACAATACTTGCAGAGAAATAACTGTACAAACAAGTCGTAATAAATACGCAGTGACAACCAGACTTTTTGCTGTTTTTACATTTAAAAACTTGAGTTTAAGTGACCCACTAACTGCGCGATGCTATAATAATCGCAATACACATAAAGTTTCGAAACAAAAATACATTATGGGGACCTCAAAGGTTGGAAAACTACATCCCACAATGGTGCTACAATGGAATGAAAATGCTAAGTGTAAAAATCTAAGAAAAACAATATTACGTAGCTTCTTGGAATAAAAACAACTATAACTTTTTGCCTTGCATACTTTTAAATCTCACAGGGATTCTTCCGCACCGGAATCTTACACGTTGGCCCCATATTAGTTTTTTACGCCAGCTTTAGGAACATTGATTGATTTATATCAAACGAGATATGGATAGTGTATGGCCGCGATATGATGTCGTCATCATCACAAATTCCGGCCTTAATTTATTTACATATAAAGCCCGCATCTTTGAAGCCGTACATTAAGGCCAAGTCTGCCGTTGCAATTGTTTATCGGTGATCGATCAAAAGTGCTGGTATTTGTATGGAATCAGAGTATATTTATAGTATCGTACTTACGTACGTAAAATAGCGCCATCTATTGTCGAAATATGGCGCTCATTCGATTCTACACAAATTAAAGTTAAGTTTCACGCTATCGAATAAGTAGACAATCCCGCACTCTGACGAATAAAAAATGATTTACGTTTATTATCATTTAAATATGTTTTGCATTAAATAGTCTACTTCGATGCAAGCGTGCTTCTTATGTTACCAACGGTGTTTGTTGTACTTTTTTCGTTCATTTAGAAATGCCATTGATCAACAATTGGCCTACAATTACAGTAAAAGCAGACTTGGGCTCAATTTAGATGAGATTACTGGGATTTGGTGGGCGTTAGCGGTTAGTATCACATATATGAGAACCAGGATAACACTTTAACGTGCTCTCCGAGGCACGGAGGTGGAACAAAGCTAATTTTCTTATTCCAGGCTAGTATTGAGAATTTCTTAAGTTTTCAGAAATATTTACTAAGAAAGTGATTAACTAAGCCCAAAAAATTCGTGAAAGGGTAAGCAAGTAAGTAAATAATATTTGGATATTTAAGGGCAATGTTCCTACTGCCGGAATAAAACCTCACGCACTTAATAATGTTGTTTTATTACCGAAATATTTAAAATAATAATATTACGTTTAATAAATTCATCAAAATAATTTTAACATTGAACATTTCTCCAATTTCTTTAATAAAAATACCCATTACTATTATGCATATTATTTATTTACCATCATCAAAAAATTTTGAATGAATAAAATCTTGTTTTGTTTTTTAAAGAAATAGTGCATCTGTTCGTACTACAGGGCAGTGCTGAGCAATTTATTTTCTTCCAATATGAATATAATAAAAATAATATTTTATAAAAAAAAAATTACGTAAATATGTTACATTTTCGCAATATAAATGATAGTTGCTTTTATTTATAGAGTAAGTTTTTGAAATGGTGTTTATATGGCAGCTAGCTGGTGTGCTGTTGTTCCGGCACACCTCTAATCGTTGAAACTGGGCACGTTGTGCCCAAGGAGGGTCTGCTGCGGCGGACACCCGCTGGTGGAGTTGCGGTTGTATGCGAAAGCTTTCCCGTGGCTCCACCATACAGCGGTGAGTAGGAACACGTGGGGGTTTTAGTCAGTAGGAGTCTGACCGTGGCGCAGAGGTATCCATGAGGATTTACCCACGATAATTAAAAAAAAAATGGCAGCTAATAAATCCGTGATTTGCGAAAAACTTAATGATTTTATTAATTTTAGCTGTCGCCGAGTGGTCGAAATTAGACCATATTAAATTATGATTTTTAGCTTTCTGCATGCCTTCTCTGTAAAAACTTTAACTATGCCAAATCACATGCCTCCGACCGCTCAGTATGCTTAAAAATATAGTTTATCATCACGCATTGATATATAGTGGAACTCATATTTTTTCCGGGGTATTTAAAATAAAATCTCGTCCTATAGGAGATATGGGATAAAACGAGAAAATAGGTTTATACATTCATGTCGTGTTTAATATAAAAGTTATTTTTTTAAAGCTGATAACTTTTTTATAGGTAACAAAAACACACAGAGCCATACTCTCACTTTTATTATATAATTATGAAAGTTTGATATCTGTGAAAACTGAATTGGGAGATATTATCGAAATTATTTTTAGTAATCAAGTAGCTGCCATATATTCTCAAAAATTTACCCTATAAAATAAAATGTTTTTGTGACAATCGACAGTCCCCATTTAGATTTTAATGTAGTATTATAATTATATTTGCAACCCTTCAATAAACGCGTGTGTAACTGGCTAGAAACTCTTAGACGTTTACATTAACAGATAACAGAAATAATAAATATATAAAATATATGAGTGTAGATACGTATAACTATAAAGTAAAGCTTTAACTATATTAAGTGATATACGATAAATCGAATGGCGTGAACGGAACATGTTCATGAATGAAGAGTCTGAAGCTAACCTGGTAATACCGTATATGGAAGCTATCATCAGCTATTTTAATACATATTAATATAAAATATCATAAAATTATAAAATATTAAACGGGTGACCACCCTAGCCACATCCGTATGGCGAAAGCGGGACGTATGCGGGTTGGGAGGGGAAATAGGAATTTGAGACGCGGCGTTTGGAGCCAGCACAAAGAGATTCAATTCTATATTTAATTCTTTTCTAATGTTTTTACTGAAAACCAATTTTGTTATTTGGTGTTCAACTTTTCTTGATACAAAAGAACGATGCTTTTTTCAGATATTTTATTTGATTTAAATAATTTTGCACTTGTCTCAACTCCAAATAGGGACCGACGTGGCATCCGTAATGTGCTCGCTCTCGGATGTTGGAACTTATTGTGAAACATAATTGTTACGTTTTGCGACAATGTTTAAAATTGCTGTAACAACAGTATCCAGTCTATATTATGGTGCAAAAGGTAACATGTTTCACAGCAATGTTCACATTCATGAGGGAGCACGGTATGATTGTATAACTATAGTGCGTTGGGCTCCGTTGAGGGCCCGGAGGCGGAGACCTATCCGTGGTTAACGTTGACACCTGATTCTAACTCTGAAGCCGGCGTTTCCGGCTCTTCATCGTTGTAGATGTTCTCTGCCATTTGCCATACCTGATAAAATAAAAAAATTGTTTTTTTTTTTTATGAATACTAACTAATCCCTTGATTTCTATCGCAACTGCTGGTAAGTGATCATGCAGTCCAAGATGGTAGCAGACTAAACTGTTAAAAACATGGTAATATTTACTAATCCGATACTCGTAAACCATTTCTACGCATCATTGCACTGGTAAGGTGGTCTATCTAACTAGCCGCGACCGTAGCCTCCAACCAGACTAGACTCGAGCCGGGAATCGAACCCAGTACCTCCTCCTTTATAAAGCGACAGCGCACGCTCTCCGCTACGGAGAGCGTAAAAAATCTCTGCTTACCTGCATAATGTTGTCCTCTGAGACTGAGCAAATTACCCACGGCTCATTGGGATTCCATGAAAAGTCGGAAATCTTGGCGGTGTGGCCGCCGTGGATAAACAGTAGCTCTGGCGGGCCGTCCTCGGCGTCCTCTGCTGTCTGCTCTTCACCGATCTTCGATAGATCCCAAACGTGTAACCTGATATAAATAAATAGCTTCAGTTGTAATCTGAGTGAACTCACAAGAGTGACATCATGGATGATATGTTACCAGAATATTTAAATTTAGACAATTTTTATATATACATACTTTTATATTAGGCTACTCTAGCAAATTAGGTTTTTATCCTGTTAAGCTAGAATAAGAGGAGATAAATAAATAAAGCTTAAGGTTACTTTAAGTAAAACATTTTATGCAGTCAGGCCAGCTGTTTGCATGGTGACGCACATTGCGTGTAAAATCTAGCTTTTCTATATATTCTTTATTCTATATGATTCTTACTACTACTTATTAAAGGACTTCAATTCAAGTAGGCCTACTTATAAGGACAATTTTGTCTGTATGTACACTCAGGTAGTGTTCAAATGACAGATTTCTAACAGGTGTATAGAATTTAGGTAAGGTTTGGCACTAGCTGTGGGTAACATACCGTCTGTCGGTTCCGCTGCTCGCTAGGATGGTCTCATTGTGCGGCGACCATTGCACCTGGAAGATCTCGTCCTTGTGCGATTCGAACGAGTGCAGCTTCAGCTTCAGGTTGCGGAGGTCCCATAGCGCGACCTGAAGACAAGTGCCTGCCAACTTTACTGAATGTTGTTTAGTAATTTAATGTATTTATATAGTGACATAGTCAGACAGGTATTCTGTCTTATATATGGACGATTCCACTCCTTTCCCTATGTGTGAGACAAAAGGTTAATTAGTTTCCAAACATCATGCCTCAAACCTACCAGTTGCTTATCTAAACCTAGTAATAGATAGGTTTGATATATCTTCACTTGCTATCTAGCATGTTTTAGTCATAGATGACAATACAAAACAGAGCAGAAGTCTTTGGCTTTTATTTTTTATTGATATTTATCTAATATATATAAATTTCAAGTAAATAGGATATAAATATTATTATAATTTTATATATTATGTTATAGTTATTCAAAATTTTACTATAGGTAAAGAAATACATATAATGAGTACAGGAAACCAATTGAGAATTACTTAATGACATTTACAGTAGTTAGAGAAATTGAAAGTCAAGTGTCCCATAAAACTTTTTTCATGGTCATTGTCCAACATCATAGATCTTAATGAATATAATCACCGTTTTATCAGCACTGCCAGTGGCCAGAATGAATTCCGAGTAAGGATTGAAGCTGAGACAGTTGACCTCAGCTGTGTGGGCGTCCACTGTATGCGACGGTTTTGACGTGTTGTTACATCTACAAATAAACAATTAAGTCTTAAGTAAGAGTCGTAAGAAGAAGCCACTATATAATTGCAAACAACATTATTATTATTAAGCCTTTATTGCCAACACATAATTTATACATTTCATCAACATATATAAAATCATCATTAACATTTATATAATTGACCTTAGTATTAAATTCATTATTAACATTATTGAATTACTATTATATTATGTATTAATATCACTATTTAAGTAATTCTTAGTTGGTATTGTATTGTTAGGCGTCGTTATCGGGCGTCTCGTCGGCGTGTCTTTGCGACACGAAGGCCTCCTCCAGCTTTCTCCATTCTGCTCTTGATTCAGTTGTTCTGTGCCATGTTAAACCCGCATACTTTTTTAAGTCATCCGACCAACGTTTTCTTTGTCTTCCTCGTTTTCTTTTTGTTTGATATCTCGGTGTCCATTCTGTTATATCTTTCGTCCATTTATTTCTATTCTCTCTCATCATGTGGCCTACCCACCTCCATTTGAGTTTTCTAGTTTTGACTACTACATCTTCAATTTTGGTAATTTGTCTTAGATCTACAGCTCTTTTTCTATCTCTTTTTGTGTAACCCAGTAGACTCCTCTCCATGGCTCTTTGGCATGTAATCAGTTTTTCGTTTTGTTTTTGTGTATTTGCCCACGTCTGGCACCCATAGGTAAGGATTGGTAATATGCATGTATTGTATACTTTCCTTTTCATTGCAATATTATATTGGTTGCTTTTTAACACTTCCTTGAGGGACCAAAATCTCTTCCAGGCATTGGCTACCCGTCTATCAATCTCTGAATCCATTTGGTTGTTGAAGGCGATAAGTTGGCCTAAGTATACATAGGAATTCACATATTCTATTTCCTCCTCATCTACTGAGATACTTATTTGGGATCTGTTTGTTAATAACTTTGTCTTTGTTTTGTTTATTGTTAATCCCACCTTTTTGCTTCCACATGATAAATCTTGGAGCATGCCTTTAAGGCTTTCCGGGTTATCTGTTATAAGTATTATGTCGTCTGCAAATCTTAAATGATTTAACTGTGTTCCATTTATGTTAATCCCTATGTTGTCCCATTCCATCTTCCTGATTACTTCCTCAAGCACGGATGAAAAAAGTTTTGGTGAGAGTGGGTCTCCCTGTCTCACTCCCCTGTGTATTGGAAAAATTTCCCCCTCTGCTTCTAGTTTGACTCGTGCTTTGCTGTTTGAGTACACATTTTTTATTATTCTTATATATTTATTTTCTATTCCTTGTTTTTTCAGGGCTTCCCAAATGCACTGATGTTCCAGGTAGTCAAATGCTTTGTTATAATCCACAAATGCCATGTATAATGGATAATCGTATTCTTGACATTTTTCAATGAGCTGTTTTACCACATGTATGTGGTCAATTGTTGCAAATCCCGATCGGAACCCCGCCTGTTCTCTCGATTGTTGTTCTTCAAGTTTTTTGGTGATGCGTTTCAATATTATTTTTGAGAACACCTTGTATATGTTGGACATGAGACTTATTGGGCGATAGTTTCCTACTTCTGATCTATCTCCTTTCTTAAAGATGAGTATTATAGTGCTTATTGTCCACTGTGAAGGTATGGATTCTGTATTTAGGATAATATTAAACAAGTTAGTAAGTTTTTTTGTTGTTTCTGGCAATGTAGCTTTCATCATCTCATTGGTTATATGATCAGGTCCAGGAGCTTTATCATTTTTCTGTGTTTCTATGGCATGCTGAACTTCCCTTTCAAGAATCGGAGGGATTTCTTCTGTTTTGTCTTCAAGGTTTATGTTGAATTTTAAGGTGTTTTCGGTAGAGTATAATCTCCGATAATAGTCTGTCGCTATCTTTAAAATTGGCTGTCTTCTTGTTTCTTCCTTGTTGTTTTTGCTTCTCATTTTCGGGACCCATAGCGTTGTTTCTTTTAATTCTCTAAGTGCTTTATTGATACCTCCTGTCTTAGTAATGTGTTTTTGGATACATTTAATTCTTTTATTTGACTTATCTTCTTTTATATTGCGACTTATCTCCTTACTTAGTTCAGTAATTTTTTGTAATGTTGTTTTATTTCTCCTCTTTTTAAGTAGTTCTTTCCGTTTCTGAATGAGATCTATAGTTTCCGAGCTCAGTGTATTTTTGTTTTTTATTGGTTTGTTCTTTCTATAGATATCGTTTATTTCTATGTTGTAAATTTCTTGTGTTTTGTCTATTTCCCCGGTTGTTTTGGTATTTTGAAACGGCGTATCAGTCATGTAGGTATTTTTAACCTGGTGAAAGTGTTTTCGTTGTTTCTTTTGTTGTTTGTAAAATAGTACTGCTCTGACCATACGATGGTTGCTATTGAAATTGAGATTATTTATTACGCTGACATCTTGAAACAACTTGGGCTGATTACTAGTTATAAAGTCGATTTCGTTGCGGTAAGTTCCATCCGGCGATATCCAAGTCCACTTCTTGGCTTCTCTTTTCTTGAAAACGCTATTTAGTATGGTTAAGTTATTCTCCAAAGCCAAATTTACAATTCTCTTGCCGTTCTTGCTTCTTTTTCCTATGCCATAATTTCCTATTACTGTCTCTTCACCATGCTTTTGTTTACCTATTTTCCCATTGAAGTCTCCCATGACGATAACGTTTTTATGAGCAGTTTCTAGTGTAGTCGTAAGTTGGTCGTAGAAATCGTCTTTTGTTGTTTCGTCTGCTGCTTCTGTTGGCGCGTATATCTGTACTATAGTCCACTTGTTTTTGTAGCCTTGTAGCTGTATATTTAGTAAAGCTATTCTTTCGGATATGCCTTTGAACTCTATGATTTGTTTCTTTAGATGTTTTTTAACCATAAATCCCACTCCATATTGACCCTTGGTTTCACCAATATAGTACAGAATGTAGTCGTCATACTCTTCGATGCAGTTTCCTATTCGTCTTACTTCACTCATACCAAGAATATCCCATTTAATATTACCCAAAGCTATCTCTAATTCGAGAAGTTTATCTGCCGTCCTCAATGAAAGTGTGTTTAGGGTGGCTATGTGTATGTTGTTAGGTTTCTCTTTTTCTTTAGGTATTTCATTTCCTTTTTCATTTCCGTTTGCTGAAGGGTAGTGGTCAACTTTCCCCACGGTGACCAACCGGCTTGGGGTGCATTTTTCAGTTGCTATATGTGTACTTTTGGTATTAATTGGTTTAAGTTGATTTCGAGTACCGGTGGTCGTTACAGGTTTTTTGGAACCTCTGACATTGAAGCGGATCTTCCTCGTTCAACATAATTAAGTATATTAGGTTTTAGGGTTTCTTTTCCCTTGGCTGATGTATAAGCTGGATTGCCTTTTAAGTCGATTTTTTTCTGGGGTGCCGAATTAGGTGAATCATGGCCTTCTCTTTTTCTTTTTTCTCTGTGTATTCCTGATGATTTCTTTACTATTAATTTGTCATGTTTTAGAAAAGCTATGTTTCCTTTCTTTCTTTCCTCTTCCACTTGGGCTTGTAATTGCTTGCGCTTTTCTAAGACTTCTTTAGAATAATCTTCTTTTACATATTAAACTCTTATCTTCCACTATATACCTTTTTTTTATACACCACAAGTTAGCCCTTGATGGCATCTCACCTGATGGTAAGTGATGATGCGGGCTAACCTGTTAAGAGTACAGTAAACCCATACTCCTAATTGGTTTCTACATAACATCGTGCCAAAACGCTAAATCGTTTAGTGACACTTCTTTGTCGATAGAGTGGTAACTAGCTAGCCAAGGCAGAAGGTTTTTTTAAAAAAACAGAACCAATTGTTCCAACAGAACATTTGTAATATAAAAATCAGCAAAGATGACGACGAAACTTGAAAAACTAAGGTTGACTGTGATATGAATGCTGATTATAGACCTCCTCTCATAGGACCCTTCCTTTGAGAGAATTAATACCCATTTACCCAATAACCCATTGCCGGCTCACTACAGGCAGGTTCACTGCTTCAATGATAGATTATTATCCAATGTAAATGATAATACACAGTAATGGCCACTCAAACATGCTCCAGAGGCACAGAAGAGGACAGTGACGATTTTCATAATCTACTCTCAATGTACAGGACGCTGAAGAATTTGTAACAGTAGTACGTCTCACCTGGTATCCCAGATCATCAATTTCTGATCGTCAGCAACCGATCCAAACAGGGATTCGTGCAGTAAGTGCCACGCCACGTCTTCCACCACAGCAGTATGGCCCGTGAATACTGATTTGGCCTCGATCACACGACCTTCTTTAGGAGTCGCGTTGATGTCCCACAAGCAGATTGTATGATCATCACTGAAATAAAAATTACATTGATTACAGCAACATAATTTACCATAATTATGAATGGAAGCGGTGATAGCCTAGTGGTTAGGGCGTCAGCCTATGAATCAGAGGTCGGCGGTTCGAATCCGGGCACGCACCTCTAACTTTTCAGAATTATGTGCGTTTTTAAAAAATTAAAATATCACTTGCTTCAACGGTGAAGGAAAACATCGTGAGGAAACCTGCACGCCTGAGAGTTCTCCATAATGTTCTCAAAGGCGTGTAAAGTCTGCCAATCCGCACATGGCCAGCGTGGTGGACTATGGCCAGACGCTTCTCATATTGAGAGAAGACCCGTGCTCTGTAGTGAGCCGGTAATGGGTTAATCATGATGATGCTGATGAAAAATAACAATTAATGGCTTACCTAGCTGATAGAAGATAACCATTCAAATTAGGATTCCATGACAAGCCATAGCCTTCTTTTTGGTGTCCGCGCAATCTGCATAAGACAATGAAACATAACCATTATTATTATGAAAAATAAACAAAAATATATTGAGTATATTACATAAAGATTTTATTTAATATATAAATAATTATTTTCTGGTGGGAGGCTTCGGCCGTGGCTAGTTACCCCCCTACCGAAAAGGACGTGTCGTCAGGCGATTTAGCGTTCCAGCAGGATGTCGCGTAGAAACTAATTGGGAACGTGGGTTCACCATACCCCTAACAAGTTAGCCTGCTACCATCTTAGACTGCATCATCACTTTCCATCAGGTGAGATTGCCGTCAAGGGCGTAACTTGTAGTGGAGAAAAAAAAAAGATTTAATTACATGAAACTTATTGATGTTAAGTTTTCTAAATGATTTGTTGAACTTTTGCGTCCAATTACTATGCTATATTCAAGGTTTATGTTTCATCAAAGTTTGCAATAACTCTTTGTAATTCTGTAATTTTGTAATTTATGCTTTTATTGAAATTGTCAAGAACTTGAGGGCCAATACAAACATGTGAAATAAAAACTTAGTGCAAATGTTAAACCTCAACTTCAGTTTTGTCAATAGTGAAATTGCATTAATAAGATGAGCTGTACTTGACCAAGTTTAGGTTAAATAATGAGATGCACATTCGAATTAATATGATTGCTCAAAGTTTATAATATGTATGTCCTTAAATTTGTCTAGCTTTACAATAAAATACAAATAAAAATGTTTCCAAAGTACAAAAACTAATAATTTACCTGAGATCTGGAGTGCATTCTCCGGAGGGTTCAGGTTTGGAGGGATGTTTAGTGTAATCAAATACCAGCACATCTGAGGAGGGCGTCTTGGTGGCGATTACGCATGGATTCTGGGGCATGTAGCGTGCGCGGTTCACTTCACCCTCGTGGTTTATTTTTATCTCTATATCTATTTTGCCAGAAACGGAGCCAAAACCACCAAATTCTACAAATAATGACATTTATATCAGGAACATTTAGCGCTGCAAGAGTATGGTAGGATGAAAATCATAGTTTCACCAGTTCAAATCATTTGATTGCACTGTTTAAGCAACACTAACCTAAGCTCTTAGTAGCCTGTGTGTTAAGAAAAATTCAAAGAAAGTAAATACTTTATGTATGTTTTTTTTTAAATTACATTTATAGTCAAAATCAAAATAATTTTTATTCAAATTGTCTTCAAATTCAAAGGCGCTTCTGACGCGTCAATAATTTACATAGTAGTTATTTCATGGTGATAACTATATTCGTAAACTTAAAACTAAAGCTATGAGGGTTCCAAACGCACCCCTGTCTAAAAAGAAGCCCACAACAAACTTAGCCAGGGTTTTTTTTCGTTATCACCATCTCACATAATGAATAATAAACTATAGTACCTATAGTTTATTATTCATTATGTGTGTGTCATTTTTAAAACTTGCTACACTAAAAAGTAACAAGAAGACAGTTTGAACTATAAGACCGGGAAAAATGTATTCTAGATAGAAATTAGTGATGTCCCAACAGTGAAATGTTATTCACACATTTAATAAGTTATTTAGTTTCTATTTTACAGCCTGGTGAACAATGACAAGTTTCGTTTCAATAGTAATTTACTTATATGCATTTCAAATAAAGTGCAAAATTTTACACTATCTCATGTATAAAGCACTCTCTTTCTACATACATCATCATGATCAACCCATTACCGGCTAACTACAAAGCACAGGTCTCCTCTCAATATGAGAAGGGTTTGACCATAGTCCACCAGGGTGGCCATGTGCGGATTGGCAGATTTTACATGCCTTAGAGAACATTATGGGGAACTCTCAGGCGTGCAGGTTTCCTCACGATGTTTTCCTTCACCGTTGAAGCAAGTGATATTCTAATTGTTTAATAATGCACATAACTCCGAAAAGTTAGAGGTACGTGCCCGGATTCGAACCGCCAACCTCTGATTAGGAGTCTGACACTTTAACCACTAGGCTATCACCGCTTCATACATACATAGCATAAATCTGGAGTGCAGTTCTGTCTTTTTCCCCTCCATCTAAATGATATAAGTTACAACTCACAACACTATCAAATGACCAATTAAGTAACTTATCCAAAAGTTGTGAGTTTTGTTTATCTTTAAATGGATTGTATATTTGACTTATGGCAAATATTTTATGGAGATGACAACTAGCCACTAGATAGCAACTTTCAGAAAAGTTTGTTAATCACACCCACCTAAGCAAAGTAGGGTTAACAGGATGTGCAGGATTACAGCCAAATTCTATTCCCTATAGAAAAGAAAATTCAATTTGTTAATTTTACGTACCACCCTTATCATTATCATAATGACTTGCATCAAATTGTGCATCTTCATTTGGAAGTTGGACGCTGGCAATTAGAAGGTGATTTTGTTCATCAGATGTGTGTGTGCCCAAAATAAGTCTGCAAAAAATTAACATTAAAATAATTTATTTACTTATTCATTATGTATATGATGATTTTAGAAGTATACTATAATGTTAGTTTAATATTTCAATTTTAAATCCAGCTATGGTTTTGTATAATATAAATGAAAGGATCACTGTTCTCTCATTATTAAACAAATATTTATAGGCTGCAAAATATTTGGATAAAATTTTATTGATGGTTCAATTATTTATTTTCTTACAGACAAATATTATAACTTAGGTGTCCAATTTTAAAAATTCATCTTTTCATCCACTAAATTTTGTATCAACCTGTTTTCCAACCAGTACCAGTTTCATTGGCATCATATTTGTTATGAAGTATACCTATTTAGGTTTACAAATAAAATTTTGGCATTGGTAACAAATATGTCTATTGGAACCGTTTTAAGTGTAGAACCTCTATATTCTTGTCTCCAATTAGAGAGGAGGTCTGTGCATTGCATGATAGTTGGAGACTTATAAGGTTACGCCAGATTTTGCTGAACTGACAAAAACAGATAACCCAACGTTTTGATTCAATAACTTATCACATTAAAGAACACATCTCAATTTATTTAAAAGCATGCTGATTGCTAACACACTATTGAATAACTAAAGGTATATTGTACACACTTTAGCTTTTACTCATAGAGTTGTCCATTTATAAGGTCAATATATGATGGCCGTTATCTTATTCTATTAATGAAATGTATTTTTACTAACTTTACTAATAAGTAAAATATTTCTCCACACATTTGTGCTACAATTATCTTTTTACACAGGTTTTTACCTTACTACTACTTACTAGTTTGTGAATATCATAATATGTAGATGCATGAATATAATTTAGTTCAGTTAAATATTTCTTGATCTTTAGAGGGAGTTGTCACTAATAACTCAGTTTATACTCGTTAATTTTTTGTAATACTTCGTGAAGTATCAAAGCAATTAACATTTAGTAATTATTTGTAAGTACTGAAGTTTTAAGATAACAAAGGCTTCACCACATGACTCTTAAAAGTAAAACTGTTTTCGTCATTCATTTCTTCACCTGTGGACAGAGTAGTCTTTTCCTTCGGGTCTAGTTACATCTGGAAGCCACTGTGCGGTTAGAGAAGGCCACTCCAGTGCGTGTGTCATTACCAGGTCATACAAGAATGGGGTATTCTTCTTCCAAATTTTATACTCTTCGTTTATAACTCTCTCTTCAACCGCATCGTCAAAGGTTTCTGCGACAGTAAAAGACACAATTAGATGTTTTAAAAGAAGATTTGGTTCTCCTAATAACCAAAAAAAAATAAAAACCAGCCGTCAGGAACCAGTTCACAAGAGCGTTATTCTTTAATAAATTTGTAGAAATATAGAAATATCTTTACCGCCGTCTCCTTTATCACCCATATTAACGTTGTTTGCGAACTTTAGTTCGCAATTTTAAAGTAAATTTATTACAAAAATCTAACCGGCCCCGTAAAGGCGCCAAACAACAACCCTTTGCTAGCGTTACATTAGTATTGCCAGTTGGAAAATTAAGTATATACTGTAATGTTTTCCGTGGTGTATTGTGTATACTATATATCCTTCTCGTGTCAAATTGAAAATAATGATTGCTAAGCAGTGTATATTCTAGTATTTATGCAGAGCTAAAACTAAACAAGAGTGCCTCGATGACGGCTCAAAAAAATTGGTCCGTCAGGGAGATTAATAGCTCGGACTTGAAAACGTGACGGACGTGTAATTCGAAAAGTTGTAATTTTATGATAGCAGAGTTGAATTTTGGTGAACCTTTCCATGTCTATTACCTAAAAAATATTATATAATTATTCCCAAAATCCAAATCCCCTACAGATACGTCTCCGTTTTATGTAATATAAGATAAGACTAGCAATGGTGAACTATATTATAAATAATGATGTACTTCTTAATCATCGACATTAATAATGAATGATCTTTTGCGCTCGTTTATCCGCATAAACTAATCGCATGCATCTGCTTACCTGTACTTTTGTTATGAATGCGATTGTAGTTGCGGGAAATATTGACAATCTTCCACCAATTAGTGGAAATTACATTTACATACATATATATAAAGATATTATTATTAGTCTCATTCCTTTATTGTATTTAACGTCATTAATTTTTTTTATAAAGTTTACAAAATTATAAAACTAACATTATTAAAAATTATATACAAATGATTTCACTTGTCGCGGGGTAATCCCCATGCAACCTAGGAAGTTTACGCAAATAATATAATAATAATCATACAGTAACAAATTATATAATAAAACCATGTATTTTTCAGGAATAAACAGTAGCCTATTTTGCAAATTTTTCCTGCCTAAACTGACCTCCCTGGCTGTGGCTGAACGATGGCCTTATTAGTGCGAGGTCCCAGGTTCGATGTCGGGCAGAGGCGGTTTGGGTTTTTTTTTTCATTTTATCTATTCTAGTTTGATCTCAGTCAACGCGTTACGGTAGAGTTCGGCGTAAATTCTTCCATCAAAAGGGATGCAATTCCTATAATAATCGAAGATTATAGTAGCCAGTGGATCGCGATTGTCGGAATCACTTCCAGGTCATTTGCCCCCCGTTTGCCTTGTGATTAGTGCATGTGTTACTGTCAACAACATAGAGAATATAATTAATGAATCAGTAATCACTGTGAAGCCTTTGAGAACATTTTGGAGGACTCTGTTATAGCTATTTTTGTTTTCTCTAAGTTGGATCGTACAATCAGTATTTTTTTATAGAACTATGAGCAAAAGGTTTAAAGTTAGATATTATGTCGGATATAAATATTTCCCATTATATATACTCATATTTTTGTTATAACAGGACCAGTCAAGTTCCAAGATTCTCTTCAGGCGCTTTAGACAGTCTGGAACAGGGAGCCGACTGATTTGGATGCTGTTTTAGCTGCAGTTTTTAGTTTATACTAGAATGTTGGATTTCCTTCTTCAGCCAGTATCTATTTAATTCCTTAAAACCCACGAAATTCCTGAAAATTATCTGGGATCCTTATCCTGGGATCGAATAACTGTCATGGTGTTTTGCAAGTGAATAAGTACTATTTGACTTTACTAACTTTTGACTTGTCTTCCGCCTACCTAGATATCGTGAAACCGAGGATGCAGATAGTAGAAACTTCTTATCACAGTGAACAGGAACTGCTTTAGTTACTGCAAAAGACCAACATATCTCCCAAGACTTAAAATTCTAACGGAAAACATAATATGTTACCATTGTGTCAAAATTTAAACAAGGAGCGTTTGATTTTAATACCACACTTACAAAGTATGTGTGACAAAGAAGCGCCGCGTAGTTTTATAGATATGTTTCGAACACTTTTCTATGTGAAATTAATACATTATTGTTAGTGTCTTAATTCCAGTTAGGCTATAAAACCATGTATCCAGGGCTTATATAAATATTCAAAAAAGTCGTTTTCTGTGGTCTTATCGCTTCTAAGATTGTCATTATCAATTTCACATCTGTCAAAAAAACTAATATGGCTGAGGCAGCATCAGCACGCCGAGAAGCACGAAGAAAAAAAATACTTGAGAATTCCCATAACAGACTACAAATTATATCTGGGAAAAGTATTAACGAAATTTGTAAAGGTATGTTTCTTAATATGCTTTTCTATTGAATTCTTTTATCTTAATAATGAACACTACTAAGATTAACATCACTTATTTCAGAGTCTTCCATTAGCACACCAATACTTAGCAACCCCGCTGAAAATTTAGTTCCAAAAGAGAGTAGCAGTGACATTGAACGTTTACTAAGCAACGGTATGATAAATGCCGGTGAAGAAACATTTAGTTTTCAGCCAACAAACCATGAAAGTATCGCTTTAGGCGACGGTGATGTCTCGGCATCAAGCCATGACGTTGAAGCTTTTGTTACTCAAAATTCTACGTCACCTACACCTGACTCAAGGCCTGATCAGGATGAACTGACTGTTTGGGAAATGTTGACAGTATATAGTGATTACAAATATGACACTGTATTATTGTCATGGTTTTTCCAACTGCTACACTATTTATCTATACTGACAGTGGAAGGAGGGTACTTTTTTCTTCCGCTTTTCTTGTATGTTATGGCAAGGAACTTCTTGTCTCCAAAGCAGCACAATTCTAATATTGCTAATGTTCTGTTATTACTAAACGGAATGTCCCCAGGCAGGGCACAGAAAATTATGTCCATTACACAATATGTTAGTGATTTTTTCCAAGATGCGTGCATCTATTTATTTACAACCATTTGTTTACAATCTCTATTTCAAACTATAGAAGACAGTTTTTAGTCAGTTTATAAAATTCTTAAGAGCATTTCAATGACTGAGCATTTTCTAATTTAGCATGCTAGAGTTATTTGGAATGTAGGCACGTTTTGATTGCTTGTGCCCTTAATACTTAAGTGAGATGTGACAAGTGCGAGTATTGGTCACATATTGCCATTCTAGTTTTAAATTTGTATGTTTTGTACATAATGAGATAATTTTTGTAATAAATTCTATTTAAAATACTCTGTCAACCATCTAAATGTTATCAATATTATTCTCTTTAGTAATGATAATAATAAGTGCTGTGATCTAAAAGTTTTCCATTAAAATTACATAGGTGATTAATTTTCCATTCTACATTTATCAACTTGTCACAATTAAATTCATGTTTTAGACTAATTTTATAGTATTATCAGCCCATACAGTCGCAATGCTGGGCAAAGGCCTCTCTTTCTTCCTTCCATTTGTCTCTATCTAGGGATATTTGGGGCCAAGCTGATGTATAGGCATCAAGTTCTTCACGCCAATGACGCCTCGGTCTGCCTCAACGTCTTTGTTTTTTGGTGGCACCCAATGTTTAGCAGCCTTTGCCCAAAGTTCGTCCGATTTTATATTGCCTAAGTTTAATTTCTTTAACTTTTGTTTGTTGACTTTTTAAATTGGAGTTAGGATAGTGTATTTCGCTACTTTATTGAGGACCTATATAGAAAATGCATAAACTGCATTTGTGAATTTCATTCCAGCCATCTCTAAGATGTATTTGACATGACAGCTTCCATATGACAGTCAAAATGCTAAATCTGTGTGTATTGCAAGTAGTAAGTTAGCCAATCATATCAGGGAGCTAAGTAAGTTATAGCTATTATGATTCAGAAGGTGGTAACGGACATTAGTATTATTTCATGCATAAATATATAAGATCAGTGTGAAAAATTCTATGTCTAGTGTGTATTTTGTGAAATAATAAAAATTGTTTACACAAAAAACTTGGAAACACAATAAAGTTTACATTGACAATTCTTTTTAAATTTTTCAATTAGTACAATATTGGCATTGAAGGACCATCGTGATATATTTGTAATAGCTGACTTATTCCTAAATGGCTTGCTAGATAGTGGTCAGATTTATTTTTCAATTGAACTCAACAACTCCATTGTTGAAATTGACATTTCATAATAGCCAATAGAATGAAGACATTTTTGATTTTGACTCAATCTGACAAATATTAAGGCAATTAATTCTTGAATAAATATTTTCCAATTTACATTTACAAAGTGTTTATCTCGTTTTGTAAATGTATTAACCCATACCTCACTCAGTAAAACACAGCTGTATACACTTTAGACCCTTTGGGGCTGGTGATAATATTACTTACACAAACATGTATTGAATACGCATATTGTGGCAGTTTGTGACTGAAAGTGTTTAAAAAAAATTGTAACATAATTTGTAATGGACTTTTGGAGCTTCCTTTGCTAAAAAATTGACTCTTTGTTACACACTTGTTATGTTTACAGAACATGTACATAAATCATATTTATAAGGGTGGGTTTTAAACTGTAAATGTGCTGCAAAATAGGAGACAGGATGGACCCTTATATTGAGAATTTTATAAGTTTATTTGTAAGAAATTCTAAGTGGTCTTGTCTTTTTGTCTGGTGTTTATGAATATGTAAAACTCATTAAAAATAATTACAGCAGAAATTTAAGCTGGCAGCAAACCAAAGATGATTGTTTTATCTATAATTTATTATTTTTATATGTATTTACCTAATTCAACATTATGATGTACTTTATTTTGTATTTTTTTTTAACTTCTTATAGAATTTGCTGCATAGCAAATCCATCTTAAACACCAGCTCAATTTCTGTTGTAATATAATTAAATGAAATGGGTAGTCATAAAGTTTTATTATTATATTTATAACATAACTTTGAATAAAAAATGGTTCTAATGATATTCCTTTTAGAGTTTTATTATGTCCTACATTTGTGAGTTGTAATAAAAAATATGTTTTTACAACTTGTCCAGCTCAGTTCTTAAACTTGCATGCCATTCTAGACGTTGACCGTTGAGACTGAATAATCAAAGCAGTTGAGACAGGAGCCTGGAAAAATTGAAATATATTTGTTAAAAATCTGTAACGTCGCACATACTTAAAATAAAAAGCATTATCCTAAAGAATGTCACCCACATACAATATTTGCGACTAGAGTCCAATTTGTGCTTGCCAAGTTGTGTTCATTTTGTATAAAGAAGAGGAGCAGTTGACAACTCATGGGAAAAGTTACTGAATAGGCCTGAAGATTTCTATTATATATTATCATATACCTGCATACTCTGGTCAAAAACCCACTGTGCAAGCAATGTGCCCTGTATGTAACCGTCTTCAAAAAGCGTGGGTAAAACTCAAAAAATAGCTTTCTTATTTTTAGTTTAGTTTTAATGGTTCATACAAATCTCAAAACTAATATTAGATTACAACAATTTAAAATAGTTTAACAAATAAGAAAATAAAGCAGTCAGTATTCAATTAATATAAAATGCTTTGTCCTGACTGATTGACAGACTACCTACGTCCCAAACTTTGAAACTACCAACGTTGAAATTTTGAGCTAATGTTCTAGGTACTTACTTAGAATTCCTGTAACATGTTTTTTTTTATTTCAACTAAAAGTTAGCCCTCTTAGGTGGTAGACGGGCAGCATTAGACAACTACATTGCATGCATAGACAGAGAGATATTTAATCACTGTAAGTCTATTTTTGTTTTCCTTTTCTATCCTACCATCTTTATGCATTAAGCTAAGCACTTATCATCTTTATGCATTAAGCTTAGTTTAACTGAAATATATTGATCGAAATCCCCTGCTTATACAGTATACAGGATTGAGTGCCTTTCTTGAAGTTATTTTTTTATTTTAAAGATCGTTCTTTATTTAATTTATACCTCCAAAAAAGAATTTCAGTTGATTGAGATGATAATTTGCAGTACACATTTATCTCATATGGCAATGCTTGGTAACTGAGTCACATATGTAATTTATTAATCATTGTATTTCAATTATTTTTAATGCACTTACATATGAGTATAAAATTGCATAAATAAACATTGTGTGAATGAATATATGTATGTTTTTTTTTTATGTAAATGTATCTCAAAATATTGCCTAATAATACCATATTGGACATATGTATTTGGTAACAGTTGCAAGTACCTGTAATATGACCATGTACAGGTACATGGTCATATTATAGGTACATTTATCTAGGCTGTATATGTCATATAAGGATATGAGTATGACACATGGATGTATATATCTATAAAATATACTACATAAATCTAATAAAAAATAATAATCTTAGATGAATAAAATAAAACCAAAATAATGATTAAGTATAAGTTTTATGAACAGAAAATACATAGTGAAAATGCTTTGTACTTACATCAAAGGAATTACCTATGTAAACATTACATATAATATTAGAAACTAAAATCTAAAAATTAAAGAAGCTTTTAATACTACTCATTATTGTCTTACTCTTTTTTTTATCTTGAGATTTTTTTTTGAACTCATTTTGATTCTGTTCAGGTGTTTTAACTTCTAGTAAGTTTTCTTGTAAAACATTTAGTTTTTCTTCAGGTATATTTAAATGTTGTGAATTCTTTGTAGACCTATTTTTGTTTTCTTCTAGTATTTTTACACCATGTGAGTTTTCTTTAGACTCATTTTGACTTCTGTCAAATATATTCTTTTCACCCGTGCTCTGACATTCTTCTGCCACTAAGGAGTGTCTTTTACTATAAGTTTCATTTTCAGTGACTGGTTTGGAATACTTGGTTGGATTATTCAAACTAGGTGACTCCTTAACAGTACTTTGTACAGTATATTTACTATCCTTATTACTATGTTCTAGTTTTAATGTGGCAGTTTCAAAGTCAGAGCACCCGAGTTCCTATTGTGATTTCTTATTCACCTTTGATTTAGGTGTTTTCTGTCGCAATGTTTTTTGCTGGACAAGATCTGATCGCCCGATTGACACCATTTTCATTTCCCATGCTTCCAATTCTTTCCTGTGGACAATATAATATATTCTTATTTTATATATTATTAATAATTGCAGTCCAATCAACCTATAGTCTACTCTGATATTAAAATAGGTTTCTTTTTAAATGGCTAAATTCATTCCCGCATCTCCTAAGTAAATTGGTTAATTGGCTATTGGTACCTTCTCTGCCAAAATCCTAATATATAATTAGTACTTGTGATTGAAATGATTATGGCTGGGTATGTTTTAACATACAAAATCTAGCAGAAAGTGTTCAGTTTTGTCTTTGATGGTGTATAAATGTATCAACTTATTTAAAATAAGATATTCTACCTCTTTTATTGGATATCAAATATAAACACATTGTGGAAGCAAGTTTTGAGTATAAAGGTAAAAATAGTTATTACAGATACATACTAGAGCAAGGGATGAAGAAGCTTCCATAAATGTTGCTCTAATATACTCTTCTTAATGATAATAATAGATTTTTGTGATTGTGCTGCCTATTCCGATCACTGATTGTAGTATGATGTTATATATAATGGCAAAAAAAAAACATTCAAATTAAGCACTGTGTCACCAACCAAGGTACTCACACTTAAAACACCTTTTTTTGTGTTGCTGTTTAAACATAAGCTTCTACTCTCAGTAATTTTACTTACTTGTATTTATTCATAAGATCTTGGGCCTGTTTCTCATACTTGAGCCGTTCAGTCTCAGTTAGTTTTAACCATTCTGTTTTAACTGTCTCTTGGTACTCTTTAAGTTGTTTCCCTTTGAAAGTATCTTTTCTTGATTGGGTGAACAATAAATATGAAGACATGGGTTTCTTTGGTCTCGCCAGTTCTTTATATTCCTGAAAATATTTCATAATAGTGTTAAATACATAGGTATAAAATTTTACTTTTTCAAACTATGTTTTATCAAAATTAGTGCAGTGGTTCAGCCAAACATACAAACGGATGTATAAGAAAACACACATTATCTTAATATTTCATAAGAGACTGTCTGGATACTTTGTTCTCTTAACTCTCATTTAAAAATGGAATATAAGTCACTTTCTTCATCAATTTTTAAATATATTTATTTCCTTTAATAATGATAACTAAGCAGAACAGGCTGATTTGGAGTAGAATTTTAAAATTTAGTGATTTGTTAGATATATGAGAAAATGTTTTTTCATCTTGTCAATCCAAAGATTGTTTGTCAATAAAAATAAAATACCAAAGTTGAAATCAGCTAAAATACCCAATGTAACACCAATATAATATATTATTAGAGTAGATGAAATGTGAAGAAATGGTGACTCCTGTAGATCTACTAGAGCCAGACTTCACCAATAAATTTTAGATTTATCACATTATCCAATCACACAGGTTGAATGATTCTCTTTTGAGGAGGGTTCAAGGTAAAGAAAGGTGTATTACTAGACAGGATTACCATTTTATGGTTTTATATTTAACTTCAGCTCTGGCTCTTAAGAAAACTTTCTAAATAAGTTACAATACATGTTTTCTATACATAATATATGAGCATCTGTACAAATTAATGCTCTCATACTGGATTAATTTGTACAGAAGAACAATAAACTGTTTGTCCGCTGATTAGGGTCCTTATTCATGAGCTAGAATATGTGTCATAGAACTAAGTGTCAACAGAAGAATGGAACCCTTACTGCTTTCAATTTTCGTTTTTCCTTGGCAGCACTCATCTCTTCTTTTACACGTTTAATATCTTCTTTCTGCTCATCAGTAAGTGATGACATGAATATTTCTTTTATCTTTCTGTAGTCCTCCATGTCTTTTTCATATTCCTTATTCATTTGTGACTTTGTCTAAAAAATTAATACTTGTAAGTTGTAGTGTGGTTATTCTTCTAAGACATCTGTGTACAGTGGCAGTCATTAAAACAGTGATGATGATGATGATGAAGATAATGGAGCAGTGGAAGCATTACTGTGCCTGTAAGCCTTAGGTTCTAGAATGAGTCTTTTAAACTAAAAGACTAGGTTGATATCGCTAACATGTGATCATAATTATGGAAATGATGAAGTTATAAAATCTCAGTTCTTTAGTCACTTTTAGTGCATACGCTACCCCAGGCCTCCAGAGAAATGGAAATATAGCTATTTATTGGCTGGGCATTGTTAGAACACATATTTACAGACTTTTTAAGTGTACAATATGTGATAGAATATTTCATTTTGCATAAGAACATTGGTGCAATAATATTATAAGTTACAGTTAATATTTTTAAACCCTAAAGGTAACTTTCAATGAAAAATATCAACTTGACACACTTACCTTGTAAGGGGGTCGTTATATTGGTAATCATTATAAATTTTAATATTACAATTGAAATCTTAAAAAATATTTTCATCTGGTTTTGTAGTTATATTTAACTCGTAATATACTTACTTATCTTATTATAATTAAAGAAAACTGTGTATAATGAAGAGAAAAGATCTACCTCAGTGTCTAATTGCTGCCAATGTTTAGAACTCCATGCTATTGCTTCTTTAGAGCTAATACCAGGGTTCTTAGCTAGTAAAGCAGGTCTCATCTGTGTCATAAACTTAAAAAATGGTGTCAATGGTCTTTTTGGTTTTTCTATACCAAGCTTTTCCTCTGCAGATTTTTTTGTGTAAGTACATATTTGTATTGGGTTAAGCCAATTTGTCCTGTAATAGATTGGGTTAAAGTATAATCCGATATCCTATATTATTATATTTATAATTATTTTGTAAATGTGAAAGTTACTCAATCACGCAATAACGGCTAAACAGATTTGGATGAAATTTGGCATGCATGTAGCCTTTGACATGGAAAAGAACATAGGCCACCTTTTATCCCGATTCATTAAGTAGTTCCCGAGGGAAAATTGAAAATTGTTTACGAGCTAAGCCGCGGGCAGACAGCTTTGAAATTTTAATGCATGTCACCTATCCTTTGGAAAAGTTCTCAAATAGTTCCTGAGGGAAGATTAAAAATTGTTAACGAGCGAAGCTTTAGACCCAATTCTGAAGTCGCGGGCAGAAGCTAGTTTAAAATAAAATAAGTTAGCTTGGGAATCTATTTATCTGTAGTATCGATTCAATTAAGTAAAATTATATGTGAATTAAATTCGAGTAACGAGACGTTTACTAAATAAGTAAATGAATATTCATGTAGTGTTACTTTTAATTAAAATAAATCCTGTGTATGGTACATAAATAAACATACGCGGGCGTCATAACCTCAATCTTACCTTCCAAAGAGAATGCTTTTAAAGTTTCCTGATATACAGCTGCTCAGCCTAAAAATGTTGTTTAATGCTGACATTTTTTTATTGAGAACAGAATCTTTCCTTCATTAATTAAGAGAATTTGTCATGAAATTTTAAATCATCTCCGGCTTTAAATACTTTGAAATGTCAGCTTGACAGTTGCGTCTTGTGGGATTGTTTACCACAGTTCACAAAAAATTTTGAAGTTTGAATAGGTAACTATAGGTCTACCAGGATCTGATGGCAAAAAAAAAGCTTAAAAAAAGCGTTTTTCATATAGCAACAAAAAAAAATATGTCATCTGTCAACTGAAATTTCGAGGAATTGTTTTTGGTTTGGCTTCAAATTTTCTTTATAAAGTGGTAAAAATGTCGAAGAAACCTCTTCGATTGCAAGCAAGAAATATTGTTTTCAATGTTCATCAAAGAATACTTGATGAACAAGGTGCAGAACAAACACAATCATCGATATTAAGCCATGTGCAAGCGTTGACTGGTTAGTAGGCTTGACACGTCTTGATACTTTGGTTTATTGCATTTTTCGTGTGTATTATATTATGTATACTAAACTTTGGTTTATTTCAGGGGTTTCTAGTACTACCATAAGACGAATTATTGCTGAAGGCAGATCTAACAGAGACGTATTTAGTACGCCCGGTAAAAAGAGGAAAGGCGGCAAAAAATAAATAAAAGATAAATGAGTTTTACATTGTACGAAAAGAAATACCTATTGTCATTAAATTGCTACAAATTCGACTATAATTGGCGTAAATGTAAATTACTGGAAGCAGTGAAAAATCATAAGTCTGAACCTAAATATCAGATTGATGAGATTTTAAAATCACACGGTCACGAAGTCTTGAGGCTCCCACCATATCATTGTACGTTAAACCCCATAGAATTAATCTGGGGAATAATGAAACAAAAAGTTGCGACTAAAAACGTCAAAAGACATGCAAGTGATATTAAATCGGTAACAGAAGAAGCTTTCTCTCAAATAGGGATCGATGAATGGTGAAAATCTTGTGAACATATAATAAAAATTGAAAATCAGTTCATAGAACAAGATTGATTAATTGAGATGCAGGAAGAAAGGTTTATCATAAACACTGCGTCTTCCTCGTCTTCTTCTTCCGATGAAAACTTTTTTTATGGATGTGCAGTATTTGGAAACATTTTCAAGTTCTGATAGCCTATAATTAATTAATAAACTCATGAACAGAGTAATTGGAGTTTTCATCTAAATTTCGAACCCCACATTCGCCACTGTAAGGTTTTAAAAAAATATCCTTGATCATTGGATAAATTTTTATATTTGCATGTGCACACACAATCAGCCGCTATAAGTAAAAAAAAGTATCAAAACGTTTTAATCCAATTTCCCTAGTATTGCTAGCGTCAATTTCTTTTTTTCCTTTTTGCCATCAGATCCTGGTAGACCTATATTATGCCGATCACCATAGACTAGTAAAAATATCATAAATCAACCATAAATTATCTGATCACATATAAGATACTAGCTATCTCCTATGGTTGTTATGTGATACTTTCAGAATACTTTTTAGAAATGCAATAAAGGACTTGAATCCCGCCGGGCTATAAATTAATTAAGAAAACTTTGATTAAGTAGGTCTTCATCTACTTAATCTAAGTTTTTTTTAACTGAAAACAGTGAGAAGCGTAAGTTTTTAAGTAAGAATATTGAGAAAGCATCGGAAGGATCTTTTGTCTCATATAGCGTGCAGGGTTATCTTAAAAAAAGTACTGGCATTGTTCCCATTACAGTATTTCTAGAAGAAGAGTAAGGTTGACGACGTCCGTGGCGCAGTGCGTGCACTGTCGCATTATAAAATCGGAGGTCCTGGGTTTGATTCCCGGCTTGAGTCTGGTCTGATTTAGACTTCAGCCGTGGTTAGTTACCACCCTACCGACAAAGACGTGTCGCTAGGCGATTTAGCGTTCCGGCACGATGTCGCGTAGAAACCATTTAGGATCGTGGGCTTACCATACCCCTAAGAGGTAAGCCCGCTACCATCCTAGACTGCATCATCACTTACCACCAGTTGAAATAGCCGTCAAGGGCCAACTTGTAGTGTATAAAAAAATCCCCACTCCAATTAAAGTGGCCTCTAAATAATTTAGGCTAAAGAGGATGTGAGGGCTACGAAGTACAAAATATTGTTTGTATATTTATTTTAGACAATATTTATCGGTAGGGTTCTATATAACACTATTTCTATGCATTATAAACGTTGTTTTTATGGCATACTGTTTGAATTACTTATTTTTTAATATTAACTTATAACAGCTATACAAATACGTAGTGATATAAAACTACAGACAGACAGAGATTAGATTTTCACAGCAATACTTAGTGGTTACCCATCATTTGCTGCCATAAATATCTCAATGGGAGTAATATAGGGTAGGTAATCATTAAACATAAAGTTAAGGTAGTCAATAGATTGCATTATTGGAAACCTCACAGGAATTAGGAGATAATTAGGTAAGAGGGAAATTAAAAAAAAAAGACAAGTTAATATTTAATTGATATTTACATGTAATTTTTCCGTCGTAGCTACTCATACAATTACTATTTACAATGAAATTATATACATTATTTATTAATAACTATTAAGTAGATATATTTATACCCTAGTATTCTTAGTAATTAGTGTCATATCTATATACAAACGAACTTACAATAATCTTTTTTAAATATTAAAATTCAAATATTCTCTCCTAATTTATATTAATCAGTGCGTTAGGAATTATCAAAAAAGAATTTAGTACAATAAATAATAATAGGTACCTACTATTTTAAATGCATAGAGAATAATATTCCAGCTTAAGTCTTTTTAGGCAATAGATACGGCTTTACCCACAATGCCTGCAAGTGTATAGATCACAAATACTTGCACACTTGCAGCGGCTTGCAGACATTTTAGTCTCTCTATTTACAATATTTATATAGACGCGGGAATTTATAATTCGCGGCATAGATAAACCGAGATATTTTTTGTCTATGCCCAGGTAACGTTCCAGCATTTCGAAAAACCGAAAATTAAGTAAAAGTTTTTGTCTATGCCCAGATAACGTTCCTGCATTGCGAAAATTAAGTATTTATATTTAATTTATTTATTTATTGGTGTATTATAATAAATTTAAGATTTATTTTGCGAGGTTATAACGTAAGGGATTTACTTGACAAGAATTTACTATTATTCATAAATAATGGCACTTATAATCTGCATCTTTGCATATGTAGTAAATATCTTTCTTATACAGTAAAAAAGTTCTAACGACGCGACGTCAGTGTTCGTACTTACACTGGCAATAATAAATGCACATTGCATATATATGTAGGTATAGTATAAACAGTCTCTTAATATCAGGAACAACTAAAGTACCCGGTCATAGTATTGTTTCACCAGCAGAATAATGGTAATGTCTGGGTTTCCTATATGACTGTTGCTGCGGCGGTCGGTACGTAGCGTATTTTTGAGGATGTCTCGTCAACGTGTGCGGATGGGTTGCGTAACAATGCAATGTTAATGGCGTAGGCGTTGGACCTGAAGGACATTTCGCTAACGCTGGTTTTCTCGGTCCGCTTATCCTTCTCCACAATGCCTTCAACCGCGGAGTTGCAATCCACACGGCGACCATGACGCCCAGTATTTGTGATGCGAATATTCTGAACAGGAACACCCAGAACGCAGGCCGTGGCTGGGTTGAAGGTTCGGTTGATGGAACTGGTGCAGCCAACCAGTCTTCTCTAAGGATGTATTCATACACCCATGTGGCAAGTATGCACGCGGAAGGTACAGCGTATAAAGCCGCAAATGCTCCGAGCCTCAGCAAACTCTGATCCGGGTGCGAAGGCGGTGCAGAATTCAGGAGCGTTGCTGGAGCTGGTAAAGGCACTGGTTTTCTAAGCACAGCTCGGAGGCCGGAAGCGAGGAAAACGCTGCCCAGAAGCAAGCATATCGCTTCGGGAACGATGACCAATGCTAGCAATGATTTACTGGACTGATTACCCACGAAGCAGGTGCCTGCAACAAAAGAAAAAATCGTTTTAACTAAAGCGAAACGAATATAAAAGTTTATATAATATTTTGGACCACTTCCGATATTGAAAATGTACAGACGTATACCTTCAACTTGTTAGACAAAATCCTAAAAATTAATATCATAGAATTAAAGAAGAAGAAGGCAGGCAAGTTCCTACGTTGGTATTAAATAAAATAAAAAACTATGAAAAACATCTTCATGCCCAAAAATGGCGAGTGTTTAGCGGATACGGATTATTTTTCCCGAGCAGAATAACATTCCGATTTATCAATAAAGCGGCCCTCAAAGCGAACACCTACACAAACAGACTGCAAGGAAAAAAAAATCCTCCATGAATAAGGCAGTGGTTAAAAAGGACCGATTTAAAATTGAAATATGAGCGTGCGAAGAGGAAAGGTGTTGTATTTAACGGCTCGAATAATGGTCGCACATTTCTTTCGGTCGCTATAATGGAAGTGGAAATAATAATACAAAAAACGGGTTAAGCGCGAGTCGGCCCTGCGCAATTAGGTTGCGGTTTTACTTGGCCAATTAACTGTTGCTAGAACTCATACTGGATTTTGATAGACAACAACAACAACCATACTGGATTTTGATAGACAACAACAACAATCATACTGGATTTTGATAGACAACAACAACAAATGACAAACATTGTTTTCTTAATTTTTACTCTTTAAATCAGATAGTTTTAACAAATTCGTGTACATTTCTGTGTTTGAGACATCAGAATTGTATAGACAAGACTGCAGACTGATTCTGCAAAGTTTCCAACAATTTGTCAAAATAATGTTCGTTATCTATCATCATCATCATCATGATTAACCCATTGCCGGCTCACTACAGAGCGCGGGTCTCCTTTCAAAATGAGAAAGGTTTAGCCATAGTTCACCACGCTGGCCATGTTCGGATTGGCAGACTTCACACGCCTTTGAGAACATTATGGAGAACTCTCAGGCATGCAGGTTTCCTCACGATGTTTTCCTCCACCATTGAAGCATGTGATATTTTAATTGCTTAAAAACGCATACAACTCTGCATAGTTAAAGGTGCGTACCCGGGTTCAAACCCCCGACCTCTGATTTGGAGGCGGATGTCCTAACCACTAGGCTATCACAGCTTCGTTATCTATACCAAACGCGTAATTTGACTAGCGGCAATTTGATAGTCATCGTAGATACAGTATGGAGATGACAGACAGGTCGCCACATTTAGAGGAGTTACTGAATAGTGGGGCTGCAAACTACAACTCAGAGTGGATCTACGTGTACTCTGTATGGGTGCCATTGTATGAGCTTAAACTTTTAAAGTTCGATTGGGAACTCAGGAATTAACGGACTTAATTCAATAATCTTGAATATCTATACTGATGTTTGATAAAAGCGCTATACTGATGTTTGATAAAAGCGCTAGAAAAATCCATTTAACTACATTGAATTATCAGAACTTGGTGGAGAATGATTGGATAAGTTACAAATGATTATTCATCTGATTTAGTATAACTCTATATATATGTTTGTGTGGATTGTTTTGTACATCACAAAAACATCTAGCAGTTCCGAGGCTCTTGGACGAAATGTAAACTCGCGGAACAATATGGAGACGAGTTCCCTTCATCCCGTTCAAGCTACCGAACCCTAACAAAAGAACAATACTCATAGCGTGCTTGAAACTGCAATACGTCTGAGAATCGGACCGTGTGGCACTTCACTCGGGCCCACTTCAAAAGGGTTAAAAATAAAACGTGAAGAACATTTAAGGTTACACTTGAAGGGAACAACTGACAGAAATCACTAAGCCCTAAGACGTCTTATCGGTCAGCTTAAATGATTCCATTTAATCTAATAATCTAATCTGGTTTTCAAAATCTAATTTAAGTGTGTTCATCCTAAAGAATCAATAAAAAGGTATGATTTTTTAATAACCAATAAGTATTCTCGTTTTTACTCAAGCACATATTATATACATGTAATTGGTATACCTCTTTATACTTGTACATTAACCTGTTTGTACTTGGATGGTATAGTGACAAAGTGTGTTTCAGTAAGCATCAATAAGTAGTTAATTCGAATGGGTACTTATACATATATATACTGATTTTAAGTTATTAACGTTGTCGACTTAACCCATCCTTTTTATCGGTTCCTACGTGGCATTTGTCTTTGCCAGTAGGATAGTAAGTAGCCGAAGATTCCCACCAGACACAACCGGGAATCGAACCCGGGACTAACTTTTCGAAGTTTTGTGCGCTTTTCAACAATTAAAATATCACTTGCTTCAAAGGTGAAGGAAAACATCGTGAGGAAACCTGCACGCCCGAGAGTTCTCCATTATGTTTTCAAAGGAGTGTGAAGTCTGCCAATCCGCACATAGCCAGCGTGGTTGACTATGGCCAAACCCTTCTCATATTGAGAGGAGAACCGTGCTCTGTAGTGAGCCGACAATGGGTTGATCATGATGATTATCTGCGCCTTTGTATTTACATGATTTAAGAAGATCTAGAAATGTTTTAACGAGCTATTGAATAAATGTTATGCAATTCATATAACTACTAGAGACCGTCGACTTTAGATTGTCGGCTTACCATTAGTTTATGTAACCGCTTTGTTTCCAAAAACCGTGGAAGCCGTTTAATAAAGTTGATACCAGTTATCTTAAGTCGTTTCTTTTTTAAATCTACGCGGTGCGGTATTAATTTCAAGTCTTTTAGAAAATTTATCAGTGCGGTGTTCTTCAAATATCCGTATCCGTTAAATAAAGGATTTAATAATCATGGGCTTACGCGATAAGAGGTTTCATTTGATAATATTAGAACCGTATATCGTACGGTAACGCCGCCGTACTTTCTGTGTAGAGTATTTCTTGAACTGTTTAAATTTAATTTAGTTTTGTTTGTACTATGATATTATGTTGTTTCATTAGTGTATTGTGGAATAGGAACTCGTAAAGCTAGACAATGAGAAATTTAAACTATGGCTGATCTGTGACGTTTAAACCCGCTACCGTGGTGGTATGCGATATACAAACCAATCGCAATTCAATTAGTACGGGAGTCCTGCGATTAGTAAAATGAGGTTGATTTGGGTCACACAGGTTTTCGCGGGGAAATACTTTTGACGTCAATGTAAAGAGGATTTATTAAATTTATTTTTATGAATACACAATTATGTTGAAGCAACGTTTGGATCAAACCCACAATCATATTATGCGTACCATGAAGTTATCATTTAGCCTTTTTTTTTTACTTAAGCTGAGAAAAGTGTTTACGCATCCCTTCCGGAAGCGACACAGACAGAACTGCGCCGCTTCCGGCGGGGTATGTGGGACTCCCCGGCGGCCAGAGTGATGACCAGAATACCCGCTCCCGGGTCACGGGAACGCTCGAGTACTTGTCTACACCCAGCCATCATAATTTGACCACAATGTGGGTTAGTATCCGACTCCTAACAAGTATCAACTGTATTTAGGATATCCCATATTCAACCGCAACATTAAATAGATGTTTTATAACTTTTCTACTACTAAGCAAGCAACAAGGACCTACCATTTTATTTTCATATTAAAAAGTTACGAACCTTGGACTAGAAACGGATTACAATAAAAAGCGTGCAAGCAAGCAAGCTTATGTTATTTTATTGTAAGCATGCAAAATAATCGGCATGGCCTATATCAGGATCGCTCGTAACTACGTCACCATCTCATTCAGTACACCAGACCACATGTTAGCACTGGATATAATGCAGCGCAGTTCCACAAAACGTTCATTATTACAGTACAGTGCCGTGAATGCGTGCCCCCGTACACTCGTACGAGATTTTAATCTCTTTGAAAACGCCGCAGAACAAACAATCAAAGGAGGTATTAAGCCGAGAATCGTTATGATTCGATTGCGATATACCGATACGGATGTGTATTAGAATTGTATTGATTCGGTACGCAATAATAATGGTAGGATCGCGGACCATTCATTCTTTTGTGCATTTTTTTAAGACGCACTCAGTTATAAACGTTTGTGGCTATATACATCTACGTGACTATTTACAAATCTATAATAGTTTGACACCAATAGTATAGTAATAGTAGGTCCTGTCTAATTACAAAAGTTAAGTTGAACGCCTATTAAGGAAACAGAACATAAGAATTTAGGTAATTGAGAAAAACAGGCTCCACTAGAATAGGTTTCCTGAAAGAGATCACCAATAGTGATTAGTCGCCTGTTGCATATTATTTTTTTATTTAGTTGTGGTTGTTTCTAAGTTTGCAAGGAAGTTGTCTAAATAAATAAGACAGGACGACTACAAAATAAGGCTATCCTAATGTTTTTTTTTAAATAAAACGAATGTCGTTTACCAGTAAGCTCATCAGCATCGACGTCCCTCGTGACAAGCACCGCTGCCGCCAATGCAGCAGGAACACCCCAAGCTGCAAGTTGCAACAATGAGGAGTGTCGGTCGTTCCTCACGCCGCCATTTGTTGTTGGTGGACGCAGCACACTCGCTCGCCAGGCTCCTGTTACAACCACCCACCTGTAATTTATACATAATACCATAAGTAATTTATACATAATACCATAATCAATTTGTGATACCACTAGGGTAAGGACGTCCGCCTCCTAATCAGAGGTCGGGGGTCGGGGGTACGAACCCGGGCACGCACCTCTGACTTTTCAGAGTTAAGTGCGTTATTAAGTAATTTAAATATCACTCGCTTCAACGGTGAAGGTAAGCATCGTGAGGAAACCTGCACGCCTGAGAGCTCTCCGTAAAGTTAGCAAAGGCGTGTGAAGTCTGCCAATCCGCACAGGGCCAGCGTGGTGGACCAAACCCTTCTCATATTGAGAGGAGACCCGAGCTCTGTAGTGAGCCGGCAAAGGGTTGAACATGATGATGATGACCATAATTAATAGTCGTGCATTAATATGACTATGGCTTCGTAACATGGTTGCTGACTACTAGACAACAAAGCTCTGAGTATTATGGTAAATGCATAGTAATCCAGCAGTCCCAGTTCATCGGTTAACATGGCGATTATAAAAATGCCAGATCCATTTCATTCAGACAGCGCACTTTCATCTTAGGATCTGAGATCAACGTTAAAACAAGACTGATCTGTGTTGGAAACTTAACTCTGTCTCGTTTCTACTGTTTCTAAAGTCAAAGGTAGGCCGTAGCACGTTTTATAGATCTCGGCATGAGATTACATCAGAAGATTAAGAAGATAACAATCAAGCACTATCCTGGCATCGCATTCATAAAAAAAAATATACATAACGATATTCTGGCTGTTTCATGTTCGTCTTTTTTCGCCAAATCAATCTAGCTATTCAAAGAAATACGCCCAGTATAATTCTGGACATCGTTCTAATATGTAAAAACAAAACATATACATAACGCGCAGTGATTCGGTGGTTTATCTACGACGAAAACACGCTGCAAAATAGAAACGATTAACTCGTGCTAATTGGAAAGGTACCTAGTTTTGGATACTCTGATATTAAACATTTATAAGTTTATTTAAGTTTTAATCATAATATTGATTTTTAGTAAAAAATCAAAATTTTGGAAGAAATATACTCCATTCGAACAACTAACGGTAGATAAGGTGCCCAAGACGCTCGTGCGATTGCCCCTGGATCTCAAGGCATGTATGTGCCTTTAGGGCTAAAGTTATGTGTAAAACTTTTGCTACTATTTAGTGGGCTTATAAATTCAAGGCAGGATTAATTAAGCAGTTGATACGAGTAAAAAAAACTACAGCTGTTGAAGCAGGTGGGTGTACTAAGTGTTTAAGAAAATTATCCAACCATATGAGGAAAGTTGAACGTGGCAAATGCACTTTTTAAACAATCTACTACATTAATGAGATGTTTTAAGATAGTTAATGAGGCAAACCAAATGAGGGGAATAGAAATGTTGTGTTATTTCCAACAGACATCGCGGGTTATTTTATGCAATAATTTCTTTTAGAAATATTATCTCTAAATATAAGCGGTAAAAACACAGGACCTTGATTAGATCTTATAAAAGAGCATATTTATAGAGGTAGAATAATAATTATTATAGCGAGAACTTTTAAACTTATCTTTAATATATCTTGTTTGTACAAGATCTTGATAAGACATTAAAAAAGCAATTTTGCCTTAATAAGCAGGGAAATGCATATAATTGCGAAGATAATTTCATTGAAGATTTTAGAATATTTTTTTTTAGTGCGCATTTGATGTCATATCAGAATAATAAAGTTAGTGAAACATATCCTGCAATTTTCTATTCTAGAATCCTCTTTTGTACTACTGTCTAAGATAAATACATGCTTTAATAAAAATAAAAAGCTATTTTTAGGATATGTTTTCATACGCCGCACTGTCCTAAAAATAAAATAAAGAATAACTCAGAGCAGCCCGACCGGTGCAATCTTTTTAAAGCGCATTCATTCAGTTTGAATGGGATCATTATTAATTTTTATGCTTACGAATAATAATTAAAACTGAGTGTAGAATTTAAAATTTAATGTGTCAACCGCTGTATTAAACACATTTATTTCATTTTAAGCGTTGGTATCTTTTTAATGGGTTTCATTTTCAATATTTTTTTAGCGTAGCGTTTAAACTCTTTTATTTTTTTATTAAGACAAATTTCAATAAAATTCGATTTGATTCGATTTACAACTTTTAGTTGACCTGGGCATCAAGCCTAGGACCGCGTCATCCTTATCCTCGTCATCTTTCAATTTGCGAACAAACTTTTTTGTGTGTAATAACTTAAAAAGTTTATCTCCAAATTCACAAATTTTATTGTTGTTATTTTGCTTGCGTTCTTGAAAGTTTGCTTCGCGTAGATCGAACACTTATTTATCGACTGAATCGCACTTCAACTTTATTTATTTGAAGGGATTTATGGATTCATGAAACGAAACGACTTATAACTTTATTTACTTGCTTGTTGCTGGTTCTTGTCTGTAATATAAGGAATCCACGTTTGCGTACATCGTTTTAAAAGAGCTTTTAATCCAACTTGGCAGCTTGATTTCATGTAAATTACAGTCCCTAGGGGGCTCTCACTTAAGCTCGTTAAAGCCTGTGACAGGTAAATCCTCCCGAAGGGACAAGAAAGGTGTCGCCTTGTTTTACCGCCACCATTGTAACTTGAGCTGTCGGTATCTTGAGCTCAGTTTATGTTGCACGGGATTAAGCGGAGGCTTAAGGATGCCCAGGGGTACAGATAAGTTGGGCTAGCGCTCCCCGCAGTGGCGTGTCACTTGAACAAACAGCGGCCTTTATTTGAACAGAGCCAAAAGTGGTGATAGTCCAAACACCGATGTTTGTTTCACTGCGCTCGCATGTTTATACGGTCCGCGACCAACACATGTCGGCTAACATTGTGGGTGTCTAGTGTTTGTATGATTTGCATTGCGGTAATTACATATTAGTAATGCAAGAGACGATAGAGAAGCTCATGGTAGGCCGTAGAAGTAAGCGACTTCACAAACAACAGCGAATGACGTGCTTAGATTTAAGCGAGATAAGCAATTGTAAAATATGCAAAGGCATTAAGGGAATATATGGGAAGTTGGGATAGCCTAGTGGTTAGGACGTCCGCCTCGACGAGGTTGGGGGTTCGAACCCGGGAACGCACCTCTAACTTTTCGGAGTTATGTGCGTTTTTAAGCGATTAAAATATCACTTGCTTCAACGGTGAAGGAAAACATCGTGAGGAAAACTGCACGCCTTAGAGTTCTCCATATTGTTCTCAAAGGTGTTTGAAGTCTGCCAATCCGCACATGTCCAACGTGGTGGACATGTGCGGATGGGCCAAGCTCTTCTGATATTGAGAGGAGACCCGTGCTCTATAGTGAGCCGGCAATGGGTTGATCATGACGATATAAATAATATATTTATTCATTTTAGAAATACCTCTTTTTTGTATTTTTTTTTTGTGTGTGTGTGTGTAATAAAGAGTTTATATTGTTATTATTAATACTTCAAGAAATACTTCTTGTGGCGCAATTCAAAAAACAAATCCTCTACTACAGTAGGTTTCTTCTTTACGTAACGAACCTTGCTGCATGTTTTACGATAATTTGTTTATTTTCTTTTGATGATATAGGTCTGTGAATTCTTTACCTATACTTATCTGTACCGGTATTGGTACAGAAGTTTTAGACATTTCGCAGAGAGCATTTTAAATATTTGATGTGGACTGTTGAACTATTTGAAATGCTCTCACTGTCCCAGTTATTTATTTTCAAATATAATATCAGTAGGTGTACGTACTTAGCATTTATTTATCTAAGCTTGATAACTACGCCGCTGGTCTAGAGGTTAGAATCTTCGACTACGGATCTTAAAGGCATAAGTTCGAATCCGATGTCAGGCTGAAAATATTTAGGTATTACGGATATCTATAAATACGGCGCTGGGATTTCTTTCAATAAATTAGTCGACTCATAAGAAAAGTGACCAAAGTTCTGGAGATGTCAAACCCCGTGCCTCGTAGAGCATGTCAACCATTCACTCGGTTCCATTTGTTATCAATACTATGTGATAATTATCGAACTCATTCTTTGGGATTTACAGCTTTATAACTCATCATTAACTAACATTATAAGTGGACGGAGCGTTTTTAACTTTCAAGTAAGGAGATTTTTTTTTCGGACTGTCTATTAGCTGTACAAACCCTATTGGTTGCCACAGCGTAACCGGGCTTCGGAAAGAAGCTCTGCCAGAAGATATTTTTAGCCCTATGGCTCGAAGAAACTAAGGGAACGACTGCCTACGGGCGCCTCCTTTGAGGCCGAACCTCGGCGACGTTCCGGATAACGGGGTGGTAGGACGGTGAGTGGTCCGTACGTTTCCGAGGCCGTGGATGGAGCCCACGTCCGGATGACGTAAGATAGCGGGGGAAAGTAAGGAGAGAGCCACTGGGTATTCATACTTGTTCTTTTCATCTCATAAGCTAATTTCCGCTCGCTACGGGTCTCTCGACTCACCTGCCTTCTAGATATAAGCATCTACTGAACGACTGACCAATAAAGTATAGATGATGCTTAACAATGAGTTCTTAAAGAATGGAATAAGCGGTCTGAAATACATTCTAGGACTCTCAACTTATTTTGTTTACTCAAGTTGATCATTATCGTTTCAGTGCCTAATTTTTTTTATTTTTTTTTATATACTACAGAATAGTTAGCCCTGGACGGCTATCTCACCTGGTAAGTGATGATGCAGTCTAGGATGGTAGCGGGCTCAGTTAGGGTTATGGGAAACCACACTCCTAATTGGTTTCTACACAACGTCGTACCAGAAAGCTAAATGGCTTGGCGACACATCTTTGTCGGTAGGATGGTAACTAGTCACTGAAGCCTCCCACTAGACCAGACTCGAGCCGGAAATCGAACCCAGGACCTCCAACTTTATAATGCGACAGCGCACGCACTGCGCCACGGAGGTCGTCGAAATTCTTGTGTTGTTGGTTGTCTCAAAACAGTTGCATTATTTTTTGTTTTTTATCCACTGACAGGCATCAATGATCTTAATATATAATCAGTTTATCACAATAGATAACTGCCTATGACAATCCATTATTACTAATCATGTTTTAGCGATCCATAAACAACTTTACAAAGTCGCACTGCGGAATGTAAATGAATCATGCTTAATGCAAATGTTGTTACGACAGGGGCGTGAGAGAGCTTTTAAAATTTAGTTTTTTTTTATTTACCGTCGTGTAGCACCTCGATCGACCATTAATTGATAATATTATCTCGCTCGGACCGATCCTTTCACGCTATAGAGTTGCAAATACCTAATGTAAATTTGAACTTTTGTGTTTGAACAATTTTATAAAGCGAGCAGAGAAATACAAATGAACACTTGAACATATAGGTATACATGATGATTACAAATTAAACTTTTCACACGACAACGGTACAACGTTCTTTTTTAATAACTATGATTACGGCTCTGGGTTCCAGCCCTTTAAAGTCTACAGTCTATAAAAGTTGCCACATTTCCTCTGACTATTAGAATACATAATGTTACAAATACACACATACACCCTTTATAACTGGACAGAATTCACAAAAAACCCTCATGATATACAAACGTCACTGTATGATCTGTGTAACACCACCAAAAAAAAAACCACTGCTCACTAAAATTTATACATATTTATCATTATGAAATGTTTATTGTTTCTAGTACATTATTAATTTATCATCATCATCATGATCAACTCATTCTCGGCTCACTACAGAGCACGGGTCTCCTCTAAATATGAAAACGGTTTGACCATAGTCCACCACGCTGGCCATGTGCGGATTGGCAGACTTCTATTAATTTATAACACAATGTTTATAGTACCAACATCCATCTATACCAATATTACTGATACAGTACTGTACACTTTACATATCGTATTACGTTTTTTATTTCGCTGCAAGTAAGAAGTAACTTTACGAGACCGCACAAGTAGACAGTTGCCTCATTTCAAATCTGTCGAGCCTCGTAAATGTCTACATGACTTACATTCGGTATCAGATTCGATTCACTTCTTAAATGTATTTAATGTTTACATTATTCACGGGTAATTTAGTTTTCTTTCGCGCGAACTGAAATAACTTATACGCCTTACTACCCGTCTCAAGAGGTAGAATGTTGGTTCTTTCCTTAAAGCCAACTTCGTGCCTAACTGAAAACTTTAGTTGACAATAGTATTTCCCAAAATAAAAAAATCTACATTATTCTTTTCATATTCATTATCATCATGATCAACCCATTCTCCGCTCACTACAGAGCACGGGTCTCGTCTCACAACAGGAAGATTCAAGTAGAATCGCGACGGAAAAAAGGCGGTCTTTTCGCTTAGTAGCGATTTTACGGAAAAAGAATACTGCTGGTAGTATATTATTATAAATAACATACATACGAATTTATGTACGTGCGATAGTAGGTATGTGTAAAGTTGTTATTTTTATTCGGGTGGTATTTTGTAAGGTTTCGCTGAGATATCTGTGAGTTATATCCGTTGCATCGTCTAATTAATCTCACTGTTTCGACCTGGCGCGTGAACGACACTGATTCTTGGCTTTTTTTTTTTCGAATTGACAATTGCAGTTAACCAGAATAGTTACTACTGCGTCACCGGGGGTTTTTGGCGAGCATGAAGCTCAGCCTGAGAGTGGAGCACCTGGGCTCGACGACTTCTGAGGGAACGTCCCCCTAAGAGCGTCTCCTGTGAGACTCGGACCTCGACTTAGGGTGACGTTGGGATTTGGTGGGTTTGTTGGACTGGTGTGTCAGTCCGAGCGCCCCCGTGCCCGTGGATAGAATCCACGTACGGATGACGTCAGATAGCGGGGCCTGATTCTTGGCTGTACATGGACAGACCTTTATATCCAACAATATAACGGTCCGAGCTACAGGCGAGACATGGCGAGCATAAAGCAGGGCCGTAAAAACTCTCCTCAATCGTAATAATAAAATGTAACACCAACTGAACTATTTACGTGAACGAGTCCGATTAGCAGTCTGGATACGATGCCATTTCATTACAGATACTCATTTCCTTACAGTTTTATTGTATTGCCAGTTTATACGAATAATTGCAATATTTAGACATCGACAGTATACAAATGAAATGCATTATATATATAATGTATAAGAATAAGTCTAGCAATTCAAAGGGGGAACGCTGCCAGTATCTTCGGAACCTTGCCTAAAGGGACTCCTTTTAATAATATATTTTAGTTATGATGTTTAAATATTTATTTATTTTTTAAGATTTTTAGTTGTAGGTTAATTTAAGTTTTATAATATATTTAGTTTAAGTATTATGTAAAATGTTTGATGTATAATAAATTCATCATAATATATAATGTATTCAACTGTAAATGGTCCTACCTAAATTTAACTTACGTAAGCATAAAATGTTTGAATATAATTTACTTAGTCAAGTCAATATTACAAATTAAGAAGATCACAAGTACTATAATATAGACACCAAGACGTTCAGAATACTCAGTGCGAGTATTTCTACTTATTCGATTGCGAGAAAGTTACTTTAAATTTTAATTAAAATCAGAAGAGTGTACAATAAGTGTATCAAGTGTACACTAGATGGCGTTCTTTCAATTCCATACAACTCTAAGTTAACTTTCGCGTAATCGTAAAAAAAATCATACGTTAAGATCATAAGTTAAAAATCATGCGTTAGGATAAGGTGTCTTACCTTATCCTACATTGCTAGTTGATAGGAAACTGGAACGAATTACTTAGGCAAATAATCGATCTAATCGGGAACCCTTAACGCGTATACAAAATCTGAAATGGCAAGATACGAGCGAATAAACGACATTATTCTATCTCTTAAACCGCGTTGAAAGATTTTAGTACTCCGGAACACCTAGCTATAATTCACCCAGTTTTATCGCGGCCGTCTGAGAAATAGCGGATACTAAAACCGTGTTTACGTTGATTATAGCTAATAATTGGCCTTTATATCTCCCCATTTTATATATCGCCCGGTTCTTTGACGTTTGTTATGACTTACTAAGTTTATTACGGACTCGAAATAAATACGGTTCGGAACACGTCCGCTGATGATGCATGCGCCGAGCGGAGGGACCCGGTTTATTTCGGGAGCTCGTAAAATCGATTATCCGTTCAAATTCGTGTACGTCCCCGAACGGCGTCTGCAACACATCTCAACAGGATGCAGTATTTCTGTTACGCGTCGCTTTGACAGGGATCGTGTGTGATATTAATGTGCGGATTCTAAAGTTGATCAGTGACTTCCGCGAGAGTCGCATAACGTATGTTTATCCGATATACGTTTAATAACCCATGAAGACAGCTGAGGCGTTCCTTCCATCAAAGTTATGACCCCATAATGATCACGCTGGGCAGGCGGATTAGTTATCGCAATGCTAGATTGCCACTGGTGTCTCTGCTGGCATTTGTTTTGTTATATTAAGTGGTTATACTGCCATACAGCTATGATAGCCTAGTAGTTAGGACGTCCGCCTCCTATATCAGATGTCGATGATTCGATCCCGGGCAAGCATCTCTAGCTTTACGGAGTTATGTGCGTTTTTAAGCGATTAAAATATCACTTATTATTATTAGTTTATTAGTAACACGTACGTATTAGTAACACTATCGAACGCTTATTGCAGGTACATGGCTCAATTTTGCTTGGATGGGTCTTCAGTCGTAGTTGTAAAAGCTACTCTAGCCAGCATTGGTTCTAAAGCAGGAAGTTTATGAAGTGAGATGTTGTATTTCATTGACTTTGCACTTGCATCTATAATTATTGTTTTTTTATTTTAAAACATAAGGGGTTGTACCCCTTTTATTTCGCAATTAACGTTGAGAGGAGGGTGAAAAAGAATAAGTGGGTAATTAAGTGTACAGTTTCACAACAAATATTTAATTTACTCGCCACCTTGTTAGGAAAGCAGGCTAAACGAAATAAATGTTTTACTATTAATCTGTCTTCCCTGTTTTTTGTAACATCAGATTTTATAGGCGCACGCAAAATTTATGGGTTGCGGAAGACATTCCCAGTTCTTACATGGCGCAGGAAAACGATAAATTAAAGCATATGCTACCTGTTTAGTTTTTTTTCTTTTCTTGAAGCCATAATCTAAAGTTCTGTGACAGAAGACAGTTTTAATTAAGATAGTGTGGTATATATACGGATTTTAACCGTTTAAAAACTCTTATCTAACATTCCGACACCTTACTGAAACAGTCTATGTATCAATAATATTTTAGAGTAGTGTTATAAGATAAAATTGTACCTAGGAATTCGTAATATAATAAAAAGGTCCTTTCACCAATGGAAACTGCATTATCAACTATTAACATGGGGTTTTTTATCCCTGTATTCCCACGTGGACTAGAATTGTGTTAAATATAAAATTATATTCTTATTAATGGTCCATATTGTAGTTAAATCACTGATTTGTTATATGGAAGATTCACAGGAAAAAATGATCCTGATGCTTAGAAGAAAAAAGCTCCATAAATAACTAAACATTCAAATATGTATTTATATTCATGTCGAATTCAGTCACGTGAAACGTTTACAAGTAACTTTGAAGTATGCGCATAATTGAAGGAACGGACGGACAAACTAAAATGAAATGAAAATTGGTTTTGTGATCTATATTGATATTATATCTTGCCCCATCAAATTTTTCAAAATAGATTCAATGTACATGAATCGTCCACCTATACTGTTATTATCAAACATCTGTTCAGAAAATAGATAAAGATTGCGCAAATAATCTATTCAAACAAATTCATAGCTAACCAAAAGAAGTCGTTGATCCAAACTTAAGCGAGTTCGCTTAAGTTTGTTTGGACGATATTAACTACATCTTTTGTTTAGCTACGGATTGTAAGGAAGACCTAATAACTTTAGCTCTTCCAAGATAACACAACGATAGCGCGATCCAATATACTAGTGGTGTCATCTAGTGGCAGTAACTGGACCTAAACTAATGGGGTGCAGCGTCAATTTTGCGTGCACGTTTGTAGTGTAGAATTCTTTATATTCTGTATTTAAAATGGTTTCCCGCTGAAATGATCCTATTTAATGCATGACGTGATTCAATTAACTAAACATGATATGTTATTTTGCTCAGTAATAGTAGTTTAGTCGAAGATTTGTAAAAAGGAAAGAGTCACAGGGAGAAATTGTCCTGATGTTAAGAGGAAAAAAGCTCCTCCATAATAACTGAACGCATGAATATTTATATACATGTCGAATTCAGTCACGTGAAACGTTTATTTACCTTTGAAGTATGCCCAAAATGGCAAACGAGTTCACAGCAGGTGGATTAATATGGATGTAACTTTGAAAACACCACCACGTTGTATTAACCAATCTTATGAGACCTGCTTTAAGCGGCTGACGCTTTAGTTTTATAATCTATAAAAACATTCTCCAACGCACATGGCAGCTCTATTGCTCTGGTCAAATTTAAGTTCGTAGATTAGATATGGGATCGATGATTTTGTAGTGATTGATGATGATCGTGAGGAAAAAATGATGGATGGTGGGTAACGATGGTCGTACGTACGTTGAAAAATAAACAAACTGTATTCCTGTTCTTGAGATCGTGTTTTCAAAATCTCACATTGATCTATCTATATAAAAGCGAAAGGTCACTTACTTACATATTTACTTACTGATTAAACACGAGATCTCAAAAACTATTGTACGTATAAAGCTATAATTTAGCAAGTAGGTAGTTGATAGTTAAGAGATGTCAGCTAAGAAAGGATATCTGGAAATTCCACCCCTAAGGGGGTAAAATAGGGGTTTGAAGTTTGTATGACATTTCTTTGTTTTTAGACTTAGAGACACAATAATTTGCATTAAGATTAATAATAATAAATAAAAAACCCTGTACATCAATTTTTTTTTAAATATTACCTGTTAAGGGTGGTAAAATAGGGGTGGATAGTTTTTGCTTATTTTTTTATTATGAAGTCTACAAGCTTGAAATTTTGAAAATAGATTTCTTTTAGGGCTTAAGTATAAGGCTAGATTTTTTTTTTATCCAAATCTACCCCGAAGGGGGTAAAATAGGGGTTTGAAGTTTGTATGAAAGTCCTATGTTTTTTAATTTAGAGACACGAAATACGGCAATTTGACATTTGCCTGTAGCTTACTTTCTGAAGCAGAGCAATCACGGGAAATCAGCAATTCTACGCAGACGAAGTCGCGGGCAACAGCTAGTTATAATATATGTGTGAGTTCTAAATAGCGTAGTGTGATAGAGTAGTGAATAGGCATTTTTTAGCTCCAACCTAGACCACATCAATGCTTTCTAGTATTGATTGTAGTCAATCGCAAACCTATCTAAAAAAAAGATATTTACATAGTGAATAAATGCTTTAGTGGCATGCACCAATTTAAGTAATTAATTTTTACCAATTTTAATTTTAAACTTGAATATCTGGGCCACATAATGCGAAACTCAAAATATCAGTTACTCCAACTCATAATGCAAGGCAAAATAAATGGCAAACGAAGACCTGGCCGAAGACGAACATCCTGGCTTAAGAACCTTCGCCAGTGGTTTAATATGAGCTCAAGTCCATTGTTTAGGGCAGTAGTGAACAAGATCCAATTAGCCTTAATGATTGCCAACCTCCGGTAGGAGATGGCACTTAAAGAAGAAGACCAGTTTAAGAGAAACTAAAATTCTACTTTTGTCTTATACATAAGGTTTGCGACGACATTTTTCTTTTCTGCTTCGGTTCATTTAACTAATATATTGTTTATATTCTAGTTATTCGATAAAAAATATATACGTCCATTAGACCGGAACAATTAATTATTTGCGGCAAAAGACAAAGTATTCAACGCATTGCCTTCTTCTGGTTTTTCGCTGCGTTTCTAACCGTATCTAATTACCTTTCCACAATCTTCCTTTGAACTAATAAATATTGATCGGACACTGTACCAAGAACCGTAGCTTACGTACATAGAAGGTAACCAGTTCTAGCTATAGGTTGCTCGTTAGAGCGCAATATATATTTTAGTTTTTTATGGATTTGTGACGACCTCCGAGGCGCAGTGCGCGCGCTGTTGCTTTATAAAGTTGGAGGTCCTGGGTTCGATTCTCGGCTCGAGTCTGGTCTGGTGGAAGGCTGCGGCCGTGGCTAGTTACCACCCTACCGACAAAGACGTGTCGCCAAGCGATTTAGCGTTCCGGCAAAATGTCGTGTAGAAACCAATTAGGAGTATGGGTTTTCCATACCCCTAGCAGGTTAGCCCGCTACCATCTTAGACTGCATCATCACTTACCATCAGGTGAGATTGTCGTCAAGGGTTAACTTGTAGAGGATAAAAAAAAATTGTATTCTGCATGGGCTGTAGAAACAATAGGTACATGGTTGTAAACGAGTAGTAAAGTCAATTAAACTAAATACCCGATTATAAATGTAAAAAATACAATAAATAAAACATTTATATTACTAGGTAAACACTGGGTACATTGTTGATATTAGAGATTTTCTAGTTTAATTTCTTATTTAGTTTCGGGTGTTTCGCAAATATGTGTTAAAAGTTATTTTTAAGTTGAGTAGAATGAGTCGATTGTCATCATAGAAGTACTAACATAGGTACAGATGTATCACTAACACTCTATGGACCGTGTCCGAAGTAAAGGATTTATTCTATTTTTATAAATTCAAATTCAAAATAATCTTTATTCAAATAGACCTTCTAGAAAGAGGCTAGAAAAAGGCACTTTTGACGCGTCAATAATTTACATAGTAGTAATTTCATGGTGAAAACTATATTCGTAAACTTAACACTAAAGCTATGAGGGTTCCAAACGCGGCCCGGTCTAAGAAGAAGCCCACAACAGACTTAGCCGGGGTTTAAACATATTTCTATCATAGTTCCTTCATTACTTGTGAGATCTTACGCATCAGCCTCAAAAAAACAGCAGCTCGGCTAGTAGCCCAGCTCATTCGTAATCGGCCGGAGTCTGGGTGTTTAAATTTTTTAACGCCGACCGGACCGATTTTTGGACCGATTCATTGATGGAGAATTATTATATATGTTTGAAAGGGTAAAAAAAACCGCATGAAAATAAAGGTACTTATAACTAACATATTTTATTAAAATAGTTCATTGTCTAGTAATTTAATTATATATTTTTTTGTTATAATCGGGTATTTAGTTTAATTGATTCAGTATACGAAGTGAAAAATAAATTAAATGATAGGTATAGGATAGAATCTCAAAATAAAAGATATTTAGACCTATTTTAAGTTGATTGGTTCAGTGAAACAAACGTCGCCTACGTGGACTCATTTGCTTAGTTCCAATAACTGCCAACAGATGACGCCGCCAGTACATTAAAGCGCGCTATCGTTATGTTATTTTGGAAAAGCTATAAGCTTGCTTGGATCTAGTAGTTTTAGAGAAAAATACAAATAATTTTGCAATTTTTGATAAGATTGCTTGCGCAATCTATCTATCTTCTAATCTCATTATAAAGATTCATATGCACTAAAGACTACTACAGATCAAGGCTCTCCGCTCAGTAGCAGGTAAACCACACAGCGGATTTTTAGAAATAACGCGGCTATGACAGTTAAAAAACTTATTGTATGTGATTTCTTCACATTCCTGTTTCGATTGACTATTTACAATTGGACATTATGAGGTTTTTTTTTTCGATCAGTTTACAGAACAGATAAAAATCAATATAAATACTACGTATTAGCAATGTTACTCAGAACTAGAGCCAGTGAAATTTGATTAGGACGCACACAACGTCTAATTACGTTCCTCTGGCAAGGAACGCCAGAGACTTTTCCACTAAGCTTTTCTCGCTTCACTCTATATCATAGGTCCAAAAAAAAGTTATGATTAATCTTCTAAGCGGTGATAGCCTAGTGGTTAGGGCGTCAACCTCCTAATCAGAGGTCGGCGGTTCGAATCCGGGCACGCACCTCTAACTTTTCGGAGTTATGTGCGTTTTTAAAAAATTACAATATCACTTGCTTCAACGGTGAAGGAAAAACATCGTGAGGAAACCTGCATGCCTGAGTAATGTTCTCAAAGGTGTGTGAAGTCTGCCAATCCGCACATGGCCAGCGTGGTGGACTATGGCCAAACCCTTCTCATATTGAGAGGAGACCCGTGCTCTGTGAGCCGGTAATGGGTTGATCATGATGATGATGATGAATCTTCCCGAACTCAGTCATTCTCAATGGCGCACAGGGCTGGTCTAACAAACTGAATGGGTTGCATACAAACAAGTCCTATTTACATTTCTTTTTGTGTTTACAGGCACCGCTGATCGGCAAATGAGTGACTTTTGAATATTGAGTGGCGCATTATAATAAGGAACTAGTACATTTACACTTAAAAACATTTGTGAAGTGCATTTGAGAACGCGTCAGGCAGATTGCTACTTTGATATAGTCGTATAGGTATTGACTTCGCTATAATTCCGTTTGTCAATCCATTGTTGTCTTTTTCTTTTTTTATGCATGATTAATATCATAAAATATTTATCGGAAATCTTAAGCTGTTTATTTTTTATAATAAAAAATATAGGGGAACTGCCATTTACATAGAAACATAAAAAATTACAAGATGTAATGTATTTTTGCACAAGTAAAGAAAAAGATCAAAAGGGTATTTTGTGGTTACATTACATATTTTTTAAATTTACATTAGACAGATATTTTAACGCTATATATTTTATAAGATTAACAATAACGAAGGGCTCGATGTTTGACTATGGAATTCTAAAAACTATACTTATAAACCACAAAGTACTTTATATCCTGAATATAATCAATGCAACAAAAACCAGCTCTTTTCTACCGAGGTAATCAAGCGAGGTGTTATGAATACTTTTTGTCCGCAAACGACTTCAAGAAATTACTCCCACCGTCATTCAAAGAAGCCATCAGTGGCGCGGGTTGCAAAAGTTTCGCCGTAAATCCCACTTCTGAGGTAAAGGATAGCGTGTGAACTATCAGCAAACTCACAGCGCGTTTTGAGTTCGTCTACAAACAAGAAGGCCCATGGTTCCTAGGCAACTGATAATAGACCATTGATAGAAGCGTCACAAAAAGAAACGTGTGACACTGTGACGCCTGTGGTACATGACGCTTGTGACAACTGGTAGTTGCGCGTCAGTAAAAATGGCTCCTTCAAAGTTATGCATAACATATCTACCTACAATATTTAGAGGAATATACAATCTTCAATGCAAATGCATTTTTCGTATGTGTCTGCGGAGACGTGGACTTTGCGACTGGTCGAGAAGAAGAAGATTGATGCATTGGAGATGTGGTGCTGGAGGTGAATGCTGGGAGTGTTATGGATCGAATTCCGTACCATCATCTCTATACTCCAAGAAACCACCATTAAAAAACGTCTTTCGGCGTTAGTGCAGAGTCGCATCTTAAAATTCTTTGGACACGTCTCCCGGAGAGACAGTGACTTCAAAGAGCGTCTTGTCGTGCAGGGTAAGGTGGAGGGCACTAGAGATCGAGAAAGGTCACCCATGCGATGGACCGATCAGATCAAGTCTGCTGTGGGCGGTCCTTTGCACGAGTGCACCAGGCTTTCGGCCAGCCGAGAAAAGTGGCGGATGCTCGTGACGCGTATAACATCTGTCCTCGAAGACTTTGCTTCATGATGACCACGTCAACTCTGTCAAGAGTGTAACGACAAAGAAGATGTTTCGTATGGGAGCGAGTGGCTTGCAACCCGATCTTCTTCTTCTTTGTTCTCGCCTACTCCAAATGAATTAAGAAATTAAGTAGAGTACTACAAAAGTCATAGTTAGATTACTCTTTCAACTCCATACAGCAGAACATTGGAACTATCTTTTATTTTGTCTAGTTTGGAGCAAGGTTCAGTCCGTACGTCAAAGTGAAGCCTCTTTAAAGCTTCAAATGTTCTTCTGCATCTTTGGAACCCTCGCTTCAGCTTACGTTAAACTTTTCCATAACAGTGCTATTAACCCGTGACTGTAACATGTCGCCTTTGTTTCTAACCTTTAATTATTATAATTCTAAACGAATTATGGTATTGCAGTCTGTCTTTAAATCAATGCTGCAAACAGCAAAGATTTAGTGATATTTCAATCGTTACAAAGAAATGAATAAATCTTTTTTAGTGACTCATATAAAAAACAGAGCGCCGACCTTTGAATATTTATCACATTAATTAAACACCTAACTTTATTTGCCTATTCAGCAATAAGTGGTAGCGTGGACACATCTTAAATAGTCATGTTATCTTTATACTGACATAATTAAGTGGTTAGGCAGAAAACATATAAAGTAATCAGCGTACGGAAATTCTAATTATGGTCGGTACTCCTTTACTTGTCATCGATTTTAGATAAAAAGTGATTAAACTAAAATTTGTTAAATGCGTGTACTTGGAGTCGGAAAACTTTCGAAAGACAAAATTGGACGCCTCGCTTCGAACTATCATGACATGCTTAAAGGAGCTTGCACATTTTGTCGGAAGAAATGCCTTTCAGAACGCAATCTACGGTTATTAACACTAATTTTGCTGAGCAGATTGTATGCTCTCGGCAAACTTGTAAAGAGTAAACAATATGAAGATTTTAAGGGGAGTTAAGGACATCGCCTTCATGCGCTCTAAAGTAGCCCTATGATACCAATTGGCTATAAGTTATAGTCTAACATTTTCAATGTGGGCGTAACTTAAAAATAGTAGCGAAGAAAATTGACTGACACCTTAGCAGCAGGGGTTAGCTCACTCTGTTGTCTCTCGATTTTACAAAGAAGAGTGTTCTGAAGAATTTTTCGCATTGATCTACTGTCTATCATACCTAATCTCTGAACTTTTTGCAAAGTAGAAACAAATTTAATCACCACCATTTATGTGGATGCTCAGTTTTCTTATACAACTCGTAATGTCAAATAACTTGCAACTTCTAATATTCATTAGCCGAAAGAGGTTCATACATATCGGAGGACAGAAGAACAGTTGAATACAGCAACATGACATCGGGACGCTCGAAAATATAATGACAATTTTATTATTATGACATACATATTTAGAATTAACTAGACGATGTTTGAAATTTCATTCACGGTGAATAAGAGTTTTTAAAAACTCCTGTGGACTAAGCAACGTTGGAAATTGAAGATTATGTCTCATTCCTGTTTCTATTCCCGTTTCAGATTCCTGTCTGCTATAAAAAAAAAAACTGCTATGACAAACTATTTTTTTTTTATATACATGGCGAGCAAACGAGCAGGGGGGGTCACCTGATGGTAAGTGATTACCGCCGCCCATGAACATTTGCAGCACCAGAGGAACCGCCAATGCGTTGCTGGCCCTTGAGCAATTTGTTAATCCGCCCTTTGAAGATCCCCATATTATAACCATTAGGGAACACAGAAGATGGAACCTGGTTCCACAATTTGCAGGTGCAAATATATATATAGATCATCGACATGAAATTCCGTGAATCACGGAATCTCTTCGAAATAAAAGCCTATGTTAATCTAAGGTATAATCTATCTCTATTTCAAATAAACTGAATTATAAACAAATATAAACAATTTCATACAAAATTTTGCCTTCATAATATTAGTGCGATTAAAACTTAGCGGTTACCTGATATATATAGTCATGCCGTCGATCGTGACGGCATACACGTTAATATTGGCTACAATAGATGTTTCACGTTAAAATCTAGCCTTGAACGACATGAAGCAACTAAACGCTAAATTTCAAACTGTATTCTCCTTTATACCTACCGATGGTACTCCCAATTGATGTAAAGATTGATCAAGAACGTAGGCGTTAAGCATCTAGTTACAGACGGCACGACTTTACCGGTTTATAATAGGTGATTACCGTTTGACGGATTGACTGGCACCGCTTTTTTTATTGCTCAGCTTTATTGTACACTTAAATATTTTCGTGCTTGTTTGTGTTGGGTAAAAAGTCCGATACTTGTTTCGGAGCTTTTTTATTTTTCATTCCTTATTGGTGGAGGCCACTCCGCTCGCACGTTAGAAGGTTTTATAGAACGTACTCAAAACAAAACTCGATTATATAATTTGTCTCCACTGAGTTTGTCTGCGTTAATCTCGTTTAATTTTATATTTTAGTCAAGGATTAGGGCCAATAAACTTTTCTTCATTTACACAAATGAAAATTTGTGTAGTGTAGTTTGCATGTGTTGAACTAGAAAGGATGAAACTGTTTTATACTGCAAAAATTTTGCCAGTGAAAGACGAAGCTTGTTTTCTATACACTAAAAGTTAGCCCTTGTCGGCTATCTCACCTGGTGGTAAGTGATGATGCTGTCTAGGATGGTAGCGGGCTAACCTGTTAGGGGTATGGTAAACCCACGCTCTTCATTAGTTTCTACGCGACATCGTGCCGTAAAGCTAAATTGCTTGGCGTCTTTGTCGGTAGGGTGGTAACTAGCCACGGCCGAAGCGTCCTACCAGACCAGACTCGGGCAGGGAACCGACCCCAGGACCTCCAACTTTATAATGCATCAGACATATTTTTTAATAGGCTGGATTTCTTAAGCGTCTCTGTAAAAATTTCTACTTCAGTGAGTGATTCGGTATTTGTAGCTACTTATTTCATCTGTTCTTCAGCAAATAAGCTTAATTTGAATGGGAACCTTTTTGTTTCCTAAACCACATGCCTTGTTATTTGATTAAAATATGTACAACCTTACGACGCGGAACATATTGCAATCAAAATAAGTGTTAATCAAATTACGCGTAAAATATAAAGACGATACAAATATGGCGTCTAGAATTGATCGGTAACGAGTCGATGGAGAGTCGTTTTCCACAGAAATACCACTTTTTTCTTCTTCTTATTTTTGTTCGGCTTCACGGGAGCATTGCCTCCATTATAAACAAGTACGCTCGCCATGCTTGCTGATCGGTATTCACGGATAAGTACCTAATTAAACGAGTTATATAAAGTAATTTGAATGAATTTTTGAACGCTATAAATAGTTACTTTATGTATTATCTACGACCAAACAGGCGATTATTTATTATTTGCTTGGCTTTTCGGTATTTAAAAATTTGCGACTATTATTTGATAAGTATGTTTAAACATTTTTTTAAAATTATAACCCAGAAACAGAGCCCAGAACTTTGTAATCCGCAATTGGGTTCAGATCACTTCATTGTTAGGCTGCTCTTTAATAGAAGAGAGCTTTTAGACGTCGCTGTTAAACTGGTCTAAGGGCCTTAAAGAATATAAATATCATCATCATTATCAATCCATTACTTGCGCGGCACACACTTCAAATTCTGGGTTTTTTATACTTTAATATAAAAAACTTTAGATTTCTAAAGTTTACAGAAAATCCCTTCAGAAGCGCCTTCGTTTATAATAAGAGCATATACTCTGTTTACTTTTTAATTAGGTTGGTTTAGTATATAATCTGGATCAGCAACTTAAACCCTTGAGTCCCGGAAATCGTAGAAATCGATTAAACCGATTTAAATTCAAAATTCAAACTCGAAATAGCTTTATTCGTGTAAGCTTCCTACAGGCACCCATAGGGGAACGATTCATAAATCGTTCATATATAATATAGTAAATTATCTGTATATTAGTTCGTGAGGTGATGGTGATAACTACACTCGCCAACTTTAAACTAAATCTAGGAGGTTTACAGACGCGCCCATGTCTAAGAAGCCTGCAAAAAATTTAGCCGGATTTTCTTTCTGTCATCACTATCTCACACAGTCAATAGTAAATTATAATTATCTATAATTTTTTCTAGGGACCTAGAAAACCGACCAACCTAGAGCTCATCAGTGCTTTCTAGTAGGTACTGATCTAGTACGTCAAGCTCAAACCTATCTTTAAAAAAAAACATTGAACGAAAGAACGACCGATCCATTATTAAACCCCAGCACTTCGTTATCCGGACTCACAAATGAAAAGAAAATTCCCTCAAAGGATTACGTAAACTAAATATTCGCTAATCAATGGCCTATTATATGGGATATTTATTATCTAGATTGAGGTACAAATTTCTCAGTCGTTATCCCAATAAACGTGACGGAATGGTGTCTGTAGGCGAGTAGAATAGATATACGGTGTGAAAGAGATAGCGTTATCTGTGGGTTGAAGGCGTGAAAGAGACACGCGCGATACATGCCCGCACAGCCTATCCAGATACTCTCAAATTTTATTTCAAGAATAATTTCAATATATTGTACGAATAAATTGTGTCTTTTTGATTTGATCCGATTCTGGTGGTAGGCTTCGCCGTGGTTGGTTACCAATGTACCGATAAAGATACGTCGCGAAGCGATTTAGCGTTCCGGCACGATGTCGCGTAGAAACCAATTAGGAGCGTGGGCTTACCATACTCCTAACAGGCTAGCTCGCTACAATCCTAGACAACATCATCACTTGCCACCAGGTGAGATAGCCGTCAAGGGTTAACTTGTAGTGGATAAAAAAACTTGTGGGAGTATAAAAGAGTTGCAGAATGCTTCCAAGCGATCTTGTCATAAAGAAACTCATTTATTATATAGTCATATGTATAACAAAAAAAATATATCGGATAAAAAATCTGAAAACCCGACTTGTAAGGCATTAAGCTATAAAATAGGACATCTGGGTGATGTGATTACCCTGTGTTTTCTTTCGCCTGTATAATGTTTGCTATGAAGAGTACATGAACTAATACCGCCATACGTGATCGAACCATGCATCGTTTTCTAAAAATCCTCGACCATCTGGTAAAACCCAGAACATTTTGTTTACGCTAACGCATTGTGGAACTTGCGGTATTACCACTAAGATTCAATGGTAATGTGGATAAAATGTCTCTCAGAAGCTGGCGTTGACGCTATCATTATTTATTTATTTTTTTCGCGCTGGGAAATGCTAAATTTTCGTATCCCCTCTGAAACCGACGCAGGTGCGACGTATGTGGGTCTCCCCGATGCACGATGGCCAGACTTGCCACCAGAATACCCACTAAAACCCAGCGATGCTCCTTCGCGTGGCCTAATGGCTGGGTCACGGGAACACTCGTGCACTCGACCGCGGCCCAGCCATCATTATTTAAATATAAAACAATATCGAGAACGCACGGTTTCTTACCCATATCGCAAAAGATAACATTTGTTACAAAAACAAATATATATTTTTTTTTTGTTTATTATAATATAATACCTACAATAAAAATAGTTTTGAAAAATTTAATTTGACATGATTCGAAATGAAATTCGTCTTTTTCACTTAAATGTCAAAATCAACACCGCAGCGTCGCGCAGGTCATAATAATATCAAAAGTTTGGGAACCGTCCGAAGGCTCGTGCTTTTCCTCAGACTCTCGTTAAGAGCTTTTAACGAGCCGACCTTGCTTTAACGACTGAAACGAGACAACAATACAACAAACCGTAGTATGTTAGACAAGGAGGGAGCACCACGCGGTCAACAATAATCCGACTAACAAGACGAATTCACCAAATCGAAAACATCTGAAACGCCACAATTAGACACTGAATAATAAAACTTATTGTGTTCATTCGAAGTCGCTATTTCTAATGAACGAACATGCAGTAGTTATTTGACAGCTGCTAACTCGAACTAACGAGAATGACTCAGGCGTTACTACAGGTATGCTTTTGAAATATGAAGCATTACGCAACGTAATTAAGTTCATTTTGGAACGTGTACTGTGGAAGTTTTCTAAAGATCTTTCCGAAATTTATTTAAATTAGTTTTCGTTGCGGGGTTCCTATAAATTCAGATAAATATGTGACGCTAGGACATTTTATGGTTCGGTACCTTAACGATTATTTTATGAACTATTATTTCCAGAAATTACTTTTGCGGCCACTTGCCTAGCCAGCGGGTGGTTGGCAACATTATGTTTTCCTTTCGGAAAACTAAACTTGGAACTTTAATTAAGTATCTACCGTTAAACTTTCACCGCATTTAATAGGTGTATACATTCAAAGTAGGTATACCTTAGCCAACTTTAGTATACAGTACTTCATCAAATTAAAACGAGCATTGGCTTAAAAAATATTCTATCATGAAGGCATAGCTTATTCAATATAATAGTTTTCAGTAATGACGTAACAGTATCTACTGACCTAAAAGAGGTAATTATTTTGCTAATTGCAGTGCTCGCGAACATTGAATTTTATTAAATAGGCTATAATAAGTATTAAAAATAATCGAACACCAATAATTACAATTATTACCTCCACTGACTAAATAAAATCGAATCTTAATTACGCTCAATTAAAAAGCGCTGCTTACAATAAATTGAATAATCCAACCCATGGCAATTCAATTAAATATGTATTTATTCATTATGAAATAGAGAATTAAAAAATTTAAACGATTTCAATTAAGTATTTAGCCCCTGCAAAAGAATTTATGTTTTTTAACAAAGTATAAAAATTTCGTAGTATAAAAATATTTTTGCATCGTTTTCACAACTGCTGCATTAAAATGCTGATAGAAACCTACTTGCCTCATACCATATCACTGATTATTTATTTATTTTTATACCAAATTTGTGATATCAAACACTTATAGAAGAAAGTATACAAAGGAAAGCTTATCTCTATAAGGGATCTCTTCCAGCTAACCTCAGTGGAATAGGTCAAACAAGGTATATTAAAACTGCATACAAAAAAATACTTAGATAAACTGGAAACAGAAAAAAAAAACACATATGTATATTGTATATATATGATATTATATATATAAATAATAAAATAATTTATTTTGTACAGAAAAGGATATATAATCCTTTATATTTATATATACAGGTTATAGTTAAGTTAGTAACCACAAACACTATTGGAATATGGGTTGTCCAAATTCTACGGTAAGTTAAAATGTGTTCAGCGAGCTCGGTAGTAAACATCAGCTCCGACATCCCATTCCAAATGGCTACACAAACATGGGAACGGTAGAAACAAACACATTAAACAACGTGAAGCATGCCTTTCCGTGTACTTCGTATTTGTTCCTGCGTATGTACTTTTCTGTGTTAATACTCGGTTCTAGAACTATTGTTTACCAGGCACTTGCTTCAACGTCAGTATCCTGAAATTGAAGCTTTTGTTACGAGGAAACTATTTATATTATCCTGGATGTTTTTATGTTACCGACAAAGACGTGTCGCCAAGCGATTTAGCGTTCCGGCACGATGTCGTGTAGAAACCAATCATCTACCATCTTAGACCGCATCATCACTTACCATCAGGTGAGATGCAGTCAAGGGTAACTTGTGGTAAATAAAAAAAAAGTAATTTTACCCCACTGGATTCGGACCAATATAAACATTTTAAAGTTATTGAAAAAGTGCTGAGATAGTCATGATACTGGGTTTACTCACTTGTATTGCCGAACCAAATGTTACAGTATTATTCACACTTCAAGTTCTGATATATAAATGTAAAAATATCCATACTAGTGATTTTAAACGAGCATAAACGATCTTTTAATGATATTTACCGAAAAAAAAAACAAAAAAAACACCTTATTCAGTACCCCTACAAAAGACATCAACGCGCGTACATACCTCAACTAAAAAAAATTCGAGTTTATTCATGCACATAGAATTATAAATAAAATGCTGGTGAATTATTTATAAACATGAAAGCTACACAAAAACTATCGCCCCACCTGTCAAGCCTCGTGCTTGTTTCTATAAATTACAAATAAATCCCTGCTGTGTTGGTTTTATGAGCATACGCTGGCCTGGTATAGGACGGTTACACACTTCAATAAAATACAAACTTTATTCGATATTTTACACGGAGAAATTCATTACATTGTATTTTTTCTTTGCTTATCATGTAAGAGGGATACTCTCCATCGCAATAATAATTAAAATTTAATTTAAACTTTTTATTCAATTTTATTCACGTTTAACACGTAAAAGGCATACTCTACATCGCAATAATATTTAAAATGACTTGAATTTTTATTCAATTTTATTCACCTGTCTTTTATCAACCGTGAATAGTGAGATAACTGACTCGCTTGAATGTCACCGCTGAAATTTATATTTTTATACGTTGATTTATCAAGAACGCGTTCAAGTGGGGTTTGTGTACCATAGAAAAACTTAAGTAAAGATTATATATAATTTAAGAACATTAAAATTAACTCTTTCCATATAATACAGAAACGTGACTTGCATACTGAATGTCAGACAACGCATCGAGTGAATTAAAGGACCTGGAGATTTTGAATATGGTCAAGGAACCCTTAGTTTTTCGAACATAAGAGATGGTTAGGGTAAAAATTGTTATTGCATTATAGAACCAGGTAATTCGAATTCAAAACTATGACACTTGGTATTGAATACTTATTATAATACCTATTTGAAATCAACGCCTATGTCTATTAATAAGCCGCCTTACAGATCTATTGTTTCTTTATCTGGATGTTTTCCAAATTGCTGTGGTGTAATTTCAAATAAAAATATTATAGATAAATAAAAGAATATCTGTATATAAAGTTAAATGTTGTCAGTTCAGTTAAAGAAATGGAACGGACAAACATTGTATATCCCGCTTTATCGATGCATTTATTTCGTAATTAAACCCAATGTCTGCATGAATTAGCACAGAGAGATATTACCTGCGTGTTACAAGTCGCCTTTGAAAATGGACTTTTTTGTTTGCACTCCCTAATCCGATCCTAAAATCTAAATTTATTACTATTAGAGACCACCGACGTTGAAGCTAACCAATCTTATCTCTACTTAAGCTATTACGATTGAAATTCGTAATATGTGTTACACGCAGCATGACCTGATATTTTAAATAAATATAATTACAGATATAATTACAATTATGTAAGCTTGTTTGTTAAAGCTTGGTTATTGAAATACCAAACCGAACTTATAGCATTCTCAGTGATATAACGTCATTTCAGGTGCTCCTTTATGTCCTCGATAACCTTTAAGTTAACATCCTACTTTATGCCCATTCCATCCATCATCAACCCATTGCCGGCTCACTACAGAGCACGGGTCTCCTCTCAATATGAGAAGGGTTTGGCCATAGTCCACCACGCTGGCCAGGTGCGGATTGGCAGACTTCACACGCCTTTGAGAACATTATGGAGAACTCTCAGTCGTGCAGGTTTCCTCGTGATGTTTTCCTTAATCGTTGAAACAGTGATATTTTAATTGCTTAAAAAAGCACATAACCCCGAAAAGTTATAGGTGCGTTTTTCTCTAATCTATCTATCTAATCTCTAAATATCTCTTTAAGGCTTCTGTTTAGGAGGCGGACGTCTTAACCACTAGGCTATCACAGCTTATAATGTTAATACAGTTGAATAAAAAGCTAATATAACCTAAAAATTCCTAACAACATTTTAAACTCCCGCTGCGGCCGTTACTGGGGCGCCATTGTCCATTTGGATCTTTCTGTATAATTGATTAGATAATTAAAATTTGTAACGTCTATAAGAAGAGTATTTAATTTAGGTGGATAGTAAATCAATTTAATAAAACTGATCCATTGTTTGTCTAGTGGTTGGTAGTATACTAGATTACGAATAGTCCTCGGGGTATAGTAGGGTTTGGATTTTTTTACAAAGAAATCCTCAATAAGGTATCATCATCATCATCATCATCATGAACAACCCATTACCGGCTCACTACAGAGCACGGGTCTCCACTCAATATGAGAAGGGTTTGGCCATAGTCCACCAAGCTGACCATGTGCGGATTGGGAGACTTCATACGCCTTTGAGAACATTATGGAGATCTCTCAGGCGTGCAGGTTTCCTCGCGATGTTTTCCTTCACCGTTGAAGCAAGTGATATTTAAAATAAGGTATATAATCAATTATTAATTGTAATTATTAGTATGTATATATGTATAAGTGTTGCGATTTCCCGCCTTTTATTTCTGTCGGCTTCTTTCAAAAAGGTGGCCTGGAAGAGATCGCTTTTAGTGATGAGGTCGCCTTTTGATTTCATATTATGTATATTGTTCTTTTCCTTTCTTTTATTCAATATGCAATTATGTTGTATAAATAAATAAATAAGGTCATCTCAATAAAAAATCTCAAGAAAATAGCGTCTTCCTTTGACGTGCGAGGTTCATAGTATGCTTATAAAAATTAAGTTACGACTCTTAGTTAATGCGGCTGAAATTGCAAAGAAAAACTACTAATAAATATATTATGAACGGAGCAATGTTTTATCTAATATAATATGCTTACGTACACCTAATTGTTTTGAATAAATTTGCAATAACTTTCATGGCTAAGTAAGACGCGCTTGGGAACTTCTACATGCTTTACTAGCGGTTGATGTTGTTTTTGTTGAAAAATTAATGTTCGCCGCGAATTATTTTATGTTTTAAGTTAACGACCAAACCAAGCTAAAAATTATGAAAGATAAAGATGATTAAATATCATATAATTAAGAATAGTGGTTTTGAATCAAAATTGTACCTAAATGCTCGTACCAAAGGCGATTAATTTATTATTTCGTTTTTCAGGTTAGAAACATACTTATAAAGTAAATACTTTATTCATTTATTTATTTTTTATTTGTTATTTAATATTTGTTCATAGCAACATGCAAGTAGACTTACAAATTATATTATTCATTTACACATATAATTTAACACATAAGCTTTATAAGCACAATAAGATTTATCGCGCGATCTATTCTCGTATAGATTTTATAAATAGATATTTAAGCAGCAACATATCATTTTTCGCATTAAAATAATAATTTCACATTAATATTGTTATATTTCTTATTTGACGTATGAGATAGAAGCTGCAAGTTAGGCTTTCGTCTGTTAATAGATAAAACAATTATTTTTAAAATTAAAATGTTGATTTGGAGAAAGAGCAGCTACTGAGTTAACCTAATTTTATTTTTATTATCTATATTTATGCTGTATGACTTGTATGCTGCGTTCTGTGGATAATTCTTCTAGATTATCTATGCCTTTTGAAATGATGGTAGCGTCAGTACATGTGGCCTTAAATTTGAATAAAATTATTATTTAAATTTTTATTTTAAGTTCAGGTACCCAATCAATAATTGTTTCAGGTGGTGCGTCAAGATGTCGAGTGGGGAGGTCTAACGCATGTGTTTATACCATAAAGTTATCAGTGAGACGAAATGTCATCGACCCAATAATTAACAATCGCTAATTGCTTCACGAAGTCTCATATCGCCGGGATAAAATATGACCCTAATAATACACTAAACACGTCTCGTAACAGTCGGCCACTTTGAACTGTATTTTGCATTCCGTGGCGGCATCATCAAAGATGTAATCACCGACCAATGATCTACAACGAAACTTTCTGAGGAGCACAGAGCATCGACTAAGATGGTGTACCATAGAGTAATACGCTATACTTTAAAAAATACCCACGATGCTGTTTTAAAACTTGAAAGTATAAACTTAGCTTCCATTATTTTAAATTAAAATCGAATTGCCGTGATAACATGATTTTCATTAGACTGTAATCGCGTTAAAATTTATTTTTTAATAGTTTAATAATGAGAGACGCTAGAGTTTTTTTACAGCGGTGACAACCAGAGTTATCGCTGTGTTTATAACTTGTGACGTCATTAGAGATTCATATTTTTCGAGAGCGTATCAAACCACGTGGCCTTTGCTTAAAAAATAATTTGGTTTTATGGAAAACATATATTATGTACTTCGTTTTTCTTATGTAATACTAAATTGATTTTTTGGATTACACCAGCACAAACAATAACTTTAATCAAGTCCTAATTGTAATACAATCCTTTTTTATGTTGGTACGTCACGGGCAGCGATATGTATGTATCTATCTATCATACTATAAGACGTAGGGAGTTGGTGACTGTCTATGTGGATTCATATATCCGTCATATTATTAAACTGTCCATTCTATGAATACCATGAAATTACAATTTAGGTGTGCTTAGAAATAAGAGGGGGTGGTTTAATAGTTATAAAGAATAGTTACCTAATTATTATTATCACAGCTTAATACAAACTTTTAAAGAGTGTTAGTCTGGTGACGAATATTAGACCGATCTAAGACGGAGTCGACCTATCAGTTAAACATTTAGAAGGCATATTTGTTTTTATTATTACTTTCCAAAGATTATTCTGGTTCAATAATATTTTTATTTTAATATTGTAAGTATAGTAAAAGATTATAATTTCTTAATAAAACAACATTTTCTGTGTCGTTTTGTCGGTCCAAAGTTTTTTTCTGATATCGTTTTTCATCTATAGTGTAACGAGGTATTGTGCAATGAGGTGCGACGTGAGTGACGGTGAGTGGTGACTCTTGAGACCCTAACATCGTCTCGAGTGACTTTAACATGTATGTTTTGAAACAACTTGTTTATGTGGTGTATTACTTACATTATGTGTGAGTTAATATATTCCGTGCCAGTGCACAATTATTTACCGGTAAAAATTACTGCCTCGTCGGTCTAGTATTTTCGACTACAGATTATGTTGTATAGAGTTTGCTTAGCTTAAATTAAGTCGCTGGTTGACGGAAAGTATACAACGGATCCCCGGGCGTCCAGCAGGACTTTTTTTTTATACACTAGAAGTTAGCCCTCGACGGCTTTCTCACCTGGTGGTAAGTGATGATACAGTCTAGGATGACAGCGGGCTAACCTGTTAGGGGTATGGTAAACCCACAATCCTAATTGGTTTCTACGTGACATCGAGCCGGAACGCTGAATCGCTTTGTCCGTAGGGTAACTAGCAACAGACGAAGCCTCCCACCAGACCAAGCTCGAACCGGGAATCGAACCCAGGACCTCCAACTTTATAATACGACGGCGCATGCTCTGCGCGCCGGAGATCGTCATAAAACTACTAGGAGAACCAGCGAGAGGGAAATGCCGTGGTGGTTTTTAGTTCGGGTATACCCCCTACGGGAGTGGAAGTCACACATAAACACGTCCTTTTCAATGGAAAGAGGTAGCAAGCTTTTACCGATACCGCGTATTTACCACGATAAAAAAAAGGTTCAATTAAGTCAGATTATTAAAGCTAAATTAAGATTAAATTGGTAGATCCAGGATAGTGTTGATTTTCGGGTCGTGCTGAAAATGGTTTTATATCGGGGTTTTGTGTCATTAAATTTTCAAACGGAGTTAGTTGGGTAATTGAAGTGGTTGCAAGAAATTTTAGTCATGATATGTGTGACAGTATTTTTATCGCAGTCTGTCATTATGTCGTTTTTAAGCAGTGGCTGTTTTGCCAAAATAAAAAAAAATAAAAATTAAAGGCTAATAAGGTAATCCGGTAATATTTTTATGTCCGCCTATTAATCCTAAACTTTATTGAAACGAAAAACGTTACGAGCGAAGGCATTCAAAATAATATTTAATGTCAAACAAGTTGTAAGTAAGGCGCGATATAGTTGCCAGGTTGTTAGATTGCATTAACCTGTAGCGATGTGAAATTCACGGAGCATAAATTGCTTTTGAATTAATAACCCGAGTCGCGAACTTGTTATGGCGTAGATATGATGTGATATGTACAGATTAGATAGAGCTTAGCTGTTATTTATTACTCTGTGGGTACAGAGTTTATAGCCTTTAGAATTTATTTTGCTTGCATACTCATAGACGCACATACTAGCAGTAAGAACTCTCCTTCAATTTGTTTCTTCTATATCCCTTTATATATACAGTAATCTAACAAGGTTAATTAAAATAATTCTAAAAAGTAAATCAAAAGTTAGTTAGCGACAAGATAGTGTTGGTGTCCTCATTGACACCGACCTTTTCTCATATTATTAGGGCCAATTATTTATCTTTTCTGTCTTTGTATTACTCCATTGTCTCTTTCACCTACCCCACCGATTTATTCTTGTGCTATATGAATATGTGAATACCTGACTGACAGTAAATTGGGTATATGGTGTATCTGTTAAGTTTTTAGAGATAGAGTAGAAATATTCTACAAATCACGATAACAAGAAGTCACTCATAATTCTATCATTATAATAAGCACGGGACTCCTCTCTCATAGGTGAGGAAGCCTATCGAAATACTGTATCAATGTTGTTTTGTGGCCTTTGACGCTTTTTATGCCATATTAGAAATAATAACTGAAGCGGACAGTATAACGTTCGCTTCCATGATCCACCCCGTGCCTTGGAGAGAGCGTCGGTTTCAGTCATCGTAAACTTTTCTAACTTCTAAAATAGCTTCTCCGCTAACCAATAGATAAACGCGGCCTTTACTAGCTAGTACAATACATGAACGTCAGTTTACTTTTTATTTTAATCCTGATATATTTTTTTGCCTCTCTTTAGCCAATCAAATTATAATTGCTCACCGATGACAGCGCTCGTGACTGAATCAGTATAATACCAGGCATAAGTTCGCACATCACAATTCGCTACGGGCGTTAAGATTTTACGCGTTCTAAACACGATGGTCAGGCCGAGACCTGTAAAGCGAGAATAGCCTTACTTCTGATTTAAGACACAGTTAAAATGAGACAACGTTGTCTGTCACTTTTTAAATGTATTTTCAAATCCTTAGACTATTATAATAACCTATAATAAATAAATATCATAAATATTACCTATATAATTAAATACTATAACTATTTTAGTATTATTATAACCTCCCAATTCGTATCTATCAAGATATAATTGGCTACGACCTAAGCCCATTCTGTTGTGCAAAGATCTAGTTCTATGTAGGTTATATAAAACAAAGCGATTTTGTGTTTCTGTATAAGGCCGCGTAGAGATTGATCAAGTGGATTTTTCAACTGGCAACAGTTCGGTGACTCTGCTAGTGCTTCAAATGTTCATGGGCAGTGGTAATCACTCCACATCAGGTAACCTGTCTGCTCCATTGCCCGCGATTATATATATTGTATAATCATATGTTTAATCTGATAGCGTAGTGGTAGAAGATGTGATAGCCTAGTGGTTAAGACTTCAGCCTCCTAATCAGAGGCCGGGGGTTCGAATCCTGGCACGCACCTATAACTTTTCGGAGGTATGTGCGTTTTTAAGCAATTAAAATATCACTTGCTTCAACGGTGAAGGAAAACATCGCGAGAAAACCTGCACACTTAAGAGTTCACCATAATGTTCTCAACGGCGTGTGAAGTCTGGCAATCCGGATATGGCCAGCGTGGTGGACTATGGCCAAACCCTTCTCATATTGAGAGGAGACCCGTGCTCTGTGGTGAGCTGAGAATGGGTTGATCATGATGATGTTTAATCCGGTACTATTTCTCCTAAACTAACGCTAGCTTATAACAATATGAAAAAAAGGACCGGTTGTCTGGATTAGCCAAGTAAATAAATTGAATTGCCAACTCAATACGTATGCAAGCGCAACCTTTGTAAATGGCTCGTTATAATAAAATTTATGAGCTAGCCCTTGTTTTACATACAATCGCCTGTTATTTCTACCCCCGTTGTATTCTAATAAACTGGTTTACGGTTTGCATTGTTGAAAAGGTGGGCCTCGACAATAATCGTACATATATCAGATAGGCTAGTATGCAGGCGGTATCTGAGGTAGAGATCTATAAAGCGCGCATAGCCTGACCTCTGACTAAAGAAACGGTTAAAGCGAGACAAAGTTATGTCTCTGACAAAAAAATGTGTCTCATTATAACACTATATTTGTCTGAGCAAACCTGAGCTTTTTCGATCGATCGATTGCACGATAGATGGCGCTTCTTGGATTCAATAAAAATTGAAGTTCACTTAAACGCGATCGAACAAGTACAACATAGGTCGGGAATTTAGGGTGTTGTCTTAGAGATGCATAGACATAAACGTTACGTTTTGTCGTATTTCTATACATACGGCAAAACGACGTTTTACGTTGTTTTAAAATTTTTATTATATCTTTTTAATTAATATAATTATATATTCTTGCAAATAATGTCTTAGTTTAAGATTACTATTTAGAAGTTTTAGATTTTTTGACGCATGTCGAGTTAGCCTGTAAGTGAGTATGCATTGATATTCCTAAGTGTTTATAGATAAGTTGTCTTAAAATAATTATTTCTTTGTATACCGTTGGCTTCCTATAATGCATCAATAAAGTGTATTTTCATTTCATTTCATTTCCTATTAAATAAATAAATTGAATTGATTGATTTGATATGGGCCGCAATTTGAACCCTCTTAGCTTTTAAGTTGGCGAGTGTAGTTATCATCATGACTTCACGAATAGTTATAATAAAAAATGTGATATATATGAACGATTCATAGATGCCTGTAATAGGTTTATAAGAATAAAGCTATTTTTAATTTGATTTGATTCAAACAAATAATTTCTAAAAGTTAGACATTGTACTAGGCATCTACAAATTCCCAACCGCTTTCAAGTTATGCTATCGTTTCCGCTGCATAACTATTATTACGTTATATAAATGTACGTAATTATTTTGACATGACAGAAACCATTTGTATAAGTTCAAATTCCTGTTAGTCTCGGCCATCCGAGATCGTAAGGAGCGAGCGACGTAAAAATATCTCCACTGTAATATAATTTGTGAGACTGGTCTTGTTGTCCCTTATTAGCATAATAAGATGTTGTTAAGCGTGAAAGGGACGAATATCACAAAAAAAAAAATAGATAGCGAGATCCCGTGGCGCAGACATGTGCATCTGCTTAGGAACGAGAGTATAGATGAGGTAGAACAAAAATACCATCGAGTAGTTATTGTATACAAAAGTTAAGAGTTGTTTGTGTGAAAAATTCTATAAGAGTGATTTAGCGGTGTTCAATCAATCAATCATAATTTTTATTCTCATAGTCCTTTAAAAGGCACTTTTGTCAATAATTTACCATACCAAATATGTTCAAGCGATGCTAATAGCCTTGTTGGTAAGACTTCGGCATTTTTTTGGGTTTAGCCAAATTTCATTACATCCGTTTAGTAAAAATACAACAAAGTATACTTTTGTACTTTGTTGTATTTTTGTTTGTACCACTAAACTTAAACACGTGCTTAAACGGTGAAGGAAAACATCGTGAGGAAACCTGCATGCCTGAGAGTTCTCCATAATGTTATTAAAGGCGTGTGAAGTCTGCCAATCCGCACATGGCCAGCGTGGTTGACTATGGCCAAACCCTTCTCATATTGAGGGGAGACCCGTGCTCTTTAGTGAGCCAAGAATGGGTAGATCATGATGATAAGCGAAGTAGCAGACGAAAGCTCTTTGACGAATATGTCGATGAATTTGGATTTAGTTCACAGAATATGTAATTATGAACAACCATTTTATCATAAACCTGTCTAAACACACCGGTCCGACGCATCTTCAAAACATTTCGGCCTTTTCGGTAACGTGTTTAAGTTACGATTCGGGATTTCTGCTTACAATCAATAAATCAATAAATATATACGGCACTGTCCGTCAGTCTGTCGGACATTAATGGAAATCATTGTTTGTTTAGGACGGGCCGAGCCCCACCGCTATTTAACGGGAGCCATTTTGAAATAGTGGAATGCATTAAATTCATCCATTCTATAAAATGCTTTTCAAATAAGTTTTTTCGAGGTAGACTTTTAGTTGGAATGTGAAATTATGCGTCCCATTCCATGTCCATACTTGTCAACTGGGTATTTAAAAACACCTAGTATACATTTTACAACACTTAACCATTGGATAATTATGGAATCGGTATCTTTACGTCTGTTGCTTTCTATTTATGAGACAGATCGTAAATATATTTTTGTCCCATTCATTACTTGATGAAATAAAAAAAAAAACGTTATTAAGTAAAATGTAATGTTATACATTTTGTTGTTAAATTTCTAAACATTTTCTTATTTTTTGTTAAAAGTTCTCAAATATGAAACCAAATGTATAAGTAGTTCGCGGTACACTGTAGTTCAGAATAAATTTTTTTTTATTTCATCTTGAATTCTTTATATAGGTACTCTATGCATTTTCAATCTTATTAGTAGTTTAAATACGTGAGAAAACTTTTAATACCTCTTACTTTGCTACTTTTCCTGAACGTTTACTCTCCAGCTCTAAGTTTTCTTGTGACGAGAAATGAAAATTTAGATTAATTTTTCCGGAACTTAAAACTTTTAATTTGTATATTTTTATACATTCCTCCGATCTGCTACAACAGATAAGCATCTACGTCCCCCCTCGTATTTTTAGACACGCTAACCAAAAAATCTTCGCTCCTAAATTTTCCAAGAGTAACTTAGGCAAATTTCCCCAATTAATAGAAATATTAGTGTATACAATAACTTGACGAACCATGACATCGATATCTTTCACGACACTAACTAGTTTTAAGAAAAAAATTGACCTACATGCATAGTTTTAGTCAATATAATAATCCTAGTATTTATAATTAAATCTAAATATTTCTTATATTGTTTAACATAAATGTTACTAATAAATGTTTAGCCGGAGAAATTAGAATGCTTTATATACCTGCAATGATAACTGTGCTCTGCTTAAACAATCATTATATTTTGACATTTTTAATGCTTATACAGTGTATCGAGGGTGTATCATATGAAATAAATAAATAAATAAATACACGTCAACTGGAATATAAATTAACAGACGTTATATCTGTACGTATTTCCCGTATGTTTTAAACATAACCACGTGGCAGTTACACGTAAGCCTGTGTCTAAACAGCCGGCAACGATAAATAAGGCTTTTTTCTTCGCCTGTAACCCAAAAGTGGAGCAAAAAAGCATACCTGCTCTCTCCACAGCGGCACACAATGCATCCTAACTCCCAAAACCCAATTTATTTGGCCGAACGTCGCAACATTTAACTTGCGTTCGAAAAGGAATAACTTTGCTCACAAAGATCGCCGATTTCTCGGAATTATATTTAACGCTGCGAATCGCATCTCAAATTGAAAATCGGCTACTAGAGGATATGTTTGCGGTTGCTTATTTTTTATTAAACAATGGACTTTATTTTTTAGCCTTTTTTCTAACGTTGGTTATTTGCTTATTTATATAGGTCCATGGATGGATGAGTGGTTTAGTTTAACCTATAATTTTAATCACATACCTTAAAGATTTGTGATAACCACTGAAAGAGATCGCTACTTTGCGATAAGGCTTATTTTTCTGGTTAACGATCAACAATGAAGTCAACTGGAAAATTATTTACGCTTCTGGTTTCTCATCGTTTTTAGCTTGTAATAATATTTGCAGACGGCCTCGTCTTAGCCATGCCAAAGCTTTTACTATCTTTATATATAAAGGTACTGAAACCATATAGCTTTAGTTTATAGTCTACAAACACCATCAACTCGCTATAATGTAAGTTGTTGATGCATCAAAAGTGCATTTTAAAGGATTATATGAATAAAGTTTGTAATTGATTGAACGGAATATAGAGTGTCATCATCATCATGATCAACCCATTACCGGCTCACTACAGAGCATGGGTCTCCTCTCAATATGAGAAGGGTTTGGCCATAGTCCACCACGCTGGCCATGTGCAGATTGGCAGACTTCACACGCCTTTGACAACATTATGGAGAATTCTCAGGCGTGCAGGTTTCCTCATGATGTTTTCCTTCAGCGTTCAAGCAAGCGATATTTTAATTGTTTAAAAACGCACATATAGAGTGTAGTTTGAATTAATTACATAACCATGCTTAATAACACTTTCAACGACTAAACATTTAGGTATAGTGCTAATTTGTAAAAACATTTATAATTTACATAAACGTTATTATTATTAGGTATTGAATACAACGGTTTTGCAGCGGTATTGTGTTGAGATTATGTAAGTTGGTGCAGGTAGTGCTCGCAGTGTGAAGGAAATAAAATGACCTGTGAAAGCTTTTAAAACAACGTATAGGCCGCCGTCTCGTTTGTTGGAAGTAAGTAGGTGCTAAATGAATGCCTTCGCAGCAATAGGGTGGCTATGATGTCTCCTTATACACGACGGGCTTAAAACAATTCACTATCATCAGCATCTTCAAACTTTAACCTAGAAATGACTGAATTCGTATGGCTAATAATGACCTTTGAATAGCAAAATTTATTGTCCGAGGTAGCTGGCAGCAGTCTTCTGTGATGTCGCCTAATATTTCCAATTGATTATTTCTTCAATTATAATTGAATGTAATGAATTATTCAGTTCAGTTTTGTACATGGGATAATAATTAACGAAGACTCAATTTATTCATATATAATAAAATGTTGCATTCTATATCTAATCTAGATAGATACAAAATATTCAGTTGGTTTTTACATGTAGATTTAATCCTCAGGCTGGGTTGCGGTCGAGTACGCGAGCGTTCCCGTGAGCCAGCCACCAGGCACGTTAAGGAACATCGATGGGTTGTAGTGGGTATTCTGTCCCACATACCCCGCGGAAGCGAGAGGGGATGCGTAAAAGCATTTCCCAGCGTTAAAAAAAATGGAGGTTTAAACCTCCCAATCTTCCATTCTGCCTATGGCTTTAATGTCCTGCTCCCTGTTAGGTATGTGCACTTTGCAAAGAACTTAGTAACGCTGCGTTTTCCGGTGGATTTTTTAAACTTGACATCCCAACGCCTAGAAACACAGTCTTTGCGCTGTTCAGTTGCTGTGGTCACCCCAGTTCTTAGGTTTACGCTGAGCAAGCCCTCTCAATGCTGTTCACGATAAGAGCTTTACTTGACTCAGCTACAATATATCGCCACACAGAAGTGCCTCTGTTTTCATATGAACACATGTGTCCGGTTATAATATATGTATGCGTTTGTATTAAGACGATAGCGTATCTGTTACTCGTAGCATTAAATATAGGTACCTACCTCATACGATACTTTTGTAAAAATCTTTGACACTTTCAATTGTATACTTATATACCAGTAGTTATAATTATTATTATTTATAATCCACAATAAGTCAGCCTTTGATGACAATCTAACCTGATCGTAAGTGATGATGCAGTCTAAGATGGTAGCGGGCTAACTTGTTACGGGTATTGTAACCCATACTCCTAATTGGTTTCTACGTGAAATCGTGCCGGGACGCTAAATCGCTTGGCGACACGTCTTTCTCGGTAGAGTGGTAACTAGCGACAGCCTAAGCCTCCCACCAGTCAAACACGGTATAGTGACGGGTTATTTTTAAAATCGTTTAATACGTATTATAATATCCTCAAAATACTCTATATTCCTTACTCTATATACTTACATATAAAATGGAAAAAAAAGCAGCTGAATTCGGAGATTTACAAAGGAGAGTTTTTGCACTGTCCTCCATAACATTTAGAACATAAACCCACCAAGCTATTCCAAAGCAGGTTAGCGAGCTTTTAATATTTATTACCGAACGATAGTAAATATCTGTAAAATAGAGCCGGGTATAACAGATTAGTGCACGTTCCGGGATCTGGAAACTTTGAGATTTTTTTCAACAGAGTATCTCCAATAACTCGGTTACAAACCCATATATATACCACGCAACATTAAAAGGAACTTAGAAACTAGCTATTAGGAGAAATTTGAGAAATGGAAACGACATCAGCGTTCTTGCTTTCTATTAAGTCGTAATATCGGAAGCATAATTAAATTAAACCTCCATTAACTTTACATGACATATAATTAAACTTTCAGCTGCAGCATTTTATTAGAGCCACCGACGCTGGTAACTCGTTAACCCCATAAATAAAGCAGTTAACCGCCAATAACTGTATTACAGTCTATTCGAATATTACAAAAGCAACTTTGAAGTACATAATTGCGCATGCGCATTACATTCGTAATTGATCTTGTTTTCTCCTTGCAACAAACTGTATAAAGTGGATTGCGGAGGCTGCCTACCTAGAAATTGACAGACAATTTCGAAATTCCCGTCAAACAAAGCTATTCGAGCAGCTCAAAGTATGAAAAAGTTATTCTAGCTCTTAATTACATGGCTATAGATAATCTAAAACCAGCAAACGAGGTGTTTTCGAAACAGATGTATATGGAGTTTTTTCAGCTTTTGGCTGAAGTTTATATTTACACAAACAACCTAACACCATTTCTGCCAAATACTCAGAAAAAAGCGTTGAAACTGTGTTATGGTTAAATTTAAATACTTAAAAAGATAAATGGTTGACAATTGGTGCTACCGATAAAATATGGAAAACATTGGAGTATTCTTGTTCTATTTAAGGTTTAGCTATGTTTAAATATGTGAAAAACTCTCATGATTACAAATCAACCTGTATATGTCATTATAAGGCGCTAAGAACTTTTATCTGACGTGTGTATAGAAATATAACAACACTGAATTCCATGTCATATACACTGAGCGGCACGGAATGTGGCCCAAATGCATTTTGTGGGTTATTATCAAAATAAACCGCAAAACGGCTGTTTTTTTGTTTTGAAAACCTAAATTGTTTATTGAAATCCTAAATGCAATGATTATTAAACAAAAATCATGATAACTTTATTATAATTTTTGTTAAATAAAAAAAAAAGACATTAAACTCCAAATTTAACTAATGTTTATTAATGAATTTTACAAATTAAACCTTAAAATTACTTAAAATTAATAACGCGTGTTACCTCCTCGGGGCCTGGTGACCGCCTGAATGCGATCAGGCATGCTGTGGATAATGTTTTTAATGTCCACTTGGGGTATTTCTTCCCAGTCGGCCACCAGAGCGGCTTTCAGAGCACTGAGAGTCTTTCAGAGCACTCTGGGGGATTGGGACTGCCTCGGATGCATCTTTTGAGCATGTCCCAGACGTGTTCTATTGGATTCATGTCTGGGCTTCGAGATGGCCACACCAATTTAGGAATTGTTACCTCTGAAAGATAATCGTTGACACATCTTGCAGTGGGTGGTCGTGCGTTATCTTGCATTAGTTTAAATTCTTCGCGCCCAATGAATTCCACATGAGGTAAAACATGATCTTTGAGGATCTCTTCAATGTATCGGACTGCAGTCAAACGATCTTCAACTACCACCAACTCTGTACGTGCGCCTGTACTTATCCCTTCCAAACCACAAAGGATCCACCGTGAAAACTTACGGTTTGCCTGGTGGTGATTGGCAGAAATCTCTCTCCACGCCGTCTCCATACACGTTCACGGTCTTCTGGAGCTCTTAAGGCCACTCTTCATTAATCTGTCCAAAAAACTCTACTCCACTGCTCGTGAGTCCAATTCGCATGAATTCGAGCGAACCGAAGTGGTGCTAGCGATGTTGTCTGAGCAGTTCTGGACCTCGCGCTGGTCTTCGAGCACGCACGTTCCTTTCATCCATTCTCCTTCTTATCGTCCGCTCACTAACATTGACCCCTCTTGCCGTTTGCAGTCGCTGGCTTATTTCAACTGCAATAAGTACCCAATTTTTTTAAATTGCGAGAGTGATAAATCGCTCGTCCTGCGCTGATGTACACCTGATTCCGCCACCTCTTGGTCTCCTCGTGCACAGGCCGGTCTGATCGTACCTTTTCAAGGCGTATCTAAGGGTTGTACGCGGTACATTTAACAATTCAGCAATTTCTCTCTCCGTTCGCCCTTGACTCCGAAGCAACACAGCTTGAGCAACTTGAGCTTGAGTTAAAGGCTTAGTGTTCTGATTCTGAACGTAAAAAAAGATTACACATTAATTAAGAAACAAAATGAATAAAGATGCACCAGCAATAAAATGCAATATTGAATTTTAACTCACCCGTGTTTCATGCGATTTAGCGACAAATTAACGTTAAACGTCACAGAAGTAAAAAAAATAACCTTTTTTTTATGCTTAACCTCTTAAATTAACAAAAACAAACGTGTCGACAACGTACACTTGAAATTCTCATTCACGATTCACCAAAATCGCATGTTATCGGTTTTTTTATGTTTGGGCCACATTCCGTGCCGCTCAGTGTAGATAAATGCATTCGAACAATATATGGTTGCTAAGAAGCTGTCACAGCCTAGTGGTTAAGAGGTCCGCCTCCTAATCAGAGGTCAGGGGTTCGATACCGCACGCACCTCTAACTTTTCAGAGTTATGTGTGTTTTAAGCAATTAAAATTTCACTTGCATGAACGGTGAAGGAAAACAACGTGAGGAAACCTGCACGCCTGAGAGTTCTCCATAATGTACTCAAAGGCGTGTGAAATCTGTAAATCCGCACATGGCTAACTTGGTGGACTATGGCCAAACCCTGCTCATATTGGGAGGAGACCCGTGGTCTGTAGTGAGTCGACAATGGGTTGATCATGATCATGATGGTTGTCTTCATAGAGATTATGATGATACTCTGGCGTTGTAGATGCAAATACCCGACGGTAATCACTTAACATCAGGTGACCCGTCTGTTTGTTTTTCCAACCAATTTTTATTTTCATTTTCATGATCTTATCGCCAAATTTTAGACTGTTTTTATTTTTTCCTATTCTTTTATGGTGTACAATAGAGTATTAATTCATTGATCTTATTTTGTACTTGCAACATGCTGCTCGAGATAATAAGGAGTTGATTGCGGTGGTTGGCTACCTAGAAATTAGGGCCAATTTAAATTCCTGTCAAGCAACACGGCTCGAGCAGACTTTACGGATAAATAAGCTACGCCAGCCCTTAATTACACGGCTATACATCATCCAAAACCAACAACCGAGGTGCTTTCGAAACTCAACTCAGATGTGAGTGTCAAGATACGGCGCGGATTCGTACGCTTGGCTGAGATGTTCGCCACAGTAAATAATAGAAGAAATAACAGAATAAACTAAAACAACTTCTATTTAGGCTTAAAAACTACATGGTGGTGGAGACGGTTCGAGTCTCCACCACCATGTAGTAGTTTTTACGCTTTATGAAAACAGAATGGATTGCTTTACCCAATTTGTCACCTGGGTGACAAATTAAGGACTCAAAAAACATTACCGATGGAATATTTCTTCGCCGGAAAATAAGTTACGACAAGGTTATTATGACTCGAGATCTTTGGCCTCAATCATACGGACAAGACCTACACAGAACACACAAACATTACGGCAAATTTAACTAAAACAATTGGCATATATGCGTGACAAGACGATGCGATGCCGATTAGCAATTTGAATAAGCTGTTGTAGCCCAAATCCTTCTGAGACTGCATCGTCACATAAATTACAATGAAGCCCTTGACATTGAATAAAATTAGGAAAACCAGAACCGCATCTCATCCCAAGCATACTCGCCACTAGCTTCTTGGAGACATTCACGTGGCGGACGGCCGGCCCTTATTCACATATCAATGTTCCACAAAGTATGGCCCACCCACTGACAGAAATAATTTGCCCCATGACCTTCGGATTCGGACGAAGTCGGACCAAAAAGGTAGATAATACCTACCTAGTTAAATAATGAGAACCTGTTTTAAGTCATGAGCGCATTTAGAAATCAATCGATAAGATAATTATGTTTGCTTTTATAAATGATTGTCCGGCTTCGATTAAAGAAATAGGCAAGTAATAAGGTATCTACTTACACTCATTATATGAAACCTTTACAATGCTCGATATCGTCCGTGTGCCCCAACGGAAGGATATCCGACGTCATAGGACTTCTAAGTCTAGAGGAAGGGTTAGAGTTAGACATAGGCACAACCGCATAGAACAAGGATAATTCCAAACCTAACGCATTTGCAATTTACATACCTATGAAATTCATAAAATCCTCTTTGCACTTTTCGATATGGGTCAAGGGAGAAGGTAGAATACAACTCATGGTTCTTAAGCACTCAAACACGCGGAATTTTGATCTGGTACAAGGCTTGTGCTTTTATATTCACTTCGCTGGTAAACGATGTCAACGACGACTTTCTAACACTGCAGTATACGCACTGCACGGAAGTTATCAATATTAGAATTCATAGCTGGAAACCCATTACCTGAATATTCCAACACTACCCTAGACCATTCTAGGTTTAAATACAGATCAACAGATCGTCCACGTTATCCGTATGATAGCATGATAACCTTAAACAACCAGATCAACGAGGCAATTAACTTAATGGAGAAATTGAACATTCTATTATAGTGATTTCTGGTCTGAGCACAGATTCTCTAAGGCATCTTCTTGAGTTCCTAATTTTTACGCCCTAAAAGAGAGTCTATAGATCATCACGATCAACCCATTACCGGCTCACTACAGAGCACGGGTCTCCTCTCAATATGAGAAGGGCTTGGCCATAGTCCACCACGCTGGCCATGTGCGGATTGGTAGACTTCACACGTCTTTGAGAACATTATGGAGAACTCTCAGGCAGGTTTCCTCACGATGTTTTCCTTCACCGTTGAAGCAAGTGATATTTTAAAGTTTTAAAAACGCACATAACTCCGAAAATGTAGAGGTTCAAACCGCCGACCTCTGATTAGGAGGCTGACGCCCTAACCACTAGGCTATCACCGCTTCTATAGATAAATGAATAATATTAGGGTCAGAGATCCCAGTCAAGTGCCTACATTACATTGAATGAAAAAAAAAAACTACATGTTTTCAGATAATCGTGGCAAGACCATCAACATCAATTCAACGTCAAAATTCGAGCAACGAACACGAGATCGTATTATAGATTACGATAACTTTGTACAGACATGTGATAGAGAAAGTGATAAATAGTGTAAATCAAGTTCGAGGAGTAATATAACAATGGTTATTCTGAGATCGTATCACGGCGTGGTCCAGCCAGCATCGTGTTGCGGGTATCTTGGAGCGTGCATCGTGGTTAACAAGCACGATACGCATTGAGAATACAAACGAAACTTCAAATAAAATAATAGTCCTGTATTTAATAGCGTTTCTGTTATCATATTAAATCTATTATTTGATTTGTTCTGTACAATAAACATGTTAATTAAATAAACATTTTGTAGATAAAGAACTTTCAACCATATGAACCATAGATTAACTAGAATAACGGACACAGATCAACGGGTTACGAATCTAGCATTTTTTCGGGATAACAATGAACCTTAAGCTTAATTTGCTGTAATCCCGCGTAAAATTAGCATATCTGCACGATGCAGTTTATGATTACGTAAATTGTTTTACGCTACACAGATCTCCCAGAATGCCTCTCATCGCAAATAATAATACTCTAGTGACTAAGCAATTGAACGTAGTGAAGCTAACATCTCCCGACGATGCTCCGGTGTCCGAACGAAACGTGCGTTGAGAGGGCATTCTGAAAAATGTATATCTGTAGAACACGGGGTCTTTTTTATCGTATTTACATCCGCTTGACGACCCCGTGGCGCAGTGCGTGCGCTGTTGTATTATAAAATCGGAGGTTCTGGGTTCGATTCCCAGCTCGTCTGTTCTGGTGGGAGGCTTCGGCCGTGGCTATTTAACACCCTACCGACAAAGACGTGTCGCTAATCGATTTAGCGTTCCAGCACGATGTCGCGTAGAAACAAATTAGGAGTGGAGGTTTACCATACCCCTAACAGGTTAGCCGGCTACCATCCTAGACTGCATCATCACTTACCACCAGGTGAGATAGCAGCTAAGGGCCAACTTGTAGTGTATTAAAGCTTTATCCATTTCATTTCGATGTTATAGTAGTATCCCTCTTATTCCAATGTACCTAGCTGAGGTTTACAGCGTGAATATTTAGTACTGTTAATTAAGTTCAATGTAAAGTTAAGTGTAAGTTTTAGTTTCATATTCCATTCTTTTTTATTTTTATTTTTTATTTTTTATTTGGCAATCTTAACAAATTACTTACTTAATTCTTATGATTAAATCTTAACTTAGTTACATATTCTATATCTAATTGTAATTCTAACAGACTGCACAGCATGACAAAAGCTTAATACAACCAATTACAGAAAAACAAATCCAAAGTTAGGTGTAATACCTACTGTATACTAAATTAATTCCATCACACTCAAACAAAACTTCCTATAGTGACCGTTAAATATATCAATTTTGGAGTCTTTACTGATAATCTCATTGTACAAATGACACATTCTTACAATGGGATTATAGTACGAAGTATTGTTTTTACAAACCTCAATGATAAATGGCTTGGGCTTGCGGCATATGTATCTTATGTTAATGTTTGTGTTAATGTTCATTCAACTTACATTACGTTCAATACAAGTCTGACTTAAAATTTTTATTTGAGGTGCATTTTTATTATCAAAGCCTTACACTTGCCAATTTAAAAGCCTCTATTTAAATTAATTGCAGCATCTCCCAATATTCAGTGTACCAGGACTACAAAGGCGTCAGCGGGTTCCAATAATGAGGAGAGCCAGATAGCATCGCGGGCGGAGTCGATCCCCGCGCCAGATATGCAGACTCCTTTCTCGGCGCCTTTGTGTTTCTTCGGGTAAACACAACCGACCTGGACTTTGGTTTTATACCTCGCTTTTACTGCCCCGTGTAACCACAGCCCGTATATGCAGTTCACTGCCATTTTAAAAGCTTTTTTTTTACGTAAGTGAAATTTATGTTGCACGTTTCAGTAACTTGACATCGCGATTTTTTTTTTTTATTTCAAAAAATGTTTGTCGGTCAAGGGAGAGAGGGATTTAGATCTTACCTCTAACACTCAGCTCCTATGTGAATAGGCTGGCTTGATATAAATTCTCAATAAAACAGAATTACTAACACTGAAAATGTGCTGCTAAATTTTTTCGCTTAAATTGCGACTTTTACATATTTTCGTTCAGAATTCGATATATTATTTTAGTGTTTTTTTAATTTTTTTTTTCTTCCATATTGTAAAATTAAGATTAAGTATAATTAAGTGGTATTGAATATATTCACTTACGCGGTATATTGAACAGTGTATGTATGTTTTACGGTTACGAGGTATATTTATGTACACACAGTATGGGGTTATCAAATATATTGGATATAGCTGCTAACAAACGGAAAGTAAGAATGGGACGTTATTTTCTCAGTTCCAATTTCGAATTAAAAAATAAAAGTTGCCAGCGTTCGATCTGCAAATTGCCCCAAACGAGGATTCGCACTGGTTCGATACCTGGGTTGTTACGATGGAAAATTATTCTGCCAGCGCAAACTACAGTGATTACATCGCGAGCCTTAGGGAACCACGTCAGTGCTTATTGTCGGATGATTGAAGACCCTCCGCCTTCGAAGCGGTCCTCGCGGGAACGAGATGAAATGCAAGAGTTTCGTGTGTTGGAGCGAGACAGCAATAGCTCAGCATCTGATTAGCATCCCAATTACGGTGCAGGCGCAGTGGGATCGAATCCTTCTACGTAGTGATGTTGCTATGAATATTTATCGATAACATTAATGTTTTATAATCATAATTTCTTTTTTCCGAATTTGAAATCTGGTTATTATAAATCTTATAAAATGTAGTTTCTATAAAATAAATAAGTACTTACTAGTAGTTTACAATTATAATTGTTTTATTTTTACTTATCAAGCCATGCATCACTATGCCTTAGTTGTTTTTCATATTTATTCCAGTTCCTGTAGGAACTTAGGCATAACAAGCATATATAGACATTCTGATAAAGAAATGCAAGGTTGTGTAAAAAATTTAACAGATAAATCCCCAATATTATTTGTTGCTCACCGGGAATGGCACACTAGACCATCAGGACAGTTACTTAAACCTTCATTACGTATAATACGTATTAAACTGCAACACAGAAGTCTAACTTCTCGTCGTCGTTTGTTTTATTTTTTACCGATAGTTTGTTCGATAACATACTGAAGCCCTACTAACGAGACTCGCTCGGCGCAAGGCGGGGCGTTCGTGTTAAGATTGCATCGGCAGCCGCAACAGAGCTTAAAATAAACAATATATTATGAACACCACCAAGATTACATACCGTATTAAATTTAGATTAGTTATTGAAAGGTTATTTCAGAACCATATGGTGAATTTGAAAATTACGATTCCAACGTTGTGTTTGTATCCTCATTTCATTTATAGTTATTAAAAAAAAAAACAACAAAAAAAAAAAAAATCCACGCGTCCTGTTTCTTGTGACCCAAGAAGCCGTTTCTTCAATGCAATAGTGTAATTCAATAGACCAGTATTAAGGCATAAAATTTTCGCGACGAAAAACACATGTTAGAAACTGAAGCATACTTAGACGAGACAAATACAAGAGACACTCAAAGTCAAAACATTCAGAACTCAGCACATACACCTTTATTCATCACTGAAGTAAACAGCAATACTTCATTCCTTTGAGTATAGTTTCGCATCTGTATATCCATCGACACCGTGTTTCGATCGACAAATCATTAAATCAACACCACATTATCTAGTGTAAATATTTAAAAAAAAAATCTTTTTAAAAGCATTTCACAGTTCACACACCCCGTACAATGTAGACAGGAGACGCTGGCAAAATATGAAACATCTGGGGAAGAGTTACTGGCTTCATTCCGCTAAATCAATGCTTATTATAACGTCTTGTTAACTTTGATAGTTGCGTCAGGTTTCGCGAGAAGCGTAAATATAATACCTTTTGCAGAACATCTCCTCATTTTGAAGTCATTCTTTGCAATGTAAGATTTGAAAGCCGTGAGTATTGGTTTTGAAGTCGACCATTTGGTGCTTCGTGTTAAGGAAACCAAACACCAAAACCTGCCAACCCTTGGTGTTTTCATTGACGGTGGTCCCTGCCAAAAGGGTTTTTCATTTGTATCGAAATGAAAAAACTTCGAAGCGCTTAAGGACATACAAACTTTGTTAGCTTTGGTGTGAATCCAAAAAGCGCTGGGTTTATTTCAACGTGTCAGCGTGGTACCTACAATTAATTTACACATGGGATAAGCTAAAATGTTTCATGTAATTATTTTGAAAATTTATGTTTTCTTATATTATCTTGTACCTACTTGAATCAAGATTTTAATATATTTATATAAGATACTTAAAAATGGGTACACCCCATTTTCGTCTAGCTTATTCGTAGAAGTCTGTGGCATTTCCATAATATTTACTGCTACAGCCAGATGTATCGTAACACATATTTTATTGCTGGAACCGCAGCTACGGTGTTCCGTCTAAATGAAAATAAAATTACTGTTATTTACGAATAGCATAATATTACAAGACCAGAGATTTAAATTGTCTATGCTCAAGCGATTATGCTCTACGCTTAAGACTGGTTCACATATTATGTCGAAATGTTCTTTGTTTTGTTTTTTTTTAAAACATGAATAGGTACTTATTTTAACATTTATGCATTTGAAGTAACTTTCAACAATTTTTTTTAAACTGATTGGTAGTTTTAATAAATGTTCACAGGGTGTAACCTAACTCTCATTTTAACAAAAAGGTGTTTCGTGTTGAAGATAATTAGTATACAATTACGAAAGTACACCAAAATTAGGGTTTTTAGGATATTGAAAAATATCTTTGTTATTATAATACCCAGTAATTACATTAAAGGCGTATAGGAGAAGTACTGATCCCTGCCTTCTGAATAAAATCCAGGCTACACTACTAATAAAGAAAAATCTCTAGTGACCAAAAGTTTTACATAATTCCTTTGCTTCTTCATTGCTCTACACCGGGTTTTGCGGACTTTATTAGTTACCTGGGAAATAATCCAAAAGACTGGCCAGTATAAGTGTAAAAAATAAGATTTAAGCTTTTAATGCAAGTAAGGTTTTTTTTTCAATTTAATTTGCGATGTTTATTGTGTTTTATTTCAAACTTCGCGTATTCTTCTATTAATTCTATTATCTTTATCTACTCTTAAAATATTTTCTCTCTCTTTATATAAAGAACTGATACTTTAGCTGGGTTAGGACTTAAAGTTTGCTGTAAGTTTATGTAACCTTACAACTGTAGATGCTGTAATAAAAAATAGATAATAATAGTTGTAAACTACTACAATTTTTCTTATGCATTTCTGGATTTATCTGTAATGCGTTCCTGAATTACTACTGCGCTAGTCGGATATGGATCATAAGTGTGTACACAGCATCACTCGCCCAGCATTCCTGTCGACGCGAACGCATGAATACAAAACCAATTTGATATTTCTCATTACGCCGCCAACCACAGAGCCGGCTCGGCTAACTGGTGATCTGTCATTACAGTAATTTACCTATTCCATAAACAAGCTCCGAGGTAATTCTAATCTTGGATTTTCTCTTTTGGGAGCCGTCACTCAGTATGTTTTCCTTAAACTTCTAAGTATTGGCAACCTGTCGGTACGTGAATACCATTTCCACTTGTATTAAAAGTTTGTTTTTAATTTAGTATGAGTCGTCATTCTTGCTTTTTGGTTAGCAGTTTGCATATTCATCGCTGTAGGAAAATGCACAGGTGCAAAATCCTATACGACTAGTGTCTATGAATGGCAAGGTTTATGGTGAGGATTCAACCTAATTCTAAAATACTACTTACAAAAACCGTCTAGCTTAGAAGACGATTTTAAATTAAAAATATTTTGTGAACCCCTTACTACGTGAAATACTAATCCTAATCCTAAAATACTTCGTACAAAAAACCGTCTAGTTTAAAAAAACGATTTTCAATTAAGATTATTTTGTAAATCCCTCGCTACGCTAAGTACGTAATTCTAAAATCCTACGTACAAAAACCGTCTAGTTTAAAAGACGATTTTAAATTATAATTATTTTGTATCTATAAATAATGCAAATTTTTCTATCTACAGATCAAAACTAACACCGGAAACAAATTTATCAATCAAGTGGGCATTTTCCAATCCACAGTTAACATTAATTATCTGTCAGATTTAAATGCCGTCCGTTGATACACGCAACAGAAAGGGCTCTAAATAAATAGGTACATATGAAATTATCATAACAAATCAATCCCGAACAGAATCGTGGCTTTCTTGGATATTAATAACATCCGCTATAAAAGTGTTCTCGTGGTCTAGCTGTCGTCATTAAAGTGGTTGTCATTTGAAGCATTGCTGATTTAAATATAGACGAGTCGGTGAAACGTTAAACGATATTGGGCCTTACAAATAACTGTTGCATAAAGTCGGAATATAAAATTTTAAACCAAAATATAAAATTTTTGCGCTGTTGCATTTTTAAGTTGGAGGTCCTGGGTTTGATTCCCGGCTCGAGTCTGGTCTGGTGGGAGGCTTCGGCCGTGGCTAGTTACCACCCTTTTTTTTTTTTTTGTCGTGGTGGAAAAGCTTTATAGCTACTTCCGTCCCTTGGGCAGGACGGAGGTTATGTGGGACTCCCACCCATGGGTGGTCTACCCGAACTAAAAACCACCACGGCATGTCCCTCTCGCTGGTTTTACTGGACGCCCGGGGGACCCATTGTATACTTCCCGGTCGCTAGTTACCACCCTACCGACAAAGACGTGTCGCCAAGCCATTTAGCGTTCCGGTACGATGTCGTGTAGAAACCAATTAGGAGTATGGGTAACATACCCTAACAGGTTAGTCCGCTACCATCTTAGACCGCGTCATCACTTACCATCAGGTGAGATGCCGTCAAGGGCTAACTTGTGGTGTATTAAAAAAAAAAACTACAGACATGATGCTCGTGCTAAACTTTTAAATTCTACGTACGAAGAAAAAGAAAAACATAAAAATTACAGGGCCATCGATGGAACCGGCAGCTTCGAAGGGTATCAGTAAGTTCTCCGTAATTGAACAAATATTTATGTAGAAATGCAATACGGCGACTTTTTCTACCGACTCGAGCCACATCGAGCGGGACTGTGATCCGGGAAAACAATCGATACCTACCCGACCGGAGTTGTATCGATATTTTTTTAACTAACATATTGTTTTTATATAGTTTATTTTTAATTTATCGATGTTTTTTTAACCCATAGTTTTTATATAGTTTATTAAATTTCAGTTTGAACTATTAATATTATTGTTATTTTATGTTTATTTTCCGCAAGCTCTTACAAATACATGATTTCCCAATTATATATTTTATAAAAAAGGAGTATTTAAACTAAACTTCATGCATGATACGGTGCTGTCGAAGTTATTGGAAATTGCAAGAAATAACTTCGACAGAATGTTTTATTCATAAAATTTTATGTATAGTTTATGAATGTGAATAAAATTCATCAGCGCGACAATCGAAGTATATTTTTTTTGTCATGGTGGAATATGGAAGCACGAGGTTATGTGGGAAGCCCACCCCTGTAGGTGGGTATACCAGAACTGAAAACCACCACGGCATGTCCCTTTCCTTCATGCCTGAGAGTTCTCCATTATGTTCTCAAAGACGTGTGAAGTCTGCCAATCCGCACATGGCCAGCGTGGTGGACTATGGCCAAACCCTTCTCATAATGAGAGGAGACCCGTGCTCTGTAGTGAGCCGGTAATGGGTTGATCATGATGATGATGATACAAATTATTGAGCCTCTTAAAAATCGTTGGTTATGACCAGTTTAATGTACCCTCAGACGAAAAATAAGGTACGGTATATGCCACCGCGTAAGGTTACGACTGCTTTATTACCAATTTTTATTTTTATAGCCGGTAAATTATGTTTTATAGGTAAAACTGTCGAACGTTAAATCTAACGAACATATTTCAAATTACTTCTATGCTAATCTACATTTTTAGATAGATAACTAAGGTTTTACTGCCAAGCTTAAGAAAATATTGTCAAGTAAGTACAAGCCAAGTATCGAGTTTCACCAAGTCACTGATAATTTTCTTGAGTTCATTTAATTGTCTTTAATGTCTCTTAGACTACAGACACGGCAATATTATGTATACAATAATGTAACTCGGGCTTATCTTTGAAATAAATACCTACAGCCGCGTGAACTGAACAATGCTTGTTGCATTGTTCAGTCCTGTATTTTATTTATAATTAAAAAATACTAGCGGTTGCCCGCGACTTCGTCTACGCATGATTAGTATTTCGAGTAGCTTACTAAAGAACTAACATTATGACATTAAAATAATCACGCAGATGGTAGTTTTTTTCCTACTTACTTGACACTTATCGCCATATTTTGGACAATTCACACGTTATCTTTATAAATTGTAGCCTATGTGTTAATCTGATTTATAAGCAATATTATTGTTAAATTTCACAAAAATCCATTCAGTAGTTTTTACGTGAAAGAGTAACAAACATCCATCCATCCATCCATACTTACAAACTTTCGTGGTTTTAATATTAGGTAGGATACATTGCAACGCGTCTTACGTTTTCTTGTTCTCCGACTAGAAGAGTCGCCTTCGAAGTGATTTATTGGACCTCGTTCATTTTTGTTCCCAATTCGTTATTCTTTACGACCCGACCGGCGACCTCTCCAGCGTTTCGGAAACGAGATGCTTTTCAAAGAACCAGTGTGATTTATTTTTATAGTTAACAACACGAACTGTAAAACGTTAATGTAGGTGCCGAAGTTGGGTTTTCCTTTATGTTTTTTTCCTACTATCCCTATACTATCAATAAATATACGAGTGAAATTGTCGTTTTTTCTTGAAATCACTTAGCATCAGATACTTGCGTGGTTGAATAGAGTTAGTTATGGATACACAATTTAAAGCAAGGTAAGTATCCGAGTTTAAGAAGCGGTGATAGCCTAGTGGTTAGGGCGTCAACCTCCTAATCAGAGGTCGACGGTTCGAATCCGGGCACGCACCTCAAATTTTTCGGAGTATGTGCGTTTTTAAATAATTAAAATATCACTTGCTGCAACGGTGAAGGAAAACGTCGTGAGGAAACCTGCACGCCTGAGAATTCTCCATAATGTTGTCAAAGGCGTGTGAAGTCTGCCAAACCGCACATGGCCAGCGTGGTGGACTATGGCCAAACCCTTCTCATATTGAGAGGAGACCTGTGCTCTGCAGTGAGCCGGTAATGGATTGATCATGATGATGATGATGATGAAGTATCCGAGTTTAGTTTTTGCCCTATATTTTTAAGTGATACTTAAAATAGATCGCGAAGCCCGTGCTAACTTGTAACTATTACGTCAAAGGATTTTTTTTAAAACTCCATTACAGGAGACATACGAATAGGTTTTATAGGTAAAGCAATTTCTCACGATGTAGGTAATAAATGAAGATCAGAAAAGGAACCGGTCTTAAATGTCAGAATTTCCATGTGGGTTTGTCGCTTGACCATTAAAAGAAAATTTGCAGGGACGCCGCCGACGCGACGTTTGCTCGTTGTCGATTATCCTCAATTTTACACGACATTCTGTTAAAGATCATACGACAAAGAATGCTGATGTTTAAATGTCGCAATTTCCATGTGTGATTGTTCCTTAGAACAAAAGGCAATTCCTAACTGTGTACCACAAACGGTATGTATTTATAAAAGCTGTAACTGAACATACCAACTTTTGAAATATACCAAACAATTGGACTTTTTAGTGTATTTTTTTAATTTAATTTGATTGATTACGTATTTTTTTGTTTTATTCTTTTGTTTTACAACTTGAGTAAGTAGCCAAGCAGCCACCTGCCACCAACGGACACGAAAATACGTTTTTATTGTTTTACTTTTCAATTGCCCTTACTTCGCACTACCTATTCTCAATCATGCTATTTTAGTGTTTCAAGATACACACGTAGGTAGTTACTTTTTACCTACACATACTTCGAGTTTTGGTATAAAATTTTTAACCTGCCTACCTAGTTACTGTTGTAATTTTAATTATTACTAAAGTTTATGTTTATATTTTGCACACTATTTAGTTGAATGTTATGATCGACTTATTGACAAAATTTTATTCACCATATTATTTGCAAGAATATTTGTAAATATAGAGTATTTACAAACATTCTTGCAAATAAATGTTTTTATTACGAATAGGTACATTCCACTGACAAATGAATAAATTACGTAGGTAAAGCCAACAGATTAACTGTAGGTTTTATGTTATTTGCGAGGTTCACCAATTTTGTACATCTACTACCTACGGCAAAGATCTAGCGTTCAACCACTTCAAAGAGTAAGCCGCTCTTGTATGTTAAAGTAACTATTGTTAAAGTAATGGCTGGGGCAACGTAACTGGACATTAACCAAGTTAAAGTTAAGCCATTCGCTTTAATAGGTACCCACCAAGCTACTTTACCGAGCGTGACTTATTGCTGAGAAAACAAAAGAAAGCTCCAGTAGCATTTCAGAAAATTTCGAGCTTTACTATTGATATTTAAATGAGCCGGTGCCAGAACTTTAGCCGCAATAACTACAAGGTTCATTATGAAGCACTTATGTGGAGTCTTATGTATATTGTACCTAACTAAATGAAGAAGATATTTTTAAAATTATCATTTAAAAAAGGGAATTGTAATAGTTAGGTTAGGTTCGCTATTTAGTTAGGTTTTCCATATCTCAATTTTTGAGCAATGTAGGTACCCCTATATCGCCTTAACCACGGCAATATTATGTCGTCATCATCATCATCATGATCAACCCATTCTCGGCTCACTACAGAGCACGGGTCTCCTCTCAATATGAGAAGGGATTGGCCATAGTCCACCACGCTGACAATCTGCGGATTGCCAGACTTCACACGCCTTTGAGAACATTATGGAGAACTCTCATGCGTGCAGGTTTCCCCACGATGTTTTCCTTCACCGTTGAAGCAAGTGATAATTTTATTGCTTAAAAACGCACATAACTCCGAAAAGTTAGAGGTGCGTGAGTGTACATAATATTACCGTGCCTTAACTCCTTTTAATTTGAACCGATATTAATTGAATACTACCAAATTACATTTTCATTAAACTAGTCAGGTTTAATTTATAAATATTATGTACCTACATATAATTCCAAATATACAAACTTGGTCTACGAGACATTAAATGCAGTTTCATCTTTTCAAGCCTATTAAGATTCATACAAAAATTGCCTAGGGTTTCTTTTTTTCAAATAGGCAGGTAAGTATTATATTTTTATTGTATGAGGAAAAATCTTACTATGTAGGTAGATTGTGCTACGCCTATTTGGCTTAACGCCTTTCTTGACACATTTTTTGTGTAATAAACAAGAAGAATACGCGTCTTAGCTGAAGCCGGGACCAATAGAATTTACTTGACAAAACATAATTGCTTGGCGACAAACGTTAAAGCTTAGAATGCGATTACAATGGTCCGGAGTGCAGGTACATTTCTGCGGGTACCGAAAATCGGATGGCGTAAAAAGACCATTGTCATCTTTGCCAAAGAGAATACAAGCCTTGGACAATTGAATAGTTAGCATTGAATTTTGTTGAACGAAGCACATTATTTTCGTTCGGGAACATAGAAATACTATATTGTTTTAGAAATTGTCGATTGTTGAGGAATTTTGCAATTCTAACAATAATGGCATGGTATATTATTTAGAATTGCAAAATTCTACAAGCATTGTGTAACTAAGTACTTAATAGTAACTTGTCTAAGTAAAAGTTTTGTCTCTGTTTATGGTGACCAATTACTTCAAATGTAAGCAGGTACTTTTATATGTAGTTATAGTAGGTATCGCTAATTTTAATTAGGAATTACCTAAAGTTTGTAGTGAAGCTTCAACAATTCAGTTGTTTAAATAAATATAGAACAAGTAAGTTGAAGTTTACCTACTAAAAATTTATTACCTGTTACTATGAATTACCTACTTAATGTTGGTAGCGGAGATTCAACAATTCAGTTATTTAATAATTATATTATTATAATATAGAATAAGTTAGTTGAAGTTACTTAATTAAAATTATAAAGGTTTAGAATAGAAGGAGGTAAAGGCTTTGATATTTAAAAACTTACCATACTGAGGCAGCCAATCCAAAATAATACAGCAACAAGAAGACCACTGCACAGTTGGGGTTCGCTAATCCATCGTGTGCCAACAACATTCTCGTTGGGGATGTTGAGTCCTTGGCGCACCCGGCAGCTGTTCTGCCCGCTGCGGCTCTAACTCCCCAGCCTGCAGCCGCTGCACATCTGCAGAGGGCTACGAGAACTAACGCTCGTTCTCCAGCTCCGCCCCGGTCTCCGCACGCCAGCTGTGCTGCCACAGCCGCCAGAGTGCATGCGAAGCTGAGTGCTGCCCATGTAGCCAGCCACACTTCCGCCGCTCGCCGCTCGCCTGCCTCCCACAACACTTCCGCGTCACAGAACTGAGCACAGCGGCCAGACGCTCGAACCCGAAGCCAGCTATTCGGTTTTATTAAACGGCGGCAGGCACCTCTTCCGATCGCATTCGTTGAATCCAAGGGTATCGTGCCTATAGGTGGCGCACGCTCCCCGGGACCTTCCATGCACATGTGCTCGTGGTTATTCTCAGCCGGGAACAAAGAGCAGTCCAACTCCGCGGGCCAGGGAAACCCGAAACCTCGGAGCACGGGAAAACATCTGGCGTAAACACTCTCGCATAAACCTCTACACGGCCCTATCGGCAGAGCGACCTTATCGGTACACATTGGCACGTAAACCGAACATAAAAACAAATGCAACTGAGACGAGCACCCATACTGCACTAGGGGGCTGAAGGTTTGCAGAGTTACGTCGGCATCAGCCTGAAGAGTGTGCCGAGCCAAGTTGGGCATTCCAGTTTGGTTGTATCCAATGTTCTTGCACATAGCCACTTTTATCGGTTCACATGTCCTTACGGACGCCTCGGCTGTTATTTCGAACGCGAGGGTCACAGTTATAAATAACGCGGGGAAACACTTCATTCTGGATGATTGTACGCAGTCACAACAATGTTTTCATTGTATCGTAAATGTTTTCGCGCGCGTCGGCTTCCGCGAGATACGAGTGTGCTACGGAGCGCGTCTCAAGACGTTGTGGTCGGGCCGGGCTGCGGGGAGAGCGCCCAACAAGCTATAAACAAAAAGTCGGCAGGTATGCGCGGGGCGATAGTATCAGTGAAGGAAAGGGAGGGAAATTTGTGAGGAACTTCGCCGCGTTCGGTGTCCGGAGCGGCGTGTTTCTCGTTATCCGAACGACTGTCCACACTCCACAATCCACATCCTCGGGGCTTACTCGATACTTCTTATCGTGTGTGATAAAGTTACAGACATGTGTTACATTGATGCACTGAAATTTTACACCTCAGCAGTATTATTCTCGCATCTCGAATGATCGTCGAATATTTTTGACACCTAATATGAGACGGGAATTGTAATCCAAAGCTGATGTAAAGTTCGTCCAAAATTAAATTTGACAATTTGAAAAAAAAAAAACTCATTCTACGGAAACAAAATACCTATTAAAATTTTACATGACGTTTACAAACTTATACATTGAAAGTAGGTTTTTTGTAGGCAAATATTCGACTCCCACCCAATGACTTCTATGTATGTAGTAATAGTCATTGCTCCCACCATTGTAACAGAAAGTAAATTGTATAATTAAGTTAAATGTTGTTTCCTATTATATCCAACTTATACAAAATGTGTTTTCAATAAGTATAAATAACGTGAGTGGGAATAAAGCGTGGAAAATAAATAAGCTTTTGGGTATATTTATATAATATTTTTCCCGTATAACCCTAAAATGATTGTGTAGGCACGCAGCCTTATCAGCGCCATGCGTATCTCTCGATTTAACAAAATATCGACTTTTCGATAATAACGATAGTAAGTAGATTACGAAATCTAGTTGACCTGATGAAAATAAGGAATTTAGGGAACTCATTCGAAGGTCTCACGCTTAATTTAATGCTCAAGAAAATAAAACTGGGTTTTTATTTTGAAATTATTTTATTGTACATAATTTACTACAATAATATGCATTACTGTATAATTGTAACATAAATAAGTAAATATAATGGTGAATATTAATAGTTTCCACAAAAAATTGGACCGAAATACAGATTTGTGAAGTCGTATTTAAATTTATTGAAGCTTAGTAAATAGGTACACAAAGAAATATATGCAATGGGACAAACAAATTATATACATGGCTTCGATAAATCGCTCAATAATTAAGAATGCTATTCATATGATACGGCTAAAAGAAAAGATAAATACTTTTACATTAATCTTAATATCATACAAGTTGTTTAGAACTCAGTTTCACTATATTAACATTTTATTTCTTATCCACTGAATAATTTATCAGCTAGAAACAGTTGATTTATTTTTAAAATGTTTTTTTATCTAAGAATTTTTCATAATGGCGACGACGTGTAATCTTACCTATCTACATACAAATTACAAATCCCATGTAAACCGCATCTCAAAATCTTAAGTCTTTCCATCTTTTCTTAAACTTTCATTAATTCTATAGAATACAATATACAACATTCACGTCATTTCAGTTAATTTATTCATTAGATCTTATTTTTTTTTTTACAACAAAGCATATCAAAATAATAAAGGAATGCAATTCAAGCAACACTAGCGCCATTTTATCCAATATTTATAAAAATAACTACTTACATTTGTAACGCAAAAGCAATGCATTTTATTTTTTCAATATATATTATATTATGTTTTATATATAAATTATTTAGCCTTGTAGCAGTACCAATGGAACGTGATAATAAATCATTTATATTCTTGTTATACTATTTTACATAAATTATACAGTGCAAATACATTTTAAGAATGGCTTCAACAAAATATATAAATACTATATCATTATTTTTTTTTGTAAAAAGAACCAACATATAAAAAACTCATTTATTTATATTATTATTATTAATTATATTTTCTTCTAGTCTATAATAAAAAAAAGTAAAACGTTGATTCTTAATCATATGTATTTGAGCCTTATGAACTGAACCAGTTTATTATAGAAAGTTAGGTATGTATGTAAATCACTTATGTTACCTATTCAATGTTGGAAATCTTTAGCAAAGCTTCGGTAGCTACAAAGGGATATGACTACATATATGAATGTAAAAATTTTGAGGTAGATTATCATTCAACCAATCCATTAATATAATTAAAAATAAATAATAATTACGATTTTTATTATATTTTTTTAATAAATAACTATAAGCTACCAAGAACTCCGGTCCAATTTAAATCAAACTGAATCCACTGGATATCTGTACCCCTAGTACCCCATTTCGATGTTTATTGATCGACATCGAATTCCTTTGAACATTTACAGCTGGTACGGCGCCGCTATCGAAAACTTCGTGAGATAAATATTATTAATACATCACCCGCTTAGCCTGTCAATTCGCCTTGGATTATTAATACATCACTTAGCCTGTCAAGTCGCCTTGGAACAGCGTGATGGGTCTAGGGTCTTAAACCCTTTCTCTTATAAGAGGGTACCTGTACCGAGCAGTGGGGACCTAGATTGGTAATGACTACACAAACACGACTTCACGATAAGGAGGATTAGGTGCATAATATCGGCGCTTACGAAAACCATCAAAGTTTTCGTGATCTCGATTCGCACTAGAGGTACAGCCTTAAGGACCCAGGGATATCGTGTTAATAGATGTTGAAGTTACAAGTGATATTTATTCATGCGTTACGAATTTTCAAAAAGGAAATTAAAAGCTAAAATACAAAATGTTAGAAAAATACTATAGCCTCTTTTCACTGATAAAGCATTTTTTATTAATTTCTTGTACGAAGCTCATAATCGACGCATTCAAAATTTTTAGGGAACTCGAATAAACGCTTACATCTCTACACATCACTAAAACTAAATTCACGATCTTAAAAGTAATGATTTTGATAATTTTACATAACATTTAATATTTCAAAAGTCATTCACTTAATGTAGCTTGCTTAGCAATTAGGACCAGAGACACTTAAGCCGTTTTCGAATACAACACAATGAGTTTAAATATAACAAGTAAATGTGAAAGAAAAAAAAAATTAAACGTTTGAGATTACACAATTGGGTCGGTACAAAGTATTAAATACAACGACGAAAACCAAGTAATATACAAATCGATTTGCCATCAAAGCTGACATAGATCACGATACAATCGATCGATCTAAACCAGTGAAAGTTGGGTCTGATTGTTAACAAAGTATCTCTACGCGTTAACACCAGTTTCCATACTCGTGTAATCATCAAAGCGATCAAACTGTCGGATCATCTACACCAAAGACTTGGGTGTCAATGCAAACGGGATGACTAGACTGGGGTCAGATTTGTGTCGAGTCTAACGCGCAAGCCTTCCCGCTCCCTCTGCACGTCGGCTAACTCAGCGCAGAGAGCGCGACAGACACGGTGGAGAACCGCATTCTGTTCCTGAAGGGATTTTATATCTGGATCGGCCTCGCAGGAAGATTCTCGCGAGGGTTTACGGTAGACCTCGAATGCTCCGTGCATTTTTGGCGCGTCTTCTCTGTTGTATCCGAAGCCTTCACCCTCGTATTCCCGCGGCGCAAATGCGTCCGGTGGGAACGCCGGTTCACCTTCACTTCGTTGGTTGATGAGGCGACGGGCGGGTGGAGATGTAGCTGAAGGAGACATTCTTGGAGGCGGTTGCGGCGGCGGAGCCGGAGCGCCTTTGAATCGATTCAGGTCAAGGGAGCTCGAGCGTGTGTGGTTCCGCAAAGGTCTCGGCGGTGGCGGGGGAGGGGGGTCCTTCTTTGGCGCATATTGTAAAGACTGCGGCCCATCTTCCGCGTGAACGGAAGATTCTCTAGCTGGCGGTGGAGGTAAAACCCCTGCGTTCTTCACTGGTTTTTTTGGCTGTGGTCGCTGAATCGATTTTATCTCAGATGTGCCATTTGGGGGCTGATCAGGAGGAGGTTGGGAGTTGAGTCGTTTCGGGCTCGCGAGTTCGAACGCGTGCGCGAAGTCGTCTCGACGCGGAGAAGTACTGGATCGTAAATCGCCGTCGTGCGGAATGGTGTTAGCGTCGGGTGTGACGCGTAGGGCTACAGGATGGAAAATCTTGGGATCCCTCTCGAGAGCAGACTTGTGGAAATCGAAGTTTACCGGCTTCGGACCAGGACTTGAGACACTCGATGTAGGCGAGTCCACGAACTTTGTCCACTCTTTGTTATTGACTTGCGGCTCCGGTTTGGGCGGGGACAGTGATGGTTGTCGCTCTTCAGACTTTTTGACAGGTTTGGTCTCGTATGGGTCATTGACTTCGGGTTTGGGCGCGAAGTTAAAGTCCGCCGAGGTGCCAGAGCCGAACATATCCGAGCCCAGGTCGACTAGATCCGTAGTAACAGCCTGCTGAGAGAAATGAGAGTCGACTCGTGGCACGAGGCAAGCGGGAAGCACATCTGGGACGGGGATGCTGTTCCGCCTCAAGACAATCAGGTGCATGGCTATACTGAACTCTTCGAGTGTCAACATACCGTCTTTAGTGATATCGGAGAGCTGCCAAATTTTTCGTAGATCCGGAACTGACAGACGAGACTTTTCGAAAAACAATCTGGAAATAAAAATAAACCATTATAAATAGGTAGACTAAACCAAAACTAAAAAGAGTACTATTATTAAACCATAAATTAAATTATTTGGGCACGAAGAACATAATTAGTCTTAGTTAAATACCATCTCCTAACTTTACCTCGAGTCAAACATTGGCTTGGTTTGAATTTTAGCAAAAGCAAAGTTTTGGGTAGGATAAAAAAATTGGTTCAGGCTAACTTCGGCCATAGGCCAGGCGAGTTTTGATTTTAGTAACCTACTAATAAATTATTGTATAGAATCAGGCGTTTCTTTTTGGAAGTTCATCCTCATCACATGCACAATTGTTAAGATGCGCTACGGTTCGAAGCTTTGTAAGGTTGTGAAAGTTGAAAATTTGTATAGAATCGAAAATGATATATGGCGATATAGGATAGATGGCGCTCTTTCGATTCTATACAAATTAACCTAAGTCGTAAATCTCACACTAGAGAGGCAGGCACTAAGCAGAGGGTGCTTAGATTTGTGGGTGAAGTCCAGTAACAAGTTTGGCTGGAATGGGTAGGTTCTGTAAACTCACCGGGCAGTCTGACCGGAAAGCAGGCCGAGTTCAGGCCGCAGTTGCGCGAACTGCGCCGCGTAGTGCCGCGCCTGCACCTCGCTTATAGCGAATATCTCCTCACTGCTATCACCCTCTTCGCCATCCTCTTCCGACGAGTGGCGGTCCGACGACTCCTCTTCCGTACCTATGGAACGGGAACGTGAACAATTGGCTCGTTTAAACGACAAACAAACATACGTTAGATTAGCACCGAGGACAAACCTCTTTGGTTTTTTCGGTGCCTTTATTGTATAACTAATTATATTCCTTGTATATTAATAATAAATAAATAAGTGAGAGGTAGCATATACTGAAAATAAATAAATAATAATAAAATAAATACGTACGTAGACACCAAATTGCAGATTAAATCATAATTCACGGACACCTTTTGACCTCTGACAGTACAACTTCAACATTACTGATCCAAGGTATTGGGCAAGGGGTAGGTACATGAACTGCTATATTAAAATAAATGTTTTTTCTTAAATTCACCTAGTAGCCTCGTGTGTTCCTCGGCAGTGTTGGTCGGCCAAACTCCCCGCCCTGTAATGCTGTGCTCCCACGCCGGATGGACTCTCTCCGCCACGCTGTTGGTTGGAGTGGGGCTTTCACTGGCGGTGCTCCAAGGAGACCCAGCTTTCACTCTCCTCTGCCAACAAATAAAAATAAGGCATAAGCATTACTTTAGTTTACATCCACTTTAGTAGTCCTTACACTATTCATTTAATCAACAGTTATTTTGACGACCTCTGTGCACAGCTTGCGTGAGTCTGGTCTGGTGGGAGGCTTTGGCCGTGGCTAGTTACCACCCCACCGACAAAGACGTATCGCCAAGCGATTAAGCGTTCCAGCACGATGTCGCGTAGAAACCAATTGTGTGGGTTCACCATACCCCTTAACAGGTTAGCCCACTACCATCTTAGACTGCATCATCACTTACCATCAGGTGAGATTGCCGTCAAGGGCTAACTTGTAGAGGATAGAAAAAAAAGGTTATCGTCCAATCAAATTTATTTGAAGGGCTAGGCTATGTTAAATTTAATTTTAATTTGAGTTGCACTCTCTTACTGAAAAAACAAAATAATATGACAAAAAAAAATCGGTAGATTCTTAAAATGTACACAAAACATAATAAATACTTTTATATGTATTTCTAAAATAAGCTCATGATAATTGATAACCCTTTTGTGATCCTGTTTTAAAACTTATTATATTACTTATGAATCCAGTCTGTTTACTAATTGCTTCTTTATTGATAATTGATAAGGTTGCTCAATGATACACCAGATTATTTGTGTACGATGCCTGTGTTTGCACAAGTAGCATCAAGATAATATTATGTGTGTTCTTATAAAAACAAATTGATAAGCAAAGAATGTCATTGTTATGTATGGCTGAATTTTTATTGGATATCAGTTATAGTCAGAATTAGTTCTACTATGTTGGTTATACGTTTTATGTGTGTCCATAGGAATATAATAAAATTCAATAAAAAATGCGATCGTCACAATCTTAACATAGAAGTATAATATAAAATTGTGTTGCACACTACTAGACTACAAAAAATTAGAAAGTCATTCAAACTTCGCAAGGGGTCTTGATTCTGTTTTGCAGTAATAGACAGAATGATTCAATATAAATGTTTATGTTTTATAATTAGGTCTAAATTACTGTTTGGATCTGTGGGAAGCTATAATAACACAGGTCTCCCTGGTACAATGCTCAAGCGTTCCCGTTGGCATGATACAATTGCTCACCTTTTTGTAACATATTTGCAAGGAGTTTGTAAATGATTAATTTGCTTTATGGTTAATAAAGATATATTTATTAGTTATTTCTAATACTGCCATATTATAGGAAACAGCTAGAATACACATATTAGCATAGAAAAAGATTTTAAATTTACTTTGCGACAAAAAGTAAACAATCTTAGACTTGATGAGCACAAATTTGTGTTTAATTGTATACATTTTATATGCTAATGAAGAATGACGAAATATGTCTTCATTTTCTGCACAATGCACTTATTAATAAGATGTATTTTGCAAAATGTAATTCCATATAAATGTCAACTGCCACTTCATAGCCACTGTTACTAACTTCTACATAATTTTATGTCTGGTATTTGAAATACCAACATTTTTAGGAAGTAATACGGAACAAGTATTTGTAATTAAATTAGATATGATAGATATGTATTTTAATTACAATTAATTCAAATATTGAATAACCCTGAGTGTTTGTTATCACAGTTCTAGTGCATACATAATAAAAATAAAATATTTAAATAATATTTTTTAAAAATAATATACTGAACATCCTTTCTGCATAGCAGCTACTTTGTTTTCTTATCAAGTTCCAATTTAGTGTGCCAAGAGCAAATTAAAAGACTGATAACAGACAAAAGAAGTAATCAGGTCAACAAGTAAACATTAATATGATTTTTTATTGTTCTAAAGTTAAACAAGAACCTTTACAGCTTCATCGTGACTGTAATACATGTAACTTTATTGTGTCAAAAAACAATTTTATTCTGGCTTCAGGATAAAAGTTTAACTATCTTATCCTTTATACAAATAAAACAAAAATCAGTGTGAAGAAATTTCAACAAATGATCAATGCTTTTTATAAGTCTACAAGAATAGTTTTGTATAATATATTATAAAAGGATTAACAATGTTTCTCACTAAAAGAAAAATGTAATGCTAGCTGCGCTAAAGGGTATGGTAGGCAGGTAGACAACATTCATAATATTATGTAACCATTTTTAAAGGAAATGAAGAAGAAGCATTGCAGCTGCAGGCATATAGTTCAAATCTTGGTTTTAAAAACCCTAATGAAGTATATGACTAACTAATGAAAATAACTAATGAGACTAAATTTCATTTTAGTATTGCACCAAAAATTAACAAATTACTTAAAAACTGTGGTATACTTATGCAAGGTGGCAATTTTATAAGTTCCACTCTCAAACTGTTCAAATTTCAAGAACTTTAAGATGCCTAGGCTATCAACATATGAAATAATTAAACAGTTCTGGCATGCAATCTTATTTCAATATAAAAGAAAATTATTTGATTTGATTTGATTTCCAGTTAGTCTTTTGTAGTCACAGGACTGAAAGGATCATCGCAGTTTGTAATTTTTTCTAATGGCCAATTTATAATACATAAAAACTTTCTTTATGGGCAAGCTTTCTACTTTACCATCACACTGTATCTTATTACTTGTTTCTGGCTTGACATTAATTTCTGGAAGATCAGTATTGATATTCATAAATTAAGTGTATCTGCACAGTTATTTAGCTGAAATGAAGTGAATGGTAATTTTTTCTCATAAAACAATATTTGAGCATAACCATTTCACAATATAGTAATGATGTCACTTCGTTAGTGTTACAAACTCATGCTTGATTCACAATTTGAACAAAATATCATACAGAATCCCATATGCTCTTAACTCTTAGGGCCTTAAAACTAAATGTAGCATAACCTCATAAAAAATATACAGCGTTTCGTAATATGTACTTCAATTGAAAATATCTGTTTAATATGAGAAACACTGCATTATTCAGACATTATCCCATATTAATTCTTAGAGCCCTTAACTTCTGTGATGAAATATAAATTTTCTCAAACATTTTGCTTTATATACCTACACAAGGAATATTTAGAGAATTAGCAACCTCAACTTCACAAAAAGCTTAGTTTTTTATAACAGATATTGTGTCCTTGGTATACAAAAATTTCTACTAGGTTTGTTGACTTTAAGACTTGTCTATGTAAGAAAAGTCTTAAAGTTATATAGACCTTTATTTTCTTGTATAGAACTTGTCAGTGATATTGTCAAAAAAAGGATAGCATTTTTAATAAATCTATCAATTTGGTTAAGTTTTGAGATCGACATCTATCGAACAGATGGTATTATTTTACATATTTTCAGTTAATATAACATTGATACTAATTTGGATATCTTAAAAGTTATCATATCAAATAAATGTAAAAACATAAGATACAGCTACATAAACAATAAGGATTTACTCACCCCAATTGACCCTGATCTTTGTGACATAGTCTCAGATTCTATTTCTGAATCTGTGCTCAGAGCTTCTGTTGCATCGTGCGTCAGGGCTTGTGGAATATCGCTGTCAGATAAATTTGAGGGTACTCGTATTGGTTCATAGGCCCCCAGAGTTCCACCAAAATTTCTTTCCCTTTTAGAAATATGTTGTTCTTTTGGGGAATTAGATAACTGAATTAGGTCTGCATTAGCGTCCGAATTTAGAGTCCATGTAAACCTAGGTAAGGGGAGATCCAAGGGTGTAGAGAGAAGTTCAGGTTTCAGTGTGACATTGGTTTGATGTGCAGCTATTAATTTTAGGGCAGAATAAAACTGCTTCCTATTCATATGATTCAATGATGCAATCGTGCTAGGCGCCACACTAATATCCATGATCTGTAAGACAATAATTAGGACTATAAACAATAATTCCTAAATAACGCTGTTTTCACCAGCCACAAAAACAATATTTACCTGTCGTAATATTTCATTTGGTATATTAGAAGATCTAAATAACTCTGTCGCTTTTAATATCGGTATTTTCCCGTTGGATTCCTCGTCGCAACATAAAAACAAATCACCGAAATATCTCATTTCGGTCTCTGTCAAATTGAGATCCTCCATTATAACAAATAACACAATAATTTATTTATAAACCACTATTATAGTTTGTAGTAAAATAGCCAAAAAACACGTATAACCATTATCTGTTAGTGTAAACCATATTCATTGATAAACAGACGGATTTGAAATTTTAACATCACAAAATTTACACGAAGCAAACGAATATGTCATTGACAGCTGCCCGATAACGAGCCACCATACTTGATTACAAATACAGTTTATAAAAATAAGATTGTAAATATTGTTTATATCCTCAATGACGAGAAGTGAACATAAAACCCTCCATCTTCTTTTATTTATTTGGGATGATTGAGCCTTATTATTCGTTTTAATATACTCTTTGAATCATTAGCTTAAACACAAAAAGGTGGATGTTAAGGTTATAAAGTAGAGTATCAGATGTAAATTTATGTTCAAAGCCCATCTATCTCTTTTGATCTCCGATTAAGTAGAAGAAGCCATAACACCGTAAGGAATGTGGGAGTGAGAAGCATACATGTAATATCTGAGCAAATTGATCATCCTATATTCTGCCTGGTATTACTAGCATTTTAATTTACCGGCACTATTAACACTGTAAGAAAGAACTTAATTTGGTTTTTAGTAGTTTATGGATTATATGTGAGCAAATTGATCATCCTATATTCTGCCTGGTATTACTAGCATTTTAATTTACCGGCACTATTACCACTGTAAGAAAGAACTTAATTTGGTTTTTAGTAGTTTATGGATTATATAAGTTTTTGTTTTCAAATAATAGTTGGCAGTAATTTTAAATAAAGTTGTGTTCTTATATTTGTATTTATTACTTTTGGGTAGACTGATGTCTCATCTGAACAAATTGCCAACTTTAACCAGCTAGGCAACTGGTTTACATCGTGGTATATGATCCATGAACATGATTGTTAATTGTTCATGTTTTTTTTGATTCCACTATAAGTAAGCTCTTGGACGAAATCTCACCTGTTGGTAAATGATGATACATTCTAAGATGCATGTCTTACTAATTATCATCTAATTACTTTAGGAGAATACATTCATTATAGTTGGTCAATTGCGTAAGGTAGACTTTGCGCATAGATCGTGGACATCTTCTCTTACAGTCTGGTTAGGCTTATTAATAGATTATATCGCTAAAAACAATGTAATTTCTCGTTGCGCGGTAGATAGGGTTTCGATTTCTTTGGGAAATGAAAAATCTAATTCTGGTATATCGGACATAAAAGATTAAAGGAACACCTTATCAGTGGTTATTATAACGTCCAGAACTATATTAGAAAACTCGAAATATTAGATGACTAAACAATAAAAATTAACCAACATTGTATGACGATTTTTCACAGAACGTTGGCACAACCACTTATTTTCTCATGCCTTCAAGAGCTTATTAGCAATTAGTGGTGTGAGAAATGTAGGAAATAAGTTTCGATTAAATTCAATAACTTGACTTTTTTTCAAAACTTTAACTATTGAACATCTGAGTTGTTAAAAGGCGTGTAGTAGAAGATCAAGGAGCATGCAAACACCACAAAATACCTATTATTATGATCTTTATTTTGTATGTACCTAAAACCAATGATAATATAATATATATTTAAATGTATAATATCATTGCTTAAAACAATATAAAGTTACTTGACCAGTAACAGATACGGACTGAAAAGTACATTGTTATAGGACTATGATGCGATTGAATATTTTTTACAAAATACGTTCGTGCGCAGTCTGTCTCGGTTAATGGCTGACTCTCATAATAGATGGGATTATCTACGAAAATTTATCTTGAGTTAGCAGCTAACTCGAATTTTAGTTTGCAACGCGCTCAGTCGGCCTCTTATTGTTTGCCTACTAGAGACACAGCCTCAGAGTTCAGAGGTACGTCAGATATGATGTCATCCATCGAGACCCCAAGACGCTCCGTAGAGGTGTTTGTACGCACGCATGCGTACTGCAGGTTCGAACCAGCGGACTGACAGACCTGACTTACTACCAGGCCCTGCCTACATGGGCAAAGGCACCCGGTAAACCCAGTTATAAAGTCATTAAAGTAGGTAAAATAATCAAATATGTAACTAGGTAGTTTGTAATTTTATTATTGTTAAAACTCCGATAAAGAGGTCCTTATCTAGTGTTTAAGATAGAACTATTTCTTACAATAATTACTGGTAAAAAAAATGATATGCAAAGGAAAGTTAAATGAAAATAAAAACATGTCTGGCATAGGTAAAATATATAATGATAAAATATAAATAATTGAGTTAATGCTCTTGAAGAATGATTTTTAATTACTTTCTTTAAACATTTGCATTTCTTTTACACATTTACACTATAAATAAAATTACACAAGCATATCACTACTATCAAAGTAGTTTTTCATTAAAAAATATTATAATTTAGAATAATAATACACATCTACACTTAAACTTAAAATATAAGAATCTGTAATCTCGACAGTACAATTATATCTCATTCTTATTAAATTAATCCTTAGTCTGGATGTACTTGATGAGGTCAATGACACGGCTAGAGTAGCCATACTCATTATCATACCAGCTGATAAGCTTGACAAAGTTGTCGTTCAGAGAGATACCAGCGGCAGCATCAAAGATGGAAGAGTGAGTGTCACCAATGAAGTCAGTTGATACAACTTGGTCTTCAGTGTATCCAAGAATTCCCTTAAGAGGACCATTTGCAGCTTCCTTGACTTTCTGCTTGATGGCATCATAGCTTGCAGACTTGCCCAAACGCACAGTGAGATCCACTACAGATACATTGGCAACTGGTACACGGAATGCCATACCGGTCAGTTTTCCGTTAAGAGCAGGGATGACCTTACCGACAGCTTTAGCTGCTCCTGTAGAAGCAGGAATGATATTTTGTTGGGCACCACGTCCATCACGCCACAACTTGCCAGAGGGACCATCTACTGTTTTCTGTGTAGCCGTTGTAGCATGAACAGTAGTCATGAGTCCTTCAATAATTTCAAAGTTATCATGGATGACCTTGGCAAGTGGAGCCAAGCAGTTGGTTGTGCATGAAGCATTGGAGATGACTTTGTAAGATGGGTCATAGGTTTCTAGGTTGACCCCGACAACAAACATGGGTGCATCAGCACTTGGTGCAGAGATGATGACTTTCTTGGCACCACCTTCCAAGTGAGCAGATGCTTTGTCTGTTGTAGTGAAAACACCAGTTGATTCTACAACATATTCAGCTCCAGCCTTGCCCCAGGGGATGGATTTAGGATCCCTTTCTGAGAATACTGCAATTTTGTTTCCATTTACAATTAGATTGCCATCACCAGCTTCTACAGTGCCCTTGAAACGGCCATGGGTAGAGTCATACTTGAACAAGTAGACCATGTAGTCCAAGCCAATGAAGGGGTCATTGATGGCTACAACTTGAGCACCCTTCTCAATGGCAGCACGGAGGACCAGGCGACCAATACGGCCAAAACCATTGATACCAATCTTGGACATGTTTGCTGAATCTGAAACAAGTTTAATGATACATTAGTTAGGATTGCAAACATTCTACTGAATCCTAATCATCCTAACACAAAGCTGATAACTGTGGGTATATTTATATGAATATTCAAATTTTAGGAACTAACAGTCCTATTTTCTTGAAAGTTTTAAAATCAGTTTAAAGTTAAAGGCTTTATATTTCAACACCATGCAGGGATCAATGTTAATCAGAGGGCTGTATTGGATATAAACATTAGCTAATTTGGGAAACTTATGCTAATTTAAAAGCTAGAGTTTAAAAATTTTAAAAACATTAATAACCAAATTAGAAAAAAATATTGAAAAAACAGCTATGTAACAAAAAAAAATCGCTTATCAGGCTTCATTTTTAAAGTTTACAAATTTTGCACAGGTCAAACTGCACAGAATTAATAAATTAAGTAAAAATTTTAACTAATTAATTTATGCAATGTTGACTTATGTTGTGATAATAATGATAATTTCGTTATTTAGTTCGTATTCAGACTAGTCTGAAGCTTAATCATTGACAGGTTGTCAAGGTCAAGAGCGTATCAGATATTAATAAGAACACTATTAAATTTTATAAATGCTTTAAATTATTAATAAACCAAAGAACTAAATTAAATTAATCGTTTTAACTTTTATTTATCTATGTTCGATGAATCCACTTGCACATAGAATTTACCCCGTGGATGTGCCGGTATTGGTAGGTCAAACTAAGGTCATATGAAATCATTTCGAAATAAGTGTAAACTTGAAAGCAAAACGCGCAGTATTTATTCTAAAGCTAAAAATCTATTACAAATATCGTCCCAAATTTTATAATTTCTTAATAATTTTCCATGAAAGACGAAAAGCTACTATGAACAAGGTACGTAAGTGCCACAAGTACCTACTATCATATATCATGTAATTTACACAAAAATATACTGAAATAACAGTGTTATTTATCAGATACGAGACACCTTTCAAACAAAGCGATATAACAACAACAAATATATTCAATTAAACGAAATTACATACCGGAATAAGATGAAATTGAAATGACGCACGTCTCTCGCCCACAAGATGGAGAAGTGAAATGTCAGCTGAAGGACAAATTAAAGATGTTTGGAATTTAGATTTAGACAATATAGAGGTTAGGTTACAAAGATAATTTTAACACCAGAGAACCTTACAGACAAAGAGGATACAAACACAACAATTTATTTGAATACACGTTTACAAATGATGCGTGAACTTATGCTTACAAAACATACGTCTTTGATACTTATTAATCAGAAAAACTTAATTATTAAGCATAAGTCTTAGCATTTAATGTCTATCAAAGACCATCGTAGATAGGGTAAACATCGAATACTTACATAAAGGCACTCAGATGCAAGTAAGTAGTTTTCTTGCAATTAGAATGCTTGCTTAGAAGGGATGTTTGAAAAACTGATTTTCACATCGAAGAGCTACAATTATAGTTTGTCATTTTAAACTTCAAATTAGTTTTATATGTTGAAAATGGTAACGGAAACGGGTACGGAATGAGACATGGAGTAATCTGTTTTTTAAAACTATTAATCAACGCGGACGTCAGCTAGTAGTTCACTAAGTATGTTAAGTTCTTCGTCAGTTAAGTATTGACAAAATTAATAATATTGTGTGCAAAACTGATTCGAGAACCACTCATTAAATTATATATTTAAATCTATTCATATCACCTATCATTATTTTCTTATTTAAGCGATTAGCCGTTTCTATGGCTTCAACTAGCGTTGTTTGCAATAACAGATAAGATAGCAACTTTTTAATAAAAGTGACACTTGTCTATGTATTATTAATAACTATAATATTAATATCGAGCAATAGTATTAAATTATAGTATGGTTTTATTTTTACGGTCAGTTGAAATGGTAGCCAGAATTGGTATTAATGGTTTTGGTCGTATAGGCAGAGTTATATTTAGAACTTGTATGCAAAGTAAAGATGTTGAGGTAAGTTTATAAATTAAACGTACATACAACTAAGCAGTGAAGTATTTAATTTGTATCTTATGGAAATTTTATTTGTAATTTCTATTATAGAGAAATTCATTATTTAATTTTTAATTTATGAGGTTACAGCAATTAACGATCCTGCAATCGATATCGAGTACATATGCTATCTAATTAAATTCGATTCAACACACGGAAAATTCAAAAGTGAGGTCACGTTTTCCGGTAGCGATATCTCTATAGATGGTAAATACAAAATTATATTATAAAAAGTAAAAACATAATTTCACGGTTTAGAGTTAGACATTCCGGCCAATGCATTTAATGGTTTATTGCAGTAAATATAGACATTTTTAATAAAATTTTAAATTAATATTTACTATACTAAGTCAGGCATGATGGTTGCTAGAACTGACCTATCAATATTTGCATCGGATTCTCTTTCTAAACGTACAGATGATAAAAATCTAATGTAACGTAGTTTATTGAACGATAATGCAATGATTTACGGCGCGGCATTGGGACGAATCCCAAACGGACGAGGGATTTTATAGCAAATTTGGAGCATTGCGAAGGAGTTGAAGCGAGACAACATTACCATTATCTTCTCTCCATGAGTAAATGTCATGGATACTTCCGTACCACGGGGAAGCACAGAGGTTATGTCAGACTCCGAGTGACTAACACCTCCACGGTGTTCCTATTCACCGCTGTGTAGTGGAACCACGAGAACGCTCTCGCACACAACCACCACTCCAACAGAGACAACATTACCCCTTCCATAAATATTCTTGGTTTCACTCCACAAACCACAAAATAATAATAATATTAAAAACGCACATAACTTTAGAGGTGCGTGCCCGGGTTAGAACCCCCGACCTCTTACTAGAAGACGGACGCCCTAACCACTGGGCTTCGGATATTACGAATATATTTAAATCACATTACAACCCCGCCAAGTTTTATGGCGTACCTTAACATAACAGGTCTTGTAATATTGGATAGTCGGGTGAGCAGTTTGAAGAATATATAATAACCAGCGTTTAGATACCAACTTACCGTACCGCACTTATCCACAGGTAAGAAAATTAAGGTGTTCTGCGAGAAACTGCCGTCGGACATACCGTGGCAGTACGCCGATGTGCAGTACGTGGTCGAAGCTTCTGGAATGTTCACTACCCTCATAAAGGCTTCGGTATTTTTCTTTTTAACGTATTTTTGTAGAATTTTGCCATTTCATAAATGGAATTACAATCGATCAGTTAGTCAATCATTTTCGAATATCGAAACACTTCAACGTAAGAAGAGTCTTTCTCATAAAGTAAAGTATATATTTTTTTCTCTTTTTCTGGCTTTAAAAAGATTAGCCAACGAATGTTTATAGCAATGTAGAATTGGAGTTAGGGAAAAAGAGCGGGAAACCGCGCACTGGGCGGACGTGGCTGCCTCAAACCTTTCCCAAATGAATACCTATTCAAAAAACCAGCCAGTACACAAACGACACCAAAACTATAATATCCACGACACAACCAACACCAGTCCTTTTCAAAATTAGCCAACAAACATTAATTCAAGAAAAGCGTGAAAAACCGCGCCCGCCGTACCTAACACATCAGACTTATACTATGTGGGCATCAATACAGGAGCCGTATAGCTCCTGTAATATACTTAGTCTCATATAATATACTTAGGCTCCTGTAATATTATTAGTATATATTTAGTCCTATCTTATCTCCTTTTTATGTTGAATCATCATTTTTTTTCTTATGTATCCAGCAACAGAATTTCGTCCTCCTCCAGTTGTTTCATACCTCAGCTGCTAGATGGCGAAATTATTTTGACATGAATAAAATTAGAAGTATACTGGGTATGTGGTTGGGTGTTGCTGCAAAATATCTATTGTACCTACTCTAAATTGTTTCCTGAGTTGAGTTTACAAAGGATCGGAAAACTAATATTAACTTTTCAGGGTCACCTATCAAGCGAGAATGTTAAAAGGGTTATAGTTACAGCACCAACTGTGGACGTCCCTATGCTTATATTGGGCGTCAACCACCAGCATATTAAAGCAGGTATCTTTATCATCAGCTTTGGCAAAGCCAGGTATTAATCTTCGGCAAAGTTCGGATGATACAGTTAATACGACCTCCGTAGCGCAGCGGCGCTGTCGCATTATAAAGTTGGCTGGTGGGTGACTTCGGCCGTGGCTGGTTACCAATCGCCAAGCGATTTAGTGTTCCGGCGATATCGTATAGAAACTAATTAGTAGTACGTGGTAAACATACCCCTAACAGGTTAGCCCGCTACCGTCTTAGACTGCATCATCACCTACCACCACATGTACAACAAAAAACGCACGAAACGTTTAGATTATATTTTTTCCGTAGGTGGTAGTCAGAAAAGGTAGTTTTTTCGTCCAGAGTTTTAGAACGATGTAAAGAAGCTTATTTTTTTTATTAATAAATATGTCGAAAACGACTCCAGAGTTAAAAATATCCCTCTGTATAGAATGTAAGCTATCTATGCTGCAATTTTCGCCAAGATCCGTAGCAGTTACTGAACCGAGGTTAGGTAACAAACAAACACACTTGCGTTTATAAGATAAAATAATGACCTCTACGAACCTCCTGGTAAGTTTGTTTAACTTTACAATCAGGTGTTTTTATAAATCTTTCAGTTTTAACCTTTTATCTTTTTCGTTGGTATTCTAAGTATAAACATAAAATATCATTATGTTTACGTATTCCACGATTATTGCATGAGTTATGATAAAGGGTCAAAAAACGAGAAAATATTTTCATATGCAAATGGATAAAAATAATTCCATTATTTTCATTTTAGTGATTAGATCTTGCATTCACGTCATTGAGCAAAAAACTAACTGGGAGGGGCTGAGGACAAAGGTCAAACTATCATTACCAATATCACTGTAGGTTTTTAATAGTATGTCCTATCTTATTTAAGTTTTTGTTTTGAACATCAAGAAAAAAAAAAACAGAAAACTAAATGGTTTTTATAATGCAGGTTCAGTGTTTGCAGATTATGTAAGGTTGAATACTACAAAGTTTATAAATTCTTATAGTCAAACTGTGTTTGTAGTATCTAGCTCGATCAACCATCCATGACCAACATCAACCGATTGACATCCCTCGTTGGAAGTTCCTTCTTGTCTTGTGTCCGTGCCACCTTTTAAAGGCCATTGGTCCACCTACTTGGAGTTCCACCAAAGCTGCGTTTACATGTGTTGTCAACCCAGATCCTTGGCACGTCCATCGGTTATCCAAGCTATTTGCCTCAATTATTGCAAGTTGAACTGTGAATAACTTTGGTTCTCTTGGGAAACTTCTCATATCTAGTTCAATCAACCGTTGAATCAGTAAGTTAGTTCAGTTTTTATCACTCGCTTATTTAGTTTAAGCTAAGCCAGAAGTACTAGAATAATAAAGTATCTATCCATCATTTACATCAAACACTTTTGGTTTTTAAACATAATGGTTATCAAACAAGTCCAAATATAAATTAAATTGGATTTGTTTGATATTTGTCTAAATGTCTGTTATCGTTTCGGGTATTGCCACTAGTTATAATTATTATAATATCTGATTCTTCTTTAGAACACAAAGTGATATCCTGTGCATCAAGCACCTTGTACTGCTTGGCGCCAATAGTTAAAATATTGGAGGACAAGTACGGCATCGCAGAAGGCTTTATTACGAGCATACACGCAATGACGCCATCCTTAAAACCTTTGGACGGATTGTGTTTAAAAGGAAAGGTAAAATAAGAACTGCTCAAGGTTAACCACCGAATGCACACATTGGCACGCTAGGTACGGAATTTATACGTGTTCGTGCTCGTGTTCATAAAGATTCCTGCAGTATCATCATTCTTAGAACTGAACCGACATCAAATCTTGGACTTATTAAAGGATTAGTTTATATATGCCCGTTATCGTAACTGCTGCCAGAGCTGTGACACAGCTTACAGGGTTACAGCTTTCTTGTAATCACCATACAAAGTTTTGATCACCCAATAATGATCATACTAGGTAAGCTTTCTTATCTCGGAGGTTAGTTATCTCATGGCAAATGGGTTGCAAAAGTTGGTGCTTGGTACCTGACATTATTCTGTCCCATTTCGAGTCTACACAAGGCAATGGTTATCCCACAATTTGTCAGTAGATTCGTTAGTCCTCTTGCGGCATGTGTTCAGATATTGTAAATATAGAACGAAAATTAACACCAGCAACTGTCAGAGCTGGCTGATGTTCGAGACTTTATAGTAAAACTACCGAGAACAAAACTAAAAAAAAACACATAAGCGAACGTGCGAATTCAAAGCAAAACCTCAAATGATATGTTAAAAATCTACGTAAAAATCAGTTAATTTTTCAACCTAGCACTGGCGCGACCACAGGAGCATACATCAGAACATAATCCCTGCAGCCACGGGCGCCTGTAAGGCCCTCGGTAAGATAATACCATCGGTGAAGGATAAACTGACAGGGCTGGCGTTTCGAGTTCCCATCGTCAATGTTTCCGTACTGGACATCACTGTGAGGTGAGTTAAGATACGGTTTCCTGGGATGTACACCACATAGCGGCCGTTTTATAATGATGTTATAGCGAAGTAACAAGTGGCCATCTTAAAGGTGGTAACTGCTTTGGTGATAGCACTGTAAGAAATGCTGATGATTCTGCAAATAATATTTTGTTGGTACTTTGTAGATACTTCCCATGATAAGACTTTTTAATACCCTTTTTCAGTTATAATAAGTAACTAATTTTTAATATTCGCTCATACCCAATGCAACACTAAAAATAGTTTTTCAATTGGAATAAAGTTCGATGATCATAATTAAAGAAAGTTCTTAGTCAGTTTTAATTAAACAGAGTAGTAGAAATGAAATAAACCAATATTTATATATATGATACTAATATTTTAGGTTGAATAAAAATGCAACAATGCAAGACATCATCCATTGCGTACATAACGAAAGTAAATTAACTATGAAAAATATTATTAAAATATCGAAAGACCAAGAGGTGTCCTCGGACTTTTTGGGCGACGAAAACTCTTGCATCTTAGACGTTAATTCAAGTTTACAGTTAAGTCCAAAATTTTTTAAACTCATTTGCTGGTACGAAAATGAATACTCATACGCATGTCGTGTGGTGGGTTCAATAAAATATTCCGAAGAAACTCATTATACTCGTAAAAGTCTTCTTAATTCCATAACTTCGTCAGAGACGTCAAACCCCAGAAAACCTATACAAGATCTCAAACCAGAATACATTATTTCTAATTGCCACCCACTAATTAACCCAAAAATATTATTTAGTAAATCCCAAGAAACTGGCTTTCAGTTGAAATCGTCAGATCGCCAAATTACTGTTGAAAGACGTCAGCCACTTCAAAGCTCGGGCTCTAACCAAATAGCTTATTGCGAAATTAAACAAAGTAATGAAATTTTCAAAGTTTGGAACGATGAAGTAAGAATTACAAGGCCTTTGGTTAAAGAAAATAAAAATTCGTTCTTCCAAAGTTGCGTGACGCTGGGTGGCAGCATTCAAAATAACAACTATCTAAATACTAAAGAACGTTTAGAAGAAGTGAAAAAAGAGTTCTCTAAAATGGTTGATATAACTGAAAATTTATTAAAGAAATCTAGCCAAAGTAGCAGAGAGATTGTTAGGTTAAACAGTGAAATTGAAGATGACGAAGCAGGAACGAAAGATACAAAGTACGAATTTAACAACATAGAGCTTACATTACCTACTGTTGGCAAAAGTATTCCGAGTAGGGGTTTTGTAAGAAATACGAATAAAACTTATGGAGATGTATTTAAAACATACAAAAAAGAAAATAGCTACATTTTGATGAATAAAAATGTCAGAGAGTTCAACGATGAATTAAATCAACAAAAAATTAAACATAATGCTAATCTCTCAGATAAATTACTAAACTATCGCCAATCAGGCAGTAAAGATAACGAAAGAAATATCGAAAAAGTAAATTCTACACAAGCGAATGATAAGTTGGATAATAAACAAAATCTTAGAATTGTAAATACTATCTGTAACCATGAAAAATCGAAAGGTACTATTACAATGTGCAGTGATAACAATATCAAACCTAATTCTTTTGCTCCTAGGGACCTAGGGAATTTTGATTTTTGTAAGAAAGATGATATTCAGATAGACAAAGAAACAAGAATAAAAAATCTAAAAAACCATTCAGTCATCATAGATAACGAGGTCAACAGTATTAAAAATAATTTAAAAAATGCTATTGAACTAAATAACACAGGATTAAAAGTGACTTACATTCATCCAGAATCCTCAAAACCCGAAACCAATAAGCCTACAAATAGGAATGAAATACGGCAGAAAATAATCGAGGGAATATTAAAGATATTGAACGCAGATTCCTTGGAAAACAAAACGCGATGTCCGAGTCTCGAAAAAACTAACACAACGATAAGTACCAAGGAAGTTAATAGAAGTTCAGATATTTACGATAAAATAGACAGCGCAAGTGCTACAGATTCAGATAACTCGTTCCAAATCAATGAAAAGACTTCTCAAGTTATTGATATAAAAGATTTAACTAGTTCTACGGAAGATTTAGATCGTTTAGACAAAATTTGTAGAATCATTGAGATTTCAGACGAAATGTCTGATAAATTATTCTCAGCATTGGATGGTAACAACAATAATAGAAAACAGAACCAATGGTCTTTTAAAGATTTGTGTGAAAGGTTGAAATTAGATGATTTTTGGAACAATGCATTTGAACCATGTTAGAGTTGAAAGAAATTATGGCAAATTATAGTCTTTATATTGTTGTTAAAGTTTATATTAAACATTGTTTTATTAAAATATTTAAGGCACTTTTCTATAACATTTCCCTTACATTATACAACACGCAACCCAAACCATTTTGTACAAAAATAAAAAATAAAACTTTCACTCACATTATAATAGCAAATTGTAAAAGACTGAAAATGCAGGTACAAGTGTTTGTTGTTCTATTAAGAACAAAAAATATTTGAAATATTTAAACAATCCTAAGGAGGTTTACATTTAATCTTACCCGTAGTTATGTGTTAAGGAATCTGAATTTCTTAATAGTTTCATATTGAGTTGAATTACTGTTTTGGAGAATATGGCGTCATTCATTTCAACAAAATCGGCAATAATAACATTGACGGGTGTCAGTCCATTATCTCTATCTACAGGCCTTCCAGGAGAAAACTCCGATAGTTTCGGGTAAATCTCGTTCTTGACAGGCTTAGCACATCTCTCTCGTAAACTGGATATCCATCTGGAAATTGTCAACATATTAAAATTACACCAATTTCTTGCTATAAACAGGATACTCACTGGTCATAAATGCAGCAGATTTTCAATAGTTTGGGCTTGGCTGGGAATCATATAAAGTTCACTCTAGCAAGCCATTATCATCATTTCACCAGAGTGTACATGGCTGGACAAAGCTGGACATGGTCTTTAAGTCCACTGTCATGTGCCACACGTTTCTAGCGGCAAGTATATGTTAAAAAGTGATTCTTAGTTGCTACTATTAATTAAAGTACTACAGATAAATTCTTCATCTGTCGTTTAACATTATTTTTGTTAAGTAAATTAGTGAACGTTCTTTTTCTTAGTAGGCTTACAGTTGCGACATCAACATATTATTTATGGCCAATGTCATTAAGTCATCAAAAAGTTATAATAAAAGCACTTACCTAAATATTATGAAGCCAGGCGTAGGCGTCAAGACGGCTTGATGCACAAATCCCATGCCGGGATGACGTTTGACGTTTTTAAGGAAGTCCAGCAGGCCCCGAATGTTGTCCTGCCTAGGCCAGGGAGATGGCAACATTTGCGGCTGCCAAAACTCCCCTGTTGAAAGTACCGAATGATGTCGGTAGACCACTATCACCTTAAATAATTGGTAACATTTATTCAACTAATCAAAAACACAATTTGTTTAACAGTGTTGGGAAGATTGTAAATCCATCGGATATTATCACTAAACCCAAATTAAGACAGCATAGTGAGTATATGCTTATCCACCGTGCGTATATACCAACTTCTTCTATAAGGGAGGCCCTATTGGGATGTTAATACAATGATGATGACTTAGAATTTCTGAATTGATGACTTGTAAATTTTAATATTTATTATTATAAGAATATAGTCTAGTCTAAGATTACTCCAGGAATTAAATCTAGGGCTGCATGATCTCTACATGTTCACAGCTAGAAAATGGAGAGTGACATTCTACAGTAAAATTTGAAGTTTGATAATATATTTTTAGAAAAAAATATCTAAATAAAATAATAAAAATCACCTGTTGATGTAATCTATATAAAGAATTGAGTGTTACACCATTTAAGTCAAGCTGTCGCGGTACAAGCTGTGGGCCGAATAGATTGAGCACATATCTAATGAGCCTCTGATGGTCATCTGGACTAAATCCATAGAAATGTTGGAAATCTAAAATCACAACCTGAAACGAAAATCATTAAAAATGTTACTCATTCAGGGCATCAAGTTATTTCCCAATTAAATTTATAATGGCTGGATCTATTAAGAGAAAATAAGCCTGTCATATTACTTTGGCCAAGGTGGCACCTTTATGAGTTTCACTCACATTTGGATAAAAATTAAATATAGGTAACAGATAATGGTTTAAGTAAATTAAACACATGAGATTGTAGAAAGTCCAGATTCCACAAAAGCAGTTGCAGTCATTGACCCCAAATTGCAATATAATTATTGAAATCAATTACTTCTCATAAAACAAATTAAAAAAAATCATTTTTCAATATCTAACAATTCCTTTAAATATAATAAAACAACATAGCTCAAGGGATTTTGTTTCCGTAGGCAGTTCAAAACTGACCTCATGTGGGTGTTGTTCAACATAGTCCTTTACTTGATTAAGTGGTTGAGATATTTCACCTGCATACATCCCATGGGTGAAAAAGAACTGGTCCACACCTGTTTTGGTTGCTAGTCTCAAATCAAAGTATCTGAAATATAAAAAAACCTTATTTGTTATTAATTACATGTATATATATATATGTATTTATAGTAACCACCTAAGATAAGATATATGAATGTTGTTGACTTGTTTCCGACAGTACTTGGCTTTTATTACATGGCTTATTCGATACCATTCCTATCTTAATTATGCAAATTTTTTGAAATAAGATTTCAGTTACAATTTCTAATATAATATTATTCAAAGACCTGAAAGTTTTGTTTAAAGTTATGGAGCTCTATAACAATCTTGCTGCCAATAGGTTACCCTTTAGAAAGTTAACAAAATTCCTAAAAAGAGACAAGCCCAAGAGTAATAATTTATTAGAAAATAATTAACCTTGAAGGTTAATTGTAAGTCTCTAGAAAAAAATGAGACTTAAAAATTTTAGTTACTAGTATGTTGAAATAATATGACTGAACAGTACATAAACAACATCTCATGAACAACTTGATGAAAATAAAATTCTACAGGAAAAATTAATATATAGATACACTATAAGCAAGGCATTAGGCATTACTCAGGAATATCCAGTCTCTGGTATTCTTAGACAGGTACATATTTAAAACAGTACTTTGTTCACTGACATTATCTGTGCTTACACATTGTTTTTCACAACAGCAATAAATTACAATAAAACAACACACAAGTTAAAAGAAAAAGATGGAATACATGCATGGCATTGTAAAGCCTATCGAAGTTATAGCAGTCACCTGCTTTATTTACTTCGACTTTTTTTGGAATTACTTCATTTTTTATTGGCTGTTCACATCTATCTTTTTTATTTAACCTGTGGTAAGACATTCAAAGAAGTACCTAATGCCAATGAGAAGTTGCTGTAAGGCATCAAATGCCTGCGTAATGGTCCACCGTAAAATCGTACCTTTGAATAATGGGTACAGTCTCTTTAGTACAGGCTCTGCATCAGGTGCTAGGCTACTATTTCTTGTTATACCATAGGTCATTGAATCATGACTGCCTGAAATGATAACATTACTTTTAAAACTCAATGAATACACTAAAATTTCAGGTTTAATACAATTTTTTTTATTATTTAAATTTTTTTACATTAGTGACTACAAAATAAAATGTATATATATTGCTGAAAATGCTAAACTTAAAACAGAAACATTGAAGAATTTATATTCAATAAAAGTGATAACAGTGCCAGAAATTTGTTTGCCATACTTTTTACTTAGTCAAACAAAGAAAAACAAGCACTGTATGAGACAGAAAGATACAATGCTTTGTCTTAATTTCCAAATTCCTGTGTTTCAATACTTTATCTACAAAATCAGAGACATTTTTATCACTTATCATCTCAGGGCTCTTCACCTACGGAGAGGGATTTCAAGCTTAGACCTGTTATTCTGGTTTAATCAGAGGCATAAGGAATAGTTTATACAAAATTCATAACATTAAAGTTAACCCTAATTACAAATATGTGATTAAATGTGACAGGACTTATTAGTCTTGTCACTTAAAATACTTTAGTAGTATATTTAATTATAAGCGGTGATAGCCTGGTTAGGTTAGGGCATCAGCCTCCTAATTAGAGGTTGGCGGTTCAAATCCGGGCACGCACCTCTAACATTTTGGAGTTATGTGTGTTTTTAAAAAATATCACTTGCTTCAACGGTGAAGGAAAACATTGTGAGGAAACCTGCACGCCTGAGAGTTCTCCACAATGTTCTCAAAGGCGTGTGAAGTCTCTGTAGTGAGTTGGTAATGGGTTGTTCATGATGATGATGATATTTACTTACTATACTTTGTTGTATATATATCTAAAGCCAAACTATACTTTTTGGTTGCTGTTAACAAAATATCTTTGAGAAATGTAAGTGTCATGTAAGTAAAGCCAAACGAGAAAAATAGATATACCTGGTATTGCTAAATAAATAAGTGGAATATTTCTTAATTGTTCTGGCAGGTCTCTCATCCAGTTTTCAAGATCAATAGTTTGCGCTGCCCCATTGTCACCCATTATTATACCTAGAAACAATTATTCTGTCAACTATTAATTGCATCTTCATGGTGCTTTTAACAACCATCAGTCTACAAATTATTATAGAAAATATAGAACCTTTTATACAAATTCCTAGTGATAGGAAAGCTTCGAAGCCAATTTATAACAGTCAGTAAGTAACTAGGATACGAGGCAGTACAAACAACGAACACAAAGCAGTAAGCACGTATTACTGAGTCGTAAACAAATTTTTCCATTAAATTAACTATATCACGTCATCGTACTGGGCGTACTCGTTAGTGAGGATGAAGGCCCTTCGAGTTCGTTATATTAACGAGTAGAAATATTGTACTATTTACCTTTTCTAGAGGTCTAATATAAAAGTTATGTTTTACCAGATTGTTTACATTGTCTTATAACTTACACTCATTGTATATTTCTTTGGTTATTATTTTGTGACGGCTTAAATGGCAATTTTTCTTAGTAAAGTGTTAAATGTATTAAATAATTAAATATGCGGAACATGTTTTTAAAATATCTAAATATTGCTCACAATGTACATTGTCAGTGTCATATTCTCGTTGTCAAATGTCAGTGTCAAAGCGACAGTGCCAACAACGTTTTTTATTAGTATGAACCAATCAAACACACTGACGGTAGTGGTGGCATTAAATTTATTCCACCAGCCATTCTTAAAGTAGCATTTTTTTATTATTACTTTAATGCCTGAGACCAAACATTCAATGATTTTTTAAATATTTTATATAGGTACCTACATTCGTTTAAACTCAAAAATTAGCTGTTCAGTGCAGTACTGTATTTGATATGTAATGTAATAATTATGCTTATTTCATACATAGGAAATGTAATGATTCACTTAAAATTAAAATTACTTTACCAGCTGTCACTGAAATCAATCGTTAATATTCAATGATTATCGTATTTTTAGGGTAGGCAATGCATTAATATGTTACCATGTAGCTAAGCTTGCTGTAAGTACTTTTACTATTATGAATTCTGTGCTGTGGGATGTACCAAAGTGAATATAATCACTTGTAAGTGAATGATTTTGTTAAGTACTATTTCTCTTTACCTGTAAGGTTTTAGGTAAATCTTGATTTGAATGCAAAACAATACTTAAGAGCCAAATAGTTTCTTCTTTTTTGCTATACATCAATTTAACGTTTATTTTGTGGTTTCTCTTGAAAAAAAGATGGACGAGTAGATATTTGGAACCAAAATATTCGAATCCGAAATATTATAGTTACGAGTTTTACTTTAAATTATGGTTCATATTCCTAGTTTCTTAATTTAATGTTTAGTTTACACATACACAATAGGTTATTTATATAATTGCTTACATTTACTTATGTTGAAAATAAGTTATAACTAACCAAACATGCAAATATGACGAAAACATATTACTCAACTACCCTAAACTTAAATCGTACCTTCTCGAAACTTGGTAATAACTAAAAAAAAGCTACCAAAATATAATTAGTTTTAAAATACAGTAAAAAGCTTACCAACCTAAGGCGAGAATAAAAAATATTTGCTTTTCCATATTTACTTAGTCAATTCACAAGCGATTTTCCACATAGAATGCAACTGGTATTACTGATAAGTTATCTAGTCTAAGCAAATTAAATATTTTAATAAACATACGGTTAGAACCTGACCCGAGACGCAAGTTAAATGAGGTAGCGTGCATTACAGCGTGCAAATGTTCGCGAGATTAATTAATAAATGCAAAAAGTTTAAGGATGTTGTTGCCCTTAATCGCGATTGCTTTGTTTCGGAACTTCGAATCAACTGCTGCAGAGTGTTTAGGCGATTGGGTGAAAGGATAAGGTTTCGCATTTTTTCCGCTAAATTATTTCATTCAACCTTGCTTTTCTCGAATTTGTCCAATCATCGCTAATCATTAGGTTTTTTCTTACAAGTTTTATGGGTAACTGGTTTCTACAAGACTAAAATATCAAAGCATATACACCTATTAGTATTCTACTTATGTATCTTAAGTCGGATTCACAAAAGACTAGCGCGACGAGTGGGTATATTGCCTGTGACGCTCATATATTTTGTACAGTAGCTCAATAAACTTACGTGATGGGTCTGCGTTGTTAAGTAGGCTTTTTATACCTAGCCACGCGCCACGACATAGCAAGTAGGTAAGTCTAATGTGAATCCGGCTTTGGACATGATCTATCTGTGAGGCAAATTCTATTCCAATCCATCCAACGTAAATTTACGGATGAGTAAACACATCGACATTTTCACAATAACATTATCAGTGGTAGTAAAAAATACCTAACTAGTCCAAAATCTAAAATATCTGCAAAAAACAAATTTAAAGTACCTACTCGTTCAGGACCTGTCCAGATAGGAGTAGCACCGAATATTCCGTATTTGATTTTCTGCTCCAAGTGATGCAGGATTCTTGAGGTTTCGTTTCCGTTAGATATAGTATTCTGTAATCAGTAATCTTACAGTTACAATTTACAGTAAATACAGTAGTTGCGATACCTCACTGGATGGCCAGAAAGGTTGACGATACATTAATTATTTTAAATCTAAAACGTTGCATATTCGTGATATGTAACGATTATCCAATACACATATTTTGATGAAATAATAATGACAAAGTTATAATTTTAAATAAAAAAGTTTTTTTTTTTTTTTTTTAACTGTGGTTCATCAGCCGCAGGCGCGTGACATCATCTGTGTGTAAACATCATTACTAAAAGCGTTCCTAAACGTAAACAGAGTTTTGAAATTAAGGATAATAAATAGTATTTAAAAAAAACTTTGCGCAAAGGTTTTTAGGTTTTTCAAAAACTTTTTAGGTAATTGCGTCTAGTTAACGTTTTATATATATTTGGAGTACTAACCTTAAGCTTATTAGTAGCCAGTTTGATAGCCTCAAGCTCTGATGCGGAACTGATCTCAAAGTTCATCTAATATTTGTGAAAAACACAACAGTAAATTTTGCTTAATGCCACGCGATATTCCACGTTCTAACCACTTAGCCAGCACTGCTTTATGTGCAGGAAATAGTGATCTAAATTACTTGATACAAATATTGCAGAGCCACGCAAGTTTAAGGCATTGGAGGTCGCTTTAGTTTGACCTTAATACAAAAAATATATGCCTAAGTAAATTAAATGAATGCAAGGCCTTTTGTATACAGACAGATCATCATCATGATCAATCTATTGTCGGCTCACTATGGAGCACGGGTCTTCTCTCAATATGAGAATGGTTTGGCCATAGTCCACCACGCTGGCCATGTGCGGATTGGCAGACATCACACGTCGTTGAGAACTTTATGGAGAACTCTCAGGCATGCAGGTTTCCTCACGATGTTTTCCTTGACCGTTGACGCACAAAACTCCGAAAAGTTAGAGGTGCGTGCCCGGGATCGATCCCCCGATCTTTGATTAGGAGGCGAACGCTCTAACCACTAGGCTATTACAGCTATATACAGATAGATAGATATTTTTAGTGCACACGAAATGGTTACAAGTAACATCATGGTTAAATTCGTACACATTGGTATGCAAAGGAGCTTGCTTAAGCAATAAGATCTCCTTTGCATACCGCCTTTGCAATATACTTAGGGAGTTGTTTTACAAAGCTGACGTTTTCGTGGCCATTGTATTTGCATGTGTTTATATACTGATATCTTAACATACACTTGCGTGTTGCATGTATGTTTTTTTATACACCACAAGTAAGCCCATGATGGTATCTCACCTGATGGTAAGTGATGATGCGGTCTAAGATGGTAGCGGGCTAACATCTTAGGGGTTTGGTAAACCCAAACTCGACATCGTGCAGGAACGCTAAATCGATTGACACGTCTTTGTTGGTTGAGTGGTAACTAGCCACGGCCGAAGCCTCCCACCAGATGAAATGTCATGTATGTCATGTCAGTATCATATAACATTTTTTTTTGTGAAGGCAATTCACCGGCCACCTTGTATTTACCAAGGAGAAGCAAATTGAATCTGACAATAACTATTCCCAATAAGTTTTTAAATATTTTTTATAGACAGGAAGTCTCCTCCTCTAGTTAAGAGTTTTATTATAAATATTGCTAAAAATATGATCGATATTAACTACCTCGTGTATGAATTACTATTAATTTGTTGTCTATATTATTTTATTTATTTAAATACTATATCTGACTATATCTGACGTATATATAGATAAGTCGGATATAGACAACAAATTATGCTAAACTTGTTGGATTCAATACGTCAATGAAATTCGTTTATATCTACTTGCCCTATGGATGGGATCACTCTGAAAATTTAACATTCTCGTAAAATGATATGATAGAGGAGGCCTGTTATGGAGCATAGCGATGTACATTAATGGGTTCTAATGTGTTAAAACATCGTGACGAAACCTACACGCCTGAGAGTTCTCCATATTGTTCTCAAAGGCGCCGCACATGGCCAGCGTGGTGGACTAAGGCCATCCCTTCTCAAATTGAGAGGAGACCCGTGCTCTGTAGTGAGCCGGCAAAGGGTTGATCATGATGATGATGAATGTGTTATAATGGCTACCCCGCACCCGCTAGCGCAGTTAGAGTAGACGACAAAGTATGGCTGTTCAGAAAGCTTAAACTATTCTCTCACTCTCTCACTTTTTTTTCTTTTGAATCTATTTTTTTGGGACTTTTGTCAGAATCTCTCACTTTTAATAAGCAGGAGATACGTAAACGAGGAAGGACGTAAACTCTTGCTCCGTTTTTTTTATAACTATCTCACCTGATGGTATGGTAAGTGATGATGCAGTTCAAGATGGATGGGCTGACCTATATGAGGTATGGTAAACCCATACTCTTAATTGGTTGCTACGCAACATCGTTTTGGAACCGTAAATCGCTTAGTGACACGTCTTAGTCGGTAGATATTTAGCCACGGTCGAAGCCTCCCACCAGACCAGACTCGAGCCGGGAATCGAACCCAGGACCACCAATTTTACAACGAAAGCGTACACGCCACGCCATGGAGTTCACTAAAACATTCCTTAATCAATGACTTCCTCAAAATTTTCATTCGTGATGAATAGTTCGCCATCCTTGATCTAGAACAAGGATGAAAATGGGGAATTATTTGCAATCCGAAATAGATTATACTTGAATATGACATATTGTGGTGTTGACAGACAGTTTGGCAGATTACAACTTGGCTCATTAGATTTCTCTTGAACTGGCGCGGTCATTTTATTTATAGGTATTTTCCGGAAGTCGGTCAAGGATTTTCTCGTTACTAATCAGGAAATTACCAGGAAAAATTGAAAAAAAAAATCTGGTATGAGTTGGCGGGTTATTATTTTTATAATTTTCAGCCATCTTAAGATTGTATATAAGATTATAAATAAAACAAAACTGACTATATTGTGCCGTTTTCAACTGACGATTTCTGTCGATTATCGCCTAACGTCTTAATCCGATATTCATCGTATTTAATATAGCAAAAAAAATTATTTAATTAGTAAAAAATGACTCGAAAAATAACTTGTTCTGATAATTATCTCTGAATATAATATGATCCTTGGTTTCTTCGTCGATGGTTAAGGAATTATTGTTGTGCTGAAATTCTTGGGAATGAAAATGGAAAAAAATCGATCTGTGTATGAATCATGTACAAGCATGTAGGTAGGTATAACGCTTTAGCAACTGAGACGATTTAATCAAAACTACATTACGGAACTAACAACTTAGCACTTCAAATGGGAATCGTACCTACCTGGTCATAAAAATACGATGACATGTAAGCAAGTAGGTAATATTATTTACTCCACAACAAGTTTCTCTTCGTTAAATACTCAAAAATCAAATCCTCATTATCATCCAAATTTACCTGGCTTAATTTTTTGTGGGCTTTTTCTTAGACCAGGGCGCGTTTGGAACCCTCATAGCTTTAGTTTTAAGTTTACGAATGTAGTTATCACCATCAACTCACTACTATGTAAATTATTGACGCGTTGAAAATGCCTTTTAAAGGATTATTTAAATAAAAAAATTGAAAATTTTGTTTTAGTCATAATAAATATAACGTCAGGTACTTACCTACTTACGCACAACTGTTATCATATATACCTATAAGTATCTACTTAATAATTAAAAAAACCAGTTGTATTCCATATGTAATAATTCTTTTAACTATACCAGTTTCCTAGTGGTTATGCTTTTATTTATGTTTACGACACACAAACAAATAAATAACTGGACGAAAGAGACGCAAGTATTCTCGTACAACGACCGGTGCACGATTATAGCCGAGCAAGAATCGATGTCACACGAACAGTCAGTGTCGCTCCGAGCAACCATTACGTCCCTACTATCCATATTTGCTTTCGCTAAGCTCCAAGCTTCAGTCAACAGTTCACTTTATCTTTGTGCTGCCACATTGCAAGCTAAAAGACTCACTGTGATTATAAATAGTTGCCCATTCGCCTGCAGAAGCGCAATCCGTATTTACAATGAGAAAAATACGATCCGGTGTCAAATAGGCGTGCAGAATATAGTCTATTTATTTTAAACCGGTGTGAAGGACTGCCTAAAACTGTATAATTACTGTGTTATCTTCCCCGTGCGATGTTGGGGGAAAGTTTTGGTTAACAAATTGGATCTGATCGTCAACTGGGACTTGTTGCGAATGTGTATTGAAACGTTCATCGCTATCCACGGGCGCACTGCTATGCGCCACGATTTAGTGCATTTTATAAGACACACTTCGTCCGATCACTACTGCGAAGGAAGACTTTAGTTACTAAGGCAGGTAAGCGTAACTTATTTACAGTCGTTCTTGTCGAGATATTGACGAATGTTGCCAGTCTATCATATCCAGGCCGCGTAAAAAGAACAAAAGGCTGTGGACAATTTAGACAATGCAACAATTGAACGAGAAACCTTCCCAGAATTTTGTAATTATACAAAGAGTCAGCTCTAGTAGGGAATAACATCTGGAAAGTCGAAGAGCGCTCTAAAATTAGATAGTCTTGCGAAATATTTACACGTTAGCGAACCAGATGCATCCAAAACATACGTCTGTACCATTTACAAATCTATGTAACTATAATAATAATAATCACAAAACGCTCAGTGAAATCCAACAATAAAAACAAACGGAGGACAAAAGAGAGAGAGAAAACAAAACAGCCCATAAACACTTGCTGTACCAGTTAGTATCGTTCATATTTGGTTGTTCCCAAGCACATAAGAATATTAATAGCTAAGGCAGATAAGACCCCGACATTAAATGACCCTTTATCGTCAGAACACATGCGGGTAGAAAAATCACGTATCACAGGCCACATATCTGTTTTCCAATGCCCAACGGAAAGTTTCAGATTTCTATTGCAAGATATTTGCAATAGCAAGTGGAAATGTATTTGAAATAGACCTGTTGGTTTTATCAAAAACCTGATTCTGTGTAGCAATCTTTTTAGATTGCTTCATACAATCAGGTTTTTTGGAAGGCAAATATAATATGCTAATTAGATAAGATGTTTGAACAACCTCTGCGGTTGAATAATTATTATATATGCATCAGCAAAGCTAGAAAGATTTCCACCGTTGCACAGGTGTCGCATAATTATCTTCTTCTTAGACCGGGGCGCGTTTGGAACCCTCATAGCTTTAGTTTTAAGTTTACGAATATAGTTATCACCATGAAATAACTACTATGTAAATTATTGACGCGTCAAAAGTGCCTTTTTAAGGACTATTTGAATAAAGATTATTTTGAATTTGAATTTAATTCTGACTTTAAGGAAAAAAAATAACCTTGATAATTCCAACCAACGGAGGTTGTTATAAAAAAAAAATACAAAAGTTTGCAAATTCGTCAAAAAGTTACTGTAACTATTCAATAACATAGCGATTGGTATAAACATTCAAGCATTAATTAAAATTGCCTTGCCTTCGTTTTTAGCGTCTTAGCAATATCGGTAAGATTTTGCGTTATATTATTATCTTTATAGGTTACTTATACGTGATAATTTAAACTACCTTGTGTACCTGTTTTGATTGAACAACTCACGTATACAATCAATTACGAGTACATTATGCATGACATTTCTATTCTAGCCTGTCTGTAATACTTAAGCATGTTCTGCACTTTGAACAATGATCAGGATGCTTTAATGATGACTGCAGTCGCAAACAACAAAAGACCTAATAAATTTAAGGGTGTAATAAAAATACGGCAAGGATTGCTTTAGTATTCAAGAACCACCCAAAAAGTTGCGCATCTTGACACAAACTTTAAAATTCCGCTTTAAATATTTAATTGCTCATATTAATTACTTTTACATTATCGGAGCCCATCTATTTAATCTAAATAATACATATTATTATCCTTGTACCTGAAGTGAGAATATTTTGTCGGCAACAAAAGGCCAAAGGCTCATTGTTGACTTGAAAAACCAACATAATAAGATACTACGTGTTGAACACATCCGCGTTGTACATTAATAAACAAGAGAAGCCAGTCGAACGAGCAACCCAGGTTAATGAATGATGCATTATTTATCTAGTTCTACTATCAAATTTACGTCCCTTAAGGTAGTTATAAAAGGTGCTATGGAGAGAAAGGTTGAATCTATGTAGCACAGTGTAAAAGTGGACTAATAGAAAACTAATGAAAGAACAACAAATGCATACGAAGTACGCTAATTAGCTAAGTAAAGATTTAGCAATAGAAATCATCAATAACAAACAATTACCGGCACAATAAAGGCAGTTGTTTCAACTCAGAGTGAGAAGGGTGCGGCAAAGTGACGATTGGTAGACTTCACGCCTTTACGAACATTTTGGTGAATCGCAGATAGGTATGCAGGTTTCCTCACTTACTTTAAACGGTGGTGATGTTTAATCGCACAAACAACGACGAAAGTGACGAAAATATCATCTACATTTTATTTTCCTTTTATGATAATTTTTTTGAATGCAACTTTTACTGCTAAATCTTATCTTCGTTCATTAATGCCATTGCACCAAGACAATAGCAAACTGTTCAGGCTACAATTCTTCAAGGTAAATTGAATGGAACCTTGCTGGGGCTTATTTTAATGACTGAAAAATATAATCATGAAATGGAAACATACACTCACATTTGTATTAAAAATCATAACAATATGTATCGTTGAACATGACGGAGAGAATATCAGCGCAGAGTACTGTTTTTTTTATCTTTATTTATTATTAAGGAATTTTATATAACAATATAGGTCTGGTGGGAGGCTTCGGCCGTGGCTAGTTACCACCCTACTGACAAAGACGTGTCGCCAAGCGATTTAGCGTTCCGGCACGATGTCGCGTAGAAACAAATTAGGAGTGTGGGTTTTCCATACCCCTAACAGGTTTGCCCGCTACCATCTTAGACTGCATCATCACTTATCATCAGGTGGGATGAAAATATGTCTTACCTTCTTATATGACAATCTTATCGTACCATAAACTTTTTTCTTCTACCTCTGTATTAAATTTAACAACATATATGTATTATCACTGGCTATAACTATAATCTTTGAAACCCGCCAATTCCCATAATCTAATGTTTAAGGTCTGTTTTTTGTTAAGATATAGGAAGCAAACGCCTAGCAGTGAGACAATTATGCCTATAATAATACAGGTTGAAGTAAATAATGATCGTAAAATATTATTAGAAGTACTAGTAGATTACATTCATAAAACTTTTATTAAACCAATGACTGGGAAATAATTTAAGAACAGAGGTGACACAAAAATGACAATCCAATAAGTGTTGCATGATGGAAGACATATGAAATCAATTTTATCAAACCAGTCAAAGGTTACGTTAAAATCATAATGACTAAAGTTATTGAAGACACGGATCCGAAAAGTGATAATACTTATACATACCTAATAATAAAAAAATTACTACACTACAATTGAAAAACTTTCAAATTTAAATAAATCTCCTATTTAGACGAAACACAAAATTAACGGACTTCAAAATGCATGTACTTTTTAATTTTTCTCCCAAAATAGGGTAGGGTATATAGTTGTATGTTGTTTTATAACTACATACAACAAGAAAGGTATGGGACTGGTGGGTCGGGGTAGACTACGAGTGTTGCCATCGACGATGGAAGGCCGGGTGCGAGAGAGGGTTCTCTCCACCTCTTTTGCTTCTGTCCCTTCGGAGGACTTATAGGCGATGAAGACGGGGTCTTAGTTGTTATCAACTCGATCAAAGTTCACGTTTTGCACACAAATGATGCAGGTTTTTTTGCCTTATCTATAATTTTTCTCATCTCAATAGTGGAGTCGATCCAGTTGTAGATCAATAAGCATCAAAATGATGGATGGTGATAGATACAGATAAATGAAGGGGAACAAAAACCTATTCAAGTTAGGGCTCAAAGTTAAACTTAAGAGAGTTGAATGTGTTTCAATCAAATTATGTTTCTGGAAAAATCGTTTTAAAATATTGATGAGCAATTATCGTTTTCTCAAATCGAAAAGAAATCTGCAAATTACACGTATTATTGTAAAATTACGGGTTCATTACATACTTTCGAAACTCGTTCTTTGAAATTAAGACTCCAATGTTGCATTTCTCGATAAGGTGATATTGGTGGGAGGCGGTCGTACCGACTACGTACAAAATAAATTGAACTTTTCATATGATGATTTTAAGATTCACATTTCTTTAAATGCCTTATTTTCAAGTTTGGGAGGGTCAAAACATAAACCTCAATTAGCAGAAACAACAAGAGTAATTTAACAGAAATATACAATTTGTTAAATGAACTTGCATATAGGTTAATGAAGGTAAAATTAAATTTAAAAAAATTTATGCGAACACAATAGTGTTAAATGGAACATGTCGCGTGGATTTCTTTTATGTATTAATATTCTGTGGTTACTATGATTTAAGTAGTCACCTTATAAATTAGTAGTACTAGAAAATGACAAGCTGTGATAGCCCAGTGGTTAGAACGTCAGCCTAATCAGAGGTCGAGGGTACCGGGTACCTCTAACTTTTCGGACTCTAACTTTAGGGCGTCAGCCTCCTAATCAGAGGTCGGCGGTTCGAATCCGGGCACGCACCTCTAACTTTTCGTAGTTATGTGCGTTTTTAAGCAATTAAAATATCACTCGCTTCAACGGTGAAGGAAAACATCGTGAGGAAATCTGCATGTCTGAGAGTTCTCCATAATGTTCTCAAAGACGTGTGAAGTCTGCCAATCCGCGCATGGCCAGCGTAGTGGACTATGGCCGAACCCGTCTCATATTAATAGGAGACCCGTGCTCTGTAGTGAGCCGAGAATGGGTTGATCATGATGATGATGATGAGAAAATGAGAGGTAATTTTTCAGCTATATAATATAACTTTATACCATGTTAGCAACAGATTTTACCGAAACTAACATTACATTAAAACTAAAGCTGGCTATTTGTCCTTAACAGGTATAGGTACAACCTTTTTAGGTAGGTAATGTATTACTTATGACCTATATTATTGTTACTTTAAGCTTTCAAGGTAAGCAAGAGACATTTTGTTTACAGTAAGTTATTTTGATAGTACAAATCAAGGGATTACACGCTGTTTGAGCAAAGTTGACTAAGTCGGAACAACATGAGTGAATTATTTTAAAGCTTTTAAAATGGCGGTTAGGGTCGGACGGATAATAACTACCCGGACGACCCATGACGCATCATGGGTCACCCGGGTAGTTATTATTACCTGTTTATTTAAAATTAGCCGAAAGTAACGCCTGCTTTTATCTGATATCTATGGCCATACAGAACCAAACTTGAGCCGGAAATCGGGACCATGGACCGCCCACTTTATAATATATTATATCCAACTTCATCTGACTTAAAATCAACATTATTATCTTACTTGGTGGTAATGCCTTTTTTATGTGAACAGAGAGGGAATTCTGGTACTGCTAAGATACCCAACTATAAAAGCTTTCGGCTTATGTAAGAATTTTAACAGTAAAACCTACTCAGATGCTATGCGAAGCTTATAGATCTCCTAAGAACGTATCATAGAGGAAATGGTGCGCCAAAACTCGTCCGTTTCGTTATGAGGCATGGCAGCTTGTGTCATAACAAGTTGCTATCGTCCTGGGATGGGATAGAATGATCTGGCCGTTCGCGATCCCAAGATTCTTACGCGCGGGACTATCTGTCATTCCAAGTCAGTGTCATTCAAATTTTGGCTGGTTAATCTCGCATTTGTGGTGACCCACAGTAGCTATCTTTTGTTTTGCTATGCGTATAGCGGCAGCTCGATTTATGGGACGTCGAATTTACTCGAATAGTATTACTTAACTGCAGTTGGATCTAAGAAATTGTTAGCGTCGATTATAACTCATTGTGGCTTTGCGTTTAGCGGTAGCTCGATTTACGTTACGTTAAGTTACTCGAATAGTTTTCCTTAACTCCCTCTAGATAGACGGATCCAAGATTAGGGTTAGATTCGATCATAACTTACGCTATCTTTCGTTTCTTAATGCGTGTAGCGGCAGCTCGATTTATGGGACGTCGAAGTTATTCGAATAGTTTTCTTTAACTCCCTTTAGACAGTTGACTCTAAGGAATAGTTAGCGTCGATGGTAACTCATTGTGGCTTTGCGTTTAGCGGTAGCTCGATTTACGTCGCGTTAGGTTACTCGAATAGTTTTCCTTGACTCCCTATTGATGATCGACGGATCCAAGGAATAGTTAGATGCGATCGTAACTCACGCTATCTTGCGTTTCTCGATGCGTTTAGCGGCAGCTCGATTTACGTAACGTTAAGTTACTCGAATAGTTTTCCTTAACTCCCTTTAGATAGACGGATCCAAGATTAGGGTTAGATTCGATCGTAACTTACGCTATCTTTCGTTTCTCGATGCGTGTAGCGGCAGCTTGATTTATATGACAGTGAAGTTACTCGAATGATTTTCTTTAACTGCTCCGAAACGGACGGATTTGGGTGAATTGGTCGCGCTTGATTCCGCTTTGCAACCTCCTCCTTAATCATAAAGGCATCACAGAAGCACTTGAGTCGACAGTAAGCAAAGCAGTTGATTGTTTTGATTTGACAAAATTGACGCACGCATTGAGCATTGTCCAGTTTGGCATCTTTGACCCCCTGAGAGCCTTTGACGCAAATGAACATCGCAAAAATTATATTACCTTCGTAATTATTTCATGTATGGTGAATGTGGCCTGTATTTTGCTAATGACTGTAGTATAATTAGCTAATTAGTCTTAAATTGTCTAAATGATTTATTTTTAATAACAGTAGTAAACTGTAGCTTTAGAACTGAATGATACCTGCATATTGAATATAATCTAAAAAAAATATCGTGGGAAACTGTAGTAGATATACTTATCTCAAGTATCTTGATATGCCATATTTCGTCAGTGTTTAAGCTATATGATCAGTAAAAAACTTAGAAACTTACACAATTTAGGATTATTAATATTGGAATAAAAGTTGAATCAAACTTTCCAAAGCTTAATATGCAATGTAAACACATTAGTGACAGAATTCTTGTTTCGCACTTATCGAGTGAAGATCTAATCATGCAAAAATTTACACTCATTATATAATGGTTTTGTTTGTTTCAGATCGCTATTGATGGCGTTACTGAGCATCCGTGGTGATTGGTATTTGTATCTTTGGCTCATATATCGTAAAATCTACTCAGCTGTCATATGGTTGCTTGGCAATCACTGCCGAGGTGATAAGAGTCGTTCCGTGATAAGCGTCGGTGCCGGCGGTCAGTCGCTCGCAGGCCTCCACAGAGTGCGTACGCGTCGAAGGAAGCCGCAGCAGCATCGGAACAAGCACATCGTCGCACTAGTGAGGAGACCTTCGTTGAGGAGAATAGTGATGGCACCTGGAGCTAGCACTGCCCACGCTATGATGGAGGACAAGGAGAAAACACTTTCCAGTGGTAAGTCTCGTTTCTTAAATCTTTGTTATTGCTCCCGAGGCAAACAAGAACACTTCTGAATCCAAACATGTCAAATGCTTCAGTGAAAGCTCGTTGTTGTTGTACAATATAATACACGTTGTATTGTGTTATTCGACTCGGTTTCAGTATTCAGACGCTTTTGACTTAATTTGCCTCGTCACCAATATGTACCTCTGTTTGAGTCCTTTATTTGTACTTACTTTCTTCAAGGTTGTTTTCATTTCACGCATATTAAGTTCGTCATTGTTTGTTATTTAAGGGACTGTTGTGTTAGGGAATAAACTGACGTGTGTCCAAAATGTATATACAGACTGTGTTAGAGCGTAGAGGAAATCGAAAACTAAAATGTGTCATACGTGATTTATATGGTATATAAATATAAACCATATTCAGAATAATTTGAGAGTCATTGACTTTAACTGAGAACATCAGAATTTAAATCATACCATACCTACTAACTGAAGGTTTCGTGTTCATAACTTATACCATGATCATCTGATCCATACGCATAATGTTCCTTTAATGTATTCCTCTCTGTAATGAGGAGGAACACATGCTTTCCTCATTAGAGAAAGAAATATACTTACTTAATTACTAATCAATTTTAATATGTTAAATTTTTATACTATTTGAACTTTTTACTTAATGTCAATTCTCACTTAAACGACTCGGTTTTTATCCACGTGTAATTTAAAAAGGTGTGGGATAAATCATAACATCAAAGTCCATTTCCAAATAAATTGGCGATGTACCAATTTCTGCACGAAATTTTCCAATCACAGATTCAGCATCGTTTAATTTTCCCACTTCGAAATTAGTGTGTGCAATTTCGCCCACTCAGTACAACAGCAACGAAATACATAATAAGAATAAAAATTGGGTACCTTCTCATGAAATCTATAGACACTGCTTTAAAAACAAAGAGATTGTAAAATACATTGATTGAAATTTGTAAAGAATATGGATAGTTCAGGGTTGTCTAAATGCGGAACTGGTTCTGAACAATATCGCTGTTCAGAAATAAATATGTAAAACAAGTAGCTGTCGAGATCGATATTGATTTAGAAAATAAGAAATATTTTGTGACAATTTAAACCATATCGAAAATGTTTTTAAATTGAAATATCTCCTCTTCAATCATCAATGGTCCGTTCAAACTTCTCACTTGCTGATGTGATAGACAAAAAACAAGTAATCTCAAGCACAAAAATCTAATAAATAGGCATCTTAGATTTTTCTGACAAAAGACGGAATTCTCGATATATCTGTCGAGACTAAGTCTGGTCTGGTACCCAAGTCTGGTTTTATCACATATTGAATTTATTGGTCTGTGTGACCTCGATAGATAGCTACTCAATCGTTTATTAATGCTTAATTAAGGTTGTCTATTACTGATTGACTTATAAATTAAAAAAAAACCGTTTCAATTTCTATCAATCTAATGACCATTGTCTATATATAACAGTTATTTAATGGCAAATCAATGTTATGTCACCCGTCCACGTTCCTATTGAATGTTAACTAAAAACTAACCTAGGTTGAGACAAGTTGTGTGCATGGCAATGGCATGGTAAATGGCATAACGCCAAGGAAGACACTCTTTCTCTACGTGTCCCAAGAATATAAATTACGAGCAGAGTAACGGATCAGATCCGATACGGGAGAGCATTAGATCTACGAAAATTATTTATTTATTTCTTTATAATATCTTGGTTGATAGCCTAGTGGTTACGGCGTCAGCTTTCTAATCAGAGGTCGGCGGTTCGAATCAGGGCACGCACCTCTAACTTTTCGGAGTTATGTGCGTTTTAAAATTAAAATATCACATGCTTCAACGGTGAAGGAAAACATCGTGAGGACACCTGCACGCCTAAGAGTTCTCCATAATGTTCTCTAAGGCGTGTGAAGTCTGCCAATCCGCACACGGCCAGCGTGGTGGACTATGGCCAAACCCTTCTCATGTTGAGAGGAGACCCGTGCTCTGTAGTGAGCCGATAACGGGTTGATCATGATGAATGTCTTGGTTTAACATGGATTATGTGGGCTCACAGGAAAATGTCTGGATTATTTTGCATTGTCATCGTCGTAGACATGAATGACTTTAGTGTTATATCCAACGTGCAGTTTCACCATTTACCTATTTAATCGTATATCCTCAAACAAAATCGCACAAATTTAGTGTATAATATACACTAAATTTGTGCGATTTTGTTAGTGTAGAAAAATATTGTAATTTTGTTAATTAGATTAGTATAAATTACCCTCATGTCATAATATATTGTTGGATTATTTTAATTTGTATGGATCGAAATTAAGACTATTTTATGCTTTGACGACCTCCGTGGCGCAGCGCGTGCGCTGTTGCATTTTAAAGTTGGAGGTCCTGGGTTCGATTCCCGGCCCTGTTTGGTCTGGTGGAAGCTCCGGCCGTGGCTAGTTACCACTCTACCGACAAAGACGTGTCACCAAGCGATTTAGCGTTCCAGGCACGATGTCGTGTAGAAACCAATTAGGAGTGTCAGTTTACCATACCCCTTACAGGTTAGCCCGCTACCACCTTAGACTGCATCATCACTTGCCATCAGGTGAGATGCAGTCAAGGGCTAAGTTGTGGTGAATAAAAACCACGCGTCCTGTAAGTAAACTGGAATTCCCGGCACTGAGTTTGGGATCTATATTTATATAGTTAGGCCGAGATCATAATTATTATTTTTTACATTACATACAGTATCTGATAGACGCTCTATAAAGCGCCCCCCCCCCCCCCCCCCTAAGCCCTAACAGTTAAAACGAGACAGCGTTCTGTGTGGTACAGAAGTCTATCTCGTTCTTAATCTAACTTTCACTAACTCAAAAACTACTTGCCAATATAAATATACATCAGAAATACTAAAGTAAGGACAGTCCCAAGTATAAGAACGATTAATAGTTTAGATAATTAATCCGCGTCTAAAGCCACTTAAACATAAATAGAATGTCAAAACGGTTGATCCTATTGAAACAAATTGAGTTCAACAACACAGGCCTCATACTCGGGCGCCATTATGAAACGCGTGTGACGTCACAGCCACGCCCCCAGCAACAAGGCCGTCTCCAAACTGTGGTCATCGCGTTCAGATGCTATTATTGTTAACTATTTAAAAATTTATGATCTGCGTCTCATATTTAAAATACTTCAAACAGGTTGTTATTATTCGACACGTATGAATGTAATATCATTAGAATAAAAAGATATTTACATATGATACAATCTATTCCGGCTTTTTAGCAATATAACTATGTATTTAAAATTTTATTTTATGTATTTACTCAAATATATTAGTCGGATAGTGACCATCCCTTTTTAAATTAGCTTTAGATTTCAGTTCGCGAGTGTAGTATCACCATCACTTCACGAATTAAAATAATGAAAAAAAAAACAACTTTATTCATGTAAAACTATTACATGAGTAATAGGTAAACATGAAGAAATCTAGTTTGATGTTTTTTTATTTTTATTAATGCCATTTTCAGCAAAATTTGTTCAGTATTTTTCATGATATAAAATTATATGCGTGCTTATAACGGCAATGCCATGTGGCTCTAAAATTCTACGTGGACACCGTCAGTGTTTGGTTATGAAGAAGATTTTCTTTTGAAAACTTATTACCCGAACTAAGAACCAAGTTGCTCTCGCTGGTTTTGCTCGACGTCCGGGGCACCCGTTATATACCTATCTTCCCTTCCCGGACACTCAAGATATACTTAAATAATTGGTTTAAATACATTAGTTAATCAGTTAGGATTTTAATACATTATTGAGAAGGCTGGTCCCTGAGATACGGACTTCCGTAATGTAAGAGTTGAAGGCTTCTAATGAGTTATTACTGAGTTTTACTGATAAAGATTTGTATTTCTATATTTGAAGCTATTACGTAGAGAATGGGCTGATATCGAACGTCTTTTAGCATTGAACAATATTATCTATTTACTCGTTGCTGTTTAAGTTATAAAAAAAAAATAATAATAACTTATCATAACTTTGCACGTAAGTGTTTATGTATTAGTATTGTGAACAATTCATAGTTTTCGCTCGAACATTATAGAAAGTATTAATGCTAAGAGCATTGTCATAAATATCAAGAAGACCTTCACCATAATGTGTCACGTTTATTTGCTCACCGTCTTCGCCGGCGAAGACGAGGTCCCCGCTATCTTACGTCATCCGGACGTGGGCTCCATGCACGGCCTCGGAGACGTATGGACCACTTACCGTCCGAGCCCCCGTTATCCCAAACGTCACCTAAGCCGAGGTTCGGCCTCACAGGAGGCGCCCTTAGGCAGACGTTCTCTTAGTTTCTTCGAGCCCTAGGACTCAAAAGCCCAGCCCGGTTACGCTATGGCAACCAATAGGGTTAGCACAGCTAATAGACAATCCGAAAAAATGAAATAAATGAAAATAATTTTCCGCAACACACACTAGTGGCCTATAATTAAACTGCTGCGTTATTTTCTACGAGAGTGCTTTGTCTTTGCACAGCCAAGACACCGAATTAGGCTGGACTAAGAAAGTTAAGGTTGATATTAAAGAAGGATGAAAGCTAATTTTTTAGTATACATAAGTATGTAATAATTGTATATTTTCTCAGCTGGAAATCAGCGACGTTTATTAAATAATGCACAGCATATGCTGAGCTGTACAGCCTTTCTGTGTTACGTAGTTACGGACAGACAATAAGTTTCTGCATAAGAATTAGTTTTCCTTTTTGTAATTTTATTTCTTTAAATTTTAGACTGAAAACTTATGCCAAGAAATAGTACTAATAGCGCGCTAAAATGATCCTCCGCCTTATTCCAAAATCAAACCAATATAGCATTATAACGGTTAATTTTTTGTTAATCTGTTTTGCAGTTCATAGCAGTAAACCTTTTTTCGAGAAAGGCGGGAGACTTCGTATATGGCGGGCGCGATTTTTTCACGCTTTTCTTGAATTAATGTTTGTTGGCTAATTTTGAAAGGGACTGGTGTTGGTGGTGTCGTGGACAGTTTTGGTGTTCTTTGTATAGTGACTAGTTTTTTGAATGGTTAACAGGTATTGATTTGGGAAAGGTTTGAGGGAGCCGCGTCAACAGAGTGCGAGGTTTCCCGCCATTTCTCCCTAACTTTTACATTGCTATAAACTTGACATTGGCTAATCTGTGCAAAGCCCTAAAACGATAAAAAAAAAACTTTTCCGCTTAATAATATTGGTATAGATCAGCAAACAGCATCACAGATCAAAATTCCTAGAGTCTAGAACCGATCGCTTTCAAGTTCATCATCAGTTTCAATTGTCAAAACACATTACGCAATTACCCCCCAAGTTTGAGTTCAGTTAATGTGGTGATAACATAATGTTTGCTCATTTATCGTGCCTTACGTTTAATCAGTGGGTGTGGTCTGGTGCTTGAATATTCAACCAAATAATGCTTTGTTTAGTGTTGTCATAGTGATTACAGTTTTATTGTTATTGCAATATGTTGAATAAATTAAACATAAACGGTTTATTGCTCTTAATTTCTGAGATTGTGTTTATTCAGGTCCTGCCTTTGTTATCATACGACATACCTAGGTACAGTTTAGGGTCGTCATCATGATCAACCCATTGTCGGCTCACTATAGAGCACGGGTCTCCTCTCAATATGAGAAAGGTTTGGCCATAGTCTACAACCATGTACGCATTGGCAGACTTCACACGCCTTTGAGAACATTATGGAGAACTCTCAGGCGTGCAGGTTTCCTTACGATATTTTCCTTTACCGTTGAAGCAAGTGATATTTTAATTAATTAAAAACGTACATAACTCCGAAAAGTTAGAGGTCGGCATCGAACCCCCGACCTCTGATTAGGACGCGAACGCCCTAACCACTAGGCTATCACAGCTATGAGTTTATTGTCGTATAGGATTTATAGGTAGACATCAACATCGCCAACCTATAAAGTGGTTTAAAACAGCTGAAATTATCTTTTGAAGTCCATCTCTCGCTAATCATTGTTATGAATGAAAAAGTAATTAGCAATTAAATAAATGTAGGGAAAGGATTATTTTAAACTAGCTGCTTCCAGCAAATTACAGAGTTTCTCATAATTCCTCTGGAATAACAACTATTGAGTGTATACTAATGTCATATTCCTGTTTCATTCCCATTTTCTCTCCGTTTGAAATGTCCGACTAAAGCTTTAGAATGTTTTATAATGAGATTACATTCATTGACATATAGATAATCTAGCTACTTCTATTCCTCACTATCAGAAAACGTCTATAAGGTAATTTTTGAGAAGGGCGGGAGACTTCGTGTTTGGCGGGCGCGGTTTTTCACTCTTTTCTTGAATTAATGTTTGTTGGCTAATTTTGAAAAGGATTGGTATTGTTTGTGTTGTGGACATCATAGTTTTGGTTACGTTTGTGTAGTGGCTAGTTTTTTGAATGGTTAACATGTATTAATTTGGGAAAGGTTTGATCGAGCCGCGTCCGCCGTGCGAAGTTTCCAGCCATTTTTCCTTAATTTAAATTCTTCATTGCTATAAACTTGACATTGGCTAATCTGTGGAAAAGCCATAGGAAGAGAAAAAAAGGAATAAATATTTATTTGTGTGATACGTTTGTAATATATATATAGATTTTTGAAGTGAAAACTTCTTTAGCGGCGTTGAGCACTTTTTCTGTAATGGGTATAAAATCTTAACCCGGCGTCATGGGGGTGGAAAAGTGATACACGGACGTTGGGGTGGGTCTCACCGACCCGTTCATTAATGTCAAAATAATTTCAATACTTTATAAATAATAAAGATTATATTTATACGTGTTTAGTTTTTTGGGTATTTATGCGAATAAATGAAACACAAATATTTTGTTATATTATGTTTAAATAATATTTAATAGAACTTTAAAAAAATAACGAAAATTGTCAAGAAAAATTTCCTATTCTACTTAAATGTAATAATATTATTAAATAACTATCAGTCTTAACGTTTTAATGGCACTTTTTTGTAGGAAACTAAATAAATTTGAGGCAAAAAAAACAATTAATCACTTGGAATCATTATCTTTGGTACAGTCAGCACAGAAAGGTACTATATGTTCTACACAAATATATTTGTTGCAACTCTCGCAGGTGTAGTTAGTTTCACGGTCTTTCTTGGCTGAACACACTTGGCACCTTTTGCGAAACTTAGCCTTTTTTGCTGGAGGTTCCTCGGAAGATTCACCAACAATTTTTCCAATTTTCTGTCGCAACTCACGTGGAAGCACTGATACATTTTTACGAAGTTGTAGGTGTTCCATGACAAGGATTATGTTTTCAGTTCTGGTTCTCATATTTTGTCGAAAAGGCCTCTTATACCACTTTGTACCGTCTTTGCCATGATAAAAGTCCGAAGAATACTCACGGTTTACGTTTGAAGAACTAGATGATTTGCAATCGAATAGACTGGAATATCATCATCATCATCAGACTCTGAGATATCTTGTTCTGTGTCACTAGGATTACTACGCTCATTCAAGTGATCTTCTTCGTCGAACACATCCTGGTCTGACAACTCAGAACCAGAGTCAGACTCTTGTAAAATTGCAAGAAGACGTTATCGTTCTGCCTCTCCACGGTCCAACTTTTACTAAGTACTTACAAAAATTACAAATAAAATGCATTGAAATATATATAACCAGCTATAATTGTAAATAACAACAAAAAATCAAATATAAAAAGGATAAAAACACAGATAATAAGTAAAACAATATCTATACAAAATGGCGCAAAATTGTTACACTGACTGCGGGGATGGGTCTCACATACCCTTTTCAACTTTGTGCACCTGTATCTCCCACTGCTACTGTGGCACGACCAACGTGTTGCTTGCGACGCATAGAACAACTCAACAGCTCCAGCTATTGAAAAAAGCAGCAACGTCGCACGCATAGTAACCGAACTACAAGCGAAATAAAATGTGACGGGTCGCACAGACCCAGCCCCCATGACGCCGGGTTAAACTCGCGTCAGGACACGTGACCTGATCGAAAAAGCGTAAGACGGATGGAGAGTAGACAGCTATCCCCTCTCTACGGCGCGGCGAAAATGTATGCCTGGGCCTACTGTTTCGTTTAGGCAGCGCAGGGCGCTTGCGCGAATGTTCGTGTATGTTACAGCGTGCCACGCGCATCCATGGATGGTGACAGCTGATGGCTCGACCGTCTGTGTAGTGATCACATTGTTGTGTATTCGTAAAATTCGTGAATGTGAAGTGCTTAAAATATGGAAATTGATATAGATAAACTTTTTAATGTAATATAATTGTAATAGTTTTAAAGTGTTAAATTTTTAATGTAATATAAATTGTCATGTTTGTGTACGATAGCGCAATAAATGAATATTGTATTCTACCACATAAATGATAGTACTTTTATACTGATAAAGCAATTGGTGCAAAATTATTCCCTAACCATTCCAAAATATCAAACATGCTCAACGTTAATAATCAAGTTTTCACTTCTGCCGGCACTCCCGGAGTGCAACCCGTCTTTTTTTTTTTTTAACTGTGTGATAAGATAATTATTAGAATTTACACGTCGTAATAATTTACACGTCATAATAAGTCGTCGTATAAATAATTATTAGAATTTACACGTTGTAGGTAACACGCCGCGTCCGCGTGAACTTTGACGTCATTTATTCACCCCATTAGACTGTGTCACAGTGGTCATAGCCGTGTTGCATAATGAAACGGCGCGACAGTGATGCGTCTACTGTTTGATAAATCTACGCCTTTATACAACAAACAAGTCATTATTTTTAATGGAGTCTCGTTGAAAACAAACAACAGTTACGCCCCCTGATAGCTCATAATCTTAAACATATCTCTGAAGGCCAAATTAATGAGCACAAAAACCATACATACGCTATAAGTGGACGAAGAGTTGTGCGTTAGATATATCTTGGTCGTATTAGGCCAAGGTTACATACTATAAAACTGCAGAATTAGATTACATTAGACAATTTGGAATTAAGTACCTAGGAACTCGAGTCGGAAAGCTACTAAGAACTGATAAAATTCTCCCCTCAGATGCCGACCTGTAATTTGGGTTTGTTTCATTATCATCATCATCAGCCACTATTAATCCACTGCTTGACATAGGCCTCTTTGAAGCAGCGCCAACTCATGGGTTTAATTGGGAATTATTCCATCCACCTTATACTCACAGGTCATTCGGACCTCATTAATTGTTTATTGATAATAATTAAAAACTCTGAAGAGATATCTAGCTAATAATCACAGACTAAAAAAGCACAACTTTTAATAACATAAACCGCAATACAAATCATTCGCAAATCATCCTACGATGATGCGGATTCATCGTCATACGCCTAAAGTTTTTTTATACATCACAAGTTAGCCCTTGACGGCATTTCACCTGATGGTAAGTGAAGATGCGGTCTAAGATGGTAGTGGGCTAACCTGATAGGGTTATGGTAAACCCATACTCCTAATTGGATTCTACGCGACATCGTGCCGGAACGCTAAATCTCTTTACGACACGTCTTGGTAGGGTGGTAGCTAGCCACGGTCAAAGCCTCCCACCAGACCAGACTCGAACCGGGAGTCGAACCCAGGACCTCACAACGCGAGAGGCCGTCAAAATTCTTAAATGAATTAAACTTATCCCAAATCTTCTGCATAGTATACCTATTTGCATTGCACAGTAACTAAAGACGAGCCGCTAATGACATGATAATGGTAGGAAAAAGGTATAAATTCTAACTGCGATCTGTAGATTTTGGATTACACTGGTTAACTGTAGTAGCTATTGAAACGTCACCATCTTTTGTTTCACGATCGATAACATATTACCATCATCAGTCATGAGTCATCACATGACTGAAACTGCAAAACATGATTCGTTTTCTGTCTTCTTGGCATATGGAATGGGATCTTATTTGAATTGCATGAGAACTGGTGCAAACTGTCACACAGAATCAGTCAAACATAACATCGAATGGGTAACTATCACAGAGAATCAACCAATAGTAACATCTAATGGATGTTTGTTATGATTCCTAGAAATACCGAGAGATTTACTAATTCCGTATGTTTACCAGTTTTTATGCTTTCGTAACAAAAATTTTAATAAAATACCGTGTACCTATTTATTCCACTGTCATTTAATCAGTTCTGTCTAGTACTCATAAAGAACGCCTTAATTTCTCTCTCTTTTACTTTAAAGAGTTCAAGGGTCAATTTCAATTATATCACACGTTGTTTATCAAGCTGCAATTTTCAACAGACCTTTGCAATAAATCAAAGATTTCAGAAGACCAAAACAACAAACAATATCTAAAAATTTCTTTCGATTATTAAATTACGCTAAAAGATGTAAATTCACATCTTTGCTAGCATGAAAATAAAAATTATCATTCATATATCTAAATTCAATCTGTTTCGAGCCGGATTTGAAGTAATTTTATGATAAAAATATTATTTGAGTGGTTTCGACCAACAGCGTAATAATAATATTATTTAAATCATGACTTGATTGGATAAGTTTCAAAGTGAGGCAAAGTATTTTTCCAATAATTTAATTATGATCAACGAAATAAATATGTTGAAATGGTTACTTATTCTAGGATGTGATATTTAATCCGCTGTTTGCTGTTGTTTAACGATTCCTAAGCTTCTTATTCTAATGTCGCCAGATGGTAACGCGAGTTTTTGCAATAGCATTTCAGTCTTAACACTGAGATCACTAAACTATTATTAGCAAGGCATCTTTAGTCGGTTCCAATAATAGAAACGTTCAAAATTATCTTATTTGATGACTCGCATAAACAGCAATAATAATAATAATATAGCAAATCGATCCTCCTAGACCTCTGATAAACTATCAATTGATTAAGAGTCTTAAGTTATATATGGACGAAGTAACTATGACTTAAATATTTATTTATAACAAGACAGCGAGTTTCTTGTTTTATTTTTAATAGTCCAAATAGTTCCAATGTTTTTAAACCAATGTAAACTAACATGCATTTCATAAAAGTAGGGTTCTAACTCCAGGCTATCAAGGAAAAAAGTTCTTATATTTTTACCTAAATCACATTCAGAGTCCACCAACAAAAAAGGGCGTTGGTTTCTATGCTTTAAAACGCTGTCTTATATGAGAGATAATTTATGCACCTAGCTGTGTATGTAAATAGGCTGATGAACCTTCTATAACAAAAACCCGAAGAATATTATCGAAACAATAAACCTAACCTTATTGAAAATTTAAATTTTTATTTTATTTTTATATTATTATTTTGAGTCTATAACATCAAAATACTGCTATATTGATTAGTATTAATTTATTAGCTTTAGTAATTAACTTGTTGGAAAACAGACACGTTATGTCACGGAAATTCTTGAAAGTGAACTCTCGTGCCTCGTTGAGCTCGCTAAGATTCCCGGTCGGTGTTAACTTTATTATCTGTGATAAATTGTTAAAAATAATTGTAAAATTTCTAAAACACAGTCTGCAAAACATAACATAAATTTCCCCTTGAAAGAGGTCCAGCAATGCCCCAGGCGTTAATAGTCTGAGAACGGATCGTGGTTCATTTATTTACGAAGTTTGAAGATTACACAACAGTTCAATCATCTCATTGAAAATGTTTGTGGTATATTCCGTGGTTCTAAACCGGACAACAGACAACAAATGATTACATCACGTGAATGTTTTGTAAATAAACCTCCTTAACCCATATAGATCTAGTTGCAGCGTTTAACTGCTCAAGTCTCGGATCTTGAGTGGATTCACGTTTCCTTGAACGGGCGTCCAAAGTCCACAAGCGTTGGCACGCGTACGTTCACCGTACTTCGGGCCTCTATTTTGCTATTTATGTTTCCTTATGAATCGGATTTCTACCTGAATTAATAAAGCCTGTTATTAAAAACTGTCGGAATATTTAGCATGAATTGCAAAAATTAATCTTGTTTTATGAATGTATTTACAATTTTTTTATTACAGCGCCATCTCTCTTTACTCGTATTTAAACTGTTACCTTCCATGTAAATCAACATAAAATTGGCAAATATATTTTTCTTTGACCACACTTACTGCGAGGGATCGAAACACGTAGCCAAGACGATGATTTTATTATGTTTCCACACCTAATTTAAATAAATACACACACAGTATATGTGTGAATTCAGCAATGAATATATATATGAAATAATTGGAAATTATGTTTTGGTTTTTATATCATTGTCTCTAAAGAATCGTTTTAAGGGTTGTTTGCTACTAACTTCAATGAATTTAGCTTTATCTTTATTTATGTATTAAATTTATAATTCTTTATTTATTGAGAAAAAAACAATCTACGGAATTACCTCCTGAACATATAACTTACGATAGTGACTATTTTTACAGGCATTCTAGATCACGCACTAGATCAGCATATTTAAACAAGACCCCCTTAAATAGGCCTATATGTAGTAATTTCGAGCATGTTTCGCTAAGTGATAAGACAAATGCAAAATTGGGTAGGTGCTTACATCATCGGGCAAAGTACATTTTGGATACACGTGTCAATAAATCTAAAGTAGGATAAGGAAATACATATTTATATGTTTCAACTACGTGTATACTTAAGATAACAGATTTATATGAAGTCACAATGTATCATGATTCCATTATAGCAGACACACCCATTTATATCAAAGAAATAACAATGAAATCGGTACGAGAAAAGCTGCTAAGTTAAGTATTTCTTTAAGATCCACATTTCTTATTAAAAAATTAAAAATGTCCATTCTGTATTGAAACAAAATACTGAGTTAGAACTAAATTCTCAATTAAATACAAATATACGTAAATAATAGTTGATTTAAATTAATCATAGTTCTAATCATATGGCACCTGATATCGCAAATGATGATCAAAAATCTAATTACGTAGATAGAAGCATTATTTATAGGTACCTGTCTTCCGGGGTTTTACCTAATGATTTACGCAGTTGCGTACATGTCTACTTTTGCCATAGCAGTGTTCGGTCCTGTATAAATACCGCTTCAAAAGTCTAATCTCAGGACGCGTGTTTAAAGACTCAGGTTCCAGGACTGTGGCGTCCAGTTCATCCTAACGATTATTGTTGCCATTTTCAAACTGTACTAAACTGTAACGTCGTTAATAAAACAAGCTTACCGAAAAAAACATGTCGCCAAACGATTTAGCGTTCAGGCACGATGTCACTTAGAAACCAATTAGGAGTATGGGTTTACCATAGGTTATTTATTTTTTTCGGACTGTCTATTAGCTATACAAACCCTATTGGTTGCCACAGAGTAACTGGGCTGTGGTGACAGGTTAGGTATATTTCCCTACTGTGGTTCTGCTACTCAGATGAGTGTGCTCCATTACCTTTACTATTTTACCATAGCAGGAATGCATTGGCATGCAATATTTTGAAGTACACCCTTGCACTTTTGAATATTCAAGGGAGACCAACTTGGTATCCATCTCAAACCACGACGACCTCTATGGCGCAGCACGGACGCTGTCGTAATGTAAATGTGGAGTTGCGAGGTCGAGGAGGGCTCGAATTTGGTCTGGTGGGAGGCTTGCGCCGCGCCTAAGCATACTGCCATTCATACCAGATCATTCTAGATTTCACGTTCTGGTATGATGCCAAGTAGAAACCTTGACTTTACTTTTTGCGCTTGTGAAGTCAACATCTCCTGAGGATGATCCGGTGTCGGGTCGAAACGTGCGTAAAGGTTCTAGTGGAAGATTTTGTGTGGTGTTATATTATACAAATCTCCCGGTTGTCGGCGGAATATAGCAAATTATACTTGCTGTTTATTGTTTAAGTAGAAACCGATTGGGTGGATCAGTTCAGTCGGAAACGCTTCAGTAGCTCCTTTGGTGCTCCAAATGTTCATAGGCGAAGGTAATTCTTAACATCTGCTCGTTTGTCGCGATGTGATGTAGAAAAAAAAAAACACCAATGTAAATGTTTATCTGACGCCGCTACGTTGCCACATCGAGGCGTGGTCGATTCTATTGACGTAACCGTTTGTTTTGCTTTTAAAACTAACACTCGAAGGCGCGCCGCTGTAAACCATTTTTATTGGTCGTTCGTTTATGTTACCAAGACTTGTTTTTTTTTTGTGTCGATCGTGCAGGTTGCTGATTAAGGTCATTCCGAGCTAAGCGATACGTGGGACGAATTTCTGATAAGCAAGTCATTAAGTATTCATAATTAAATGTTCTTAGATTTTGATTTCAATTGGGATTTATATAAAACGTAAGCTTGTAGTAAAGTCCTTTTATAGTGTTAAGGATTATATAAATGACAAACAAGCTTGGGTATGAGTATTTTGCTCTAATAAGATAGCTCTTAAATAATTTTAAGTGGCATTTGTGTTGGTAAAACCTTAGCCTATTTTTATAAATGCAGATTTTTATACTTTTTACCTACCTTGGAGATGGAATTAAAATACATATTTTCCTTTAAAGTAGTTTTGGGTGTAGGTATTTTGAAATCCTCCGTAGCGCAGCGCGTGCGCAGTCGCTTTATAAAGTTGGAGGTCCTGGGTTCGATTTCCAGCTCGAGTCTGGTCTGGTGGCAGGATTCAGCCGTCGCTAGTTACCACCCTACCGACAAAGACGTGTCCAAGCGATTTAGCACGAAACTAATTAGGAGTATACCAGCCCACTATCATCTTAGACGGCATCATCACTTATAATCAGGTGGGATTTCCGTTAAGGGCTAACTTGTATTATTATAATTACTAGCATGTACTGTCCCAATGTTTCGCAAAGGCCTCCTTTTCTTCCTTCCATTTGTCTCTGTATAGGGTTATTTGGGGCCAAGCCGACATATAGGCATCGAGTTCGTCACGCTAACTGTCACTAACGTCACTGCTTATTTGTCGCATATAAAAAAAAATCTCTAAATCTGTAGGTCTACCGTTTTCGGCTGTACGTAGGTACACGGTATGTTTAATACGCTGAACAATATTGATGTTTCATATAACTATGTCTCATCATCATCATTAACAAACGATTGACGTCCACTGCTGGACATAGGTGTTTTGTAGGGAGTTCCAATGCTCACGGTCTTGGGCCGCTTGCTTCCAGCGGCTCCCTGCGACTCGTTTGATGTCGTCTGTCCACCTAGTTGGGGGTCGACCAACGCTACGTTTACCGGTGTGGGGTCGCCATTCCAGCACCTTGGGACCCCAACTTCCATCGGTTCTCCGAGCTATGCGAGCGTTATTGGTGCGGGAGGACCAGTACTGCGATCACCAACCCGCATGCCAAACGTGGTGGTTATTGGCATTATCTTTGTAGATAACTATGTCTCAAGTGGCTTATAATTTAAATTTAATTTTTGCAACGATAAAAATTCTCTCCTGACTGTACTTTCCATTCGCATACAGCGTGATATTGACCAGTGTGCTTTTATCCATTGACGGAATAATTTACGATCAAACGGATCTCGTAGTTCCAATGAAAAGCTGTTTATTTATCGCTCTGACCCTGCAGATATCCGCGATAGGTCAATACAATAGTTATGTTAATAAATATTTGTGCAGATTAACCCTATAAATAGTATCGAGTGGAATATTAGTTTCATTTACAGTTGCCGAGTACATAGTTGAGGGTTGTTTGACAGCATATTGAGAAAGTAATTCAATAAACTTTATTAATAAAATCGACGTTAGGATATAAATATCTGTAAATCAACATGTGTTTGACCACAGTTAATAGCGTTTACAATCCAAGTAAGTATTCCTTTTGTTATAATATTTAATATTAGGGTAATTTTTGATAGTGTAGAATATTTTTATTTATATTGGGATATTTTTTATGTTTAGTTTAATATAAGGGTGTCCGTGTTTTCCAAATCGGTACATTTTTGAAAAACCGTTTATTTTGTTTATTGTTCTATCGTAAAAATTATTTTTCTTGCCGAAATTTTTTTTTAACGCTGAATTTAAGTAGCAATTTTTGTTTGGACAAGCTGTACTGACATGCGCGGCCTATCGGGTACAGATAGTATACAACGTATAAAATAATCATTTAAATGTAGATTTTCAAGTCAAACACTCTCGCGGGCGTTCCAAACATCCTACCAAAGTTTCAACACAATGTTAGCAATGGTTTTCTGAACTCATAGAGGAGAAATATACAAAACATTTATTTTTATTTTTATTATAATAGATAAAAGGAAGATTATGATAGGACGACACGTCAGTAGCCACGTGTCCTTAAAATGTATTTAAATCAGGGATTATACAGGCAAATTTTTTTTTAGTTTAACCTATGAAGTTGGTCTTCATTGGTTAACTTTATCATCATCATCATGATCAACCCATTACTGGCTCACTACAGAACACGGGTCTCCTCTCAATATGAGAAGGGTTTTGGCCATAGTCCACCACGCTGGCCATGTGCGGATTGGCAGACTTCACACGCATTTGAGAATATTATGTACAACTCTCAGGCGTGCAGGTTTCCTCACGATGTTTTCCTTCACCGTTGAAGCAAGTGATATTTTAATTATTTAAAAACGCACATAACTCCGAAGTGTTAGAGGTGCGTGCCCGAATTCGAACCGCCGACCTCTGATTAAGAGGCTGACGCTCTAACCGCTAGGCTATCACAGCTTCCACTTCTTTTGGTTAACTTACAGTCATATTATTTTACCAAAGTATAGAAACGTGGGTAGTTTGCTGAAAGTGTAGTCATGCGTATGTTTTTTACTGTTGTTAACAATTGGTCTTGCTATTTTCAGAATAAATAATATTTAGCTTATTGTAGCTAATACATAAACTGTAGTCACTACACTGGCTACAGAATATTTAACTTTTCTTTAAATTTATAATTTAATTTTTTCTCTCGTTGTTGTAGTGTCCATGCGAAGGCGTCGCATCAGTCAGTTCGCGCCACTGCTGATCGCCCTGGTGGGTCTGCCTGCGCGGGGGAAGAGCCAGCTCGCTCACCGCCTGTCCAGACACCTCAACTGGAATGGCGAGAGCACTAAAGGTAACAAGAGTTGATCGTTGAACACCTCCGTGGCGCAGCGCGCACGCTGTCGCATTATAAAGTTAGAGTTCCTGGGTACGATTCCTGGCTCGAGTCTGGTCTGATTAAAGACTTCGGCCGTGGCTAGTTACCACCCTACCGACAAAGACATGTCGCCAAGCGATTTAGCGTTCCGACGCGATGTCGCGTAGAAACCAATTAGAAGTAAAAGTTTAGAGGTTCTAGTTGAAGATTTTGTGTGGTGTTATATTATACGAATCTCCCGGTTGTCGGCGAAATATAGCAAATTATACTTGCTGTTTATTGTTTATCATGGGCTTCCGCAAAGCAACGCCTGCTTCTATTCATTATTCGATACATACTATAACGAACATGTTTTCTAGGTCCATCGACATATAATACATTGAAGTATCTATATAATGTGGGCACGCTTCGTGTATTTTATTAATATCTAGGACAGCGTATCGGCCTAGCACTGAATACAACTACAAGTAGTACCGAGTAGTAGATACGTGCGGCAGACAAGTCGAGATTAACAGACGCTCCCAAGCGGGTCAAGGTACCTATGACATTTATATGATGTCTGTCTTATATCAGTTGCTTTTGCAAGTTTTACACGGGGAAATTAATTATTCTAAATGTTATCTGCAGTTTTTTTTTGTGTCATACGAAATTGTAACAAATAATAAGAAGCAATATATGCTTACCAATACACTTGATCACATAGATCATTCCTGGAATCTGCTTTTTTTTTTTTATACACTACAAGTTAGTCCTTGACGGCTGTCTCACCTGATGGTAAGTGATTATACAGTCTAGGATGGTAGCGGGCTAACCGATTAGGGGTATGGTAAACCCACACTCCTAATTGCGACATCGTGCTGTAACGCTAAATAGTTTGGTGACACGTCTTTGTCGATAAGGTGGTAAATAGCCGTGGCCTCCCACCAGACCAGCTTCGAGCCGGGAATCGAACCCAGGACCTCCAACATTATAATGCGACAGCGTACGCACTGCGCCAAAAAGGTCGTCGGAGGCTTTCCGTATATATAAATAAAACAATGGCAGACAGGCTGACTGAGCTATCAACGTACAACTAAAAAAATTGGACAGATCGAGCTGAAACTTGGCTTGGAGCAAGCTATAGTAACATAGTGTAAAAGTCTGCTAATAAATATTAAACTATTGCAAAACATAGGTGTTTCTAAAGACAGTTTTGAACAAGGAGGACTAGTAGCGAGGGCAGTCTCGGAAATAAAGAATTGCAAGGAATAGCCTAGCTATTCCTTGCAAATGCACGTCGTTGCTTATTCCTTTTTGAATAACAATTTATTGTAATCAGCTCGGATACAAGAAAAGTTATTCATAAAACGTATCAGTGCTCCGTTGTTCTGCAAGTACGACTATATCCCATCAGATGGTCCAGTTTTTATTTGTTTGCGGACGGATGAAGGATCGTATCTTTCTTTCTTCTTCTTTTGTTTATTATTATACTTTTTTGTTTTTGTTGTAACGTCACTTTAGTCTCAGCTGAAAATCAGCGACGTGTTTTTATAAGGCACGACAAATACTGAGCTGTACACCATTTCTAGTTGGTGTTACAGATAAAATGTCTGATAAGAATAAGATTTACTGTGTATAACACTTTATACGAGTAAATAAATTTTCTTTCTTTCTTCTTTTAATTTCAACTGTGCACGGAGTCTGAGTTCCCAGTATTGCACGGGCCACCAAGTGTGCATTGCTACAACTATCTCCCGGCGGTATGCTGTGATAGTGACGATTGAATTTTGTCTTTTGTTTCAGTTTTTGACTGCAGCGAGTACCGGCGGCGCCACATGGCGCTGTACGGCAGCCATGACATCTTCCGCGCAGACAACCTGCAGGGCTCCGCGATCCGCCGCCAGAGTGCGCGCGAGGCTGTGCAGGACGCCGTGCTGTGGCTGAAGGACGGAAACAGTGTTGCTGTAAGTGAAAACAAATACACGAACCCATCACGATATCAGCAGCAGATAGTCTGGTAGGTGCCCATGTTCGTCGCTAGTTACTAACAACACCCTACCGACAAATACGTCCCACCAAGCAATATACCGAAAGCCAATACGCGCGCTTCAATCTTAGGCTGACATTCTATATACCGTACCTACATTGATTTTGCTCAGCCAAATTCATGTTCAAACGACAGACTTATGCCGGACAAATTTAAGGTTATCTCCTGTTACTTAAGTCTAAGGTTAGACTAAGCAAGCTTGCAATCAAGAATGACTCAAAAAAAACACGATTTAAATAACTTAATAATGAAAAGCCAATAAGCTCGCTTCAACCTAAGCTGACATTATATAGACCGTAGGTACATTAATTTTGCTCAGCCAAATAGTGTTCAAACGAGACAGACTTATCCTGGACAAATTTAAAGTTGTCTCCCTTCTAAATGTTACTTAAGTGAAATCAAGAATTACTCAATAACAACACGAATTTAAATACAATTACAATAATCGTCCAACAAATAAATATTTTGTAAAAACCAAACTTGCTTCTATAATTAAGTTAACTTTTCAATAATTTAAGTACGGATTAAAAAATACGACGATGAATTAAGTAATTTCTTAACTAAGCAACTCCTAGTACTTAAGTTGTAAATTAAACTGTGTCAGTTCTTTATTGATTGAACAATGTTAATTATAGATATCTATGTACATACTCGCTGTTTATTAAACGAGACTAGTGTGAACGGAAAACGCAGGTTAGACTCGATTATTCGCATAAAACGTTCGTTATATATTCTAAAGAAGCATTCATCATGATCAACCCATCGCCGGCTCAATACAGAGCACCGGTCTCCACTCAATATGAGATTTGGCCATAGTCCACCACGCTGGCCATGTGCGGATTGGCAGACATGCATTTCCTCACGATGTTTTCCTTCACCGTTGAAGCTAGTGATATTTTAATTGATTAAAGAAGCATTAATGATTTTTTTTCGTTTTAATTGGTGAGGTTAACTTTTTAAATAGTTTTAAGAAAAAATATATAATTAGAATTTATAATAATTTAACTGTGTTTTTCCAAATCCATTTATAAAGTTCGGTTCTGTTTTTACAGATATTTGATGGCACAAACGTGACGAAGGAGCAGCGTCGGGAACTGAACGAATGTATCACCGACATGGGCTTCAGGATCCTGTTCATCGAATGCGTCTGCGAAGACCAAGAGTCGCTTGAGCGGAACATCATAGAGATCCTGCATTACTCCGCTGACTACAAGACCATGACAGAGGAGGAGGCCATCGACGACTTGAGGAAGAAACTTGAGCATTACATGCGTCAATATGAGCCGATCGACGCAAGCTTGGAGGCCATTAGTTTCGTACGCGTTGAAAATATGGGCGACACTGTAACAGCGCACAAAGTGTCGGGGCAAAAGGAATCAGGGATTCTCGGATATTTGTCTTGCATGAGGGCTTTACCGCAGACCTTATACTTCACACGGGTGAGTGAAACAGTGCAAAACATTTTCTCGATAATTGCGATTGAGAATAGCATATTTTAATTAGTGCGATAAGCTTGTTTTCTATTTTGACTCAGTGGGAAATTGTAATGCAGTTAGAATACATAAACTCGTTCTAGAATTCTCCGTCTGTAAACACGTGTGGAAAATTTCGCAAGTCATCCTAAGATTGGAAACGCGCTTCGATAAACTTCACACTATCGGTCAGTTGTGCTAATTTGGTTGTACGAAAATCTCTAAACTAAATTGATAAGACTTAAAAATAGTGCACCTTTTTGCCCAGTGAATATTGAAAATTAGGATCACATTATATTTAGACCAGTTTATTTATGTTTATAGATTTGTGTGTTAGAATTATTTATATTAAAGAAGTGAACATTTCCATGAATTTTGGAGGAATCACTTAGTCGTAATCTAATTATAAATTATCGTCAGACTTAGATCATTTTAACACCAAAAAAAAAATTCAAAAAAATGTGCAGCGAACTTGCATTATTTTCTCCTTAAGCTAAAATAAGCTTTAAATGACGTAGGAACTTTTATCTTAAGCTGGTATTATGCCATCAGTTCACTTTGCAATCTATCTATTTTTTGGTTTTGTACTTAGTGCAAAATGATGTAAACCAATACTTTTATCATTATCACTCACAGAATGATGTACAATAGTCATTAGTAAGATACGACGAATCCAATTACTCCAATATATCAAGTAATTAAATCATCGATAAACAAAAACTTTCGATGTTTATAAAAATATCATTATTGTATCACGTGGCGGCTATCACCAAAGTAAGATTCGTATGATATCAGTGCGAATAATTCACCCAGTATTTTTAAGTTTCTATTCACAAAAAAATGTAATTGGCGATAAAATAAAACGAAGCGAATTGTCATTGAGAAATGCAACAATTATTTATTTTATTTACTTATTTGTATATAGAAGTTTACAAAAAAATATTTATAGCTAGCATCAGAAAATCACCCGGATCTGTAATATGAGCTAACAAAGAGTAACTAGGTACGACTACCGAACAATAATTGCCAGTTGAACACGTTGTTTGGTTATAAACATAAATTTGGACAATAATAAAATTTAACATTTTTGTTTTACACCATAAACATCGTAACTTTAGAAAATCTGCAGACTTGTTAAAATCGTTGTTTCTCGATTAATCAGTGGATATGCTTGGTTTCGAAGCAAGACGTACGCAATTAGAGTAATTCTAAAGGTCTGTAAAGTGTTGCCTATCAACTATCACTATTAAAAGAATTATAAATTACACTTCAGAGAGTTTTATGGTCGAAGATTAAATCACATTGGCTCAATGATCATGCCATATAGTCATAGACTTTTGCAAAATGCTGACACTGCGTCTATCCAGTCATAAGTATTGCCAACTTTGCTGAATTTAAAGCAAATAATCCCAGCTGTGCCATGACTTATAGAGCCTTCTTTAACAGCACGGGGAGAGTGAATACAACGTAGTCGGCCGTATCGGTGGTGATGCAGTACTCTCTCCGAGGGGTGAAAGCTACGCTCACGGGCTTGCTGCACATCTGAATGAACTCGCTGCCCACGAACCTCTCACTGTTTGGACATCTGAGCTGCGTCGCACCAAGCAAACTGCGGCTGAAATTATGGCACCGAAACGAGCTGTCCGCGCCCTAAATGAATTGGATGCCGTAAGTAGAACTTCAATTTAAATATTGATCATCTACTTCTCACCAAATGATTCCTTTTGTGTACAGCAAATAATGTGCTCCTACATTGATATATAACTTTTTTTATTTTTTATTACATTACAATTAGTTGTTAGGAATACATATATAACTTAAAATAAAACTTAGATTAACCTAAAACTCAAAATCTTATAAAATAAATAAATATTTAACATCGTAACTAAAATATATATTATGAAAAGGAGTCCCTTTAAGCAAGGTTCCGACGATACTGGCAGCGTTACACCTTTTAAATGGCTAGACTAATTATTTGTCCGAGGTAGCTGGCAGCTCTTCGATCCCCTGTGATGTCGACTAACCTTTTTGCTATTTCCTTAAAAAAAGAATAATACTGTAAGTCCTCTTTGACACCCAGAAGCTTATTGAAACAAGCAACTGGCAACTCTTGGGACTAACAACTAACTAACTAACACTTCATATATATTTATACACCACAAGTTAACCCTTAACGGCATCTCACCTGACGGTAAATGATGATACGGTCTAAGATGGTAGCGGGCTTACCTGTAGGAGTATGGTAAAATCACACTCCTAATTGGTTTCTACGCGACATCATGCCGGAACGCTAAATCGCTTGGAGACACGTGTTTGTCGGTATACTATCTTTATAAGTGAAGTTTAGATGAAATAAACAATGTAATTGTATATACCATTACAATTCAAAGCTATGTCAAAGTGTGGTATCAAATTATATTGTCACATGATTTGCATCAACGTAGTGTTGTGTTCTCAATATTCCATTTTACTTTAACTTAGTTTCGTATGGATTCTAATTTACTTTTAGCACCAAATAGTAAAACCCGGGCACGCACTTCCAACTTTTCGGAGTGCGTTTTTAAGCAATTAAAATATCGCTTGCTTCAACGGTGAAGGAAAACATCGTGAGGAAACCTGCACGCCTGAGAGTTATATTCTCAAAGGCGTGTGAAGTTTGCCAATCCGCTTATGGCCAGCGTGGTGGACTATGGCAAAACCCTTTCATATTGAGATCCGTGCTCTGTAGTGAGCCGGCAATGGGATGATCATGATGATTAAATAGTAACCCTATTATTATATATTAATATATTTTATTATTGGCGCGAGTGAAAAGTTTGATTTTAAACGATTGCTTGACAACATTATCATGTTTTGTAATTATCTTGTTTATTGGTCTTCACTTATGTTATTTCTAAAAGATATGCGATACTACGTCGCAAGTCTCGTTGATAATATTTAATTGGTTTGTTTGTTAACCTTTCTCCTTTCAATTAATGAACTCTTTCCTGGAAGAAAAAGTTTGTTCAGTGAAACTATTATTAAACGTGTAAGTAAATAATTAGATCCTCACGATGCTAATACAAACAAGGATTGCCAATGGTATACAGATATACAGAAAAGTTTAAACAAAAATAAACGGTAAAGATTGAAAACAAGCCGTATCTTTTAGCCAAGAAAATAAATTCAAATTCAAATAATCTTTATTCAATAATTTACATAGTCGTGATTTAATAGTGATAACTACATTCGTTAACTTAAAACTAAAGCTAGGAGGGTTCCAAACGCGCCAATGTCTAAGAAGAAGCCCACAACAAACTTAAAGAAAAGGAAGGCAGATCTTTTAATAGTTTATCATTTGTTTTCAACAATAATATTTATGTATTAGTGCGCTTATTACAAACATGTACCTACAGTTAGCAGTGACCTAGATAAATAATAACATATTATGCAAAGTATACATACGTTACAACGAAATGGAAATCTTATGCAGTTAGTCTGATCAAGTGATTATGATAAAGATAATTCTACAAGCTCATTTATATTTACTTGCAAATAAATAAATAAATAAATATACTGTAAACTAGCTGACCCGGCATACGTTGTTTTGCCATATACATTATTTCTAGGGAATTTCTATTATAGAAAAAAAAATAACTTACTTATTGTGTGTAAGGATGTGGTAAATGAGTGAAAGAGCAAAAATTATCCAAAAAATAAAAAATAAAATTTTGGGGTGGACACCCCTTATCACTTAGGAGTTTGAAAAATAGGTAGTAGCCGATTCTGACTTGCTGAATATGCATAAAAAATTCATAATAATAGGTCGCGCCGTTTCGGGAACAAACATTCTGACACGAGAATGTTATATATAAGATAATGTTGATCTTGTTACGACATTATACATTAACTTGATTTTTAAAATGGTCGTCGTGACATTGAAGTTGATATAAAAATATCTGGATAGATGATTTAATTCGGCCGGTTCATTCACATCGTTTGGATCCGTAAATTCGTCGGTCAGTTGGCGCGACTACAAGAAATACGACCGCGTTAATATACATCATGACGTGTGGAGAGTTTCTATTACAGATAATAATTTCGAATGCACATTCTGTGGAAACGTACTCGCAAGTGATCGGCCGTTATAATTCATTAATAAAACCCAACTTTTCTAAAACCCAGGGTCAGGGTAAAACCCAGGGTCAGGGTAAAATGTATTTTCCTTAGTCAGTCATTCTCTTTAATGGACCATATTCAAAATCCCTTTCTCAGTAAGTTTTCCTCATTTATGAAACAAATGTTATTATTTTTACCCACATAATATGTATCTTCTAGTTTCTTCGCTCCTATTATCTCCTATAAATAAACTAAAATAAATAAAACGTTATTATTAATTATATAAACACAAATGAATCCATTAATGTATTGCTAATCACAAAAAGGCTCGACCAATCTAAATATATAAAAATCAATTGCTGTTCGTTGGTCTCGCTAAAACTCGAGAACGGCTGGACGAATTTGTCTTATCTTGGTCTTGAAAAGTTCGTGGAGGTCTAGGGAAGGTTTAAAAAGTTAGAAAAATTCGAATAATTGCCGGGAAAATCCTAAAAACAGCCCTTTTCTTTTTCCCATATAAACGTTTTCTAAATAAAATGTGGAGTCAATTTGAACTTTATTGCTATTTAATAAAGTTCATATTAAATTATAATCACTTACTGTTGTCTAAGAAATGTAGGTGTGTTCCTAACTTCAAAGAGTCAATTTGCAATTTATATTTAGGCAATATTTTATCCCGGTATTTCCACGGAAACGAAAACTACGCGGGTGAAACCGCGGGACTCAGCTGGTTTTCAATATTTTTTTCTAATTTGATTTGACGTCAAAGGAAGGTTGAAGACAAAATTTGATACCTTAATCCATTTGGATGCAATGTCACATGCATCTGTTTTAGTTAGATGCTAAAAATAACATTAACTTAATATTACGTAAACTGATTGTTCAATTATCATATATGTAAGCTAATTCAATTGGCTAGCATTTTATACGGATGCATTGAGAAAAGCTCCAATTTCCAGTAGTCTATTTTCTTCTTCAACAGGGTATTTGCGAAGGTCTGACCTACGAAGAGATGCAAGAGCGTTTCCCGCAAGAGTTCGCCTGGCGTGACCAGGACAAGTTGCGTTATCGGTACCCGTGGGGCGAATCTTATATAGACATCATGACGAGGCTCAGACCTGTGCTTTCAGCTTTGGAAGACGAACATAACGTCGTGGTTGTGGGACACCAAGCTGTACTTCGTTGCATGCTGGGATACTTCCTCGATGCCGAGCTTGGTAAGTTATACTTTTAGCAGACACGAGTAATCAAGTTGGCTTGTTGGCTGGATAAAAGATTTTATACGATAAATTCATTTTCAAGTGGATTTAGTCTTAATACGTTAAAAAATACATACAATGATTACCTACTATGTAGTACCAACGAAGTAAGCTAAATATTTGGATTAAAGGGAATCCCAACAAAAACATTCCGTAAAAAACTAGTCCCGATGGAGCCGCTTGTTTAGTAGTAAAAAGTAATTAAATCTAGACAAAGTCATGCCAAGTCTAAGGTTCTTTAATGCGATTTCTTGTGTTGAGTTGTGTGTCTTGGTCGTTGAACATTCTTTATACGTTAGTGGGTACAAGTCAATTTTGTTTACACGTAATATTATTGTGCAACACATTTATTCAGCATTGACAATGTTGACTTCTGCTCTTGCCTGTTTGGAACGTCAAATCGACAACCCATCTAACTTAAAATAGACGTACAGACGGACTTCTATCAAGATTAGAAGTCCGTCTGTTCCAGTTCCAACATATTATATGTTCTTCTTCAAATCAAACAAATACTAAAAGTATTTTGCAATGCCACTTTTCTTTTTGCAACGCCTTGATTTTTTTTAAACAAGTGATGAATTACCTTCATTTTAATTTTAAGTAACCTACTAAAATTATCTAGAGTAACGTACGTGCCCTGAATTATATCTTTTCTCCGAAACGTGATTCACTGTTTAACGTCGTAAAAGAGAACGAGATTTATTTTTAGCGTTTTTTAAGGGAAATTATAAATTATCTGAGCCGGTATTCTACTTTCTACATGAATAATTCGTTAAGAAGGCTAACCTAAGAAGTAACCTCTGATAAAATGTTATTTGAAATCTAAATAATTAACGTATTGTTTTAAATAACGAATTCTAACAGTTTACCTGTTCTTTGTATCGTGTTTTTGAATGTCACCTTTAGTTCTAAGAAGGTATTGATTTAAGTCCGCATAGATACACAATCTTATTTTGAGGATACCTATATGTTGGAGATTTCTCAGATCGCGGATTATAGCAATATCCGCATTACAGTACCATGAATAAAAAAAATTTTTGGTCGAAGTCTCGCAGGACTCAACAAAGCATCATCACAATGTGGTCTATGGTTTCAGTGCCCACTCACCGTCCGACCCCCACCGTTATCCCAAACGTCGCCTAAGCCGGGGTTCGGCCTCACAGGGGGCGCCCTTAGGCAGACGTTCCCTTAGTTTCTTCGAGCCCTAGGGCTCAAAATTTCTTCTGACCGAGCTTCTTTCCGAAGCTCACCAAACAGCCCGGTTACGCGGTGGCAACCAATAGGGTTAGCACAGCTAATACAGTCCGAAAAAAAAAGATATGGTTTCAGTCATAAACGGAACGAAAATATTTTTTTTATTTCATAGATTAGATAAGCTTTATGTATTTGGTATTTAGTTGTTTATATACTATCGGTTTGTCAATGTACATTTCACCTTTTCCAGATGAGCTTCCATACATGAACGTACCTCTGCACACTATCGTGAAGCTGACGTCATACGGCTACAAATACAAGCTGGAAATGATTAAGCTGCCCATCGAATGTGTGGACACCCACCGTAAACAGCCGAAGGTAATTTCCGTTTTATTTTTGTCACTACCCGCATTTCACTTAAAAAACATGTCCTATTACCACTACCATCTTATCATCATCACTTATCATCAGGTGAGATTGCCATCAAGGGTTAACTAGAATAATAATTTTGGATAAAAAAAAACTACCCGCATTTCTCTACAAAATTATGTCCTTTGTAATTACATGTAATTTGCTTTACTGATTCCGGTGTCAGTTATAATCGTCATCTCAAACCAAAAACTGACAGATTAAATTGAAATATGATATTTAATATGAGTTTTTCTGGTGGGAGGCTTCGGCCGTGGCTAGTTTCCACCCTACCGATAAAGACGTGTCGCCATTTAGTGTTCCGGCACGATATCGCGTAGAAACCAATAAGGAGTATGGGTTTATCATACCCCGAATAAATTAGCCCGCTACTATCTTAGACTGCATCATCACTTATCATCAGGTGAGATTGCCATCAAGGGTTAACTAGTAGTAATTCTAGGATAAAAAAAAAACTACCCGCATTTCACTACAAAGTCATGACCTATTACACGTAATTAGGTTTACTGATTCGGTGTCAGGTATAATCGTCATCACAAACCAAAAAATGATGTCTCGTTGCAATTTATGTGAGATGTTGTATCGACAGCTTTTGTTACCGTTTTATTAAATTCGATAGGTGCATTATTTTCTTGAATTGATAAACGAGATTAATCACGTAAATTATTTGTTAGTTGACTACTATTAACTTTTCCAACGCAGGCTATGTATTTGGGTCGGTATTAAAGATTTCCTCGTATTGAATACTTTTGAGGCGGCCATTAACTGTCTATTGCACAAAATTACAATATTTACCTATCAGATATTAATAACCAAGGTAAAGGACATAGGCACGAGGCACATAAGTCTATAAGATTAGCAAATATTTGACTAGATTACACCATAGATACCTTATCGTGTAATAAAACGTGGTGTTATACCAGATAATGATAAGCTCGTCCGCATAAGCCTTAATAATCTGTTATTTCAGACACTGTATGAATATTGTACTGCCATTATTACTTGAATTATCAAAGTTATGTAGGTGATATTAGAAGTATTACCTTTTTCACCTGTTTTAATATTAACGTCTAGGTCACATTTTACCTCCGTGACGCAGTGCGCGCTGTCTCATTATAAACTTGGAGCTCCTGGGATCGATTCCCCGCTTGAGTCTGGTCTGGTGGAAGGCTTTGGCCGTGGCTAGTTACCATCCAAGCGACAAAGACGTGTCGCAAAGCGATTTAGCGTTCCGACACGATGTCGCGTAAAAACCAATTAGGGGTGTTGGTTTACTATAAACCCCTAAAAGGTTAGCCCACTACCGTCAGATTGCCGTCAAAGGCTAACTTGTATTATATAAAAAAAAAACTCTCAGGTTTCCTCACGATTCTTTCCTTTACCGTTATATACCTCCATCCCACAGGATAAATAATGATTGTATTATGCTCCAAGAATTCACCCCTATGCCCGCATACTTACAAAATACCATTTTGTTTGACCAATCATCGTTTTTCATTGCAGAACTGCTCAATCAACCGTACAACAGCCGATGCGTTGGTAACTGTACCATCGCACTACGACACGCTACCTTCAAACATGTGGCAAAACTCCGAAGCACAACTTTAGGCGACGGGCCCTCGGACCACGGTCCGACACTACCAAACCAGCATTACCACTGGGGTTCCAGTGTGAAACGCGAAGGCCCATCGAGGTTGTGAAAGACCACGGATGGAAGAATAGATGCTCAGTATATCAGGCGCCGCATTAGCGATCCGCGAGAACTTTCGATTCACTGTCTCGCTCGTATATTGTGTACTGTGACAGATACAGAACTTTTGCATCTTTGTGTATGCGTGAGAGTGACACGTGTAATGCTGTCGCTCTAAACTTTAAGACTGAAGGACAAATCTGGCACGTCAATATTTTTTTTTAGTTATCCTTTAAATTCGTAAACGTATATTTTTTAAATAGGTTACATTATGTCGTGTCATTAAATAAAATTGTAATGATTTTGTAATGTAACGTCTAAAATTATTGTTCTATTACCATATCACTTAAGAATAGTGTGTTGTTAAGTCTTAATCACATATGAGTTATTTCTTACGTTTTAATTTTTAGTTTTAGTAGTAGGTATGAGAAACATTGGGTGTTTATAAAAGTTAGTTTTATATGTAGGCCCATTATATACCATCCTAAATTTTATAGGTTAAAAATTTTTAAGATATCGATTATGATTCTTACTTTTACATGTTTTACATGCAATTGTGTGTTTTTATTTAATAATTAATCATTGTCAACGATAAAATACGTATAAATAGATCTTACTTTTAATTTTAAAGTTCTTAGCGTTGTATCATGACAGATAACTGCCATTTGTTTAATTTACACAATATTTTATCTTTTATTGTTTTCTTACGACGTTTGTCTTACGATAATTAGATAAGTTTTTATATTGTATAGGTAAATAAGATACTTCCAGGATTCATATATTCTTCCAGTGTTTCATTTCTCATCATTTTGATATGTCTTAATTCATGTACAATATATAAAGCAATCTTTAAAGTTATTATAGTAGTACTAATATTTTAGTCAGTGGCTTGTGATAGTTCGTCTAAATATCGGACTATTCACCTAGATAAACCTCGTTAGGGATATTTCCCTGAAGCCGTACATAATCAGTCAATGAAGGAATCAAGTCAATTCGAATAGATATTACATGAATATTAAATTGCGTGCTTTCTAATAAACAGGTAGATCTAGGATCTTAAAAAATCGTATAAATTTTTTCAATCATAAGATCTTTGTCAATTCAGATAACTCATTAAATAAAAAAAAAGTTTAAAAAGAAGACAAATTTAATATAGGCTGTATGGTCATCAATCTTTGCCTTTCCTGAAAGGGATACATTAAAAACAACAAATTTTATACTTTTCTTTTTACTTCCAAGTAGAGTGACAATAATGTATTCCAAAATGCATTCTAACTATAGCACAAAATTAATAAATTATCATGAAATTTAAATAAAAACGGGTGAGAAAAGTTAAAAAAAGGGTTTTTAAATCAAAAAATGGCTTCACATTGTAGATTGAAAATGTTTTTACGGCATAGTTATGTTAAAATAGAAAAACAAAAAATATTTGATAGATTTTGAATTAGATTGTAATATTTTACAGTTGCAACCAACACTTAATATAGAATAAGTATTATGTAATGGTAAGTAAATACATGATTTAAGACTAAACTTTTTAATTTTTTAGTAAGTGACAAAAATAATATTAGGTAAGAGTTCAATGGTAAACTACGATGGGATGTCTAACAATACAACTGAGTTATTCCTCAGCATAGACAACCCGAGCCGTGAAAACATAAATTATGTAACTATAAAGTTAATGATCATATTATTTTAGTATATTTTTAGTTAATAGGTGAACTATTATCAAAAAAAAATACAATGATAAAATTATAAAATGCATATAAATAGGCCCGCATAGGTACGAAACGCACATTCAACTGCGCAATATCTGAAATATCATGGTTGTATCGGCATTTTTTTATTTACAGTTGTTTTTTTTTTTTTTTGTAACCTTCATTTTGTTGGCAATGATTGTTTCGTTAACAATCGCTGCTAAGTGTCATTTTTAATTCACGCATTTAATACATTAAAGGCCTATCTATATTCATCGATCGATAATAATACGCTATTATGTGACGAAAAATTTAAACGGAATTGATTTCTAGACTTCTTAAGACTTTTATAATAATAAAATAGTGTAAAAAAACTATATGTATTTTATTTTGTTCCTATGTTATATTAATGAAAATAAAATCACTACAATTTTTTTTTTAATGTAGCTACGTCTAAATATCTTGCATAACAGATATCTGTCTTGCTTCAAATCCTATAGGTATTTATGTGGGTTTTTGTAGATCTATTGCTACATTTTGTATTTTAACTTTAATTTTTGGAACGAAGTTCCTTATCGCGCGTTGTCGGGGCTAGACGGAAAAAATTCTTACGAAAAGTTGTTACGACACTTTTTTTTAACGTAATAAGGAATTTATTGATAGATATCGATTTAAAGATATTTATTTCTCAAAAAGAACATACTGTTCACTTGAAAGAGATAGTATACGATTAATTCTTAAAATCTATATAGAACGCATGCACGCATTTTATTATGTATTTCTATGGTGAAGTTACAAATTTAGAATTCTAGGTATATTGGATGACAAACTTATCAATATTTTCTACGATATAATCCTCTAGCGACTTTTAAAAATGTTAAATTATATCTTGTTAACTACTATTGTATTGCAACATTCTTTTGTTTAATTTAGCATGTGCTCCAAGGTCGCTAAGAAAACTCAATGTCAGGTAGATAAACAGACTCTAATAGTAATTTGATAAATAAATATAATAATAGTTTAAAAAACTAAAAAAACACGCTACTGCACGCATGCGTAGTTCGCGCACTAGCTCTGTCTCTCTTACTCGCATGCAAAGGATGCGGAAAGAAATTAATTAATCCTGGCGAATCTAATTAGGATAATCGGATATTTTGATCGGATTATTGCATTGTCATCGACCTTTGACAGGTGTGCAAAGTTTGAATCAAATCTGATCGTTCAAAGTAGGGCAAAATCGAGCTCAAAGGAGTCGGTTACAAACAAACAAACAAACAAACAAACAAACAAACAAACAAACATACATACATACAGGTGAAGCTAATAAAAGCGTGTTAAAAACAAATATTGTCATGAATCTACCTTGAAATTGTGACAGAGATTGATTTACTGAGACGTATAATGATTTTGCTTTATGAGAACAGACGCGACCAAAAACGTAGATAAAATATAAACCTATGAACCCTTATTACACAGAATGATTAACAATGTGTGAATACAATTTTATTGTAGATACAACACAGATAAATGTAACACAGAGCTCAAATACAATACGTTACTCAGCGATAAGGCCATCTTTTGTATTCTACATCTTAGTTCTCCCATTTTATGGCTTTGCACAGATTAGCCAATGTCAAGTTTATAGCAATGTAGAAGTTAGGGAGAAATGGCGGGAAACTTGGCATTCTGCGGACGCGGATCCCTCAAACCTATCCCAAATTAATACCTGTTAACCATTCAGAAAACTAGCCACTACACAAACGACACCAAAACTGTCCACGACACAACCAACAACAGTCCTTTTCAAAACTAGCCAACAAACATTAATTCAAGAAAAGCGTGAAAAAACCGCGCCCGCCATATACGAAGTATCCCGCCTTTCTCCCATCCATCTTTGATTTTCTATACTTCTTTCATAGCACAGATAAAAAGACAAACTTAATATGTGGTTAAAAGTAAAACCAATAGCGAGAGTTGAATGGTGCTATAAATATCATATAATAAACAGATCTCTATAATAAGATAATATATAGAAATAAACATGATGCAAAGTCAACATTGGTTATGAATAATATTACTACAATTATTACTTATGGCCGTATAACAAACATTTTAAAGTTTGATACACTTCAGCATGAGCAACCGACCTCTGATTAGAAGGTCCTAACCACTAGGCTATCACAGCTTCATTGGACCGATACGGGCTGTTATGCCGACAATGGGTTGATCATGATGATGATGATGATGGGGTAAAGAAGTGAAAGCTTGTTTCTCACCATCTTATGGACAGGATGGGTCACCTTCAATTAAACGTAGTTATGCAAGTCGTGGCTGTTTAAGTGATCGTTCAAGTCGACACTTTTGTCTGTAACATTTATAACACCAAAATCTTCACGATTAAAGGTGAAAATTACTAAACTTGCTTAATGTAGTTTGGATCCTTTTCACAGAACTGCATCCAATTCTTACTATTTATGTATTAAATTTCAAGAATACATATACAACTTAAAATAAACCTTAGATTAACCTAAAACTAAAAATCTTAAAAAAAAAAAAATATCATCATAACTTAAGTCCCTTTAGGCAAGGTTCCGAAGATACTGGCAGCGTTCCCTCTTTGAATGGCTAGACTAATTCTTTATCCGACGTAGCTGGCAGCTCTTCGGTCTCCTGTGATGTCGACTAACCTTTTTGCGATTTCCTTAAACAGCCTTATAGCGCTAGGACCTCATGGACCGAGGATCTCGACGCCGAATGGGACAAAATCATATTCGGAGCCTAGACCCCTGTATTTGTATGCTTTACCCTTTTCAGCCGCTTCACAAGACGCACCAACTTTGTTGTTGGTTCCATGTAGATGGCCAGCCTGTCTGTACAGGTTGCATAACCTGCAAACATAAATGTCTTACTAACAATTAGAAATATGCCATAAAAATATATTATTCCAGTTCATATGAAAACATTGTTGGACTAACTTAACTTTAAACCGGTTACTTTAAACGAGTTATCTATAAAATTATTATGCTTAATTTGGGTTTTTGTTATACTAATATTCGTCTTTAACTTAGACCGAGAACCCACCCACAGTATTACCTTCCTAGCTTTTTCGCGTTACCTAACGATCGTAAGTATGTTCTTCAGCAAATATTGAGACCCTGCCACAGGTACGTATGTTTTTTTTCTGAGATATATAAAACAAGGGTATGACGGTAAAAAATCACCTTTTAGTTCTTAAATTATTTTCTTTATTTCGAGTAAATATATTGTGGTTGACTTTTTTAAGTAGTCACTGGTTCCACGCATTATTATGTATATTTGAGAACATTATAATTACGCGGATAAAATGGCTAGGTTTGTTTTACAAATATCAATATTTTAGGCCGAAGTCTTAATTTTACATGTACCTACATATCAAATGTTAATGCAGGCCAAGTAAAGGTTTTTTTTATACACCACAAGTTAGCCCTTGACGGCATCTCACCTGGTGGTAAGTGATTATGCGGTCTAAGATGGTAGCGGGCTAACCTGTTAGGGGTAAGGTAAGCCCATACTTCTAATTGGTTTCTACACGATATCGTGCCGGAACGTTAAATCACATGGCGGCACATCTTTGTCGGTGGTAACTAGCCACAGCCGAAGCCTCCTACCAGACCAGACTCGAGCCGGGAATCGAACCCAGGACCTCCAAGTTTATAAAGCAACAGCGCACGCGCTGAGCCACGGAAGTCGTCTTTGGAGCAAATAACGCTTCTGGCGCCCTAGCCAAGCTCTAAATCTCCGTAACCTTATATGTGAGAGAATGTCCATGCCCAGCAGATAGGCATTAATAAGCTAATATTTGCAATGATAAAATTAACTTGACTACCTTGTTTCCTCAAAAACTTGTATCAAACATAAAGATTATAAAGTAATGCATCACATTTGTTAAAAAACACACTTCTTCAGTATCTATTCTTATTTATTTACAGGATGGTAAACACCTTATTGATAAGGAATACAATTCTTTAATATCTATACTTGTTATCTATAACATTTTACACACCTTTGTACAACCAGAACCTTGGAGACTACTTTTCGGTACCAACACTAAATAAGAACCAATCAACAATGACCAACGACTAACTAACTTATAAAGGGCCCATTCGAAAGTCATGTTTTCCGTTTTGCCGTATTCAAATCCGGTATCTTAAGAAAACAGTCTTGAGATACTTTTGATTAAAATAGTCAAAAGTAAACCTAAATCATTTAAGTCAAAACACATACTTCAATTATATATTCTCATTTAATGATTAAGATATTATATGTATGTAAATTCAAAGACACTAAAATCTAAAACATTTGGAAATCATGACACATTCGACCGTTTTTTATTAAGCATAAGCTTTACGTATGTACGAAAGTAAACCATAGCGAGCTGGACGCGTGTGAAAAGGCCGATTAGTGGGTAATCCCTAAGAGGCTTATGCCATGCCGTGAACGTTAATCCAATAAATTAAATACAATGACTTGCCAACTTTTATGAAAAGATCCCAAAGGTGGTTCTTGTTTTATTCATGTACCTAATAAAGTTTTTATGAACGTCGAGCGAATAACAACTGAAAAAGTGGAACGAAACTAAAGTTCTAGAAATAGTGAAAAACTGCAATAAGTTTTTTAAGGGTCTTTGAATCTCACATGCCATTATGCCAGACCTATAATATCCTAATTAATTTATATACATTTTCAAAACTTAAACTCTCAATTAATCTGTAAGTTCTGAGCTAGGTTTTAGTATTGTGTATACTAAGTTGACAAATCTAAAACCATTTCCATCCCTCTGTGTTCATTGTGCTAAAATATAGAACTACTATTTTGAGAATTGCCAATTTCTAGATCAACCCATTGGCGGCTCACTACAGAGCACGGGTCTCCTCTCAATATGAGAAGGGTTTGGCCATAGTCCACCACGCTGGCCATATGCGGATTGGCAGACTTCACACGCCTTTGAGAATATTATAAACTCTCAGGTTTGCAGTCATGATGTTTTCCTTCACCGTTGAAGCAAGTGATATTTTAATTGCTTAAAAACGCACATAACTTTGAAAAGTTAGGAGGCCCGGATTCGAACTACCGACCTCTGATTAGGAGGCGGACGTCTAAACCACTAGGCCATCACAGCTTCATTGCCAATTTAATTTAGTTCAAATATAATATTCTCTCATGTGGTACTGAGTAAGCTGTAGGCACAGAAACCTACCTTCACTTATGACGCAACAGAAATTGTTTCTACCTAGTCCCTTTGAAGTAGTTCAATGCAATTTTAGTAATTCTTACATAAACGAAAGTGCTTCATAGTAATAAAATATCTATACTAATAATAAAACAGAACAGTTTGTTTTTCTGTTTGTTCGTCTACCGGTCGAATTAAAAAACCTTTCTACGTTTAAAAAGAATTTAAAGGTTATTAAGAGTGTTATATTTAAAGTTTTGTGAACTGTTAACTTAGGGCCTAGAAATCAAATTAATTGGGCAGGCGATGCGACGCGGCGGGTCGAGGATATTGTGTAGAATACTACAGATGATCGTTTTTATAGGAACTCAGACTACGCGAATCATTTATTATCATATATATATTAATTTTATCATTAGACGAAACGGTATACCTCTAGAGAGAGTACAGTTTTCATAAAACCAATACTCATTTTTTTATACACTACAAGTTAACCCTTAACGGCTATCTGATGGTAAGTGATTATACAGTCTAGGATGGTAGCGGGCTAACCTGTTAGGGGTATGGTAGACCCACACTCCTAATTGGTTTTTACGCGACATCGTGCCGGAACGCTAAATCGCTTTGCGACACGTCTTTGTCGATGGTAACTAGACACGGCCGAAGCCTCCCACCAGACCGGACTCGTGCCGGGAATCAAACTCAGAACCTCCAACTTTATAATGCGACAGCGCTCTGCGCCACGGTCGTCAAAAATTTATAGAAATATTGTCATGAAAAATAATTACTGCAACAGGATTTTCAAAATGGAGATTTTTTTTTTTGGAGCATTATTCCTTCCCATTCAGCATGCAGCAGCAGTGATTGAACCAATTAAGTGCCACGCGTAGTTCTGACCAGGCCAAGAGAATTTTGAGCTATTGCGTAAAAGTTTTACTACTGTCCTTGATCTCCTAGTTCTGACCAAGGCAATAATTTAGAGCTATTGCGTAGAAGTTTCACTACTGTCCTTGATCTCCCGTACCATATATATTTTTTACCTTCCTTGAACAAGTTTTGTAACTGTGCAATATCTCAGCTTACGGGTCAGGACTACCTTCTCTTGTGACGCAACTGAAGCCTACCTTACTGCATTTCTTATTTTCTTACGTAGTTAGGTGCGTTCTATGAGCACCTTCTTAACCCTTTCAACATAATTTATAATGTACCTGTCCAAACGCTGCACATGATTTTAACTATTAGGTACATAACTAATAGCGTTTAGAACAAATCTCATAAAGTTTTACTATTAAAGTTTTATAGAGTAATCTTCATTAATCTCAAATTTCATAAACTTAAAACTGTATTAACTAATTAAGTGAAAAGTATATTTAAAAAATATGCCGTCTAAATGAACACTTATGGGCACGGTGCATATACGCACTATGATCTTAACCATGGTTCTTACTTACAGTTTTTCTAAACCTAAATTAATAAGGTAAACTGACGAATAGTTAAATCTGACCAGGTCCTAGTTTCTTAGACTAGGGCATGTTTAGAACCCTCTTAGTTTTAGTTTTTAAGTTAATAAAATAATGTGTAATTATCACCACCGTTGAAGCAAGTGATATTTTAATTCTTTTTTAAAAAACATCGTGAGGAAACCTGCACGTCTGAGAGCTCTCCATAATGTTCTCAAAGGCGTGAGAGGTCCGCCAACCCTCACATGGCCAGCGTGGTGGAGTATGGCCGAACCCTGCTCATATTGAGAGGGACTCTGTAGTGAGCCGGTAATGGGTTGATCATGATGATGATGATGATGATATCACCACCAACGCACACAAATGTAATAAAAAATATTTATAGACGCTTCATAAATGCCTGTGATAGGCCAACATGAATAAATACTTTTTGATTTGATTGTATTTGGCTCGTTTAAATCTGAAAGGTTTAAACTTGACCATTTCTAGTCCCGTTTATAACAATAAATCGAAGCATAATACATGCCCAAATTGCTGTAAAGATCGCCATCCAATCTTTAGATTGATGTGTTCGCCATTGCAACAAGATCATCTACATCTACAAAACTACAGTAAAGTCCAATTATTTCAATTATAAATAGTATTTTCTGAAAACAACTGAACCTTATATTGAACCTAAAACTAAACATCTTAAAAAATTAATATAATTACTAAAATATAGTCAGCCTGCTAATCAGAGGTCAGCGGTTCGAATCCAGGCACGCACCTCTAACTTTTCTGAGTTATGTGCGTTTTTAAACAATTTAAATATCACGTGCTTCAACGGTGAAGGAAAACATCGTGAGGAAACCTGCACGCTTGAGAGTTCTCCATAATGTTCTCAAAGGCGTGTGAAGTCTGCCAATCCGCACATGGCCAGCGTGGTGGACTATGGCCAAAACCCTTCTCATATTGAGAGGAGACCCGTGCTCTGTAGTGAGCCGGTAATGGGTTGATCATGATGATGATGATGATTATTAAAAGGGGTAGGCAAGGTTCCGAAATTACTGGCATTGTTCCCCCTTTTCTGAATGACGTCGGAATGACGTAATGCATCGTGAAATCGGGACGCCACACTGTTAACACCACTTCCACTACCGTCGGATGAGCGGCCAATACATCTATCTAGCTACTCTAGTTAAACGTAATTACGCCGCAACTCGCTAAAATATGCAACGGGGCTAGTATATTTAGCTACGGGGCTATTTTAAGTGGCATGTGAGATGGTGATAACAAAAAGAAAATTTACCTGTATAAGTTTATAGTGGGCTTCTGCTTAGACCGGGGCGCGTTTGGAACCCTCCTAGCTTTAGTTTTAAGTTTACGAATGTAGTTATCACCATCAATATGTAAATTATTGACGCGTCAAAAGCGCCTTTTAAAGGACTATTTGAATAAAGATTATTTGAATTTGAATTTGAATTTATACCAAACCATATAGTCCTACTAATATTATAAACGCGAAAGTTTGTAAGTATGGATGGATGGATGTTTGTTACTCTTTCACATAAAAACTACTGAATGGATTTTTATGAAAACTTACAATAATATAGCTTATACACCAGAATACCACATAGGTGACAATTTATAAAGTTATTGTCTAAATTGTCCAAAATATGACGATAAGTGTCAAGTAGGAAAAAATCTACCATCTGCGTGATAATTTTAATGTCTTAATTTCTTTAGTTAGTTCTTTTCAACGCCACGCTAATATAAGCTATTCGAAATACGTATCCTGCGCAGACGAAGTCGCGGACACCAGCTAGTAGTGTATAAATTTGCGACCAAATATTAACTAACACATCTTGCGACTGGAAATATATCATCTGGGATGGGTTCGATCTTTCTCTGTGAATAATGTCCCAGTCTAATAGCAAATGCTTTCATAACTGATGGGCTTCATTAAGCAAGAAAAAGTGCAAGACCTAACGAAAAGCAAGTTATACAAATAATTTACTCATATCTCAAAGTCAACGGTATCTACTATGCGAAAAGGTTTTATGTCAGCAGTATTTTTGTTGACGCTCTCTTAGACTTACAGAAGTAATTTACTTATCCATTTAAAATGTTAATAACATCAATCATAGCCACATCATAGCTAGCTTACCGGATTCGTAGCGTCATAATTAACCATAACAATAATAAGACTGCTCAATAGCTCAACACATGGCTATGTTTATGTGGGTAGATAGGTACCATGGCGTAGATCGCAGGCTATCTCAGTTCGATCGCGACCCATTGATGAAGTGAGAGGCTGTGCGCGACCGTGGCTTATATATCTCATTGACGGATACAGTACAGTCTTCGTACATAACCCACCGACCCCTAGCGAAAACTCAAGTCTCGTGATCAAGAGTCAAGACATTGTTATACAAATCGCGCTCATGTGAACACGCTTTACATTCCGCGTTCTATTTTTAAAAGTATTTAATTTTTTTTTCGGCTAGTTCGCTGTGGATTCGCGATAAATAAATATGTGAAACTGTTACAAACTCTGTGGTTTGTTTATATTCAGTGTACACTTGATTAAAAAGTAAAGTAAGTCCTTACCTATTTTAAAAAAAAATTAAAATTAACAAAGAAACCTATATCATTATCCTTGGCAGGTATTTAAAAACATAAAGTACATTGCTATAATATCACATGCTTAATATCATATTATATCCTCTTGATTTGAAACACCCTCGTTAGTACATTACTTATTACATATTTTTAAATACAACTCGAGAATATTTTCTTATTAGAATACCGCTGACTTTATTTATCACAATATGTTAAGCAGTTTAAGTTATTTTCAAACACTTGTTAATATTATTTTCTTTATAATAGTTTAAAGTTTTTATGTATTGGTTTTGAAGACAATATCGAGATAAGTTAAATGAATATAGCATTTAGATATACAGAATATCACATATATTAAAACGGCTTTGTAACATGCAGTGCAAGTCAAATAGCTATTTTAGAGTCCCAATAGTCAATTATACTATGAATTACCTTGAAGGTTAATTTAGAGAATCAAACTAATGGATTTCGGCAACTTATAAGTAGGAAAAACAGCTTCCACTCATCCATTGTGTTCATGCTTGCGAGTTAAATTAATCACCTTTAAAAAGAAAATAATAACGAGTGACTTGTAAGCAATTTTGATGTGTGAAATGACACGACCAGTCTAAAATAAGCAAATCGCATAATTAGTAGTAGGTATAGGTAAGTTGGTATGATTATGACATATTACGATATTTTGTTAGCATTCTCAATATTTGCGTATAAACGTTTTTCTTACCGTTTACGTGTCTTCCTATTTATAGAAACTCACTAGCTAGGCAGGTAAGCAAATTATTTTTTGTATCAAGTAGGTAGGCTGTAAAAGTGTGGGTAGGCTTAGGGGATCTCTTGTATGTTCTGCATTGGTAGTAAATGAAACATCTGTACGGAAAAATGCGCGTTAATGTGCGTTATTTAAAGATCAAATTTTTGAACAATGAATCATCAACACTAGAGGTCTACAAATATTAAAAATACCATGCTGTAGAATTTTTCGTTGATAGATTTGTATAATCTTCGGGATGCCTTTTATAAAATTTATGGGATCGCTAGGGAACAGTTTTTTTGCTATATGGCGTATTGGCAGACATGCAGACCTTGATGTTAAGCGATTAGGATTACCGATGCCCGTGTAAATTTGTGGCAACTGACGAACCACTGATGCTTTGCCAGTTGAACCCACCATCTAAATCCATTTTTACTGCGCATGCTAATGTATCGCAATGCTAAATCACTTGGCGTTATATCTTTGCGAGTAGAGTGGTTACTAGCAAAAGCCGAAGCCTCTTACCAAAACAGACTCGATCCGAGAATCAAATTTAGGGCCTCGTTCTCGCAATATGACAGCGCAACCGGTTCGCCACGGATGTCAACAGTACATTTTAGCTAGACAAGTGTATCCTAGTCCCTAAGATGTTCGTTTACGTATGTTATGCAAAAGCGTGTGTGTTTGTTTGTTTATTTTTTATCCACCACAAGTTAGCCCTTGACTGCAACTCACCTGATGGCAAGTGATGATACGGTCTAAGATGGTTGCGGGCTAACCTGTTAGGGGTATGGTTTCTACACGACATCGTGCCGGAGCGCTAAATCGCTTGGCGACTCGTCTTTGTTGGTATGGTGGGTACAAGGGTGGTAACTATCCACCAGACCAGACTCGAGCCGAGAATCGAACCCAAGACCTCCAATTTGTTTATTTTTGTGTTTGTTTCGTCTCAACCGCTGAACTTACCTTGAAATTATGCATGCCGAAGACGGATGAGGGAAACTTTAGCTTCTATTCATTAAATTGCAAACGTCATTAAAGTTAAGTATGGAAACTGCGAACACAGATATTATAAAGTACCTAAAACTAACCTGCTCCGTTATTTGTTTGTCATGATTCATCATGATTTTTAAAAATTTAGAGGGTAATTCTTTTATTTTGATTCTCCCATTGCATAAAGCCTCTTTTGCAAAAAAAAAACTATTCTAATCGTGTAGCTACTCAGAGAAATGTATTTATTTAGCATATAATATTCAGATTTTGCAATCGAAGGTAATGGGGAGTATGGTAGATCCTTTCTATGTAAATTTTACGATTCAGAATTGAGGGCTTTTATTTAAAGTTCATAATTTATATTATTCTATTCTTATATTAGCTATTTGAAGTGAAGCTAATATAATTATAGTACATTTTTTGTAATATTATTGTTTTATATAATTTACCGATTTAAACGCCAGAAAAGAGAAAGAAAGAATAAAGAAATTGTTTTTGCATGCCAATTTGTAAATTAATAATGTGTGTAAGTGAAATAGTGATATTAAAATAAAAACAGGCTTAACTTAAAACAATAAAAAATGGCTTCTTCCTAGATCTGGGCGAGTTTGGAACCCTCCTAGTTTAGTTTTAAGTTAACGAATGTTTTTATAACCATCGCCTCACGATTTAAAATAATGAAAAACTAAAATTTACTAGGTTTACATGAATAAATCCCTTTTGTCTTTGACTTTAATGATACTACAAGAACTAACTTGTAGCCGTCGTATAGGTTGATGTGTCATATAGAGTTAGTTCGCTCTTGATTCGTGATCAAACCAAAGCTAAAGACGTTTACCTTGGTATGAGAACAAGATCGAAATAATTATTTTCATTCACTCGTCAGCCACGCACCAAAATTGCCTACATTATCGTTTATTGCGACGGAGCAAGATCCAATTTAAAAGTTAACACAATGGCATAAAGGTACACATTACAGATGATAGGTTGATCTATAAAGCAAGCAGCTTTTGTTTTGACATTGGAAAAAATAGGTCATTTTGTGCACGAAACTTTATTGCATTTCCAACAAACTTAACAAAGGTGTTCTCACTTCGATGTTTTTTATATGTACAGGTACAGTAAGTAGGTTTACTTACTACTTTGGCCTAATTTATGATTTTTATAACAAGGAACCAAGTCATACCCTAGCCGTCTTGACTCAGAATAGGCCAATATGTACCTATAGAGCGAATTTAGTCTTACCATTGACTTAAGAGATAGTTAAAATGAGACAAAGTTATGTATCCGACATAAATTGTCTAGTTTCAACACTAAAACAATCAAAGAACGCTTCTTAGATGTCAACTGTAAGTAATTAGATCGATTAACAATATCCTTACCTCGGAATATATTGTAAATCTTGCTAACAAAATGCTAAAATGAAATATTAAAAATATGTAGTGCAGGTTAGTACCTACACTGGTGTAGCCCTACATGTAAAGTGGAAACGAATTCTTTTGTCTCATCTATACTATCTTAAGTCGTATCTGAACATTTCCAAAATATTAAGCTATGGGCTAATTATTATTTGAATTTAGTGGATGCGAGGCAATTTACCGAGGGTTCAGTCTTTAGAATGAGTAAACCTTAAATGGATCAAAGATGCCATAGCAGCATACTTATTTCGCTTTTTAATGCTATATATGCTATGATAAATATTAGATAAGTATTATAAAAAATAAATTATAGTACGTTATAATACGTAGGTAGGTAACCCCTGCGTGTTTTTCATAGCAATTCATTCAAATGTAATATATTATATTTTTTTCCAGGATGTTGAACGAGCAAGATTTGATGCTAGCTCGTGCCATGGCCGCTGAGTCTAGGGAAAACTCACCAGGTGGATCCCCAGGACCACTCAGGAAGAATCCACTTAACTCTGTAGTCGACAAACTAAATACATTCAGGTGAATACCAGTTGTTATTTAATAATATGCCCGGCTGAGACTTTTATGATGAGTTACGCATTAGTGTACCATTTTATAAAATAGGAATCGAGACGAACGCTCGATTGGGTATTCAATAAAACTTAACCGGATTATGACTGGAACTGAAATTATACTTTATTGTACACCATACAAAGGAAGAAACACACACAGAAAATAAAATAAGTGCAATAGGTGGCCTTATCGCTAAAGAGCAATCTCTACCAGGCAACCTAGCACAACCTACGATAAAATATAAAGAAAAGCAAGGTTGTGGTGTATAAATAATAAAACTCTAAATATATATACACCTAAAAATATAATTCAATATTTTATATAAAATATATTATACAATACAAAATACCGGACTGTGTCGTCTAGTAATAGACTTTGATTCTTTTCAAAACATTTTCCGTGTACCAGTACAACGCCCGTTGTTTGTACGGTTTAGAACTTCCACATGATTACGTTTTTTATTAGCCGTTTTTTAGCCGTTTTTGTGTCTCTGTGAACGCTTAGTACTACGTAAACCAAAAGATAATAGTTTCGTTTAACACTGCTACTTTATTATCACAGGGACGGCAGCGCATTTAAGTTTATTATGGCTTGGATTACAGTCTTTAATAACTTGTATAATTTTGGTTTTCTTCTTTTTGCAAAATCAACACTTTGCCAATGCTATTTGTAATGGAAGAAACTAAACTAAACTTGGCGCCTTACTTAATATCACTTTCAGTATAAGTGTATATATTTATTTTGTGTTTTGTTAGATTTAAACATATAAATTTTGTATACCGACTAAAAATTAACATTTAAGATTTGAGGATGGAATATATTACCTATTGTTTATAACATGAAAACCGTGTATTATGAGAAAAGCTTATGACAGTGACTATTTGACTTTGACAAATGACAATGACAACAATGAATGTTTTTCTTTTTATAACCTCGAACATGAAATTAAAACGAAAATAGTGTAAAGCAAAAAGAAATATTTACTTTGCAGTCTTATTTAGTTTACTATTTCGTTTTTCTCTATCGAATAACGTGAATGAAGTATTGTGAGTTGAACAAGTATGATAGTTAACCTGTGGTTACTTACCAATAAATGTTATGAAGATGGATAGCAAATTTAAGCATAAACAGGGTAATAGCCGGGAAACCGAAGAGGATGATGAAAGGTAGGCATAGATTAGCTCTAATTAAATTATAGAGATTTAACTATTAAATAGAATATTTGAGTTATATACCTAACCATAAATTGTAGGTCGATTGTAGAATGACAGCGATAGTGTGACGATCGCAATGCTTTCTGATTGGCTGACACTATTCAATTCTTGTTTCGAATACGTAATTCGAATGAGCACTACAAAAACAGCTATAAATATCAATTATAATCAATACAGATCCTATACCTATCATTACATTAATGAAAAATGACAACCTAATATTTCATATTTAGATACAGGTTAAGGTAGTTTAATAAACTGAAGATGAAGGTCATAGTTTCTCTCTCTCTCTTCATACTTTGCCATACACAAGTAACAATATGTAGTTTAGTTTTTGCCAACTGAAGCTAAGTGGTGAGAGTGGGAAAAATCCTAGACTAATATAATTTTGTGCACATTATATATGAATTCTGTGCATGAATGCATTAACAAAGGAGACAGTAAAACCAGTAAAAAACTCTTAAGCCAAAATCTTTCGGCCTATAACTATAGATTGTGTAATCACTCTATAGCTGCTTATGAACTTAGAGCAATATGCTTTTATTTACCTACATCTCTACTTTCCACTCATCTGGATTAATATATAATTTTTGAAATGTATATACACACTTTTACAGTTATAATATAAATTAAAATTAAAAAAATTGCCAATACTGAAGCCTTCTTATTAAGCAGCTCCGCCACTCTATCCTCAATGGCAATGGCATTGACATTTTCTTATCATTCATCGTGATCAACCCATTCTCGGCTCACTACAGAGCACAGATCTCATCCTAATATGAGAAGGGTTTGGCCATAGTCCACCACACTGGCCATATGCGGATTGTCAGACTTCACACACCTTTGAGAACTTTATAAAGAACTCTCAGGAGTGCAGGTTACCTCATGATGTTTTCCTTCACCTTTGAAGCAAGTGATATTTTAATTGCTTAAAAACGCACATAACTTTAAAAAGTTAGACGTGCGAGAGGAGGTGGACGTCCTAACCACTAGGCTACCATAGCTTCTATTCTTATCATTATCATTATCATTATATATATCATTTAACATGTTCCTTGAGCTGAACACTAGCTATATCAGTATCTTACTAGTGTTGAGCTCAAAGAACATGTAAAATTATTTGGTGAACAACAATTTATTCTGCATACAGTTTGTAAAAGTTTTGTTATTAATTATAACATTTTAATTGACTTGTTTTTCATAAAAACATCTTACATAATAACAACTACATATTTGACTAGGGCAAAAGTAAAATTTTAGTACTACGACAAGAACTTAACAAATTTCTTAAAGTTCCAATACTCAAGCCAGGAAAAGAAATGATTAATGGAAACAAAATTTGATGTTATTGTGCAAAAAATTTTTGTAAAATATAGAAAAGTTATTTAGTTTAGAAAACATTTATAGTTATAAGTGTTTTTATGATCAGATTTCTTCATTTACTTAACTTAAATTTTGTGAATGTTAGAAGAGAAACATTAAGTGTTAATGTGTATTAAATTTTCAGCATTATATTTCGTCAGTTCTAATGAAAGATAGTCAAATATGCTTTGATGGACAAAAATTAATTGATATTCAGTACACTTTCATCATAAGGATGGAATACTGTGCTGAAGCGGTGATAGCCTAGTGAAGCGGTGATAGCCTAGTGGTTAGGGCGTCAGCCTCTTAATCAGAGGTCGGCGGTTCGAATCCGGGCACGCACCTCTAACTTTTCGAAATTATGTGCATTTTTAAGTAATTAAAATATCACTTGCTTCAACGGTGAAGGAAAACATCGTGAGGAAACCTGCACGCCTGAGAGTTCTCCATAATGTTCTCAAGGGCGTTTGAAGTCTGCCAATCCGCACATGGCCAGCGTGGTAGACTATGGCCAAACCCTTCTCATATTGAGAGGAGACCCGTGCTCTGTAGTGAGCCGGTAATGGGTTGATCATGATGACTGTGCTGCATTGTGACAGCTATATATATCAGTCATGTGCTGTATCCATGTTATCTCTAAGAGGTCCTGATTGCCAACAGTAGCTAGGTGACGGTACTGTTAGCACTGTTTAACTGCAGTATTACAACTGCCTGTAACTAAATAATTTAAATGTAATTAAAACTCTTTTTAAGAGTATTCCTATTCTTTAGACAGTCTGCTTCTTCTTAGATTTGTCTTGTTCAAATCGTTCATCAGACCCTGCAATTTCATCAATATACCAACTCCTGGACCTACAGATCCTCAAGTTTATTTTAGAGCAATTTAAACTTCAATACTTTAATAATTTTGACCAAATTTCATTTGATTAGCAAAGTTTAAATCTTTGAAACTTTGTATGGGTATCTTTTTTTTTAACGCGGGGAAATGCGTTTTCTCATCCTCTCCGGAAGCGGCGCAGTCAGAACTGGCCCACTTCCGGCGGGTAATGTGGGGCTCGTCTACATAATATTCTAGACAGTTCAAAGACCGAAATAAAGCTCAGCCAACTACAGCAATTTGGTTGAACCATGCATGCGACATTTCTAGGTGCCCTAAACGCAAAGCCGTCCGGCTACCGTGACACACAATATGGCAGGAATGTACCAGTTTTAGGACGATGACATTTGACCTACCGACAAGCCAATTTGATTCACGAAATCACCTCGTTTGTATACACCGCCTTTTAAAGTTTTTATAACTTTGATGTTAATTTTATTGGTAATAAATTTAACATGTTCAAACTGGACTATTATTCCAACCTATTAGAATTGAATCCTTTCTATTAACGTAAAAGTATGCCTGCATCCTAGAGACAAAAATGCTCAGTTAACGTCTCCACGGGATTTAAAAAAAATGCCTTTGTATCCAGTGTTTTAAGTCCAATTGAGTCCATTGAGTATTTTAAATACCGGGGCATATTAATAAAAACATCACGGGTAAACTATAGCCCTGATATTGATAGATGGGCCTCTAGTGTAATTATCTAAATTCTTTCAAAACGTCGATTTTATACATTCTACATGCGATAAAACTTTTTCCGCGACCTAATATACAATGCCAAAAGAAGTCTCGAAAGCACAAATAAAAAATATTTGCATCAACAACAGCATTAGGGCGTGGTTCTTTTTCTTTGATTTTGTGACTAACAAAAGAAATTTAAACGCGAATCTAATCCAGCCGTTACTCGTTAGTCACTCGCTGAATAAGATTATCTCAAGTACTTTCACTAAACTTAAATCCAGGACAATTGACTGTTTAATTACAATTAGTTCTCAGCGAGTGGTTTTGTGAATTGCGTGCTATATACTTGTTAACACTTTCACAGCAGTTACTTTCATTTGTAGATTGCTGAAAATTTTCATCTTTCCAACTACTTTTACTGAAATCTATTGCGAAGCCACATCTTCTGCTATCAAACTTCTTACAATTAAAATTAGTGACATGTTTTTAATATCTGGGTCAATTTACTTAACACAAAACCTAAAATAAATTACTTGATTATTAGGTCGTAGATAATCCGTTAATGATTGCCACAAGGTATAGAAAATTTGCAGGATTTATTTTTATATAGTGGTCATGGTTAAAAACCATGGTTTGGACATTTTATGACAACTTCATAATGTCTTCCATTACGATATGTAATAAGACGTTCAACTATCCATTTGACATCCGTAAACGTTGTCGTTAGTGATTTGTTGTGAGTATTAGTAAATGATTTATTATATTCGTTATCGTCAACAGCCAGCTTTTGTTTTGTATATGCGCCTTGTTCGCTTGACATGCTTCGCCGGCATGCTCTTTAGTGGGCTGTCAGTCCGTCCGAATCCTCAGGCGCGCGCTAACGTGCGCTCGGCCGCAGCACACTGACCGTTTCCGTATAACTAACAATTTGCAACTCCCTAGCCTTGCAATATTTAACAATCTAACAGAACCGGGCTCACGTATGTGAGATTTTGCAATAACCGCGATTTTGCGCAGAAGGCCGTGCCCGATCTCAATTATATTGTGAAACTGTATTTTGGTTGTTTGAACTCTATACGTTTTCTATATTTGCTCCAAATATGCATTGTTGTATACAACTAAACTAGTTGTAAAGTTTTTGTGATGTTCTAAAGTCATCAATAGAATCGAGAACGATGCTGTCAATTGATTCTCTGTGGTGTGGATCAGCGGAGGAACTATCAACGTTAAGAGGCTGCAAGGGTTCAGAAAGATCAGAGTATAGATTTAGACGTAGATCTTCAAAGAGCCTCATCCCTCAGGCTTTACTCCACGCTCTTCCGGAGTCACAGACGCGGTCACACCGACAGCGACGTTCTGGCACGTGGCCGTAAGTTTAAAAAAATCTCTATATTTACTAAGACAATTATTTTAAATTTGCTAAACATTACATCTGGCACAAAAATTTCATTAAATTAATTAATTAAATTTCATTCAACTCACGAAACAACGTTATATGAAGTTCATTCTTATCTTGAACATTAATTTGTGAATTCTAGAATTAATGTTTATCTCAGTTTACTGTTGTCTTTATTTGACTTTATTAAAATTATGTTTATATTAGCTAAGGAATGCTAAATAATGGCCTAAAATATATCGTATTGTTCATACGATCTAGAATGTGTAATTTGATTGTGAATATAGGTGGTAAAATTATTTCTGGTTCAAATTAAATTGAAGTCGCCAAAATTTATGAGACGGGTTCTTTAAAACCAGATGCCTTTAACTAGGACTATTTACTGGGGCAAACTTAATTGGATTTCAGTGTCAGGTAATAGCCGGTTGTTGACCCTAATCACCGCTTTACAAGACTGACACTTTGTGGTTATCCGATCTAAACTTGGAAACGCAAATCTATAAATGTGTGCGAAACCATTTCGAATAAATCTTCGTGGCGTGTTCTTTGTAGTACATTCGACTGTAATTCACAGCATCTGAGACTGTTCCAAGAAAACACAGATCAATTTGCAATCATATGGCCATGTCGTGAACGGATGTATTTTAAAGAAAGTGTTACGTATTATTATCAGCAGCGTGATAACCGGTGCCCATTTAACGAAGTTGTTGTCAGGTGATTATTGCGAAATGTTGCCAAATATTTTCCGAAATACGCTTTAAATTGTGTTTTTAACTACTCAGGAGACTATAATAGATATAGTTTATAAGCAAATACGGAATGTTTCATTCTTTCCATCAGTGCAGTAGTCAACTTTGATGCAACCCTGTTCAGCCAATTTCTAGACATATAAATATTGATGTTTAAGTCGGTGCCTCGGCTCTGGGAGTCCAAGGGAAATATACCCAGCGACTTTTATTTAGGCTGAATAAACGCAATTTTATTTTGATTTTATTTACAATTCATTACAAAGAGCCAAGGGCTCTTCAAATCAACAGAAAATTCTATTTATCCAATATTGATAAGTTTTCTTTATCTAATATTGTTTTCGATATGTTATCTTATATCACTTGCTTATTTTTTACGTCTATATTGATATTTGAATAGTATTGTCTGTGAAATTTGAGACTAAGAAATTGTTGAGCAGGAAATGTTCTAAATCTGAGATAGAGAAACCTACTTTTTAATTTACATGCTTGCATTTCTGTTAACAGAACTTTTAATGGATTGCCGATTATTTCGTAAATAATGGTAAAATAAATAAATTAGAATCACGTTTCTCTGAATGCTCTTACTTACATTCAGTTCAAAATACACGTCGCTATTGAACATTTACTCTCAGGATATTTTTCTGCGAGTTTTATATTAAAGCGACCCAAATATTCTGTGAAGCGTTCTCTTTGAACTCTTAGAAAACAGGAGTTATACTCGACTGTTATTTTATAATTTTCTGCATTGGTGTTGCTAGTTTATTTAAGTCCATGAAAATTTTCACTTCAATCTCTCTTCAAATTACCTTATCGACCAAGGTCGTCGACAAGGTGCTACAATATAGGCTTACATTTCCACACGTTACGTTGCATTACCAATACATACAGTAGTTATTCAATATCACTTCTAATCCACTCACGTAATCGGTGTCACTTAACATGCCAAGTGACGCGAATTGCGAAGTATATCATTAGTTCGAACACCTTAAATAAGTCTGCTAATGCTAAGTCTGATAATACCTGCTAAACTGCTAGAAATTAAATCTAAGAAGGATTTTTTTCATGACTATACTGACATACATACCTGTGTTCCTGCCCAAATTGTTCTCATATGGTCTTAAGTTCATAGCTTTAGTTTTAAGTTTACGAATGTAGTTATCACCATTAGATTACTACTATGTAAATTATTGACGCGTCAAAAGTGCCTTTTAAAAGACTATTTGAATAAAGATTATTTGAATTTGAATTTTGAATTTACTAAAATTATACATAGGAAAAAGGCACATTGCTATTCTCCGTATATTCCATCCTATTTTGGAATTTAAAATAAATAGTCAAGTGAGTCTAGCCGATCTCAAGTAATACTAAGTGTATTACTACCAACGAACAGAAAGTTAAATAACTTTCATCATGATCAACCCATTACCGGCTCACTACGGAACACGGGTCTCCTCTCAATATGAGAAGGGTTTGGCCATAATCCACCACGCTGGCCATGTGCGGATTGGCAGACTTCACACGCCTTTGAGAACATTATGGGGAACTCTCAGGCGTGCAGGTTTCCTCACAATGTTTTCTTTCACCGTTGAAGCAAGTGATATTTAAATTTTTTTAAACGCACATAACTCCCAAAAGTTAGACGTGCGTGCCCGGATTCGAACCGCCGACCTCTGATTAGGAGGCTGACGCCCTAACCACTAGGCTATCACCGCTTCGTATAATAATATAACTTTAATTAAGATTAAGTAGTAAGTAATCAGAGACAACAGCAGTTATATTTTGTAGTATCCAATCATGTCGGTTTCAACGCTTGCTGCCCGAGATTTATTAAATCAATCCAAGCCAAAACCTTCATCACAGAACAAAGCAGGCTTAGCCATCCCTATTAAGGAAACCTAAAAAAGGGACAGTACCTAATAATCAATTCAATCTTCGACTGAAAGATTTTCTATTCGATTCATTATATAATTAATTAGCATGCATATTAAATGTATGAAAAAAGTCATGAACGATTGTTGTACACTAGATTAAGTGTAATTTACAATTGTTAGAGTCATGATTTAAACAGGGTATGTATACCCTGTTTAAATCCCCTGTCCTGTTACATACCCGTTAATCGTTGTTTTATTTTATTTTTATTTCCGTATCCCTTCCGTATCCTAATTGGATCTATTGTTGCCATATTGCATATACATTTGTTTACAGACAAACATATGTAGTTAACATTATAGTCAATCTTATACGTAGTATTACCAACCGCAAATGGTCTTCCTTGATAAACTTAAATCGTGCGTCCTGCTTCTTTGAATGCAAAATTGACTCCAGTACATTCGAAGTCTGAACTCGATAACTCTTTATTTATCTCATTATTCATATATTGTTTACGTCAACCGTATTTGCTTTATATACAATATTAGTATCAATTAATTGAATAACAACTAAAGCACTTTTGTATAAAATATTATAGTATTAAAAGCATATTTAATTTTCCATTGTGGTTTTGCTGCGTTCGAATAGAAATAAAACATTTGATATCAAAATGAACCAACTTACTAAATGTGCAACCTTTTTCTCGCTTAACTTTTCTGACAGCTATTGCTGAAGACCATTCAAGTGTCAGTTGTATATATGAAGACATATATACAACTGACACTTGTCAAATAGGTACTCGTACATGCGTTTTAAATGAAAAAGACGACTACTTGTCCATTGGTTGGAAGAGTTACTGAATCTGCGAGCAATAACCGACAATAAATGGTAGAAATTTACAAATCAAATCAAAAATAGCTTTATTCACATAAACCTATTACAGGCAATCTATGAATCGTTCATTTCATAGTTTCTATTCGTGAAGTGATGATGGTGATAACTACAATCGACAACTTAAAACTAAAGCTAAGACGGTTCAAATCGCGCCCAGTGCTAAGAACAAACTTAGCCGGTTTTTTTTTGTTATCACCATCTCACATAATCAATAATAAATGATAGTACCTATATTACAAAATTGACTGCGATTTTTTTTTCTGCAATACATTGTTTAGAAGCGCCTCAATAAATTGAATGATGTCCTAGTATAGACACGAATGCAAAATCGACACTAATATGGCGAATGTCCGTATGCAAGCAACTTCCAAAAAGAGCTAATTTGCATAATGAGATACTAATATACTGTATGCATTATTAATTATAATAGATTGATTACCTAAAATAAATTCCTTTACGTTGATTAATCCCTAATTATGCCATTCATGGAATCGCTATACCACATGTAGGCAATATATATTACGAATACGTTCTTGGTATTTCTTGTTAGTGGCAGTTAAAAAATGTGTAATTTTCATTTACTCGACATTTTCACGTGTACCACGAATTTCGCTGTAGTTTTATAAATTTGTTTATTCTACTGTGTGAAGAAAAATAAGTACCTACCTGCCTATTTATTGAGAAAATAAAATAAAGATGGATGGATTGTGTAAAAGATGATATGCGGGTAAAAGATGTGGGTAGTGAGGTGACTGCTGATAGAAGTGAGTGGAAGAAGACGTGTTGTGCCGACCCCACATAATGTGGAATAAGGGCAAGAAGAAGAAGCAACCCTGCGACCCCATTGAATAGGCATTATCTTTTTTATAATGTGAAATGTACGAAAAAATTTACATAAATGCAAATAAATATATATGTAATGGTTTTTTTATAAGTGAGCCCTTGACGGCATCTAACCTGATGGTAAGTGATGATGCGGTCTAAGAAGGTAGCGGGATAACCTGTTAGGGGTATGGTAAACACATACTCCTAATTGTTTTCTACGCGACATAACACTAAATCGCTTGGCGACACGTCTTTATCGGTAGGTTGGTAACTAGCCATGGCCGAAGCCTCCCACCAGACCAGTAGAATCAAACCCAGGACCTCCAACTTTATAGTGCCACGGTGGTCGTCAAAAATGTATGTAAATGAATGTAGAATATAAAATTAACACTTTTGCTCTTGACAGTAGCACATGTACATATTGATGGTTCCAGTTATGGGGTCATTAAAGTTATTGTGAGGAAATCCGATGAGTAATCGTAATCATTCAACTGCTGGTTTACGTTATTATTTATTGTTCTTTGAACCATCACTTAGCGCTCTTATAGTTTACATAGTTTTAATTGCTATCACAGAAAAAGAAGAAAAACCTCGTCGATTTCCCGAAAAATATGCTAACAAACTAACCCTCCCACCATCAAAGCTAAAACTCCACACCTGTAGTCCCTACGTAATGTCTGTGAAAATATATAATGGTCTGCCAGACTGCATACGAAACTTAGAAAAAGAAAATGAATTTTACACAGTATTAAAGAATTTTATATTGGAGAAGTGTTATTACACAGTTAACGATTTTTAAACGATGCAAGTAAAAATAAATGAAATCGGTCTACTACGGTCGATTCCAGACCAAGTTGCAACAACCAAACTGGGTATGTGTACACAATATGCAACGAAATAAATAAATAAATAATACTCTTTCTATTATATATAATACTAGCTGAAGCCTGCCTGCGTTGAGTTAGTGTGTGAAAGTGTGTTTGTTTGTCTTTCAATCACGAAGCAATGGATTACTAAACCGACGAACTTGTAAATAATTACAGGATAATCTGTAAAGTATCTTCTTTCTAACAAAAAAGAATGAATGAAATCGGAGTACGTGTTAATGAATTACAACTAAATACACATTTTGACTTTCATCCCCTTTCCCAAGGGAACCGTGCTGAATTCCGGGATAAAAACTATCCTATATGTTGAACCGGAGTGTCAGCTACTTCTATACCAAATTTCATTCAAATCCATCCAGTACTTTCGGCGTGATGCGCGGCCTAAATACATACAGACCTCCTCCAATTAAAATTTCAAAATATATTTAATGTACAGAATTCGTCCCGTTACAGTTTTAAAAGATTTTAAGGTTGCATGCTGTGGTAATTTCTAGAAAGTCACTATCTCGTGTTTGTCCTTCTGAAATGTTTTTTGTTGTTTTTATATAGATTGTGACTAGTTTAATGAACCAATAAAAAATAACAATAAAAAAAAAAAAATAATTGACTGAGTTACTAACTAACAAGCAAACAAGCAGTTAGATTAACGGTTGCAATTTTCTCTATATTATGAAAGTAGATGGCCGCACTTCAAATGGTGCATGTTTTATGAAAATTGCCTCAGTGAAATCGGAGATATGCGAAGATATATCCGGTTTTATGCCGCAAATGTATTTAATTTACACTGTACTGTACTTTTATGGTGGCATCTGCGCTGACTTTTTATCACTAAAACTTACAGTTACAATTTTATATCTAACTTTATTATAGTTATGGTAACTGAACAGGGATAACTCAACATTTTACCTAGAGCCTAGAGTTTTCCGCATATTGATTATTGACCTGCTTATTATTGTAGCGCAGATTATTTTAAGTATAAAACTAGCCCACGTATTCTATTCGTGAAGTTGACAATGATTTCAAAATAACTAACTCATAATTAACTTATTTATATTTTTGTCACGTGGGAGGCTTCGGCCGTGGTTAGTTACCGACAAAGTCGTGTCGCCAAGCGATTTATTATTACTAATTAGGAGTGTGGGTTTACCATACCCTTAACAGGTTAGCCCGCTACCATCCTAGACTGCATCATCACTTACCAGGTGAGATAGCCCTCAAGGGCTAACTTGAAGGTTATAAAAAAAATATATAATTATTAAGACTAGATTAACCTGAACACAGGTTTAATGCGTAACTGTACATTTGTCCGGTTGCTCGGATAGGCAGAATTTTGCTAGAAGTGATAAATAAATATAGCGGACAGTGAAAAAAGCATTTTTGTAGCACATAAAATATTTCAGCACCAGTCCGCAAGTATTCTGTACCATATTCCACGATCACTGACCATTAAGTTGTATCACCTAATTTACTTGTTAAATCTAGATATTTGCATATAACAAAATATGAATAGTCTAGCACTATGACCTATCCTTGAACTACATACATAGGTAATTATAGGCAACTATGTTTGACACTGCGTTGTCATGGTAACCTACATAATGTAACGTACATAAATATCGCCATGTTTGCTATAGCTTTAATAAGACCGAGATCTGTGAAGCGAGCTTAGCTCTCTTTAGAAACAGTTAAAACGAGACAACGTTATGAGTCCCACATAAGTCTATCTCGTTTTAATTGTATTTTAAATCAAATGTAAGGCAATGCGTATTTATATATTTCAAAGTGTTAAAAACTACGTTAATTTAGCACAGTTAAGGTTTCGAAAAGTTACGTATTAAGGGTAACCTAAAAATTAAATGAATTCTATAAATAACAAATGTAACTATAAGCGATTAAATTTTATGAATCGAAAGTATAAATTCCATAGGAATGTATGATGAAAATAATTCCTCGTTTGGAACCGGTCCCATCCATTTGGAACCCGTCACTCCATTTTTGGGTCTGCAAGGCTAAATTCACTTACCTTCACCATAGGTATGCAAAGATTGCTGAAATCATAGTTTTTTAATTGCACCTTGAGAAGGACTTTTTTTAACACCTTTCATCTGTGTTGATTCGTATTTTTTTTATTAATTTTTCACCCGAAGGGTGTTATCGACACCCCCTTACTATGGCCAAACTCTGAAAAACTACATAAATTGAAGATCGATTTAAAAACACCTAATACATGTTTTATGAGCCCCTTCTATGTGTTATTGTTATAGAAATACAAATACGTAATAATTACAACTCTACATATTTCGTTTTATGAGACTACCCACTGACTGATAGACAAACCTACGGAAAAACGACCAGCGAAGAATTAGTAACAACGTTGACAACCTTCGGGTAGGAAACCTCTTTGCTGTATACAACACTCTCTCACATTTCTTGTCTGTCACTTGTCTACAAGTATCTATTCTTATCACGCTAAAGGTGTCAACATTTGGCTTCTGACCTTCTTTATCTATCTTCATTATTCACGTGTAACTTTGTGTGTAGTTCAAAATATATTATTTAGTGGAGCATCCGTGCATAAGGTCCACTAATGCAAATCATGAGCTACTCCATGTTTGCATTTATCGCAGTATTATTATATATTTTCATGACGTTATGTATTAAGATAAAATTGTTTATATTAATTATTAAAAACAGAAACATGTATAGTACAATTTTATTTTGTGGATATACTTAATTCTATTATCCTATTTAGATCAAGGTTTTCGGTGAAAAGAAAACTTACAACTTATAAAAAAAATACCATTTCTATTTTTCTGTATCATTATTAATGACTCAGCCCCGTCAATCGATAGGCTTCTTTTATGATTTCATAAAATTATATCCCCAAGGGGTAAATAGAGGGTTAATGTTTTTACGATATTCCTTTATTTTGAAAACGTATTTCAAATTGTATGAGGGTATAGTCTGTTTACAAGAGAGGATGTATTATAAAACAAAAAAAAAGTGTAAAAAGCGGCCTTAAAAAGTTGTTTTGAGTTCGAGACTTCCGTAGCGCAGCGCGTGCGCTGTTGCATTTTGAAAGTTGGACGTCCTGGGTTCGATTCCCTACTCGAGTCTGGTCTCTTGGGAGGCTTCGGCCGTACTAGTTACCACCCTACCGACAAAGACGTGTCGCTAAGCGATTTAGCGTTCCGGCACGATGTCGTGGAGAAACCAATTAAGAGTATGAGTTTACCATAACAGGTTAGCCCTTTACCATCTTAGACGGCATCATCACTTACCATCAGATGAGATGCCGTCAAGGGCGAACTTGTGGTGTATAAAAAAAAAGAAAGAGTATTATGTTGTTTTGTTAAACTCTGGCTCTGGGTAATATTCTTTGCTATATCTGAGAGTCTACATTCTACAATCGTAGCTATCATAAAAGACTACACTGAAGAGATATGTTAAAGTACTACTATCGCATAAGGTAGGTCATTACTGAAGTGGCACAGCGTTCGTTTTTATCGGCCGGTGCTAAACCGAAATTTACGCCCGATGATTTTCGAAATGCATACATTAGATAAATAAAATGACCACAACATAATTATCATGATTAAATTAACTATTTCCAAAATATATCGTGTCATCGTAGTTCAATCAAATCAAAATCAAAAAATAGCTTTATTCACACACATTAGGCATCTATGAATCGTTCATTTATATCACATTTTTCATCATTTCTATTAGTGATTGTGATAACTACACTCGCCAACCTAAAACAAAAGCTAAGAGGGTTCAAATCTGGAGGGGTCTAAGTCGAAACCCGAACAACAAACATAGGTAGGCCAGGTATTTTTTTGTCCCACATCTCACATAATCACTAATAAATAATGATACACCCAATGATAGAGCAATTTACACCCAAGCTTTTTTTATCTAAATTATAAATATTAAAATCTGTATCAATCAATGTTACGAAAATCTACCCAAAGAGGGTAAAATGAGGGTTGGAAGTTTATATGAGGATTCTAAGTTTTAGAAGTTGGATGAAAAACTTATAGTTTTACTTCTTTGAATCCACACGAGATATAATTAGTATAACACTGAAATACTTTGTACGAAGAAATCCTGACTATCCAGACAAAATCATAGTAATATTATAAATGCTAAAGTGTGTTTGTATGTTGGTTCGTCCTTCAATCAAGTCGCAATAGAGCAATGGATCGACTTGATTTTTGAAAGTATCGTTGAGGACCTGGAGAGTGAAATAGGAGAGCTCCCGTAGGAATTTTTACAACTTATTCTGACTAAATTTCAAAAACTTATTCCACGCGGACGAAGTCGCGGGCGCCGGCTATATAATCGTTAAATCATAATAAGAATTTTCTATTGAGCTTTCGTTTTATAAAAACTTTAAACTTGTTGATAGACATATCCAAGATATAAAAATATTATGTACCTACTTCTGTCAACTACCTTCTCAACACATCGTCGTCATGAATCGATGGAGAATTAGTGTTATAATATTGTAAAAATAACCATTTATAGCGACTGCACTCTTCTGATAACATTTAACATGTACTATGACATTAAAGATCTAGCGCTAAGTCAGTATAGATCCGTATAACAAACGCATTGGACATGTAGAGCAGTGTGATTATAGCAGGAAATAGTTTGCAACAAATAAAATTTGCTTGGTACTTGACAAACAAACTAGTTATGAAATCGGGAAGAGTGTGAGTAACATAAATTAAATACGTATAGTAAACACTTTATATTTTCGATTTTTCTGTGCATGCATTCCGCAAATCTCTTTACATTAACCCAGTGATTATACCATTACCCATTATAAGATAAGATAGGTTATCAAACTTTCCAAAGGCCGATCACTAAGTATGTAGTATGACTTTCAAACATTTAAAACAGTGTACATTTTCTTTACCTTACCCCCAAACTTGCGTCTTGCGTGCAGCCAATCGGAAGGCTTAAGTCAGACCGATGCGTATTGAGATTGGTCGTAAATTTGCCTTTGCGGTAACCATGCAACGCTTGCAGAGTCTCTTCCCAATCTCTCCTAACCTTATGTATTTATTTCAACCCTGTTTAATGGGCATGGAGATTGTCGCTTCTCGTGATGTTTTCTTCATGTATTCTTTATAGATAGGATTAAAGATATCACCACCAGTTAATTTGACCTCCTCGTTATAATAAATTCAATTTCATCATCATCATCATCATCATTTCAACCGATAGACGTCCACTGCTGGACATAGGTCTTTTGAAGGGAGTTCCAATGGCCACGATCTTGGGCCGCTTGTATCCAGCGGCTCCCTGCGACTCGTTTGATGTCGTCTGTCCACCTTGTTGGGGGTCGACCAACGCTACGTTTACCGGTGCGGGGTCGCCATTCCAGCACCTTGGGACCCCAACGTCCATCGGTTCTCCGAGCTAATACAAATTTCAAATTCATATAATCTTTATTCAAATAGTCCTTTAAAAGGCATTTTTGACGCGTCAATAATTTACTTAGCAGTGATTTGATGGTGATAACTACATTCGTAAACTTAAAACTATAGCTATGAGGGTTAAGAAGCCCACAACAAACTTAGCCAGGTGAATTTTCTTTTCTGTTATCACCATCTCACATGCCACTTAAAATTATGTCAAGAGCTATCTTATTAGAGCAATATTTCATACCTTTTCTTGTTTATCATTTACATAATCCTTTACACTATAGTAGGACTTTTCTACAAATACAATATTACTCATTAGGTATAGACATAACAGTAATTAAGTATTACAATGATCTAGAGTCTAGAGGTAATTAACACAGTGAATAGTATTTAATTGTGATCGTGGCTATGTTTTATCGACACATGGCTGGAACGTGAACGCGTTTTTTTCCAAGTGCCTATGACAATGTCATATGACAACAAAGTAGTCCTAAGTAACACCTATCATAAAGCAATAAAACAATATTGATAAACAACAAATCGCGGTCTATGCTAATACATACAATTTAAGTGTATGATTATGACTGAATGATAAAATTAAGAAATGATTTTAAAATGAATGAATGGACACAGTGCACTCGGTACAGCCTTAACCCTTAATTCGACGGATTTTTTTATTTATTAAATTTCTGAAATAGTTACAGATTTCGTTTCTTAGCTTATATGGTACCTTAGGAAAAATTCCTAAAAAAATCTACCTCTTTCAGTTTCCTAGAAAACCTACGTCCCTAATACTGGACATTATCAAGTTCATCTCCAATCATGTGAAGTATACTTCACTCTGTCAAAGAGATAAAATAAAAGAAATCGGTGATTTCGTAGGAAAATATTCATTATATTTTCGCAAATTATTCTCATAGTTATATTTTTTTACGCTTACATACTAATATTAACGCTGAAATCTTATAAATAGAAAAATATCACTATAATAATTAGTTATCTATTAAATTCTTAATAATAACTAACATTTAGAATATTTTAAAATAATCAGCCTTATAGTTTTCAAGAATAAGTATTAAAAATATCAGTATAAATTAATGTATAAAATCTTTCGTTTTTAGTGGCAAGCTTACCTACTTACTTATTATGGAAATTATAAAAACAATATCTTTTGGCCACTAAGCACAACCTCTCCTTGCATTTGGAACAATGCATGTTTGTTTTATTGTTCTTGCAGAACTTGCAACGTCCATATGTCGTATATTCAGGCCAGGTTGTATCCATCATAACGCACAGAATCTTGGGGCCTCGGTGCACTTGGGTTTTGGATCAGCTCTTTTTTCGGCACAGTGCTTGGTGGATCCTTCTCAATCGATCTTCCCATTTGCCTCAATTCGACTGCCAACCTTTGTCTAAACTTTTTCAGGCTCATAGTTTTCAAGCTTTTTCATGTTGCATTTTCTCCTGTAGAGCAGCCAAGCATTGTTAACTGATATGTCTAACATTTGGCCAAAGATGTTCATATACCAACGACGGCTCTTGAAAGATGTTCTATAGATGTCATATGTTGATTGTAGTGTCTGTCTAACTAACTGTCCTCATCCGAATAGGCGTTGTCCACAAAGTGAATGTTGCGTCTAATCAGCTCGAATCGTTTCAATGGCATAACGTCAGTCACTTGAGTATATTTGAAATCTGTAGACCAATAGTCTAGATATGAAGGCATGTTTACTATACCCATGATAAGAAGAATCGCGAGAAAGTCTTTCAACTCCTCTATGGTAATTTGTATACATTTGCTCGTTCTTTGAGTTGAGTACTAATTCGTGTTGTCGACGATATCAACGAGTATATCTGGGGAGAAGAACCGATGAAAAAAGTCCAACGGAGAGTCAGTATCTGGTAAATCAAACACGTTGTCGATTGAAGGAATATCAGCCTTATGTCTGAATTGACCTTTTTTCCATTTGTAGCTCAAAGTGAGTGTTTTCTTGCTCTTTTTTGCGTAGAAATTTCGCACTGCTCCTATCGTTGTTTTTCTTTTACGCCTGGTTGTTCTTGATGTTGATGTATTAGCAATAGACGAGGCAACTGATGACGGAACCGATAATAATGAAGCTAAACTTGGTAAAGCATTATAATTTACTTCACCAGTCGGTTGTAGTACGTTGTTAATAACAGGGGTCAACGGAGGTCGCTCATAGTTCAAGTTTTGTTCGACTTGTAACAAAGATTTGTTCTCATTGTCACTGTTGCTAGGTTCGTCCTCTGTTTGAAGATGTTCGTTTCCTGTCTCTATGAAAGTATCACCTCCAATGTTAGTATAATCACAGTCGGTTGAACTACTGTCGTGTATATCATGTTTCTCGATATTGTGTTGTGTATCATCGAAGCTGTCCAATATAATCGTGCACAGTATGTATGAATCGAGTTCTATTAACAGCAATATCCTCTTCATTCTCAGTTTCAGAACAACTATCGATATCAGATAGACCATTTTCAGGCGGCACCAATGCTACTATGCGGTATCCTGTAGACTTGAAACTCTGAAAAACCAAAAATAGTAAAGCACGACATATGTTGTTTGTGGAAAACTAAATTAATGTTCTAAGAAACGACAAAATTTTAATTTCTGATTATACGGCAACGGGAAGAAACCTAGGCATACGATTTTATATTAAATGTTCTACTACCTTGACATGAGGAAGAATACTGGACATAGTATTTAGAAGTTATTTTACTAGTCATTGGACGACGGGAAGTATACTGGACATGCATGTTGTGGGTAGTATAAAAACAAAACAAAACTCACTAAGACAATTAAAACATTATAAGTAGCTTTTCGGGTATGTTGTCTGTAATTTTCAATGATATTATAATAAAATAAGACGTTAAACAATGAATAAAATGCAACTTACCGAGAGCCCTCGCAGCGCGTCCCTTCTCCCCGCCATCTCGCTGGCAACTATTCGCGTTCCGTCGATGTGTGCGCATTACCGATTTTTGACAGCGTAGAAAGATAGTTAAGGGTGCAATTTTAAACCTCGAGTTCAAGATATAAGGTCCAATTTTTCATGTAGATTTTTTTTCATGCAACGAGAAGTATACTGCACGGCGTCGAATTAAGGGTTAATAGATATTTAAATTAATTGCAAGATAGAATAGCTTACCTAAAAAATTCGTTTTTGGTAGTCAATGCATATTTTCCGAATTGCTGAACCGATTTGGATCCGGGCTTCTTGTTATCGCAGGATAAAATTAAAAAAATAATGTTCATCAATTAATTTTTTTTTATTTACTTTTTAATGTAAAATACGCCCTCACCTTTGGGTAAACGATCTTATAAGCCCATTAAGTCTTTATGTATGTTTAATATCGCTCACTCATTATTGTCAATAAAAGCTTGTGCAAGAAACTAAGCGAGGGATCGTTTTCCACGAAAAGAATTATAACAATATGAACTAGCAATAGGTATAACTTGATTAGTTGACTTGTATAATGTATGATAGGTATAACTTGAGTAGACTGATGAAGTATCCCACGAAAACCGCACGCAATATAGAGCTCCTATACCTAGCTAGTATCCGTGAGAACTCTCAGTTGTTAGTGTCGCGTGACATTATTGCATTTGTTTGCAAACAATAGATAAAAAGGTGGCTAAGTGCGAGTTCAACTTGTCCACGAAGCGTCTCTAATATAACACGTACCTTGGGGACCCTTTTATTTTTTGGCCTTAGTATTAGATTCGCTTTTTACCGGCTATAATAAGAATGTTTGCATGGAAAACCCCAATTATCTGTCAATTTTAGCCCTGTTCGGGTATCGACAGCTGTACATCGCGATCCTAACTCAGTCACTAGACCAACAAATCTAGAGCTGAATGATATACCAAATGTGATCTTTATCACCCTCAGCGGTGGATGAATTTGTAAAAATGTATGTAATATTATATTTCGATAGCAATTCTTTTATTTATTTACTTACAAATACATGTCGGATGTTTCTAACAAATCCGTCCTGCCGTAGCTTATGAACAGAGTCCCAGTATGGGTTCGAAACTAATCAGGCACACTCCAACGATAGTTCATATCTATTCAGCCGTGTATTATTTAGATTTTGATCGAGTTTTGTGTTCCGATAAGGTTTTGTTTCTTAAGTTTATGTACAAACAGATGTTTTTCTTACGATTATTCTTCTTTGAGGTACCTACGTAATATCGTTGCTATTTAATGCTGGCAAAGATGTACCACCAAGCATCGGTGGATCCTTTAGTGCTGCAAATACGTTTGGCCGCGATTTAACGAAATGGTAAATCAAAAATTTACCTTCTTCTGAAGTTGGAATATGAAAGGTACGAATAACGCAAGACTATATATATATATATGTTTCTATATACTATCTGTCGTAACTCTGGAACGTCTCTGACGATTGGGGGTCTCTACAAAACCTCAAAATATTGGTAGTGGCCTTCGAGACCAAAAAGTTTGCGTTTACTATATAGAAGACAAGTAGGGTGCGTAACGTAAATGATATAAGGTGATCATTGCTTATTCTATGATAAGGTTCTGTGTCTCGCAATAGCGTCATGTCGGTCAATGCTGCCGCGTTGACACCTAACACGATCGATTTATAACAGCCAGCCTTGTTTGAGACTGCTGCTTAGGAAAATTAGCGAGCCCCAATGACGCAATCACTTTCGATTTTTTCCTTGTCCGTTTTTGGTTGAGCGAGAGTCCATTATACAACATCATCATCTTAAAAGGTAAATCCTGACTTCTACATTTATGTTTTCCAGATTAATTAATTTAATTAGTTCTACACCACGTGAGGTGTAGAAATAATTGAAATCGATTCATAGCCACGCTATCGTAAAACGACTAGTGTATTTTTAAGTTATAAAGTTAACTGGGCGTATTAGATAGTTTGTATAAAGAGATTTTTGATCGGAATTTCTTTAAGAATACGTCACGTTTAGGCATTTCGTTACATGAGAGAGAACAAAGATATAATGTAGAGAGACGGAAAAAGAGAGCTACAAATTGAGAATGAAGCGTAAGAATGTCATTTGTATGTAGACGTAAATGCAATGTTGGACTATCTCAGGTGCGCAGTGTGCACGCTGGAGTATTATAAAATGGCAGGTCCCGGATTCGATTACCCGCTTGAGTCTGGTCTAGTGAGAGGCTTAATCTGCGGCCACTTACCAGCCTACTGGCAAAGACATACCGCCAAGCGATTTAGCGATGTGTTTGTTAGCGATGGGTTTTTCTGGCAACGCGTCGGCGGCAGCTCTCGTGCTGTCGAATTTCATAGGAGATGCTATGGTCACTTAACATAGATGACCCATCTGCTCGTTCGTCCGCGACGTAAATATAATAAATGACCATGAAGGTGAGCTAACCAGCAAACTGTTCTCTATCAAAACAATAGTTACTTTAGTTGTACCTATATTAACCACTGCAGTATTAATTGCATCGTGGGTATTTTAGACAAGCCAATGGCACACCCCTCATTAACACATAATAATTATTTATGGAACATCTTTATCGGTCACTATCCTCCATTCAAAGCAATCACTGATCGTCTGAAAGGCAATGTTGATGTACGATATGAACACAATGAGCTAAAACCATCCAAGTATTTTGTGTCTAATTTATATTTAGTCATTGATTTGGTAACATTCTTCAAATCAAAGACCTGCCATCGAGCGAAAAGCAAAGTATCCGTTGACTTTCGAACTACAGAACCTTTAAGAACACTGAGATCTGAACATAGTATTATTATTGAATCTATCTGAACATTTCCTTCCAGACGACCTGTTATTGGTATGAATGATAGAGATATTGGCAGATGAAAATTACTATAGATAAAGACTATAGATGATGTTATCATACGAACTTGTACGAACAGCGGATTATTAGTATTATCAATGGAATACCATTGATAATACTAATAATCCGCTGTCCGTACAAGTTCGTATGATAGTGTTTCATATTGCCTCGTGAAATATAAAGAACGATATATCAGGGTACTGTTGTTTTATGTGACAGCATACTACAACGGTATGTATGTGATAGCCTAGTGGTTAGGACGTCCGCCTCCTACAGAAGTCGCGGGTTTGATTCCGGGCACGCACATCGTTTTTAAGCAATCAAAATATCACTTTCTACGGTGCAGGGAAACATCGTGAGGAAACTTTCATGCCTGAGAGTTCTCCATAATGTTCTCAAAGGCGTGTGAAGTCTGCCAATCCGAACATGGCTAGCATGGTGGACTATGGCCAAACCGTTCTTATATTTAAAGGAGACCCGTATGTCATGAGCCGGCAAAGGTTTGATCATGATGATGATATGACAGCGCCCACGTGACGACCGGATGATGTTTTCTGATTGGTTGAAATACACAATTTGTCCGAGTGTGTAATTAATTTAGCCAATGGAGACTATTGCGTTGATCGCAATGTTATTGTCTCAAGTCCTGCAATCTGTTGCTGATAATTCCCCGGCATGACAAATAACTCCACGCCATATAATAATAGCACGTAAAGGCACCATCAGACCATTGTCCTCGGCTTTTGTATGCGTTTTTTGTTACGGAGTTTAGTTTTTTTTCGTAATTATGTTCAGGAGGCTCACTGCCATCTTATCTCAAATCAGTATTATATTAATATTGTCAACGCGCTTGTTAGAGAATTATTATGCTTATGTTAGGTTGATCGAGATTTCAATATTAAGTATATTATAAGAATTACCTACAAATTAATGATTAATATTTGTGATAGATATTTAAGATGTGGAATATAAAAACAGAAGCGTCATCTATGGAGCAGACATTTTTATTTAACACCTTCCGTGGATTTCGCATTGCACTTTAAATTGGCGAAGTGCAAAGTGTTTTATGCGGCACATCTGAAAGTCAAAATAAGAAGGAACATACTAATTGCTGTTAAAATCCAAAATTAAATAGTATACTTGCAGAAACAATTTGTTTATTTTTTAAATAGAAATTCTCGTGTTTCGCACACGTCTGTACAGTTTTGAACCATCCGCGTCTCCTCGTGAATTTAAAATCAGTACGCAAAGCTGTAACTTCGTGAAGTAAAATCTCATGGTCACAAATGTCACTTAAGTTTCAACGAGCGAATGCTAAAAGGCCGTGATGCGCACGCGCAGCTCACCCGACCAGTCGCTCGCCGCTTCCGACTCGAATCTAATATCCCGCGAAACTAACATCTACCACAATATATACCAGCACTATTTATTTATACAAATAACTGTCATTATGGTTTCCTATTGGCAGAACACTTAAACACGGAGTGAAGATCGATTTGTTTATATTATATTTCATTTTGTTATTTGCGTTATACGATTCTTCCGGTTTGTGCAACCTTCGTAGAAATTAAGTTAAGTTCGTGATAATATTATGAAATGTTATAAAAACATACAGTGTGGCTTAGCGTATATTGTTATTCAAAGTTTCATATAAAAATGTTGAGGAGGCAGTTTTCTCACGAATCCGGTAAAACCGCATTGGATCGTGCCCGAGAGGAATACTTCGATAGAAGGTTTGTACAAAAATTTCATTAAGGGATCAGTTACCAGCATGCTGAGCATAGAATACTATGTGTTCAAAACATTTAATTAAAATAAACTATTAGACTAATTTAATTTGGTAATATTGTAAAAAAGTCTATGTAGGTTCCATAAAAGTCTTCCTTCAATCTTGTGTTTATTTGCGATTTAGTTTGATTCAATCTTAATTGTAGACCTTAATTATAATCACGAGTTATTATTTCGGTTGTCCAAAAGATAGATGCTTAATATTTCGATATTGCTTGTATTTGATTTTACTAAAATAGTAGTAGCTTGATTATTTTTACATAACTAGCAAAATGAGAATAGATTTAACTCTACCATGGTAGTGTAAAATGTGAATAAGCTTAATCATACTCTAAAGACAACATACCCAAAACAGTGGCATCGTTATGCAGTGATAACGTACGATCAGTGAACTAATATTTAGAATTAAACACCAATAAACTTGTAACTGATTTTACGTTAGTTATAATAAGGCACATAATATGCATAGTAATCGAATAAATTACGTTACACGAGTGTGTACTCGTAACATGCAGTGTAAAGTGATGATACTGCATATTATACACGTTATATTATCTAAATAGGTATCACTTCTTAACAACTTATAAACTATTGATGAGGAATGATAAATTTATTCAGTTATAGTGGATTGAATATAACACATCGGTCAACGAAACTTAAATGTGGCTATTGTAAATCTGAAAACAAAAAAATTGTACGAATTATTTAAAATTTTGTTTCTATGAAATAAGTTGTTGCATAACAAAAATCATTATCAGTAACAAGTGAAAGCAACTACGAAAAAGTCGCACAGAGGAAAGTAAATGTAACGTAAAAAAACAATGGGTACGAAAGGCACACTGATAAAAAAGATAAATCAGGTTGCCCTTTTTATTTAAAAGATTCATTCAATCTTAATCTATGCTAGCTAACGTATAACGGTCTGTGAATGAATGCGCAGTACAATGCCAACAGGTTGGTTCTCAAATTTCGATTGATCTTGTATGGTCTAATAAATTTGTCGGATCAATGATTCCGACAGGGTCAAGGCCTCGCGATTGTTTACTAGGTTTTTTAAATTCGAAAGGTGTCAAGGTGTTGACATTCGCTCAAAAAGTAGTCAGTAAAGATGCTTCTGCAAGAAACAAGCCTTCAAATATTAAATTATGGATTAATGAATATACCCATTGGCCAACATTACCACCACCCTCACACTTTTCAATCAAATTAAAACTTAACAGATGTCTTGAGACGTAAATATTGGTATAATAACCTCGCACCATCCCAACTCCCAGACAACGCTATCATGAGTACCTAAAATATCCTGTACAGCGAAAACCGCGTCATCGTCTTCTTTATCTCCTATGAGATTGGCGCAGTGACCTCGATACAAATAAGGTACATGGTCTGTTGAATATGGAGGATGCTCAAACATTTCAACAACATGCCTCTCGGATTGCAGCCATTGCAACGGTGCGTAAGTATTGTGAGCAGGGATGTTATCTTGATCCAAGGGCAATATTACCTAGTTTTCCTCAACCTTCTTCGAAAATTTAAATGTTTAATGTTAAATATGCTTTAAGTAGTTATTGTACCCCTGACTGTAGTTTCCATAATCTAGGTATTCAACTAACTAACCTAACTGTTCCAGAAAAGAGAGATCATGACTTTACCGGGCGGTAGGATGGTGTCTCCTTGTAATTTTCTTTTGTTTACCTGTATTACTTACTATCTATCCTAGTAGTAGTAAAGGATACAAGTGAAGTTTATAATTTCCTATTAAACACTCCTAGTACTATACTGGTAATCACAGTCACGAAACGGTATATCTTAGGAATTGGAGATAATGTCTTAATTTCGTTTTGGATACGTAAAGATGAAGCCACGTTTTGTTTAATATAAATCGAGCTAAACAGATCAACTCTGTTAATTCGTTTATGACTCACTTTATGCAACAATTCCAGTGCCCGTCGGAAATATTTAGTCTTTATTTGTTTTTGCGCATAAGAAAGTATTCCAAATGTGATAGCGTAAAATACTGCTTACACGACGATCTATTTCTAGTTTTTGATTTTTTAAACATTTCTTCGAGTTTAAGACTTGCACACTCGCAATGGCGGAGTCGCTTTCGAGCAACTAAAAACTACACCGTTACAATAAAATGAACCTTGTACCATCAATTTAGAGTCGCAATTTCCGTAGTAATACTTTTTATTGTACAAACATGGGCTGACTGTTCAAGTCAAATACGTCCAGTGTTTGAGCTTCAAAATAATGAAGACACGTTTCAAATTATTCTATGATTAGTCTGTTTCGATATTCGACGACGTTTCCACGATTGCAAGCGTACAAATCTTATACTAACGGTACAGCATTGTAAATAAAAGAATTGTCACTATAACCATTATTGTTAACTGCTTATGAAAACATTCTGCTGTAAGTTGCATATTGCTCATAAATATTATCATGCTTTAGTAAGTGCCCATAAATGTACAGGAGAAAAAAACTAAGCGTAATAAGTGACGTAAGTACGTACCTACAAAGTGAACAACCAACAAATCGGACAAAAACCATAAATCCGTGTATACTTCAAGTGATCGTTATACATGAATTCACTTTTTGCTACTACGTTTGTAAGGTCGTCGGGTTAATGCAAATCATAGCCACGGTGGCCGCCTAATTTGGTTATTATACAGTACGATTCAAAATCGTTTTTTTTTTTTGCCCTACATGTTTTGAATGACTTCTCACATTTAAATGAATATATTTCCTCTGTACTTGTGCCCAGCAGTGGTAAAATTTATAGGCTGATAATAAACGGATTTTACTGCTGTTACATGCCGTAGACGTATTTGGTCAGTTTCGACGTAAACGGCGAAGTCGTAAAATTTTTGCATAAGTGAGCATAAATCACTGGTTAAATAACTGGTAAATTACTGGCATAAAGCTCTATCTAGCCTATCTATGATAATTAAATTGACTAAGTGACTAATTCCAAAATGATTATTTTTAATAAACTCATTTAATCATTATGACTTTATCGCTTGTAACACTTTATCAGTACTATTATTTTCTTTTTGTAATCGAACATAAAATGCTTAAACAAGTGAAATTCTCACAATCTTTTTTGTAGTGTAACCAAAATCGATGATATTCAGATTTGAAGAGTTCTTCATTCATAATATCAACCTGAAAGTAAGAGATAATATGAAAGAAAGAAAATACACTTATTCTTATTTAGTGTTACACACATAGCGGCGTGCACTTCATTCATGCATCAAGGCAGTGCATACCCTACCCCAGGAGCCTTCAAGTAAATGGAACAACAGATTCGTGGGAAATCTGGGTTTGTTTTTGAGAAGATGTACTAACCCGCTATCTTACGTCATTCGGACGTGGGCTCCATCCACGAAGACGTACGGAACACTCACCGTCCGACCCCCCCGTTATCCCATACGTCGTCTAAGCCAAGGTTCGGTCTCACAGGAGACGCCCTTAGGCAGACGTTCCCTCAGTTTCTTCGAGCCCTAGTTCTCAAAATTTCTTTTGGCAGAGCTATTTTCCGAAGCGCGCCTAACAGCCCAGTTACGCTGTCGCAACCAATACGGTTAGTACAGCTAATAGACAGTCCGAAAAAAAAAGTACATCTGATGTATACGGAATGGCGTTCATCTCAGCATATGTCATTCATTACGCGACACTGATTTTCAGTTGAAATATTATAGAACAACAGCCTGTTTATTATAAGCGTATTCAGTATCGACAAGTCGCATACGGCAATGCTATCGCATAAATGAAAGACCATTGGTTTGGGAAATGGTTTCTGTTAGACGTGTTTTTAACGTGCGTTCAGGTATGTTTTGTATATTTACTTATCCATACAATAGGTAATGTAACTAAAAAAGTGTTTCGGTTTTTTTTTAACCTTTTAGTCATTGCGTCCGTCTTGACAAAATTTTGATATGGAATAACATGCATTTTAGATACTCTTAATTCTTAAAGGTCGATACGTCATTATATTATATCTTTGTTGATAGCCAGTGAGTAAGTAAGGAAGCGTTGATAGCCTAGTTGTTAGGGCGTCGGCCTCCTAATCAGAGGTTGGCGGTTCGAATCCGGGCTTTTTTAACTTTTCGGAGTTATGTGCGTTTTAAAAAAAAAAATATCACTTGCTTCAACGATTTAGGAAAACACCGTGTGAGTTCTCCATAATCTCAAAGGCGGTGAAGTCTGCCAGTCCGCACATGGCCAGCGTGGTGGACTATGGCCGAACCCTTCTCATATGAGAGAAGACTTATGCTCTGTAGTGAGCCGGTAATGGGTTGATCATGATGAAGTAAGGAAGCGATTACTATTGCACTTTTATATACTTAAGATTGATTCGGAATAAGTACACAAGGGTGTATTTGTCATCATCATCATCATTATCAACCGATTGACGTCCACCGCTGGACACAGGTCTTTTATAGGGAGTTTCAATGTCCACGGTCTTGGGCCGCTTGTATCCAGCGGCTCTCTGCGGCTCGTTTACTGCGACTTTTTATTATTTAACTTAAACTAGGGTGAAACTGCGCGCATTTTAAAATATTCATTCGAAACTTGTTATGAGTATGACTGAAAAGGGGAGAAAATTTTATGCTTAATTTTTTTTATTAACTAGTCTTAGTAGTATTAATTTACTAGTAATAGTATGAACTTATATTATGTACTAGTGGCTTATGTACCTACAAAAGCCTACATATTTATTTCCTACATGTAACTTTTATGTTATTTGCGTAATTTTAAACTAAGAAAAATTATATTTTCATGACGTAAATTTGTTTGTATAATGAATTGTATAAAATTTTTATTAATTTGTTATGGAGTGAAATATATATATATTATATTTTGCTTGCATTTTGTACTCGGTAACATATAAACATATAGGTATTTTACATTAAAGAAGTATCCTCTAGTTTTTATGTTGATTCAAAAACAAAATATTTTTTTCTGCGTTCCGGTTGTTATAGCGAATTTATTCATTTGTACCAAATGAATATGCTATCGAACATTCGATATATATGTATTTGGCTTTTTTATTGCTTTTATTGTAAGTTATTATCATTAAAGACCTACTTTCGTAGGGTTATTCTTGAAATTAACATTTTTGTATAAGGTTCATTAAGTGTACAATTTACTTGTTTATTTGTAATTATTTTTTCTTTTTCTTTTTTAATTATTATTTTGAGTTTTTTTTTTGACGACGTCACTCGGTTCTCAGCCGAAAATCAGCGACGTGTTTGTAAGTAATGCACGGCATATGCTGAACTGGATACCCTTTCTTTGGTGCTACAGACAGACATAACATTTCTGCATTAGAATAAGATGTAAACATTTTTTTTCTTTCTTCCTATTCGTAAAAACCTTAAAACTTGAAGGGCGACAAGCCAATGTACAACCCATTGCCGGCTCACTACAGAGCACGGGTCTCCTCTCAGTATGAGAAGGGTTAAGGTTTAGCCATAGTCCACCACGCTGGCCACGTGCGGATTGGCAGACTTCATTCGCCTTTGAGAACATTATGGAGAACTCTCAGGCATGCTGGTTACCTCACGATGTTTTCCTTCACCGTTGAAGCAAGTAACGCACGCACATAACTTTGAAAAGTTAGAGGTGCGAACCCCCTAACTCTGATTAAGAGGTGGACGTCCTAACCACTAGGCTATCACAGCTTCTTATGTACAAACCATTATCACTTAATACATTAATGTTATTTCGCTTGTTACAGGAGAACAAGATCTCTGAACGCACCGTCTCCAATACAGCAGTTTGGACCATGCGGCAGGATAATGAAAAACTCTGCAATGGTTATGTAAGTACATTTTCTTGAGCACTTACTCAAGTGAGTGAGTGCTTGCGTGCGTGCATGCGTTCGTGTGTGTTGTTGTGTCTCTGTCTCTTCTTGTGTTTTCTTCGAAACATTTATTTTAATTTATTAGCTGTCGTTTACAAGCTATTTTTGACCAACGGAAAAGGTCGATATATCAAGAAAAAAATATAGATTCTTGCCATTCTAATGATAACAGATTTTGGGATGAATATCCGATTGAGAGTACCACTAATTTAATTTTGTGTAGCAGGTCAGAACTATCAATGCGGAGCTTTTCAAAGGTCCTTTAATGCCAAAATCAAAAAAATCTTCAATCAGTAAAATGTTTCATATAAAATACTTGAGGTACTTCCCATCCATGTGAGCCGCATGAGGGCATAGCCGTGAAACGCCCTGTATACTCGGTGTGGTAGGGTTTGTCTGGTGTGAGGCTTCGGCCGTGACTAGTTACTACCCTACAAAAAAGACGTGTCGCCAAACTATTTTGCGTTCCAGCATGATGTCGCGTAGAAACCAATTAGGAGCGTGGGTTTACCATAATACTAACAATTTAGCCCGCTATCATCCTAGACAGCATCATCACTTAGCATCAAGTGAAATAGCCGTCAAGGGCTAACTTGTAGTTTATAAAAAAACCGCGGTCAACATCTAGTATTCATTATTATCATACACCAAGCCAATAACGGTCATTAAAAAAACAGAAGCCGGACACTTGTTCTACTGTTTTGTATATATAACGGCATATATATGACATTATTATATGGAATTCGCAGTCCCACTTAATTTGGAGCAATTTATATCTTCCGTGTACGAAAATACTCATATTTATCGACAATATAAGAAAAAACGCGTTAAAAGCAATCCTCAATACAATGGCCAATTCTTGCATTATTATCGCTTGTTATCGTGTTTATGTTAACAAATGTTACACCATAATGTGCAATAATATTTCCTTGAATAAAATCTGTGTTTGAATAAGTATTATTTATTACTTTACAGTGACTGGTTTCACTAATGATCAAATTTATTATACAATACGATAAAAACTCTGCAATTGTGTATGCTTTTTTGCATTTTGCATTTGATGCACACTCCCTTACGTCAAAAAACTAAAAAATACACGTACATAATATTGTTACTTATTTATGCAGGATTCATACTTAATTACATTGAGCGATAAGGATGCTTATACATTTTGTAAATTATTTTTTTAATTGTTAAGCAACAAAAAATAAGCCTTTACAACAAACAAAGATGTAATCGTATTAAATGAATATTACAAAGATACAGGAAAACGAATATAAAAAAGGTACTTATTTATCTACATAAAGTCATTCTTCTTTTTTTACTAACGTAGGAAGGTAGGTAGGTACTTTTAGCATCGTATGCACGTCAACTGATGTCACCATATCTTTACATCTTCATGATATCAACTAAATTAACTGCCACTAATTGGTAAAGGTCTTTTGTAGGTCTTTGCGATTCTTTTGATATGACCGTTACCAGAAAAGCCTGGGGCCAAGGGCTGCTGGATAAAAGGATCATTTTTATTCCAATAAAGTGGTGCCAATTATAGCGCGTTTTTGGATCTCTTATGCATGTATGGATGTTTGTTACTCCTCCACGCAAAAAATACAGAACCAGTTTGACCTAAATTTGGAATTGAGATAGATAATACCCTGGGTTAATATAAAGGCTACTTTTTGTACCGGAAATGGTTCCTGCGGGATTTGTGGAAAACCAAAAATCGGTGGAGCTAGTCTCCATATAAATAATGAAGAAAAGAATTAGAATATCACAGTATTCTGAGTAGGTAGTTGGTAGGACACCAATAAATTGTTTGATATTACGTAATTGAGTTGGTAGATGGAGAGCACATTAAGTCCGTTGGCTATCTCATATGATCTACTTCTTCCTTGGGTGCTTCTCCAACTGGTGAAGGTTGGTCGTCAGAATGGCATATTTCACCTCGTCTCTTTCGAGGTTAAACAGCTGGGCGGCACTCGCACCAGTCCACTGTAATGTTTCGTAATCAAGACTTCGACTTGCGACCAATGCTCCTTTGCCCATTATTATGAGTTGCAGGAGCCTGTGTCTGTCATGCCTAAGCACATGCCCAGATAGCAACCTTTTTTCTTTTTGTCCGTCTTCCAAAGTTCACGATCACAACCAACATGTCGCAAGATGTCCTCATTGGTAACCTTCTGGGTCCAGCTTATCTTTAGCATCCGTCGATAAGCCCACATCTCAAATGCCTCAATACGTATCCTTTGACTGTTCAGGATTCGCTTCCGTAAAGAAGTATAAGCCATATGTAAAAATGCAAAAGGCATCTCTCTTATATCTTATTATTATTTATTTATTTATTAATATTAAAAGAAAATATAATTCATATAACAATAACGGCACCAAAAAAACCGAAGAGGTTTGTCCTCGGTGCTAGTCTGTAAGTTAACTGAGAGGAACTGAGTAAGCATATTATAGCATGAAAAGAACATTTTTTAACTGAGTTAGACGGTCGACACAAATGAATCAACCATCCAACTCAGCTAAAAAATATTCTTTTAATTTGGTTGGTAATCGAAGCTATAGTGCGGTATATACGTACCAAAATAATTTTATGAATGACTTACAGGCAGATCCAGGACCCGGCGTCGCAGCGGTTGACGTGGTACAAGCCACCGCTAACGGTACTGGTCATCAAGAAGGTCCACGACGCGACAATACTGGCGCCTTTCGTCCAACTCGTACATTGGCTTGTTCATGTAAGTCATCACAACTTGATCTTTATTCCTAGCTCATGCTCTTCATCAAAAGGTACTGTCTGGGTTACAGTGTTTATGAATTCTATAGCTTGGGGCTGCGGAGGTGACTCTACGAGTAATGACGATACGTCGTATGGAAGCAGTTCTATTACGGTCCATTTCTAAACTTTTACCAGAAGGACTCCATCGGGACCGTATTGCTAAGCCACTACTGTCCTTCTTTACGACTGTCTGACACGAACCATAGGATCTTCTCATCCGTATTTTCTATATTAATCAAAATACACACGGCCGCACATAAAATTTGTATTTATGAATAATAAACATCAATACAAATAAATGTTTATAAAACCAAAATAGTGCAGCTGTGATAGCCTAATGGTTAGGACGTCCGCCTCCTAATCAGAGGTAGGATCTAACTTTCGGAGTTATGTGCGCAATAGTCCATAGTCCACCACGCTGGCCATGTGCTGATTGGCAGACTTCACACGCCTTTGAGAACATTATGGAGAACTCTCAGGCGTGCAGGTTTCCTCACGATGTTTTCCTTCACCGTAGAAGCAAGTGATATTTTAATTGTTTAAAAACGCACATAACTCCGAAAAATTAGAGGTGCGTGCCCGGATTCGAACAGCCTTTATAGTATTTATTAATTAATTTATTGTTTTATACATACAATTGTTCATCAAGCAAGGAGCCAAATTTACTTGTTGCTTAAGATATATACTAGTAATATAAGAGCACATATTTTAACCTAGTTGTTCTTGTGAAATAAACACAATTAAGCGAGCTCGACTCACGCCATTAGGTTAATAAATTTCGTATAACATTTCATTGGCAGGAGGGCGTGCCTTGTTATTAAATTTTACGGCACTTTCAATCTAACACGGCGTAGTAAATTTTATTCCATTTTGTGTATGGGTTACCGTTGACAGCAAATTTATTGCCATTCAAATGTTACTCGATTTCTTTATTCAATAGTCCGATTATGATTCTAGAATATTGTAAATGCGAAAGTGTGTTAGTTAGTTTATTTAAAACCTATATTCTAGAATACCACTGTACTGTATGATAAAATATATGACACATATATCCTGCATGCTGGAAAAGTATTTGGGATTATATATACTTATCCCAGAAAAGCATTCTAGAAACTGTCTCGTGGGTTAAAATAAATAAAATTATCGACAAAGATGTGTCAAGCGATTAAGCGTTCCGGCACGATGTCGCGTAGAAACCAATTAGGAGTGTGGACTTACCATACCCCTAACAGGTTAGCCCGTTTCCATCCTAGACTGCATCATCACTTACCACAGGTGAGATAGCCGTCAAGGGCTAACTTGTAGCATATGAAAAATAAAATAAAAACTATGCTACCAAAGTCTAGGTACTTTGGTACTGCTCAACAACTATTACTACTCTACCGATATTGACGGAGAGAATGAATTAATTTTGCCTATTAATTACTTCATTTTACTAAATCTTTTTTTCCTCGGGAAAATGAACTTATAAACGCCGATTGTTGAAATAAAACGCCGATACAGTAAGGAGATTATAGATAAAATTCGCTGACTGACAACAAAGGTAATTTAAAAGAGTGGTATGACGGAGTCGCACAACGCCTAAATTGGCCTCAATGGAACACGCGAGGTTGCGAACAAAAGATTATTCAAAAAAGTCAAACAAGACGGGGCCCGGTCATATCCGCTTGCCAAATTTCTGTTCCAAACACGCCTCATAGACTATTTTAATTGTCATGCAGACAAAGCTGTACTCCAATTTATTCTCAATAAGGATATACACAATTACATAAAAAACTTCTTTAACAAATGAATCGATTACAAGTTTAATTTTATGAAGTGAAGTCTACTAATGGAACCAATACAAAATCTGCAACATTAAAAACAAATTGAAAAAAGTTTTAAAAGAATCGTAATAGTTTTTAAACCTAGTTCAATAAAATAAAAAAAAACTACTTTGCTAATTTTGCTTATATATAAAACGTTTACTTGTTTAATTAAATCTAGACCTATTATGATACTTAAAACCTTTTTAAATTGGTTTTACATATAGCAGACTTTTTATGGGCTCCATTACTACCTTTAACTTTAAAATAACTTGTGGAATATAATTTTTCGCTTGCTTTAAAAAAATCGATAATTTCACATCTTGCTTTCGAATTTGCATTGTAGATGACTGCACAGCTTCAACGGTTTTTTGTCAGATGCAGATGCAAAACTAAATCGGTCCCCAAAATAAAATCTAGGTCATTCGAGGCGTTCAATTTTGACAAGGTGTCCTTTCCAATTTCCAGGACAAAAGCATGGTTGTATTCGTCGAAGCGGCCGTTTTAGATGACACCTTGCTCAAGGAGTACGGCGACTTCTCATCCGTCAGGGAACGTCTTATGACTTTCCGCGCCGGTACAGATGATCTCACAGACAAGATTGATTTCATCATCTGTCTCGGAGGAGATGGCACACTGTTACATGCCAGTTCCTTATTCCAGGTACGAGCGAATTTACAATTCTGGTAAGATAGTAACTGTTCAAAGATTAGTGGTGTTCATTTTATGAATATACTACTACATAACTAGAGACTCAATGCTCCCGAAGTATAAAGTGGTTTCCAGTAAAGAAGTGTTATTAGGTTTAAATTGGTGCTATCGAACCCCAGCCATTGGTGCCGGTTGATATCACTAACGTAATTAATGCTCAGCGCATTGTGTTATAATGAATAGAAGCAGCGTGGATCTTTAACCGTCCCCAAGAGGGGGGACCTGAGGCCAGTTGTGATGTGATGGTAGACCTTCATTAGATTGGCAGACAACATCATGCAAGTCGCAGGGAGTCGAGGGGAGGGGAGTGTATTTTGCAGTTCTACAGAAGCCTCGTTTGCCGTCCATTGTATTAGATTGACAGTAAATTTAAGGCAGACGTAAGACAGATTGTTAACGATGATGACGACTTAATTGAGTAGGAAGACAAATTAGAGCGTAAAAGTTGTTGAGAAATATAGGATAGGATAAGGAATATACCTCCCCATAATTAAACATTTGACTAAAAGTTAATGTAGTAACATTTTAAAAATTCAGGAGAAGACATAATTATACTAATGTCAGAATTATTTCTTCCAGCAATCTGTACCTCCAGTAATGGCATTCCATTTGGGATCGTTGGGTTTCCTCACCCCATTCGAGTTCAACAACTTCCAGGATCAAGTTATGAATGTTTTGGAGGGTAAGCAGAAAATGTATTTTTACTAACTGTCCGCCTATGACTAAGCGTTATCCCTAGGTGGTATCTGCTTTTCGGCGTATTCCTCAAATTGGCGTCCACGGTATCTGTTCCGGTCCGAAGTGGCACACAGTAACCGCATCTTGTCCATTCTTTCGAATAAGTCTTTTACGTTTCATGTAAAAAGTTTTTTGCACATCATGCTTCAATCAATTTTGTTCTTTTAATATTCAATAGAAGTTGATAATTTGCAAAACCTCATGGTATATTATGATTTATGATTATAATATACGATTAAATTTTAATTAATTCTTTTCTTTTCCAAGGTCACGCTGCATTAACTTTAAGGTCTCGTCTCCAATGCGTGGTGCTTCGAAAGACGACTGAGGACGGTAAAGACAAGAAGAAACCTACAACGATACTCGTGCTCAATGAGGTGGTGGTTGATAGAGGGCCTTCCCCCTACCTCTCCAATATTGATCTCTTCCTCGATGGAAAACACATTACCTCGGTACAGGGTGACGGTAAGTCATTTTTTAATGATTTTAAGGAGTAGCTGTGATTACGGAAAACAGGGCAACTCTATACTTTTTAACTCGTTACTACAAATCTTATGTATGGTCATAAAAAAATATCTGTTTGCCATACACTTTGACGAAATTTGGCACAAAATATATAGCTTGCATCCTGGACGCGGACATTACAGTCTAGAAAAATAACACTATTCTTTGCACTATTCTAACACTATTCTTACGACTCTAGTCTAATGAAATAAGATCCATTCTTCTACTGACGTTATAGTGTACCGATACATGAAAGCGACTCCGCAATTGCGAGTATTTCCTATGACTACTAATAGATCAGTGGGGTGCGCTTACATATGTATAAAAGCAGTGGTGAGGTCCTCATAGAATAAGATGAAATACAATGCTATTTTTTAAACATATAGATCTTGTGTTGGTTAAATACGTACTTTGATCCATGAGCGAGCACTTTGTACATTCTTTAAAACACGGCTATCTTGTGAGAAGAATTCTTCTATATTGTATCATATTATGTCTGATAGCCAAAAAATCTGTGTTACTTTGTAACTGCGTGAAGGAAGGACAGAACAAAAAATACACTTGCAGTAGAGATTTACATAATGTTATCAGCTATTCCTCATTGACTCAGTTAGTTAAAATTTACGAGTACAGATCTAATTTTTTTTTTTCGGACAGTCTATTAGCTGTACTAACCCTATTACTGTTTACGCTGAGCTTCGGAAAGAAGCTCTGCCAGAAAAAAATTTGAGCCCTAGGGCTCGAAGAAACTAAGGGAACGTCTGCCTAAGGGCGCCTCCTTTGAGGCTGAACCTCGGCTTAGGCGACGTTTGGGATAACTGGGGGGACGGAAAGATCTAATAGTTTTTTGACGACCTCCGTGGCGCAGCGCGCGCGCTGTTGCATTATAAAGTTGGAGGTCCTGGGTTCGATTCCCGGCTCTAGTCTGGTCTGGTGGGAGGCTGCGGCCGTGGCTAGTTACCACCCTACCGACAAAGGCGTGTCGCCAAGCGATTTAGCGTTCCGGCACGATGTCGTGTAGAAACCAATTAGGAGTATGGCTTTACCATACCCCTAACAGGTTAGCCCGCTACCATCTTAGACTGCATCATCACTTACCATCAGGTGAGATCGCCGTCAAGGGCTAACTTGTAGTGGATAAAAAAAAAAAAAAGTTACTTGTTGACAACAGGTTTAATAGTATCAACGCCGACTGGTAGTACTGCGTACGCCGTGGCGGCGGGGGCCAGTATGATCCATCCCTCAGTACCCGCCATCATGGTGACTCCAATCTGCCCACACTCCCTCTCCTTCAGGCCAATAGTCGTTCCCGCAGGAGTGGAGCTAAAGGTAACTTATACATATTGTTTAACTATGCTCGAGTAGCTGTGATTTGTAATTTTTGGATGCGTTCATTTGTTTAAGCGAAAGTGGTGCCTATTTTGCATTGCATAAATCTCTAAATTAACTGGCAGGTGTTAATGTAGTACTGTGTTTTTCACATTGCCTGGAAGAAGAAAACGGTGATAAGCTAAATAGAAGGCACTTCTAGATCTCATTTTAGAGTTTTTAACACAATTGGAGAAATTTTAAATTGAATGACACTTGGTATGAAGGTGTAGGAAAACAACGTGAAGAAACCAGCATACCTGAGAGTTCTCTGTAATTTCTCAAAAACCAATCCACAATTGGCTATCGTGGTGGACTACAGGCTGAACCATTGTCATGCTTATAAGAGACCTAACCCTGCAGTGGATCACAGTTTAATCACTTTTGTCGGCTATGAATAATATTCATATTCTTTTGTCATACAACTATATCTATGAATATTACAACCTCTTTCAGATATTTTTAGACATGTCTATAAAGTTAAGTGTAAACGTTAATTGTTTATCAGAATTGTCTCCAATATATACTATGAATTCATTAATCATGAGAGCTAGCAAAAACTTTTTTTTTTAATGGAGTTATGGTTTGGAGGGCATTATTGTAATCGTTTATATTTTCACAGTATTCTTAGCGAATTTGATTGAGATGGAAAGTTAAGCTAATTGAAAAAAAGCGTGTGAATAACTATAAACTTATATAATATAAGTTACTGTTGAAGTCGTATTTTTTAGATGAAATTTAACGACACCATTAAAAACTTTTATTCCAGTCCCCAGAACACCTAACCAAAGTTTCATCACAATCCGATCAATGGTTTCGTAACGCATAAAGGAAAAACATTATTTTTTATCCAAATAGATTTATATTTAACAATCCAGCAATTAGTATTTGTTGTTTAATTAGAGGTTATATGACTTAATTGATCCAAAAGTAACGGCCTTGGAGCCAATAAGTCCAAATACATGTTGATAAATGTTTTGCGAAAATGCTTCTAAGAAGAGAAAGAATTCCAGGCCCAAGTACAGTAACTGTAACTGACATTTTAGATCGCCCTATCGCCCGACGCGAGAAATGCGATGTGGGTATCTTTCGACGGCCGCAACCGACAAGCGTTGCAACACGGAGATAGGTACTTGTAACGAGCAATTACATTACATATTGCATTCTAACAATTTAGCTAGACTGCAATGCTGTTACTATCGTAATTTTAACTATCGCTTCTATTTAACGGCTTTATAACACTAATCTTAAGCTATAACCCTACCCTTACCATGCCTTAGGAATGTTATGGAACTACTACTTACTACTGGTACTTTTAGATTTCTTGAGAACTCAATGATGGGAAACGTAGTGTTTTGTTGCCCAATAACGTTATAGGATTTGTAATGTAAAGATCAAAGTCAATTAAGAAATCTATCCAGTCATAGTGCCAAAAAAAAAAATACGAAATATTATATTTTGTAATTGGGTAATATGTCGTAATTTTAGACTGACGATTTTGTTATGACCAGAATTGATTTTTCACTTACAAACTGGGGAGCATCTTCTTATATGCCTGATCGCTCAGGATGTCTGTCTTGGTTGGTATATGCCTGATTTCTGATGAAAAATCATTTTTTCTTCTCGAATCCACTAGGTACCTACAATATTGCCGTATGTTTCTAAAGTACGCGAGCTTGTTTCAGATAAAGCTTAACCTAGAAGCCCATAACAAGGCGAGCGTCTCATTTGACGGACGGTCACAATTGATACTGACAGCTGGTGATAGGTAATAAATGATAATTACTGATCTAACAGATGTGATTCACGGGTTTTAAGTTTCATTCTACGAGAACATGAAGGCATAATGGGTATGACGATGTTATTTGGTGATTCGCATTAACATTAATTTTGTGACTTTTGGGCAGGAAGCATACGATTGGACACACAAAATTGAAAATATTAAACCAGAAGCACAGAACTAATCAAATCCCTTTCTAATTACTTTATTAGTTATAATATAAAATGAAAAAAACCTAAACACTATTCTTCCAAAAATTCCATCTAGGTAAACTATCTCTGCCTATAAATTATATAAAATAGCTAAGCATGCTCGTAGCTTCACGTTAAGATCAATTTTTTCTACAAAATTAATTAAGGTATGATTTTTTTAAATAGTTACCTAGCAGACGTCTACGTTAAAATAGCCATTGGTAAACCAAATTTCGGCCTTATCTATCCTGTGGTTTAAGCTGTGCGTTCATAAAACAGTCAGTCAGTAAAGGTATGTTTTAAGCTTCCAAATTCCAACAATTTGTAAAATTAACACTGCCCATCCGTTCCAAGGTTACGTTTGCAATATCAAATGAAGGATAGAGAACGAAGAAGAGACGAAGCATAAAGAGGCTCAACCTAACGGTGCTACGCTGCCTCAAGTTTTTTTAAATCAATGTAAAAAGACCACAAAAGACCTGCTCTTGCCGAATCCCTGACTTTTCCAACAAGTTGTCAAATTTTTCTCGTCGTATGACGATTTTTTCTCGTCGTATGACGTCGTATGATTGTGAAATGATGCTATTTGTATAAAAAACATTATTTCACAATCGCCAATTTGGTTATTTTAAATATGGTATAGAGATAACAGTCGTCTCCAGTTAGCAACTTCAAGAAAAGATTCTAAATAGGAAGGCTGGAAGTCGAAACCTTTTTACATTGTTGGCCACGACCACACCTCATAGTTTTTGGGAATAATATCTTTTCACTTAGTTCTTGATTGGTTTGATCTTTACACTACTATGCTATAAAACAGAGTGTTGACATTAAATAACCCTAAAGCATTAGCATTTTTACAAAAAAAAAACACATCCGGTACCTGTTTTGCTTGCTAGGTTTGCATGACTTTGTTATTGTTTTTGCACGCATTATTTAACTATGCTTTGTGTGTGTTTATATTTTTATAGTTACAAGTACTGTTTGTATTACTAACATTTTAACTGGCCTCACTTTTATTTCGATGCACGTAAGCTCCTATAAGGATTATCAACTAATAATGAGTGATGAGCGATGAATTGATGTAGTAGAACATGTATTAGCGCTAACTTTGAAGAAGTTATACCATTGGATTTGGTGTTTAGGTCTTAGAGGCATCAGTTGTGTGTGTGTGTGTGTTTTTTTCGCATTGTATTTTAACATGGTGCAAGTGATTTCTTAACGTCATTCATTCACCCACATTTCGCCGAGATAGTATTGCAGTAGCAGGCTGTAACAGCGAAAACACTCACCGTAACTGATGCTCCAACCGTAAGCAATGTTTGAAAATGTTTCCCGAATTGGCTAGCCAAAATAGAAATACACCGATAATTAAGAGTAAATAAATACAGAGTAATGCCAATTTGATTGCACACAAATTGGATTTGTGTATTAAACTATCCAATCAATCAATCAAAAATACCTTTATTAATATAAACCTATTACAGGCATCTATGAATTGTTCATATTTTTCGTCCTTTTCTATTGAGAACATTGAGAAAATAATGAGAATCTCCTTTACACAGAATTAGCACAAATATAATTTTCATTTGGAAACGCATTAAGTGGCATTAAGTCCGCTTTCTATTCATGTGTTATTTCTTACTTCCAACGAAACCAGGTGTTACGACGAAAATTTAAAACCGTAGATAGATAGATGTAGTACACTTTTAACTCAAGCAATATTACAATATTATATTGGTGATTTCTTGATCATCAATTTCTCTGTTTTTTTTTTATTATTACCAATGGCCGCAGATTATAGATAAACTTACCTATTAACCTTTTTTGTTTTACAGTCTGTATGTGACGACATCAGTTTACCCTGTGCCTTCAATATGCGCTCAGGATCAAATCTCGGATTGGTTTGACTCCCTCGCCGAATGCCTGCACTGGAACGTGAGAAAGAAACAGAAACAGATCGATGAACTCAGTGACTTAACCCACTCGTCCAGCGATACTCTAGAAGAGCTTGATGCCAACAATCATGAGGAAAGACCGGCGGATACGTGACCTGAATTTTTACGTGAACGTTAGCTTTCTGCCTAACTGCAAATCGATCAATAATATACTAGACATGTCGTCTTAAGTGTGAGTGTGTGAATGAGTGTTCAATCACAAAATTGGGAGGCTTTTTATGAAGCCAAAATCCAATAATGTCTTATTTGTGCTTAACGTTGAACGTTAAGCATAAAAGTTATATTCAATATTTTAATACACACAATAATCACAGTATCTATTGCATTATTGATCGAAAGCTAAAAGTGTAGCTATGAGCAAAAAAGCTTGCTCCCACCAGGTCAAACAAATAATATCTATACATTTCGCACGATCTCGCTTGGCTATGCTGAAGTTGGATTCTCCAAGATGTTCGCGCACGTACCATATACAAATGACATTTCAGACCATTGTTGATCTCCTAAAAATTGCATCTGCGCAACCCTTCGTGACTGACTTCGGTTTGGTCAACACAGATTGCGAGTTTACTTTCACTGAAATAATATCAGTTGAGCTCCGAAATCACTTTTCGTATTAAATATTCTGGTATCAGGGACAGTTAAACGTTTCAAGTAGGTTTTAACGTTTTAGGGTTCCAGACGCTAAACACTTATGTTTATCGTCTGGAACCTTCGTCGCGTTTGTTGTTATTTAAGGATGCTTTATGTTAGACCGAGACTTGTCATGCTGCTTGAATATATTATTACACAGAACGAAAAGCAGGTCGAATGTTGTTTCTTATTTAACGTAGTACGACTACGTCAGAGACCGACCATCGGCTCGGAATGGGCATAGATCAAGCACATGTAACATGATTTTGCATCTGCGCCCCATTTGAGGCTCGTGTTAGGCAAGCCCCAGCAGTTCGGTCTAATTTAAATAATCCCTACACTTAACGAATGTCATCTAAGCCTTATAAAAACGCATAGTTGTTTCCAAGAAGCCAATGAGATATTATAGATTGCTGAACTAACTTATGCCTATTAGATTGGTTCATTTTTAGAAGTTATGCAGACTTAACTGTTATTTAATTATTTTCGTGTATTTGATTAATGAACAAGGATAACTGGCAGAAAGTTACTGACGGATGATACGGCCTCAGGAGCCCTGACCTTGATATTTATGGATATACCATAAATATCAAGGACAGTGTCAGGGTCAATGGAATCTATGTATCCTGTAAAACGATATTTATTTACTTATTACAATACTTTTGGTTTTATTGATGAAATCTTGGCTATGCCGTTATATATCTTACTAAGGGATATACCCTTCTTGATATAAAAATAATTCAGTATCCAAGACTGCCCTTTGTGTATTACTCATTTTTTAGTTTTTATCACAAAATACTTATACACCTATACCATACCATTCCAACGAAAGGCAGTTGAAAAGTGCTCAAATATAAACAATATGTAAATAACAAATTTTTGTGAAGACGCAATCATTCTCATTTATTAAACAGCTGACCCGGCGAACTTTGTACCACGAATAAAAGTTGTCTGAATATATATTATTACTATTTTTTATTAAGTTGTAATTCAGAGTGTTAAAGCCGTTGCTATAGCGAAAAAGAGAAAGGAAATTTGTGTTGTTTATGGTACTCTTGTTCAAAATTCAAAATTGACATATAGCGATAGCGCTTAGCCAATCAAAACACAGAACAATTACTCTTTTTTATCACTGTTGCTCTACGACAGTAGAAATCCAGTTGTCGCCCGACTCTCAACTCCCACAGTTGTCCGCTGTCTCTCTCCACACTATATTGACAAATGTTAAAGCATTTCTATCTTATTTCACGAAAAGCATTATCTGAAGAGGTTAGCATGACTTTCGAAGCCGTCTTTACTCAAATTAGTATAAAAGTATATATGAAAAATATGATAGCTTTTTAACATTCCCTTGGACAATAAAAATATTAATATGTATAATAATTAGTCTTTGTCGCTTGTAGTTTATGTTAAACAGTTGATTGATAAGCGATTCAGCATCACAATGCGTTATTATTGCGTATTGTGATAGTAGTGGAAACTATTCCAGGAGTTTTATTAGTATAGAAATCTCTCCATCCTTTTCACAATGTTATTTGGTTATTTTTGAGCACGGAAATCGTTAGTTTTAGACACTAAATTTAGTACAATTAAAAGATTTGTAGCATTTTATAATTGGCACAACTGTTGGCCAATCAGAAAACATTGTGATCTGTAATTTTACGACAATTTTACCCCCCAAGTTTTATAATTGTATTAATATATTAGATAATTGCGCAATCAATCGTTTTTATTAACGTGAAAACTAAGGTAACTCTTCTTTATATTGATCCCATGCAAATATTATAATAGATGTTCATCGTTATTTATATGCCTAACTTACGTACTACATTTGCCTGCATACACAAATCTTTAAGTTAATTGCAGGGACCAAGGCGTTGTATATACGATCAACAATTATGTATCGTAAAAAAAGAGTGTACAGTGAAACATTGTCTTTTTTATCAGTCTGTCAATATATTTGTGTCTCATAATAAAACTAGTGTACTTCAAGAGCGGTGCTTTAGCATATCGAACATTTAGTATTCAAAACACCGAATATTGATAGGTCACAGTATGGCGTAGTTTTTGTCTGGTGAAAGGCTTCGGTCGTGGTTAGTTAGCACCCTGCCAATGAAGATGTGCCGTCAAGCGATTATCATAGAAACCGATAAGGATAATATGAGATATTGCAGTCAGGGGCCAAGTTGCAGTGGATAGAAATTTCAAACGTTGCTAATAATCCAATCAGCTTTAGCAACTACTCAAAGAATATATTCGTTACATCTATTATAACAGATTTTGTCTGGTGGGAGGTTCCGGCCGTGGCTAGTTACCACCCTACCGACAAAGACATTGTCGCCAAGCGATTTAGCGTTCCGGCACGTCAAGGGCTAACTTGTAGTGGATAAAAAAATTATTAAATTACGGATACATACTATTTACACTTCATCATGTTCCAACATCTTGACTGAAATTCATACCTTCACTAACCAAATATATCGACGGAAATAAAGAGATGGAAAATTTTCGTCTTCCTATTATTTTTAAAAAGTCGGCCATTGTTCAAGTTTACGTTTAAAAACTCAATATCGCTAACGTTACGTTCATCATTACAGCAACTATGTTAAAGCGCCGCACTTTTTGTATCAGGTAGCTTACAATATAATGTAGCTGGTATACATTAAGAATCAGGTGCTACGCGAAACTACAAAGTGCCAACTTCAACTTTTGTATTAAGATATAGTTAATGCACAAATGTATTTTTTTTTCATTTGGGTACACTGGGAAAATACCTTATTTATTTAATTAAAGTGGTTAGATGCGTTGACAGTTAATGTACATAGTATAGAGTAAATACAGGTATGATCAACGAAGTTGAAATACCGTAATCGATTTTCAGGTATCATCTAAAGGAAGCGCCTTGCTTGCTTCCTGAAGAACCCCGTGCAGACTGTATACCTTATATGGAAACAACGCCGACGTTTTAACATTCGTAATGCGGGTATATGGAATTTTTATCACAAGAAGCGACGCGCGCCTTGCATATACGTAAACGAACGCTACCTACCACGCACACATTCTTAGCTCGTTTTTTTAATGGTTTTACACAGATTAGCCAATGTCAAGTTTATAGCAATGTAGAATTGAAGTTAGGGATAAATGGCGGGCAACTTCGCACTCGGCGGACGCGGCTCCCTCAAACCTTTCCCAAATTAATATCTGTTAACCATTCAAAAAACTATTCACTACACAAACAACACCAAAACTATAATGTCCACAACAAAACGACACCAATCCTTTTCAAAATTACCCAACAAATACTAATTCAAGAGAAGCATGAAAAACTGCGCCCAAATACGAAGTCTCCCGCCTTTTTTCAGCTCGTTTGTATACTTGGCTGTCAAAGATAACGCGCGTCGCTTTGTGAGATAAGTCTGTTTGCCCAAATTTGTTATAAATTATACATAAATTGCACTTATATTTACATTACATAAATTAATTATATTGTAATAATGATTGGTCTCCGCTACGACGGCATGATTCTAAGATCATGTTTGTTATCGTACTGGACGTAGTTATAAAAATATTCAACCAAGCAATTTACAAAAACATCTGAAAGATTGCTATGTTTTATAATAACCGATATTTTGCCTGAGATGGCACATTAATTTAAGTAATGCTTTTTCCACTCTTTCATGTGATCCTATCAAAGCCTTTATTGTCAACTATATATGTATATCTCAAAGGGCATAACTACGCCCTACTATTGAAAATCAATTTTCCCAACGTTATAGTTAGTTTTATTTGATTAATGGTATGTTTTCATCATCGTTACAAATACTTCACCAACTACGAATTTTAATTGGCGCATCTAAGCTAATGGTAGTTAATAGTTCTTAGGTCTACAGATGTGTTAATGTGTGTGCAGCGGAGACCATTCAACCATTTTGGTGTATTATGTTCAGACACTGGATTTGTTGATACTTAAACATCGCAGCCATTTTTTTTTTTAAATAAAACTTTTTAATTCCGTTAATTTATTTTTTACCGTAGACATAAAAAATGGTAAATAAATACTTATATTTTATTGGATTTTGTTGAGGTATTTTTATGCAAATGGTTATTGTGTGAAGTGTTTTGTTTGAAATTTTAAAATAAGACGAATGACAATGTTTTAATAAGAATTATACAAATTTAATTATTGGTAAAAATGGTTTTATTAATTTTCGAAAAGCTTTTAAGAAATCAAGGCATTAAAAGCTTTAAAGTCATCCTTTCACAGTGGCAACATACCAACGACAGGAAACTTACTGGGAATATTATTAGCATATTGCAAATTAAGCCATGAAATAATGGGTACAGGGCCTGGCTGAGATCTATGGAACATATTTTGAGCCAAAGTTAGTTTAAAAACGAAACAGATTTATGCTAAATCACACACGGTTTGTCTCGTTTTAACTGACTATTAAGTGGAGGCTAAGCTTTCCAATATCGAAACCCAATAGGCCAAAATTATTACGTTTAATTAAAATGGGTCTTGTTTTCAGATTACAGTCGCAAATTGTTATTTTTTTATATTACAAACTTGTACTGGTATGAAAGTGTGGACGAATTTAAATAAAACTAGGTAAATTTAGTTTATCATTAGTATATTTCGATATTCGATAACGCCAAGGACTGTAAGCTAACAAATCCTTTAGTCTCTAAAGGATTTGATACGATATACACGTAAAATCAAATGTTGATTCTAGCAAACTCATGGCCCATTAACATGCATCTCCTTCTTTCATATAATGACTCTATAGAGAATTGAAAAGCTATTTATGTGCTCCAATTACAGCACAAGTACAGGCTTGAGTCGAGTTGAATACACCATCCAATAACCCAAGTGCTCAGGTATAACTATACTCTATTGTCACTGTAGATTTTACTAGTCTGTAAAATAACATACAATCTGTGGTTGAATTATTGACATAACATAACCTCAAACTTTTCAGTACCAAGAACCTAACTAATTTGTTATTAATACGGAATAAAAAAATGTCTAAAATATCTTCATTAGTTAATTTTATAGCAAAACGTAACATTTCCCTGTCAGCGCCGCGTGAAGGGAAACGTAACTTTAGAAAATTTGTACTCCCTAACAAAAGAGGTTCCCGTATACACAAGCAGCAACAAATGGGCCCTAATCGAGAACTAGAGGTAGATAAACGAGGTGTTCGGGATATAGGATACTATTTAAACGGTCGATTTGTCAAAGTCCCAGAAATGATACCGGAGATTATAGTTCCAGATTTAAAAGATTGTCAATTGAATCCGTACGTTTCTTACAAAGCAGAAGATGTTATTCAAAGCGAATTTACAGCACAGCAACTATTTGACGCAGTATACAGCAAAAAGATCGTTACAGACTTTAAGCAAGGTAAACTAGATGCAGAAGGACAACCTCTAGAACCTTCAGAAGAAGAGAAACTGCAACCGGATGAAGCTATTCAAAGGGCAAAGCGTACAGGCTCAGACATATTTTAAGTTTGTTATTAATAAAGACTAGGCATAATAGTGTAGAGAATGTAATTGTTTGTTATTAAATTAATCGTTTACCAACAATTGTTTTATTATTATAAGCTATGTAACATGCCTTGCAGGTTCACCTATACCTATAGATTGTCTAGGCATGATATTTAAATGCTTATAAACATAAAAAAGTTAGCTAACTGTGCTTAAATATTTTTTGCTCTTCCTGAGATCAGTGCATTCCAACAATCAGCATAAAATTATTATAATATCAATAATAATATAGATGCCAATTTAAAAGTACTCAAATTTCATAGAGTAAAGAAAAAATGCAGGCAGGTCTAAAAACAGCTATCCTTATTCACAGGTAATATTTTGAAAAAAATATCATAACTGACTGTAAATTTTGTTTAATTTAGCGATTTATTATTAATTAATGCAGATCTGACCAACATGTATCCATGTAAATCCATGCCTTCAAAATATATTTGAAATATATATAGTTGAAATTATGAAAATGATAACACAACAGACTTGCATTTACAGCTATCAAACAAATAATAAAATGCTTTTAAATAGTACTCAGTTGATGGTGCTACTAACTAGATTTGTAAACTTAATACTAGAGAGAAAGCCTAGAAATTAATATTGGTACCCTCGTAGGTTCCAAATATGACCTGAGTTAAAAAGAAGTCCCCAACAAACTGAGCCGGTAAGCATTCTTTATCTTATTACCATATTATACCACTCAATCATGCAATCTATTGGTCATTATAAAAAAGAAAATATAACAGAAGCAAGAAAATATTATTAGTCTGACTGGGAAAATAATAATTCAGTTAATTAGAAATTAATTTCATAAATATTTACTAGGCCGATTGCAGCCAGTCAAAACATGTCTAGGTGGCAAACTCTCATCTGAAACAGCTTTGTTGGACACTATATGGCCACAGAAGTGTCAAATAGTGTTATGACAGAGATGTGTGTGCCACACAGTGGATTTCTATCATTAAAATTATGATATTTAGGTTTTACAATAATTAAATATGATTAATTACAAATTATTATTTATCTTAAGTAGGTACTTTAAAATAATATTTTATATGGGGGAAATCAAGACATAATTGTTGAAATCTGTAAGTTTTCAATGGTTTTCAAAATCATTTATTTGCTTATTACTTTTTTGTTAACTTTATAAGCACTCATCTAGCCACAGCTATGTCTACACACTACATAAAAATAACATTTTTCGCTACCTACCTACGCCTGTGGTAGGTTTCATGCCAATATTTTATAAACTTTTGACATTGAAGCACCAGCCAGCACTGAAAAAATAGCAATTATATAATAGCATATAAAAACCAATAATAAACTTGCTTGGATTGGTTGTGATATCCATAGATCTCTTAAAAATAAATTAATAAGCCTTATTTATTTATATCATTACCTACAGAGCATATTTATGTAAACTAATATAAACATTAATTAACATACATGACCCCACCCATATCAGTAAAATTCATCACAAAATCGCATCGCTCTGAATTTGTTATTTGGATTCAATTCATCGGTTCGCGCGGTTGTCACTTCAACGCGTGCGCATTCAATTTCTACCAACTATTCCTACCTACCTATAGATAAAATGGGAGGAAATTATTCCGCGATGGATCCGATGCAAGTGCCCGTGCCGGACTTACGGAAATTATTCGAAAGAGATGGTTATTTGAAGCCCTATGAAAGAGAAATTCGACGTCGGTAAGTACATTAGTTATTTCTATTGATTGAAACTTAGATTATAAAGCGATAGTTTGCAAATAAACGAAAAATTCAAAAAAGGAATCCACTTTGAGGTTAACATTTCTGTTTACAGGCGTTTGAGAACTCAGCGATTACAGCGCTGTAGCTTAGTGTTGATTCGACGGAATTTTTATGTTTTAGATTTTAGCATTACGTGAAATATAAGTTTCTTAAGAAGAAAAATTAATAAATTAGTTATGTATATTTTTAAACCGTATACTTTAATAATCTGGCATGCATAAATATCTCTCCCAAATTTAAAACGAAAACTTATAGTCTTTTTATATTTGCAGCGCTTTATGTGCTTGAGAAACATGCTCAATGTCAAAGCTAAGGTCATTGTCTATTATATAGCATAAAGTAGCGTAACTTTGGTCGCAAAGTTTTCAAAACAAACGAAATTCTTTTTCTAAAGCTGACTATTAGGACGGTAAAGGTTAATTCATGGGTATTTCTAAGTTGCTCATATTAACATGAAACTGGTAATCATAGTTCTTGAATAGGCTGGATCTATTTGTTATAACTTAGTGTAGGTACCTACATAACGTAATGAAAACACCTTCCGGTGTCTAAAAATAAATACTTTAAACATCGTATGTAAGAAAATAATAAAGGTGTCATTTAAATTATTCATAAGCATCGACGGAATGATAAGATAGGACTGTTTAGGAACTATTTTAGAGCACGACCCAACTTCATGCACTGTAAAAAGCCACAAAAGAATAGGTATTTTTAGGAACCCTTTTAATGAATCAAATAAAACAAACAATTACAACAAGTCGTAGTGGCACTTTACTTTAAAAATACAAAATACTTTCTCTAAAATTACACGGCAAAATACAATACTAGGCTTGACTATCGAACCGGGCAGAGGTTCCCCTCACAAAGTGAATGCTACTAATTGAACCTCAAAAACGATCGCGCGTCGACATTTATACCCGCGCTTTCCACTAAAACGATATCCCCTCTTCGTCTCGTACGAGCATCACGCCACCTTGCGTCTCGTACCAGCATCGCGCCACTCTGACGTCACAGACACCACCTGAGGCCTATGATGCGCTTTACTCTCCCAACACGGCCTCTCCTGACTGGAGGACGTCCTCGTGCTCCTGTGACTCCAGCTGCAAGGCTTCTGTAGCACCAGAGGTGCCCGGGGTAGACCTTGGTGTGCCCTCGCAACAAGGCACTTTGTCGCTTCTTGTAGCTCGCTCAGGCATGGACTCCGCATGATTATCATTACAGTCTGCACCTGAGAAACACTAAAATTAACACAGTTTTCATATTTTTTCGAGTTATGTACTCAGAAAATTAAATCACAGTTTTCTGACATGAATGTTAGCGAAATGAAGATATTAGAACCAGTGCCAGAGAGGAAGCACGACGTTAGCAATCTCTGACCGAGATATTCTGAAAAAAACACATAGCACGATGAGCATAATTTTACTACATGACATGAGGATTACACAAATGGCATAGGCGCGACGTTAGCATACCATTTACACATCAAACATACGGCATAGGCACGACGTTAGCATACCGTTTACACAAACAGACGGCATAGGCACTACGTTAGCATACCGTTAACACAATCACACGGCATAGGCACTACGTTAGCATACCGTTTACACAAACACACGGCATAGGCACTACGTTAGCATACCGTTTACACAAACACACGGCATAGGCACTACGTTAGCATACCGTTAACACAATCACACGGCATAGGCACTACGTTAGCATACCGTTTACACAAACACACGGCATAGGCACTACGTTAGCATACCGTTTACACAACACCACACGGCATAGGCACGACGTTAGCATACCGTGGGGAGTACTTACTGTGGGACAGTGGCACGACGTTAGCTTGCCCACAGAAGTACTACACAGGCTCACCCTCGAAGAAGGCAGCACAAGCATCCGGAGTCCACTCCCCTCGCCATGGTACCATGAATTCTGCTGCGGCCTGGGTCGCTTTTCCATAAGAGCCGGCCAGCAGCTGCAGCTCGTAACGACCGTGGGGAAGCGCCTTGACCACTCGATAAGCATCATCAGCAGCAGGTCCGCGCATGCCCAAGTCGAGCTTACCAGTAGCAGATAGTGTCGATAGTCCTGTAAGGCCTTAACAACAGACAAGGTCTCGAGCTCGTACGAGTGGTACCTCGGCTCGGCACCCTGAGTTCGCTTGCGGTATTGGCGGTGGAGGCGCTAGTCAGAACTCCCACAAGGCAGCAGTTCCCCGAGACGCCATATGTGTCTCGGTGAGTGATGTCAAGTGTCACGTCCCACTGCAACTTGTCAGTGGCGACAAACGCCGGTGGTGATTGGTGAGGCTGCAGTCAGAACCCCCACAAATCAGCAGTTCCACGAGATGCCATATGCATCTCGGTGACTGATGTCGACCATCACTGCTACTTCTGAAAACAATGAAAAGCAATTAAACAGTTTGAGAACCTTACCATCGAAAAATATGGCACAAGTCTAAGGGCACCATTCGCCCTTCCACGGTGATGACCCTCCATGGTGACCCTTCTTAGTAAGTTAGAAAATGAAAGCAACAAACTTGGTCTTTCCATCAATCCATCTAAATCAAAGATCATGATTGTGGATCAAAGTGGCAAACTAAATCTCACGGGAAAAATTTAGCTAGAAGTGGTGGATAACTTTACTTATTTAGGCTCATGTATCACCAACAATGGATCTTGTGAACCAGAAGTATGCAGACGAATTATTAAGGCAAAGAACACCATGTCCTAGTTATCCAAGGTTCTGGAATACTTCGGACACATTGCCTGCCGTAGCTTGGCAATGTTGTTAACCCTGGGCCGCGACTCAGGTAGCCAGTACGACACGTCATCGCACCCCTTCGCCACCCGATGAAGACAGATACACCAACACGCAACGCGCGACAGCAAGTTCTTCCTGCGCTCGGTGGCTTCTAGAGCGCCACTCCATCACCACACCATCTTGAAACGAAGGCTGTTAAACAGTGGCGGAAACATTGCAGGGCCCCAACGACCGCATGAGTGACACCACTCTCCGGACCCTTATCCTGCTCAGGACCCGAATGAAAATTAACATCCTCTTTGTTCAGACGTGCGATGCAGGCTGTCCGAACGGTGCACCCCTCAATGTAGCGTCGGTAGTACCAGGCCCTAACCCAGGAATTACACAACTTGTATGAAGTTCTTATCGAGTAAGGATTTGACCAACGCTTGGAGCTCGTGAAGGCTCGGCCTCACCTGACCTTACGGCTATATTACTAGACCTGACACTCTTACAATGCGTAATTTTAACAAAGACCGACGAGCTTAGTCAGCATACGTAGGGTATTTATCGAAATCAGTACTCATTACCTCGTAAAGAACGTTTGCAATATTCGGTTGTAACAACGGTTTGAACTCCCTTTTAAAATTGCTACAACTACGGTCATTACTAACCCACTCATTGAGCCAGGTCCTAGCGTCACCTTTTAAACAATTGCCAATATATAAGACAGACACTCGTTATCGCTCCAGTGATTTAAAATTTTAGCGCAGTCAAAGGATCAAAGTTAGAGATATAAAAAGATTGGTTGGATCTCACAGTCATGTTGATTGAACGTATCGAGTTGACGATACGATCAGACGCGCTGGCCTCGTGGTTAGTAGCAGCGCTCAGGGAACGCCCTGGAGAAGACAGGACCACTGACTCACGACGCTGCGCTGCACCCGCAGCAGACTCGGGATGCTCCGCCACAGTCGCAGGCGCCACCCGAGCGCGCAGCAACGGCGTAGTCGCGCAGGCGCTAGCGCTCGGCCGACGTGCTCGCGGCGGGGTCGAGCTACGTTGCGCCTCCAATGACGTCAACCGATCTAGGATTTGTTGCATTTTAATCGTTAATGTACTGCTAGGTGAGCTGCGTCGGTTAATGGCATGATTAGAACGCGCGTTTCTAGAATCAAATCTAGAATCACGACTACTGGAACGCGGCTCATAAAACCTAGAACGCGATTCACGGTTCCTGGAACGCGATCCATGGTTCTTGGAACGCGATTCACGATTTTTTGAACGGCTCCTACTATTATGGTTATTGCAAGGCATATATACGTTCAACTTTACCCTCAAGTATTAAACTTCAAAGCTAAAACAAGCTATCAATATGGATAGTAGCGTAACTGATGCAGTCAACAAAGCACCGAATATTTATGTGCGCAAATATAACTGCAAAGCAAAATTATGAAGCTACTGATAGTAGTGCAAAGTAGCGTTTCACATAAAGACTACCCACTTTTTGAAGTTATTCACTAAAATGATTGGAACGTACTCACCAGCTTTACCGACGTATATTTTACACTACTTTACCTACTCTTACGTAAACTTTACGTAAATGATGTGCCAGGTAGCAAAGCTTTACGGGAACACGCGAGATTGTCGTATACCGCTTCTGATTTTAGGAACCCTTTTAATGAATCAAATAAAACAAACAATTACAACAAGTCGTAGTGGCACTTTACTTTAAAAATACAAAATACTTTCTCTAAAATTACACGGCAAAATACAATACTAGGCTTGACTATCGAACCGGGCAGAGGTTCCCCTCACAAAGTGAATGCTACTAATTGAACCTCAAAAACGAGCGCGCGTCGACATTTATACCCGCGCTTTCCACTAAAACGATATCCCCTCTTCGTCTCGTACGAGCATCACGCCACCTTGCGTCTCGTACCAGCATCGCGCCACTCTGACGTCACAGACACCACCTGAGGCCTATGATGCGCTTTACTCTCCCAACAGTATGATATTAGTCGATAACACAAAGGAGTTTTTTAATAGGCAGTAATTTCTGTTATCCCCAATAAGCAGATTAGGCAGGGTCCGACCAAACCCTCATTGATTTCTCAATATGTTATTCAGGGTAAGTCGACAAAATGACGTCATAAAAAATTTATTTATCTGGTGTAGGTACTCCGTTGCTTAAAGATGAGTAACCAATCAAGTTCGACTATTGCAGAACGAATCGTCTAAGCATTCAACATAAGGTTCCCTACATAACTCTTTTATTCATCAACCTTAGAGTAGTCCTAATAATATGTTCTTATAGGAGTCGAGTAGTAACAAATTCAAATGTCATTATTCAACAAATGACATACTTTTTATGGCTTTACACAGATTAGCCAATGTCAAGTTTATTATTTTATTAGTTCTCTTTTTTTATGATTTTGCTCAGATTAGCCAATGTCAAGTTTATAGCAATGTAAAAGTTAGGGAGAAATGGCGGGAAACTTCGCACTCCGCGGACGCGGCCTCCTCAAACCTTTCCCAAATTAATACATGTTAACCATTCAAAAAACTAGCCACTACACAAACGACACCAAAACTATAATGTCCATAACACAACCAACACCAATCCTTTTCAAAATTAGCCAACAAACATGAATTCAAGAAAAGCGTGAAAAAACCGCGCTCGCTGAATACGAAGTCTTCCGCCTTTCTTCTGCCATACTTTGACTCCATCATAATGTGACAGATACTGCTTACAGCTTAAAAATATAAGTTTTAACACAATTCTAACGCCACTAACGTAGGAAGCTTTCAGTCGTTTGTTAAATTGATTATCTGATTTGCATTACATTTTTTTATACATTAATAAGCTTGAACTACCGATTTCAACCGCATGTGGTAACCAATTTATATAAAACACTTAGAATGCCCTAGAGCTTTGGAAGCCGAACTAGATTTTAGTTCTGGATAGAAAAAAATGTTTGTACTTTTTATGTCTTACTAAGTACTTAGTTTATTCTTTGTACCTTCAGTTTTTAACTTTATAACTAACAGACTTCCCTACTTTCAAACCTAGAGTCTAGAGTGAAAACTCTCAAGTGATGAAATTCCAAAATTCCTTTATCAGCGGAATTAGCCTACGTTTTAAAAGTATGGCATATTTTAGCCTGAGTCGTTCAGTTTTTTTGAGTTATTTATACATATATACGCTTTCTGATAACGTAACAATAACGAAACAACAATCGACGGGTATACTTTCGCCTTGCTTTTGCAATAAAAAAGCATCATTTGTCCTTTAAGGATGCGAGATATCCGAGCCAAATTTGACAGAGATTTGTGCTGCAGTTAGCACGAACGTGTGTTCCAAGCAAACAGAGCGACACGCTTTGCCATTTATAATATTGGTACGAATAAAAGAACACATTTGTATGTTTCCAGTTACGCGTGCTTCAAGGACATCTGGGACAAAATCCAGGCCTGGGATGGCGGTTTGGAGTCGTTCACATCAGCCTACACGTACTACGGGCCGCAATTTGGATTCGACGGGTCGGTGGTGTGGCGGGAATGGGCGCCAGGGGCCCACAGCATTCACCTGCAGGGTGACTTTAGTAAGTCCCCACCCAATTATATGAAGTAACTAGTTGACTTCCACGAGTTCGTACGCAGAGATAAGGGTTTTTAGATATTCCTGGGAAATACGCAAGTTTGTCACATTCATTTTCCCTTTCTTTGTCACCATATAATTTCGTGGCGCAGCGCTCGTGCTGTCGCATTTTAAAGTTGGGAGGTCCTGGGTTCGATTCCCGGCTCGAGTCTGGTCCGGTAGTAGGCTCCGGCCGTGGCTAGTTACCACCCTACCGACAAAGCTGTGTCGCCAAGCGATTTAGCGTTCCGGCACGATGTCGCGTAGAAACCAACTAAGAGTATGGGTTTACCATACCCCTAACAGGTTAGCCCACTACCATCTTAGACTGCATCATCATTTACCATCAGGTAAGATTGTCAAGGGCTAACTTGTAGTGGATAAAAAAATATATAAATCTAATTTCGAGGAAGTTTTCCATAGAGTAATAAATAGCTCATCGAAAATTAATTTTTTCTTAAATCCTGCGCGACATACAGATTTTTCCAGAGTAAAAAGATGACCTATGTGTTAATCCAAGGTAAAATCTATCTCCATTACTACTACTATTACAGCTAAATTGGTCCTGTAGTTTCGCTGTGAAGGCGTAACAAACATAGACACAAATAGAATGTTGGACAATAACGCTAATATTTATCTCAAATAAATAAGTTAGGTACCTGCACATATGAATAATTTATTTATGTTAATGTTTTTATATAGTGAAGAACCTATTTTCGTATCGACAAGATCTTTTTGTCATATTGTGTACTACAAAGATGTATTGGATGTATTGTGTACTGGTTAAACAGATCTGTGTATGATAACCTCATACAAAAGCCATGCTTATCGCAAAACAATGATCTTTTTGAACACAAAAATTTACAAAAATCATACTCACATAGGTACCTACTGACGTGAATAAGATGTTGGTAGTCCCGGCTAAGTTTGTTGTGGGCTTCTTCTTAGACCGAGGCGCGTTTGGAACCCTCATAGCTTTAGTTTTAAGTTTACGAATATAGTTATCACCATGAAATAACTACTATGTAAATTATTGCGCTTGGCGACACGTCTTTGTCGGTAGGAAAGCCTCCCACCAGACCAGACTTGAGCCGGGAATCGAACCCAGGACCCCCAGCTTTATAATGCGACAGCGCACGCACTGCGCCACGGAGGTCGTCAAAAATAAAAAAAAAAGATGTTGGTAGCACAGAAGTGATAAAAATAAATAATCACTCGGGTGATATAGGTGTAAACAGGATGGAGATTATGACTGAACTTTAAGACTAGAGTTTTAAAGACCCCGTTTTAAATACCTCAAGAACAGTTACTTTATTCGCCTCCGAAATCGCAGATTACCAGGCGTCGGTAGTTATATAAAAAAAAATATGCTGTTGACAAAATAGTGACTATCCCTTTAAGTCATAGGTTTTCAAGGTTTCAAGTTTATAAAGTAATGTCTTACTCTTCTAATCTTTTATATTAAATTATAATCTTTTATGGAATATATATAAAAAAATTCACTACAAAAAATCTCCTATGACTGAGCATTTTGTGTCGAAAATAATATAAAATTTTAAGATGCTTTTAATAATTATTATAAGGTATAACATATTAATCTTATAAAAACTTGATAATTTTTGCCTTTTACAGCATGATATTTGGACGTAAAAATAAAGTGCGTACGAGAAGGGGGGTTATGTGTAGGTTACCCGAGCCGCGCGGTGTTGTTATGAGATAACATAAACTGATGAACACGAGGGAACAGCGAGCAAATAAATTAAGACCTTCTTTCACTTAATTTAATTGTTTAATACATTTCCAGATGGATGGAATCCGAAGAGTCATCCATTCAAGAAGCTAGAGTACGGAAAGTGGGAGCTGTACATCCCTGCTAACCCGGATGGCTCACACCCTCTGAAACACCAGAGCAGAGTGCAGATCATTGTCAACGACCACTTGTATCGAGTTTCACCTTGGGCTAGTTACGTGAAACCATATGAAGGATTCACTTACCAGCAGTTCATTTACAGGCCTGATGAGGTAAAAGCATAAGAAAAACACATGTACATTTAATAAAGACACTACATTCTACACTAATCTATTAATTACACTACATTCTATTAATCAATGAATTGAAACAAAGACGTGTTACAACGCCAAGAGATTTAGCGTTCCGGCACGATGTCGTGTAGAAACCAATTAAGAGTATGGGTTTACCATAACCCCTAACAGGTTAGCCCGCTACCATCTTAGAATGCATCATCACTCACCGTCAGGTTAGATTGCCGTCAAGGGTTAACTAGTAGTAGATAAAAAAACAAAAAAAATACTAAAAACATTCTAATCAATAAACCATAAATGTTTACCGCTTAAATCGTTTTTCACTTTCTTTAGTAGACTTTGTTTAATAAAATATTTTTTGCAAGTGTGGTTGCCGGGTCCATTGTATGACGGGTAAAGAATCCTCCAGGACTTGCGAATTGGGTGTACGTTTAAGGGGGGGCGATACTCATCGATGCACTCCTTCACTGCTCGTGCTTTTTTGTCTAGCCAGATTTAGTAAGAACCTGACAGCGTAGCATCACTCTCATTTAACAATCCTTTTCTGCAATCTTAAAGTGCACCTTTTAAGGTTTCTCACTAGTTCTTTCTTCTTTTAGCCCTACAAATTCAAACACCCCAAAGTGAATCGTCCAGCTTCTCTGCGTATTTACGAATGCCACGTTGGCATTGCCACTAATGAAGGACGTGTTGGCACATACCTGGAGTTCAAGGACAATGTATTGCCGAGGATCAAGGGCTTAGGTAAACTTATTTTAGTTCGCAATTATATAAATTTGGATGGGCAAAGGAGTTGAGGAAGACCAAAGAAGAGATGGATGGATTTTGTAAAAGAGGATATGCGTGTAAAAAGTGTGGATAGTTAGGTGTCGGTTGATAGAAGTGAGTGGAAGAAGAAGACGTGTTGTTCCGACCACACATAATGTGGGATAGGGGCAAGAAATAGACGCAATAGCAAAATTCATGAAAATTTGTTCGATTATTTCTCTTATGCAAATGTTTGACACTTAATGTTTTGAAGATACAATCTTCTTCTTTACTTCATTCTGCCATTTAACTGTAAGACGCTTTAAGTCTGAGGCAAAGAAACTGTAAAACTTGCACTTCCTAACAGATGCGACTTTGATGCCTTGACTTAAGCAGTAGAATCCTGATGAGGTTATCATTAAATCAACTCATACACAAAGTTTTACTTCAACGACACTGAAACAGAAAAGTTAAATGTCCGTTCGGTCTATTTATAAAGTACACATAACATTAGTTCCTAAAAAGCAAACCTGAGCAGTTATTTTTAAGGCAAATTGTTTAGCATCGTTATAGTTTCCCTTCATAAGTATAACCACCTGTAAGAAAAATACTAACTACATAAACTTACCAAAGAAGAAAAGCTACCGGCCAAGAAAATACCGCCCTTTCTGGCAGAAACTATAATTAATTCGTTAGGACTTTCGAAGCAATAGATAGTAGTGATAACAATAAATCAGTTTTGTTCCACATGACATTAGGACTAGCATAGATATTTCTCTAAGAACTTTGCAGTTCCATTAAAATGAAACATAACTCTCTGGTCAATAGTCTTGTCTTCATACAAACATTAATTCCGAATGAAGAATCATTTCGTCTCCCATAATAGTAAAACATGAACATTTATTACAGGTTATAATGCAATTCAGTTGATGGCTATAATGGAGCATGCCTATTACGCTTCCTTCGGTTATCAAGTCACTAGTTTCTTTGCGGCTAGCAGGTGAGGTTTTTTGTATTCTTGTAACATTGCGTCAAATGTGAACGTCACTTCGTATCAATACGTACATCAGTTCACTTGGCCTCGAGGTTCCTATGTTCCGGTGAGTGACATTTAAAAATTTCCAAGGCTGCGGACCAGTTTGACAAATTGGATAAAACGTATGCTGCCAACTTGATCAAATTTCAACCAAATCGGCGGCTAATGGATTAAACGGGAAGCAAGACGTCACAAACTGTTGTATGAACATGCCATTTGAAAATATATGCCAGGCGAAACGTTTGCGACTGTTTACGTAATGGCTTTGAAGCCTATATCTTATTATTCCTATATCCTTTACTTTTCATTTACTTCTCGCGCTTGTGAAGTCAACATCTCCTGAGGATGATCTGGTGTCGGGTCGAAAAGTGCGTAGAGGTTCTAGTGGAAGATTTTGTGTGGTGTTATATTATACAAATCTCCCGGTTGTCGGCGGAATATAGCAAATTATACTTGCTGTTTATTGTTTAATCCTATATCCATTTAGTCGCTACGGAACTCCTTGCGAGCTGAAACAGCTGATCGACAGAGCTCACGAGCTCGGCATATACGTTCTGCTGGACGTGGTCCACTCTCACGCCTCCAAGAACACGTTGGATGGGCTCAACGAGTTCGACGGCACAAATGCGGGCTTCTTCCACGACGGACCCCGCGGTACGCATGCGCTATGGGACAGCAGGCTGTTTAACTACTCCGAGTAAGTTTATCACTGATTCTAACTATTGTTTTGTTATTGAACCACTTGGGGATCGTCCATTAACCATGTGAGACTTAAAAGGTTGGAATATATAGTCTCGAAATATCACGTGTACTTATTCTTTATATAATCATGATTCATTATAGCTTATTCAATGATATCGATACCCTATGTGTTAAACACCAGATCAAATTACCCTACTTTCAGTATAAGTTTAAGAGATTCTTCTTGAAATGACAAAGCGTTCGTTGCAATATCGTGTTTAGGAATAAAAATAATTAAAATTATTACTAACCCATAGGTCTTTTCGGCAACTCTCTCAACAATTGGAAATTGTCTCTAATATATAATAATATCCAAAAAAATACTGAGTGAAAGAAAGAGAAACCAGCGTACACTCATTCAGAAGTCATGAGTAGGAGCATGGTTCCTTAAGTCTATATTTTTACATTTATGTTTTCTGTTGGCAATTTCATGTATAATACTATCAAAAAAATTTGCAGAACTGAGGTGCTAAGATTTTTACTATCCAATCTTCGATGGTATCAAGAGGAATATCAATTCGATGGATTTAGGTGAGTTAAAAATTCAATGGATTTATAGTTTTACTTATATCCTAGTGGCAATCTCTGCCGGGAAATCCTAGGACTAGGATAATGTAGTGATTTTCCTTAGTGATTATAAGCTAAGTACCTTCTGTGCAGTGAACATTAAGTTTAAGGATATATTACACAAACCACCAAATATGTTTTTTTTAAAGTGGCATTCCTGCATATGCCAAATCTGTAACATATACTCTCAGTTGCAAGCTTTCATGGTCTATGACGAACTTCTACAAAGAAAAGCCTGCCTTAATTCAACAGTACCTTCTCTATTTCACAGATTCGACGGTGTCACCTCCATGTTATACCACAGTCGTGGTATTGGCGAGGGTTTCTCGGGCCACTACGATGAGTATTTTGGCCTAAACGTGGACACCGAAGCCTTGGTCTACCTGATGTTGGCCAACGAGCTGATTCACAGTACCGACAAACGAGCTATCACTATTGCCGAGGTAATTTACTCGTAGCTTTAAATGCTAGTTTTATTTTATGTCGGTTTTACCAATAACAGCCTTTTTAGTTTTTAATAATAGTTTTTTTTCTTCTTACTCTTCTCCCACGTTCGGCTCAAAATGTCTCCCTAACAGGTTAGCAAGTTAGCAACTGCACGATAAGTAATAAATGGTCACATGTTTTACAGACATCAAAGATGTAATACTATTCAAGTGGACACCGTCCGACCCCCCCATTATCCCAATCGTCGCCTGAGCTGAGGTTCGGTCTCAAAGGAGGCGCCCTTAGGCAGACGTTCCCTTAGTTTCTTCGAAACCTAGGGCTCAAAATTTCATCTGGCAGAGCTTCGGAAAGAAACAGCCCGCTTACGCTGTGGAAACCAGTAGGGTTAGCACAGCTAAAAGACAGTCCGAAAAAAAACTCTAATACTCCATCTCATAACATTGTCTTACTAGAAGTAATATGTTATAGAATTCAAATTCAAATTAAAAATAATCTATATTCAAATAGTCCTTTTAAAGGCACTTTTGACGCGACAATAATTTACATAGTAGTTATTTCATGGTGATAACTATATTCGTAAACTTAAAACTAAAGCTGTGACGGTTCCAAAACTAAGAAGAAGCCCACAACAAACTTAGAGATAAGTGTCTCTCTTATTCTTTGCCGCTTGTTTTGATTAGTAAATTAAAAATCAAAACTCCTATTGGAAGCGTAAGTATCGAGGCTGTTTTCAGGATGTATCAGGCATGCCGGCTTCCGGGCGACCGGTGAACGAAGGCGGTACTGGATTCGATTACCGTCTAGGAATGGCTATACCTGACATGTGGATCAAGCTGCTGAAGGAAGAGAAGGATGAGAACTGGGAGATGGGTCACATTGTCCACACTCTGACCAACAGACGTTGGTTGGAGGGAACAGTGGCATACGCTGAAAGTCATGACCAGGTATTTTATATTTAAGGTTATTTCGTGCAAAAATAGGGCACTTCAGCCACATCAGGGCATACAAACGACGCCCTTATTAAAATCTTTAATAACGGCGTCGTAGTCTTTCTTTATTCTTTTTCTGGTCTGGTGGCCTCCCACCAGACCTTGGGCCGTTGCTAGTTACCACCCTACCGACTAAGACATGTCCAGCACGATGTCGCGTAGAAACCAATTAGGAGCGTGGGCTTACCATACTCTTAACAGGTTAGCCCGCTACCATCCTAGACAGCAATATCACTTACCACCAGGTGAGATAGCCGTCAAGGGCTAACCTGTAGTGTATAAAAAGAAAAAGTATTCGAATGTCTTTAGATACCTGACCAAATTGAAAATTATTGTGGAGGTATATCGGTTGATATCTGTTGATGTTGTTGATGATTATTGTTTCGAATGTAATGTGTAGGCGCTGGTGGGGGACAAGACTATTGCGTTCTGGTTGATGGACGCGTCTATGTACTCGCATATGAGCACCCTGAGCGAGCCTAGTGCAGTCATCGAGCGCGGTCTGGCTCTGCACTGCATGATCCGGCTCATCACCAACGCACTGGGCGGGGAGGCCTACCTGAACTTCATGGGTGTGTAGAACTCTTCCATATCCCCAGAAGTCCAATACAAAGTCCTTATTTGCAGATAGGAGGCTCCGTGGCGCAGTCTTGAGTGCTGTGGTTTTGTAAACGAGGAGTTTAAACACGTCAGCGACAGATTAGAAATTTAGTTTCTGAATTTCCTCTGGTCTAGTCTGGTCTAGGGAGGCTTCGGCCACGGTTATTCACGCACCATAACAAAGACCACCAAGCGGTTCAGCGTTCGGGCACGATGTCGCGTATATACCCATTAAGGTTTACCATACCCCGAACAGATTAGCCCGCTACCATCTTAGACTGCATTAATTCTTATCACCAGACGAGATTACTATCAAGGGCTAACTTTTAGTAGAAACAAAAAAGCGACAATAAACTTTAACGTCTTGGACATCGTCGCAAGGTTGTCTGTCTGTCTGTGTGGTTTTCTCGGAAATGCATTACTCAATGTAAATTTTTAGAGGCTTTTAAATAAAAGTCTCTTTAATTAGCACCTTTGTCCTTTACATTAATAACAACAGGTAACGAGTTCGGGCATCCCGAGTGGCTGGACTTCCCGCGAGAGGGCAACAACTCCTCGTACCATTATGCACGCCGCCAGTGGCACTTGGTGGACGACCCCCTGCTCAAGTACCGGTTCCTCAACCAGTTCGACGTGGACATGAACGCGCTCGAAGAGAAATATGGCTGGCTCAGCTCCAACCCGGTTAGAACTATTAACTATTTTATTGTTAGCTGTCTTCATATTTTGATATGTATAATCTGCAAACGAAGCGGTGATAGCTTAGTGGTTAGGGCGTCAGCCTCCTAATCAGAGGTCGGCCGTTCGAATCCGGGCACGCACCTCTAACTTTTCGGAGTTATGTGCGTTTTTAAAAATTAAAATATCACTTGCTTCAACGGTGAAGGAAAACATCGTGAGGAAACCTGCACGCCTGAGAGTTCTCCATAATGTTCTCAAAGACTCACACGTCTGCCGATCCGCACATGGCCAGCGTGGTGGACTATGACCAAACCCTTCTCATATTGAGAGGAGACCCGTGCTCTGTAATGAGAATTCAAATAGTCCTTTAAAAGGCGCTTTTGACGCGTAATTTACATAGTAGCGATTTGATGGTGATTACATTCGTAAACTTAAAACTAAAGCTATGAGATTTCCAAACGCGCCCCGGTCTAAGAAGAAGCCCACAACAAACTAAGTCAGGTAAATTTTCTTTTTTTCATCACCATCTCACATGCCACTTAAGATTATATAAAGAGCTATCTTATTAGAGCAATATTTCACACCCATGCTTGTTTATCATTTACGTAATCCTTTACACTATAGTAGGACTTTTCTACAAGCTTACGTTATTCAATATTTACAAACGGTCGACGTTGAAGATGCTTTCCGTCCCCAGGCCTACGTTTCTTGTAAGCATGAAGGCGACAAGGTGATCGCGTTCGAACGCGCCGGCCTGCTATTCGTGTTCAACTTCCACACCTCGCAGAGCTTCACCGACTACCGAGTGGGCATCGACGTTGCGGGAAAATATCAGGTAACTCACTGTTCACCCCAGTGTCCTCAACTATGAGATGGCATGATGTTATATATACATAATTAAAATATGCATAAGTACATATTTTATTTATTTTTTCCTTTTAATATGACGGCAATCAGAGAACAGCGCCATCTAGTTTTAGAATCATGTACGACAGACAAGAGAGTAGGATCGCCCCCTCTTTTTTTAGGATCGGTGGTCAAGACGCGGTAGTGCATAGTCGTACTTGATTGAGCGTATAGTCTGCTCTTTATAAATTGCGATGCTTATAATTGTAATTCTATTCTACCAAGAGTATCTGGTCTCTTTGCCCGAAACTACCCACGTCTACCAAAATTACCGACGCACGCGCCCCTGTCCATCCTATAAATAATATATTTTAGTAATTATATTATATTTTTTAAGATTTTTAGTCTTAGGTTCAATATAAGGTTTTCGAAAATAAACGAATGGATTGTGTTAACATAAACTTCCACTAGCTTAATTTAGAGTGCTGGGATAATATGAATCTAATAAACATATTATATAATCCATTTACTTCCTAAAACTGTCATTTGTAAGCGTTACTTAAAACAAATCACTGGTTATAGTGCAAAAATGGTATTCCTCTGATGAGGAAGGACTGGTTCATAATTATGGAATCTTAATGATGTATTTCATATTTCAGGCTGTATTGTGCACGGACAGCAAAAAATACGGCGGTTTCGGCCGTGTGGAACCGGACGCAGAGTTCCACCTCACGCAAAACATGCCGTGGGGCAACCGGAATGATTCAATACAGGTAATAAATAAAAAAAAAACACATGTTTAGCTTTCTTCGTATTGTTGTTCCAACGCTTTCTTAGACATCCTGATGAATAGTTTAAAACATTCAGTACTTATCGTTTGATTTGAGTTTTGAAAGCATCCGAATTTTAGTTTGACGGGGAATTCCAGTCGCATATACTAAAAAATTCTTTCAGTATATTCGATTTATAAATATTTTCAAAACTTATGGCTAACCCTAACCCTATCGAACTATCGAACTTATTGGAAAAATTATCTCTACTCTCAAAATCTAAAAATTTGAGGCTGGAATCATAAGAAGTTCTTAGGTTATAGAATAGATCATTCATTAGAAAGGTTAGAGAATAGGTTAGGTATAATATAGAGGATAAACTCTCTCGACGAACAGATAATAAAACAAAGTTTTTTTTTTTTTTAATTCCTCTATTTTGTTTCAGATATACATTCCTTGCCGTACCGCTATTGTTTATGCAAGATGTGAATAAAAACAAGCAAAATTATATCTTGATCAATTTCTATCTACTTATATAATTTAAGATTATCTTTCAGATTCCACATCGAGTTATGTACGGAAGATGTGTTAGGGTTTAAATTAGCATGCAAACTTAATGTGTAACACATTCTTATAATATATAAAAAGAAGCCCAATTCAGTAAATAATTAACAGTGTCGTTAGTATAAGATTTGAGTCGTTTTTAATACAAATGTATCAATTTACTATGACGTTTTAAAATGGCAAATAGTCCAGACTTCCTAGAGTCAGCACAACTTTGTAAAATTGCTATTCTAAACCAAGATCTTTTGGTCCAATTTGGCTTTAACGTTATAATAATTCGATATTTCGAAGCGATTCCACAATTGGGTGTGCAAATCTTATACTAAGGCTACTGACTAAAATTAGGTACAAAAAACCAAAATTTAAAGTGGATATTCAAAGTTTCCAGTCGACAAATACATCAAAATTGTCAACACTTGTCAAGATCTTAAAGTTGGAAATATATCACTTAAAAACCACACAAAACCCCTATCATGGCAGACACACTAAACATAATTCAGACACGTTACAATTCAAGTTAAGTATTACATAAATTGCACAATATCAGTTGTATTCTCATTGTGCAACTGTTATCGTTCAGCGTCTTAATTAAGACGATCTGGATTCATCTCACGAAGACTATATACTGGAGCCATAATATAATCATCTAAGTATTAAACGGTTAAACCTTTTCTAGTTTAATAATAAATTATAGCAAGAGTAAAGCTCTGTAGAAGTACACATTATACGGTGAAGTTTGCGCCCTAAACCGCGTTTTAATGTGCCCTGCAAACCTACAACCACCCACACCACTACCCACATAAATAGGTTCTATGTGCTTTTTACCTACATCGAACAAAACCCGTTCACAAATGTTACCATGAGTGAGCAAAACAAGATCAAGTCCCAATTCAGTACCTATTACCACCAAATGGCTCGGTATGGGCAAGACAAAAATAGGTTAAAAAAATTAATCATGATTAATCTGGAACTAATCTGCAGGTGTGATTACCGTCAAGGGACAAAGTATTGTAAAAATGGACTGTGACAACAGTTATATGTAGCTCATGTATAGTTATTTACCTTATAATAATCATGATGGAGCAGAGTTGTTGTATCCTTGTTTGGAAGTGCCATAACCTAGTCATACAATTTAATTGCATAAGAGTTTTAAAACTCCATAATATGAAGTGCTATGCAGTGTTCCTGAAACTTGAGTTTTGAGTATTTAACTTAGTAAAAATGTATTTGAAATTATAAAAAATAATCAGATCTCTTGAAACTTTATTAAACAGGTTGAAGATTATTTGTTAATATGATTTTTATCCTGTATATTTCGTAAAATCCCTATTTTTTTAATATGTATGTTAATATATTAAGTTTGGTTGTTAAGGGTGCCAAGGTGTTATTGTTTATTACTTTCCAATTAAATGTAATTGAAAGACTTTAGTATAGTACAAAAATATTTTTATTTTTATTAAACATTGTCTGTAACATATTGTCTTTTATTTTATGATGGTACACCTATAAGTAGATTGTTCTTTGGAGTGCACGACAAGGGTTTTAACCTTGAAAGTGTAACTTTAAAACCAAACTCCTCAGCTAGTCTAGCACGATCAGAATCTATTACAGCCATGCATCTTGCTCCTCTAACTGTCAATGGATGCTCTTTGTGCGTTTGATCAGCAGTATGCCCAATACACAAATATTGGCTAATTGACATATTTTTAAACACAGCACTTCTTGGGTAAATAAGCCTATCAGTTGCATGCAATGAACCATAGCAGCATGGGCAAATAACAAACTTTGCATTTGCTTTCAAACATTTGTCCAAAACTAGATCACTTGCTATACCACATGCATGCAAAGCTATTCCTATATCAAATTTTCCAATGAAGAAATCCAAATTACATTGAAAGAAATACACATTTTGTAGACCCATTGCATAAACCCTATCCCGAGCCCTCAAAAGAGATTGCTCTTTATTCTCTAGGAGGATGACTGTACATTTAGGAAGTAAGTATGCAATGAGGATTCCTAAATGCCCACTTCCGCTACAAAAGTCTACGATGTAGTCTCCTTCATTTGCCATTGCTAATACAGCAAGACATAGGTTTTCTAGTTGTTGCGATTTTCTTAGAATTCTCTCATCTGGTAAGTGTCCAGCTGCTGGGTTAGCACCATCAGGAATTGTGCTCCAATCAAGATTTTGATCAAAACGAGAATCACTTAAACCCAATTCCATTCCTTCTTCCAATATACTTAAAGCATCCTCTATATCTTCCGGTTTGGTAAACAACCTCTTTTTAGGATTAAGTCGTTTAGGATCTGATTTATAGAGACTAACATCCTCTGCGTATGGTAATTCCATATTTTTTATGTCCAGTGCTTTAATGTCTATATTATGTATACTATTGTTTATATTTTTAAGTTCCGGCATATTCTGTATATTCGAAAACCAATTGAATGTTAATGGTAATAATGACTCCATTACTTTCACTCCAATCCGTTTAATTACAATAGAATAGGAAGGGAGTAAAATTAAATCAGCTAGAGTAAAAAACGGGCCTTCAGCAAATTGATGTTTAATATTAAGATCCTCAACTTTAACACAACAATCCACTTCAAGTTCTTTCTTGATGTTGGATTTCCATTTTCTTGTCTTTGGGGTTCTCTTTTCATCAGATGAATTGTTGTCATTTGCAATATTGCTTTTTACAGTGATTTTATTGATTGATGTAAGGTTCTCTTTTTTTAAATCCCTTGCTATTTTGTAAACATTATGTATCCTCACAGGTTTCTTTAAGTGGTTTTCAAATCTAACTAAAACTTTTGGAATTTCTAATATTGTTTCCTCAAGTAGCAAAGCTTTAGCAGAGTTTAATAGATCAATTTCACAGAATTTAGTCCAAATGGATACTTCATTAGGAGCTTGCAGGCATCCTTTTCTAAAACCTAGCAAGCCTTCTTCAGACTCACATGGGGAAAGTGCAGATGACCTATATTTACTTATATGGCGTGATACCGCGCATAAACCTGTAATGATTGTGTTCTCGAAGAAAACTGAAGGATAGACGCATGAAGATACCTGCCAAGGAATCTCGCTTTTATCAATGAATTCTACACATTTATCAGGTAGAGCTAATACTGCTATATCTTTATCATTAGATGTATAAACAAAGCTAAGTTTGACTTGTTCAGACTGACAATATTTGTGCACACAGTAAGTTATTAGTGATTCCATGGGGATTTTTATTATTCCTGTTTGGTGATACTCTTCTTTCGATGTATATGTTAATAAATATACTTGATTTTTCATTGTCTTTTTTTTATGAGAAAATGGTAGTGAAATATTGTCAATGTTCATTTATATAAAAATACACAATTAAAGTTATTTTATTTAGGTTAGGTAAGGCTTCATTCAATTTAATTGTCATTTTCAGGGTTCATTTGTCAAATGTCATTGTCATTTTAACCCACCACGGATTCTTTAAACCTCTTAATTTTAATTTTAAAATCCTAATAATTTCTTTTGTTACTTATTTCTACTGCACAACGAACTTTATAGGCACGAAATTTAGCATTTAATTAGAATTGATTATTTTTAAGACCCGCATTGGCACTGAAAATGCGTATTACGATAATTATTTTTAGTGTTTACCTACTGCTTAAAACATAGTAAGTATATACAATATTAACTAATAAAAATATATGAATATGAAGTTACAACACTGGAACAAAATGTCAATGGTTATTGATCCGAGGTCTTGAGGGCGAAATAAAAAAAAATGATCCGAGGTCGTTGAAGTGACACTGGTAGTTGACACAAACAAAATTAACCTATATATAAATATACGAGATCTTAAACAATATTTCAGATTAAAATCCAGCCTGAATTATAATTCATAATGCTAGAAATTCTCAATGGATTTCTCCTTTTTTACTTCTTTATCCTTTGTACGTTGAGTGCATTCGTTCCATTTTTAGTTAGACCAGTAAGTATTGTTGAATCTTATGAAAAAAGTATGTAAAATCTCTTCTTTTATTTTATTCATTTACGGCGCTGTCTAATATTGTTCTTAGCTAACTTAGAGTGTCTGTCAGTTTAATAAATCCATAAACTTTAACACCATGGCGTGACAGATGAGTGAATCAACTCAGTGATTTTCCTGCAGCTTTTAAGTTTGTATCTTTACAGATCGCCGCATGCTTTGCAAGGCCTTCAAAAGATGACCGCGCTCTTCTGGCAGAAATGATGCAGCTCAAGTCTGAACAGCAAAAAATATCAATGAAAGATGAATTTGCAGCTTTCTCAAAAATACAGCGAAAAATTAATAAACTTGATACTGTTCTGAAGGAAAACTCGCAGACCCGTTTAAGCAAAAGTCTAGCAATAAAAGGATCAATTCATGTTATACTACAAGTTGTGATTGCTTTAGTTATTGTTGTATCAGTGTTTTGGTTCAGACAGGAACCAATTGTGGCTTTGGAGGGAAACCTGTTTCCTTTTTCCACAATACTTCGATACCCAAGCAGTACTCCAAATGCTGTATCAACTCATGTCTGGGTTTTGATATCAAATGTATCAATACGAAGTTTGATCAAACCTTTCACTTCAACATAAAATAAAATTACTGAAGTAATTACATTAAGAATTAATAAGTAATATTTGCATGAAATAATGAGTCTATTTTAATTTAGTACTGTACGGCTGTAAATTCTGTATTTATTAATTTTGGATGCTTATGTAAAAGAAAAGAGCCTGTATGCATTCTTGAAGAAACATGTATTTGGAAAAAAATATTTAAATAAAAAGCATTTAAAATTTTTGTAGTTATTTTATTTAATAAACAAACTTCATAGAACTATATTCTCAGTCTGACATACGTCCAAATCTTTCCATAGCAAATATACAACCAGAAATCTGTTCTACAATTCCTAATATCTTAACATGTTCTATAAATGTTCACATTAATTTTGTAGACTAATTAAAACTTAAACCTTAATTTCAGGGATCAAATGAAATTTGACTAGACAGGAACTTTAGTTGTCTGTTACAATATTATATATCTGAGAGAAGAGATAAAAAAGAACTTCATAGATGAAATAAACTGAATGTTCATAGAATATATATGTGCATTTCTTTTTTTGAACATACTGATGTTGCAGACAATTTTAGATCCAGAATAGCCAATTAGTAATTTTGTTTTTTTTAATAATTTGATAATTTGGGACCCTTATGGTGACTCCAAATAACTAATATTTACAAGCACTATATCACAGCTCACAACTTACTAAACCTGTGCTAAACTGCTCAATATAATATACATTATGGAAAATATTTTAAAAAGCACTTCTCTTAAAACTATATTCTGGGCCTTTTTTAAAAAATAAAACTTCAGAAAACTAGAAATCTTATTTGGCAAAACTTTTATCTCAATAAAATAGCACTACAATACCAAAAATTAACAGGAATTTATATCATGCAGTTTTCCACAAGGAAAATTGTGAAAATTATACCATTACTTTAGTTAAGTACAGATATGTAATCAACGCAAAATTATTGAGATTAGCGAGCAAGTTGGGTATGTTAAAATACATAATTAAATTTTAAGTTATTTTTTTACTTATTTGAATCATTCATGTTGACTGTTTCTGACTCTTGCAATATATCACTAGTTGAGAATATTATTTATATTGTACCAATATAAATGTTTCACACTTTAGCTGATGATACTGATGTTGCATAGTTCCATTTTAATTTATTCACCTACAACAAGCAAAATGATAAAGAAAGACTAGAAATCTATGACAAAACTCATTTACATAAAAAAATGTGTCTAATCACTGTCACTGAAAAATATGACAAAGCTTTTCATTTCGGCGATGGCACATCTAACGGTTAAAATGTTTGAAAATATTGCAATTGGATTATTTTGAAACATTCAATATTATTAAAATGACTATAAAAAAATTTACTGATTATATTGAGTTAAACAAAATTAATGTAGCAATCATGTGCAACAGTTTTTGAAATAACCACTGAAAAAAAATACCATCACAAATAAAAATTCCTATTACAAACAAACATCATAAGACTAAATAAAAAAATAATGCATACATGATTTTAGTGATAGAATTTTACAATCTCAACTCTTTAAATTCTACTTAGCACATGGAAACAACGATAATTTCTGTTACAACAGTTAAAGAGTCAACAATATTTAATAAAATAACTTTGCTTATAAAATTTCAATTACAAAATATTATATTATAATTTTGATATCAGGTTATGCTATGCTTTCAATTCTTAGATGAATCAAGAATTTATGGACCTATGGCGCATTTTATAACTGTATACATAAACTGTTCCGGGAATCGGCACCTAAACCGTAGGGTGAAAATGAAATTAACCAGATGATGTGATAAACAAGCGATTTAGATGAGTTCCCTTATCAAACTATATAAATAAGAAAATAGTTGTTATAATAAAAATAAAAGAATACGCCTATAAGATTAATCTGTTTTTATTTTCAAAAATATTCGCCTCATTTCCCTGTCGACCAATAAAAATGCGCTCATACTATAATAAGCTATAAACTATATTTTCTATTAGATTTTTTCTGCCATATTGAATCCCAATTACCATATGTAATACGCAAAACGTACCTCGCCAAAACAAAAACAAAACGAGATTTTCATCTTAAAATATTGGACATAAATAAGAATAAGAAATGATCAAAATAGTAAAGAATCTACTTCGTGAATTATATGAATTTGAAACTTGTTAAATAGAACGTCCAAATAATATCAATAGCTGCACATCTTTCTTTGCTTATATGAAATTGGAGAAATGATTGCTAATTTCGTATTATGAGGGTGTGCCACTTCCTACATGGATCAACTGTTATGAAGCTATTTTATCACAAACCATGTGACTATAACATTGCCACCAACAATTGTAAGGGCCTGAACTTGTATTTCTCTTGCTGAAATCGAATATTTTAGGCAACTGCAAGAGTGCCAGCTGGATGGATTTCAATTATCACATTGGTTGCATCTTAGTATAGCAATAGAGTATATACCAGTCCTCTTCTAATCCGTTGTTTCTAAGTGAGTCGAGCTCATTCTACGGGTTTCTCAAGTACTGATTTGGTGGGAGAGTTAAGTATTTTCGTAGAAGGAGCTGTTGAAGTGGGTGGTGAGGAGGTATACCACTGCTTCGTATGTGCTCATCATGATGGCTGTGTTCGGTATTTGACGAACCAACTGTGTGCCGAGGCCCCTGTAAACAAAATATTATTTAACTATAGTGGAATTTTGTATATTTTACAAATTTTGGTATATTTTAAAATCGAGGACAAATTTTGTGTTTTAAATAATAAACAAACTTCTTACAAAGATCTTTAGAAATTAATATTGTCTACTACTGGCTTTCTGAAGTCCAACTAACAAATTGTCCTACTCTTTCTGTCTGCTTCTTTTCAAGGTCATCGATGCATCAAGTCAGAAGTTTGCTAACGCTTTACCTTTAGAAGGCCTGGGCATATTATTCGTTATAGATTAAATTAAAAAGCGGTCGTTCTTATTATATATATTCTATTTTTAACATACTTTTTTTAAAGTTTCAACTTCGCAATAACACAATATCAGTTCGACCTTGCCATCGCTCATATAGTAGACTGGCAACAACGTCGCAATTTATCGCTAACAGAGATAACTATTAGTTTGACGTAGATTAATTAATTATAGTCAATAAAGGGCAATCCATTTTAATTTGGTTTAGTGTAGTTTCATAAACTCGGCTCGGTTTTCTCGAGACTTGTAACAAAAATAACGTTTATATTAAAACAGCGTTACGAGAGTCAGACCAGAGGCGGATGCAATCAGTACCTCCACCATCTGTGAGTTACTAGATTATTTCGACAATGCCAACTTATAATTTAATTAGTTCAGATTGCAAAATAAATAGTTTGTAGTTGAGTTATCCGCTTCCCCAATAAAAGTGAACGGTGATGAACGTGATGTTCCCGTACCGAAGCCAACCTCGAAAACGCTGTAGAGAACATCATCGAAGTGTGAAACTTAGTACATGTTGCTAATGTGGACCTAAATATTACAGCCCTAGGCTCCAGCCTTAGCTTCTTAGGAAACTCCACGACTGAGACAAACCGTGAAGTGGAATAAAATGAAATTACCTATAAACTCCACGGTATCCCTCTTCCAACCACACAGTGTGTAGTGTCTGCCAGAATTTGCGATACTTGTCACCTTCCTCTCGCAAACGCGTCCTTGCAACCTCTGCAAAGAAAATTATGGTTTAGACAAAAGAATTAATAATGTATACTTTATTTTACAGCAAATACATTAGGTTTGGGCGTCAGCCTCCTAATCAGAGGTCGGCGGTACGAATCCGGGCACGCACCTCTAACTTTTCAGAGTTATGTGCGTTTTTAAAAAATTCAAATATCACTCGCTTCAACGCCTGAGAGTTCTCCATAACGTTCTCAAAGGCGTGTGAAGTCTGCCAATCCGCACATGGCCAGCGTGGTGGCCAAACCCTTCTCATATTGAGAGGAGACCCGTGCTCTGTAGTGAGCCGGTAATGGGTTGATCATGATGACATAACAAAAAGTAAAGAGCTTTTTTTTTTCAGTTTAAACGCCGTCTAATCTCTCAATGCTCTCTGTAATTACAAGTCGGATTTTATAACCTTTTTTTTGCATTTTATCAAACATATTGGATAATTATAGGCTATTTAAAATCGCGCTAGGACCCTAGAAGCGCATAGGGCAGGCGTTGGGTTTTTGTTTCGAACTGACCAGAGACTGTGCAAACTAAATTACAGCGTTTACATTACTACATTAAATTAGTACTAGTCATTACTGCGTCAGTGAGGAGGGCAAACGCGAAACTCCGTCAAGAATTGAGTATCAGGGTGTGACCACATCGGGATATCGGCCCCCTAAAGGCTCTGAGGCTCGGACCTCGACTTAGGGTTGCTATGGATTATTGCACTTGGATTTTGAGTCAATTATTCCGTACAGCACCGTGAACGTGGACAAAACCCATGTCCGGATAACGTTAGAGATCAGGGACTTTGTTATGTTTGTGTCGGCCGGGTTAGAAATTATGAGTTTAGGGGACTTGTGATGCGATCCTTCAAGAGTATACTGGAAGCCTCCACCACAAGCGGATTGAGATCTATGGTGGCTACCTTATTAACTCTGGAGAACTTTTCTAATCATTTTGTTTGGTAAAGTCTAAGTCAGCCAAAGTGTTATACATTTAAAATTTGTCTCTTTTTAACTGTTTCTTTAAAGCTAAGCGCGCTTTATCGACCTCGGCCTAAGTATGACAAAAAATATTTATCAGAAATTGTAAGTTGACGATGGAGCGGTACGCCGTTATCTTATAATTGTGTCTTAAACGTCATTATATGGTCGGAAGGGTCACTCTCGGTATGCAGAGAAATTTCAGAAAAAACCTACACACTATTTTGAGCTAGTATTTAGATGTTTTGCTTGCTGCGGTATACAATAAACGATATTCATTCATTTGTTCCAAAGCTGAAAGTTTATCTCAAACTGGGCTAGCAACAGTAATATCAAGTGTCAATGAAGCAACCAAACGTGTGCCCTCATGATAAATGCGATACGTTAAGTTACAAAAGTAAATATGATTACATGTTTATATTAAACTAGTTTTTGCTATCGACTTTGCTGACGTTAAGTTCTTTGTTCTCGTGATTTAATCTTCTTTGTCATACCAATTCCATAGCCCTAAAACTGCTCCATAGAGAATTAATTTTCAAAAACCCTCCCTCCAAACGTTACATTAGCAATCAATGTATATATTTATGTATTTATTTCAGCTAAACCTGTGTAGCAGTTTGTGTGAGTTACTTTTTTTCTTTCTAAAGTGTGGCGTTTTCATTCAATTTTTTTTTTTAAAAGCATTAGTTTTGAACTATAATAGTAGTAATAAAACAACACCACTGATTAGATTATTTTTAAATATGTATTCCATCAGCATCATCAACATGATCAACCCATTATCGGCTCACTGCAACGCACGGGTCTCCTCTCAATATGAGAAGGGTTCGGCCATATTCCACCACGATGGCTATGTGCGGATTGGCAGACTTCACACGCCTTTGAGAACATTATGGAGAACTCAGGCGTGCAGGTTACATCACGAAATATGTATTTGTTTTAAAAATAATATAAAAAATTCGCAGCCGAATATCCAGATTTAAATAACGTTGTGTGATAATTTTTCGTAAACATAAGCACAAAACATCAGATTTCAGTTAATAAGTAATAATAAAAATTAACGATAACGAATTTATCGAGCATAACCATAAGTTGCAATGTTAACTATGAAGACTTATCGTTTGTAGTTGCATAGTCCTTAGCTAGTTTACGAAAGTACTCAAGTACTTAAGGTAATGACACAATTATCACTGAAAGTACTTTGTGGATTGATCCACATGTAAACAACAAACGCAGAGTGCCGTTGTTTACAAAGCTGAAGCTGTCGGTTCATTCTACGTTTCCTTAATCTATTGGACTAATTTCTACCTTTTAAAAGCTTCAATACAATCGTGAACAGTCCATTTGGATCGAAAAAAGTCCTAAAATACACGAACTAAAAACACGTTAAATTTCATTTTTTCCATCACCATTTCGCGATATACCTAAAAATTAGGTAATTTTCTCATTAAGTACTAGATGGGATACTCGAGGTTCAGTTTCGTTAGGCAAGTTTTGAGGCTCGATAAAATATGTTATCAAAGTTACACAAAATACAAATATTACACCAAAATTATACGCATTTTAAAGTCAATTGCACGCCTTTCATGTAGTCAACCATTGCAGGTTTGTAGTATATATTATATGCTTTTGCGAATATTGCCAGATATTTTAGGTATGCTGCATAAATCCAACAAGGTCAGCAAGGAATTTAATGATGCAAAACAAGTACTCAAGGTCAAACTATAGCGGCAGTCCTTAAGAGATTTCAAGATGACCAGTTTAAATTTTAAATTTGTATTTAATTGCGCTAATGAAGATAGCTCTTAATATAAAAATATAATTTTAAGTGGCATGTGAGATGGTGATAACAAAAAGAAAATTTACCTGGCTAAGTTTGTTGTGGGCTTCTTCTTAGACCGGGGCGCGTTTGGAACCTTCATAGCTTTAGTTTTAAGTTTACGAATGTAGTTATCACCATCTAATCACTACTTTGTAAATTATTGACGCGTCAAAAGCGCCTTTTAAAGGACTATTTGAATAAAGATTATTTGAATTTGAATTTGAAACTGTGAGAACATCCGACGCTATCAGTAGCGTCAAGCGTAAGGCTCAGGCCTTAACTTACCATGTGGATAAGCGATGCAAGAGGCGACGGTTTTGGAAAAGGCCCCGGCTGCCATGAACTCGAGGAAGTCCCTTGGCGAGCGCTGATCGCTTGGTACGCCGTCTAGACTTCTTGCGGCCATTAATCTCGCCTTCACGCCTTCGTATAGAACGAAGTGAACGACCGTTTCACTGATGCCCATGTACGATGCTGTTATGCCTTTGTAGAAGCCTCTGATACCCTGAAACAAAGTTTAACGATGTCAATCATAAATTCATACAGCACTTGTATTTCGCCTGTGTCGGCTCACAAATCTATCTGTCTGTAACGAATTGAGGGTATTTAGAGGTTTTTTAAGTATCACAAGCGAATCAATATTCAAAAGTAGTCAGCTCACAAATCTATCAATTGTCTGTAACGAATTGAGGGTATTTCGAGGTTTTTCAAGAATCACAAGTGAATATATATTCAAAAGTAGCACGAAAAATAATTATGCAGATAAATTCAAGATTAGTAAGTGTAGTTTCAACACTTTTGAAGTTGTTGAGCTGAACCATCGATCAGATTTACAACGAGAGGTAAATATTATTCTACACCTGATTACAAGGCTACAATAGATTAAACAACTGTTATTATCTCTATAACATTGACGATGATATTTGAGGAAAATGTCTGATATCCTAAATGAAATGTAGAATTATAATTATGTATTTAAAGCAGGTCACCATCAATATGAATGGAAAAAAAATGGAAATTAACGAAATTGGTTAAAAGTTAATAACGAGGAATATAAATATCGCAATCAAAGATCTGAAAAAGAGAAAGTATCTACAAATAAAACAAGTATGTTTGTAAAAGCATCAACCCTAAAACTCTCACGTGTCTACGGCCTTGCTAACACCTACGGTATATTTCAAACCGAGCATAGAAATTACACTCTAAATGAAACGGAGTGATAGAATAATTTGGCACAGGTGGATGAAAAATGTAATGAGTGCAAAGATCTTTAATAGATACGAAACGACACACTAACTTAGTAATGAAATTCGGTGTTTTCGAATGGGTCGAGTTGATTTATAGCATTAACTATTTCTCATTGACGTGAGTATGTCTTGTGATATCAACAGAGAGAGCAGAGTTCACAGATTAACGAAAATGACAGCATGTCATGAATTCCGTCACTTTAGAATCTGTTATCATCATCATTAAACCTTTACCAACCACAGCTCGAGAAGGATTTGGGCCGTAGTCGACCATGCTAAGTGATGTCTATACATTCATTTTCAAGGTCAAAACTATAAATGTTGCGTGCGTGTAGTTATTTTTGATTATTTACCGTTTTAGTGTATATCCTTTTAATGCATTGCCAAGCGGTGACGTTAGCACCATCGAGTTGCAGCCGCGTCTTCACAAACCAAATGGGGTTAGTCATCGTGCACGACACGAACCCTGAAATAGAATTTATACATATATAAATATCCCCGGATACTGTAAACATATGGGGGTTATGTTTTGTTTACAGTTGAGTGCAAAATTTATCAGGTGTTACAAGTTTTAATATTACGTGGGCACGGATGATTTTAGCATGCGGTTTCCGCTACATTTATATTCAAATGACGTCGCATTTGCAATGATGATTTTTTATATTGGCCATAAATATTATAGATTCACTTTTATTTTCGTTTCAGATCAGCTAATGACTGGATGCGTTTTTCTCACCATTTTTTGAAAACTTCCTTATTTACCTAAACGGTGGAAACAGCAGAACATTTTCTCCATATAACCAAGATTATTTAAGTAATATTGCTCGAACCCAGCATCCATCATGACTGTTGTAGAGATTAAGAAAAGAGTCAAAACGGCTTGGTCTTACATGGCACTCTACATTATTTCGCAATTCGCAAGATAAAATGAGATTTTATTACGTTTGGTTTAAGTATAAAAGATCCTTCTAAACTCCAAATGTCACGCCCGCTCATTTAAACGTTTCCCAAAGAGCAAAACATTTAATCTTTAAGATGTTCAAGAAAATAAATCAACTTATGCTTGAGAACAATATCTCACTATTCGCTGAAACGCCTTAACCGGCGTCTAAAACGAAATGTCCTTGCAGATAAGTATGTAATAAGAACAAAGTATCATGCAGATTAACAGACCTAAATCGCTGTCACACACGCAAACTGTTCAATATGTTCGTTATATTAGAAGCTGAAGATATACAAGCCTAGTTGTTCATCTCGGCTTCGCTACCTCAGTTAGATACTCCGTTATCTCCCGCTTGGTTCTTCAGAAAAGTCAACACTAACGATTCATAATCTAGAGACGTAGGAGATACTATGGGTCATAACGTTAAACATGGTCGGAACTGTGGGCAAGGCCGGCGAATTATGGGCATTCGATGCAAAGCCATCATGGCCTAGAAACAACGAATGGTTGAAAGAAATGACGTGGCACGAGTCAACTCTTCTAAACGTCCGATGATAAACAATTTTTACGAAACATTTGTAAAGAACAGTAGTAGTTGGGTAGCTACTGTGAGATTGACCCAATAGTGAAATTGGCACGCGATCTGTGCTTAGTTTCTATATTTAACCGTCTGCCGCTTCAAAGTAACCAGTAAACAATCGCATCAGCTGTTGCAATTAAGGAACAAGCTGAACTCCGTGACATTGCTTGCGTACAAGAGTTGATTCGATCGGATGTTTCCAGACAGTTCTGTCACCGTTTAGAGAAACGAAATATTTAGATAATAACTGAAGAAACCCACAAATAACCTACAAACCTAGCACTAAAACCCAAGAGCGAATACTTTTCACGGAGGAGAGGCAATGGCAAAAAACCTTACTGGATGGGTCATCTAGCTGTAGATTATATATGTATCCAGAACAGTAACCCGTTTCGGTTCAATTGGTTATTTAGCAGTGATTTTTGATATACGCGATTGGAACTAGCTTATTAAATCCATCCGTGGACATTCACATTTTGTGTTTGCACTAATCTACTCATGAAAACATAATTTAAAAATATGTAAAACTAAAGTATCGGATGTTGAGTCATTAATCGAATCAACGAATTATTAAAACCGGAATAAACATGAGCAGAGTTCAAGAACGCGCATCAGCGACTTCAAAAATATTCAAGGAGAGTTAAAAAGATATCCATGTACCTTGTATTTGACATTGAAAACTACAACTGTTATCTTAAAACAAAACATTTCAATGCCGGTAAAGTAACCTCTGATAACACCTAATAAACTGTTCGGGGTATAGTTTTGTTTGGTTTATTCTGGTGATCTGATCTTAATTCCCACAAATTGGTGTCTGTATAATGCATTGTCGATTGTGCTCGCGGGGAAGACAGTCTAAACTTCATTTTGCCGAAAGGTATCAAGATCTCTCTAACCTAACTAGGTCGCAACATTCCCTGATCGCGCCCACTTAGAACCGAACCTTAGATTGTCATATTGCTGCCATTTAAGCCAATTGGAAGTGTTTGCGACAGTCACAAAGTTAGGTTCCATTTTTTTAACTAGTGCGAGACAAAAGGTCAGGGTCAATAATAAACACTTGACAGTTTAATATTATAAAGACGAACGTTTGTAAATGTGATGTTTGTTCCTACTTCCGGATGTATAAAACTAATTTAGCAGATTTTTTTACTGAAAATATATTAACACATATAAACAATATATTAACACAATGACTCCCGCGGGATTTGTGAACAAATAAATTACACGACGGTCAGCTATAGCTGTTTTGTCATAGCAAACTTCCTCGAAATTTGATTTATATGCTGGGAAAGGGTCCAAAAATATGAAAGAGACGAGATAATCATCAATTACAAACGTTTGCACAGGATTTTTAAAAATCCTTATTCTTTATATGATCGTACCTGCAGCACTGGCCGCAGACAGGTGTACAATAGGTGTGTCCGGTGGTATATGTTGGTTAAGGATCGCCTTGGCCTGCGAATACGTGCAGAAGTAGATGGCTCTGGAAGGAGCAACGCCCACTATGTTCGGTCCTAGGCCTTTGAACAGTGCACGGGCGCCTTCATTCTGGACGATATGCCTGAAAACAACGTGACGTTATAATTTTTTTTTATTTGGGGCATAGTGGGAATTTGAAATGTTAATATAAAAATATTGTTAGATTAGATTATTTCAATAGCCTAATTATTTCAATAATAATTATTGGTTGCCAGGATTGCTTCAATGTGTTTTTTTTTTGCAATATCTTTTTTATCAATAGGTCAATAACAAAGTCATGCCGGCGTGAAATAGAGCAAAAAGTACTACATGACCTAGCGCGGTCCAAGAAAAGTATCTGCTACACTTAGCCAGGGTTTAAGGATGTGCACGCCGAAAAAAACTGTGTTACTCCTATTTATTTAGCTAGGGATTTAGCCACTTAAGCTACAGAATTATGCAATAATAATAACACAGATTTTTTTACTGTTCAATATACATTAAGGAATCTATAATTGCAAAAAAGGCATAATAGTCTACTTATCAGGTATGTTTGTGACACAACAAGTTTTCCTTAAAAATGTTAGTTGGTTTTTCGATTCCAGAAAATCTGGTAATTATAATGTGACCAGGATTAACCATCTCCAGAGCACTAGTCATGTGTTCCATTACGTAATGTTCAAAGAAATCACAGACCAAGAGATTCCTGACATTATTCTCAACTTTGACTCCCTAAAAGCCGATCTACTAATGTTCGGACAGGAATCTCCCAAGCGCGAATTGTTTGTTTTGTACCTTTTATAATTAGTAGCAAGTAGTTTGATTACTGAAAAAAGACCCCCATGAAACGCTCGAGCTGAATACAACCTTTTCAATTTAGTGCGAGCTCTACCGGACAACTATGAAAGAAAAGTCAGATAGTACAATCAGGAAACTTAATATTTCGTATATATGTTTTCACAGATGAGGCAGTAAAAACACTAAAACCTGTCCTGCACATCAATCAATCAATTGCAACATAAACCCTAAAAAAGTTAAAAGAATTCTCGGTCAAGATATTGATGCTCTATCTGGAGGCAACAGTAACGTTTGGAAACGATAGTAGCGTTCGCGATAGATCTTCAAGCATCACCCGGTACATCAAGAAAAAACCTCCCATAATAGTTAGCAAAATTGCAGCAAACGTGAATCAATACTTACACTGCAAGTTTAAAAAACCTTGTACAATACCTGTTCCAATTCTCGTATATAAATAAATCTCTACCTTTAGGTTGAACCTATTTACCTCGAGATATTGTATCTGGTTGCGTAATAGCGCGGTTTATTTACAACTCGTTATCAATTACAATATAGTTATGTTGTAAGTATTTACATTATTTACACTGCGGTGCAAAAATAGTCTTGATATTGCGCATCATATATCACTAAGAATTAATAACATTATCTCGAGGTTGAATTTCATTCCAATTTTAATAGGCGTTAATGTTACTGAGTGAAAATTTGGTTTTACAATCATAAACTTAAGTGAACTTCTGTGTGAACTGAACTTTCCTAGCAAGAGAATGACATTACTTTAAGTTCCAATTATAGGATCAAGTTACCGATCGAAATTTATTACCATCATCTCACAGGTAAAGGGTATGTTTGCAAAAATATTGTTCTCGATTTCAATAAAGAAAATTTTGATTTCCAGCAAATAATATTACATGATAGAAGTAGAACTTTACTACACTTTTAATGCTATTTTTTGTATGATTTTAAAGTCAGTCAATTATAGCTAATAGCGGAAGAGGCTCGCAGTTCAATTGGGAGTACCCTGTAGTATCGTTTATGATCATGGTACTAATTCAGATAATGGAGAGCTAATACGCAAATAGTAAACGGATCTTAATGGAAACTCTTAAAGTGCTCCGCGCAGAACTGTGCAAGTAGTATGTAGATATATTTCTTGCTATATCTAATTAGCACCAGCTACAATGTTTGCGACGATCACAATGTATCAAAACGATATTACTTAATACGGGTGCTGGTATCTTTCCAGCTCCATGTATCTTCGTGTGTTCAAAATTGTCTTTACATTTTCTTATCGTCATTACATATCGATGTGTACAATGTTAATATTATAGGGCGTGATGAACGTCTGTTTACATTGACTGAGGCGGTAGGGTTGCTTGCATATAAACAAATTACATTTTGAAATGAAATAAAATCCAACCTTAAGTTATCCATTCAAAATAAAAAAGTACAATCCAATAATGGACGTGTGAATGATTCTTAAAAACCGTTAATCTACGTCGCAGGCATCAGCTAGTATCCCTTTAAAAACTAAGAACTTAGCTTCAGGCATACAGGTATATTTCTAAATAAGTTTGTCTATAAATGCCCCCCAAATGCATGTAATCAATCAAGTGTGCCCAGTTTAAGTGCTTTATTCTAGGATCCGATGATAAGGGAAGAAAAAATGTACATTGATTAGATAAGTTGTATTTCGGTACTTGTAAAATTGAGATAACACATTTATCTAAGTACTATAGGGGTAATGCCAATATCGGAGTAAATTGTAGTAAATAATGCAAATGAATATAAGCATCGTCTTAGTGCGTCTGATTGTTTGTATATTTATAACTGATAAACAACCTGACATATAAACCGAACATGACGAAAAAGCTTTCGTCCAAGAGGCTGGACACTTTGTATCCAAACAAAAAGAATCAATGATATCAACAGATATTGTGTTTACTTTCAAAATTGTCGTACTGCCTTTAATTAAAATTGAATTTGCTACCGAATTAATAATATGAAAGAGTAACTCTTTGGCTGGGCATTAAATTTGTGGAATTTAACTTAATTGTATTAAACTTTAATGTTTCGATATGGAACAGATAGATAGATTATTAATTTCGAGCCTCAGCACGACCAAGCTCAATTAATATAGATCGATCGCAGATATAATGAAACTGTCAACATCGAAGTATCACTGTAGTTTTTTTATACTTAGAAATTTATTCATAAGCAATAACATTATATGTATTAGTTAATAAACAATTATCTGTACACGTATAGAGATTTTTTATTAGGAACATAATACAAGAAGCTTAAACGCATGAACGCGATGACCCTGCAGAAGTATAAACTGTGTTGCAGTTATAAACTATCCAAATTAAATCGGGAAACTAACGAGAGTAACACGCTGGCAAAGCAGAAGATAAAAGTTAGTGGCTAAATGTTTGTTAAAATACACGAGTGCAAATTCTTCACGCACGTCTATCGTGACCGGCGGGTATCCCTTATCTATTAGCGCAAGCGTGATAACCATTCGGTTCAACTAGTACTGGTTTCAACTAATTTGTCTTCATTTAGTTTTGAAGAAACATAATTTTTACGAAATGGTGATATTGGTCAGTAGCCAGTTACCTGCTATAGAAATAAATAAAGGTTGTTAGAAAATGTTCCTCAAAATCTAGAGATTTAAGAAAACGTTTAAAAGTTTTTATTTATCCAAAACGTTAGTCCCGTGACTACTGCAGAATGGAGATAAATTATACCATAGATTGACCCATGGGATATTTCTATCATGAAACACCTGAATTTTTCTACCATGAGCTTGCTTAAAGACTCATCGACGGGAAATAAACCATTAGTTAAAAACTTATAAAAATCCTCGAAATTACATGTTGGAAAATGGGAACAAGAACAGGAATGAAACATATAGATACAGATAATTATCAATTTCAAACGTTGCTTATTCCTTAATAATCCAATTAGTACGTATAAAAAATAAAGACTGACAACACAAGCGCAATCTAGACAATTTTCATCTTCAACGACATCATTCATACAGAAACAATCTAAAGAAGTTCACAAAATACTTATTATGTACTCGTTATGGGATTAATAAAATTGCTTAGCAAAAATTTTCTGTGTATTTTAAAATGTAGAACCGTGTTTGCGTAAAAACTATAAAAGAATATATTATGATGCATAATAATAAAGAATTGCAAAAAGTTCGAGCCGAACTGGAAGACAAAAGACGATTATTTTAAGATCCAGTGGATGGACAACATATTTCATCCCGAAAATCTCTGGCGACCTATTTCAAAGCGTAATACAATGAACCTGTTTGTAACAAAACTATTAAAGTCGCGAAAGAAAAACAAATATTGTTTTTCTTCAAGCAAAGATAAATAAAGTAGCATGAGTGTTTCGAAGTCTGGACTAAATTATAAAGATACTGCGGAATCTGATATGATATCTCTGATATATTAAAAGCCATATTCACAAACATTACTAAGAATTCACGGAGTGAATCCTGGTGTAAGAGTCATTAATGTCACCCTGCTAAGTACATACCAAACCAATATAAGCAAGGGTTAGACAAACTATAATTTAGTTAACCTAACAGATTTTGGAAATAGAGGCCTACTAGAAAGTTAATTTCTGGTTATAGTCGTGAAGGAATCAAGAGTTAAGGGAATAATGACTTCATTAAAATGTATCGTAAAAGTTGTCGTATTAATTAAGGTTAAGCATGCTAGAACAGTGAATTTAAAAAAGAACAAGGATATCTTGTTGGTTCGATAACTGCTCCCAAACATGCAACGATGGCTCCGTGCCAAGATGCCCGTTCGCAAGATAGTGATACGTCCACATTAGCGCGAAAATAGTTTTACATGAAACGCTACGCTAGAAACGATTATTGAGTGACAGGGAATGCAACAATGAATATTCAGACCAAAAGATATATGGAATGTTGCTGAAAACACACTTGCGACGTCGCTATACCAACCGATACGAGAATAATCGCTTGTGGTCTGATCATACAAGATACTAAGATTAAATATAGACTCGACACGAGTGAAGAAATGTTAGGTGGCGTGTCATGCTAAACAAAATAATAAATGTCTAATTAAGTAATTATGGTATTCATTTGCACTCAGATATAACTTTGAAGAGTAAAATTTAATACGTAATGATTTATAAATTCGAAATTAAATATAAAAGAACTTGTATAAAAGAATTCGATTTGCTTCTATTATCTATAAAATAGACTGTTAAAGCGAACAAAACCAAGCAAAGCAAAAAAAACGAGTAAAAACAGACGAAAATCTCGTAATTTTTATTTTGGCTTATATTCGAGACTGGCGATCTGTGTATCTATCTATACATTTAGTATATAATATATAATTAGATTATATATGTATAATTTTGATTCACTCGAATCAGATATGCTGATATTCTTGAAATTTTTTTGGTAAGCTCCAGTATCGTTTTATGCAAAACTCTTTATATCCCAGTGAAAACTTAAATAACTTTTCTTACAGTGCTGATTGAGAAATCGGTTAGCTATATTTACTTTTAAGAGTATTTAAACATGATTGTAAATTATAAGACATGGGTACAAAGTTTATGAAAAGTAATGATGCATTCGAGTTATAGCTCACTCAGAGCTTTAGCATATTTTGGGATTTATATCTAAAAATGTATGAAGTACTCTTAGTAGTAATCTTAATTCTAATAAAGAAAACAAGGCGCAAAATACCAACAGTCTAAGTATTTACAAAGTATTAAGATTACGTTTAGATTACTTGAATAAATAGAACAAGTAGCATTTAACACAATAGATAAGGATAACCTTGGTCACATTGTTTTGTAATTATTTGAAAAATTAAGACTATTCCTATTGCTTATAGATGATATTTATTATTAAAGTATGCAAATAATTAATGTTCGGAATATAATCTGTATTAAACGTACTGCTTACACACTCAGTTTAATTACCTTATTTATTATTATATATTTTACTGCATGGCATCGAAGAGCGTATACAAAACGCACTCGGGCTTACCCCAGAAGAGTTAAAACGAGATAAAACTACGTGTTTATATTTGTTATATTTATTTTTATTACTACCACCAGCAAAGTTACTTATTTACAATTCATACATTAAAATAGTCTAAGGTTACTTCTAGCACTTAACTCAAGTATAGGTAGTCACAGCAAGCAAAATAAAATACGATACCTTACTTTACTTACTGATTAGAATGAATGAATGAATTTTTGTTTAAACAAAATTAGCCAAATAGTAATTTTGAACAATCATCAATATTCCATCAAAATAACCAGTGCTAATTTTGGATGAAAACCCATGAAACTAATCCTAAAATAAAACTATCCAGTTTGTAGTTAGAAATCAGTTCTCTCAACTTTGGCGCAGAGTCCGGAATAAATCTGTCTCGTTTTAACACCGACAGACCGAGCAAAGTCTAAGTACGCTCTACAGATCTCAGCCTAAGATGCCCGGACTGATGTAAGTTACTAATGCCCATATTCAATAGTAGTCTGAAGTGACATGGCATGCGTCAACGTTTGGAGAGCCAAGTGAAGCCTGATCAACTGATATTGGGCGAACCTTTTTTTTCTCCCCGTGGTGGAAAAGCTTTATGGCTACCTCCGTCCGTTGGGCAAGACGGAGCTTATGTGGGGCCCCCCCCCCCCCCCTTATTGTTGAGGTATACCCGAACTTAAAACCACCACAGCATGTCCCACTCGCTGGATTTACTGAACATCTGGGGTACCCATTGTATTCTTCCCAGACAATATTGGGCGAACGTGTGCTAATAAATGATTAATTAATAAATTGATCTCACCTGAGGCAATGTATGAGACTCATCCTCGCCGCAGTCCTGGTGTGGCCGGCCCTCGCGCACTGCTGCACCTGGTAATTGTAGGACATCAGCATTCGATCTGCTTGCTTGCTGTAGGCGAACATTGCGCCCATCGTACGTCTGTAGCCCCATTTGCCCTCCTGCATTATATTGCCAATTAATAAATTGGTGCTAGTTAATTTGTTTCCACACAAAACTTAAACCAAACTGACAGAACGCAGAAATATTGGGCAGTTATTTTCAGTCTCAAATCTATATGGAACAATTTATATGAATACTAGATTTTAACCGAATATTACTTGGCTCGCATTGAGGCTATTAAATAACTATCAGAGATCATAACAATACAAATGGATTAAAATTATATTTCACAAACCATGTTTTCATCTTTTATAAAAAACTATTTTATGTTAAATAAAAAGTATCCTATGTTACTTCTAACTTCCAAGAATATGTATACAAAGTTTCATGATGATCGGTGAAGAAGTTTAGTGTGAAAGCGTGACAAACAAAATTACATTAACATTTATAATATTAGTATGATATTCAATAAGCAACACATGGGTTGATATAACGTTCTGTCAATTTTGTTGAGTAAGTTTTGCGTATAACCTTATTAATTAGCACCGTTTGCTATTCGCATGCTACTTCTGTGGGTTAGTTTCACGTAAAATAAAATAATTTGGTATTTTTGGGTGTTGTTTGTTAGTAGTATGACGATCTCCGTGGCGAGGGCGCAGCGCGCGCGCTGTCGTATCATAAAGTTCCATGGTTCGATTCCCGGCTCGAGTCTGGTCTGGTGGGAGGCTTCGGCCGTGGCTATTTACCACCCGACCTAGAAAGACGTGTCGCCAAGCGATTTAGCGTTCCGGCATGATGTCGTGTAGAAACCAATTAGGAGTATGAGTTTACCATACCCTAACAGGTTAGCCCGCTACCATTTTAGACTGCATCATCACTTACCATCAGGTGAGATTGCCGTCAAGGGTTAACTAGTAGTGGATTAAAAAAAAGTACAAAAATACCAAATTAATTTCTTAATAGTTAGTTTTTTATGTCTAGATGGTCACCAGTCTGGCTTACATTTATTTTGATGCAGGCATTCGAGGCCTTCAACTTCAGGTTATTATTGTAAACAGGTATCCGTGGTATTACATTCCAGGATTACATATTTTATATCTACACCAATATTTGCAGTGTTGTGAGAGCTCAAAAGCGGTCCTAAAAGTTTATAGTATCGCAAAAATGAGATGCTATTACAGATAAAAAGATGATCTCCAGGAGTGCTTTTTGCACGATAACACCCGTTCATCGTAAGAAACGTCATAACATTAAACAACATTCCCTGAAATCCAGATATACTAGTCTACATCATGTAATCGTTTTTTTATGTGCGTTTTTAAAAACAATTAAAATATCACTTGCTTCAACGGTGAAGGAAAACATCGCGAGGAAACCTGCACGCCTGAGAGTACTCCATAATGTTCTCAAAGACGTGTGAAGTCTGCCAATCCGCACATGGCCAGCGTGGTGGAATATGGCCAAAACCTTTTCATATTGAGAGGAGACCCGTGCTCTGTAGTGAGCCGGTAATAGGTTTATCATGATAATGATGATGATGAAGAGCTTCAAGGGCAAAACATTTTTTAATAACTAAGTTTTTAATATGAAAGAAGGCTTTCTCTTTGTTCTGCAAACTTTAACCTTTTGTTATTCGACTTTTCTAATCAAGATACTTCCGTTGTGGTATTTAAAACAAACAATTTTAAATTTCGTTGCATATCTAGATACGACAAAGATTATTTAGTTTTACGAGCATTTCAATAGAAGATTTCAATGTATTTGATTTCTTTGCTGTTTCTGCAACGTATGAATTATTTACAATCAACTGTAGGAGGAAGAAGATGTAATACTGTGCCGCAAATACAAGGCCAGGAAATTGACCGAGAGACAACAATGAACATTATTTTGTCTTAATCGTTCTGTGTACGTTGGTTTGTTTGTACATACGACTACCATACCATACATAATGTATATGATTGAAACAATCATTTGCCACAATACTAGGATACAAATTAAACTATCACAAATAATTCAAAAAATTTATTAAGCAAGCATATATATATTTTTTTACTTATCTGACTATTTAAAGGATGCAAATGGGCGTAAGTAACTTCTGTCCGATTTTTTTTATATTGTATTAAAATACCAGCTATACTTTAAACCTGTGTTTTTTTTATCCACTACAAATTAGCCCTTGATGGCAATCTCATCTGATGGTAAGTGATGATGCAGTCTAAGATGGTAGCGAGCTAACCTGCTAGGAGTATAGCAAAATCATACTCCTAGTCGGTTTCTATGCGACATCGTGCCGGAACGCTAAATCGCTTGGCGACACGCCTTAGTCGGTAGATAACTAGCCACGGCCGCAGCCTCCCACCAGATCATTATTAGCTAATAATAATAAAAATGTAGCTAACGATAAGGCTATCCAAAATATTCATCCACTTTTAAAACGTCGCCCAATTAATTATTGCTTTTTCCGTTCTTAGCCGCCACGTAAACCAATCCTATCGTTAAATTAACAAAATTGAAGACACTGCAACTATATTACCAGAGCAAATTAACTACTTAGAAATGTATTTTATATTATATTACATAATTTTCTTGAAATTGAGCAGAATAGAGTCAATTATAGTTAATTTCTTATAGATTATAAACCATTCGCTTTTCAGATCATTTATTATTTAATTTCGTAACGATTGCATTGCATTGCCTTTGTTGTTGAATTTCGTAAGGATTTCAACACATTTATCATCCAATGGAACAATAAAACAACATGACGCAATCATTGTAAAAGATCCTAGTGCTACGATATTGACACAACACAAGCTGGAAACGCTGTTTCTCGAGGGAATACAGTTTGTGTTGCGAATCGACAATCCTAGTGATAGAGTCCAGATTGTTTAGGTGTGCGTAGACAACCTAGATGATAGTCTAGATTTTAATCTTAGAGCTGTTTACATTTATTTTATGCCAAGACGCTTCTAAATCAGTATGTTGTAGATTTTTAGTTTTAGGTTAATCTAAGTTTTATTTTAAGTTATATATGTATTTCTAACAACTAATTGTCTAATTAATCATTAAATAAAGTAAAATATTTACAAAAAAAAAAAAGATAGAAAGTAAAAATAAGTTAGTTTTTTTCGAGGAAGCTTAAAAGAAAGCCCGCATAATTTTGAAGACGTGCTTTTTAAATGTCCTAATATCTATAGTAGGAGATCATTTTACTTATCCTTATTCTACTAAAGTAAAACTTATTCATACTAAAAAAAACTCTCGAAAAAAATCTATTAAAAACATTTGTTAGCTATCAGGAATCGCCAGTCTTTAACTAATTGTTCAAAATTTAAGTAATAACTTTATTTATTTATTTTTTTATTATTAACACTTTGGCTTACAATTACAATACAACTAATAAATTAATGCGGGGAAAAGCTACCGTCGCGTCGCAACGCTTCGCAGCTGATCGCGTCACGTCGCGGCATTATGTATGTGTGTATGTATGTATGTATGTGCTTGAGCAATATAATCTACTGCCCCTGATTTAGGTATATACCTGTATAACAGGCGGCAGTCCTCTCCTAAAATTATTGAACCACTGATTAAGTGTATGTGTATTCGTTTTATAACTTAATTATTATATAAGTATTAGCAGGTATTATGTTTTAAATTATATTTCTTTATGAATATGCGTTTTATGCACCTTACTTGCGTTGTATGCAAAGGTACGGTAATTGTTAAATCTATAATCCTAACCGTTTCTATGCACCGTAACACCGGAAAGTTTGTACATTTGGCAGTTGGCAACCATTATATTAGGGTTTACTTTCGATATAAAAACACCAGAGGATATTCTGTTTAAAACATTAAGTAGAATTAATTATTATAATGCTAGTTAAATGAACGACGTCAGCAGCCTCTAATAAGTGTGTTCGCCTTAATTAAGTTCATATTTCATAGAACTTTTATATCTGTATACAATTAGAAACTGCATTTTTAAATTGCTTTTTTGCCGAGAATGGGTTGATTATTAAATATATGATGTAAACAAATATGGAGTTTAACGCTTGACGTATCCATCCACTATACATAGACATCCGAAATATGCCAGACGGAACTGAATTATTTGTTAACATAATTATAATATACTAGCGGTGATAGCCTCCTAGTCAGAGGTCGGCGGTTCGAATCCGGGCACGCACCTCTAACTTATCCGAGTTATGTGCGTTTTTAAAAACAATTAAAATATCACTTGCTTCAACGGTGAAGGAAAACATCGTGAGGAAACCTGCACGCCTGAGAGTTCTCCATAATATTCTGAAAGGCGTGTGAAGTCTGCCAATCCGCACATGGCCAGCGTGGTGGACTATGGCCAAACCCTTCTCATATTGAGAGGAGACCCGTGCTCTGTAGTGAGCCGGTAATGGGTTGATCATGATGATGATGATAATAGATAAATAGATAACAATGACTGACTAGAAAAAAGTCACAGTACTAATGTCTTAAATTATAATCAAAAAACTTGAAAAAAAAAACAAGAAGTAGCACTACGTAAGAAGGAATACTTAAAATAACTTTACTGTAACATTTGTTTTAATCTAGTAAACAGAGTGATAGATAGATAGCTGAAAGAATCAGACTGTCATATCACATATGTAAACAACACGCTATCGCAGTACAAACGTCGATCAATCAACCAACTCGTAAATAAATTAGACGCTGAAACCTTACACAGTGACAATTTCCTACATGATTCACGTGTTTTGACGGCACTTAGTTCAGATTCGATAGCATTGCTACAGGACAAATAGTCCATGATCAAATTGAATAGATCTATCTAAATATAAATGCGACGTCTCGAATATTATTTAAAAAAAAGGTTTAACTAGGAAGAAAAATGGAAAGAAAGGAATGGTGTTATCGGAAAATAAATGTTTATTAATAAAGTAACAATTCAGTTAATTAAAAGCCTTTGTGTATACGCCACTAATAAATTCGATGTTATATCGACATGTTGAACACTTATCATAATGTATTTTAAAGTCCGTTAAATTAACCTTGCTTTGTAAGAGTTAATTAATTAAACTCTCACAATACTTGTTCAATTATTAAAAATAGATCTTAGGAATGAAGAGGTAACAGAAAAAAATTACGTACTGATAATAAGCCCCAAAATATATTGATTCAGTGCTATTAAGTGTATTAAGGATTATATAAACGATAAAAAAGCTTGGGTGTGAATTGCTCTATCTCCATATGTAGGATAATTTATTATTCATTATGTGAGATGGTGATAACGAAAACAAAAAAAACCCCCGGCTAAGTTTGTTGTGGGCTTTTTCTTAGACCAGGACGCGTTTGGAACCCTCATAGCTTTAGTTTTAAGTTTACGAATATAGTTATCACCGTGAAATAGCTACTATGTAAATTATTGACGCGTCAAAAGTGCCTTTTTAAGGACTATTTGAATAAAGATTATTTTGAATTTGAATTTGCTATGAATGTTGTTTCTAACACTCATGGAACTTAAATTATCTTCCTATTGAATTGAAATCGTATTGAACAAATAGATTCACACTATGTCCAGTAAATACAAACCACATTAAAATACGAACTAAAGTTCCACAGAGAAATGGTAGCGAATGAAACAAAACCATCTTCACGACTAAAAATAAACACAACATTTTAAAATCCAACCACCAATATTTCCAAAAGTAAAACGCTCGAGTTCGTACAGCAACAGGTCGGCCAACGACATTAAAGAAATAACCGGAATTTGCTTGACACCTATGGCCAGCAATTATATAAACCTCGAATTATTGTTAGTGCTTTCTTTATTAAGAAGACTACTAGTTTTTCTTTACAGAGATAGTTGAGTTAAGTCAATAGTGATTAAACTGCTATGAAAGTTTTCACGATGTTAAGAGGCGAACGCAATTTGTAAACAAAGTTTATGAGTGTACCTATAGTTGGGTGACTTCCATCAGTTTTACATTGCCTGGGCTTCTTATATCTAGGTTTAATAAACTGGTCTTGCTTTTATCCTGTCCAAATGTTCACTTTAACCATCCAATTCTATAGTTTTGTGATGCATAATATAACGTACTTTAGACTATTTGAAACCATTGAAGTACAAGCTAACCTAAACATGTATAATAACTTATACTTAATCAATTTAGTGTCATCTGCCTATCTAGTCAATTTCTTCTGTAGGTGACCAATTCAGTTACTTTTCCACCAAGTAGCCTAGATCTTTTATAAAATGCATAATTTGACAGGCACAGTTGTTTACGCATTGCAAATTATTTATGGACTTGGCAAATCCACTTGTTGAAAGTTGCTATATATATAGGGGGGCCACATGTATGTAAAAAGATACGGAGACTTTAACAAAAAGTGTTACGGAGTCACATTTGTTTATTTATACAATTTATTGTTTGTTGTACAAACCTATAGTTTTGGAGAATATGACTTCGATAAGTTGATACATTAATATAATACTTCTGCTTCATCTTCATCATCATCTACCAACATTAATCCACTGCTCGACATAGGCCTCTTTGAAGCAGCGCGAACTCATCCTGTCTCCGGCCTTTCGCATCCAGTTGATGCCTGCCACTTTTCGCCGGCCCACACAACGTTTTCCGGACGTTTTTTTAACGCCGGACGTTGGAGTCAGAAGGTTTTATACTTCTGCGTAGTGCAGTTAAAAACCATGCAAATTTTTGCTGAGAGAGAATGCCAAAAAAAACATCTGAACATCGACTTGCCTGCTTCTAGAATGGTTGTTTTAGTGTAATTATAATAAAATTACTATTATCATTAATTTGTGTACATTGTCGATGCATTATATGTATCGAAGTTTATACGCCAATTATACATGCGCACACTATCGCCAATCAAAGAAAACATGCCTATTAATAGCGAGGCCTTGGATTATAGCTTCGTAGCTCGTTATGACATTGGGCAAGGTCTTCTCTTATACAGGCTATCTATGCATTTAAGGGGTTCTTCATGTGGATTGCTCTTGGCCCATCATCCAATTTGTATTTGTTTAAGAAACCGTCGTATAATTGGGTTTAATAAAGCACGAATAACAGTTTTCTAACCAAACCGTAGGTAATGTTACAATGATATCCAATCGTGCATACTGTTTATAGTGCGTTTAATATTAACTGTCGTATTTCCACTTGAAACCGTCATTAGCAATAATAACAATAAGATTAAGTCGTGGCGGGTGTATTATTTGTAGACACTTGCAAAACACATGTTTCAAACGGTATTAATACTTTCTCTATGTTTTCTTCCTTTTAATAATCCTATATCATCGTCATCATCATCATGATCAACCCTTTCACGGGTCACTACAGAGCACAGGTCTCCTCTCAATATGAGAAGGGTTTAGCCATAGTCCACCATGCTGGCCATGTGCGGATTGACAGACTTCACACGCCTTTGAGGAACATTATGGAGAACTATCAGGCGTGCAGGTTTCCTCACGATGTTTTCCTTCACCGTTGAAGCAAATGATATTTTAATTTTTAAATATGCATACTGTTTATAGTGCGTTTAATATAACCTGTCGTATTTCCACTTGAAACCGCTATTAGCAATAACAATAACATTAAGTCGTGGCAGGTATATTCTTTGTAAGCAATTGCAAAACACATGTGGCGTTCCAAACGTTATTAATTTATTAATACTTTCTCTATGTTAACTTCCTTTTAATAATCCTATATCATATATATTCTTATATCCTGTGATAGTGCGGACGTTTGTAACTCAATCGCGCAAAAACGACTGAACGGATTTGGATGAAATTTGGCATGCATGTAGCCTTAGACATGAAAAAGAACATAGGCTACCTTTTATCTCGATTCCTTAAGTAGTTTCCGAGGGAAAATTGAAAATTGTTTACGAGCTAAGCCGCGGGCATACAGCTTTGAAATTTGGTAAGCATGTCACCCGGGCTAATTCTGAAGTCTACGCAGACGAAAGTCGCGGGCAAAAGCTAGAATATAATATATTCCATAGTATGACCGCTGGTTGGTTTGCATCAAAATAGATGAGGTTTAGCCGGCTCAATTAAAAATGAATGGACTATATGATTGTTTGGTTTATTACCCCTATTGTTTATGCTCAAGTAGAAACGCGACAGTGAATACTAAATCTACAGCTTAATTTTTGCATATTTATACTGTAATGTATAACTTGATTTACAATTCATGTCTATTTCTATAATTTTATTGTATAGAGGAAATAATTATTTGTGTTTGTTTTTTTTTTGTAATAGATAAACTCAAGACTTGATTACTTCAACATTTGAAAGCGATTTAATGCTAAGTAACATAGCCTATATATAATGTTAATTTCAGTAATAATGAGATTTCAGCCTCAATTTAAATTATTTACTAAGCAAACCTTAAGAAAAAGCTACAAAACTATAAAAAACTTTTTTTTTTTTAAGCGATTCGTTAATGAGACTCATACTTTCATAAATAAAATTGTTTCATCCACGTACACCTATTAACTTATACAGGTATTTATGAAGCGTTCATAATTTTTTTTTTTTTTTAAATATTAGAGACGGTCGACGGTTTCACCCACATATATCCCGTTCCCGTGGGAAGACGAGGATAAAATATAGCTTACGTAACTCGCTGATATATATATGATATCTTTAGCTTTCCATTGAAGATTTTTTTTAATCTGTTAAGTGCTTTCCGCTTCCTTTTATATAATAAACAAACTCACATTCGTATTTGCAATATAAGTTAACGGATGTTAGTTCCGTGGACGAAAAATTGTCGAGAATAAAATATTTTATTATTAAAATACTTTATGAATTCATAATCAGTATTTTAAGATATGAGCGTAGATAAAATAGAAGTTGTTATGTTATCTAAATTATTACAGATACGAAGCCGGTTGTAGCAAACTAACGTTTTTATTATTCGTCTAACGGATCTCTTGGCTTTTAACCACATTTATTCATTTTAGTAATAAACAAGTATTTTATATGAACAAGTTTTTTTTAATTTATAAGCTGTGATAGCCCTATATTATATTAGATATTGCACCTATTTATTATTCTGTGTGTGTTTATTTCTTTTCTTTTTTTTTCTTTTTTGTAGGGTGTGCAATAAAGTATATTTTCATTTCATTTCATTTTTCATAGCCTAGTGGTTAGGACGTCCGCCTCCTAATCAGAAGTCGGGTGTTCGAATCCGGGTACGCACCTCTAACTTTTCGGAGTTATGTGCGTTTTTAAGCAATTAAAATATCACTTGCTTCAACGGTGAAGGAAAACATCGTGAGGAAACCTGCATGCCTGAGAGTTCTCCATGATGTTCCGAAAGGCGTGTGAAGTCTGCCAATCCGCACATGGCCAGCGTGATGGACTATGGCCAAACCTTTCTCATATTGAGAGGAGACCCGTGCTCTGTAGTGAGCCGGCAATGGGTTGATTATGATGAAGTATTTTTACATCTAATACCATACGATAATATAGAAAAAGATCTATAGGAATCTCTTAATATTTAAAAAAAAACTTTTAAGCAAATAATATCTGATAATATTTTATACGCATTGTAACAGAACAATCCCCTCCGTGACCGACCATTCTACGTGACATTTGTGCAAAAATCTTTGTTAGCACACGAGTAAAAACATGAACATAGAGTTCTTATAAAAAAATAATTTAAAAAACGTAATTTAACGGGTATCCGATTTTATCATGTTTTTTTCATAATCGATTGAAAAACTCTGTTACAAATCTATTAAAAAAACTAGTTAAATTTTGTACATACTCGTAGTTTTAACACAAAATAAAATCCTTCTAGAAGAACATTATTATTTAAATTACATATTACGTGTCCGTGTTTCTATCAGTTATTCATTCTTTACATTTGATGACGTGGTGGGATTTTTGCTCTCGCTTTTTTGGTCTTATACAACAGCAATCAATCAAAAAGTATACATATAAATGTTGGCCTATCATAGGCACTTATGCGTTCCTTCAGAGTAAAAAAAAAATCAAAAGCATCCTTTGTGCAATACCGAAGACTGTGACGTATTTTAATAGAAAAAAACCGCACTTACTTTAGTAAGACACAGAAATAATACATATTTAATGAATATTTCGTAGAAAAGAAAATATATATAGAAAACTACCTGACCCGGCAAACGTTGTTTTGCCATAAATTATTTCTAATTTTAGTCGAATTAGAGTGAAAAACATTCACAATAAAGACGATAATTGTTCAGTTATAGAGCGAGATGATAAATGATTACATTACTAAAATGAATATTAAATAATAGGGTTTGGCGATAGAAGGATGAAAATTTAGGGTTGTATGTATTTTTCAATGCCACATAATACAAAAATAAAATTTAAAAAGATTATCCAAAAAACACAAATATTTTTTGTGTTGGATACCCCTTATCACTTAGGGGTTTGAAAAATAGAGAGTAGCCGATTCTCAGACTTACTGAATATGCATATAAAATTTCATAAGTTAGTTTCGGACGAGTTAAATTACAAACACCGTGACACGAGAATTTTATATATAAGACAAATAATACTCAAGATACGGCTAAACTATAAACTTCTGTGTGATGTAAAAGATTTGTCTGGTTGTCGCTACAGTTGTAATTAACATTTGTAATAATGAATAGAAGCAGGCGTTACTTTGCGGAAGTCCATGATAAACAATAAACAGCAAGTATAATTTGCTATATTCCGCCGACAACCGGGAGATTTGTATAATATAACACCACACAAAATCTTCCACTAGAACCTCTACGCACGTTTCGACCCGACACCGGATCATCCTCAGGAGATGTTGACTTCACAAGCGCGAAAAGTAAAGTTTACTTTTTTGGTTCTAGTGGAAGATTTTGTGTGGTGTTATATTATACTAATCTCCCGGTTGTCGGCGGAATATAGCAAATTATACTTGCTGTTTATTGTTTATTAACATTTGTGTTGATAATATTAATATTAAATAGAAAGTAAAGGAACGTGTTCGCAAGTGTAAATAGCGTACATTGCAATATAATATACAAGATAAAGAGTCAACGGTCTCATTAAAATGTGCCCTTAGGCGGCTTAAGACTAGAATAGAATAGCTATGTCAATAACAAAACGCCTGCACCGGCCTACACCTAACCTAACCGGTTCGAGGCAAAAATAGACACATATAGAGATGCATAGTAAAACTATTAACGTTGGGATAATAAACGATGTTTTTAGCAGACTTCTATTTTTTTGCGAATCGGTAAAAAATATTTAATTATACATATTACAAATTGACAAAATTACATATGTTCAACAAAATACTACGCTTGCGTATATGTAGATATATATCATTGAAAAGACAATGTAATCTGAGTGAGTGACGCAAAATATGTAAATTAATCCGCATTCGAATTTAATATATGCGTAAGCAATGAGAAAATGAAACTAACACTAAACGTGTTTTAATACGACGTGCTTACTCAACTGGGGGCCAAGTGTAATGAAATCATAGTACTGATAAATAAAAAAAAAAAATAAAAAAAAAGGTCAATAACATTAATTTTTTTGGAAATAAATATGTAGTTAGTTTCCGAGGGCATAATTAAACACAACTTGTATAGGGCACGGCACCACAATATAACAGCGCGAGACAGTGCGCGGGCGTTCCTGTGACCCAGCCACCAGGAGGAGTATATAGTACATCTAATTCTAATGCATATATACGTTATGTCTATCTGTAACCACCAGCAGAAAGGGTGTCAGCTCAGCATCTGCCGTGCCGTATTTTTTATAAACACGCCTCTGATTCTCAGCTGCAACCAGAGTGACGCCACAGCAAAAAAAGGAATTTAACGGGGAACCTAAGGAAGTAGCAAAAATATGGCTATAAAATGATATGACAAAAGTCTACGCATCTTTATCTTAATTTAGAGGCTGCTAGATTTGTGAGACATACATAACTAAAGGTCTTTCAATGTACAGAAAGTTTAAAATTTTTACCACTGCATAATGTCTAGTGGCTTAAAAAATCTAGTCGTTTAAATATCATAATATTATTATGTACCTGCGACGTGGCCTAGCTCGTAAAAGCTGTATATTTGCGTATCGAATTCTGCGCACACAAATAATGGTAATAAAACTTTGGCACATAAATTATCTTTCGGACGCGTAGTAAAACTTTTTGTATGATGGACTAGAATTAGCTTGACAGTGATATTGATATAAGTATTTTTATCATTGGAGGAACCGATTGAATAAAGAAGGTTTTGATTTGAGACTGCTGAAAAGAAATTTGAATGAGTAAGATGTAGACAGCTAGACCTTGTTACCTTTATTCAGAATGACAGTTGAAAATAGCCAGAGAAATGAGCAACGAATATGGTATAAAGAATAGCAGATTAGAGATCAGCGCCAAATACAATGCAAGAATTACAACACGGCTTTAGTCGCAGGGGTATGTTTATACCACAGTCATCATCATCATCATGGTCAATCTACAGAGCACGGGTCTCTCAATATGAGAAGGGTTAGGCCGTTTTCTTTCACCGTTATACAACAGTATAATCAGACAATACATTCATTACGAAAATATAATTACAAAGGTCCAAATATCGTGAATGCCTGTTATCTTAACAATATTATAAATCCTAATAATGTTCATAACACTATGTTCAACTAGACGTAGCTAAAGAAAATACATTTTTATAAGACACAATGTAGCGAAATCATGAGAAATTGCTATAAGTATAGTATTAAAGCAGTATAAAACAACTTTAAGATAGCGCTACGCTCGTGTACATTTGTGTAAAGTGTTATCAACACTAATAAATTCGATCCATCAAAATATGTCGCAAAATATAATTAAGAAAAATGTGTTGCTAACGGCAAAAAGTATTCCAAGCTATGCGCCACTAACAGATGCCAAAAATACTTCTGACATGAATAACAGCTCCCAATCCAAACCGTCGATTATAATTTACGACTTGGGTAGGATACTAACTGAAATTTAGATCCATTAATTTACTTCTTACAGTGAGCCTTACCCCTGACTAAAGATACAGTTTTAACGAGACCTTATGTGTAACGTAAACTTTGGCTGTTCAAAGGCAAAGTTAGTTGTATAGATCTCAACGCAAGTCTGGTTACAACCTTTGCTTGGCAGAGACATACCCAAGCAATTTAGAGTTTGATGCAGCATAGTAACCGAACAGGGTGATTGGGTCAGCTGGCATGCATCTGTGGCTCTTCTGATGCTGCAGATGTTTGTAGGCGACGATAATCACTAAACATCAGGGCGTCGTCGCCGTCTAATCGTTTACCCGACTAGTCCATACAATTAGCATTATGTTTGTAGTAATAGAAGGTAAGAGAAACACACTAGTGTTCATTTCTTTAGTAGCTTTTTTCTCTGGTTTTCTGCGATGATATATGTATCAGAGTCAATGTATGTATTAATAAAAAATAACTGAGCTTTCTCGTTTTTACATACAATTTTAAATCAGTTGAGTAAGGAATAGTATTTTTATAATTTGACATACCTATAATCATTAAAAAATGAAATGGTTACTAATGTCAAATCAGTTGTGTGTGAATCCAGCTTGAATTTGTATTGTAATATAAAGTGATGCTATTTTTATGTTATCTTGAAATTGCAATGAAAAATAAAATGGTTATCAATATAAACTATGAATTAATTTTCCACCAGGAGTAAATGAATTTGTTTTGTTTTAATGAATGCATGTGATTGTAAAGTTATGTCTTTTTCCTCTTTTTATATTCTAATTTGGTTATAAGCAATCTGAAATTATAGAATAGATAGTGTCATTTTTGGAAAGAATTTTACTACTTAAGAATTTTTTTGAATGACATAAAACATTAATAGATTAATTATTAATTCAGTTAATATAGCATCATACTTATCATTGTATAAACAAGAAAGTAGCTGCAATTTCATACAGACTTCTTTGTAAAATAACCTTTGTAAACCGAAGCAGCCGCTCTTAACAGACAAACTTGTCTTTTCAAATAAGGTGTTAGGTTAGGTAAAATTTTTGTATTGCATTAACAATGAAAGCATTTGTAATTATCAGTAAGCTCAACTTTTTGTATAAACACAGTGTATCTGTTTATTAAATTAATTAATTAACTCATTTTTTTATTGCTTTATATGTACTTTCAGGTTGAAAAAAAAAACAATTGTCTGTTTGACTGGTGATGAATGTTGGGTAATACACTAATATATTGTTCAGCAAAATATGAAACTACTGCTTGTTTTGATAATATGCCTAACAAGTATATAATGAACTTATATGCATTACAGCCAATGTTATACAGACTTATTGCATGCTACTTAAACAATTTCCTGCAATCACATAATTAGGAACCGCTTAACTCTGATTTATGATTGCAGCATGATTTACATAAAATACAAAACTCAAGTAAACAGTTTCCAGGTATTTTATGCTATATTATGTCTATTATGAGCTGAATTAACAAATATGAATATTGTATACTACAAATAGGACTACTTTTCTAGCTATCTTAAACAATCAAGTCTCATCATCATCATGATCAACCCATTACCAACTCACTACAGAGCACGGGTCTCCTCTCAATGTGAGAAGGGTTTGGCCATAGTCCACCACGCTGGCCATGGACTTCACACGCCTTTGAGAACATTATGGAGAACTCTCAGGCTTGCATCATGTTTTCCTTCACCGTTAAAGCAAGTGATATTTTTTTTTTTTTAAAATGCATAACATAACTCCGCAAAGGTAGAGGTGCGTGACCTCTCATTAGGAGGCTGACGCCCTAACCACTAGGCTATCAATTGGCCTCTAATTCCTGTTTTGAAGGCAGATTCTACATAAAAAGACAGACTGAAACTCTGTTCTTTCATAAAAGCCAACTCTTTACCTAGTTTTTCAATCAGTATATTCATTACTCTAGATCTATATTGTCTGCAGATATTAAAAGTGAAGCTTCCATGTATCTTTGTTGCATTTCATTATATCATAAACTACATATCATTAACACACACAGTAAGTTTTATCTATCAAAGAACCTAGTGATATTCAGATTTACCCATAATTGTACAAAATTATAACATAATATATTGCAATAAAACGTACTTGCTTTCACATGAAATGAGTATAAGTATATTTAGTTTAAATTTTTGGTACTTATTTTATATACTGCTTCCTATTATATTTCACACAGCTGATTAGCTGAAGTTAACATCAAAACAGTTTTTCTTTTCAATAGGTATTTAAATTACTGCTTTTTATATTTAATTTACATTTATAGTATATTTTTTTAAGTAATTTTTGATATTTTAAAAGTCATGGAGTAATAAATAATATGATAAAAATTTACTTTATTTTTTACCACATAATTATTGTGGTAAGATGAAAAGATGAAAACATTATTTATAATAGACAGTTTACAACCTGGTGTTTTCTATTTATAATTTACATATAATCTATTATCTATAATATATTGATAATAAGTAAATGTGACATTTTAAAATGATAAGCTCATATTTTAGATAGTTCACAGTAATATTTACCTGATGTTTAGGGATCTTAGAGCAAACCCGCTTTGAGGTGGCAGCACCAGATGGCGGTGGTGGTGGAATACCAACACCCTTTGAAGACTGGAGTCTTGTTTTAACTACTTCTAGAGGACAGGTAACTACTGCTCCGGCAGTGCCAGCAATCCTATAACCAAAAAATTGTTTTAAAAAAAAATATCTTGAGAATGGATTGAAGCCAGTGTTACGTGCAGAAGTCCAAGATATACAGTGAACATCAAGTTTAATTACCTATGTTCTGCATAGTCTAGTCATTCTGTTAACAGTTCATCTAAACAACACATATCCCTGATAGTCAAGCACATAGTAAAGTTATTGAACTAGCCTTATGTAAATTAAATAAATTTACATCTCTAAAATTGTGATAAAGATATATTCTTTACAGTGTTAAGTAGGTACATTAAGTTTTGATAATACTCTTGTATTAAGCAACAAATAAAAAAATAAAAATCTTTATTGAGTGAACACTTGAGTCATACAGAAAAATGGCAAGGACGGCCCTGCATTAGTATAAACTGTGTTGCATGAGCCGCCGCCCACCTCCGAACCTTATATTAATAATTTAATGTTCTTCTACAATATAATAATAAACAAAAATATTTGGATTTAGCTTAAATCCAGGCACTTGCATTTACAGATTACAGTAGCTGTGTGCCACATCAGCAAAGAATAAAGCATAAATCTTTTTGTGCGTAATTGAAATATAAATAATTTTTAAAAAAATATTAAAAATTATGAACAAGAAAAATTATCACTTTTTCACTCAATGTAAAAAGATACACCAAAGAGGTTAAAATTACTAAAATATAGTGTGTTTAAAGTTATAAATTAATTACAATAATGCTAAAATAATTCTTAATTATTTCACTAGTCCCATCAAATACGGAACTAAAATATAACAATAAGTAATAACAATATTAAAGAAATATGCAAAATATTTTGCGATACCTCACAGGAATTTAACATGTTTGTATTTTTATGATCAAATTGTTGTTCTTCTCGTCACAAATACGGTTTATTTGTTTGTAATTAGACAATACTAATCACAAAAATAACACTAAAATATACATAACCTACAGAAAGTAGTAAAAACAAACGCAATTGATAACACGTTTCATTTAATAAGCGTACAAATAGTAAACATCATCAATGTTTAACATGTGCGTATTAGAAGTTCGTATCCGCCCGGAATATACAAAATTATGTTAATTTCTTTTTGCGTATCAACAATAAAAGTTAGAAGTAAATAAACAATAACTTACCCGCCGGCTAATAAATGTATCGCTGTATCCTTTTGAGACATTTTAACGACACCGGTTTAATTACATGACTGTAATTACGTCTAAAAATAAACAAATGCACTACCACCACATATAGCAACGTCTACACAGTATTTATTTTCCAAGTACACATTTAATTCTAGCAAGCAAATGTTACATCATAGATAAAACAAATCTATAGGAATTTAACGAGTTACGGTTCAATCTAAACGATTTGGAAAACACAACTTCGAATCAGATCACAACACCAATCCGAGACCATAAAAATCAACAACTTTCGGCACTGCACTGTAATGCGACTCAAGTCAAGTTAGGTACTAAACAGTAGTCTTTGGTATCAAATACAACTAGGGGTTTCACGTGCACAATCACACGTTCGCATCGTACAACTGTAGCACATGCACGGAATAATTGGTTTTATGACAATATAATAAGGCTTAGAATAAATTAACAGTACATAATGAAAAACTCAAAACAAGCTTTAAACAGTTTATGGTTTACTCACAGACTACACAATGTTACGTGCCAGTATAGAGAAATGTAAACAAAATGTTACCAACCTTTGAAATTAAAACATAGACACATGAGGATACTAACATACCTTGGTCTTTGAAATTGGAGTATTATGTTTTTAAAGTCAGACGGCAATTAATTGCTAAAATTGTAAAATATTAAAAATTATTGTTGTATTAAATCACCTTCACATTGATACAACTAAACGAAACTAATTAACTTTCTTAATCATTTAAATATCAAAGAACTATCACATTCTCTCCCCAGGTGTGTTTGGCCTGCATCAAAATCTGCGAGAGAACTCGATCTATTTGAGTGAAATAACAATAGTGTTTCCTCAGATTCAATAATCAATTTGATTCGCTCTTCTGTGAAGTTATGGTTTGTGCTAGCCAGTACGAGTACTTTAGATTCAAAATCCAATGTAAGATTAACACTCTCACCGCCATCCATATATAGATTTTTTCAGCGTTACAGGCCATGCGGTCTACCGGCGGCCGCATCTTTGCCCACCAGTGCAGGCCGCGGTGAAAAATGTTTAACGAGTTTACCAGGCCGTACGGGCGGCTGGCGGGCTCACAATGTATTTTTACTAGCAGGCCGTGCGGTCCGCTACGACCTCGTGATTTCATATTAATTTTGTAGTGCGTGGCCTGCTATTACAGAAAAGTGAAGCAACCAGACACAAAATTTACTTTTATACCTACAATTTAAAAAAAAAAAAATTGCTCTATCTTAAAATTTATAGGATTTCTGGGGGTTTATTACAGAAATAAAAAAGCTATTTTAAATGAAAGAAAAATGTTTTATTACATTATTACTGCCTTACAATAGCGCTATGGAAGTTAGCAAAGCATTCAGAGCACACACTAGGATTTGAAGGACAAAGTAAGCACACTGTATTTACTTTCTTTGTTACTTTACATGCTTCTACACTGGTCAAACCTTCTTCTCTCTTCTTTTCATAGCAGTGGATGCATCTTCTTCTTACTATTCTGTTACGCTGATCGACCAACGTTGACTTTCCAAATCGGTGTCCAGCTGAGCAGTCCTGGTTAATTCGACCTTGTCTTCTTTGTTGATCAAGACCCATCAATGTACGGCAAATATTTTCTTTGAATGTGGTTATGGTATATTTTTTAGATGTTAGGTTTTTCGAATTTTTGAACAAAATAAAGGCATTGATTAGTGATGTGCTAAATAAAAGCTCTATGGCCAATTTCTGAAACCAACGCAAGCTTCTCCTTGCAGGGTTACAATAACTACCCATCTGATCTGAGTAGTCAATAGCACATTTATGACGATTATAGTCCGCTATCAGCGTTGGTTTCATAGTCACTTTATTGCGGTTTCTCTTGCTGCGCACGCTGACAAAACTAGGTGTATGCCGAGTTGATAGAGCCAACACATCACGCTTGTCTTTCCATCGTAGAATTAACACTCCGTCATTATTTTCCATAACACAGGTCTCGCCTTTCTTTAGTTTCTCTTTCAATAATTCTTTTGGTAGCCCTTTTCTATTTTTTCTTAGAGTCCCCAACAAATGGGTGCTTTTTTGGAGTAAACTATTAGCCAAAGTGACACTTGTATAGTAATTATCAGTAACGATACTTCTTCCAGCATTCAGATATTGATCACTGAGTTTCATGACTATTTCACTGGATACGTTTTGTGTGGTTGAAGTGGTCCTTTTGCCTTCATATACAATCAAGTCATAGGTATATCCATCGTCGTCGCAAATTTTAAATAATTTTATGCCATACTTATGTCGTTTTCCAGGTATGTATTGCATAAAAGCGATCCGGCCACGAAAAGCTACCATTGTTTCATCAACGGTAAGAAACTCTCCAGGTGTTTTGTATTGGCCAAATTTTTTTGAAAGGATCTCGACGAAGCGTCTTATTTTTATGAGTCGATCTGTTCCCGTCATGCCAATATAATAAGCATCTTCGAAATGCCAACATCGAAGTAATAATTCGAATCGGTTTCTACTCATTACTCTTTTTGCAACATTGTTTTCATATAATACGTCTGTACTCCAATAATCACTAATTTTTGGCAGTTTTTTGAGCCCCATCCAAATCAGTAGCCCGAGAAATTTCTTCATTTCGGCAGCATCACAATCGTTCCACTTAGACAACCGACTGTTTCGTGTTACACGTTTGAGTATTTGTGTTTTTATTGCGTATGAATTAGTCATTCGTACCATTAAATCAATAATCTCATTATCCAAAAATAAAAATAAAAAGTCTAATTCAGTTTGACAATCTGAACCAATGTTTTTCATGCCTGGGTCAACAGTAAACGGAAACTGTTTTTTTCTTGAACCATCTGATAACGGTATATTCCAGCTCGAATTCGGTATGCTCCGACATGGTATGGCTTCTGAAGAATGTTGATGTTGGTGACTGGTGGATAATTCTACGCTTTCTTCAGATGAAGTTGCATCAGAATACGTGCACATGCTTTCCGATTCTTCGTCTGTAGGTGGCTGGTAGTCTGGGTCATCTTCTGAGTCCGACATAATAATTAAATGGAAGAAATTCACAATAAAACGATGAAATTCCACAAAACGCGCGCCAAAATGCGACCGTTACAAGCCGTGCGGGCGGCCGGCGGGCTAATGATTGTTTACTAGTGTGGCGTGACAGAGTCGATAATTGTTTTAAGTTATAACGGAAATTTTGTTAGATTTTGGCGCGAAAGATTCGGTACGCCGGCGGCCCGTATGGCCTGCTGATCTTGCCAAGTGCAACATATAGATGGCGTACTCTACTCGAAAAGATACGTCCCGCCGGCGGACCGTATGGCGGTGAGAGTGTTAAGGTTGTAGAATCCTGTGAAACCGATTATAACATTATATATAAATATATAATTTATATACAAAACACCTGATGTCACTCTGTTGTGACACTGAGCTGAACTAACTGACTGAAGTCACTGCTCTTCACAAGCTAAGCGAAATTCAGATTTGAGAAAGAGTAATCCCTCAGAGGTCAGGTTCTAAATGCGTTCCATCCCCTGCCAAGACAGCCAAATACCTTCGTAACGTTCGGTGGTCACATGTGATTCATCGCACACATTTATATGGCATATAATCAAAAATAATTATGTGATAGGTCTATATCCTATTATTTGCGCTAAAAGCAAAATGATACTCCGTAACTAGATGATACTGGATAAGTCTTCTTTCGGGCCAATCATGACTGGGGTCAATAAACAAACACATTATAATAACATGGATGTTTTTCTTAATACACTACAAGTTAGCCCTTGACAGCTATCTCACCTGGTGGTAAGTGATGATGAAGTCTAGGATGGTAGCGGGCTAACCTGTTAGGGGGTAAACCCACACTCCTAATGAGTTTATACGCGACATCGTGCCGGAACGCTAAAACGCTTAGCGACACGTCTATGTCGGAAGGGTGGTAAATAGCCACGGGCGAAGCCTCCCACCAGACCAGACTCGAGACGGGAATCGAACCCAGGACCTCCGAATTTATAATACCAAATTTCTTATTTTTTATACTAATAAAAATATAAATGACAGAGAGCATAGACCACAAAAAAATAAAAATACTGTGACACTAGTCTTTGACGTGATCTTACGTCCTTGTTGCACTTATACAAAATTATATATGCTATCTAGCTTTCCCGTATTATTGGATAATTTTTTCGATGTTTTACTTATTTATAGGTTATGTTAGTTTTGGTTTTCTCGAAAAAAGTGCTCTTTCGCAGTAAGTAGACTAAAAAATCGCCCAATAATCACAGTATTCATATTCTGTGGATATTTAAGAACTTTGTTTAACACATTTGACTAAAAGACTTGTATCCACGCCAAAATAATGCGTAAAAAAAACTGAGTTTGACACTTGTGAATTGCAATTCGCCAATTTGACTTTGACATTTTCGATTAATAGAAAACTATTGCATAATTGTTTTTACAGAGATTTCTGTCTAAAAATTATATTACGTATATATTTTCGCCGGTTTTTGGCAGCAGTTCTCGGTTACAATGTTCGGCACACGTGGGATCGTCACGTTAATGTAATTATCTAGTATCACTATTATTACCTCTACTTGAACAATAGCATGTATATGACTAAATTAATTTATGTATCTAGACACACTAGTTATCAAAATAATCCTTAAAGTGGCTATTATTTCAACTACTAAACGTGGAATACGTTTAGTAGTTGAAATAATAATTCATTTCATAACATTGTTACCTAATTTTTATATTTCAATATTTGACTTGACTGCGATTGATGATCGTATGTAAAACTCGGTGGAATTAGGTAACTTAAATGTGCACTAAAAATTGTTTACACCAATAATCTATTTCAATCCAAATTATATAGGTATTAGCATAATTCAAAAAATATACATCACTTCAAATTACCACCTAATATGTATTTTTACAGTTTTTTTTTACTATATACTGTTTATTTATTATTTACTGTTCATAAATATTCATATCATTGATTGTTTTATGTTGATCATGATAAGAATAAAACTAAAAAGGTTCTTACTTTTTAATAATAGAAAAAACTAGTTTTTCATTTTATTACTGCCAGCTTAAGATAATACTATATAATATTATAGAAATCAATATTCAAACAAAGTTATTAATTATTTTGTAATAAGAAATTATCTGTATAAAAGTCAGGGTTTTTTAAGTTTCCCATTCATCTCTCTTTTTGTTAACTTCTCTTACTTTTAACCACAGAGTTTAACTATCACATTCAACAATGTACATTTTTTGCACATATTTTGTCTTAAAATACTTACACCAGCAGGGAAATGGGTGGCACCTTGGCCACTATCTCCAAGGAACATAATTAAATACAATAATTATTTCAGAAGTCATTTCACTGTTACTCTTTATGTATCCATAGTTTTTTATATTTCCAGTCGTACAGTAGGAGCATCTCGTCAAGCACACACCCTACCTGAGCTGCCATATGATTACCATGCACTGGAGCCGGTAATCAGCAGGGAAATTATGAGCTTGCACCACAGCAAGCACCATGCCACCTATGTCAACAACTTGAATGCAGCGGAAGAGAAACTGGCACAAGCTCAGTCCAAAGGTTGTATTTCTAAATATAATAAGCTTTATCTGATTTGATTCCAAAAATAATTATATATTCAGAAAAAAAAACAAAAATAAATTTGTTCAATTAGTCTACAGTGCTTAATCACTTTGCATTTTTATTAATATAAAAAAGAACCATCAGAATTTTATAGGTCAGTATATGGAATATTCTGATGGTTTTGATGGTTGATGCTGGTCACAGTATCCTCACTGCTCTGGGTCACAATATAATCATGATGACCAAATGAATGTTGACCCAGCCCAACCATTTTATTTCAGGCTTATTTTAAATCATTTTAAGAGGCTATCATTTTAACCTGGCAATCTTAGATGGACCATGCTACATGCAGGTTACATAAGGTAGGTATAAGTTCTAAATGACCTTGAGGAATAAATGTAATATGTCACTGGATGATTATACCAACTGTTTGTGAACCTAGTGAGATTAAAAATTGGTGATAGATAGTGAACCAAAACAAAAAATTACAATTTCTTAAAAGTATTAAAATTTTTTGGTAACCAGTGCATACTATTATAACATTAAATTCATATCATTATCAAGTTATCTTTTTGATAAATAACCTTTCAGCTAAGGAGGGTTATAGAATATCATCCTTTTTTATTTTGTCTTTTATATCTAACAGCAGTTGACACAAACACAATACTTTCTCTATTGAGCGCTATAAAGTTTAATGGAGGAGGGCATGTCAATCATGCTATATTTTGGCTGAATCTGTCTCCATGCAACTCCGAGCCATCCTGTGAACTGAGTCTAGCCATTGATCAGTAATATTGTTTAAACATTGTTGTAAATTAGTAAAATAACGAGTTTAACCATTTTATAGGCCACCTTTGATAGCCTGTCATATTGAGACTTCATAAAAATAGTTATTGTAATATGAGTAGTAAAGATAGACTTTGTTTAATTTGTATTGATTATTATTTTGATATATTGTGTAACCATTACTAAAAATTTAAGTTTTCTATCTTTGTTAGAAATGTCAATAGAGGTATATTTAAATGTTACATTGTAATATTCATCTGAATTAAAAAGTATATAAGTATTTTGTAAACTAGAAAATATTTTCATAATGTGATTATGATACTCAGATTAACAGGAGGCCTTATCCCCCCTTAGGACTACTGGTAGAATCTCTATGCTTGGAGGACCACCCCTAACAGATTTTTTAAAGACCTTCCAATGACCAAAAAAACAATGGATTGCATCTTTTCAGCACCAAAATAATAATGTTAACTGTCTTCAACAATCTCCAGGTGACATCTCAACAATTATCAGCTTGGCACCAGCCCTCAAATTCAATGGGGGTGGACATATCAACCACACAATCTTCTGGCAGAATCTCTCTTCTAGTGGTGGTAAACCATCCGATGCGATTAACCAAGCCATTCAGAAGTAATTATTGCAAAATGTTGATGGTCCTGTCCTATGATAACCTGTACTCCTCTGCCTTATTTATTGCTTCTTGATTTTTGATAACAAATATTGATATAACAATAATAATATGTCTCCATATTTTTTTAAATTATTTGTTACTAACATTAGTTGTACTGGCTAGAAAAAAATTATATTATAATTTTCTTTGACTCCTTACCTCCAAATAATTTTAGTTGAACCTTTGCTCAATTTTATCCTCTACCTTTTCTCTTTAATTATAATTTGCATTTTAGCCCTAGTTATTTTTTTTTTTAATATCGCCGTATTGTAATTTAACGTATATTTATAATATATCCTTGAGTTTAGTGAAGATAATGTTATAGTTATATGAAATAGATAAGTTAATCCAAAACAAGTTTCTGTCTGAAAGTTGGTCTGCAATTTATAGTATCCCAAGAGCTTAGGTATTTATCCATATCAAAAATTATCTTAATTTAATTGAAATATTTGCTGATGCAGATCATCCAAGCTGATGATGTATAATGATGGTTGATGCTGATGTCTAACAAAAATCTACCAACCAATTTTCATATAAATAAACCAACTTATGAAAGTTTAATTTGCTTGATAACAATGAAAATAAATTGATGAATTGAAAAGAAATTTAACCATTCACCTTACTTAACTACAGAGATTTTGGATCAATGGAGAACATGAAGAACCAGCTAGCATCAGCATCAGTGGGCGTACAGGGATCAGGATGGGGATGGCTTGGATATAATAAAATGATGAAAAAATTACAAATTGCCACTTGTCAGAACCAAGACCCTTTGGAAGCTACAACAGGTTCGCATATTTTAAATATATTGTAACATATATACAGTCTCGTTTTCACACTAACTTAGACTGAGCAGCGTCAAAGCACACTATACACATTAGCCTTAAAGGTATGAAAATCTTGAAATACTGTTGTTAGGTTGAGGTCTCTTTATAGGTCTACGTTATGGTCATGAGCATCAGCTTGGAACTTGTTCCGGAGGCTTTGGAGCTCAACAAATCGAATCCGAAGTTTCAAAAGATAGGGCTGATAAAAGTGAAAATTAACAGATATTGCAGACTGCACTGATGGAAAGATTATTTGTATGAAATCTCATCAACTAAATGGAGCCACTGTAGAGTGATTATTCTAGTTCAGAATTATAATAGGTGTCAATGTCCTTGTTTTGTGTTATGGTTAAAAAATCTAGCTGAAATTTATGTAACAGAACTAAATTATATGCAGATTGTAGGTACTCGTATATCAAGTTCAGTTCATTGTGCATGATCGCAGTTCACACAGACATTTGCTATGTATTAGAGTTTGGCGTGTCACTGAGCATGTATGGTAACTATGACATTACTGAAAATGGGGACAGATATGGTTATCTGTCCCCTTTTTCAATTATGTTTTCATTTATCTCACTATACAAAATTTGTGATAGGTATTGTTACGTGCTGATGTAAACCTGACGATTCTGTTGAGACTTCAATCGGATTAAATCCAAGGTTATATGACACACTGCAGTGTGGGGTGTAGCCGTGATCCAGTCTAGTAATTTTAAATCCTAATTAATTAGGTTCTTTAAAACAGAATAACGAATCCATCATCACCCGGATTGTAAAATGAAGCATTTTGTAGGAAGACAACCAAGGCTTGCAACCTGCTAAGTTTAACAGTTTGCAGATTTTAGCAATAACTTTTACAACAGGTTACAAACTTTAAATATTTTGTTACTCATTTACTGTGTACATATAACTGTTTACATAATCTCTAAGATTATCATCTTAAAAATAGGGTTTCTGTCCATGTGTTGCTATATGACAATTCGCTACATCAGATGAGTAAACTTCTTTATCTCAGATACTATGCCCAGAGCCTAAAGCCCATAGCCCATCCATATAAAAAAAACATCTAGTCACATAACCAATAAAATAATCTATCTTTGTTTGTTTACAGGTATTGTACCTCTATTTGGAATCGACGTTTGGGAACACGCTTACTATCTTCAGTACAAAAATGTCCGGGCCGATTATGTCAAAGCAATCTTCGAAATCGCAAACTGGAAGGACATTTCAGCTAGATACGAAAAAGCCATTAAGTAGATGTGTACCAAAATAAGACTGCATTTGGCAGAATAATTAATTGCATTTGTAATCTTTTTTTTTGCCACATTTTATAATTGATAGCTCTTACACAGTAGAATGTTACTTGAAAATTGTGATGCCTTGAAAAGACAATCATAATAAAAGTAATTAAATTAAAATGTGTTTTATTTGGTCCATATTTGATATTAAAAAAGGTAAAAACCAAGTTGATACTTCTTTTTTATTACGTTTAAACTTTTAATACCTACCCTACGCAGATGCTATAAAATTAAAAGGTTGATGATTAATGTTGCCGATTATATTCAAAGAGAATATAATCACTAATTATGTTGCACACAAATCTAACAAAATTATCATATCCAAGAGAATAGTGTTCCTTTTCCGAAAGTTAAAGTTTACGAAGGACAGCACCACCGAATACCGATAGGTATCTCCACAAAGGCAGAATATAGTAAACCATGTCATACAGTTCTGCTAATTTTGATTAGTAGTAACCCTTAGTAAAGATACATATTTCAGTTTAATATTCAGGCTTTAAATCAAAACACGTGCGGTTCATTTTACTTTGGTGTTATATTTCTTAGTATTTCGATGATTTTTATTGTATTCATATGGTATGGAATTTGAAATTTTATCACAAAACTCATCACAAATTCAGTTACAATATCGTGAGTTACTAAACTAGATACTTTTGCCGTACAATGGAACGTATAAACGTCAAAAAAGAGAATGTCATGTTGATTGATTGTCATCCAATTGTCATAATTTTATGTGATTGTGTTACGGTCGCTGCTGAAAATAAATAAATATTTTCGATTAATTTCATTGTATGTACGATTAAACTTTTCTAAAGTGTTTGCCAAGATCTGTTCCATCCTCTTATGATCTGGTAAGTGAGAATTTATTTTGTTTCTATGTGAAAAGATACCACTTAAGTACATCTTGTTACCCTTATTGATTTTTCAGGAAAGTCCTCTAAAAGATAGTAAACCTAAACTCGCGTTTGTTGTCAACTAAGTTTAGTATAAGCTAAAGTTTCAATTACAATAGAGTAATGATCTAATAACGGCGACACATTAGGATTTCATGTAAAATTTTAAGAGTTCAAATTTATTTTTTATTTAGCAAATTAGGCGAAACCCTTCGTGCTTGAAGGTCGTTATACAATTAATATTTGGAAACTAGATTAGGAGGCTGTATTATAAGCACTATTAATTTTTATTACAAAATTTTCAAACAAAGAAAACTAATGTTTAACATTAAATTAATAAATATAGTTCAGAAATTTTACTGCACTTTATTAAGTTTTCTGTTCTCTGCCTCTAAGCAGACAGTTTTCTTTATTCAGCGAGCTGAACCAAAAGGCAAATGCCAAACTTAAATGTCAAACTCATTGAATTGAATTTTTTTTTTTGTGCTGGATAGTCCATACAATATGTATATATTGTAACATTATGATACAATCAATAGAAGCGGAGCATTAATCAAGAATGTTTTTGAAATGGGGAAGATTTCAGAAGTCATGTTCCTGAAATAGGAAAAATTTTAAAAATATTTCTGTGTTGGATAGTCGATACAATATGTATATATTGTAACATTATGATACAATCAACAGGAGCAGAGCATTAATAAAGAATGTTTATGAAATGGGGAAGATTTCATAACTCATGTTGCTAAAACAGGTAAAATTATCACCTGTTTTAGCAACATTTGTTAGTTTCATCTTTTTCGTTGCGTGATAATGATGTAGCTTCTAGTCATATGTGCTACTTACCTTTAAATGGAGTGTATTACTTATGTACTACACTAAGAAATCATTTTAAGTAATACTCAATCATCATGATCATTGGATTATGATTACCGGCTCACTATAGAGCACGGGTTTCCTCTCAATATGACAAGGGTTTGGCCATAGCCCACCACACTGGCCATGTGCGGATTGGCAAACTTCACACGCTTTTGAGAACATTATGGAGAACTCTCAGGCGTGGAGGTTTCCTCACAATGTTTTCCTTCACAGTTGAAGCAAGTGGTACTTTTAATTGTTTGAAAAACGCACATAACTCCGAAAAGTTAGAGGTGCGTGCCCGGATTCGAACCGCCGACCTCTGATTAGGGAGGCTGACACCCTAACTACTAGGCTATCACCGCTTGCGATAATTATTACTCATTAATATAATATAATGTTTCTTCCTCAAATTAATGTGGGTGAAACTGTGTGGCACAGCTTTTATTATAATATAAACTATTAATTGCCAATTAATTAAAATATAGTAGTTTTGAAACAGATTAATAACCTTACTAATGACAATTTGTTTTAAGGAATCCAAATAAATCCTATAGTTGAATGCAGCTGTCAAAGAACTTCTAAACTAAAATTCACAAGGATAAAGAAAATAAGTATAAACCATCAAAAGGGTTTTAGATAATGTATTTTTAAACTGAGCTGAGTTGTAAAATGTGTATACTAACACAAGTTAGTCGAAATAAATGTTGGAAATGTATAATTTTATTTTAAGATTATCAATTTAAATGAGAACTGGCTTTTATCATTATCATCCATCCATTACCGGCTTACTACTCAGTGCGGATTTCTTCTCAGCATGAGAAGGGCTGTGCCCGTAGCCCGTAGTCCACCACGTTGGCCATGTGCGGATCGATATTCGCACGCCTTTTAAACATGGACTGCAACTCTTAGGCAGGCTACTTAACGAAGTTTCCCTTCACCGTTAAAGTAATTTTTTTTAAATTATCTGATGGCAAGTGATGATGCAGTCTAAGATTGTAGAGGGCTTACCTGTTAGGGGTATGGTAAAACCCTTACTCCTAATTGGTTTCTACGCGACATCGTGCCGGAACGCTAAATCGCTTGGCGACACGTCTTTGTTGGTAGGGTGGTAACTAGCCACGGCCGGAGTCTTTCACCAGACCAGACTCGAGCCAGGAATCGAACACAGGAACTTTATAATATAACTTTAATATGCGACAAAGCTCGCGCTGTGCCACGCGACCTCCGTGATAAAATTTAAAATTCAAAACGTACATAACTTCCAAGAGTAAAATAAAAAGTAAAAATGATGATTTAGTCCACTAAGTTATCACCGCTAGAACTAGGGAACCTAACCCTAATCTGCCCAATCCTACATTCACCTCATTAGCAGTTAAATGGTAGACTTTGATATGCCAGACCTATGCCAAGATTGCATTGAACATGCAATTTACACGGATATGTGTCAGGTGTAGGGATAGGTCCGGCACTGTTGTTGTTTAAGGGTGGGTATTTTGGGCAAACATGCGCAGGCAATCAGGAATTGCGAGAATATATGCCATGGGGAAAGGTTCGGCAGGCATGGCAGTGTGTAGTTTTAGGGTGTCCATAAACTTTTAAATTCATTCCAAGTTTTTTTCATTCCGCGTAACGAAAATTATGTAAAAGGAGGGCGTGTGAGTTCTCCGTAATGTTCTCAAAGGCCTGTGAAGTCTGCCAATCCGCGTGGTGGACTATGGCCGATCCCTTCTCATATTGAGAGGAGACCCGTGCTCTGTAGTGAGCCGGTAATGGGTTGAGCATGAGGGCGTGTGTAACGATTGCAAGGAATAGTTCTTATTCATTACTCAATTGATGTTATCTTTCTCCACCAGAGGCAACCTTAATTACTTTTTTTGCTTTATTTAGCTAAACCACAAATTCTTGATAACTTTGTGAAAAGCCGCTTCAAAGTTCTACTATTGATACAGGCATAAAATACTTACCAATCCACTCCAGTGCTTGTTGCTGGGGTCAATTTTGTATCGTTAAAATATAATTGATGCTTAGTGTAAGTGAAGTACTATCATAATTAAAATGATTCCTACGACGATATACTTATACTGGACGATATACCAGATACCCTTGGCTGCAGATTGGGGCACCTGAGGATAATTGATAATGCAGTCTAAGTCGGTAGCGGGCTGACCTGTTAGAAATATAAAAGATTTAAATCCATACTCCTAATTAGTTGCTACGCATCATTGTGCCGGAACGTTAAATTGCTTCGTGGCACGTATTTTCCCATTGTTACTACCAGAACAAATAGACCAGAAGTAATAGTGCCTTCAATATTATAAACTTATAATTGACCGGTCATAACTCATCAAGAATTCCAAGTGGCAGCTATCATTTGTGTAATTATTATACAGTCCCAATAATTGCAATAGCATGGCAGCACTATTGCGATGCGTTATCGAGTGTGGCGCCGCACGCGATACTGCCGGGCGGTGAATGCACTCAAAGGGGTCTCGTGCCATCCATTATAAAATATACTTCAGGAAGCTAAGGAATATTATGCGGAACGACTCTTAAGACAAAGAAGGCTGTACTGTAATTTTGAAAGAAGGGTCTTAATGAAAGAAAAGTCATTTATTTGCTAGATACAGAAAAACTAAAATAGATATAAAAATTAAACTTTACTGGCTCAAAATTAAAAGAGATATAAAAATTTAACTAATTTACAAAAGATAACCTGCTGATCGAGACTCGGCATATTGCTGCCTGAACTTGAAGCTGGTAATGGCTTAGCAGACTTACAAACACCATATCGACTAAACACTGACTGATCATCGTATTGCTCGCGATGTTAAGTATGCATTCGCATTGCGAGCATGCGCGGCAGCAAGCTAATGAATAATAGCCCCGGATGGCTTCGATACTAGTCGGTAATACTACGACGATGATTCACTTGAGTCCAGCCGTGTATAATTTTGAGATGATTTGGATTGAGAATAAAATGATAAATACCATATGCTATAAATAATATAACCTATAGCTGTTGGAAACATACAAGGTTTCTAGGATAAATTTGAATTGGTTGACTGTTTAAACTGGCGCACTCACACTGGGCTGGTTTCATTTCCAACTGCGAATTCCAAATTAGTACATTCCGATTTTATATAGAAACAAATAACAAACATCTCTTTTTCAACGTACTACCACTAAAATTTGTTGTAGCTATTACGATTCAATAGAAACTTGTTTGAGCTCATTGTGCCAAAAAGCTTTATCGATAAAACTTAACGCGTACTTAATGCCATTAATAAAATTCTGTCAAACCGTATTTTGGAGTTCGTTTACCCACAGTTCACTTTGTTGCCCTTTCACCAACAATAAAACGCCCTGCCCTTTGATAAATAAAAACCTAGATCTCGTCAACAAGTGCCCGTGAAACACAAATAAGACTTTATTTAAAATTGCGACGATAATTTGGAGCTATATGGATAATACGGTATCTAATCATCATCATCATCATCACTTCAACCGATAGACGTCCACTGCTGGACATAGGTCTTTTGTAAGGAGTTCCAACGGCCACGGTCTTGGGCCGCTTGTATCCAGCGGCTCCCTGCGACTCGTTTGATGTCGTCTGTCCACCTTGTTGGGGGTCGACCAACGCTACGTTTACCGGTGCGGGGTCGCCATTCCAGCACCTTGGGACCCCAACGTCCATCGGTTCTCCGAGCTATGTGCCCCGCCCATTGCCACTTCAACTTCGCAACTCGCTGAGCTATGTCGGTAACTCTGGTCCTTCTACGGATCTCTTCATTTCTGATTCGATCACGTAGAGATACTCCTAGCATAGCTCTCTCCATTGCTCGCTGAGTGACTCTGAGCCTTCTTATGAGGCCCATAGTGAGCGACCACGTTTCGGATCCGTAAGTCATCACTGGCAACACGCACTGTTCGAAAACTTTAGTCTTCAGGCACTGAGGGATTTTGGACGAAAAGATGTCTCGCAGTTTCCCAAACGCTGCCCACCCGAGCTGAATTCGGCGGCTGACCTCCTTATCGAAATTGGACTTACCTAATCGGATTGTGTGTCCTAGGTATACATACTCGTCTACAATTTCGAGTGCAGAGCTCTCAACGATTACTGGGTAGGGCAGAACATTAGCGTTCGACATGATTTTTGTCTTGCTCATGTTCATACGCAGGCCTACCTGTTGAGAAACTCTGCTAAGGTCATTGAGCATTGCGTCGAGGTCTTCCAGAGTCTCTGCCATTACGACTACGTCATCGGCAAACCGAAGGTGATTGATGTACTCGCCATTGATGTTGATGCCAAGTCCGTTCCAATCCAGAAGCTTGAAAACATCTTCCAACGCTGCGGTAAACAGCTTCGGGGAGATGACATCTCCCTGTCGCACTCCTCGCTGCAGTTGTATCGGCTTCGTCGTCTGGTCCTGTATACGGACTGACATGGTGGCGTTTTCATACAGACACTTCAACACTTGGATGTACCGGTAGTCGATTCGGCATCTCTGCAGTGACCTCAAAACAGCCCAAGTTTCCACCGAATCGAAGGCTTTCTCATAGTCCACAAATGCTAAACAAAGTGGCCGATTGTACTCTTCGGTCTTCTGTACAATCTGCCGCAGTGTATGGATGTGGTCTATGGTACTAAAGCCCTTCCGGAAACCGGCTTGTTCGGGAGGCTGGAAGTCGTCGAACCTATTAGCGAGACGATTCGTGATGACTCTCGAGAACAACTTATAGACATGGCTCAGCAGCGAGATGGGTCTGTAGTTCTTCAGTAAGGTATTGTCACCTTTTTTGAAGAACAGAACCACAACGCTCCTGCGCCACGCCTCTGGCGTTATGCCTTGCTGAATGACGGAATTGAACAATCGCTGAAGGACTATAAGTATCGGTTTTCCACCCGCTTTCAGGAGTTCTGCTGTGATTCCATCATCACCTGGCGCTTTGCCATTCTTAAGTTGTTTGAGAGCCCACCCAATCTCATATAGGCTGACGTCCGGGATATCTTCGGTGTAGTGTCGGGTCAATTTAGCTCTCGGATCCTTGGCTAAATTTTCTACAGGCTTCTGTGTTGTGGTGTACAACTGACCATAGAACTTTTCAACCTCACCCAAGATCTCAGGTTTAGAAGAGATGAGACTACCATTGTCTGTCTTCAGTCGCATCAATTGACTCTGTCCGATAGACAGATCTCTCGCGAACACTTTAGAGCCTCTGTTTTGCTCGATTGCATTTTTAATGCGCTCCGTATTGAAGTGCCGCAGGTCACATGTCTGTGATTTAGAGATCTGCCTATTAATCCTCCTATAGGCGGACGCATCCACTGAAGATTGTAGTCTCATCTCATGTCTCTCTTCCATGAGCTTGAGTGTATGGGTTGAAAACTTTCTTAATCTATTTTTACGGTGAGTCTTATAGAACTTGGACCCGACCGTATGGACAGTTTCCACCAGCCTGTTGTTCAAATCGTCCACTATGTCGCAATTTGCAAGACAATCGAACCGGTTCTGCAGTTCCAGTTGAAAGCTCTCGGGGTTTTGTATATGGGCTCGAGTAGGCTGGAGTGTAGACTTTACCAGTCTTAACCTTTCCAGCTGGACGTTAATATTCAATGTGCCTCTTACCATACGATGATCGCTCCCGGTTTTCACCCTGTTGATCACAGAGACATCATTGAATATGTGCCGCTTTGTTGACATGATAAAGTCAATCTCATTCCTCGTGGAACCATGAGGGCTCATCCAGGTCCATTTCCTGTGTGGCGGCTTCTTGAAGAAGGAGTTCATCATATAGAGGCCCTCCTTCTCCATGAAGTCGGCCAACATTTGACCCCTGTGGTTTCGTTGCCCATATCCAAATTGCCCCACTCTCAACTCTGAACCTGTACGCTCACCTAGTCTTGCGTTAAAATCCCCCATCACCACATTGTAATAGGTGTTTGAGGTATGTATGGCTTTAGAAATATCCTCATACAATACCTCTACTTCCTCGTCCGGGTGTGCTGAGGTCGGTGCGTATACCTGTATCACCTTCAACGAATACCGTTTGGTGATTCTGAGTATAAGGTATGCTACCCTACTCGACACACTCTCGACTCGTACAATATTGTTGACGAGGGACTTGTGGACGATGAATCCAACACCACCCTGAGATTGCTGGTCACCCTCCCGGTAGTAGAACAAGTTGCCAGAATTCAAGATTATGGAGTCCTCCCCCTCTCTTCGGACTTCAGATAATCCTATTATATCCCAACGCAACTTGCTCACTGCTTCTTCCAGCTCTATCACCTTTTCGTCGGTCCTCAAAGTGCGTGCGTTATAAGTTGCCAGGTCTAGTCGTCGGGGTTGGCAGCGGAATCTCTTCCGGAGATTCTTGACACCCCCTGCCCCGCCGTTACCATAACCGCTGCCAGAGCCAGGGATAGCGGGGCTGCCGGGGACTAGGGGCTGTGGCTTTTTTGTTACTACCATACAAAGAAAATGCCGATAATCACCACGCTTGGCATGCGGGTTGGTGATCGCAGTGCTGGTCCTCTCGCACCAATAACGCTGCTGCCCGTTATTGTCAGTCAATTTAAGACCAGTTAATACTTAATGGTTATACCGCCATTGATCGGTCGCCAGAGCCTCGTCGGTAATTCGGCAGGGTGCACCACGGGCAGGTGAGGTTGGCAATTGGGAAGGCCGACTGGTACTAGTCTTCCCCTTACACCCCGGTATCTAATACATATAATATATACACATAAAGTTGTGCTTACTTCTAGTAATTGATAAATCATATTCAAATGTAATTATTTCGATATAGGTATAATATTGTTATGAGTTCGGACATTCGTTCGTTCAGATCTATATTGCAGTTTGTAATTAAAGTTGGTAGCAATGTTTAGGAAGTAGGCAGATGAAACGTGAGGCAACACACACACACACACACACGCGCACGCACGCACGCACAAACGCACGATTAGTCTACATTCATCAGTAAAAACAATAATATCATTACACACTCACACATTTAGGTGTGCCATAAATCTAAACTTTTGTGAAGTAGTGTAGTATACCTTCTGTGTGTTTTTTAGGACTCGCTAATACAGGATGTAAAAAAAAAAACAAATGTAACGTCAAGATTAAGATTTTAAAATCCTTTATTTGTAAAAAGCTTGTCTAGTATCTAAACTCTAGGAACGCCACTGCCTAAGGAAATGTTTTCGAGTCTGGTCTGGTCGGAGGCTTTGGCCGTGGCTAGTTACCACCCTACCGACAAAGACGTGTCGCCAAGCGATTAAGCGTTCCGGCACGATGTCGCGTAGAAACCAAGTAGGAGTGTGGGTTTACCATACCCTTAACAGGTTAGCCCGCTACCATCTTAGACTGCTTTATCACTTACCATCAGATGAGATTGCCGTCAAGGGCTAACTTGTAATGGATAAAAAAAAAAAGGTTATATTAGATTTTAAGCACTCAACTGAAAGTCAAAACTATAACCGTACACTATTTGATTTTGTAAGGTTCTGCATACCTAGTAAATTATTGATCGAAGACGTGCTTCAGTTACTGCCTACAACGGGTCAATGACTGACGCTGTATAGGGAATTTATCTTACTATGAGCTTACGAAGGAAGGTATTGTATGAAACAATCCTTTATGCTGCTTCATATTTTTATTGGAAATATACCTATTCATGTTTGAAAGCTTTATTGTTTGAAGTCTTAGGAATATTAATCAGCAGATTGCTTACGCGTTTTTATACGAGGTAAATCTTCATCGTGCCTTGCAAAAAAGATTGCCACTTTTTATCCAACTGAAGAACATGTAATGATGATTCCGTATTTTAGTTATCAAGAACATGTAACTAGATTTGATGATTCCGTATTCTAGTTATCGATTAAATTTACTTGCATTTGAATAGTAACGTAAAATAATTTTAGTAATAACACTTCTTAATTTTTTTGCCCTATGAGGCTAGTCACAACATGTCTTCTTCTTCCACTCACTTCTATCAGCCGTCACTTCACTACCCACACCTTTTACACCTACATACTTTTACATATCCTCCTATGTGTTCGTAATATGTAATAATGACTGGACGGACTATTGTTTTGTGTGTGCTTTCATAAATAAGACAAGCAGCTCAGAGCGTTGGGCGATGTACGGTGTACGGATCGGGTTTTTCCTGTACCATTTAAGTAATATGTTAAAGTCACAATAAAATGTATATTTTCTTTTAATGTTTCTTTGGGCTAATGGTAAGCAAGCCCCTCTGCAGAAGTGATGTTCTGGGACCGATTTATGGGGTATAGAATATAAAGTAACTTGCATGGTAGAATCTTCCTCATGATCAACCCATTGCCGGCTCATTCTCTGTAGTGAGCCGGCACGCATGTGCTCTCAATATTGGAAGGTTTTAATAGTCCACCACACTGGCCATCTGTGGATTGGCAGATTTCACACGACTTTGAGAACATTATGGAGAACTCTAACGCGTGCAGGTTTCAGCACGATGTTTTCCTTCACCGTTGAAGCAAGCGATAATTTAATCGCTTAAAAATGCACATCATTCCGAAAAGTTTGAGGTGCGAGCCCTAACCAATAGGCTATCTGAGCTTCAAGAAATAGATAGCAGTAATCTTATCTACATTAATATTACGTCAAAATCCAATAATTGGTTTTTAAATCGTGTGCTTTCGTGGGAGTAGGATGTTAATAGAATGCAATGCGGGACTTATTGTACTACGAGTAAGTGTCGCATATACGGCTTCTGTTAACGAGTAACATTTTTTTTTACGTTTAATCGATCACGACTCGTCTATAATCACATCATTTTAATACAGCGGTCGTTAAATAGAATGTAATTTTTTCATACCACTATAGGTTAGGTTAGATAATAATTTGAGTGCAATGTCACTCGGTAGTAAGTGATCATGATGTCTAAAATGGAATCCGGTTAAGCTGTTAGTAGTATGGTCGTTTTATATATACAGATTATAGAAAAAAACGCCCTCTGCGGCGCGTCTTATTATAAAGTGGCCGCCAGACCAGACTTAAACCGGGAATCGAACCCGTCCTGGGTTCGATTCCCGGTTTAAGTCTGGTCTGGCGGGAGGCTTCGGCCGCGGCTCTTGATAACTAGCTAAATCGTAACCGGAAATATACCGCTAAGTGATTTATCTTTCACGTGTGATGCAGAGTAAAAACCAATTAGGAAGATAGGTTCAGCCGACAGCATCGGTGCTGCAGTTGTTCTTGGGCGACGGTTATCACTTACCATCAAGTGCACCTGAACACGACATCTATCAACGACTACAAACTTTGTGTTAAAACATACTACGTACCTACTTGTCAGTATATTTGAATATCCCATAACAGTAGATTTTATTTGTTGCAGATGTAAAATAACCACGAAGGTTTGCATCACTTTTTGAGGTAAGTGAACATATACTGTAAACGTTTTGTAAGAATTAATCTAAATGTCTCTAAAATCTAAAATCTATATAGCTAGTATTTATTTGACATTTTATTATTTCATCTTACCATGTCTCTAGAAAAAAAAGATCCTTTCAATTAGATAGGCATATTTCGTTAGGCACTAAATATCTATTTCTTGATTTCATTTAAGATGGACCTTCGAATAGTAGATTAAAACTGTAATATTCCTACTAGATGACGCTACTGTCGCTAAAAGACTGGCGAAAAGCATACACTAATCTCGGCGTCGCGTCGGTAGTATCATTATCATCATCATGATCACCCCATTATCGGCTCACTACAGAGCACGGGTCTCCTCTCAATATGAGAAGGGTTTGGCCATAGTCCACCACGCTGGCCATGCGGATTGGCTGACTTCACACACCTTTGAGAACATTATGGAGAACTCTTAGGCGTGCAGGTTTCCTCACGATGTTTTCCTTCACCGCTAAAGCAAGTAATATTTTAATTGCTTAAAAACGCACATAACTGACAAGTTCGAGGTGTGTGCTTGAGTTCGAACTCCTGACCTCCCGATTAGGAGGCGGACTTCCTAACCACTAAGCTATCACAGCTACTCAGTCAGTAGTATGTGGATCGTTAATTAGTTGGTAAAGCAAACAGGCCGCTGTTTCCAAAACGTATGCATTTTTTAATTTTACTGTTACTTCAGTGTTATTAAATATCTTTTTCATAAAAGCCTTGAACTTCAGGAGCATTTTAAAAAAGCGATCGCGTGTATATGGTTACTATTGCGTTCTGTTCGCTAGAACGAGCAAGGTTTATTTATTAATTCAAGAAACAACATGTACTTTGGTACACTTTTCTATATCTCCATGAGCTTAAGAAAATTTACTGTGTTTTTAATAACTCCTATGTCATACTTTTCGATGGTTAAGGTAAAATAAATAATTATTTATTCGATGAATTAAGATCTTAGGGCGAAGTTGAGCCGCGCCCCAGTGATATCAACATTTTATAGATTACCGATGTTCCAGGCTTATTACGAATTTCTGATCTCCCGATCATAAACTAAAGGTAGCCCACGTCTCCAGTCTCCAGATAATCCACGTCTAAAATATAACTCTCAATATTACCGTTTAAGGTTTGAAATGTTTCTAAACAGCTTCAAAATAAACGATGTAACCTGACTCTGCCAATTAATAAAAGCCAATGGAAGTAATGTGCCAATTAATGGCGAAAATATATTAACTATGGATAAAAATAGGTCCTCAGGGATGGATTTGAGTATAATCCTGTCTTAGTATGGAGAGATGAGATGGGATCTATTGCGTGTTCGAGAACTATTACCTTTATAAGTATAAATATTTGATACATTTATGTTCTATATTATATATGCTATACGTTGTCTGTCAGTTAGCTACGGCACTCTTTTAAAGGTATAAGATCTATTCACCATATTCATCCAAAGAGCACTTTTAGCCGTCTCAATTAAAATTCGTATTTAGAAGGAAAATTTCAGCGATGTGGCTTTTGTTCGCCAGTTTAAATAAAACAAGAATCATTAACGTTTTATTGTTTATATTGTTTATGCAGATAATATTGTTAACTACGAGTATATAATAATTTGGTAACGTAAACTCGTAATGTGGGAAGAAGGGTCCCATCATATTTTAACTAGTCTCCGAATAACATGATCTTAAGTTTATCTATTATATTATCTACATTAATATTCTATTGATAAAATGACTTTCAACTGTATTATTATTATTGAAAAAAGATATATCACCATCATAGACGATTGACGTCCACTTCTGGTCGTAGGTCTTTTCTACGAAGTTCTACGGTTTACGGTCTTGGGCGATTACGACTCGTTTGATGTCGACTGTACACCTAGTAGCGGGGCGACCATCGCTGTTTTTATTAGTACAGGGTCTCCATTCCAGCACATTGGAACTTCTAGGTCCAATGGTTCTCCGAGCTATGTGCCTCGCCCATTGCCACTTCAGCTTCTCGTAGAGCTATCAATAGGCTCTTCTACGGATCTTCTCGTTTCTGATTTGATCATTTGGAGATAATCGGGGCATAACTATCTTCATTGTCCGCTGAGTGTATCTGAGCCTTCTTATGAAGCACATAGAATGCGGTGACGTTTGAGAGCCGTAAGTTAACTATACGGTTCCAACATGCAGTTGTCGAATATTTTGACGACCTCCGTGGCGCAGTACACGCGCTGTCGCATTTTAAAGTTGGAGGTCCTGGGTTCGATTCCCGGCTCGAGTGGGAGGCCTCGGCCGTGGCTAGTTACCACCCTACCGACAAAGACATGTCGCTAAGCGATTTAGCGTTCCGGCACGATGTCGCGTAGAAACCAATTAGGAGTGTGGGTTTACCATGCCCCTATCAGGTTAGCCCGCTACCATCTAAGACTGCATCTTCACTTACCACCAGGTGAGATAGCTGTCAAGGGCTAACTTGTAGTGTGTAAAAAAAAAAAAAATTTGCGCACCAAGTCAACCAACCAACCCAAGGCAAAACCAACTACGAGTATAACCATATTTTCATTACGAGATCGCTTGAGACCATTTGTTAATTCGAAACTGAACTTCGCGAGTTACAGCTATACCTATAACAATTTAAACGGTAAAGTTTTAACTATTTCACTCGTGTAGAGGGTCATTAATATCCCGGGACAGGGTTACGAGCAGACCGACCTCCGCCAACTCGTTTCAAATTGCAATTTATTAATTATACTGTGGACATCTCTTCTTGGGTCAGTTGTATTGTAGTTTTTAATTTGATTTTGTGATCTGTACGTATCCCGCCCGTATATAGAACCCTATAACTATTATGTAAGTACCTATTATAGCTGGTGTCAAAGTAGTCAAGTGTTAAAAATAAACTAATTAATTTAACTGATCAAATTATTAAAAATAACGATAAGGTACGTGTGGTTAGGAATCATTTTGGATTTGTACATTAAATCACTAAAATTTTTCATAAAGAGCACATAATCATTTCATTTTTAAATGACATAATTCATTTGGAATTCGGGTATTTTTTAAGTATATACATATCTGTATATTTATCAATATGCTTATTTTATAGAGCTTGACTTTGACATTTTTATTTATTACACCCTAGCTTTTACCCTCGGCTTCGCTCGCATTGAAGCCATTAAATAAGTATCAGAGATCATTACAATAGAAATGAATCAATATGATAACTATATTTTTAAAAACATTTTTTTTGTCTTTTAAAAAAAAAACATTTATATGTTTTATATGTTACTTCTTATACCTCCAAGAATATGTATGCAAAGAAAGTATCATGACGATCGGTTGAGTAGTTTTCATTCAAATTTATAATAATAAATAAGTATTGTACTACTACATTGTACTAGTGTATTTTAAACCATATACAAAGTGACATACGCGTTTTGAGTCTCGACAGTGACTCTCCCCTCATATCACCGTCACGCAAATAATAATGCTCGCTAAGCTGATAGAAATTAATGGAAATTTATCCAAAATATATGCGTCAAGGTCAAGGTAGGATATATTGACATAACATCATACGCAGACACCCATTTAACGCCCACGTATTCGAACTCGAGTGACGTCTTTCGGGAAAATTAGTAAGCCGAGAGTGGGTAGGGTAGACTTTCCAATAGGACTTTTTTTATTAGAAAGTATAGGAAAAGTGTACCGTCTGTAATTTCACGAGTTTTTTGATTTAAATGGAAGGAATTCGAGTTTGTTTGCGTTTGTTTCGAAATCTCTCTGGCATTGTTTGTTTTATTGAATTAAAAAGTATCTTTTCTTTTTTGTGATAGGTTTGCTCTGGACGACAATTAATTAAAATTAAATTCAAAATAATCTTTACTCAAATAGTCCTTAAAAAGGCACTTTTGACGCGTCAATAATTTACATAGTAGTTATTTCATGGTGATAACTATATTCGTAAACTTAAAACTAAAGCTATGAGGGTTCCAAACGCGCCCCGGTCTAAGAAGAAGCCCACAACAAACTTAGCCGGGGAAATTATTAGTATCAGAAGGCACTGATGAGGTCTAGGTTGGAGCGCGCTTGCCTAGAAAATGCCTATTCACTCTTCCCTTGAATGAACTAAGGTTATACGTGGCTGGAAACATAGCCTATATGACGACCTACGTGACGCAACGTGCGCTTTAGGATTATAAGGGCCAAGGTACGATTTCGCGTCAGGTCTGGAGAGACCCCTCGTCTGGCGCTGCAGATGTTCATGGGCGACGGTTACCACTTAACATCAGGTGACCTCTCTCCTCGTTTGCCCGCGATGTAATATAAAAAAGCATCATGCGCTTTAGATTTAACAACTTGGAAGTTCAAACGGTGATAGCCGGGGGTTTGAACCCGGGCACGCTCCTCTAACTTCTTGGAGTTATGTGCTTCTCCGAGTTTTTAAGCAATTAAAATATCACTTTCTTCAACGTTGAAGGAAAACATCGTGAGGAAACCTGCATGTCCAAGAGTTCTCCATAATGTTCTCGAAGGCGTGTGAAGTCTGCCAATTCGCACATGGCCAGCGTGGTGCACTATGGCTAAACCTGGACCTGTGCTCTGTAGTGAGCCGGCAATGGGTTGATCATGATGATGAACTTAAAACGAAGTCGGCATTCATAAAGCCACGCTGAAATCAAAGATAAGCGGAAGTTCACAAAGCATAATTTTTTTTTTATGAATTTCAAGTTAGCCCTCATCTGAAATCTCATCATCATCTAGGTAAGTTGGATGTTGGTAAGCGAGGATGCAGTCCAATATGATAGATAGCAGGTTAACTTGTTGATGGTATTGCAGTTATATTAAAACTATATCCCTAACCGGTTTATATAAGGTGTCTCGACAATAAAGCTCGCTGCGAAGTTCGGTGGCGAACCTGAAATAAAAAAAAAATCGTTAAGTTCTGCTCTAACTAGCTGCAAACGATACCCTTATCGTTTACCACGGGCGTGAGGCGGTCACTGATGCAGGTATTGCCTTTCTCTCTACATGTGACGCGCCAAGTTTCCCCCTTTTTTCGTCATGGTGGAATTTCATGGCTACCTTTCATTTCGTGGCTAGTTACCATCCTACCGACAAAGACGTGTCGCCAAGCGATTAATCGTTCCGGCACAATGTCGCGTAGAAACCATTTAGGAGTGTGGGTTTACCAAACCCCTAACAGGTTAACCCGCTAACATCCTAGACTGTATCATCACTTACCACCAAGTGAGATAGCCGTCAAGGGCTAACTTTTAGTGTATAAAAAAACACTTGCCACTGCCGGAGTCTCTATTACGTTTATTACGTATATTACCTCATAACTAAGCCATCGTCATACGCTTCAATGTAAAAGCAATATTAACGAAACTAAACTTTTAATAAACATCCGAAACAGACGAAATAATCACGTGCCTTGTTACAAACGAAATTAACAAAAAAGCTTTTCACGTTTCCACGTCACGTTGTCAGAGGTTGGAAAATAGGAAAAGTTGCTTATTTTTTGGCGAGCAGGTACTTACTTACTTTTAGACGCCGAATAAGCAAGCAGTCTTTACTTTGTTTTTTGCGTCTCTGAACAGAGTGTGTTGTCAGGGAAGACTTATGTTTGTGTCTTCATAGAAATTTCGTTCATTTTCATTTAATTTTAAAATTATAGCTTTGTGTGGAAAGTGTGTTTCCACAAAGTGGAAAAACCTACATGAAAGATTTAGATCTTTTGTCGCGTGAAGTTGTGTGTTAAGTGAATTTATAAACGCTTTGAGCAGAAAATCCACAACTGATATTAGCACTTTTTGCTGGTCGTATAAAATCATAGTTTATTTAGAACCGTCTTCATTCCACACTTTATATTACATCCCTGAGAAAATATTGTACTTTTTTCGGTATTAGCTTAAGCCTTGCCATAGATATTGGGTAAATATTTGTCATAAATATTGGGAAGTGAAATATCCGATACCCGAACGGTCATCGCAGACCACGTAAACATACACCCCAAAAAAAAAACAAAAGTTAAAAAATACTACAACGTAATGCTATCCGAACGCGGCATGAATTCTCTGAGGTTTTACGGAATTTTTACTTAGTTATACTTTTTTATAACTATACTAAATTGGACCATTTTTTTAACGCTGGGAAATAAGTTTACGCATTCCCTCTGGAAGGGGCAGGCAGAGGGGTATGTGGAGCTCGCAGGCGGTCAGATTGGCGATCAGAATACCCAATAAAACCCAGCGATGCTCCTTCGCGTCGCTTGGTGGCTGGGTCAAAGGAACGCTAGCACACTCGTCTGCAACTCAGCCAGATACGTTATTAGACCTGATACATCGTCATATCACCAAATATAGAGAGTTGGATTCGTGTTAGTATTTAGATTGATTTTTAAGGAGTCATTTTATATTTTATGGAATAACTTTACACAACATATATATATAAAAAGAAAACATCATAGAAATTTGACTACCTCCATGGCGCAGCGCGCGTGCTGACACCTTTTTAAGTTGGAGGTCCTGGCTTCGATTCCTGGCTCGAATCTGGTCTGGTGGGAGGCTTCGGCCGTGGCTAGTTACCACCCTATCGACAAAGACGTGTCGCAAAGCGATTTAGCGTTACAGCACGATGTCACGTAGAAATCAATTGGGAGTATGGGTTTATTATAGGTATCCTCTAACAGGTTAGCCTGCTACCATCTTAAGACTTCATCATCACTTACCATCAGGTGAGGTTGCTAAAAGTCAAAAGCTAACTTGTAGTGGATAAAAAAAAGAACATTTAATAAATAAGTTACCATAATTTCTCAATGCTAGTGATTTGCCACACATTTGCATTACGTCACATTCCTAATGAAGTAAACTTGAAACAACCTCTACGGGTATCTATGCCTAAGTTGTTTACTTTAGAGATGACTCGAAGGGCGCAGACATATCTTAGTGCAAGTAGGTCCGATAAGTCCGCAGTGATAAATAAACCTTATTTGAGAATTACACTTCACTTTGTCACTAAAAGCTTTAAGTGTTAAAATGAATTATTTATATTTCATTATATTAAGCTGTGATAGCCCAGTTGCTAGGACGTCCGCCTCCTAATCAGAGGTTGGGGGTTGGAACCTCTTACTTCTCGGAGTTATGTCCGTTTTTCAGAAACAACAAACTATTAGTGCCGGTGGATTTCTCTCTCATTTCTGAAATTATTTGCGAGACAATAGGATAAATCTTTGGTATTTCATCGACCAGGTTGTTTCAATTTTCATTATTTTCATTAACAAGTATGCCAACCCCATCGTTTCCTATACGAAAATACTAAAACAATTTCTGTCCTAACTTAGCTAAAAAACAAATTGCATTTACTTTTTATATATGTATTTAATTATATCACTATCGTTATCATCTGTTTCAGCTAGCTTCTTGTAACAGTTATCTTTATCTTATTTACCGAATTTCCTATCGTATGCATAGTTTTTCACTCTTGTTATAATTGCCAGGAAGATTTAAGCGATGCAGTGCTGCTTTTTTAATTTACTTTTGGCGTAAATAATGTTATTTTATCGTCATTAAATTAATATCTCACATGTAGCATAACCTAAACATTTGCGGCATACATTTTAATAATGACATATTTTAATAAAATAAAGTATATTGTTACAGATTCTCAAAGTAAACACAAATATGGTAACAAAATTCATATTCAAATACAAAATAATATTTATTCAAACAGTCCTTTAAAAGGCACTTTTGATGCGTCAATAATTTACATAGTAGTTATTTCATGGTGATAACTATATTCGTAAACTTAAAACTAAAGCTATGAGGGTTTCGAACGCGACCCGGTCTAAGAAGAAGCCCACAACAAACTTAGCCGGGTTTTTTTTTCGTTATCACCATCTCACATAATGAATAATAAATTATAGTACCTATGGAGATAGAGCAATTCACCCCCAAGCTTTTTTATCGTTTATATAATCCTTATATGATATATAATATCGTCATATGATTTTTCTACAAGCTTTCGTTTTATAAAAATTTTGAACTTATTGATAGACATCTCCAAGATATCAATAGCTAATTTATTTTAACTGTTTGAACCCTTCCTAAAGAGTGATGTCTAAACCCAGGGTGAGATTCCAAGTAATGAATATAAAATAAGTTACTGTCAATAAAGGCCTGGCATAAAATGTTCTATAAGACCGCAGACTCTAAAAATATGTTCATTGGTAACTGAATTTCATGAGAGGCGTCACCGAAAGCGCGTGGGTGGTAAATTATTGGCTTGCTTATAAAGTTTTATTGGAATGTGCCTAGTGCCAACTGCCTACCTTTTATTACGGTTTGCGTCATTTATTTTCAATTTATTAATATTACGCCTTGTTATGTTTATTATTTACTGTACTGTTTTTTCGTCTTTGTGCAGTAAAGGTCGAAGGATTTGTGGAACGCCGACCATTTCCTTTATAAATCCATACTGGGTTCTATATCGGGATTTCCTTGATATAAATTTTCATAATGCATATTTTAAATGTGCTGGAATCTTCCATTCGTAGTTTTAGTATGAGTATTGTGTTTAAGAGTTATTTTCACCGACAAGGACGTGTCGCCAAGCGATTTCGCGTTCCGGCACTATGTCGCGTAGAAACCGATTAGGAGTATGGGTTTACCATACCCCTAACAGGTCAGAACGCTACCATCTTAGACTGCATCATCATTTACCATTAGGTGAGATTGCCGTCAAGGGTTAACACCTATGAAAATTTATCAGGTCATACGATACGAACGAACGGTTATAGGTAATACGAATGCAGGTGAAACAGATCTCAGTAGTTTTACATATGGGGTTATGTAAGGGGCGGATAAACAAATCCTCGTGTACTCTAAAAAAAAACATTATTTTTTTTTTCTGTTTTAAATTAAATTTTGAGTGATTAAACATTAAATTGATGAGATAATGATCTAAATGAAATCACAGCCACTAAACGGGATATCCACTCATCTTTCACAGTCAGATCTTATAATCTCACTCACACAACAGAGAGGAAAAGTACGTACTTTTAATATTACACTCTTAAACGCAATAAAAGTTTATTATAGTTTATATAGTTATAAAAACTTACATTGTATTAAAATTAAAGTTATTCTACTTATGCATAAAAGTAAACAAAACACTTTATTTTCTTGAAACTGTTCTTGAAGGTTAATTAAGTCTCATTCGCATAAAATATGCTAAGTAATAATTACTTGACGCCATTTATACCCACGCGTTTAAATTATGTAATTCAACTAGAGGGGATGATTAAAGGTACGCGCTGACAGGCTCACATCGTCCGCACCGCACGCTCTATCGCAATAATTAGCGTGTACATTATTTCGTTCTAAAGCATTAAATAGTGAGCGCTTAGAAGGCACATGAATAAAAAAAAAATGGTTATTCAATAAAAACACTATTAAAAACAGAAGTAGTCTTTTTATGCACATATTTAGTTCACGCAACTGAATAAGCCTACCACATCAATAAGCTTTTTACCAATAACTTAATGATCTTGTGTATACTATACAGACATTACGGCAATGGCACGGATTGACGGTCGCAACTGATAGCAAGCGATCAATCCTATCGACCTATCCGTACCCTTGGACAGGAAGAAGGTTACGTTGGACTCCCCCCCCCCCGAAGGGGGGGGGGGGGTATACCCGAACTAATTTAGTTATACCCTTGCCTTTGTGAGTAGATTTTTTTTGTCTTGCAAATTAGTTAATGTCGCTGGCCATTACCATCACAGATCCGTTTTCGTGTTCGTTAATGTCGGCCACCTGAACGATACTGGTACTGGTAGTGGAAATTACCCATTCCAAGAATACACGGTTAAAACAACTGGATTTTTCTTCGAATTATGACTAACAATTCGAGTGTGAGTATGGTTATAGTAGGTTAAAAATTTGTTATTAATAACGTTAAATTTGTTCTTTCGCATCGAGGCATAGTAGTTTTTTTAAAGTACATTATAATTACTTTTATAACAGTTGAAGCTGTGATAGCCTAGTGGTTAGAACGTCAGCCTCATAGTCAGAAGTCGGCGGTTCGAACCCTATAACTTTTCGGAGTTATGTGCGTTTTTAAGCAGTTAAAATATCACTTGCTTCAACGGTGAAGGAAAACATCGTGAGGAAACCTGCACGCCTCAGAAATCTCCATAATGTTCTCAAAGGCGTGTGAAGTATGCCAATCCGCACATGGCCAGCGTGGTGGACTATGGCCAAACCTCCTTCCACGGGTTTCCTCTCATACTGAGAGGAAACCCGTGCTCTGTAGTGAGCCGATAATGGGTTGATCTTGATGATATATAAACGCAGTGCTATAATAACCGTACGTGCGTTGCGGCAGGTGCGGGTCAATGGACGTTTATCATTAGGCTGTTTTCACTTTAATTAAACTCCCGAGGAATAAAACATTAACACAATTAAATCTCAGTCGCAGTGTTTTAAACAGAAGATGGACGTTTTTAACTACATTGTAAAGCAGAAGTAATTAAAAAGTTAAAAATATACTACCTCAACTAATATTACTCTAAGGCTCTAAAGCTTTTTAAGGAAATAGCAAAAAGGTTAGTCCACATCACAGGAGACCGAAGAGCTGCCAGCTACCTCGGACAAAGAATTAGTCTAGCCATTCAAAGGGGGAACGCTGCCAGTATCTTCGGACCTTGCCTAAAGGGACTCCTTTTAATAATATATTTTAGTTATGATGTTAAATATTTATTTATTTTATATATTTTTAGTTTTAGGTTAATATAAGTATTATTTTAAGTTATATTACTAATATAAGGCTCGGTGACCACAAACTCGAGTCACAAAAGTATGTCGTTGACTAAAGAGCTTGTTTGTGTTGTTCCGCTCACATTTGGATTGGGTACAAACCAGTATTGTTGAATCTATGTTGTTATTTTTAAGCAATGTTTGTATGATTTTATAAGAGCCGAGCGTTCTTCATAGTTTCTTTCTTAACTCATTCTCTCACTCAACTCAACTCTCGAAAGAATGTTTCAAGATATTATATTTCAACTGAAAATTCTCCCTCGTAGTGTTTCCACATCATCCGATCTCACATCGAAATCTGACGTCAATTAATATGTGGAGTGGTCGAAGTCGGTAATTTTTCAGGCACGTTCAACATTCATTTTTAGGTCAGTACATTTCAAATAAGCCCAGATCAGAGAGAATTCCGAAATTATAGGTTCCCAAATTACCATAGTTGGGTATGAAACCCAATACCTCTTATGTATTATACTCTCAACACTGCGTCGTTGATCGACAAAATATTTAAATATTCAATGTCAAACGAGTATTCATTGTGTTTTCAATGAGAAAATGTGGCGAAAAGCTATTTCGAGAAATCCTAAACATGTCCTTCACGACCCTCACGATCAGATGACTACTGACAACACACACACAAACCTATACACCGTCTTCGCCGGCGAAGACGAGGTCCCCGCTATTTTATGTCATCCGGACGTGGGCTCCATCCACGGCCTCGGAGACGTACGGACCACTCACTGTCCGACCATGATGTCCGAGTCATAACAGGAGGAAAGGCTCACCGTCCGACCCCCTGTTATCCCAAACGTCGCCTAAGCCGTTCGTCTTCACAGGAGACGACCTTAGGTAGACGTTCCCTTTGTTTCTTCGAGCTCTAGGGCTCAAAATGTATTCTTACAGAGCTTCTTTCCGAAGCTCGCCAAACAGCACGGTTACGCTGTCGCAACCAGTAGCACAGCTAAAAGACAGTCCGTACAAAAAAAAACAGCTGAAGTATTTTAACAAGTGAAACTACATTTTTCATACTGAACTATGCGTTTGGGGTTACAAATAAAAGGAAAAGCATTATATATTACTTGCAAGTTTCAGCTCTTGGGCGCCGTCGGGACGCAGTCGGGAAATCGATGCTAAAGTATTGCCTTTCAGCCCCTTGGCGTAAGCACGCAATTCTGAACTATAAATACGGGAAATTACCAACCTTAGCTACTACGGCGTAGTCTATTTTCTAACCCTTTTAAACCAACGATATTACAAGAAAGTTGCTATATACTCGTACCAGTGATTCTCAACCGCTGTGCCGCGGCACTTTTGTGTGCCGCCTTATTTTGCAAATATATAATATATAATAATTAATCCCTTGATAATCGTTTAGTTATTATTGTAGTATATATTAGTTTATTTCGTATATTTAAAATTTTTGTCATAAAAATGCAGTGCACAATTATGCAGTGTGTTGTAGTAAGTAATTTTTATCTTTTTCTTTGTGTGCTGCCAAATTTTTAAATCGTTAAATATGTGCCGCAACAAAAAAAAAAGGTTGAGAATCACTGCTATATACATTTCAGCTCTTTGTAAGATTTATCTAACGCTCGATCTAATCTAAAATTTTCAGTAGCAGATTGAATAAATTCAATCTGCTATCTTAAGATTTTGGATTGGATTGTATATTAATTTCGGCCGTAAATGATCTTGGGTATGAAATATTGTTTTAATTATGACTAAGCTCTTAAATATTTTTAATATGTGGGATGGTGATAAAAAAAAGAAAAGGTACCCGGCTAAGTTTGTTTTGAGCTTCTTAGACCAGGGCGCGTTTGGAACCCTCGTAGCTTTAGTTTTAAGTTATCACCATCAACTCACTAATATGTAATTGACTCACCAAAAGTGTCTTTTAATGGATTATTGAAGCGGTGATAGCCTAGTGGTTAGGGCGTCAGCCTCCTAATCAGAGGTCGGCCGTTCGAATCCGGGTACGCCTTTACTACCGTTAACTTTCAGAGTTATGTGCGTTTTTAAGTAATTAAAATATCACTTGCTTCAACGGTGAAGGAAAACATCGTGAGAAAACCTGCACGCCTGAGAGTTCTCCATAATGTTCTCAAAGGCGTGTGAAGTCTGCCAATCCGCACATGGCCAGCGTGGTGGACTATGGCCAAACCCTTCTCATATTAAGAGGAGACCCGTGCTCTGTAGTGAGCCGGTAGTGGGTTGATCATGATTATGATGATGATGAATGGATTATTTCAACAAAGTTTATGATTGAATGATTGCATAAATTACATTGAATTGAAAAGTATGTCCAAACACGTGCGATCGATAAAACCTAATTCAGTACCCTCCCGTAGTGGGGTGAAATACGTAATTTTGGAACGTTTGCTATGTTTATACAGTGTTAAGGATCATCCTTTTGCACGTGAGTCGGCTATATAGGTATTAAACATGAATAGGATAAGGGAATACGTATGAAATGCCCCGAGATAACAGGATTACCGGGATAAACATTCATATAACTGTATGATATTAGGATTTTCCTGTGATGTTATTTCATCGGGATTTCTTTATTCATGTGCGACGCCTGTGTTCCATATCATACTTTTGCTTTTACAATTGAATCAATACGGATACCCTTATGAATTATTATTAATCTCGAGCAAATGTCCTTTTTAGCAAAAAACTTTTTTTTTTTTTTTTTGCAAAAAATTTTTTGCACGGATCGACCGTATTTTGACCGTGGAGGATCGTATTTACGATGCTGTGGTGCAAAAGGGTGGAACAAATTAACTATGGATGGATGTTTGTTACTCTTTCACATAAAAAGTACTGAAAGGATTTTAATGAAACTTCACAATAAAATAGCTTATACATCAGAATAACACATACCTTTTATCCCGATTCCTTTAGTTCCTTCCTAAGTTACATAGTACCCAATTTTTGAGAATGCTAATATCTTTTTTGTTTTTATACTACCCGCGTTTTAACCGATAATGAAATATAAACTATTTATCCGTGTTGATTTCATCAAATATTTCTTACCCAATTATTGAGCACCTATTTCTAACATGTATTTTGTAGTAAATGGGTAGTTTTTTATTCTACTGTATTAACCCGCCAAATAACCTCTCGTATGTCCATCTCCGTTTAACCTTTCATCCAAGTGCATCGTAAATAAACCGAAGGGCGAACTTAAGAGTCACAAATTACAAGAAAACATCCATAAATTAGGGAACGCTCTGCTCCCTGGCGATCAATACCATACAAGTATTTAGTTACTTACTTACCCATTTTCTGTTGACGACTGTTACAGAAAATGTTAAGAGAAAATGGGTGCATTTCTGTTTTATCATCATGGCGCCGAGTATATGATATGTGTTCATAAGTTTTCGTAGTGCAATGCGTGCGCTGTCGTATTATAAAGTTGGAGGTCCTGGGTTCGATTTCCGGTTCGAGTCTGGTCTGGTGGGAGGCTTCGACCGTTGGCTTAGGTACTGACAAAAACAAGAAAGTCAAGCGATTTAAAGTTCCGGCACGACGTCGCGTAGAAACCATTAGTAGTGTGGGTTTACCATACCCCTAACAGGTTAGCCCGCTACCATCTTAGATTGCATCATTAACAGGTGAATTAGCCGTCAAGGGCTAACTTGTAGTGTTTTAAAATATAAAACCGGGCAACATTCACTTTGATGTGTCATGATTTCCATATGAAATAATATCTGATTGTAATTAAAAAAAAAAAACTAATTAGATTAAATGTACTTAATTTAATCTACTTTATTCTAGCATTGATTTTTAAAAAAGGTTTTTTTATTGTCACTGGCGTTTTCCATCTGGTTTCATTCCAGTGAGTTTTTTGGTATTGAAAAAAAAAGATGATGGCGGCTGACTAGTTTCTTTTGGAAAGATGACTATAGTGGACTTTACATATCGGGTTGTTTTTAAGAATTCCAATATACCATAAATTCATCATCATCATGATCAACCCATTACCGGCTCACTACACAGCACGGGTCTTCTCTCAATATGAGAAGGATTTGGCCATAGTCCACCACGCTGGCCATGTGCGGATCGGCAGACTTCACACGCCTTTGAGAACCTTATGGAGAACTCGCAGGCGTGCAGGTTTCCTCACAATATCACTTGCTTCACCGTAGAAGCAAGTGGTATTTTTTTTTTTTTTTTTTAAACGCACATAACTCCGAAAAACCATAAATTATAAGTTGTAATTTAAGTGACTTGTTTAATGTTAAAGATGAGAATATAGAATTATCAGTATTAGAACAAGTGTTTTAACAGATGTAAGCCATAATATGTTCGTTTGTACAAAATGTACAAAGTGTGATAAATAATAATATGAAGATTCAAACCGTTGACAATTTACCTTGAAAATACAAGATTCCCATCGCTTTCCATTAGTTTCCGCATAAACGGTTCGAATTAGCCTTCAGAGAAACGTACGCTTCGTATTGTATCGGAGGTCGAATCAAAGGCATTGGTTTTAGCGTAGGAAGTGCGCCCGTATGCCCCCACCTTCACTGAGGTTAGTTCCTCACCCGGAATCCCAATCATGGAATGGCTTTTTATTTCATACTGTAACTAGTTATTGATCTGAATCTATGGGTATACTTGAGCCGAATTGGAGGAAGAATGTTTAATTGATAATGCCTGGTGAAAAATAATATTATTATATAGTTTTTTGATATAATATGCCTAGCAACCTATTGCAAGCAAATATCAATAAAGTTTTTTCACCAGGCATTTTCAGAACTAGAGATATATTTTAAAATTGATTCATTGGAATAGAAAACATATATAATATACTAGCTGACGCCCGCGACTTCGTCTGCGTTGAGTTAGTGTGTTTGTTTGTCTTTCAATCACGAAGCAATACATTACTCACCCGTAGTACTTGAAATAATTACTAAACTAAAACAATTTCATCAGCGCCCGAGACGTGATGGCACAGGCGGTGGCATGCGCGTGGTCTGCGCGCGGTACTGGACATTACTTAAACATTGCAACATTACTTTATTTTTCTAAAATAAAAGTAGCCTAAGTTACTCCTTATTACATCAGCTACCAGCCTATTAAAGTCCCGTAAAAATCGGTTCAGCCATTTCAGAGATTAGCCGGAAGAAACAGACAGACAGACAGACAAAAATTGTAAAAAATGTTATTTTACAATTTTTGTAGTATGTAGTAAAAAACGGTTATTTGAATATTACAAACAGACACTCCAATTTTATTTATTTGTATAGATAACAAAACGACATATATACAACACAAAAAGTATACATAATATAGAAACAAAGTAAGTTATTATCTGTCTAATACTTATTGTAAAAAATTTAAATTAAACTATTACTGCTTAGTCGCGGCAATTAAAAGGTACTGAGTCAGCTAAATGTTGTGGATACTAAAGGACCCACAACGATGGAATTCTGTTAGTACCATGCTGAGGGAAGTGAAGTATTTAAAATTCAAAACCATCATCATAATCATAATCATTTATTTGCAAGAATGTTAGTAAATAATGAGATGGTGTATACAATTTTATCAATAAGTCGACCATAACATTCAACTAAACAAATAGTGTGCAAAATACAAACATAAACTTTAGTACTAATTAAAATTACATCATTAAAAATTCATCAAATCTATTATTCAAAGGCAAATTATTATTAAGTTATATCATCGAAAAACAAAAATATTTTAAATACTATAGGTAATATACACTTGCGTAAAAATGTACAATGCAGGAGCTGAGAATTTAAAAAGAAATACATACAAACTTTTATTAATTAACTTTATGCGCAAAACAACATTCCACATTCCCTGATATCAATTTCTTTAGGAAACAAAACGGGATATTGAACAAAAGGCCCACGCTTTGACAGGAACCTCAAGCCGACCCTTTGTCTCTCGGATGGCTTTGCGAAACGGTTTTTCAAAATAAACTCTGGCCATGTAACACTGTCAACGCCAGAACGCTAGCCAGCTGCCGGCTAGTAACGTTGAAACCGTATCGTAGCTTTACATAAAATACTTTTTGTTTCATTACCTTTTTTAAGACCTACAAAGCTCGCTGTAGAACTGTTACAACCTTCCACATAGTCTTCGACGTAAAAATAACTTAATGTTTCTATATGTTTTTTTTTCGGACTGTCTATTAGCTGTACTAACCCTATTGGTTGCCACAGCGTAACCGGGCTGTTTGGCGAACGGAAAGAAGCTCTGCCAGAAGAAATTTTGAGCCCTAGGTCTCGAAGAAACTAAGGGAACGTCTGCCTAAGGGCGCCTCCTTTGAGGCCGAACCTCTGCTTAGGCGACGTTTGGGATAACGGGGGATGTTTCTATAATTATACTAATAACATATCACTAAAGCGTAGGGCTATTGAAATGAAATGAAATAAAAATATACTTTATTGTACACCATAATATATAAGAAGTAATACAAGACAGCAAAGAAACACACACAGAGAAGAAAAGAGGTATTACAATAGGCGGCCTTATCGCTAAAGAACTATCTATGCCAGGCAACCTAGCCCAGGATAAAAAATATAAAGATAGGCAGGGTTAGGGTGTACAATTAGAAATTATAAATGGTCAAATATATAAACATTTATAAATATAAATAAATATAATATAATATTATATATACAATATATTATACACTTTCTGTTAAAAATAAAGATAAATGGAACTTATTTATTGTCTATTTATTTGAAAAGGTCAAGTGGTTCCTCGCGGCTTATAAAATACGTGAAAAATTTCTGATAAACGTTCCATGCAAGCGTTTATTTTTAATTTACTATTCTTCAATATACCCATTGCCCATGCTCTACTTCATCGCGGAGTTCGAATGCGTTTTTATTTCTTTTACTCAACTTCTTAGATGCCTAAGAGTTGTACCTACAATAAATATAGCCCTGAACTGAAGAATAAAGCTATCAAACGCTTTTAAGAACAAACCAAATATTTATCTTATTTGAATGGTTGGTAGATTGATGAGCGCGTTCAAATAAACCAGCACATTTTAGCTTTATTATTAGTATGGACTATGGATGGGGCTTAGTTAAACATTTTGTCGATTGTCTTGTCGTGAGTGGGACTCCACGGCTAGGCGGACGCATGCGCGCTTGTGGGCGGGCGGTCGATACGTGTGACGTCACGCGCCGCTTTAAACGGCGCCGGCCCGTCGCACCAATCGATGTGGACGTTTTACAGACTTGCATTATATTATTTTATAAGAAAAAAATATTTTACTCGTTTGAGTAGGTGTTTTTTTTTTTACCCAACGTCACCCTAAGTCGAGGTTTGAGTCCCACAGGAGACGCCCTTAGGCGGACGTTCCCTCAGATGTCGTCGAGCCAAAATGCCCTTCTCACAGGCTGAGCTTCATGCTCGTCAAAAACCCCCGGTGACGCAGAATTGACTACTATGGTTATCTGCAACTGTCAATCCGAAACAACAGCGGTTTTTAGAGGTAATATCTCTCAGAGTTTAATTTAATGGCTGTACCATTTTCTTAGTCCTTTCGGAAACATATACTGTTTATTAACTATCTATCCTATAACAATTGAATTTACATAAAGCATTTGTTTCGTTTTAGGTTAACCATATAAACACAATCGAATCTTTCAAGATCCTGATATCACTTTAAAGAATATGATTGCTAAACAAATCCTTTTAATCGTTAAATGGTGCCAGCAACGTCTCTTAAGACTTCGTCACCATGATTAATTTACACTTGACTGATGTCCGAAATTAACATTTATTCTTATACAAAATTTTCAAGACAAATAACCTTCTTAGTTCATTTTAATATTTCCCTTGGCGCTTTGCGTGCGCTGTCGCATTATAAAGTCGGAGGTCCTGGGTTCGATTCCCGGCTTGAGTCTGGTCTGGTGGGAGGCTTCGGCCAGGGGACAGTTACAACCCTACGGACAAAGACGTGTCGCCAAGCTATTCCGTTCCGGCACGATGTCGCGTAGAAACCAATTAGGTGTGGTTTACCATACCCCTAACAGGTTAGCCCGCTACCATCCTAGACTGTATCATCACTTACCGCCAAGTGAGATAGCTGTCTAGGGCTTACTTGTGGTGTATAAAAAAATATATATTGAATATTAATTTGGGGTGTTAATGTCATTATGCATTTTCAGGTAGTTCGCTGTGTATGATATGGTGCGTAGTTGAGCAGTGTTGGCCTGAGTGTAAAAGTGGTACAATAATAATTTACATAAGTGATTACCATTCGTACGAAGGGCAACGGCACGTCAGCGTTTATTTTACGATCGGGAAGTAGTGTGAGGTCGGGGCCGTTATGTCGCCCCAAATTCACCGCGGCACAGTCAAGGATCACATGATTTAGTTTGGCCGCTAAACCTGTCGTTGACATTATGTTTGGGTGATTATTGACAAGTTGTCTCGGGCTCTTGGCCTTTTGTCTTTGCGTCATCATTATCACGAGTCAGTGTATATCTAATGCTAGACATAAGCCTCTTTGATGCAGAGCCAAAATTGTCCTATCTCCGATTTTCGCATTCAATCGATGACCACTTTTCGGAGGTCATCGCTCCACCTAACTGGAAGACGCCCCTTTTTTTCCTTTCTCAAAACTGACAAAAAATTGCATAGTCATACTTCATTCATAATACAATATATCTTATTCATACAATATTGCCTTCTTGATGCGAACTCAGCATGCACATCATCATCATCATCATCAGCACGGGTCTCCTCTCAATATGAGAAAGGTTTGGCCATAGTCCACCACGCTGGCCATATGCGGATTGGCAGACTTCACACGCTTTTAAGAACATGGAGAACTCTCAGGCGTGCAGGTTTCCTCACGATGTTTTCCTTCACCGTTGAAGCAAGTGATATTTTAATTTTGAATATTTATTTTTATGTTTAGCATACGATGGGGTAAAAACTGTCCTCGGGTCGTGAGGCGCGTCCAATGTTCCTGGCGCGCCTCGGACGGAGTTAGGGGGCCTCCATCTTAGGCCCCCCTTGGAGGGTCTGCCTTAGCGGACGCCGCTGGCTGGGTTGCGGTCGAGTGCACAAGTGTTCCCGTGACCCAGCCACCAGGCGACGCGAAGGAGCATCGCTGGGTTTTAGAGGGTATTCTGGTAGCCAGTCTGGCCGCTGAGGAGTCCCACATACCCCGTCGGAAGCGGCGCAGTCTTGCCTGCGTCGCTTCCGCAGGGGATGCGTAAACGCATTTCTCAGCAAAATAAAAAATAAAAAAATGGGGTAAAAACCGTTACGATCGGGAAGAAATTAAAGGTTTATCCGTTTAGTAGGGGCGCAAATAAATATCGTTGACTATTTATTTGACTGATTAATAGCTTGTCGTTGAAGTATACAATTTGCAAGGGTTGTTAATTTTACGGGAAGTAAGACATTTAATTTTAAAACCTTAAATTCAACGTCATACAACAAATATCACGTCAAATCAAACCGCTCTGGTATTGGTTTTCGTTCCCTGATATTAATAACCGATCAGAGAAAACTTTATTAATGTGAAAACTTTTTTAAACCAGTTGATCGATTTTTGGTTGGGGCAAAACTTATGGGTACGCGTCGGCTGTTTAGCAAACTAAACTAAAAATAAACACCAAAATCCTCACTGAATTTTAATATTTCAGTTATATTGTCTTTGACCGCAGCGAACATAGATAATACATAGTTTCGCTGTTATGATATCAGGGACATTATTGCTTGGTATCATTAGTGTCTTCAGGGAGCAACAGTTTTTCTAACGGCTTGAAGGCGTCGTCGAGGATTGAAGTAATATCCAGTACCGGTTTGCTGCATTTGGACAGCCAAACCGATCCCGGTTTGCCCTCGCGGAACATCTTCAGGAAAGCTTCTACAGCCGTGTCAACACTAAAAGGGAAAAGTATTAGTTAATTGTGGAATAAGGGCATAACATATAGCTTATATAGATAGACTTTCGAAATGCGCATACCGCTGATGAATCTAAAATTTAGTATGACGGCAATCAGAGAGCAGCGCCATCTAGTTTTCGAGGCATGTACGACAGACAAGAGAGTGGCATCGCCCCCTCTCTTTACGCAACACTAAGTGACGTATGCAGGTTCTTATAAGACTCACCGACGCAAGGACGGCGCATTGCATTGATTGCATTCGGTCGGGTCGTACCGGGTGGTTGAGCTGCGGCAGTGCATTCGTACTTGGTGTAGCGTATGGTCTGTTTCCTTATAAATTACCATACTTATAATTGTAATTCTGTTCTACCAAGAGTATCTGGTCTCTTTGCCCGAAACTACCCACGTCTACCTAAATTACTGACGAAGACACGCACCCGACCCGTAGTCATCCTATAAGTATGATAACCTTTTTTTGATTAGGAATATTATTATCAAAATCGGCGCAAACTACATTTTGAATATGTTTTTTTTTGCAACATAAACATAGTTTATGCAACCAAGCTTCAGTATCGCATTATTTCAACTGTTAAAACGAATAAGGTACCCACAAGACAGGATTACCTAGAGTGGGTACCATCGGAAAACTGTAAAACTGTCTAACTGTGATTTTGGTCAAATGAATATTTTTTCATTTTCATTTTCAAACATGAACCTCTATTCTTTTGGTGTGCCTAATCGCGCATCCCTAACCAACTTTGAATTTTTTTTAGCTTTCTCCAAAAAGGATGTGTGTGTGTGTAATGATATTTAGGTGTAAAAATTCATTGTTATACGAAATTTTAAATAGCTACACAATGATTGGCTAAAAAATATTTATTAGAGTCAACAATGGTAAAGAGTATAAACGGGAACTATTAAATATTCCGAGATAAAGAGTGACCCATGTGTTATTTCAAATTGTAATAATCTATGTCTGGGACAAATTTCATTCATATTGCTTAAGTTATAGCGCGATTAAGTAACAAACACCCGTCCATCCAAACGTTTTGTTAATGTGATAGATTAGTATGAACTTACCTTTGATAAGGGTATTTTGAAGCAGCAGTAAACTGCAGCGAGGCTTTCTGTTCAATAAACTTAGATTGTATATTGCTCAGGAGCGGTGTAGTCGTGGGCCCAAAACATATCGTCAGTATTCGAACTCCGGTGTTATCGTAGAACTCAGGGGACTTTAAAAAAATATATATATAATCTAAAGCTTTAGTAAACACACCGTGACTGTCGCATTATAAAGTTGGAGTTTCGGGGTCGATTTAGGTGGAGTCTAGTTTGGTAGGTGGCTTCGGCCGTGACTAGTTACCCTACCGACGAAGACGTGCCGTGAAGCGCTTTAGCGTTCCCGTATAATGCCGATGAGAAACCGTTTAGAAGAATGCAGGGTTGAGCCGGCAACGCATTAGAGGCTCTACTAGTGCTGTAGATTTTCCTGGCCAACGGTTATCACTTAACATCAAGTGATACATGAACATTAACATTAACATTAAGCGATACATGACCAGCGTGGTGGACTATGGCCAAACCCTTCTCATATTGAGAGGAGACCCGTGTTCTGTAGTGAGCCGGCTATGGGTTGGTCATAATGATACCCCTGGCGATGTAATCATAAAGTAAATAGCTTGGAGAGAACAAAAGTAATCTTGCTCGCTTACCGAAATTCTTCTGCTAAAGTGTAATACGGCAGCTTTGCAACCACTGTACACTGGTACAATATCCACTTTAGCGAGGGCGGCGGTCGAAGAAATGTTGACAATGCTGCCGCCTGATCCCCCCTCGTCCTTACGCATGTGGTTTATGCCTTTCCTGGTGAACGACACTAGTCCTTGCTGGAAAGCAAAATAATAGGTTTGTTACAGTCACATAATTTAAGTCAAACTTCTTCTTCAGGTGCCTCTCCAACTAGTGAAGGCAGTCAGAATGGCATATTTTGCCTTGTCTCTGGCGAGGCTGAAAAGCTGGGCGGCACTTGCGATACCAATCCACTCCCTGATGTCAAACTGTTGTAATTTATTTTCACACTCGAAAATGACGAAATAAACAATTGTATAGTGAAGGAAAAAATGGCCTTAATACTTGGTAATAAGGTCTGAGGTATCCCAATGTATCTCTTCAAGGTCGTTTTAAATAAGGCATTAAAGATCCCCTTCGACGCTCTATAATTTTCCAGACCATTTCCTTCGGAATTTATTTACGTACGTACCCAATTGACATCTGCCGCTTTCCTCCATGCATATATAGAATCGTCCATAATACCAGCGTTGTTAATTATAACGTCTATCCTTTTAAATGCATTTAACACTTCTTGGAAGCTATTTTTGATTTCCTCTTCTTTGCTTACATCGCATTTGACAAAGGTTACTTTGTTTTTGTATGTTTCGTTGAGTTTTTCAGCGAAATCCTGTCCCACTTTCTCAGCAATATCTAGTATGGCTATTTTCTAAACAAAAAAATTATAAAACATGATCCAATATTTTGTTGAACCGACTGTGAAGTGTTTGGATTGATTTAACTATGTTTTTACTGGGAGGCGTCGTTTAACTGTATAATTCTTGGTTACGAAGAAATTACAGTTTAAAATTTTAAAACAGTACGCCTAATGTCGTCTCGCCTAATGATTTATCAAAAACCAGTTTACTTCATTGATTTTTAGACATATCGCGGAAACTGTTAGATTTTCGCTAATACAAAGGTTTCCAATGTGCATCTCCAGGATTCAAACTATGCATGTTTGTGCAAGATTTCATGATCATTGAATGTGTGATTTAAGCATAGTGTAAGAAACTAACAAATAGAAAGACTATCGCTATATATTAATAACTAAGACCAGAAGTAGCACTCTTACAGTGAAAAATAATTAATGCATCATCTAATGTGTTAGGTAAAAAATATATATCGACCACTATTCGCTTTTACAAAATATACTAAAGAATAGATATGAAATGAAGTTATTTTAATTGTATAAATAAAATAAGTATAAAAACGTATATAAATTAAAGGGAAGTTTATTGTTATTAATTTTGGTCAAATGTCAGTAAATTTAGTATACTTATACAAAAAGTACATTACTTAATTTAGTAGCGTATTTTTATAGCAGAATGAAATTCACAAATACAAATAACCAACTTATCAGATTCTGAGCCGGTTTGGACGGAACTTTTAAAGTTAAGTAGGTTAAGATCTTGCAAGAAAATATCTGTACTTGAACTATATACTGAAATCTTCTAATAGATTTTTTAATGTTGTACATTTTTTTATTGTAAATTTTAATAATTTGCTACATGTCAAGATGGTATATGTTTAGTTAATTATTTATTTGGACATAGGATTCTGAACACAATGAAAATAATTAATGTTATACGAACTCGACAAATATACGATTCTCAAAAAGCGTATGGAGTTTTTCAATGAGTTATTGCGTGGTGACTACATACATAACCCATCTCATGCTAAGACGGGACACGCTCTACAGTGGGGCGGTGATGGATATGATAATGATAATGATAATGATTATGATGATGATGATGATGGTTTATTTTCAAGAACACTCACTTCTGCACCGCATTTTAAAAACGCTTGAACATACGCTGCTCCGAGTCCCGAAGCGCCTCCAGTTATCAAAACGTTTTTGCCTTCAATATTCCCTTCTTGAGCCATAGTTACCCACGTTCGTTCTGCAATGTAAAAGTACGCAACTAAATTTGCAATTTATCTGTTAAGCGATATTATAAATAACATTATCTTATTGGTATAATCGTGATAATTATAATGTTATTTTTTTACTAAATTTGCACGCGGCTTCAGTTATGCTTACCTTGAAATATATTCTTAAATTTGCTTCTTGAAGAAAGCATTAACTTGTTAGTTAATGCTTACTTCAAGAAGTTTTAGTTGTTACTAACGAATTTATTACTAGACGGCCTCCGTGTCGCAGTGCGTCCGCTGTCGCGTTGTAAAGTTTGAGGTCCTTGGTTCGATTCCTGGCCCGAGTCTGGTCTGGTGGGAGGCTTCGGCGATGGCTAGTTACCACCCTTACGACACAGACGTGTCTCCAAGCGATTTAGCGATCCGGCACGATGTCATGTAGAAACCAATAAGGAGTATGGGTTTACCTTTCCCTAACAGGTTAGCCCACTACCATCTTAGACCGCATCATCACACCATCAGGTGAGATGCTGTCAAGGGCTAACTTGTGATGTATAAAACAAAAAATTATAATGTTATGGTCACACGAAAAGTACGGAACATGTATTACAGTGGCATACAATTTTTATTAAAGTTTATTTTACGGGAAGTTAGCCGTTTAGTTTTAAAACCTTAAATTCACCGTGTCAATACACTCCAAAAATCAAACCGCTTGGTTTGCGTTCTCTGATATTAATAAACGATCAGAGAAAACTTTATTAATGTGAAAACTTCTTTAAACTAGTTGATCGATTTTTGGTTGGGGCAAAACTTATGGGTCCGTCGCGGCTGTTTCACTAGCAAACTTAAACTAAAAATAAACACCAAAATCCTCAATGAATTTTAATTTTTCACTTATATTGTCTTTGACCGAAGCGAACATAGATAATAAATAGTTTCGCTGTTATGACATCAGGGGCATTATTGCTTGGTATCATTAGTGTCTTCAGGGAGCAACAGTTTTTCTAACGGCTTGAAGGCGTCGTCGATGATTGAAGTAATATCTTGTACCGGTTTACTGCATGTGGACAGCCAAACAGATCCCGGGTTGCCTTCGCGGAACATTTTCAGGAAAGCTTCTACAGCCGTGTCAACACTAAAACGAAATAGTATTCATTAATTGTGGAATAAGGGCATGACATATAGCTTATGTGGAAAGATTTCCGAAAAGTGTCGCATTATAAACTTGGAGGTCCTGGATTCGATTCCCTTTTTGAGTCTGGTCTGGTGGGAGGCTTCGGCCGTGGCTAGTTAGCACCTTACCGAAAAAGACGTGTTGCCAAGCGATTTAGCGTTCCGGCATGATGTCGCGTAACAACCGATAAGGAGTATAGTTGGACCATACCCTTAACAAGTTAGCCCGCTACCATCCTAGACTGCATCATCACCACGAGGTGAGATTGCCGTCAAGGGCTAAATTGTATTGGATAAAAAAAAAACGCTTACCGCTGATGAATCTAAAGTTTTGTATAATAACGTTTTTTTGATTAGAAACCTTTCAAAATAGGCGTCAACGCCATTTTGAATATGAAAACCAAACAATAACCTCTTTTTTTTGGTGTGCCTAATCGTGCATCCCTAACCGATTTTTTAGCTTTCTCCACCAAGGGTATGTGTGTGTTTATGTGTGTATGATATTTAGGTGTCAAAATTCGTTTGTTATACGAAATTTTAAATAGCTTCATTAAACATCAAATCATTGTTGATTGGCTAAGAATTATTAGAATCAACACTGGTTAAGAGTATAAACGGGAACTTTTAAATATTCCGAGATAAAGAGTGACCCATGTGTTATCCCAGATCGTATCTAATAATCTATGTCTAAGCCAAATTTAATCCATATTTATACATATTCATCCTTATTTTATATTGCTTAAGTTACAGCGCGATTGAGTAACAAACATCCGTCCAAGCAAACTTTTTGTTATAGTGACAGTATGAGATATGTACTTACCTTTGATAAGGGTAATTTGAAGCAGCAGTAAACCGCAGCGAGGCTTTCTGGTCAATAAACTTAGATTGTAGATTGCTCAGGAGCGGCGTAGACGTGGGCCCAAAACATATCGTCAGTATCCGAACTCCTGTGTTGTCGTAGAACTCAGGGGACTTTATAAGAAAAAAATATTATATCTTCTTTAGTAAGCACACCGTGACTTTTGCATTACAAAGTAAGTGGTCCTGGGATCGATTCCCGGCCCGAGTCTAGCTTGGTGGATGGCTTCGGCCGTGGCTAGCTAGCCGCTAGCTACCACCCTACCGACGTAGACGTGTCGTCGAGTGATTTAGCGTTCCCGTATGATGCCGAGTAGAAATCGTTTAGAAAAATGCAGGGTTGAGCCGGTGGTACTGCGATGCTCTTGGGCTATGGTTATTACTTAACATTAAGTGATATCCCAGCGATTTAAAAAAAAGTATGGATAGAACATAAGTGATCTTCTTCGCTTACCGAAATGCTTCTGCTAAAGTGTAAAACGGCAGCTTTGGAACCACTGTACACTGGTAGAATATCCAGCTTAGCGAGGGCGGCAGTCGAAGAAATGTTGACAATGCTGCCGCCTGATCCCCCCTCGTCCTTACGCATGTGGTTTATGCCTTTCCTGGTGAACGACACTAGACCTTGCTGAAAGCAAAATAATGGGTATGTTACAGTCCATAATTTAAGTCAAACTTCTTCTTCTTTAGGTGCCTCTCCAACTAGTGAAGGCAGTCAGAATGACATATTTTGCCTTTTCTCTGGCGGGGCTAAAAAGCTGGGCGGCACTCGCGATACCAATCCACTCCCTGATGTCAAACTGTTGTAATTTATTTTCACACTCGAAAATGATGAAATAAACAATTGTATAGTGAGGGAAAAAATGGCCTTAATACTTGGTAATAAGGTCTGAGGTATCCCAATGTATCTCTTCAAGGTCGTTTTAAATAAGGCATGTTTAAAGATCCCCTTCCACGCTCAATAATTTTCCAGACCATTTCCTTCGGAATTTATTTACGAACGTACCCAATTGACATCTGAAGCTTTCCTCCATGCATCTATAGAATCGTCCATAATACCAGCGTTGTTAATTATAACGTCTATCCTTTCAAATGCATTTAACACTTCTTGGAAGCTATTTTTGATTTCCTCTTCTTTGCTTACATCGCATTTGATAAAGGTTACTTTGTTTTTGTATGTTTCATTGAGTTTTTCTGCGAAATCCTTTCCTACTTTCTCAGCAACATCTAGTATGGCTATTTTCTGAAAAAGAAAAATTATACAACATGATCATGATATTAAGTTAAACTTGAACTTTAAAAGTTAGGTAGGTTAAGATCTTGCAAGAAGATATCTGTACTTAAAATCTATCCATTATCTAACTATATACTGAAATCTTCTAATAGATTTTTTAATGTTGTACATTTTTTCATTGTAAATTTAAATTTTGGCTACATGTCAAGATGGTTTATGTTTTGTAAGTTATTTAATTGGACATATAAATCTGAACCATTGATTTACCACTAGTCGTAGATAGAGCGCGCCATACAAAAACAAGGCGAGAATTTGTCACCAACTAACTATACATTCCTACATATCGGTATATCAATGTATTACAACCCGTCTAATACACTGGGCATCTGGCCGTTATATTATCTATAGCGGCGTGTAGTGCTTTGTAATTCATTCGGATTATGAGGCTCGAGTGTTAGAATCGGTGACTTTCGTCTAGCCATGTCACACACTGGGGGAAAGGAGTGCACGCGTCGCTATTTGTGCACTACTTTCCCGTCCCAGTTTTTGAGCGTTAATGATCGATCTACGGCTAGTGGTAAATCAATGATCTGAACACAATGAAAATAATTAATGTTAAACGAACTGAACAAATATACGATTCTCAAATAGCGTATGGAGTTTTTCAATGCGTTATTGCGTGGTGACTACACCCACGACCTATCTCATGCTGAGACGAGTCACGCCCTGTAGTGGGATAGTGATGGTATGATAACGATGATGATGATGATGGTTTATTTCAAGAACACTCACTTCTGCACCGCATTTTAAAAACGCTTGAACATACGCTGCTCCGAGTCCCGAAGCGCCCCCAGTTATCAAAATGTTTTTGCTCTCGATGTTCCCTTCTTGAGCCATAGTTACCCACGTTCGTTCTTCAATGTAAAAGTACACAACTGAATTTGCAATTTATCTGTTATGCTATATTATAAATAACATTATCTTACAGGTATAATCATGATAATTTAAATGTTATTTTTTACTAAATTTGCACGCGGCTTCAGTTATGCTTACCTTGAAATATATTCTTAAATTTGCTTCTTGAAAGAAGTATTAACTAACATTGTAACTCGTTAGTTACATTTATTACTTGACGGCCTCTATGTCGCAGTGCGTGCGCTGTCGCGTTGTAAAGTTGGAGGTCCTGGTTTCGATGGTCTGGTGGGAGGCTTCGGCCGTGGCTAGGTACCACCCTACTGATAAAGACGTGAAGCCAAGCGATTTAGCACGAAGCCGTGTAGAAATCAATTAGGAGTATGGGTTTACCTTACCCCTAACAGGTTAGCCCACTACCATCTTAGACCGCATCATCACTTACCATCAGGTGAGATGACGTCAAGGGCTAACTTGTGATGTATAAAAAAATATATATATATATTTTTTTATCCACTACAAGTTAGCCCTTGACGGCAATCTCACCTGGTGGTAAGTGATGATGCAGTCTAAGATGGTAGCGGGCTAACCTGTAAGGGGTATGGTAAACCCATACTCCTATCGGTTTCTACGCGACATCGTGCCGGAACGCTAAATCGCTTGGCGACACGTCTTTGTCGGTAGGGTGGTAACTAGTCACGGCCAAAGCCTCCCACCAGACCAGACTCGAGCCGGGAATCGAACCCAGAACCTCCAACTTTATAATCTGACAGCGCGCGCGCTGCGCCACGGAGGTCGTCAAAAATATGGTCACACGAAAAGTACGGAACATGTATTGATATGACGTACATAAAAGAAACCGGCTGTAAAAACTTCAAGTGTATTCCTAAAAAGAAATCCAATTCAAAATAACCCCAACTCTTTAGGCCATGCGTTGATCTATTAGTCAGTCAGGACTTTGAATTTTGCATATATACATAAAAATATAGATTATAACGATTTGTGAGAAATAAAAAATTACCAACTCAAGTTATTTATCTAATCCACATATCTATATGATCGTATTATTTTTTGTTGATATACACAATCAATAAAAACATGAACTGAAACTCAAGCAATGTCATGATGATAAACCAAATAATGTTTTACTAATGCACTTCTCGCATTGAGGCCACGATTTGGGGGCTGGCGGATTGTGGATTCATAGATAAACATATATGTATACATCTCATCTCTAAGATAACGAATAATAAAAATATGAAAGAACGATTCCTGATTACAACAACGCACTTATGTAATACGTGTTGATATATATACACAAGATTAGATAACATTTGGACGAAAACACAAACAGATCTAGGTGAAAGAGAGAAAATTTTTTGACTAAAATGACAATTAAATGGATTTTTTAATCTGGTCAATACTTTATATTTCTTCCTCTTCTTCTTTTAGTGCCATCTGGGAGACGACGACGCTCGGTCATCGTGTTAAAATATAACTGTCAAAGTTCTCCATAAATATTGTGTTTATAATCTGTAATTTTTTCTTTACTTTATTCTTTACTTTATATAAGTCTCAATTTATTTGTCTGTCATCCGAGCGTCAAGCGTAGCTTAATTTGTTAATATCGGCGAATTGGGCCCCACGACACAGGATTACCTAGTGTGGGTCCCAACGGATGTACTAAGCATGGTAAAGTTGTTTTTTTGCAAATAAATATTTTTCATTTTAATTTTTTTTACATCTCCTACCGGAGGTTGGCAATCGTTAAGGCTAATTGGATCTTGTTCACTACAGCCTAAACAATGATCTTGAGCTCATATTATACCACTGGCGAAGGTTCTTAAGCCAGGATGTTCGTCTTCGGCCAGGTCTTAGTTTGCCTTTTATATTTGCGTGTGTGTGTTGAAACTGTGTTTGCTTGCGTATCTGGTAAATAGTACACTACTCACTATGTGGGTAATTGACACTGACATTGATTTTTTTTTCTTCGGACTGTCTATTAACTGTACAAACCCTATTGGTTGCCACAGCGTACCCGGCTGTTTGGCGAGCTTTGGAAAGAAGCTCTGCCAGAAGAAATTTTGAGCCCTAGGGCTCGAAGAAACTAAGGGAACGACTGCCTAAGGGCGCCTCCTTTGAGGCCGAACCTCGGCTTAGGCGACGTTTGGGATAACGGGGGGTCGGACGGTGAGTGGTCCGTACGTCACCGAGGCCGTGGATGGAGCCCACGTCCGGATGACGTAAGATAGCGGGGACCTCGTCTTCGTCGGCGAAGGCGGTGTGTAATTGACACTGATTACTAAGCCAAGTAGAGAGATTTTCGCTGAGACAAGGATGAGCTCGCGATTATCATAAAAGCCACTCGCACGATGGCGCAGCGTTGCATATTCAAGGCGCTAATTAATGGCTCTCGGAACGAGATCGTCATACATTTAACCCCATATTTTTACCCACTCCAAAAAAAAAGGTATCTGTGAATCCTGCGGGCTTACTACGAACGTTTAACGCAGGATTTTTAGTGAATGACAGGTTTCAATAAAACAAGAATTCATTGATCAACCCATTACCGGTTTGCTACAGAGCACGGGTCTCCTCTCAATATGAGAAGGGTTTGGCCATAGTCCACCATGCTGGCCATATGCGGATTGGCAGACTTCACACGCCTTTGAGAGCATTATGGAGAACTCACAGGCGTGCAGGTTTCCTCACGATGTTTTCCTTCACCGTTGCAGCAAGTGATATTTTAATTGCTTAAAAACGCACATAACACCGAAAAGTTAGAGGTGCGTGCCCGGATGCGAACCGCTGATTTCTGATTTGGAGGCTGACGCCCTAATCACTAGGCTATCACCGCTTCGCTCCGCAAACAAGAATTATATTTTTAAAACAAGATTGTAATAAAACTGCTTAAAACCTTAGCTTAGCTTAACTTAAATTACGGAACTTTCTGTTATCGACATCGCTATGTCTTGCAATTTTCACAGAGATGACCGAACTGATGCAATGACAAAAATATCAAGATATTGGTGCCAATTCTGTCGTTCACAAATCTCTAAACTAAATGGGCGGGTCTACAAACAATGCTATCCTTAACACGATGTCCCCTTTCGATATGGATAGTTCTACTTTTAGACATGTAACAATTCCGTTCAGTTTAGAGATTTGTTTGCAGCCAGATCGGTATCATTGTGTTGTCGGCACCGTTTAATTAAATTGTTAGCTTAGTTTACTAAATGAAAAGAAATAAAGAAAGAAAGATAAAGGTTTTTTATTCACTCATACAGTCTTGCCTGGGTAAGTACATAATTTGACATAACACAGATGTTGACCAAATAAAGGCAACCCACTCAGCCTCAGTTGCAGCAAGCCGTAGCGCTGGTTTTCTTTGGGAGCCTGGTATGTGGTTTAATGGCGTACAACCAATCGTAAAATATATAAACTTTACAATAATTAAATCAAATCAAAAAAATAGCTTTTAAACCTATTACGCCTGTAATATGTGAGTTTTTAAGCAGTTAAACAATCACGTGCTTCAACGGTGGAAAACATCGTGAGGAAACCTGCACGCCTGAGAGTTCTCCGTAATGTTCTCAAAGGCGTGTGAAGTCTGCCAATCCGCACATGGCCAGCGTGGTGGACTACGGCCAAACCCTTCTCATTTTGAGAGGAGACCCGTTTTCTGTAGTGAGCCGGCAATGGGTTGATCTTGACGATGATGACTGGCATCTATGAATCGTTCATATATATCACATTATTCATTATTTCTATACGTGAAGTGATTGTGATAACTACCTGTTGTCAACACCTAACCTTGGACTGTAAGTTCCATAAGTGGAAATGGTTTTCTTTATGGAACAATAAATGTCATAAAACATATGATGTAACACTAAGAATATGTGTTCATATCATGTTTACATTATATGTTGAGGTAGACGTTGAGTGTTGCGTAGACGTTCTCGTAGAATGCTCTACAGACGTCCTACTATGAAAGCGAATTAATGCTAGAGTCGAAAGCCCTTCCATAATTAATTGATTGTGCTGTTAGTAGATATTGACAATGGGGAAGAATCAAATAAGTTCATGCAAGCTTGCGAGCACACATACCACAAGTTGTATTTCGTCACTTTGCACGTGTTCTACTTTGTACTGCCCGTTTACGAATTGTGAACCCCTGTTTTATGTCACGTCAATGTATACCTCAAAGCGTGTCTCCCGTGGAGGCCTTGGGGAGCTACTGCTCTGCAGCAGCAGGTTGTACGCAGGACACCAACCTGAGGACGTCGACTGTACGCGGTAATGCACTACAAGTTAGCCCCTGACGGCTATCTCACCTGGTGGCAAATGATGATGCGGTCTAGGATGGTGAAGCCGGCTAACCTGTTAGGAGAATGGTATAACCCACCATACTACACAGTATAACCCACGCTCCTAATTGATTTATACGCGACATTGTGCCGGAACGCTAATAATAATAATATATTCATTTATTTCAGGTGACTTGATACCCATAGTTGTTTAACACATTTAATTTAACCTAATATAAAAATGTACAGTACAGTACCTTATTATTTCTAAGTCGCTTGGTGACAGGACTTTGTCGGTGGGGTGGTAACTAGCCACGGCCGAAGCTTCCCACCAGACCAGACTCGAGCCGGGAATCGAACCTAGGACCTCCAACTTTATAATGCAACAGCGCATACACTGCGCCACGGAGGTCGTCCAAAGCTCGCATTCAAGTGACGACGTACGAAAATTTTATGTCCAAAATCTGATGAAGTCGTAGGCAATAAGTTCTATATAAACCTTTACGATATGCCTAAACGGGCTAGGTGCCTACGTGTAGAGAGGTATCGATTGTGCACGGAAAGCTGACCTCTGGCCTTTGCGCTGATATGCATTATCAACTAACTATGTTGCTTTAGAACCTACAAATCATCACTATTTGTATTAACAATCTATCATTTATATAATAGCCTGCAGGTATTAAAATTACACTCGATTTATTAGGTTATATTATAACAAAATAGATTATAACATCTAATATTAATACGGGCAATTTTTGCTTTTGCAACCTACATTTTAATATTAGTATAGATAAACAATTTATTATTTAGGAGTATTTGTCTAATATAACAGCCATACTCCTTACAGGTTAGCTCACTACTAACTTGTAGTGGAATGAAATGAACAGTTTAAATGGCTTTTTGCAACTGTAATTGATTTTAATATTCAAAGAAAGATGAACAATCATGTAGGACTTCTTATTTACTATGAAATCTTACATCTATATATATATATATTTATATATATGTCGTCGCCAGGCAGCGGTCGATCGAGAAGGTGAGTCATCCCCTGAATACATATCGTGGGACTGGAGCAAAAGACAGACAGTACTAAATCACTGAACACTTTTTATTTTGTTTACATACACTTTTATTAAACAACGAGGCGTTATTACAGTTCCTAGTCAAGTTGATCGCACGGAAGCCCACACTCAAGTTGTGCTGTTCGACAAGTGGTCCCCACTCGCACAACCCCACTCCTTTTCTCGAAGTTCATTCCCCGCACGAACGTTAGACTAGACTCTGTAGAAGCGCCATCTGTCGGAACGCTTGCGTCTCCTTGTCAAAACAGTATATATATATTATGTGTATGTAATAACATGCCGTAAATGTAAAAATAAATAAAAGGAATACATAGAAAAAGAGTTCAAATATTTTGAAGCGTTTAAACCGCATGGCGGTCTGTATTAAAACAGTACGTGTAGTTTTTAACCCATTTACGGCCACCCGAGTTCAAATTCAATCTTAGCCGGTGGAACATTCAATGTAGCAACGGGAAAAAGAGAAAAATATTCCACCTTATGTTTTATACGAGTATCGTTGGAATAGCGGTGAGCTTTTTCAACTACAGATCACGAACGAGGTCCCAGGCTAGATTTCCGTAGTTTGTGAATTTGCGTTGTCCACACTCCGTGCCTTGCAGAGCATATTAAGCCGTCTGTCCCGATCTTTATGGCTAACATGCTGAAACAATCGCATTGGAGCAGTTTCGAGGGTCGGACTGTGCTCTGTAGTATTTTAATATGTTGATGATGTAGAAAGTTCCAAAAATGGTTGACTCGTCTTCCCGTTGCGTTGAAAGCGAAGGCGTGTAGTAAGTAAAATCGTCGGTAACATTTATTTTTATTTTATTTTATTATTACATAATTAATCACAACAATAGAATCATATTAACACACAATGAATATTTTTTTTCTTAAAACAGAAGTTTTCATTCATTTAAACATTATTTAAACATGAAACGATTTAGTAAAATACTTATCATCATGATCAATCCATTGCCGGCTCACTACAGAGCACGGGTCTCCTCTCAATATGAGAAGGATTTGGCCGTAGTCCACCACGATGGTCATGTGCGGATTGGCTTTAATAGCTTAAAAACGCACATAACTCTGAAAAGTTATAGGTGCGTGCCCGGGTTCGAACCGCCGACCTCTGAGTAGTAGGCTGACGTCCTCAGCACTAGGCTATCACAGCTACAATACTTACGTAAATAAATATATTTACGTATATTAAAATATTAACATGCCATGCAACAATAGGTACATTAAAATTAATCTAAAGGTGTTTAATAATTGTATTACTCAAACATCTGAACCAAGTTAACAGCGGTAGGTAAATAATAAATGCCAAAAGTGGGTAGTCAATCGCTGTGAGACAAGAGGCCCGCGCTTCGAGTTAATATTCTCAGCCTTATATAACAATGTCCTAGCTAGCTAGTTGTATGAGAGAAGGTCCTACTTCGGCCGTGACTAGTTAACACCTTACTAAAGGTAAAGACATACCGCAAAGTTATTTAGCGTTCCGGTATGGTGCCTAGTAGAAACCGATGGGTTAAGTTGACAAGTTGGCTCGTCTGCAGATGTTTGCGGGCGCGGTAATCACTTACCATTAAGTGACCCGTCTGCTCGTTTCGCCCGCGATGTTAACATATATATATATAAAATAAATTTCTAGTGGTGGCCAAATGGTGTTTGGAGGGCTATTTTATGTATGCACCATTGGGTAATTTTTGATATACTGAAATTCAAAGCTAAGCCATAGCCTTCAAAGAACTGAAGGCGTGGACATGTCTTCATGAATATTTTAATAGGCAACGTTCCGCACTGTGCGACCTCAAAGGGGTCTGTTACCAGATGCGTACTGTCGTGTTACTATGTGGCCGTTGGCCGGCTATAATATTTTACGGCCATTTTGTTATTTATTTACTTATGCAACTTGACTGCCTTTTTTGCGGTCTTTTATTTCATAGACTACCATCTGTGCAAGATTCAATTAACCTCTTCCCTACACATGAGACCCTAGTACATATTTTCCAATAAAGTAATGTAGTCAATAGGTTGATGACCTGTAATTTTGTAAAGAAAGGTCGAAGCTTGTAATTTTCCATCACTTAGCTGACAAAAAAACATAATGCCGATGCTACATTGAAAATTTCCACTTTTAATAATAAATTACATAACGTAAGTTACATACAAAAGTATTAATACATCAACGTCTCAATACTTATTACTTATGTAGAACACTCGGAGCTCACAGATAATTCCAAGCATGATAAATGATAATGTAGAGTTACTCCCACAGAGTTATATTGGAAATGCCAGTCTCCAATAGTCGTTGTTTAATCAGAATGAAAGCACTAACTGTCAATATTACCTCTCAAGGGAACTAAGAGAGCTATCTAAATGCAATCATTACACTTAAATCCTATGTATTGTGTTTTGCTATTACGTATCTACGCCATTTTTGAAGTGAAAACTTCTTTAGCGGCGTTGAGCACTTTTTCTGTAATGGGTATAAAATCTTAAACTCGCGTCAGGACACGTGGCCTGATCGAAAAAGCGTAAGACATCATTTCCATGGCAACGAATGTCAACCTACACGCTACTAACGCGCTACGCTTTATAATTCAAAAAGTATCGTTTTTACCTGCAGTACTGTTACAGAATCATAGTTTTTGTATTATTAAGTGATAGGAGAATCGTGTAATGTGATATTTCAAGAGATCATTATGGTTTTCTTCTATTAAAACTTGTTTAACTTGAGCATCGGAGTGGTGTCAAAACGAAAAAGTCAAAACGGTTGTCATAAATATCCACATAATATAAATATGAATTGCGGTGCCTGTAACTCCAGCATTTCTGTCACTCAAAAACGCGTGAAGTGCTCAAGCATCGATTGTTTACTCGTATATCATTCAGATTGTGTTAATTATGGTGAGACTTCAACCCATCGGTCTAAGTGGATATGCCCAACGTGTATTGTCAAGCGTCCTAAGGCAGATAATATTAATACTCCAATATCCAATAAAAGGAAAAATGTGCAGCGTGCGGACGTTAATAGCTCACCTACATCAGTAGACATGTCCCTTGATTGTCTTTTGAGCGAAATACGTAGTTTTCGAACGGAGATAAATCAAAAGCTTGAAAACCAGCAATCTACCTTGGGTAATTTTAACATAGCCATAATGAAATTACAACAAGAAGTTACCGGAGTTATAAAAAAATTTACTACTATACAGGATGAGCTAAATGAGGCTATCAAATCTCTTAAATTTTTGTCTGACTGTCACGACGAACAGAATACTTTAAATAAGGACTTGTCTGCCAGAATATCTAAACTGGAAATTGAGAACTTGGAACTACGATCTCGGTCGACTGAATTTGAATTTAAAATATCTCAGATGGAGCAACAGTCTCGTGACAGCAACTTAGAAATTCGATGTGTTCCCGAGCATCGATCAGAAAATCTGCTAACATTGATTTCTCAATTGGCCAAGGTGGTTAATTTTCAGCTTGGACCCACTGATATAGTAAACTTTCATAGAGTTGCAAAAATGAATAACGAATCCAAACGCCCACGCAGTATCATTTTTAAACTATCTAGCCCACTTAAGCGAGATAACTTTTTAGCGGCTGTGAGAATCTTTAATAAAAAACATGCAGCTGACAAACTCAACACTTCTCACCTAGGGATTGCCGGTACTAAGCAGCAGGTTTATGTCGCAGAGCACTTGTCCCCAACTTACAAACGTCTGCATGCATCAACTAGGCTTGCCGCACAGGAAAAACACTATAAATACGTATGGGTTCGAGGAGGCCGTATTTTTGTGCGCAAGAACGATGAGTCACCGTCAGTTCAGATTAAGAATGTAGATGCTCTACATTCTTTGTAAATTTTTCTTTTTCTTCCATATTTTGTTACCACGTTCTTTAGGTATAAAAAATTTAAAGGTTATTTTAACATATTTTATCAAAATGTAAGAGGTCTTAGAACGAAAACTGATGAGTTATATAAATCTATTCTACAAACTGAATATGACATAATTATTTTTACAGAAACTTGGCTAAATGAAACGGTTTTTGACTATGAATTTATTGATGACAGATATATAGTTTTTCGGCGTGATCGTGCGTCAACTTCTTCGTATTTAAATAAACAGGATGGTGGCGGAGTACTATTAGCAATTCACAAGAAATTCCAAGTACATAGAAATTTTGAGCTAGAATCTACTTGTGAAGACCTGTGGGTTTCTGTCAGCGTTGGAAACAACAAATTTTTATATATTTGCACTGTTTATTTACCTCCTCCAGTTGACTATAAATATCTTGAAGTAATTCTAAAAAACTTAACAAATGTATGTCAAAACACAGTTTTAACATCAAATTTTTTACTTATAGGAGAGTTTAATCTGCCACACATAACCTGGATTCCTACATATAACAGTCACTCTCTCACCCCTCAGCCCACTAGTCATGTAATCGTTCATGATTTTTTGGACACATTGTCCTTTTGTAACTTACTCCAATTCAATTCTATTTTGAACGACAACGATCGAATTCTCGACTTAGTTATTTCTAATAATCCATTTTTAACTGTAGTCAAATCTTCTTCTCCATTACTGCCCATTGATTCTCATCACCCGGCCTTGGTTATTGACTGTGGTAACTCCATTGAAAGATTGCTAAAAAGTAACTCTGCTTCACATCTTAATTTTAATTTGTGTGATTTTGAGGCCATTAATACTGACTTAGCTCAGGTTAATTGGGAAGTTTTACTAAAGGCGGCCGAGTCAATAGATACTGCCGTTGATGTATTCTATGAAACTCTGATGCCAATTATCTATATGCACACACCGATGTCTAAAAGGAAAGCTAATAATTATCCAATTTAGTTTTCGTGTAGTTTAATTAGTGCTCTTAAAGAGAAAGCTAAATATCATAATAGATATAAAAAATACAAAAACGAAAGAGATAAACTTTCATTTGATACTATAAGAGATTGTTGTAATCTTTTACTCTTGAAATGTTATGCAAAATTCAAAAATTCGGCCGCCAATCATTTGCGTAAAAATCCTAAATATTTCTGGCGATTTTGTAATAATCAAAAGACTAATAGTACTCCAATTCCAAATATAATGTTTTTTGGAAATGCATCTGCTAAAGAAGGTCAGGAAATATGCGATTTGTTTTTAGAATATTTTCAATCGGTTTATGAAAAGCGACCATCGACTTCCCAAAACGGTCCTACGTACGATTGCAATCTGAGTACTAATGAAGCTATATCAGCGTCCTATGTTCTTGTGAATAGGGATGAGGTTCTTAAATACTTGATAACTATAGATGTTAATAAAGGCATGGGTCCCGACCTTGTCCCTGCAATTTTATTAAGAAAATGTGCAAAACATCTTGTGTTTCCACTTACATTTATATGTAACTTATCATTAAGATCTGGTGTATTTCCCACTAAATGGAAACTTGCTCACGTTACTCCAATTCAGAAATCTGGGTCTATTAACAATGTCGACAATTATAGGCCGATATCTATTTTGTCATCATGTGCCAAAGTTTTTGAAGCGCTCATACAGGGAAAAATTCTTTTTCTTTTAAGAAAGTATATTCATTCCAATCAACACGGCTTTCTGCCGCGAAAATCGACGACTACTAACCTCATTGGATATGTAGCTGACATAGCTGAAGCTTTGGAAAATAGGTTAGAAGTGCACGCAGTTTATACTGATTTCAAAAAAGCCTTTGATTTAGTGAATCATGACTTATTATTACTTAAACTCAATCATCTGGGAATGCATGGCTCTCTGTTAAGGTTGTGTGAATCATATTTAAAAAACCGATCTCAACTAGTTTCTCTATATGGTTTCAGGTCTAAAATTAAGTCAATTCCATCCGGAGTTCCACAAGGGTCTCACTTGGGTCCCCTTTTCTTCCTTATTTTTATTAATGACCTTAGTCAAACTCTCTCCTCAAATTTCCGCTTTTATGCTGATGATCTTAAAATTTATCGCACCGTTTCTAGTGAAGATGATTGTGTAATGCTTCAACAAGATATGAATAAGATTATAAACTGGTGTGATAACAATTTAATGGCTTTAAACTCTGATAAATGTGTGCATATTAAATTTACCAAAAAAAAAATCTACAATTAATAGGATTTATTATGGATGCAATGACATCCCGCTGCAAGAGGTAGATGTTGTCCGTGATTTAGGTGTATTTTTTGATAGCACATTGTCTTTTCGTTACCATTTTGATACAATTGTAAAAAAAGCATCAAAGTTGTCAGGTTTCATTTTGCGTCAAATGAAATTGTTCCGAGATTCAAATCTTTCAATAACTATCTATTCTTCTTTAGTTCGCAGTATTATGGAATACTGCAGCCCAGTCTGGTGCCCTACATATAACGTACACTGTGACAGATTGGAACGTGTTCAAAAGCGGTTCATTTACCACCTAGCGTACGTTGATAACAAATGTCGTGACTTGGTCTCGTATGATTCTCGGTTACTATCCTATAATCTTATGTCACTAAAGAACAGACGTAAAATGTTAGACATGGTTTTTTTCTACAAAATCATTAATGGATACACTGATTCACCGGAAATCCTGGAGCGTCTGAGGTTTAGTGTGCCGCGTAAGGGTAGTCGCCTCCGGAATCGAAAACCGTTTCATTTACCGTTTTGTCGAACCAAGGCAGGTCAGCATGCGCCTATCTATAGAATATGCTCAATGCTGAATGATCACAGGAATATCTGCGACATCTCCTGCAGTTCTGTGGCCTCTTTTAAAAAGCAAGTAAGACTATCTATTACAGCATTTTAATGCTGTAATAGATAGTCTTACTTGCTTTAGGTATAAATTGAATTATTATATATCTAGTAAGGTTAATTTTAAGGTTGTGCATGCTGTGGTCATTTCTAGAAGGCCACTATCTGGTGTCTGTTCTTCTGAAATGTTTTTTGTTGTTTTTAGATAGTGGCTAGTTTAATGATCCAATAAAAATAAAAATAAAAAAATAAAATAAAATAAAAGACGGATGGAGAGTAGACAGCTATCCCCTCTCTACGGCGCGGCGAAAATGTATGCCTAGGCCTACTGTTTCGTTTAGGCAGCGCAGGAATGTTCGTGTATGTTACAGCGTGCCACGCGCATCCATGGATGGTGACAGCTGATGGCTCGACCGTCTGTGTAGTGATCACATTGTTGTGTATTCGTAAAATTCGTGAATGTAAAGTGCTTAAAATATGGAAATTGATATAGATAAACTTTTTAATGTAAAATAATTGTAATAGTTTTAAAGTGTTAAATTTTTAATGTAATATAAATTGTCATGTTTGTGTACGATAGCGCAATAAATGAATATTGTATTCTACCACATAAATGATAGTACTTTTATACTGATAAAGCAATTGGTGCAACATTATTCCCTAACCATTCCAAAATATCAAACATGCTCAACGTTAATAATCAAGTTTTCACTTCTGCCGGCACTCCCGGAGTGCAACCCGTCTTTTTTTTATAAATACTACAATGAACTTAATACTGCGTTTTCTGCCAATACACCGGTAGTCTAGCTTGGGCTTGAAAAGAAGCGTTCGATTTTAAGCTCTCTAACTCATAGAGACCTTTAACATCATCATGATCGACCCATTCTCGATTCACAACAAAGTACGGGTCTCCTCTCAGTATGAGAAGGGTTTGGCCATAGTCCACCACGGTGGCCATTTGCGGATTGACAGACTTCACACGCCTTTGAGAACATTATGGAGAACTCTCAGGCATGCAAGTTTCCTCACGATGTTTTCCTTCACCGTTGAAGCAAGTGATATTTTTATTGCTTAAAAACGCACATAACTCCGAAAAGTTATAGGTGCGTGCCCGGTTTCGAACCCCCGACCTCTGTTTAGGAGGCTGACGTCCTAACCACTAGACTATCACAGCTTATCCTTAGCTTAGCCTAGCGTTTAAAATAATTCATCTTAACTGTAATATGGATTCTAAGACGGGAGTTTGAATATTCCTGGTGTTAGAATATTGCTTCAACATACTAAATTACGCTTTTGAGTGATATGGACAGATTGTCTGGGTCAGGAGATATCACAAAATAATTTGCCATTCGTGACAAATAATACATACGCATACATTACCCACCCGTACTTTTCTCTCACATAGTCTAGTAAAAACTAATTAAACTATGTATATAACTCGGCAATATCTCTAAAAAAAAACATGCAAGGTAAGCTTAACACAAATAAGAGGTCTTTGCATGGTCCATTATTAAAGTAAGTGCTCGTTAGAGAAAGAATACCGTTGACCTTAATAACCTTTTTGTCCCGGAAACCGTCAAATGACTATGGCTTACATTTAGGAATGTATAGACATATTTTCTTAGTTATTAAAAGTCACTATCATTCTTCATTGTTGTTGAAAAATTCGTTTACAGTGAGGGCTATTCCGTAATGGAATGAGCAACAACGCCCGATGACTTGAAACAGTTTAAAAATAGACGTCAAAAATAATTTTCTTGCAGTAATAATATTAATAATCTAAGAATTAAACTTGATTAAGATGATTTTTAAGTTTGCCCGTAATGATATAAAATGAAATGAAAACGAAAATATACTGTATTACAAAATAAGAAATACAAGACACCAAAGAAACATACACAAGAAAGAAAATAGTTACAATAGATGGCCTTATCGCTAAAGACCGATCTCTACCAAGCAAGCAACCTATATAGATATAGTAATATTATTTGAAATAAATACTAAAACGAAAGTGGTACTGAACATTAGCATTGTTAGAATTGTTGCATGAAAACATTTTTAGTGGACTGGTGTGAAGATATTTGGGTTATGGGATGAAATAATATTTGGTCGCCATTTGAGGCCTTGCTTAAACTTAATCATCATCATCATCATGAACAACCCATTACCGGCTCACTACAGAGCATGGGTCTCTGCTCAATATGAGAAGGGTTTGGCCATAGTCCACCACGCTGGCCGTGTGCGGATTGGCAGACTTCACACGCCTTTGAGAACATTACGGAGAACTCTCAGGCGTGCAGGTTTCCTCACGATGTTTTCCTTCACCGTTGAAGCAAGTGATATTTTAATTGTTTAAAAACGCACATAACTCCGAAAAGTTAGGGGTGCGTGCCCGGATTCGAACCGCCGACCTCTGATTAGGAGGCTGACGCCCTAACCACTGGGCTATCACCGCTTCCTTAAACATAATCGTTCCTCATCAATTAATAAACTCATATATCATCATCATCATGATCAACCCACTACAGGCTCACTACAGAGCACGGGTCTCCTCTCAGTATGAGAAGGGTTTGGCCGTAGTCCACCACGCTGGCCATCTGCGGATTGACAGACTTCACACGCCCTTGAGAACATTATGGAGAACTCTCAGGCGTGCAGGTTTCCTCACGATGTTTTCCTTCACCGTTGAAGCAAGTGATATTTTAATTGCTTAAAAACGCACATAACTCTGAAAAGTTTTTAAGTGCCCGGATTCGCACCCCCGACCTCTGATTAGGAGGCTGACGTCCTAACCACTAGGCTATCACAGCATCAATCGTTCATCATTAATTAATATACTCATATATACGTTCCCTGAATTATGTTACAAAGCCTCACCACGTTCCAAGGTTGAATTTGATGCTCCGGCTTAAGAACGTATACCGTTGACCTAAATTCTTCTCCCGGCTAGGGCAACCCCGCTTCGAGTAAAATATTGCTGGCGCTTTTATCTTGAAATCAATATTTTAGTAATACGTTGCCGACAGTAATTCCCTCGTATCGGTGCATTTTACTTCTACCTAGTTCGTTTGGTGTTTTGCATGTTACACCGCGAACTGAACTTCCAAGAGAAACTGCTTTCGATTCCCAGTCGGGTCAAAAATTTGAATTGCTGTCTCTGTAAATAAAAATGTCAGTACCAGTTCGGTCTCTCCAGATTTGAGAAGTGTCGTGCCCCGTGCTTCGGAGAGCATGCTAAACCGCTGATCCCAGTATTATAAGTAAGCTATGAAAGAAAGAAAGAAAGAAAAAGTTTTTTATTAAGTCATAATTTGCCATACTATATTTACTATACATACATACACAAATGACCTAAAATAAAGGCAACCCACTCAGCAGCAGATCAGCCTCAAAGCTAGTTTTCAGTGGGAGCCTGAATATTGGTAAAAACACGGACGCGATCACCCGTATACACATACATAATCTACCTAAATTACCTACCGAAAGATCAGAAAAATATAAAAAAAAAACAAAGAAAAATATAAAAAAAAAAACAAAGAAAAAGACACATTACCATTTAACAAACAATACTAATACAAAAACTTATACTAATTATAATAGTACTACTACTATGATAATAATTGTTGACTTCATAAGGTATAGGTACTTAAGATGAAGAAATTGTACATAAATAGTTAAGTAGTAATTATAAATAAAGTTTATTTATAATTGGGTCTTACAGTTTACTTGATTTTTCTATTGGAATTTTAAAATAAATCTCAAAAACATTGAATTAATCGTTTATAATTTTATAAATGTTCTCTAATTATGGACTTCGACTTTAGTTACTTAAATTACTAATGAATAGAAGCAGGCGTTATTTGCGGAAGTCCATGATAAACAATAAACAGCAAGTATAATTTGCAATATTCTATATTTATTTATTTTATTAAGTTAACTTACTTTACTTTGTCTTTGTGTGGTGTTATATTATACAAATATCCCGGTTGTCGGCGGAATATAGCAAATTATACTTGCTGTTTATTGTTTATTTAGATGACTGTTCGCGTCGTGGACCTACAAAAGGTCTAATGACGATTTGTGCTCAGGAGGTTAGCGTATCGTTAAGCCAACCGGCTGGCAGAAACCAGCTCGTATCTGGGCAGCAATTCAGCTAATACCATTTTTTTTTTTTTTTTGTCGTGGTGGAAAAGCTTTATGCTACCTCCGTCCCTTGGGCAGGACTAGAGGTTATGTGGGACTCCCTCGACCGAATGAAGATTATCGAAATTAGACTGCCTTATAAGGAGACATATTGCTGATGTGACCTTATTATTACGCAAAGCAATAATTGTGTTTTAGATATATGTATGTTAGTATTTAAGGGATGAAAAAGTTCGTTATCAACTCGCCTTTTAACAATGTGTAGCGTTCTAAATCTGCTCTCATAGGCCTTTGCGCTGCAGTAGAACTTAAGCAATGCTTACGATGTAATTTATAACGTCTTTTGTTATTTAAGCGTGAACCATAAAACGTAAGCTTGTAGAAAAGTCCTACTATCGTGTAAAGGATTATGTAAATGATAAACGAGCATGGGTATGAAATATTGCTCTAATAAGATAGCTCTTAATATAATTTTAAGTGGCATGTGAGATGGTGATAGCAATAAGATAATTTACCTGGCTAAGTTTGTTGTATGCTTCTTCTTAGACCGGGGCGCGTTTGGAACCCTCATAGCTTTAGTTTTAAGTTTACGAATGTAGTTATCACCGTAAAATGACTAGTATGTAAATTATTGACGCGTCAAAAGTGCCTTTTAAAGGACTATTTGAATAAAGATTATTTGAATTTGAGCGTTCACGTTCTATTCTCCTTTTCTGGTGTTTTTACGACCTTTTGGATTTCATTTAGCCTTAATATCGTTGGTATATTTAAACAGTAGAGCCAAACACTCATATTACATTTCATGGCAATATAAAAATTCCCTCTCGACTTAATTGGGATTCTTAATGACTCTCATTAAAAATGTTGATTGGACTTTTGTTCAATGAAGTCGCTATAATCAACAAGTCTTAATACCCTTGTTATACTAAACTCCTGTTCTAATTAGATTATTTGTCAGATAAATTACAGCAATTTACTTGCGGTTAGATACTTTCTCGAGAGGACGAAGTTTAATAGGCATCCCACTTCTGATTTATTATTATTTTCTATCTTCTTTTAATCTTTATACTGTTGTGAAAGTACTAAAATGCGTAACTTTTATGGATTAATGTTTGTTAGATTGATGACGCCAGAACGGCGGAGCGAGGAAATTTCGCACAGCCATAATACTATACGTAGTTTGAAATAGCATATATGCTTTTTTCCTTTAAATTAAATTTGTAAGGGAAAATACGATGACGTCCGTTACATGCGCGCTCTTGCATTATCAAGTTGGAGGTTATTTGTGCTATTCCCCCTCCAGTCTGTTCTCGTTGGAGATTTTGGCCTTGGCTAGCTACCACCCTACCGAGAAAGACGTGTCGCCGAGCGATTTAGCGTTAAGACACGATGTTGAGTAGAAACCATAAGGATGATGGGCTTATCATACCGCTAACTGTTTAGCTCGCTACCATCTTAGACTGCATCATCACTTACCACCACGTGAGGTTGTCGTCAAGGTAGTAGTATAAAAGGAGGAATGTAACACATTAGATGTCACTCAATATGAGATATATACAGCAAACTTAAGCGCTCAGTCAAAACAAGTTTGAAAACACATAACTAGTTTCAAGTGGTTTTTAAGTCAGAGGTAAGTCTATGCTTAAAGATTTGATCTTGGCCTAAAAGAACAAATGAGAGTTTAATTTGTTAAAAAGTTTTACGTTTGATTCCAACAAAAAAGTTATAGTACCGGCGAACAAACCATGTTACTATCGATAAAATCAATATTATTAAAATATGCTCAGTAAAAATAATTACTTTGCGATAGCACTTTGTAAATTTAATCGAACATCATGGCTTGGCTGATATAGCATAACATTGACACAATTAATAACTTGCTTAATTTCATTATGTTGAGTGGTGAAATCAGTGATAAAGTTAGCTTTCTTAAATCCTTTATGTTTCCATATGCAAACATTTTTCTTGATAATGATCGATAAAATATTGTCGGCAGTTCTTTTTTTCATCGTATGTTATTAAGTTTTATTTTAGTTCACGATAGCATATATTATATCGCCATCATCGTTCATTACGTCTCAGTACAAGCCAAAGCCTTCATCTGTCATAGTTCAGGGGGTTTCGAGCATGGACCCACAACGTTACACTTTTGTCATCATCTTCATCATCAACCCATTGCCGGCTCACTACAGAGCAAGGCTCCCCTCTCTATATGAGAAGGGTTTGGCCAAGTCCAACACACTGGCCATGTGCGGATTGGCAGACACACACCTTTGAGAATATTATGGAGAACTCTCAGGCGTTGTTATCCTTCACCGTTGAAGCAAGTGATTTTTTAATTGTTTAAAAACGCACATAACTCTGAAAAGTTAGAGGTGCGTGCCCAAGTTCGAATCCCCGACCTCTGATTAAGAGGTGGACGTCCTAACCACTAGGTTAACACAGCTTTTTAAACACTACGTTAACTTTTTAAACATTAAATTATTATGGCATAATAATAATATATTTATACACAATATAAATTAGTATTATGCCATATAAATATTTAGCTTCAAATGCTTAGCAAATTTTTATTGCCAGATTTTTTTTTTGACGATAGATTAGTAGTCATTCGTTACAGTGTAACAAAAAATCCATTTCATTCCAATTTATAATGTTAAGCTGGGGTTTTACGTAACCGCTCACTGAAGTGTGCTTTCAAATAAATTTTCCAAGTAAACAAAGATGGTGTAACGTGAACGCGAATGCAGAAAATCGATACAAGCGTTTCCTACAGCACCTTCCGTTACGGCGTTCATATATTCAAACCGTGGAACCTATACAACGTACCTAAGTATTGTCTAGCTTGTTTACAATATAGCATCATCATGATCAACCCATTACCGGCTTACTACAGAGCACGGGTCTCCACTCAATGAGATGGGTTTGGTCATAGTCCACCACGCTGGCCATGTGCGGATTGGCAGATTTCACACGCCCTTGAGAACATTATGGAGAACTCTCAAGCTTGCAGGTTTCCTCACGATGTTTTCCTTCACCGTGGAAGCAAGTGATATTTTAGTGTTTTTTTAATTTTTTATTAATACTTAGCATCTAAATATTTATATTTTTACTCTACAAGGAAGCTCTTGACGGCAGTCTCACCTGATGGTAAGTCTAAGATGGTAGCGGGCTTACCTGTTAGGGGTATGGTAAACCCATACTCCTAATTGGTTTCTACGCGACACCGTGTCGGAACGCTAAATCGCTTGGCGACACGTCTTTGTCGGTAGTTTGGTAACTACACGGCCGAAGCCTCCCACCAGACTAGACTCAAGACGGGAATCCAGGACCTCCAACTTTATAATGCGACAGCCAACGCACTGCGCCACGGAGGTCGTCAAATATATTTTTATTTGATCTTATTATCCCGTATATTTTATATGGGATTGCTCATCTAGTAAAAGAAGACTGCAGTTAAGAAATAACTCTAGAAATTTCTATCGAACACTCGCTCTACATTGTTTGCGGAGTGGAAATCAGGTATTCCTCTGGGTTAGACTTCAATTTCATTGCCTTATTGCATTATTTGTTGCCACTCCGCCGGGGAACTCTTTGATGACTGCGAAATTATTGTTTCTTATTGTGTAATGTATGACCGAGTTTGATATTTTGTTCGCTTTTATGAGTCGTTTGTTTATATTGGAGTCTTAATATTGTTCACGGAAGTAGAAATAAGGCAGGTATGTGTTAAATTTTTCTGTATTGTTTTTCATATGAATGAGATTATCTGGTTTCTGGTGATTTAATTAATATCCGGACATTAACGCTCTGTTTTCCACTGGTTGTTTTTCTATATAGGGATTGTATGTCGACTCTGACGAACTTCTTGACGCAGTGGTAAGCATTGTCTTATATGTCTATGGGAGGTCGTGGATTCGATCTCCGCAGAAGCAATTTTGAAAGGTTGAAACTTCTGAAATTACACTGGTCTAGTTTAAAATGAAAATGATATAAACTTTATTGTACTCCATACAAAAGAATAAATTCAAGACTACAAAGCAACATACACAGAAAAGAAAAGAGGTACAATAGGTGGCCTTATCGCTAAAGTTCTACTTTGGTAGGATACATGGTTGTGGCTAGACCACCCTTTCTAAGGCGTGCCGACAAAAAAGGTAGTATAAAATCATGTTATTGTTACCATTATTTGTTATGTTTTTGTTACCATTATTCTTCATTGATATTTTGTATTTGTGTCATAATTAATATCTCTAAACTAACTAAGCTCTTGACCCGAGTATGTTTTAGTTTACAACTTTTTCATTGATGTGATCTTTTAGATTGTGAATTTCATAAGTAAAGGTTTATTATATCTAAAGCTCTAATTAAGCTTAACCAAGTTACAGTGCTAAAACACGAATGAGGAAAAACTGGACCAGTTAGTTGACGTTTGTTCTACTTCACCCCACATTGCCTTAGAGAATATAAAATTTCTTCAAGCCTAGTAATTTTCAAACGTTTTCCTTATCCCTCAACATTTATTTACGCGTACACTTTGCTTGATAGCAGACATCAAGATGTAATTCTCGCCTCGTACAATGACGGTCAGAATGAGGCAACCTTCGGGCGATTTCTGGAGTTTTATTTGTGCGAAAATTCTTTCCGCTAAATTGTTCTGTTCTTTTAAATCACTAAACCTCTGACTCGGATACCCTAATAGATGTTTTTTTTATGTCCAATGATGGACGTTTTGTCAATTGATTTTATTCATAACAATATCTTCTTTTGACTATTCTATTATAGCGGTGACTAGGTTATATTGAGATCGTTATTAAGTCAGGAAAGTTGATATATAATATTTGATGCCATTGATTGTAATTCCTAGTCAGAAGAATTTCACAATTGTTTATTTATCCTTATGGTCTATAAGTTCATTTCAATGCTGCACTGAATTATCTCTTAACTGTAGGTTTTGTAGAAGCGGTGATAGCCTGGTGGTTAGGGCGTCAGCCTCTAATCAGAGGTCGGCGGTTCGAATCCCGGCACGCACCTCTAACTTTTCGGAGTTATGTGGGTTTAAAAAAAATTAAATATCACTTGCTTCAACGGTGAAGGAAAACATCGTGAGGAAACCTGCACGCCTGTGAGTTCTCCATAAAGTTCTCAAAGTCGTGTGAAGTCTGCCAATCCGCACATGGCCAGCGTGGTGGACTATGGCTAAATCCCTCTCATATTGAGAGGAGACCCGTGCTCTGTAGTGAGCCGGTAATGAGTTGATCATGATGTAGGTTTTCGAAGATATGTATGTTAGGTTATATTTTTATGTTAAAATAAATTGGTTTTGTAAAATGGTTCACAGTCTTCACCCTTATTATCTAGGAGTCGCCTGAATTATCCTTTAAGTACAGATTTTCGGATATTTGGTTATATTCTTTATTTAAAGCAATTGTTTGTTTTATTTTTAAATTTTTTATGAACACTATTCAATATCAATGTGTTCATTTAAAAACATCTGCTTCTGTTAATGCATGTATTTTTCTAGGTCCATTAAGGTTACAGTAAAAAGCTCTCGTAGAGCCGTGGGCGTCGCCATTAAGCGCGGCGAGGTTTTATATAATGCAATATAGTGAGAGGCTTTCAGTAAAAAATTGTTTGCGTCGCTCGTGCAAAAAGTTAGCGAAGCAACAGTTAAAAACACCGCATAGAATTATGCACGTCAGGTTCGTACATATTAGATGGCCTGCTGTAATTAACAGTGACGTCAGTTTTACCTGTTTGACGCTTTAGTTATAAAATCTTTTAGGGTTGGATTTATCTTCTGTTCCATCTTCTGTGTTCCCTAATGGTTATAATATGGGGATCTTCAAAGGGCGGATTAACAAATTGCTCAAGGGCCAGCAACGCATTGGCGGTTCCTCTGGTGCTGCAAATGTTCATGGGCGGCGGTAATCACTTACCATCAGGCGGCGGTAATCACTTACCGCCTGCTCGTTTGCTCGCTATGCAAATTAAAAAAAAAAATATTATTACTACCTCCAGATTCTAACTCTCTAGATTATTTTGACTACCTCCGTGGCGCAGTGCGTGCGCTGTCGCATTATAAAGTTGGAGGTCCTGTGTTCGATTCCCGGCTCGAGTCTGGTCTGATGGGTGGCTTCGGCCGTGGCTAGTTACCACCTTACCGACAAATACGTGTCGCCAAGCGATTTAGCGTTCCGGCACGATGTCGCGTAGAAACCGATTAGGAGTAGTTTACCATTCTCCTAACAGGTTAGCCCGCTAGCATCCTAGACAGCATCATCACTTACCACCAGGTGAGATAGCCGTCAAGGGCTAACTTGTAGTGTATAAAAAAACAGTTCGTTTTTTCCTTGTGATGCAAACGCCATGTCTCAATACTATATGTAATAGTCTACATTTCCGAAAATTGCGTCGTTTGCAGAAATCATTTTAATTTTTATGTTTAACTACGAGTATTTTAATAGCCTCAGTATTTGACTACAATTTGGCTCCTTTAATTGGAAGGGTTATTATTTTTTTGGTCAGTTTAATTATAGTGTGATTATGCAGACGTTTCAATTCAAACATACTTCGTCAATTTTATTTGAAAGAAGAAGTAGAAGTAAGATGCAAAGGCAAAAGGTCACTGACTGGCTGACGCGACGCTGCAAACATGAGATCTCGAAAGTTCTGGGCGTGTGAAGCTGAGTAGATATGAGATGTCAACTAAGAAAGGAATGTAGGAAATTTTACAGAAGTTTAAATTGTAGGGTTAGATGTTAACATGAAAGTAATACGTTTTGGAACATAGATACAAAATTTGTGTTGGGTTTGAGATTTAAAATACAAAAATTAATGCAGAAACTTTTTACGGTCTTAAATTGAGGGAGTAAATTTTATGATAGGTTCTCATTAAAATGTAAATATAGATGGAAATATATACCTCTAGGGAGTTGAGGTTGTATGAAAGTAGTATGGTATTGAAGTAAGAAAGAGATGAAATTTATGTTTAGGTTAAAATAATAATAATCTAAATACAATTTTCTACTTATTCTTTTTGGTAATCACCTTGAAGTGGTGGTGAAATATGCGTTGAGAATGTCGCTGTCAACTTTTATAATTGAGAAATTACATTTTCTTTAAGAAAATCTGCTCAGTGATGAATGAATAATGGTGGTTGGACGAAAACTCTGTGTTTATTAAGTTAGAGACATGAACAATTATATATACAATTTATAAACCAACTTATCCAGTTATTGATCAAACACTACACTGAACACTGAAGACATGTCTGCCCGCTGTGTTTGTACAAACTTCATAAGCTCACGGGAAATCAGAAATTCTATGCAGAAGTCGGTGGAACTCATCAAGTTGTATAGCGGATATTGGGCTTCGGAAATAATGGTAAATAAGATTTAATTATATAAATAAAATATAATAATTATAACCCATTTTCGGCTCACTACAGAGCACGGGTCTCCTCTCAATATGAGAAGAGTTTGGCCATAGTCCACCACGCTGGCCATGTACGGATTGGCAGACTTCACACGCCTTTGAGAACATTACGGAGAACTCTCAGGCGTGCAGGTTTCCTCACTATGTTTTCCTTCACCGTTGAAGCAAGTGATATTTTAATTGCTTAAAACGTACATGACTTTGAAAAGTTAGAGGTGCGTGCCCGAGTTTGAACCCCCGACCTCTTATTAGAAGGCGGACGCCCTAACCACTAAGCTATCACTGCTAGCAGATTTAAATAATAATTGTTCATTTATTTATTACGGATAACCACCAGCTAATATATTTTTTCATGTCATTTTTTTATCGTTGTGAGCAAATGTGAATGTTTAGCCTTTTACGGGTATTCACAAAGTTCAAAAATAGTTTCAAAGTAAGAAACATCCTAGGTCATTAGTTTGAGTTAATATATTGTATAATATAAGAATAATAATTATCCACCAAAAAAAAATCTGCAATATAAAAACTAATTAATTAAATATTTTTCTTCTTCTTGCCCTTATCCCACATTATGTGGGGTCGGTCTTCTTCTTCCACTCACTTCTATCAGCCGTCACCTCACTACCCACACCTTTTACCCGCATATCCTCTTTTACACAATCCATCCATCTCTTCTTTGGTCTTCCTCTACTCTTTTGCCCTTCCACGTTCATATATAACATTCTTTTGGTGACATCACTTTCTTTCCTCCGCATTATATGACCACACCATACCAGCCTGTTACTCCTCATCTTTTCTGTCACTGGCGCTACTTTTAGACTTCCCCTTATATATTCATTTCTTATCTTATCCATTCTTGTCACACCACACATCCATCTCAACATTCGCATTTCTGTCGCATGAACTCTTCTTTCATCCATTCTTTTAATTAATTTATTACTTTCGTTAATTCATTAAATATTATAAAAAATAAATAAAATATTGCACTATAAAAGTTAATACCATACCAAAATACCTTGCTTATGTATAGGTAAGTTACAAGATCAAAACGTGCTAGTGTAGAAGTGTATTATTCACTCGCATTTCAAAATGGCTGCCAAGTATTGTTTGTGAAAAGGCTTTTCTCTCGTGTTTCACAATCGATAGTATTAACTGAAACTTTCATTCAGACACAAGTTCGATCTCTAAGTGGCATTGACGGTGGCAACTCTTCTCAGAACTCTAACTAAAAGTGGGAGTTTGTATATACTCGTATATACATAGTGCATTTCGTAAGTTGGGTATTTTCAAGACAAGTTTAACCGTGAGTTTTGAAGCAACTCCAGAGTTTCTTTAAGGGGTTTAACAACACGAATATAATTGTATGTATTGTTGAGAAACTGAATCGCATGTTGTAGTAATAACATCATATAAAAGGAAATATTAAAGCACACTTTAATTTATAAATATATATAATGCTTTTTTTAAGTGTTGTATAGCCTAAAAATAAAAATTAAAAACAAATAGGCAGTGCAACCAACCTACAGTACATAATTTAAAGAATATAACATAGCGATCTGTTGTATGCAACCAATCAACGATAAAACACATATTCGTAGCATACTTAATATTATAAACTAGCTGACGCCCGCGACTTCTTCTGCGTTGAGGATAAACATTAAAGTATCTCCTTTCTAAAAAAAAAAGAATGAGTGAAATCGGATATTGATTCGTTGGTGGGAGAAGTTGTGGGAGGCGCCCGAGACGTGATGGCACAGGCGGTGGCATGCGCGTGAGCGGCGCGGTACTGGACAGTACTTGGACATTGCAACATTACTTTATTTTTCTAAAATAAAAGTAGCCTAAGTTTACTCCTTATTACATCAGCTACCTGCCAATAAAAGTCCCGTAAAAATCGGTCCAGCCATATCAGAGATTAGCTGGACGGATTAACAAACAGACAGACAGACAAAAATTGTAAAAAAAAATATTTTGGTGTATGTACCGTATACATATTCATATGCATGTAGTAAAAAACGGTTATTTCAATATTACAAATAGACACTCCAATTTTATTTATTTGTATAGATGAGAATGTAAGTTTGTATGTTACGCTTTCACACAAAAATTACTTAACCGATTATCATGAAACTTTGTACACATATTCTGGGCGGCGGAAGTATTATAATAGGATACTTTTTATTGAAAAAATACATATATATTTCTTACGAAAGATGAAAAAATATTTTGTTAAAGTATAGTTATATTGATTCATTTCTATTGTCTTGAACTCTGATACTTATTTAATGGCTTTAATGCGAGCGAAGTAGCGGGTAAAAGCTAGTATACAATATAAATAAAAAAAGCATATCAACAACTTTACATTTAATATACATACATATAGGTTTTATACAAGGTTTTGGGTTTAAGTAAGTGCTACTTTATCCAAAGCTTGGCTTCGATCCAGGTTCGGTATTTTTGTACTCGAATTGCCTGGAACATTCTTTAGCGGTTTCAACGTACCCAGGCTGCTATCGAACAACTGACCCGAACTCCAGCTCTGTACTGGTGATCTGTAATAGATAGATAGCTGAAATTTTTACAGACTGTGTATTAATATTGTGTATTATGACTATACAATACTATATATACTATTGTGTATTACAAGCTGTGATAGCCTAGTGGTTAGGACGTCCGCTTCCTGATCGCAGGTCGGGGGTTCGAATCCGGGCACGCACCTCTAACTTTTCAAAGTTATGTGCGTTTTTAAGCAATTAAAATATCACTTGCTTCAACGGTGAAGGAAACCATCGTGAGGAAACCTGCAAGCCTGAGAGTTTATAATATTCTCAAAGGCGTGTGAAGTCTGCCAATCCGCACATGGCCAGCGTGGTGGACTATGGCTAAACCCTTCTCATATTGAGAGGAGACCCGTGCTCTGTAGTGAGCCGGCAGTGGGTTGATCATGATGATGATGATGATTATGACTATCTTTCTATATTTAGTGCTGCAGATTGCACCGTGGTACGGAAAACCTTTGCCGATTTTTACAAATGGCTTCAACATATTAAGAGGTTAGATAGAATGAGATGAATGCAGTCTTTTGGATAGTTTATCGATATCCGGTATGCACATCTAACTTTTAGTATTTATATTAGTTTTTAAATTAATTTTAGCAAATTTTTAAATCTAATCGCTGCATGCAGGTTTCCTCGCGATGTTTTCCTTCACCGTTGAAGTAAGAGATATTTTTATTGCTTAAAAACACACATAACTCCGTGACGACCTCCGTGGCGCAGTGCGTGCGCTGTAACATTATAAAGTTGGAGGTCCATGTTTCGATTCCCGGCTCGAGTCTGGTCTGGTGGGAAGCTTCGGCCGTGGCTAGTTACCACCCTACCGACAAAGACGTGTCGCCAAGCGATTTAGCGTTCCGGCACGATGTCGCGTAGAAACCAATTAGGGGCGTGCGTTTACCATATTCCTAACAGGTTAGCCCGCTACCGTCCTAGACAACATCATCATATATCACCAGGCGAGATAGCCGTCAAGGGCTAACTTGTAGTGGTGAAAAAAAAACTCCGAAAAGAAAAAGGTGCGTGTCCGGGATCCAAGTCGAAGATCGGAGGCGGTCGTCCTAACTACTAGGCTATCACAGCTCGCTTTTATAGATGCAAAAGTGATATCTACAAAGGTCCATGAGTTGTCCTTCAATGTTTTATATCTCAGAATGCTAGACATGGAGGTGGCATAGAGTTACAGTTTCCATGTCCAATCAAGAAGTCGCTGTTACGTCATCGCTTTCTGGCGATTAATGCGTACTTACTCACTAACATTCGTTCCTTGACCTCTGCCTTCATAATTTACAGCTCCTTTTAGTGGTAGTTTGACTACGTATACCTATTAAAAGATATTTTAGGTATGTTTTATGATTTGTCTGTTGTTGAATTATATACTATGATTTATATTGATAATGTGCGATGGTGATAACAAAAAAAAACCCGGCTATGTTTGTTGTGGGCTTCTTCTTAGACCAGGGCGCGTTTGGAAACCTCAAAGCTTTAGTTTTAAGTCTACGAATATAGTTATCACCATCAAATCACTAACCTCTATGTAAACTATTGACGCGTCAAAAGTGCCTTTTAAAGGACTATTTGAATAAAGATTATTTAAATTTGAATTTGAATTGTTGTAATAATATAGTTTTCAGAAAACGTAAAAGCTGTAAAAAGCTAAAGCTATTGGCTGTAAAGCTATTAGCTTTGTAGCCTTATAATGGCTACAAGTTTTGTTTCGCGAATCATTGTAAAAAATGTTTGATCTTCCAAGAATTTAATATTGAATTAAAAACAGCTTTATCATGGCAAGGTTTATTTAATAAGAAGGTATGCGAGGTTAAAAGGTAATTTATTATAGTTTTCTTTCCGTTAATCTAGGAGTGCGCTTTTAATAGTTTCGTTAGATTTATCTTAGGTATTTTATTACGCCTTTGTTCAATGCTCGAGTTTTAATACCCGAAAATTGATAAGTAATAAGGTTTATAATTTATAAAATATTGCACCGTACTTAAAGCAAATTAAGCTTTTTGCTACTTGGATATCACAGAGTTTTTTGATGACCTCCGTGGCATAGCGCGTGCGCTGTCACATTACATTAGCGCGTACATTTTAAAATCGGAGGTCCTGGGTTCGATTCCCGGCTCGAGTCTGGTCTGGTGGGAGGCTTCGACCGTGGCTAGTTACCACCTAACTACAGACTAAGACGTGTTGCAAAGCGGTTTAGCGTTCCGGTACGATGTCGCGTAGCAACCCATTAGGCGTATGGGTGTACCATACTCCTAACAGATTAGTCCTTTTTTTTTTCTTTCGGACTGTCTATTAGCTGTACAAACCCTATTGGTTGCCACAGCGTAACGGAGCTGTTTGGCGAGCTTCGGAAAGAAGCTCTGCCAGAAAGCAGGTTAGCCCGTCACCATCTTAAACCAAGGGAGATTGCCGTCATGGGCTAACTTGTAATGGATAAAAAAAAGCAGTTCTGAAAAATAACGACTGGTATCCATCCACCCTGTTACCCAATATTTTTCACAGCTCTTTTTTTGGACGACACAGCACATCTAGTACTTTATTGATCGGAGACAAAATATATTTGGCAACATAAATAAGATTCAGAATCCAGGCCCACCTGTCAGTTATACAAATTCTGTCCTCTCACGACCCATCTGCTTTATGGAGCGGCTGAAATCTAAGCGTACGTGATCAGGCTACCGAGAAGTTTCATTTCAAATACAGTTACATTTTAAAATTTTTGTCACCCACCACGCTGTTTCAATATGGGTTGGCGGACTTGCACAACACATGCTAGTGACAATAATCGGACCAGACAAGCTAACGAGTTCTAAAACACGCCGAAAGTGCTTTACGTTCCCGAACCGGGAATCGAACCCAAAATCTCGTAATCCTTAGTCAAATTTATTAACTACTGCAGTTACAGGCAGTTGACTACAGTACTATGAGTAATTAAAGTAAAATGCATTATTAAAAGACATCAAGTACGTATGCTGGCTGGGTTGTGGTCGAGTGCACAAGTATTCCCGTGACCCAGCCACCAGGCGACACGAAGGAGCATCGCTGGGTTTTAGTGGGTATTCTGGTCGCCAGTCTGGCCGCCGAGGAGTCCCACATACCCTGTCGGAAGCGGCGCAGTCTTGCCTGCGTCGCTTCCGGAGGGGATGCGTAAACGCATTTCCCAGCGGGAAAAAAAACCAAGTGTGTATGTATTGTGCGAATAAAAATTCATTTATACCACATGGAATAACAGTATTTTAAAGTACCTGAAGGGTGTCAACGCAGTTGTAAGCTTTGTTTATATTTATTCTTTATTTGTACGAAAATAATAAGAAAATCAGAAACAAGAAGAAGCAGGATAAAAAAGGTGGCCTTATCGCTTAGTAGCGATCTCTGCCACTGACCACTGACTGCTTAGGATTAGGAAAAGTAAAAGAATAAGAAAGTAGGTGGCGTAATATATAAACAAAAACCTGCATACGAATAACTAAATACTAATACATAAACTAGATTACATAAATAATACAATAGAGTAATAAATATTAAATCGTTTAATTGTAGTAATAAATATTTGTTGTCTTATAAGCCCTAGGTTCCCATCCGTTAGAGGTGATTTAGGAATTTATATTTTCCGAATTTTCTCTAGTCCGGTCTGATTGGAGACCCCAGCCGTAGTAATAACCCTAAAAGGTTTTACGTGCCACCGACCTATTGACTGCTCCGGGACCATGCCGATTAGATACCAATTAGGAGTATAACCTATGCGATTAATAATAATATAATGGTTATACCCCTAAACAGGTTATTCCGAAACAATCTTAGATTGCAAACTCACCTTGGACTTATTTCTAATATGAAAGAAAAAAACTTCTATGTACTAACAATTTAAAACGACTGTACTTTCTCGGTATCTCGCGTCGTAATTTTTTTATATTAAATATTGTTTAATACTACTACTACTAGCAACATTTCATTTTTTCTCTTATTGCCGTGCCTCGTAAGTGGAACATCTGAAATAAAGGGATGTGTAAATTTCTAAAGCTTAGATTCACTAGAGGCTATTGCCAGCGTGTTTTTCGGCTCCCTCCTAAAAATGTCGAAGCTAAAGCTAATGCAGAAATATTAAAGAGGCTTCACAAAGCCGTTTATGAGCTACAAAAATTCAGTTTATGCTATCCATTAGCGAGCTTCATTGGCGTGTTAATAAGACCACGGTATTTTTCATCAATGGATTCAGAGCCTTTAAGATTGTTTGCGGTGCGAACTGCGCGGTGGGCGCCTCGCGCACCGCGGCGTTAGATCGAAGGCCCTGGAAGGGTACCGCGCATGCGCCCCCTCGGCTCCGCTTATGCCTTCGCCGTTAGCCCGCAGTCGCACCGCGCATACATCGGCGACGCCATGCCGACCGACGCTGCGACTTGACCGGAGCGCCCTGCTCTGAAAACCCCTGATAACAAACGGAAGCGCTGATCTACACCCTCGTCCACCAGACAAGGGTAAGTCCACAGCGGCTCGCATCCATCCCGCTAGGCGACGGTCCCCACCGAGGTTGAAAGCTGAAGCTTTTTCCGAACCTGAAATGCGCAGAGGGCGCCCGTGTGCCCGGTGAGTCATCTCTGCGGCGACACGTTTTCATGGCCGCCTCTTCGATCTCCCGAAGCGTCGGGCGTTCCGATGAGATGTAGGTTGCAGTGCATGTTACGTAAGTGCGTGGGGAGTGCAGCGGCCGTGGGGCCGACACTTTCGACTCGGTGTTCAGCCGACCGTCCGCAATTACAGCACGCGATGTGTTCAGGAAACATTCACCATTTTGTACGCGAACCTTGTACCGCGAGCAACTGCCAGTTCTGCTCGTCAATCGTATTGGAGCCATGCGTGTAACGTTCTCGATTGTGTCTCGTCCACGTAACATGTTGGTCGTAAAGGAGTTTGTGTGATTTTGCGTCTGTTGTGAAAGTGCTTTCGGATTTTAATTGCCACTTTTTGTTTATCCAAGTGCGTCTCACCTTTTGTTTTGAGTGCTTCTATTCCGTTATTGTGATCTCCTTATTCAGTGGTGGGTAAAATATTTCGTTCTGTTAACTAAGCAAGTGGCGAATTATCGCTACAACTATTATTTTAATAATGATAATTTCACCAACGTTCAAATATGATATTGACGTCGCAAACATGACTTTGTACATTATTTTTTATATCTCGAATCAAAACTATTTATTTTACAAGATATTAAATTCTAAACATAATATAGCTAGAGTCAATAAAAAAATACCGTATTAAAGCTATTGTAATGGCTTATAATACGAGCAATAACTATATAATATGTTATTGGGTATTATCGTTTAGCTTCAGAATCCCGATATATTATTTTTTTAGAACATTGAATTTTAGTTTTTATTTGCTTTAAAACGGACGCCGTCGTACCTTAAATATTACATATAGCTTTCAAATTAAATATATATTATAAATGCTGTGCAAACGCTGAATTCGGGAACGACAATTTAAATTTTAAAATTAATAATAATGTTTTGCTCACGATTCAGATTTTTGTCTGGTAGGAGGCTTCGGCCATGACTAGTTACCACCCTACCGACAAAGACGTGTCGCCAAGCGATTTAGCGTCTCGGCTCGATGTCGCGTAGAAACCAATTAGGAGCATGGTTTTCCATACTCCTAACAAGTTAGCCCGCTACCATCCTAGACTGCATCATCACTTGCCACCAGGTGAGATAGCCGTCAAGGGCTAACTTGGAAAGTTATAAAAAAAAAGATAGGTTATGTAACATCACGCTGGAACATAGAATTATGACGCGGATTAAACTCCTGGTGCTGAAATGGAGAAACAAAATCAATGATCGATGACCTTAGAACGTTTGGTTTGTTGGCCGACGCCCGCGCCGCGGCTTAGATGCCACTTGGACCGTGACAGGCGAAACAGACTCACGGATCTTCAGTCTTGACCCGCTTTTTTGTTATTATTTATTTATTGTAATAAAACCATCGTACACTTGTAAAAATGGTAACCACCTTACACCTTATTTTTACATATTTATTGCTATAAGTCCATCTTACACTCATAATAAGATCTCAGCAATCAAAGTAATGGTGTTTTGGACGATCCAGCCAAAACTTGACTTTAAATCTAGCAAATCGTAGTTAAGTTATTATTGGTAATATAGGAACTTTAAAAGAACGAATTAAAACGAAACGAAGTTAAAAAAATCCCACCAACTTTACTTATGATTAAACCTGACCTAACTTTAGTCATTTGTTTCGAGCGTAAGCTTGAAAATATAACGCGTGCAGTCGAGGGTTCTGCACTCTATTCTGCAATCGCAACAAAGTGATATTTATTTAACTTAATATGATGGTGACAAGAATTAACGAATATGTCCCATCGCTTGACGATGATAACTACGTTGGACAGACGCATTATTTCTTCCAATTCGATCACAAGACGCGTTATCGAATTAATTAATGGATGTATCTAACATGAAGTCTTATTGATGAAAGACGGCTCTGAATAACTTTGTTACCCGATCTTAAGATTTTGGATTTAAGATTCTAAAATTTATTTCAAGCTTAGCATACCCGATCAGAATTGGAATAGAAGCAGGATTTCGGACTAGATTTTAATTTCTATTGTGTCCGCGTACCTGGAAACTCGGATTCGGAACGTACATAATGAAACAACTTTTACAAAAATGAAGTTTCTTTAACACATTGTGGTGGTGCAATCTTCAAAACGCCTGCAGTTAAATATGGAGATTGTTCATTGATACATAAGTGTACTGCAATCCATCCATTTAAATTAAATGAATTAAGCAATTTTAAATGAAGTATCACTTTAACAAAAAAAAACAAAAGCGCGAGAAATCTACTAATTTAGCCAACGCGGTAGCTTACTCCCTAAATCATTTTCATGCTGAGCGGAGACAAAAGTTCTGTTGGTACCTGGTAACAATAGTTAGACTTGGTAACTTACGTGAGCTCAGAATTGGTTCACAACATCACGACGATGAATCCAAATCCATGGAAATACTGTTATCTACCGCCGCCATTCGCGGATACACTCGGATTTAGAACGTAGATCCGGGACGCAGTAAAAAACAGGAATGGAATTGCCTTTGTAAAGAGCTTTTTAAACACTTAATAGCCTCCAGAAGGTGTTTCAGACGCAAACGCGATTTAAATTCAAACTTCTAGTTCAGCTGAGCGAGCCTCATTATATGCTTTCGCACTGTTACTAGGTCGCTTAAAGGATTTCCTTTCATTACCAGCCTTTAAAAATATAACTGAACGAGGTGAACGCGGAGATATTTGCAAAAATTAATTCAGCTCTCTTATTATTAACCTTAATTTGCATTTTATAGGGCACGACGTTCATTAAGTTTTGTGCTCTGTAAATTTTTGTTATAATGTTATTCTCTCTTTATCTCTATAAGCTATCTGCTTTTGGATACAAGTGTACATGTTTATCTAGCGTGTCATTATCATGAAATTATTAAAACTCGTTTCTTGTAATTCTTTTTTTATACATTACAAGTTAGCCCTTGACGGCTATCTCACCTGGTGGTAAGTGATGATGCTGTCTAGGGTGGAAGCGGGCTAACCTGTTAGGAGTATCCACGCTCTTAATTGGTTTCTACGCGACATCGTGCCGGAACGCTAAAATCGCTTGGCGACACGTTTTTGTCGGTAGGGTGATAACTAGCCACGGCCGAAGCCTCCCACCTGACCAGACTCGAGCCGAGAATCGAACCCAGGACTTTATAATGCCACAGCGCACGCACTGCGCCACGGAGGTCGTCAATTTATTTTCTTTTCAGTGATCATCTGTGATTACAAAAACAACAATCATCAATGCTCCTCCTCTGTGGTGATCCTCTGTGAATCATATGTGATTCAAAGGGAGAGTAGGAAAAGGATTGCGTTCTAAATTTATTTCATTATTCATTTCGGGGTCTTCTAATTATTTTTGATGAAACCAAAACAGATAAACAATTAATGAAAATAAACGTGAGTGCTGCGTGTTCTGTTCAGTAATTACTGTGCATATAATAATGTCAAGAGTTTAAACAACTGTCATTAAATTATAAATTTTATAATTTAATATCCACACAACTTCACACACATTATCAAAACCATACACTGCAATGACATGCAAACACAGCTTATGAAAAGGAAATAATAACTTTGAATTTTGTTTTGAATTATGTTTATTGTCAGTTTTTGTGCAAATCTAAACAATATATATATGGACTTAATTTTACGATTATAGTAGGTTCGTATGTTAGGTCAATTTAAGTTCAGTAAGTGTTAACCTTAGCATCTTAAGACAATAATATCTTAACACGTTCCAAAATTTTCAATTCATCACAAATTACAATGAATAGGTTTCAAATTTGCGTCACTTAATGCATTTTACGCATAATTACGATTTCAAAATCCAAAGTAATCTTAGACTTTGCTAAATTACAAATAAATAACATGTAAGAAGTATGAACCCATACTCAAGTTTTTTTTTTCATTTGTATAATGAATTTCATATGCATATGAAAAAATAATTTCTAATCATATAACAATAATCTATTTTATATGTATATGCACACATGCGAAATTGGGTAAATTACAACAAGTACAAGAGTAAACAAATATTATATACTAGCTGTTGCCCGCGACTTCGTCTGCGTGGAATTGCTGATTGTGAGATTGAGGTTTTAAGCTACATTGCCTATTTTCGTGTTTCTAAATTAAAAAACATACAGACTTTCATACAAACTTCAAATCCCTACCCCTCATTGGGGTAGATTTGGATGAAAAAAAATTCTAGCCTTATACATACGCCCTATAAGAAACCTATTTTCAAAATTTCAAGCTTGTAGACTTCATAATAAAAAAATAAGCAAAAACTATCATCCCCTATTTTACCACCCTTACCAGGTATTATTTAAAAACAAATTGATGTATATGTTTTTTATTTATTATTATTAATCTTAATGCAAATTTTTGTGTCTCTAACTCTAAAAACCAAGAAAATTCATACAAACTTCCAACCCCCCTTTTACCCTCTTAGGGGTGGAATTTCCAAATATCCATTCTTAGCTGACATCTCTTAACTATCAACTACCTACTTGCTAAATTATAGCTTTATACGTACAATAGTTTTTGAGATCTCGTGTTTAATCAGTATGTAAGTATGTAAGTGACCTTTCGCTTTTATATATATAGATTCATATATTAGGGGAGGTGAAATGTTTATATGCCGTCATATCAGATAGACAGATCTTGAGACTAAGAGTCTCTTCAAAGTATGTGTTGCATTATAATATGCCCTTCAATTTAAAATGGAATAAATGTTTCCTTTTACATGTAGCCTCGTTAACTCTTCCTCACGTTTGTTAAACATAAAATACCGCTTACAAATAATACGCATACAAAGTACAGTTTTTTACTGTTTAATATGATTGTTTATGTTATATATCAGCAACGAAATCTATATATATAAAATAAAGTCGTGTTAGTTACACTATTTATAACTCAAGAACGGCTAAACCGATTTGGCTTTAAATCGGTGGGGAGGTAGCTTAGATACAGGAGACGGACATAGGATACCTTTTATCCCGCTACATTTCCCGTGGGATTTATGAAAAATTTAATTCCACGTCATTGAACAATAACATTGAATAATAATCAGAGGTCGGCGGTTCGAATCCGGGCACGCACCTCTAACTTTTCGGAGTTATGTGCGTTTTTAAGCAATTCAAATATCACTTGCTTCAACGGTGAAGGAAAACATCGTGAGGAAACCTGCATGCCTGAGAGTTCTCTATAATGTTCTCAAAGGCGTGTGAAGTCTGCTAATCCGCACATGGCCAGCGTGGTGGACTATGACCAAACCCTTCTCATATTGAGAGGAGACCCGTGCTCTGTAGTGAGCCGGTAATGGGTTGTTCATGATGATGATGTCATGATGAACAATAACTATAGTTTCAGCTTGCCACAGAAGTTTTCCTCGAATTGGTACTTTATTCCATAGGGCTTTTCAAAAACCCTTAATCTACGCGGACCAAGTCGCTGGCATCGACTAGTATTTTATAAAGACATTAATAATACCGTATTATTCAGAGTTTTTATTATATCTATAGTATTTATTAAGACAAAGAAATCGGTCTTCCAAATTCTTCGACTTAATAAACCACCGTATTTTAATTAGTACCCTCGGATTTGAAAAATCCTTTTGCATTTGAATGTCCAATTCTTGAAGAATGTAGTATAAATAGTATAGTAAGTAATAGTATGAATGTAAACTAATTTTTAACACCCTACGACTTAAGAGCTCAGCATACGAAGTAATAGCGCTGATGGGTGACGTGGTATGGTCGATCGAGGTACATTGTGACTAGAAGATAACAGTTTGTGTGGGAAACGTATCAGAAGTTGTACACGAACGAAGTCACGGGAGACCATTAGTTTTCATATATTTTTCTTTTTTCCACTTGAAGCCTTTCCCGGTTGTCTAAATTAGTAATGAAGTGATTGATGACCTTGGTCATCGAAGCTTGTAATCGGATAAATGCACGCGAAAAATGGTTCTATTTTCAGTAGGATAGGTATCATATTTAAATAGATTTCATCATTGTTAATTTGTTACAACTGCGGTTTTTAGAATGTTAAACCAACTTCCGCGTACACAAATTAGATTTTTATTCGACATTTTGTATGCATAGTCTTAACGTACTTTACTCGTAGTTATTGAAATAGATATTTAGAGTTAAATACTTACAGATACTTTGAAATTACAAAAAAAAAGGTTATGAGAAATGTTAATTCCATATCATTAATAAAGTTTAAACAATATCAACAGCATTTATAATGACTGAACACAGTTTTGGAGACATGATTTTGACAAACAATGTTGGTTCTGCTGTTGCCAATATAAAACATATAGTATTTAGAAAAAAATAACTAACTTATTGTGTCTCAGGATGTGGTATATGAGTGAAAGAGACATGGAGCGCTGTGAACGATGAGGGAATATAAAAATAACATAAATATTGTTTATATTAAAAAATTTTAGCTCAGGGAAATTTTAGTCGAATTAGAGTGAAACACATTCACAATAAAAACGATAACTGTTCAGTTATCGCGTGGGATGACAAATGATTAAATTACTAAAATGACTATTAAAACATAGGGGTTGGCGATAGAAGGATGAAAATTTAGTGTTGTATTTAACAATGCCACATAATACAAAAATAATATTTTAAAAAAATATCCAAAAATTTTTTTTTTTTTGGTGTGGACACCCCTTAGCACTTAGGGGTTTGAAAATTAAATAGTAGCCGATTTTCAGACTTACTGAATATGCATAAAAAAATTCATAAGAATCGGTCGAGCCGTTTCGGAGGAGTATGGGAACAAACATTGTGATTCGAGAATTTTATATATAAGATTAGCTTGTTGGGTCCTAAAGTTAAGGATTTTTACACAAATATCGTTTGCATCTATTGGATCATTCTTCGTTCGTCGATATAGCATTGTATTTTTAACGGTTTCTTTTGTTTCCAGGTGCGTTTCCGGTGTAGTACCGATGTGTTAGAGGCGCGGCTGTGTAAAAACCACCGCCATGTCGTCGGTGAAGGTGGCGGTGCGGGTCCGCCCCTTCAACTCCCGGGAGATCGCCCGCGAATCCAAGTGCATCATTGAGATGTCTGGCAACACTACAGGTTAGTGTTTCTTCCTTTCCTTTTACTTATTTTTCATAATATTAGGAACGTTACTATGTTTGTAAGTAGTTCGTTGAATTGGTAGCTTTTACTTTAAATTGTAGGAAGGTTCCATGTGAGATGTCCAATATATTGATAGCTCGAACAAGGAAGCTTGTCTGTTACTGGAATATTCGACAGATATATTCGAACTGTATAATTAACGTTGAATTTGTATTGCTGAATATCTGGATTACTGGATTAACAAATAATTGCAAATGATGATAGGTTTATCTGATTTCAATGCTTTTCTTTTATCTACCTGGAAATAATTAAACCTGCAATCTCTACTTACCTTGATCTCATAATGGAATCAAAATTTAATCTATACAAATAAATAAAATTGGAGTGTCTGTTTGTAATATTTAAAATAACCGTTTATTACTACATGCATATGAATATGTAAACGGTACATACACCAAAATATTTTTTTTTTTCAATTTTTGTCTGTCTGTCTGTTTGTTCCGCCTAATCTCTGAAATGGCTGGACCGATTTTTACGAGACTTTTATTGGCAGGTAGCTGATGTAATAAGGAGTAACTAAGGCTACTTTAAAACAAAATCTTTTATTTTAGAATAATAAAGTAATGCTGCAATGTCCAAGTACTGTAATAATTTCAAGGTCGTTTATCTTCGCTTCGTGATTGGAAGATAAACAAACACACTTTCACACATTAACTCAACGCAGATGAAGTCGCGGGCATCAGCTAGTTTTAAATAAATCACAACAGCTAGAGAAATCTGTACGATGTAATTTATATAAAATTTATTGAATCCAAGGCACACAATATATTGTCCAGAGTTGCTCTTAACGTGATATGTCGGTCCGGTAACTTTGCATCATCAGATATTGACTATGTGATATGAGACTGTTATTGAACATAATTAGATTTTTTCAACCCCAAAAGTTATCCCATTTCATTTAAGTTGTTAGGATTATAGCGGTTGTAATAAATCTATATACACTACGGTCAGATTTTATGCAGCATCGTAACGGAAAGCTAAATTGGTCGTGGCACGTATTGGTCGGTAGGGTGGTAATTAGCCAAGACAAAAAATGAGCAGTAGTACTGCAGAATCCCTGTCGAAGCTCCCACTTTCACAGGAGATAATGAGATCACAGGACTCTCCTCTGCGCCATTCAGATCTAACAAAAGCAAATGACACTGTACCTAGTGGCAGATGCACATGTCGAACATGGATTTTGTCGATCTGGATCCAATCTATGCTCTGAATGGATTTTGTCGACCTGGATCCAATGCATGTTCTACATGGATTTTGTCGACTACTTCGATACCTGTATCCGCCTATAAGTGTATTGTAATTTTCTATAATCAAATTTCAACAGTTCTTTTGTTGGGTATTGTAATTTCTTTTACTCAAGTGAATCTGTCTACATTAAGGTAACATTACCGCCCACTAAATGAGGGTTTACGAGCAACCGCTGCTACAATTTACTGCGTATTTCGTCAGACCTTTCCGAATTAACTTCATTTGGCCCTTGCTTATGAAGAGTGGCGTTTACTACCTTGCGGAAAAGCTCTCTACAATTCTGTATAGGCTTTAAAAAAGTGTAGGTTGTGTAATTCAGAGGTTTATGACGTACTTTTGCATTGTTTGTTACTTGTTCTGTTTTAACTTGGTCAGTGTAGGTAAAATTGGAAGACGTGTTATTCCTCAATTTGAATTGCAGATTTTTTACTGCCAACGTGTAAAAATTGTTTGTATTGTCATAGTGTAAAACATGTACAATGTTTGTATAAAACCTAATTAATGGTGAGTTTGGTAAGACCATAACTAGGCAGCCAAGTATATTCAATTGGTTTAAAGTTTACTTCGTTCTTGTTACATCAGTAAGAATAGCATTTGTCACATAGTGATAAAACATATTATTTCTCGTTGTTTCAGTTTTTGGCTTACCATGTACGTTATTTTATGCAATAGTGTCTTATTTTAAGGGTTACTACCTGTACCCCGTACTTCGGCCGTGTTGATTACCGTAACATTTTTTCTGTTAAATCCGATCCAATTCAAACGATGGTCTGAAGATTATCTGAAAATTTCATCAAAATCGGTCTGGCAGCTACTGAATCCACAAAAAATATACTCAAAGATTTTTTTTGTTCTTTAGATATACATTAAATTTGTTTTTAAAAAATACACAAATATTACTATAAATCGTTGGCGTAAAACATTTCCACTCGAGATAAAATATATTATTTTGATTTAATAGTAATAATATAAATGTCTTAATAACTAATCATATAACATTTGCCCTACTTTTGCAATGAAATGATTAACGGTTTGACTAAAGCGAATGGACAATAAAATGATTGTGAAAATTTTGGCTTTAATATTAGCAAATGTTGTTATAAAATTTATTATATTAAGTAACCGGAATGCTTGTATGGGACAGTTTGTAGTAAATTACACATTCAGTTCATAAAAAGGACAATAAAACATGAATCACCCTACATTTGAATTGCTCATGTTATTGGGGAGGGTGCCGCGTGAGTCATATTGCAGTTTGGGATAGCGCCAGAATTGCAGGGGATCGTAACCATGAGCAATACACATCTACGAATGCTATTCGTACATATAGTACCGGCATTGTGTAACCATAAATCCGGTACTATATGTAAGCATACCATATATATAGAGCTGTGATAGCCTAGTAAAAGTAGTTAGTGGCCTAGTGGTTGAGGGATTTTTCTGGTCTTCTTCGTTACCTGCAAAGTGCTCGAGTGAGTTACCTCAAATCCTAAGTACATAGCTCGGAAGCGTGCACGTCTGACTTAAATAGATGTAAGCCTTTGTTCTAGACGCCTCCTCTAGGACGTAAACAAAACTCTGAGCCTGCTTTAACAGTCTCTTGTTTCACTCCGAATATACTGACGAGAAAAGCTGTGCATAGCCTAGTGGGAGTTCGATCCCGGGCACGCACCTCTAACTTCTCGGAGTAACGTGCGTTTTTAAGCAATTACAACATCACAATGAGAGTTCAAAGGCGTGTCAACTCTGCCAATCCGTACATGGCCAGCGTGGAGAACTATGATATGAACTATATAACCAAACCCTTCTCATATTGAGAGGCGATCCGTGCACTGTAGTGAGCCGGCAGTGCGTTGTTCATGATAAACAAGAACATATTGAATAGTCTACGTACCTAGCTTTAGGTTATAAAGAAATATTTAATGCAAAAGAAACAGTCACAAATGAAATCGGTGTATGTAAAACAATGTCACAAATCAAATCAGACCTCGCCCAGTACCAATGTTTCCTAGCTAATTGTGCAGAATGTATGAAATAAGAAAACAATTTCTATAGCTGTGTTAGTTTTTGTAGTAGTAATTTTTTTGTTATTGTGGCTGTTTTTGAATGCAATTTAATGTGCTTCTATAGAACCCAAAATCTATTTTGGAAAATCAAAAAAAAAAACCGCTCTCCTTTGTGTATTTAACAAGCTATGCGTTGTATTGGCAAAGTATAATGTGCCATGTAGGCAAGACATAAAGCCCTTAATTTACCCTTATTCTTGTAATCCTTTCTATTTATATCTTAAGGATGTCGACCAGATATTATCGCGCAGCTTCTGTGGCATTATATAACTGTGACAAGTAATAAAGTAAATCGACCATGGACGTGTGTGTGTGTGCCCAAACAAACTATTACGATAGAAGGTTGGACGAAACCTTTAATGTATCAACGTCACACGAAATAGATTGGCTGGCGCTGAACAAATGTTTGGAATTAATTTTACGGTGAATCAATGCCATCCGAATTTAACAACCGAAACGCTTGCAAGAGTTAGGTTTTAATGGGAAACCGAAATTGATTAAGTTATTACAAAATAATTGGAAATTCGATTACGATATTATACAAATTAGTCGAACCTCAACGTCATTTGAGGAAAAATAATGGTTTGAATAAATATGCTGTTCCAATAAAATAAAAAATAGTAAATAGAATAATGCCTTTAAAATTAAATTCCAAAATAATCTTTATTCAAGTAGTCCTTAAAAAGGCACTTTTGACGCGTCAATAATTTACATAGTAGTTATTTCATGGTGATAACTATATTCGTAAACTTAAAACTAAAGCTATGAGGGTTCCAAACGCGCCCCGGTCTAAGAAGAAGCCCACAACAAACTTAGCCGGGAGGTTGTTTTTTCGTTATCACCATCTCACATAATGAATGATAAATCATCGTACCTATGGAGATAGAGCAATTCACACCCAAGCTTTTTCATCGTTTATATAATCCTTAATATCGTATAATAAATATGCTGTTCTAATAAAATAAAAAATTGTTAATGGAATACTGGCTTTAAAATGAAATTCCAATAAACTACCCCCAAGCTGTCTTTTGTATGAATTTGTTTAATTCAATAATGTTTTTCATTTGATGCTAACCTAATTAGAATGATGACGTAACAATTAAATTAACTTAACTGCTAAAGGCTATCTCGGTTATAGGTACAAAAGCAAAGCATGTTTCAGCCTGCGAGATCCGTTATTACTTAAGTTGAATTTTACTCTTCTGTGCACATATGGGTTTCTTTTTTATTTCACTATTATAATATTATTATTTTCTAGGATATATTTCTTTATGACTGCAGTATATCATTTTTAAAACAAATGTTTATCTCAAAAGCCTAAATTGTCACAATCTAATGAACAGTTTGCACAAAGTTCAGTTTTGTATCTTTCTGTGTTTGCCATATTGGTTTCTTATGCCGTCATTTATCTGTTGGCAGCCAAAAGTAAGACAAATCTCGTCACCACGTTTTCTTTTTCGATTTTATCAACCTCTAGGGTTTTGCCTATAAATACATGTTACATCAAAAAGCTATTAAGGTCAGAGGTTTTATACAAGCGTTACTAGGTTGCCTTTTCCAACCTTTTAATAGGACGTAATTGTATTTATTTTAAATATTTTCACAGTATATTTTTGTAGACTGGCATATCTACGTCTGAGCTGAGTAATGAGCGGATTAATACCCAATATCCTTTGTGCTCTAGTTCTGAAAATGATGTCAAAATTAGGAGTACCAGGCTCTTAGTGCGCTGTAACATCTTTGTGAACTTTGAGCTTCTCCTATTGCAACACGAACCTGCAAGTTTAAGATAGAAGAGAAAGATAGAAAGTAAGACTGATAAAAAAAAGTCGTGTTAGTTACACTATTTATAACTCAAGTACAGCCGAACCGATTTGGCTGAAAATTAGTCGGGAGCTAGCTTAGAACCAGGAGACGGACATAGGAAAACTCATCCCGTTACGATTTGTGAAAAACTGAATTTCACGTCGATGTCGCAAATATCCTCGAAATTCGCCTAATATATTGAGAAACGGCGCGGAAACAGAAACGTGAACATGAAGGAGCCATGAGATAATAATCTTCAATTACAGACGTGGGTTATTCCATAGGAGTTTTTTATAAAAAACTCCTAATATTCGCGGACGAAGTCGCCGGCACCGACTATTACTTTATAATACGATCGAATGGCACGCGAGCAGGAAAACTATATAATATTCATGGCGGCGCTCTCTCTAGTGAATTATATATATTTGTCCAAAGAATTTGGGAAAGTATTGGAGCCAAGTTAGATTACATGTGAAATATTGTCCCGTACCCATTTTGGCAATGGGGGCATTTGAACCACGCAAGCCAATCTAAATGGCCAAGTTTGTTTATATAACACGCTATATGTAAAGGGGTTGTTTATGCACGGAACAGATTATATGTGATAATACTACTAGTCTATGTTTAGTTTGATATGGATTCAATGAATAAATCATAAACTTTAGTCAAATAACTGTTTAAAAATAAACTTTTGATACGTGAATAACTTACATAGTAGTGAGTTAATGGTGATAACTACATTCGTAAACTTAAATTAACTTAAAACTAACTTTAAACTGAGGATTTCAAACGCACCCTGGTCTAAGAAGTTCTAAGTCTTAATTAATTGCCAACTACCTCGTTGATCTAAAATAATGATAACTAAATTAAATTAACTGCCGAACAATAAATATATATATTTAATTTTTGGAAAGTTACACCGATAAAACGCTGTTCATATTATATTATGTAATCGATCTATTTATTTATATTATGTAAAAAAAACTAAAAGTTCAAACCATTACTCACTCTCACTAATCATCACTAAAGTGTCAAATGATCAAATAAAATTATGTTATTTTAAAGACGTAAGTATAGTAATAATATTATAATAAAAAAAAAATGCGAAAATAATACTTAAATATTTTTTTTATTTCTTTTAACGATATAATAATTGTACGTCTACAATTAAAAAATAATTAAAATAATTAATGTTATTCATGAACTGATTTAGTACAAAAGAGTATAAACACCACTCAATTACCCACCTCAAAATAATCAAATATGTTCAGTTTTTTTTAAAGTTACACCGGCTATGATAATGAGAGCTTGCACCTTATTTAATTCGTAGAAAAGCTGAATGAAAGAAAAAAAAAAGATGAGTTGCCACATTAGCACTCTCTCCAATGGAATTTATGACTTTTTGCATCTTTTCAAACTCGCTACCTAGCCTCGGAGTGAAGCACTAATTACGGCGGGTAAAATTAATTAGAATGTAAAAGAATTTTAATTAAAATCGTCTCGGTGAGTACTGGCGGACGAAGTTTCTATTTGAGTACGGAGGTTTGAAAGAGCTTTGTAACTTTTACACGGATAAATATTGGTTCAAGAACTGTACTTTCTTTTTCTTTAAATATTATTAAAACTACTTGCTATGGAGCTTTTTGCTGATGTACATGGTAAAACAAGTACCTACGAAGTCATCATAGACCTTTTGACTTTTAAATTAAATTCAAATTTTTTTAAATTCAAAATAATCTTTATTAAAATAGTCCTTAAAAAAGCATACATAGTAGTTATTTCATGGTGATAACTATATTCGTAAACTTAAAACTAAAGCTATGAGTGTTCCAAACGCGCCCCGGCCTCATTATTATTTTTATCATCCTAGCCCTATTAATGTTCTCTATAATGTTGGGGACAGCTATCCTGCCTCGCAGAAGAGAGGGATGCAGAACTTAGAAGCACCTCGTATCTCCAGTGTGCTTTGGCGGACTTTAACGATTACTGTGTTAACATGTTTTTTTTTTCTTTTTCGGACTGTACAAACCCTATTGGTTGCCACAGCGTAACCGGGCTGTTTGGCGAGCTTTGGAAAGAAGCTCTGCCAGAAGAAATTTTGAGCCCTAGGACTCGAAGAAACTAAGGGAACGACTGCCTAAGGGCGCCTCCTTTGAGGCCGAACCTCGGCTTAGGCGACGTTTGGGATAACGGGGGGGTCGGACGGTTGTGTTGACATGCAATTATGTACCAAGAGCGACGGTTTAACTTGCTTTCCAAGATACGTGATGTCTATATTCAACGTTGCCTGTAACTCATCCACAGCTAAATATGAAATATGTAAGCTACGATTAAAAAATTTAATTAAGATTAATTTTTTTGCTATCCCAATTACATTACAAAACTATACGCGATAATCTCCAATAAGGTTAGTACAAACTTATTTGAAGGTCTCGCTCCTTTCAATATTAATTTTATAAGTAACCAATTATGAGATCATACGTCATGTTTACATTATTTTTATATATTATTCATATTTCAATTTCAATCGTGCAAGCATACAAATGCATGTGCGTATGTGTGCTTGTAAGTAATAATAATAATCATGGAATCCTGACCCCTAAACTAGGAAAACCCGTATCTTAGGGGCCAGTGCCTTCCCAAACATTGAATAAATTAAAAGTTACCTATCTAGAGCACTTTAACAAATAAAAATATTTCAGTATGTGTTGAGTTTAGTTTGATTTAAAGTTAAAGATAAGTTTAACAATTAGTTAAAAAAAAAAACAAAAACAAGAAGAATTTTGAAAATATTTAAAGTAGTGAGTGTGTTTGCGTCTGCTACTACTCCATCTAAGACAGATTCCGTCATTCTCGCTTATACGTTTTCAGCTTCTACCAGTTAAGCTGAAACATCAAGGCGTCAATATTTCTGTAAAACTCATGCGATATGTATACCATTTAATGTCACATTAGCACCGTCCTCGTTTTCTCATGACGTCATGACGTCACCATTTGCGTCATCTCCTAGGTATTCATAGTTATACGTTTCTTTTATTGATCTCGTTAAGCTTTGTTTTTTATGTATTAAAACGAAAACTTTGTAGTCCTTTATAAGCGTACTGCGCCGATGGAGGATTAAGAGTATTGGCAATCTCTTTAGCAGCCAATTTAATAGCCTTTGAGCGATGATTTAAAAAAAAGATTTTTTTATGGTTGTTGCAGGTCTGTTATCTTACTGTCTGTACACTCTGTAATAATAAAACTTTTTTTTTATATCGATTTCAAGCCAAGTACCGAGACCATCTGCATAACATCCCGGCAATGTTGACAAACTATTTGTTTCGGAAAGCATGGTGTCACAACACACATGGTTTTTATTTATATAGATAAATATTTCAAAACAGTGTGTGTTTTATAAAAAATAAAAAAAGTAAAATAAAAATCTAACACTAAAAAGTTAAAAAAAAGTAAACTAACGCGAATCTAATCCAAACACTTTAGATAGCAGATAGAATTTAGTAGTGCCGTCCTTATCAAAATGGGAGAGTGGGAAAAGGATCGCAGTGTAAAATTTAATCAGCAATCCGAAGTTGTATTAGATTGATTATTAACATCCGGCGTTTGAGTGTAAACCTTACTCTGTTATCAATCTGTACACAGTTCACTTATTGTATCGGTATCTAAAAGTATTAATGAATGAATGAATGAATGAATGAATGAATGAATGAATACACTTCGTCGTCTTCGTGATCAACCCATTGCCGGCTCACTACAGAGCACAGGTCTCCTCTCAATATGAGAAGGGTTTGGCCATAGTCCACCACGCTGGCCTTGTTCGGATTGGCAGACTTCACACGCCTTTGAGAACGTTATGGAGAACTCTCAGGCGTGCAGGTTTCCTCACGATGTTTTCCTTCACAGTTGAAGCAAATGATATTTCAATTTTTAAAAACGCACATAACTCCGAAAATTTAGAGGTGCATGCCCGGATTCGAACCGCCGACCTCTGATTAGGACGCCTTAACCACTAGGCTATCACCGCTTCGAAATACAATACACTTATATTGTACACCACAAGATAGGAAAATATAAAAACAAAAATAACAAAAACAGTTTACATGTTAGGTATATAGAGGCTGAATGTTCAGAACTTAACATTTCTAATCCCCACGACACCAGACTTAGCCTTTAAAAATTACATACCATAAAAGTGTACCATAAACGTTTATGCTGTTGGTGGAACGTGTTCGTGATCTCGAGACTTGGCTTAGGTATTACGTTCAAGCTGCACGTAGTTTATTGCCTCTTTAAATTTCTTACTCCCGCAATGCATTGCCGATATCCGATGTTAGGTACGCTTCTGTTTATAGTGTCATGAAAAATTATCCATAGGTTTTCAGCTTACGTTTATTCTCCCAGATTCTTTCACGTAGTGCGTGCGCTTTCGCATTATAAAGTTAGAGGTCCTGGGTTCGATTCCCGGCTTGAGTCTCGTCTGGTGGGAGGCTTCACCACACTACCGACAAAGACGTGTCGCCCAACGATTTAACGTTCCAGCACGATGTCGCGTAAGACCAATTATGTATGTGACGGAGTATGGGATCACCATATCAGGTTAGCCCGCTACCATCTTAGACTTCACCATAACTTACGAGATTGCCGTCAAGGACTAACTTGTGGTAGAAAAAAAAACATGTATGTAAAGTAGGTATATGTATACAAAAATATATAACGAAACCTACTCTTAAGTATTATCATCATCATGATTAACCCATTTCCAGCTCACTACAGAGCACGGGTCTCCTCTGAATATGAGAAGGGTTTGGCCATAGTCCACCACGCTGGCCATGTGCAGATTTCACACGCCTTTAAGAACATTATGGGTAACTCTCAGGCATGCAAGTTTTCTCGCGATTTTTTCCTTCACCGTTGAAGCAAGTGATATTTAAATTGTTTAAAAACGATCACAATTCCTTTAGAGTTAGAGTCCACAAGTTAGAGTTGCGTGCTCGGGATCAAACCCCCGACCTCTGATTAGGAGGCGGACGTCCTAACCACTAGGCTATCACAGCTTCTCTCGTAAGTATATACGGAGTGAAACAAGAGACTGTTAAAGCAGGCTCAGAATTGTTTTTACGTCCTAGAGGAGGCGTCTAGAACAAAGGCTTACATCTATTTAGGTCAGACGTGCACGCTACCGAGCTATGTACTTAGGATTTGAGGGAACTCACTCGATCAACACGATTTTTGCAGGACATAGCAACGAAGGAGAACAGGAAAACCCTTTTTAAGTTAACAATATAAGAAATCTTGTTTCCAAATTCTTTGTGACTATTGTTACTCTATTAATAATAAAACTGTCTTGAACAGTTTTATTTTATATACCACAAGTTAGCCCTTGACAGCTATCTCACCTGGTGGTAAGTGATGATGCAGTCTAGGATGGTAGTGGGCTAACCTGTTAGGAGTATGGTAAACCCACGCTCCTAATTGGTTTCTACGCGACATCATGCCGGAACGCTAAATCGTTTGGCGACACGTCTCTGTCGGTAGGGTGGTAACGAACCACGGCCGAAGCCTCCCACCAGAGCAAACTTGAGTCGGGAATCGAAACCAGGACCTCCGACTTTATAATGCGACAGCGCACGCACTGCGCCACGGAGGTAGTCAACAGTTACAGTTGTATAGATTTTATTTTTTATTTGAAGTATTTTCCAGTATACATCTGCTAGGTGTCTCCAACTAATTAGTGGTATATAACAGTCATCATCATTATGAACAACCCATTCTCGGGTCACTACATGGACACGTCGAACGGAGAACTCTCAGGCGTGCAGGTTTCCTCACGATATTTTTCTTGACCGTTGAAGCAAGTGATATCTTTTTTTAAAGCGGTGATAGCCTAGTGGTTAGGGCGTCAGCCTCCTAATCAGAGGTCGGCGGTTCGAATCCGGGCACGCACCGCTAACTTTTCGGAGTTACGTGCGTTTTTTTACTCGTGCATCGTTCGGTTGTTCGTTGTTCGTTGCACAAAATATATTTCCTTCGGCTTAATTGAGACTAACTTTTTAGAACGGCGGGGTATAAAAACGGTTTCTGCGTAACTTTTAAAAAAACTGGTAGTAATTTGCGTTATTCAGTTAGGTATATTTCCACATTTTCCGTTTCATTGGCGAGTTTTGTTACGCGGACAACCTTGTGCTGTGAACAGACCTTGAAAGTTAGAATAGTGGCTGCAGCAATTCCGTAACAGTGCGATAGTACTGTATTGTTGGTTCTACACAGCTTGAAATAATTGAAAAGGCCCGCTATCCATATCTCAGCGAGGACTTGGTGAAATAATACGACGTAGCATAGTAACGGAACGGTACAACCAATCCATTATCATCATCAATGTACCAGCAGGGACAGGCCTCTAACAGATTAGACCTATTCCGGGTTGTTCTTTAATGGCTAGTTAAATGACACGTGTCAGTGGCCATAACTGGGATCGACGGGGTTTTTTCTATATACCACAAGTTAGCCACGGCAATCTCAACTGATGGTAAGTGAAGATGCAGTCTAGAATGGTATCGGGCTAACCTGTTAGGGGAATGGTAAACCCATACTTGGGAGTTTGGGTTTACTATGCCTGTTAAAACATAGTAAACCCAAACTCCCAAGGAGTTTGGGTTTACTATGTTTTAACAGGCGGTGTTCACCTCTTTACGTCGGAGAACCATGACCGACAGATTTCGACACGATTTCGCGTAGAATCCAATTAGGAGTACTGGTATACTATATCCCTACTACTTACAACTTTTTACGCTGGAAAGACTGATTCAACATAGGTTAATGGTTATCTCGAGAAAATGCATGATTTCCGCGGGATTTGTGAAAACTGCTGTAATTTGACATAGCAAACTTCTTCAAAATATAATTTATGTATTGGGAAACGATACGTATACAGGAACGGTAATGGGAATGAGACATGGGATAATCTTCAATAACAAACGCGACTAATCTAACAAGAATTTTAAGGAAGCCTTTTCTACACGGACGAATTCGCGGGCGGAATATTACTCGTAGCTAGTAATATTAAATACTACGCGTGTCTGCTTGCAGCGAATTACAATATATATATTATAGCATTAAATACCGTAACGTTACGCTTAGCAAGATATAGATATAAAAGATCCATTATTTTAGCTCAAATATAGTACATACATTAAAATATTTACAACTTTCGTAGTATAGAAGACAATTTCTCCTTTCAATTCTAGCTTTACATAATAATAAAACTAATTTGCTAGAGTAGCCTAATATAAAAGTATGTATTATATAATATATAAATTGCCTAAATTTATATATTCCGGTAACATAAAATCCATGATGTCACTCTTGTGAGTTCACTCAGATTGTAACTGAATTGCAACTTGTTTCAACAAAAAAGAATTCACTGGGAACATAAAAGTCTTAGCAAAATATTAACCCAAGATACTTGAAGAACTCCGCTGCAGCTGGAAAAGCAGTGAAACAAAATTAAATAACACGGGTCTCTGTGGGGAAGGTCGTAAAAGTGCTTTTACTTAAGAAGGGAACTTGAATCATAAAACTCTGTTGTTAGGTCGCAGACTTAGGCTAGCGCATGAACCCGTCTGTACCCTTGGTAAGAAATATTCACAAATGTACAGCCGTTTTCGAACACATTGCTTAAACACGATAGAGTAAATTGAACCTACAGTATCTTGTAATATAGCTTAAGTTCGCCTACAGTACCATAAAATAAAGAGCATTTACTTACAGAGTGTAATTTTAAAAGTAGTACCTAACAAACAAATATTTTCGGAAGAAGTTTTGCAAATCTATTTGGCCGTGTTAGTTAGCGAATTGAGATAAGGATATATTACTGCATAAAATCAGTTAGCGTGTTAAATCTACGTTCTTATTAAAAAAATACAAAAAACCTTATTATTTATTCACGAAAGCAATGAATAATTGTGTTCAGGAACAGAGGTTTCACGTCAAAGTGTTTTCCTTCAGGACTTACCTTAACGACCCATAGACTATTGAAACTAGTAAACAGGCGAAGGCCAGTGTGATACAAGTTTTAAAACAGTTTTTTTTTATTGACTTATTTATTCTTTATTTGTACACCACAACAAAAATAGAAATAACAATAAAACAAAATAAAGAAGCAGGATACAAAAGGCGGCCTTATCACTTAGTAGCGATCTCTGCCAACCTTAGGTTTAGGAAAAGTTAAAGAAGAAAGAAGGTTTACTTTGCTGCTTTTGCAATTGTATAACACTCGTGAACGCGCGTTTAACTAAAATGAAAACTTGTATTGAATGAAAAAAGTCCAAATATGTTCGTAGCAAAGATACAAATGTTGCAATTTATGGAGCTTATATAAAAAGCATTTAATAATGCAGTGTAATAAAATCTCTAAGAGTGCTGCTCAGGGAATCTAATCTGATATAAGATGCAATACGACGATGCCATAAAGCAGTATTCTAGGAAACGGCCTGGAAGGGAGATACTGTGGGAATTGCTCGGGCAAATTTTTAATACATGTATCTTTTTGATGCGCTGCTTTTCGTTGGTTCATACGTACCGTTCTCCCACTTTCATATGTACATATACCTGATATAAATACATTGTTCTACAATACCTGTCATACATTGTTCTACAATATATTGTACAATACTATTCAAAATAGATTAACAACTGACCCCAGTTATAAATAGTCGTGTATCAATTATTTAGTTATACAATGTTTTGTCTCTTTAATACATGAATCTTTTTGATGCGCTGCTATTCGTTGGTTCATACGTACCGTTCTCCCACTTTCATATGTACATATACCTGATATAAATACATTGTTCTACGATACCTATCATACATTGTTCTACAATATATTGTACAATACTATTCAAAATAGATTAACAACTGACCCCAGTTATAAATAGACGTTGTGTATCAAATATTTAGTTGAACAATGTTTTGTCTCTGTCAAATGTTGTGGAGCCAAAAATAAAAAGCTTTTAATGAGATGAAATTAAATCTCTAAGATTGCTGCTTAGGGAATTTAAGATGCAATAAAGCAGTATTGTAGTAAACTGGAATTGCTCGGGCAAATTTGTAATACATGAATCGGTTTAATGTTCTGCTTTTCTCTGGCTCATACAAACCGGTTTCCAACTTTCATATATATCTATCATACATTGTTCTACAATATGTGCAACACTATTCAAAATGGATTAGCAACTGTCCATAACATTTATTACCTTAAGAGCATATATTTGTTTGCATATTTATATCACTTACCTATATATATTTTAGATATATATTATTTGTATTATTTTATATATATAGCAGCATGTATTATTACAGGATGTTGCAAAAGTTAAATATATGTACATTCTATTTTTATTATAAATATGTATATCTGTTTGGCTCCAATAATATGGTTGTCAGCAGATTCTCTTGCGATATACAATATACGAATGGCTGTACACGAAGTATCCAGTAAATAGTATATTCCAGTAAATTTTTACTGGAATATCCGAAATACAGGGATACCAAAACCAAAATCTCAAACGGCTGATACTGAAAATTCCATGTGGAAAACCATTTAATTTGATTACTTACTAACGAAATGAGAGTTACATTTATTTATTGAAATAATCAGCATTTTGCTTTTTTTAAGATATTATTTTAGTGTCTTACTTGTATGTAACGATATTAATAAATTAATTATAATTAAATTTTTTTCAAAAAAAAAAAAAACATTCACAAGCGCTTAAACTGAATAAAGACATGAATGATTGAGTTAGCTCATAATGGACAACAGTAAATCACTCATAGAATATAATACAGTTCAGTAACAGTAGGTACACTCTCCGACCTTTTTTAATATAAGAGCGAGGTTTAAATAAAGCGAGTTTTATTTGAATGTAAAAATTTCCGCTATTTCTACGGTCTGAGTTCGTTAAAACGGCGGCGCGACGTTATGTCGTCGGCGGTCGATACGTCGCGACAAGGCGTCATCTAAGCCGGCCTTACACAAAGAAACCATTTCAAAAAACAAGCATTAAACTGTAACCTAAACACTGAAGAAATGCAAATTGGGGCCGAGTAGAATTTGAGACATATTTTTTTTTTTAATTTCATTATAGGCATCAATCAGACTTGGTGGCGAATAATGAGACAATCCAAGACCATCCTCCTGCACATGTTATCACGTGGGCCATATATATGACCAAATAACTTAAAAGCCTCTTCTCTATTACAAGCTCCTTAAGTATAGGGACATCGACAGTTAGTGTGTCCAATTTATTCCTGAAAGACATCTCCAGCACAACATCTCTGACACGTCGATTTTTCTACGTTCAAGCGTACGGAGTGCCCGTTTTTATCGGCGTATAAAAGATTTTATTTATACAGATGTCGAAGTCAATGGTTGTGGTAGTTTATAATACTGGTATTAATAAATAATAATGGAAGCTGTGATAGCTTAGCGGCACTGCTAACTTTTCGGTTAAATGTGTGTTTATAAGCAATGAAAATATCACTTGTTTCAACGGTAAAGGAAAATATCGAAGGAAACCTGCATGCCTAAGATTTGTCCATAATGTTCTCAAAGGCGTGTGAAGTCTGCCAATCCGCACATGGCCTGCGTGGTGGCCAACCTTCTCATATTGAGAAGAGCCCGTGCTCTGTAGTGAGGCGACAATAGGTTGACCTTGATGATTATGATTAATAATAAAAATAAAAACGCCCCAAGTGATACAGGTTCTTCAATTGAGTTCATCTACGGTCTACCTAAAATTAGCAATGGTTCAGTTGTTAACGCTTTATGTTTGCTTGTTACAGTTATAATCAATCCGAAGCTGCCCCCAAACAACAAGGAAGGCGCTAAGAGCTTTAACTTTGATTTCTCCTACTGGTCGCACAATGTGAGTATTACTACTTTAACATAAATTACTATCCTACTAGATTTTAACAGAGTACGGCATGATTTATATTGGCTATCAATTCTATTAACTAAATTGACAGGTCTAATATAAATGCTGTAACATTCACATCATTCTTATCATTACTATAAATAGCCCATATTCCTGTCAAGATAGTTGATGTTTTTGGCGACCTCTGTGGTGTTTGATTATAAAGTGGGTTCGATTTCCGGCTCATCCTAAGTCTGCATAACAGTAATTGCAGCGAAGCTAACTTCTAGTGGAATAAAATAAAAATCAAAAAGAGATTTATGTGCAACAGAATTTTCACCATTATCTTAGCAGTTGTTTTAGAGGTTTTTTTTAATGCCTCTTGTTCATTCATTGCTATGTTGGTATTATTCTTTTTAGTTGGATTTTTAAATCTCCTATAAACATAATACGGCATACATATTTAAATGTATAAGTTAGAATATTGCTTCTTATCTGTGATTGAAATGTTCTTTGTTCTTTGTATTCATTATATTCATCCGGATGGAAGGACCATTTTAAACACCAATTAGTATTATTGTCTAGTTAGTCTTCAAAACCAGTGTATTTATTTTAGTAAGCTATAAAATCCAATGAACTCGTGCTTATCGTCCGGAAAGCTTTAAAAGTGGCAAAATATATTATTTATTAATATTAGTTTTTTCAAAATTTTTTACTACTTAAACATCGTTAAAGTACAAAAACTGGATACAAAATGGAATTACAACTTAACACGAAAGTGTTAAGCACTAACAGCTTAAAAGATCTTTCCTTTGTCTAATCCTCACACCATGTCAAGCGAAATAATGACAACAGTATAAATGAAGCCATACTATGGTATACCGATGTATTGGTAGGTAAGCTTGTACTGTTCGCAAAACGTTACCTAGGGTGAAGTTAGCTCCCCGTGAAGTTAGCGCAAACACCCATGTACAATTGTCACCTCGGATACTTTCATCATCAACATCATGATCAACCCATTACCGGCTCACTACAGAGCACGGGTCTCCTCTCAATATGAGAAGGGTTTGGCCATAGTCCACTACGCTGGCCATGTGCGGATTGGCAGACTTCACACGCCTTTGAGAACATTATGGAGAACTCTCAGGCGTGCAGGTTTCCTCACGATGTTTTCCTGCACCGTTGAAGCAAGTGATATTTTTTTTTTTTTTTAACCCTCATAACTCCGAAAAGTTAGAGGTGCGTGCCCGGATTAGAACCGCCGACCTCTGATTAGGAGGCTGACGCCCTAACCACTAGACTATCACCGCTTCCGATACGCTTCGGATGACTCACTTCAGTCTGGTCAACCGAGATACCCCATTAAAAGTGAAATAACGCGGTCAATGCACCTTCATGCATGTGTCATTTAATTTTGACGTCTAAAATGTTTAAGCCAATGGCCCAACAATTTTACAGTCGAGTTCACTAGATTCGGTTGTTACTTTTTTGTAGTTGAATTCTCATGTGAAGTAACAAGACATTTTTTCATTGGCGTTTACAATTGTTGGGTAACTTTTTTTGCGCTTACCAAAAGCCAGTTTCTTAACTCCGGTGTGACGCCGAGTTTTTTTTTTTTTTTTTTTTTAATGAAGTAAGATTCCTAAAGTATCGCACTTTTCACATAGATGCGAAATCTCCTCCGGTAGGCTATATTTTAAATAAAATTCACTATCTCCTAAACTGTACGTCTATCTAGTAATATTATATTGTAAAGGACAAAGTTCATCATGTTGATACTAAAATGTTTTGTGTTTTCTTTGTAACTATTAGTACGGGTATCTTATACCTAAAAATGCGACTGAAAATCGATCAGTTTTTAATTTATCTATTATATTCAACATTAAATGCGTTGTAGCTATTTCATAAGAGCACATGTCACATGCTCTTTTTTGTTTTGTTTATGGTTTAATCCACTACAAGTTAGCCCTTAACGGCAATCTCACCTGATGGTAAGTGATGATGCAGTCTAAGATGGTAGCGGGCTAACTTGTTAGGGGTATGATAAACCCACACCCCTAATTGGTTTCTACGCGACGTCGTGCCGGAACGCTTAATCGATTGGCGACACGTCTTTGTCGGTAGGGTGGTAACTAGCCACGGCCAAAGCCTCCCACCAGACAAAATACAGACAGACGTCCTACCAGACAGAGCTCTTTTTTGTATTTATATTAAATAATTTTAACACTCTTATTGGAAAACATAGCATTTGTTTTGTTTTTCTTCTGGGTTGCTTTACTAATGCCAACCATTACTAATTCAGGCTATAATCTTCTTTGTTCTGAAATAAAATAAAGCCTTATATGAATAAATAAATTCGAACTTTTCGATTACGTTTGATTTAAGATATTTAATATCACTTGCTTTAAGGCGGAAGAAAGCTTCGTGACGAAATGTGCATGCCTGACAGTTCTCTGCATAACATTCTCAAAGGCGTGCGAAATCCGCACTTGGCCAGCATCCTCCTAACTCTGAGAGCAGATCTGTGCCCTGTTAAGTGGATTGGAAATGGGTTGATACTAATGAAGCGTTAAGCTAATAGTGTACCTATTTTAAGAGCTCTGGCAAATTTTCGCTTGCTTCAACTCAATATCTATCTTGAATAGTTTCCTAGACAAAATGTTTTGTATAAGCACCCAAGATATCTTATGTAATATGTTCCCGGAACACACGAACAGATTGGATTCCAAAACAAATTTCCTCCTGCCGATAGGGGAGATTAGTTGGAGGGGTGCAACGATTGGTTATTAGATTTCAATCACTCCAAAGGAAAACCTTTCTTTTGCATTGTTTATTTTGATTTACTTTATAATAAATTAAAGTTTTGTTTCATAATCATGGAACAAAACTTTATGTTTATGTCCAATCATCATCATCATCATGATCAACCCATTACCGGCTCACTACAGAGCACGGGTCTCCTCTCAATATAAGAAGATTTTGGCCATAGTCCACCACGCTGGCCATGTGCGGATTGGCAGACTTCACACGCCTTTGAGAACATTATGGAGAACTCTCAGGCGTGCAGGTTTCCTCACGATGTTTTACTTCACCGTTGAAGCAAGTGATATTTTAATTGTTTTTATTATATGAACAAAAACGTTTACAAATAGAAAATGTAACTATCTACCCAGACCAACGGATTAACTTGTTTGATTAACCGAAGCACGGAGGTGAAACAACGCCAAATAGTAAATCCGGACTGTTACTGAGAATTTTAGCCCTAAAATCTGAAATACCGAAAAGTTTAGCTCTGACACGGAATTCGAACTCCACAGTTGAATATACTAACTACTACGCCAAGAATCCAAACGAATAAAATAAGGATAGTATATTTTATTATACTTATTGCATTCAATATTACGAGTACATCGAACTAAAGGATACATTTTAATTCAAAATTCAAATTCAAAATAATCTTTATTCAAATAGTCCTTAAAAAGGCACTTTTGACGCGTCAATAATTTACATAGTAGTTATTTCATGGTGATAACTATATTCGTAAACTTAAAACTAAAGCTATGAGGGTTCCAAACGCGCCCCGGTCTAAGAAGAAGCCCACAACAAACTTAGCCGGGGTTTTTCTTTTTTTTCGTTATTTATTTATATAAATAAATTATTTATCCAAAGTGCTACCAACAGATTTATATGTAAAAAAATAAACATTTAAAAAACCTTAAGTGCTAGATGTATACATATAAATCAATTTAGAGGTAACTACAGCATGCCTAATATAATAACTTAAGTCGACGCTAATTTGTCGCTAATAATATAATATGGAAATTAACAAACAGCAAATAACAAAAAACACAAAAAGGAACTTATTACAAAAGAACAGAAAAGTAAACCTTGTGTTTTATAATAACGAAGTAAGGAATATATATATACAGGTATATACGCACTATGCAAAATGTAACTAGACTAGGGTTTTTATTATTTTATTTTTGAAATTGTTTAGTTTGTCGTTAAAAATATCAATCGAATTATCTTTAGAAACGAAATGTTTGTATAAATTGCTTAGTCGGGGTATCAAAGAGTGGCGACCAAGATTAGTCCTACAAACTCGGTGCGTGAAAAGTGGAACAGGGTAGCGCGGGATTCGGATGGGAACCTTGAAAGAGATTTGGCGCAACAACTCTGAGTTATTAAATGTACCGTTTACGAGCTTGTGCAAGAAGACCATATCATGAATTTTACGTCTATCGGACAATGACATTAATTTAACAGTGTCCAGTCGAGTGCTATAAGGTAATCTTTTGATTTTGCCAGTTAAACATAATAGTGTAAATCGCCTCTGTACGCTTTCTATCCGATCCTTATGGATCTGGTAGCTAGGGTTCCATATCGTTGTGCCATATTCGAGTTTGCTTCTTACAAAAGTTGCGAATAGAGTTTTCATGGTATTAGCTTTTTTAAAAGGCTTGGCATTTCTGTAAACGAACCCTAGCATTTTACGAGCTGATCTACAGATGTTGTCGATATGCACGTTAAAGCGTAATTTACTTAGCGTAAAGCGTTATCACCATAAGGTTACGATTTGATAATTGTTGCATGAGAAATCTGATAATCTACTCCTCTGGCAGATTACGTTGCTAATAAAAAATCAGCCCTGAAGGAGATAATTGTATCAAGACTGTATCAATGAAAGCGTATTACTCGTTAAGGAAATAGGAAGGCAGCCATATTTGATCTGGCATCAACGGGATTACGGAATTAGATATATGTTGAAAGTATAAGGCTTCTAATTCCACCCATTGCTGTATCTTTATGTCATGTGTCCTTCTATATCTCATTAATCAATTGCAAAAATCAAACATTTACATAATGATTGTATGCTTTTCTATATTCAAGAAGTTGATATGAAATTATAGCACAATAACTTTTTATTTTTGCACCAAAGATGCTGAGGTCGGGGGTTCAATCCCGGGCACGCATCTCTAAAACACTTCTTTAAGCAATATCACTTGCTCAAACGGAGAGTTCTCCATAATGTTCTCAAAGGCGTATGAAGTCTGCCGATCCGCACATGGCCAGCGTGGTGGAGTATTGTCAAACCTTTTTCATATTGAGAGGAAACCCGTGCTATGTAGTGAGCTAGCAATGTGTTGATCTTGATGATAATGATGAAATCTTATATGTAACTTAAGATATAACGTAAATTTTGATTACTATACAATTCATGATCGCGTGGAAAGGTGGCAAGAATACTAACTGTATTTCTACGCTGAACAGCCTGACTTCTATCACGAGATGAAGCACGCCCGATCAAGCCCGATATAGAATCTTGTTGTTGGAAAGGAGGTTCATGTAGTTGGAATACCCCATGACCAACATGACTTCACGACAAAAATTTACCTAGATCCTTGACTCGCTTAAAAATTTAAATGTCTATTAAACTATCTTCATTGTTCCTTACGTCTGTCTATAATACATTTTACGAGTATCCTACAAGTCGGCACATTCTGCAATCCGGTACAATTTACTACCAAATTTTTCTTCGACCGGATGCCAGAATATAATACTTCATTTTGAAGTTTTAACGGTAATTGTTTATTTTTCAAAATTCTTACTAAAAATAAATTTTACAACAATTTACTTTGGACTTGTGCACTATGTATTCATACGACGTTAGGCTTTCGCCAAGATTTTTGTGCACTGTTATTTACAAAATACAATTTTAATTAACTTCAAACAGATTAATTTGAATATGTACAAATTTTTATTTTGTATAACGAGAATCGAAGACACTACATTTTGGATGTCTCAGCAGTTTAATAAGTACGGGTCGTAAGTGAACTCGGCCGGGTCAACTGTCTGCTAGACCAGACTAGCGTCTGGGTTCGTGAACCCTCACTAATCCAAAAGATGTATAAGTTTTCATTATGAGTGAGACGATGATGTATTCATTTTTACATAGTCGCCATGATCTTGAACAGTGTGATCTTTAGTTAGAGCTTCAGTAAATTTGTCTGTCAAGTACATTCGTCACTATCATTATCATTATATAGGAGACTAGCTGTTGCCCGCGACTTCGTCTGCGTAGAATTGCTGATTTACCGTGAGATTGAGGTTTCTTGTGCGGCCAATGCCCTGCTTCAGAAATTAAGCTATTCAATGCGAATTTTTGCATCTCCAACTCCAAAAACAAAGGAATTTCATACAAATTTCCAACCCCTTTTTTACCCCCTTAGGTATGGAATTTCCAAATATCCGTTCTTAGCTGACATCTCTTACCTATAAACTACCTACTTGCTAAATTATAGCTTTATACGTACAATAGTTCTTGAGATCTCGTGTTTAATCAGTAAGTAAGTACGTCAGTGACCTTTTGCTTTTATATATATAGATTTCATGGCATGTATTAGATCACGTTGTAGTTAACTAAAATTTGTATAGAATCAAAACGCCATCTATTACGTAATTGGGGGTGATTAGTCTTTCATTTATTTATTTATTTATTTATCCAAAGCGCTACCAACAGATTTATATGTAAAAAAATAAACATTTAAAAACCTTAAGTGCTAGATGTATACATATAAATCAATTTAGAATTTCAATTGACTTTAACGCTATCGAAGAATCTAGAGAAGAAGAAGAAATATTTTCTATATTCAAGCTTAGTAGCGATTTTGGTAAAATTTGGCACAGGTATAGCTTGCATCTTGAAGACTGCTATAGGATAGATAGAATTATATATGGACGTTGCATTAAACTGTTTTTTTTAATATAGTCACTGGAAAATCAGGTATTCTCTATACCTGATTTTATTTTATATAATACTAAAGAAATAGAAATAAAATCAAATACACAAATTATATAACGAAAAAACACTGTACTGCATACTTCTTACTTCTGTTGGAATATTTAACATTCAATGCAAGAAAACATTATAAATGTATTTAAAAGTTGTTTTTGTTTTAAAAAACATATTGAAACGAAAGTGTTCTAGGAACCTACCTTTTAAATCAATGTTAATTAGGTTAATATCAATATGACAATTAATATCTTCATGGTCTCCACGCTATAGGTTACCTAGTGTGGAGACCATCACAAATGGATTGAATTTAACCTTTTGAAAATATAGTTTTGCTCTGTCTTTCTCATTCTTTCTTTCTTTCTTCTTCTTCATTCACTTTGTCGGAGGCAGTGACCAAACCAACATGTTGTTTCTGTAATATTTCCACACCAATTTTATTTAACTACTTTAGACAGTAAAAACGCTGTTTTGGTTACATGAACATTGAAGATCCACATAGCTATTAGCTATACTAACCCAATTGGTTGCCACAGCGTAACCGGGCTGTTTGGCGAGCTTCGGAAAGAAGCTCTGCCAGAAGAAATTTTGAGCCCTAAGGCTCGAAGAAACTAAGGGAACGACTGCCTAAGGGCGCCTCCTTTGAGGCCGAACCTCGGCTTAGGCGACGTTTGGGATAACGGGGGGTCGGACGGTAGACAGGGGGGTCGGACGGTAAAGATCCACACCCACTGGAAGTATGTAGGTAAGGTTCGGTGGTGTGGTGTGTGTATGTATATATAGGTAGATATGGCATCGATCTGCAAAACGATTGGGAGCGTCGAACCGCAAACACCAATCTCTGGCGACAATTAATTTGTAATACCATTGCCACCGCGGCCTGCGAAATTGTTCGATTTGCGGTCGCTACCCGAATGGCCTGCAATTTGAATGACAATAAAATCTTTAGGTATCCTCTTTAAACAGTTAATTGAATACTATAATAGTTGAACGAAAATAAATCCGAGTTTATTTCGGTCTTCAAAAAACATAACAAACGGGAATAATATGTTTATCTAGGCTTAAAATATAAAACCCATGTCCACGCTATCGCTGTGCAAAATGACATCAGGATTGGTCTAGCTGTGATGCTGCGGACACGGGCTTTTTTGTTTACTCCCCGTACATATCATAGTTTAGCCCTCTACTATCTTAGACAATGTAATACGATCGTTTTGATATTTAATTAATCGCCAAACTGATACAATATCACACGATTTGCAATTTTAATGACGGATTTAGCCGCATCTGCTAAATTCATGCAAATTCATTAGACGGTTCCACATAGCTGTTGAAACGAAATATACTTTACCAGAATAGATAGTTTAGTTTGAACAGGTTTAATATGAAATATTTATACTAGTTGAGGAGTTTTGTTATGTTAACAATAAAAAATATTGCCACATACAAAATATCTCCCGCTATCAGTTATGTTTTAAGGCAATTATTGGAACGGATATCCTTAAAGCGTTGCGCTTGGCCTTGATAATAAAAATTGCCACGAAAATAAAAAGCCCCCTTCATGCGAGCCTTACAGCCTTTAGGGCGGTTCGGATTTTATCGTCAAGCATTGGCCGCCATGCCTTTTTATTTGAGTACATATATCATATATGATTATTAAAATTAATTAATTAAAAAATCAAATTAAACGTTTTCGAGAGTTATTTTGGCTTTACGGAATCAGCTTACTGTCTTGGCAGATACAGCATCCTTGCTGGGTCCTTTTTTGAATTCACTTCATTCTCATACTTCATAGTTCATTACAACATTAAGTCATCCAGTTTTAATTTTATATTTCAATATTTATTTCTTCATCATCATGATCAACCCATTACCGGCTTACTACTCAGACTTCACACGCTTTGAGAGCATTATGGAGAACTCTCAGGCGTGCAGGTTTCCTCACGATGTTTTCCTTCACCGTTGAAGCGAGCGATATTTTAATTACTTTATTTCGTATGACCTATTATTTTATAGATAATGTTAGTATTAATTTGAATAAATATCATATTTTTGAACAATAAAGCCTCTTTATAAACTTGAACCCTCCTAGAGATGGGTTTTCAGAAATCTCGTTCTTAATATTCTAGAATGAAAACAATGCCATAACACAAATATAATTTATGTAATTTGTTCACAGCCACATGATCCCGAATTCTCTTCTCAAATTATGGTATACAAAGACATTGGCGAAGAGATGCTTCAACATGCCTTTGATGGTACGTTATAGATTTTCTTCTATGAAATTATATAATCAATGTTTAAGTTTTGAGTTAAATGTATATTTCTTTTTTTTTAAATATATAACTCTTATTTTTTACGAGTGTCATAAATGACATCCAAGCTTAACAGTCATGTCATGAGAGTTACGTAACATGAACAGAACTTTGTCACAAATTAATATTAACTGTTTTATTGCAGGCTACAATATATGCATATTCGCCTACGGACAGACGGGCGCGGGAAAGTCCTACACGATGATGGGACGAGGCGAGGATGGTCAGGAAGGTATCATCCCGCAAATCTGCAAGGACTTGTTCAGGCGCATACGACAGACCACCTCCGAGGACCAGTCGTACTCGGTAAGATATAAAATCAAAAAAGGTCACGAAAGTTATATTTAAAATACTTTTTTTAGATAGTGGACTAGATTATAGGCTTCAAAATCCATGTGAGGCTCCGTTTAGAATCTTTATATATTGTGATTTTTTGTAAGAAAATGAAAGACTTTGTCTTCTTCTACTGCGTTAGAAATCCTCGTAGCTTCCTATCTTCAAAGAAAAAGTTAATAGCGCATTAATCGTGCATTGTGGCCTCTCGTATAAGTATTATTGAAATAAATTTTCGTGTTTTAAGTACAAGGTTTTTAAGATATGCTTCTTACTTTAATTAACAGGTGGAAGTGTCATACATGGAAATTTACTGCGAGCGTGTTCGCGATCTACTTAATCCCAAGAACAAAGGCAACTTACGCGTGCGTGAACACCCAGCTCTCGGTCCCTACGTAGAGGACCTGAGCAAGCTCGCCGTCATGTCTTACCAGGACATCTATGACCTCATCGATGAGGGTAACAAGGCCAGGTAAGGAATGCGTTATTTTATATGTGCACGTGATCTGCGCAAGCGTAGCTTCAAATGCGACTTACGCGTTCCGGATACATCATCATTCTTAGCTTCTAAGAATAGGATTTGAGCAAACTTGCCGTCAAGTCTTATCAGGACATCTACGACCTCATCGAAGACATCGGCAACGAGGCCAGGTAAGACATGTATCGTTGTACACCTACGTACTACGGAAGGTTTCGGTTGACCAACTAACCCCAGGGAAAAAAATGGAAGGAAGAAAATCAGCAAGCTAGTTATATAAAAATTCGAGTGGCCTATGACTTTTAATATGATTGCACTTAACCGAAATCCTTATAAACAGTTTTGCGTTGTAGTTCCAAGTCAAGGTGAACATTGGCGTGCATTTGCAATACTTCCCCCGAGTAAACGTGTAATCTCGTAGCATGCAAATACTCGTCCTGTGGATTACGTACATAGTATTATTTTTTTTTGTTATAAAGTACCTTCGAAAAGCTACTTTTAATTCAAAACATACTTTAATACAATATCGCTTTTATCGACGACATTTTTGATTACAATTTTTTGGTTGGTATTATTTATATTCTTGTTTTAAATATTTCAAAGTGTCCATAGGGCCATTGTTATGTTACTTCGTTCCTGTAACCACGGAGACTTAACAGCGTTCTTGGCTTTTTTAGTGGACATGTTAAAATATTTACAACTCGAATAAAACCTAGAAAGCTTCTAGTTGTACTACTAGCAATACGGTCGTAATAGTGTACTTGTTGTATTCCTAGAAGGTCGTAATAGTGTTCTTGTTGTATTCCTAGAAGGGTCGCAATTAAAAGAAAACCACTGAAATACTGATAAAAATCAAATTCTAAGTAAAAGTGGCCTAACAATGCAAGTACATTGTTAGGCGAACTTGTAAACTTCTTGAAGCAAAATAAATATAGCATTTAAGTAAATTGTATAGGTAAGGATTGTAATCCTATTTGGCCTTATTAGCATTAAGTATGAAATGTAAAATTATATTGATGAAAAAAATAATAATGAATAAAACAAAATATCATAAAATAAACAAAAAAAAAAAAATGACGGCACGCTGTAAGAGACAGACAATACGGTGTTTTGTCTCAATTTTCTTACATAATCCGTATATACGCTTCTCACTTCCAAACTCCTCACTATTTCATGGCTTCATCTATTTAACAAGAAACAATTAAATAAGACAAAGTTAGTACTGAAAGAAACCCTTTTCTTATTTTTTACTAAGCAAAGTCTGCGAAACGTGTAACAATATACAGTGTAATATATCCCAGTACATTTTTCTAACCTCATATGAAACGATGTAAGTAATAATATAATCATCATCATCATCATCATGAACAACTCATTAACGGCTCACTACAGAGCACGGGTCTCCTCTCAATATGAGAAGGGTTTGGCCATAGTCCACCACGCTGGCCATGTGCGGATTGGCAGACTTCACACGCCTTTGAGAACATTATGGAGAACTCTCAGGCGTGCAGGTTTCCTCACGATGTTTTTCCTTCACCGTTGAAGCAAGTGATATTTTAATTTTTAAAAACGCACATAACTCCGAAAAGTTAGAGGTGCGTGCCCGCATTCGAACCGCCGACCTCTGATTAGGAGGCTGACGCCCTAACCACTAGGCTATCACAGCTTCAATACTGTGATGAAATATAATACTGTGATGTATTTTTGTACACAGGACTGTAGCAGCTACGAATATGAACGAGACTTCTTCCCGTTCGCACGCTGTCTTCACGATATTTTTCACACAGCAAAGGCACGATAAGACCACGAATCTCGTCTCTGAAAAGGTAACCATCAATTTCCATATTTGAAACATACTTTTGCTTTCGAAATTCATTAGTATCAGTTATGTATTTTTTTTTCACCAGTCCATGTAGTTTTTATATCAGTAGTATTTTAATAAAAGATGCAAATTAAAAATTTTATTTGATTGATATGATTATCCACGTTGTTTTGTAGGATCTGTTTATTTATTGCACTGTCCTTATATATTAATTACTATAAGTTACCTATTGACATTTTGTCAATTTCTTTAAACTGTCTGTTCAATTTCTGGTTGTCTTGAAGATGTCTTTCAAAAAGTTCAAAGTTTTTAGAAAACGTAAGCTTATAGTAAAAAAATAGAAATTAAAGATTATATAACCGATAAAAAAGCTTGGGTGTGAATTGCTCTAACTCCATAACTAATTATAATTTATTATTGTTTATGTGAGTTATGGCCTTATTTTTGAGTCGGATTCAGGCGCGTTAAATTATTGGTTCTTCATTCTATTCATGATTGACATGTTATAATAACAAGAGTGAGAAATTTATAGGTTGAGGATTATGAGGGTGACAATGAGTGCAATATTTATACTTTAAATTTACTTTCAGGTATCAAAAATATCCCTAGTGGATTTGGCTGGCTCAGAGCGAGCTGACTCGACAGGTGCCAAAGGGACTAGGCTGAAGGAAGGCGCTAACATAAACAAGTCGCTCACAACGCTCGGAAAAGTCATCTCTGCGCTTGCCGAAATTGTAAGTGACGTTTCAATTACTTTAGCGTGAATAATAAGCTTGTTGGTTGTACAATGAAAAGTTGTGAGCCATATCCAGTACTTATCGGCTTTAACATTCAAATTCGAAGACCAAATCGTAATATCTTTTCGTACATATCATTGTCTGTTACTATAAAAAATATTTTGATCACACCCCTTTTTTTGCGCCGGGGTATGGTTTGTACCCGGACGCTACGTCTTTAGCTGATTTTGCTCGTCATTTAAATTAGTCTATTCTATTTCATTATGACCGCAAAAATGTTGTCTGATAAGCTGGTATGGAACTTTAGCGAGAGCTCTAAGTTAAGTTAGTTAACCTTAACAGTGATAACTGATAAATATTACCTGCCTAAACAAAGAAACTGAGAAACTAATACAAAAAAGTAATCCATCATTTGATATTCAGAACGACAGTCCGTACTGCAACTTTTCACTGTACAACTGAATTATATATATATATATATATATATATGTATTATTTTTATGTGTCTAGTTTAACAAACAGTGGCCGGGGTGGGTGTGGTCATGGGCAAAGAGGGGCTGGTAATTTTCATATACCTACTTAAATTTTGTACAAAACATGGAACACAATATCGCCCCATGATTTTAGCACGATTATGATCACTCAGCATCTTGCATCGAACTCAAGTTAAATACAAATAGATAAAGCCACGGGTTGCCACATGAAACAGCAATATACATCACGTTTGTTATTATGATAACTTTTTCCAAAATACGACTAAAAAACAAAAAAAAAACCGAAATGCTGGAACTGCTGAAATAAACAATACTAACTACACAGACGTATTAGTAGAAAACATTTTACTAGTGACTGTGGGAACAGTGCCAGAACTTTGCTTGGCTTACTTTAAAAGTTTGCCAGACAAAGATAAACCGGCATGCCGTATGAGACAGAAGATAGGATGCTTTATCGTCTCAAATTTCTTACATGATCCATATATGAGAGTCACTTCCACATTCTTCTTGGTTTCATGGCTACTTTATCTGAGATCTCGAAGATATTCTGTAACTTGTCTTCTCACACAATCTTTTTCAAAGTTCCTGGTCTGGCTTTGCCCCGGATTGCTCCTAACTTCGGCTTTTGTCTGTTTTGTGCTATAATGTGGTTGGTAATATGTATGTAGTAGTTTACTATAGTAGTGGGGTAATGCGTGTGGAATGCTAGGGTTAAGAATACGTATATCGTCGTTTTTGATGTTATCTTTAGAATGATTAATAACAAAAGCACAAGTATAACTTACAGTAGTCTGACATTGGTTTGGCAATTGGCAATTGAATATACAGTTAAGCGTACAGTTACGGTAAGATTTTAATATTACCGGGATTCGCAGTATGAATACAAATTAAAAACGACGATTTATTCTTCTATGGTATTCTCTGATCTAATCTGAGATACAAACTGTCTGTCCCTTGTAACTTACTTTATACAGAATTTGTTTATAATGTTTTAAACTTTCAATCATATGAGAACTCAATATAATAACCAAGATCTTACATACTTAATCATGCTACTATTGTCATTTTATAACTTAACTAGCTTTTACCCGCGGCTTCGCTCGTATTGAAGCCATTATACAAGTATCAGAGATCATTACAATAGAAATGAATCAATATGATAACTATACTTTAACAAACCATTTTTTTTGCTTTAGTATTTTTTAAATAAAAGGTATCCTATCTTATTTCTTATACCTCCAAGGATATGTGTACAAAATTTCATGACGATCGGTTGAGTAGTTTTTGCGTCAAAGCGTACCAAACATCCCCCCCATTCACACTTATAAAACTAGTAAGAATGTTTGATCTATTAAAAAAAATTTAAAATTTATATCAAAATGTTATATTGCGTATATGATTTCTGTATGTATGTATATAGATATTCTTTCATTCACATTTCGAATGTCCTTCTGCATTTCGTTTGCTTGGATGATGTGTGCAGTCGGTAAGTGGAATGGGTCTCTTTTAATTTTGTGCATATGTGTGGCCTTATTTTGCATGCTCTGTTACAAATAATTGGCTAGTATTGTTTTCAAAATTACAATTATACACAAATAGTATAGTTTTTTTTTAACTAATACACGCTGTATAGCAGGTTAATAGTTACACGCTGTTACGTCACTTCTGTCATCAGTAATTTGTCGTTCGAAAGAAAGAGAAACAACACTGTTTAATTTTACGACCGCTATGCAACGTTTATTCACAAGGATGGAAACAAATTTCCGTTGAAGAATATAATTTTTCTATAAAATCTAAAAACTTGAAACTGGTGTGTAAACAACATCGCCTGGTGATAATAATTACATAAACAAAATGTAACTCGTATTACCAGATAACGTAATTTATTAAATGATTTATTATTAATAATTATTGGATATAGCTTTAACATAGTTAAAATTGCTTAAGTTTCCACCGTGCTCAGTTTTGATAATAATTATGAATCATTATTGTTTTTTGAAATCGTTTAAAAAAAATAGAATACAAAGTCTTCCTAATCAAATGAAAATGTTTTATTTTCTGTCGAACGCTTTCTAATGTATTGCGCTCTCACTCGCACTGAGATTAAATAAATTTACTTGGCGCATTAATTTGATTTGCGGAAAGTTTGAAATTAGTTGAAGTTATTATCGTAATTTACTTTGTTGCCGTATTCACTATTACATACCGCCACTTTGCCAGTGGTATCACAAAAATATATATCAGAGACTATAATGCTTCTTAGTCACAGAGCCCGCGTCAGAGCTTCGTTATTTAAAAAAAATTGAATGTTTATCTGGCTATATCCCTGATAGAGGAATAACCCAACTTAAAAATTGGATCATGGTCGCTTTAGTAACATTAAATTATTAATGTATAAAGTAGCTTCTCAAATTCGTTAATTTATGAAGCTCATTTTAATGTTGACATTATTTTAACCACCTCGTCCATTATCAGACACTTGGTACAGTATTAATCCTGTGTTAGACACCCTTACCTTTTTTACCTAAACAGCCGTGATGCAAACTCCGACGACTTTTGACGCACTCCGTGCGCTGGGTTTGATTTCCGGCTAGAATCTTGTGGGAGGCTTCGGCCGTGGCTAATCACGATCCTACTGGCAAAATGATGCCACCAAGCGATACAGCTTTGTGGTATGATGTCACGTTGAAACTGATTATTAGGATGGGTTTCGCTGGCAAGCATTGGCATCGGTTGCTGCAGATGTTAGTAATAATAAAAAAAAACTTTTATCGTGGTCGGTGATCATATCTGTATTAGGGACATTTACAGTAAAATTTATATGTTTTGCAAAACAACCAAGGTCTGATCGTCGCGGGCTCTTGGCCTATTACAATTGATTATTCTGTAAAACAAAAAGTGCTTTCATCAATTGCCTACAGATTACTCATAGACCATTTTATTTAATTTTTGTAATGTTGGTAAACTTAATTAAGAATATTTCCTTATGAACGTCTTATTCGTGTCCGCCAGGCATCAAAAAGCAAAAAATCAAAGAAGGCGGACTTCATACCGTACCGCGACTCTGTCCTGACATGGTTGCTACGTGAGAACCTCGGAGGCAATTCCAAGACCGCTATGATAGCTGCCATCTCACCTGCTGATATCAACTATGACGAAACGCTCAGCACATTACGGTAAGAAAATCTTCCTCCATAACAGCGGTGTAAATTAATGGATATGGTTCTGTGAACTATAGTCGACGCATTATACTGAGCCTTCGGGCCAAAAATCATATTTAACTGTCTGTTTCGCTCGCACTTACAGTTCTTATGGAGAGGTGTGTGTTTTTATATCGTTCATGGGAAAGGCTCGATTGATAAGCTAAATTATGTTAATTATTAATAGGAATAATTTTTCGCTATCTGAAAATAAAAGTTTTCAATTTAATGGGTAAAATGTTTGTTTCGACGTAATCATAGAGAAACGGTATAGTTCGTAATGTGGCCTTGAAAAAAACTTATATTTATAGAAAAACAACAACCCTTATTATTACTTACCCAACGATCAATCAGGAGTCAAAGGGCGTGCTCAATATCGTCGCATTATAAAGTTGGAAGTCCTGGGTTCGATTCCCGACTTGAGTCAGGCTTTGGCCGTGGCTAGTTACTATTCTACCGACAAAGACGTGTCGCAAGTGTTTTAGCGTTACGGCACGATGTCGCGTAGAAACCAATTAGGAGTGAGGGTTTATACCCCTAACAGGTTAGCCCGTTACCATCTTAGACTGACTGCATCATCACTTACACCAGGTGAAATTGCCGTCAAGGGCTAACTTGTAGTGGATAAAAAAACAAAACAATGACATCCTACAAAAATTAAAACTATCACTGTTTAGCAAACTGACCTTGAACATTCACTATACGAATTGTATACATGTTCTATATAGATACGCAGATCGCGCTAAGCAGATCGTATGCAAAGCCGTTGTCAACGAAGATGCGAACGCCAAACTTATCCGCGAGCTCAAAGAAGAAATTCTCAAACTGCGCGAACTCCTCAAAGCAGAAGGCATCGATGTTGAAGAAGGTACGTATTACAACCTGATACAGCTTTTAGCGGCCGAATACTGATTTGCCATTTGAATTTGAGAGCACCTTAAATTACACGTTTATTATAACAATATACCAAAAGCAGAAATAGTAATTTAAGGTGTACTTAAATTGTAATACGCATTCAGTGTTCGGATCAGGTTTAGTCGTCATGTGAAAGAATAGCTCTTGTGTTTGAATGTAACGCCGGCTTTAAATTATCGCCTAGAATTAAATAGAAGGTAATACGGTAGTTGTACGAGAATAAGCGAGATAATCAGGTTTATTTGTCACTCGATTATAAAACGAGAAGATCGGGTGAGAAGTTTGGCGAATATATAGATAACTAGGTGCCAAAAAACGTTTACAAACAAACAGAAACGATTATGATACTAAACATCAACTTTTGTTTTCAATTGCGAAGGACCAGATGGTCGGGTCTTATACGAAAAGAAAGATCAGCCTACCAGTAAGTAAAGTAAAGAGGCTTGCGCATCGCATATGTACACCCCACCTGTACGCTTTGCCTCAGGGTTGCCAGGACAAAAAAAATGATACATGTTAAATGACAGATAATATGGCAACCCGACACATTTAAAAAAAAAAAAAAGAAATGCACCCTTTTCCAAAGCTTGTGGCGTTGTAGGCGTGCATACGTAGCAATACAATAATATTTAATGGTCACTTGTCGGCATATGATATATATACGTTACGTAATACCTGCGCTTCTATTTTTATATTGGTGTTGGTTTCCTCAATATATATTATACGGTGTACTTCTAAGTAATTATTTCAACGTCTCCATTTTACCATACGTAAACATTTTCCTGTGTATATTTTACTAATGATATCCACGATCGCTGAGCATTTTTTGAATTAAGAGCAATGTTTCACTAACATATTCTTTAAAAAAAAAACACTAATTTTGCCTTGTATTTACTACCTACTACTTTCATTACTCTATGCTAATTTCCTTGAATTGTTTAACTAAAAATGCTCAGATTTTCCTTACCGTTCGCAGGCATTTAGGATTACATACGAGTATATATATTTTATTTGATATTATTTCTTAAAAACATCAAATGGGAAAATGTAAAGCATGTTACAAATATAAATATTATTTATTTGTATCTATAATCCAAAAAAATTAACATTAAAAAAAAATTACAATGATGTCGCGAACGGAAATATATTTTTATATCCATGTTTTGCAAACAAGCTTTATAGCTTCGCATGTTTTTTTCCTCTATTCTTTTGTGTCTATATTCATATCTTTAATATCAAAAAAATAAAATGTAATATTTTTTTTGTGTTGAATAAATTCAGGTTGCATTTTCGAAGTATAATTCTATAATTTTTAACGAAACATTATAATTTCCTAGTCCTACAAATAGAGGTTTTTTTTTACTTCAGAGCCCCTGGTGTAAGTTTTAAAGTTAACAAACGTGGCAGTGTACGAGTAGTTACGTTAATCTGTCAACGGGATTATAAAATTTTGCATGCACGGCCATTTTTTTAATCAAAGGCAAGCGTAAATCCTTTATTTCACAATAGCTGACGATAAAAAAGTATTGTACCGTGTTCCTCGTAGTTTTTTTATCATCATATCGACTCGACAATTCTTGTTTGCATTTATTCCGGCCATTGATGTTAAAGAACTGAAATGTTAGGGTAGGTAAGACAGTGTTACGTTTGTTAACACTTGTTTTTTTTTTGCTTACACAAGGAGCTCCCAATATTCCCAAAATCAATTATTAAAATATTTTTTAATAATTTTATGTTATTCAAAATGCAGTCTGAATTTACAAACTGTCGACATATAGCTAGAACAATACAAGGATGATGGGTTACACGCACTTGTATTGGTTTGGTTGGCACACATATTCAAAGGTTTAAAATTAAAAGGTTTTTTGTTAGCAAAGGTAATCCTTTTCAGCCAGATCTTTTTAATGTATTAAATTGGAGGTCCTAATAGTTATATGAAAATCTAACGTTTGCGATGATCTGGCCTAAGTAAACTCTCTCGGTGTCTCTACACAAGATCTATGTTATATAAAATATAATCAAATGAAGTTACATAATAATCAAAGTTTTTACATACAAAAAGAAAGCCTTTGTTATGACTTTGCAAAAAAAATAAATTAAGCAATTAGCATCTCACTACGTGAGAGATGGACTCAAAAGATTGAATAAACAATCTTATAGATTTTTTACTCACTTAACAATCATAAACGAGTACTGTATAATAAAGCAGGAGAGGAGAACGCATCGCCAATGCGCAAGAAGAGTGAATCGGAAGCGCTGTCACCGAAGCTGTCAAGAGCTGCAACCACAATCGCCGAAGAGGCCGTCGATCAGCTGCAAGCATCCGAGAAACTTATCGCAGGTAAAAATATAGAATACAAGCTTATATTGTTAAATATAATAGTAAAATTGTCCTCGTTCCTTCTCGGTAGAATCTGTCTTCAAAACCGGTGATAGAGTCACTTAGATAGTCTAGTGGTTAGGGCGTCAGCCTCCTAATCAGAGGTCGGCGGTTCGAATCCGGGCACGCACCTCGTGACTTTTCGGAGTTATGTGCGTTTAAAAAAATATATATCACTTGCTTCAACGGTGAAGGAAAACATCGTGAGGAAACCTGCACGCCTGAGAGTTCTCCATAATGTTCTCAAAGGCGTGTGAAATCTGCCAATCCACTCATGGCCAGCGTGGTGGACTATGGCCAAACCTTTCTCATATTGAGACGAGACTCGTGCTCTGTAGTGAGCCGGTAATGGATTGATCATGATGATGATGACATATTAAAATGCATACAAAATTTTCGGAACTGCCGGGATTCATATCAATCGCTTTCTAAATTATGGAATATATCGCGTATGCTCAATTTAATGTATGCCTTTCAATAATATATAGTGACTGTAAGCAGCAGTAACTACAAATAGACAGAATTGAAGTTTCTAAATTTCCGCCTATAAAGGCGTACTTTAAAGTTTGTTGGATGTTTCAATTTCTAAAACTAAAAACCTTAAAAAATATAATATCATAACTAAAATATATTATTAAAAGGAGCAGGCTTTAGGCAAGGTTTCGAAGATACTGGCAGCGTTCCCCCTTTGAATAGCAAGACTAATTTTTTGTCCGAGGTAGCTGGCAGCTCTTCGGTCTCCTGTGATGTCGACTAACCTTTATGCTATTTTTTTTTAGTTTTTTTTCTGTCACTCGTTTAAGCCTATATGAATAAATACTTAGTATTTTTTTGGTTTATTTTAAGTTTTTTTTTCTGTCACTCGTTGAAGCCTATATGAATAAATACTTAGCAACGCTGTAAAAAAGTTTTATTCATCGCATGTTTCATTCCAATCATATTAGGAATACTTACAGATTTTTTTTCGAATTAACATAAAGCGCAAGCATTCAGAACATAAATGTTTAATTTTATTCTTAATAGAACTCAACGAAACATGGGAGGAGAAACTTAAACGTACGGAACAGATCCGTGTACAACGTGAGGCTGTTTTCGCGGAAATGGGTCTCGCGGTCAAAGAGGGTGTCACGGTGGGCGTTTACTCGCCCAAGAAAACACCACATCTGGTTAACTTGAACGAGGACCCCAATCTTTCTGAATGTCTGCTTTATTACATAAAAGACGGTAAGTTGATATGTTATTTAAATTAAAAAATAAACACGTAAAAAATCTGCCTAATATTGTATTATATTGGGTTCAAAAAACACAACATAATTCCTTATAATCCAGATTCGATTTTATAGTTATAGTTTTGGTGGTTATCTGTTTTCTTTATTGTATTTCTATTTGAAAGTCAATAAATCTATGCTATTAAACAAAAGGGTTACCAATAATAGCCCTTTTAAACATTATTTCGTTCTATTACTTATATTATTTTGTTGCAAATCCTGAGATCAGATTACGAGATCAAATGACACAGTTGTAGACCGTTTCGCTTGAATTATATTCTTACGACAAAATCAACATGTTAACATTATTGATATTTTTCATTTTGCGTTGGTTACTGTGTAATGTGACATGTTATTATTGTTAAACTGACTGCGTAGCATATTTTTAGTCTTAAAACATTCCTTTCTAACTGGTCTCAACGACGTTTTAAAATTTACAAGTGTTAGCAAAAACAAGTCTATGAATGAAAGTTTGCCTTTGTGGCTTTTTTTTTGCTTATTTTGCGAAAGTCAAATGTTTTAAGATCGATTCCAGTTTCCAGAACCTAGTTTTTGCTTGTATTCAGAACTTAGAATCTTTGACTCAATCTTCCTTACTTCTAACATTTCATAGGAGTAACACGTCTGGGTACGGCAGAAGCGAATGTGCCACAGGACATACAGCTATGCGGATCTCATATACTCAGTGAGCATTGTATATTTGAGAACACTGATGGCGTGATCTGCCTCATACCACACCACGAGGCTTTGGTCTACGTAAATGGACGTGAGGTGAGATTTAATCTTTATTAGTATTTTAAGATTAATTAAACTTCAGGTTATTTATACCTTTATCACATCGAGCATTCCTTGAATACATTTTATATGTGTGCGCCTTTGTATTCCTCCTAGAGCCCTCCAACATTAATATCAGGATATTACGAGATATTTATAACATGCGTTGCAACTGAAGTGATATTTGAGTAATGCTTAGTGGTAGAGGACTGTACGATTAATTTAGACAAACAAGTAAATTAATTTGCAATATCCAGCTCCATTCAAAATAACGCACGAATAGCAAAAAATGGCTAAGACTGAAAAAAATATATTAGCCATCAAAATCAACGAATTATTGCCGTAGTCTCCGATCAAAAACATATGTTCCGAGTGGTCACCAAACGGATGCGTAACCACTGAGTTATTTTCTTTAGTTTTCTAGCGAAATATCGGCTGTCGTTAACGCATTATTCTAAACAAGAAAAAAAAAAACAAATTCAATATTACATATTGATTTTGGATAAATTTACAGATAATAAGTTTACGGCACTCTTATTCCTGCATATATATACCTGCCTTATACATTATTTTTTTATTCTCTCCAAGATGAACTAGTTCAACAATATTTCTTTCGTTCCCAGATCAATGAGCCAACAATCTTGAAGACCGGTTCCCGTGTGATCCTCGGCAAGAATCACGTGTTCCGATTCACGCATCCCGGACAGCCTCGTGAAGAAATCGTGTCCAACAAGGAACTGAACGATGGAAACAGCAACCCAGAAACTAACAATGATGGTAATATTTTTTTAATATCTATTTTCCGCTGTCCTACAGTACAGTTATAGTGGGTATTGGTGGCCTACTTTGTCGCCTTAAGTATCATCCTGCGAGGAGATGCCATTGCGCCTACAAAATTGCTTACAACACAAAAAGTGCAACTTCTTTCTTACGTGACAAGACGCGACACTGTGTTTCGGATACAAATAATGGAACTCTCTTAATTTATTTAGGTCTAAATATATATTTGATTAACAACGCAGTAAAATTGTTTTTGTGTTAAAAAAGTGTAGTATAATCGCCGCGTTTATCAGAGGACTACAGAACAGCACATTTTGAGACAAATTTTGTCGTTTAATGTCGCGTCGCTAAATGTTGTGTTCCGTCGATTACCTAGAAAAAATATGTAGGTATAAAGTACGCATTGTACCATCGTATTGTATTGAATATAGATTCAATATACTCCGTGATGAAACAATCTTCACAAAAACTGGTATGGTAAATTTATCAAGGTTTCAGCTGTTATACGAGAAAATTTTCTGTTTTGGAATATAACAGAGATTGTATAGACTTTTGTGCCCGCTTATTCTTTTACTCACAAAATTAGCAAATAACTTGTCATTTACAAAACATTTCATTGTTTAAATGTAACGGTTTAGCGGCGGTACTGAATCAGTTGTTGTTTCCTTAGCCCCAAATGAAACAACCACCGAAAACGTTGACTGGGACTTCGCACAATGCGAATTGCTGGAGAAACAAGGAATCGATCTAAAGGCTGAGATGCAGAAACGGCTTATGGCCTTAGAAGAGCAATTCCGCAGGGAAAAAGAACACGCTGACCAACAGTTTGAAGAGCAACGAAAGGTTTGTAATGTATTTTAGGGTAACAACATCGTTACTTTATACTTCCCCACTAAGTCATCGCTGCAGGATAAGTGGCTGACTATTAGTATCGATAGCAACTTCGTGAGGAAACCTACATGCCCATAATGTTTTCAATGGCGTGTGAATTCTGCCGATCCGCACGTGCCAGCGTGGTGGACTATGGCTGAAACCCGTAAGGGTTATATGGGAACATATTTAGAGGAGACCAGTGTTCTGTAGTGTGCCGGTAAAGGATTGATAATGATGGTGATGAAATATTTAACTTTCATGAATTATTCTACATCCATAGAAGGATGAAAAAATAATTTAAGTAAACTTTGCTAGAACTATGAGGCCCGTATCGACGCCCTGCAACGACAAGTCGAGGAGCAGAGCGTGACCATGTCCATGTATAGCTCCTATACACCGGAGGACTTCCATAACGATGAAGACATATTCGGTGAGACATTTTGGGATAAATATAATATTCATCTTGAAAAAATATTTCGAATAAGACGCTACAACAATTTGGTATTTCCAAATAATAAATTCTAAATTGATCCCATTAATAGATTTATTCGTATTGCTTCGTAGAAAGTATTTTTATGTCCATCTAGGAAGTGATTATTCCTCTTAGGAATTCTACTGTCAACTCCTATGAGAGTGTTTTTATTTAAACCTTGTTTTTTTGGTAATATTTGATAACGCTTTCACAGTAGCCTTTGTGGAGTTTCCGTGATAACAATTTACTGGCTCACTGGTAGGTTAACATGGGATTATTGCCTTTGGATCAATTTGTTGCGTAGTAAAGCGTGTATAACGTGGTGTTATGGGGTAGTGAATCCCCTGTTTGAGACAGAGTGCTGGTCGGCGCGCGAGGTGGGGCTGGCAGCCTGGGCTTTCCGCAAATGGAAGTACCACCAGTTCACGTCGCTGAGAGACGACCTGTGGGGCAACGCCATCTTCCTTAAGGTTAGTAATGCCAACACCTTGGTAGGTTTACAGCACGGTCGCAATTTTGCCTATTTATAGGTTTTTAATAACTTAAGGAACATTAAAATATTATTTCTCCGTATGCCATTTTACGATATAACTACGTGGTGCAATGAGCAGTGGCATCCTTATTGGGTGGGTGGGTTAGTGCTCTCAAAAGACCTTTTATCTATGTGTCTGATGAGAAGCGCTATCCTAAAAAATGGTCCTCCAAGATCAACTTTGGATCGAGGGTTATTTCTTTGGGACAAGGTACCGTTCCTCACAGCAAAGTATTTTCTACTGGGTGAGGCTAATTAAGCCAGAGAGACAACGGTGTGCTCATAAAACACCCTGAAGCTCTTCTTTGACTAGAAAGGACACAAAACACACTTTCTGGTGTGGTTTCAATAAAACGTTTTGGTCAAATGCTTTGACCGAAACATTTTATTGAAACTAATCCCGTAGACTTAAATCATCAAAAATCCCATTTCAATTTTGTAATTGTTGAAGAAAGTCATCAGTGTTTCAAAACTCTCTAAACAGGAAGCAAACGCAATATCCGTGGAACTTCGCAAGAAGGTCCAATTCCAATTTACCCTACTTACTGACACGCCCTATTCGCCTCTACCCGCCGAACTCGCGCCAAGAGACGATGCAGATGACGAGTACCGTCCTTCGGCACCTACTGTGGTAGCCGTCGAAGTCACCGACACTAAGAATGGAGCTACGCATTACTGGACACTCGAAAAATTGCGGTAAGTGGATGAAGTTTCGTAAATTATCGAGATATTTTTGAAAGAGAATTTCAAGCAACACCAGTTCGATTATACTCTTTTCTCTTATATCCATTTCATAACGCGGAAAGAATGGAACACCTCGAGATTATAATGCAATGGATGTAGTTCCTCCGTATTATTGGGTTAACAATTGAGAGCATTTTATATAATGCTCTCAATAGTTATAGGAATTGAGCGCGTATAAACTGAAGGCAATATTTGCGTTAATTTTTTTTGCGCGTGCAAATCTTTGTCGCGTCGCCTTTGAGATCGAAAGACTTTGAGATCTTTAAGTACAGTGATGTAATTTCACTCCCACTAGCATTCAAAATTAATTAATTCTAGGGTATTATAAAGATAGTATAGAGAGAATAATAAATAAAATATATAAAAATATTTTATTTCGACCAACTAGGATCATAGTGTGTTAGTAAGAAACAAAAAAAAAAAGACGGGTTGCACTCCGGGAGTGCCGGCAGAAGTGAAAACTTGATTATTAACGTTGAGCATGTTTGATATTTTGGAATGGTTAGGGAATAATTTAGCACCAATTGCTTTATCAGTATAAAAGTACTATCATTTATGTGGTAGAATACAATATTCATTTATTGCGCTATCGTACACAAACATGACAATTTATATTACATTAAAAATTTAACACTTTAAAACTATTACAATTATTTTACATTAAAAAGTTTATCTCTCCGAAAAATCAACTTTCATCCATAATTTCAACGACTTTTTCACCATCATCATTACCAGAACTATCCATGGATGCGCGTGGCACGCTGTAACATACACGAACATTCGCGCAAGCGCCCTGCGCTGCCTAAACGAAACAGTAGGCCCAGGCATACATTTTCGCCGCGCCGTAGAGAGGGGATAGCTGTCTACTCTCCATCCGTCTTACGCTTTTTCGATCAGGTCACGTGTCCTGACGCGAGTTTAAGATTTTATACCCATTACAGAAAAAGTGCTCAACGCCGCTAAAGAAGTTTTCACTTCAAAAACAAAACAAAAAAAAAGATACTACTCATTAAAAAAGCCTTCATATAATATAAAAGGTTATATTTTAATTTTTTATAAGCGTTTATTTACTGTTACGTTTTATATATTTACATAATATTTTATTTAACATTTTTAATATACCACTTTGTTTTTATTTGCGTTGTGTCTTTTATATTGTGTTGTTTATTATTTTTTTTATGACCTAAATGGGATATTTTACGCTGAAGCGGGGGGCTATTTTATTATAATATAATAATGTCCCTTACGTGCTGTTTCTGTATTATTATTGTTATATATTATTATTATATGTCCGTATTTTATTAGGTAAGTACTTTTTCCTCTATAGAATTCACCATTTTATGTCTAGTTTGTGTATTAATTTTTATACGGATAGAGCTTTCTTTATTTTGCTGCTTTTTATTTTGTTTTCTCCCTTAAGCTTTATATATTAAAATAGATTTTATTGTATTGTTATGATTCTTAGTACATTAATATATAAAAGAATTTTGAATAGCTTAGGCTGTTCTAGGAGATTTTATTAATTTTATTAGTAGATTTAGTTTAGTGTGAAGCTGTAAAAAGGACAAAATGGAGGTTATACGAAAAATTCACGTCAGGATGGTATTTGTTATAAAAGCTGGTTTCAGGACGAGATGTAGTTATTAAGGGAATGTATTAGGCTGATTCATAGCCAATATATTGTAACAAATTGAACTTGAAGAATGGAAAAAAAAACCGACTATAGAAATCAATTGGAATACTGATTTTTCTGATTGATTTGTTGAGACAGAGTGGTGATTATCAAATGAAAATACTCAATGTATTGATTCCAAAATCACATTATTTGTAAAATTTTATGACATATAGTTCTATCCTAAATTAACATCCAATATATTTCAATTATCCATAATGTTCTCAAAGGCGTGTGAAGTCTGTCAATCCGCACATGGCCAGCGTGGTGGATTATGGCCAAACCCTTCTCATGGTAGTCCATGATGCTAAATGGGGATTTACTCGAGCGTCATAGAGACCTATTGGGTTGCAAAGCTTAGATGATAAGAAGAAAAAAATGTTATATGATATATACCTTTCCATCGGTGGGGGAAGCGGCTATAGATTTTTAAATATGTAAAAAAAAACTGTTGCATGGACATCTTCGAGCGCGTCAGATATTGATAGCATCAATGACCTACGTATTTTTAATAATGTACGTATGTTAATCTGATCGTTTGCATGATGCGTGTGGTTGTATGTAAGGGTTGAAAATGAAAAAAAAAAAATTTAATCGAGCGCGTCAGATTTTCTAAGGGAGTGTTAAGTACACCAAAAATAAGCTCTCATTCACTAATCTGACGATTCCGATGTGACGCAAAGTCGCAGCGAGTTTCATAATGTGCAAAAAAAATTTGCCATTTTGAAATACTCGAGCGCGTCAGATTAAGATATATATGGTTCATCTTTATGTTCTAAACGTACTGTCTCATAATCTGACGATTATCTAGAGGGATTCGCCTAATCTGACAAAAAAAAAAAAAATTAAATAATTGAACTTAATTAATAGAAAGCTCCAGAAATAGCATGAAAATAAATAAGTGTATGCTTTTTTATGTAGAATACATGTATTTATAAAAAAAAAAATTAAAAAAGGCTTAAAAAAATTTGATGTTTTATAATTAATTGATTAATGTTTCTACTGTAAAGTTTTTGTAAGGCACTTTCACCACAAAATACACATTTTAACAATATTTATTAACTTTAATTAACATAAATAATATTAAAATAGCAAAAAAAGCCAAAACGTTGGAAACACGTTGTAAACAATATGCCTCGAACGAGTCTTTATGATCAGCTGTGATGGCGTCATGGCAGCAAAAACCAGAGTGGGGACGGAGAGAGTAATAAATAGAGAAAGAGTGATAAAGAAATAGAAACGCGGAGAAGGAAATATAGGCATCACCCAGCTGCACGCATTTAACTTTATTGGCGAATTTTTGTTATTTCGGCTTGCGGAAATCGTCAGATTATATATTTTTCGTTATTCTTGAATTATTATCCTTCAAAATAAAAAAAAATTTAGCTACGCTCGAGAATGTCGAGATGACGTTTTTTTTTTTACAACTTTGCTGCCCTCCCCTTTCTTTACATCACTCTCAAATTGTCAGATTAGTGGAATATACGCTTTTAAGGATGTAATTAACTCACCCTGTCTTAATCTGACGCGCTCGAGAATTTCTGATGGTCAATTTTTTTTTACTAATCTGATCGTGTATCCTTCACGCGCGGCCTTATATATGGGGCTCATGTTTGGTGGAGGAACATAACCGGGTACAAGGTATCTCCCTGTATATTAATCTGCCGCGCTCGAGTAAATCCCGAAATCCCCGCTTGGGCTCCCCTACTATCATATTGAGAAGAGACCCGCGCTCTGTAGTGAGCCGAGAATGGGTTAATCATGATGATATTTCAATATTGTTTGTAGTAAAGTAAACTTGCAAGCGGCAAACCGCGTTCAAGGGCATTATTATTATTACTGACGTTTGTCTACTACTTAGATGACAACGTCTGTACCCGATACAGGATTGTCGGTATAAATAAGTAGTCGGGTTTACTGTGAATATGTTTATATTTCCTTCATAGTGAGAAGCAGATTACTACATAATCGGGTTAAACAGTTTGGTGTTTCAGCCATTCACCAATTACACCATTAGGTACATTGTGACGTACGTTTCGTCACATAACTTCCGTTTAATTTAATTTAAAATCATGAGTCAGAGAAGCATTCACTTACTAGATTGAGTCTCTATATATAATACCCGTATGTTGCTTAAAAGTATTCATGAGAATCAAACGGCCTAGTTAAAGATTTAACCCCCCCCCCCCCCAATTGTATTTCCTGTACTTCGATTTGGGTAACACCACTGCAAGGCGGGTGTACTGATACATGTATTGTACATAGCCATCGGTTGGAGCTCATGCGCCAAATATACAACATGAACGAGAGCGCGTACGCTGACGAGGACGAGCCCGCCACACCGGTGCCTTCGCCGCCGCCCACCATCCCACCACCAACCGACTCGGATATACTTCAATGTATCTCAACGTGTGCGAACAACACGCGTCTCTCACTAGCGAACCTACTGCCCTCGAGGTTTGTGCCTCAAGGGAGAAACAAAGCAGACTAGCGATAAATCAACCTTGCAGGAGCGGTACGGGGCGAATCTTTGGGTAGTTAGATATTCTATGAAACATGTCACATAAAACCACGTTCTGGGATACCAGCTCCCATGATGGATCGAAACACAAACCTGCGGCAATCTAAGAACTCTCACAAGGCATCATTTTAAGTCAGATCTGAGAACGAAACGAAACTACAAACTTTGAGATTAATATTTTAATATGACTGATTTAGAAGCTCTTCTAAATGTTATTATAAAATCTAGTTCTTTGGAATTTTATCCATTAGGAGTATTTCATAACAATAGAAACAGTACCATACTCTTTCCAAGATCCACGACAGATAGTTTAAACAATGGCTAATAATGGCTTTTTACATTCACACAAGATTTTTGTACCGAGGTGTAATATGAAAATACTAATTGTATTAGCATTATATAGATCAAAAAAAGCAACTAAATTCAAATTTTTTGTATTTAAAAAGCGTTTTATTTTCAACTTTATTGTATTTTTATTATTTGTTGTTATGTGGCGGCAAAATAAACATAAATATTGTTAATCCACACTCTCTACATATTACTGTTCGTGAGTTACAGTTTTATATACATACGGATGGTTAGCGCAGCTTAAGTAATAGGGTCCCATGGGCACATTTTGGTACGAAACCTTAAAATTTGTTCAGTACAGAATGTTCACCCAATACTTGTGTAAGACACTTTGCTCTTCATCACGTCTCAATTTTCGAGACGCTATTTTCTTTTCACCGATTCGCAGTTTTGTGTTTTAACAGTATGCCCAGCATCGAGGAAGCCCCGGACCGCCTCCGTTATAATTGGAACGGTGTTTCATGATCGATTTTACAATTTTTACGCGTCAAAACCATTTATTTCCTGTTAATAATTTTTCAAACATTCATGTGAAGTAGGCACGAACGAAGTCGGTTTAATTCTTTTAAAAATAAATAAAAAAATACGAAATAGCGTGTACTCATAAAAAGATTGATAGTCTTTAAAATTTGGTAGTTCGAAGGTCGGTGTCTGAACTGTTTTGTTTCTGCCTAAAAATGGAAAAATTCACAAAAAAAGGTACACATAGAATGTCGAACGTGTCTGCTCAAGCCACGCTTTTGTAAGGCTTCCTTTGCTTATATGTTGAAATGATTCAGACGCATTTGCAAAACCGCAACACTGTGTAAAAGATAGTAAAAATAATTATTTGTTCCATTCCATGTATGTTTCATTGCTATATATATTATGTTGGTAAAAATACTGTCATCCGCACAGCATACGTTGTACTATTAGTCATGTTTAAATGTTATATAAAAATGTCGTAGTTCTTTAATTCATTCCTGCGTTATCATAAACTGCTAAGTTAGGCCGAGCTTGTATATTAAACGTAATAGATGTGTTTTATTTTTTTAAGCATTAAGTTTCTAGAAAAATGCATGACTGATATGATACTATAGGATTTTTCAATAAATATGTTCCGAATGTACTTTTGGAGAGGGAAAATAATTTAGTTGATTTATGTTTTTATTTGCTCGCATGTGCTTTTTAATATTGCCTTAAGCGAAATAAGTGCTGCGTTGTTTCATAGTTTATACCCCCATAGGCACAAACATTACTTTGAAACCTCTCAGTGCGTCCAATCACATAGTTACTCGTCGGTTCAGTCTGTTCGCACTCAATTTCGAGAATTCAAAGTACTGTTTACAATTTATGGGTGATCGATTTTGTCATAGTTGCTCAATAAATCTAATAGGCAAATTAGCAATTTTTTTAGTGTTGAAGTTTTTCTTTTATAAAGTCTTAAATATCGGACTTAACACATTTTTCATTGGCGAGTACTAGTTTAAGGTAGATCAATATTATGAACAGCTATTAGTTAGTTATTGTCCATATTGAGAATACAATATTAATTATATCTCTACCATTAAATATTATTTGGAGTTTGTGTTATACAATAAAATAAACCTAATTAATTAATTATTGTTGCACTATAAATATGCTAAAATGGCTTTTAGATTTAGTTGATGCAATTTAAAACTGAAAACTGTATGTGTTGTCATAAAACGTAAAGTGATCACGTTTACACTTGGGCAATATAAATAAAAATTAGTTGAACAAATTTGTCTAACTTCTGAGCCTGAATCTTTAGCATATGGCACCGTTTTTTCAATGTCTCTTTACAAAATTTGCTTATTCAACTACTAAGTGTAAATGAGGCAACTATCTGTAAATATTAAGTTTCTTAAGACCAGCATGATGTAGACGCAGTTATAAAACTTAACTTTTATTGACAGACAACGGCTGGAGCTGATGCGAGAAATGTACCACAATGAGGCGGAACTGTCGCCCACTTCGCCCGATCACAACATCGAGTCGGTCACCGGCGGTGATCCGTTCTACGATAGATTCCCTTGGTTCCGCCTAGTAGGACGGTGAGTAGCGCAACAACTCCAAGTTTATTCATCAATAATAAAAATAGAGGGGTTTAACAAGGGTAAATATATAGCCCTCTTCTATTTACAATCGACATAAATGAAACTTTGATGGTATTAACTATAGGTTTTATAAATGAGCAAAGCGAGCACAATCAAGTTTTTATTACCGATAAATGCTACAAACGTTTTAATGAAATATCACTATAATAAAATAATTAAATATTTGTACAATCGTTGTTCTATTTACTAGGAGCTTCGTATACCTGTCGAATCTCCTGTACCCGGTTCCACTCATTCACAAAGTGGCTATAGTGAACGAGAAAGGAGACGTGAAAGGCTACCTCAGGGTGGCTGTACAGGCTGTCATCGATGCTGAAAAAAGTGAGTCATTTATAAGATCTGGACCCACCTTGAGTTTATTTATGTTTGTATGCGTTAATTTTAATTAGTGCCAGTCCGATTAATGAAACAGTACTTTTGAGTTACATAGCTTAATATTAGAGAGAGTTTATATATGATCCCCCTACGATCCATAAGCGTGTAAAACCAGGATTAACATCTGGTGAAATATAAAGATTGAAAATATCTTTATGTTTACTGTACTGTCCTACAAATATAAATTTAAAGTATACTTATCTGTCTTATATATCTCGAACATTATACAGCTCCTTAGTACACATCACTTGTTTATCTAATTAATATTTATCTCCAAGGGCAGGTGCTTTCAACTTAGTAAAATTTATTATATTATAGGTTTTTAGGGCTTTTTAGTTTGATATAAATAAATCTTATTATTAAGCTGAATCTAGTTGACATGTAACAGGTGATATAATCAAAATACAAAGGCAATTGTTTCGTAGATAACGCTGAATTCGCTGCTGGAGTTAAGCAATCGGCAAAGATCTCGTTCGACGATGACATTGTGCCGTCGAGGTCCAGACTCAAAGCGATATCTAACGTCGATAAGAACAACGCGCTTAATGCTATAAATACTATCGAAGATAGACCCGAACAAGATTCCAATATAAAAATTGAAGGTAATAAATTTTCAATATATTAGAAGATTGATAACAGCAGGCATTACTTTGCACAAGTCCATGATTTGCAAATTAAGCCAAATTTTTTATAATCTGCAAGAACAAGGTGAATTTATAATTTCTTCTTTATACACGCACGATTCGCTTCAATACTTAAGTATCCTCAGGAGAGGAGGAGGACTTCAAACCGTAGAATTGTTGGGATAAACAACAATTACGGCTACTACTAAGCTTAAAGTTAATTGTTAAAGGAAAAAATTGCACCAAAACTAAAGCACCATAACATATATACAGCATAACTTAATTATCTTCTCTATCTTATCTATATCTCTCTATCTCTTAACTATCTTCTAATTATCTTAAGAAAACAGGATATGTTGGGATACTTTTTAGTCCGAACGCAGATGAAATGGCTAATACATTTATTTGCTTCTCTTTCTAGAACTAGCAGTAGGAGAATGCGACGCTGACAGTGGACGCGGAGACAGTTCCTTAGCATCCGAGCTGAAGGAAGAAGACCTGCCCGAACACCTGACGCTAGGTCGCGAGTTCACCTTCCGCGTGACCGTTCTACAGGCTCATAGTGTATCAACAGATTATGCAGATGTGTTCTGTCAGTTCAAGTAAGTGCCTCTAATTTTATTTTGGGCTTTATTGCTTAGTTTTATCTATATACGAAACTAAGTTGGAGTTCATTCCAAATATTCTAATCCTCATCAAAGGAGTATGAAGGAGCTAATTTCTAATTCTCAAGTGTGGTTATTATATTCTTAGAAGATCAAAATTATTGGTAAAGGAAGTCACATCTGGTGAAAATAGTAAAGATTATAGCCGTGATGCAGAAGTGTTAAAATGAATTTTTGTTTTAGTTTCCTGCATAGAAACGAAGACGCATTTTCAACGGAGCCGGTCAAAAATGCAGGAAAGAATACGCCATTGGGATTCTATCACGTTCAGAATGTACGTTTTATATTCTTCATTGTTTATAAACGCAATAACGTTATTTACTGTGTTAACCTACGTGTTTATTCTCTTCGCAGATCACAGTACCAGTAACGAAATCATTTGTCGAATATATTAAATCACAACCGATTGTTTTCGAAGTATTTGGACATTACCAACAGCATCCTCTGCATAAGGTAGGTTGCAACACACAATATTTGCATCCCAACGTTGATTTATGCATATATTTTTATGGGTATTCCAGAAAAAATCCGTTGTATAATTAACATCTGTCGTTAGTTAAGGTCTTCTTCGGATTTAATTCAGTGGCTGCGTGAGGCCTTAACTTTTTTGAATTCAATAGCTACATGGTACATGCGCGAACGTCAGGCTAATAAAGATTGTTCGAAGTTTTCCAACCATTGGATACAATAATATGCGGCTAAGTTTTTTGTGGATTTCTTCTTAGACCAGAGCGCGTTTGGAACTCTCGTAGCTTTAACTTGTAGTTATAATCATTATTTTTTATTTAGACATTAATCTCGATATAATGAAAAAAAAAATATCTACGCATTAAGGTCAATAAATATAAATGTTATCTTGACTTGAATTAATAAATTCCCCATTGTACACCAGGATGCAAAACAAGATGGACCAGTGGGTAGGGCTCCGCCTCGTCGAATGCTCCCACCATCTCTACCAATATCAGCGCCTGTCCGAAGCCCTAAGTGGAGTGCCGCCAGCGTCGCACCGCCCTGCTGCTCCTCACATCTTCACTCCAAGCACGATCTGCTAGTTTGGTTCGAGATATGTGAACTGGCGCCAAGTGGGGATTATGTGCCTGCGGTAAGTGAAACACTAAAAGTAAAGTAAACAACACTGCTTATTGACCCGTCAATTTAGTTTAGATTAATATTCACATGTTTTAACAAGTAAGGGGATAAACGTGGGTAAATTGAAGAAGAAAGCATATTGTGACCGGACTCTGCGTAGTATAAAGGCCAGAATTTGATACTTTTCTACAAAGAGCTACATTAAAAATATAGATCATCGATACCCTAAAACACAGTGTAAGTATAAAAATACCTGCACTTTTCGTTCTGAATATTATTATTTGGTATATACGTCACTGATAGCCTCGTGGTTAGGGCGTCCGCCTCCTAATCAGAGGTCGGGGGTTCGGACCCGGGCACACACCGCTAACTTCTCGGAGTTATGTGCGTTTTTGATCAATTAAAATATCACGAGATTCAACGGTGATGGAAAACATCGTGAGGAAACCTGCATGGCCAGCGTGTTGGACTATGGCCAAACCCTTCACATATTGAGAGGAGACCAGTACTCTGTAGTGAGCCGGCAATGAGTTGATTATGATAGACGTCACATGTTCAGTTTTTGTATAATTTGTAAAGATCGCATCTTGACTAACTTAGGTTTCTTTACTCTAGGTGGTGGAACATAGTGACGAGTTACCGTGCCGAGGGTTATTCTTGCTGCACCAGGGCATTCAGCGCCGTATACGCATTACGATACTACACGAACCATCGTCCGACCTACAATGGTCTGACGTTAGAGAACTTGTTGTTGGTAAGTAAACGCTTGTGAAATGCTACCAAAAATTCCACAAATTGGTTATTCAAATCTCATTAAATGTCTGAAATGCATAGAATTCACCAGAATTGTTATTTTTCTTATTTAATTAATAACGCTAGGATTTGACTCAACAATTCATCTTATTAAAACAAGATTTAAAAATATGTGTATCATCATTTTAACCTTTTTAATAATTTTGAAGTTTTATGTTTTAACATGGACCGCACTGGTTTTCCTTTTATTAATAGTTACACTATTGTAACTAAATCTATTTAATTTATAAGCGGTGATAGCCTAGTGGTTAGGGCGCACATGGCCAGCGTGGTGGACTATGGCCAAATCCATCTCATATTGAGAGGAGACCCGTGCTCTGTAGTGAGCCTGTAATGGGTTGATCATGAACTAAATCTATATTTTGTTGGTTAGTTAACAATGACTCCAGATATAGTATAGAATTTTTATCCAGTCATTTCATCTTCCATATCAAATGTTCGTAATAGCGACATTGCCTATTTGAATGCTCTAAAATAAAGCGACAAACAATTTACCGTCTTCCGTCGGAATGAAAAAAATATATGCAACGTAATGCAAATCGCAATATATGTTGCAGGACGCATACGAAACATACCAGAAGCAAACGAAGACACGAATGACGGTGATGAAGATGGAGCTTTGTCACTTGGACTATTCCCTGGTGAACGCCCTAACCTGGATGATCGGGCTGTATTCAGGTAAATCGTGAATGCGACATCGAAGGTTTGTTGGATATGTTATGAAAGATTGGAATGTTGGAACTTTCCGAAAAAACAATCAAAGTGGCAGAAAACAGTAGACAGATATCTTCTTCTAGATTTTGCACGGGATTTCGATTGATCGAATCGTTCGGTTCTGTAAAAGTTAGTCATATGATCTGATTGTGTTTAGATTCGAAGCGGCTTGGGACAGCAGTTTACACGGCTCCCCGCTGCTGAACCGGGTGAGCGCTAACGGCGAAGTGGTTTACATCACGCTCAGCGCTTATCTAGAGGTGAGTCATCTGCAGTGTCCATCAATGATTCGGATATATCTTTCACGAGTTTTTAAGCATGACATTGGTTGAATGGGTTCGACTAAAAGGCATGTATTTGATCAAAAGGTGGAGAACTGCGGTCGCCCTGCAATAATCACGAAAGATCTATCCGTAGTGGTGGTTGGACGTGAAGCGCGTACGGGCGCGGGTCGCTCGCTACGCCGTGCCTTGTTCGGTTCGAGAGCCGCGCGGGCAGATCGCCTCACAGGATTATATGAACTCAGCTTGCATCGGGCGCTTGAACCAGGTTTTTACCATAATATCAACATATTGTTATATGATCACATGAACGACATTTTGTGTGTTGTGTACTTTTAATTTGGGTGTAACCTTAAGCGGGGTAAGAAGATTGTTTGACATTCCCATATGGTGTTTTCAAAGTTTGGAAAATTGAAATTATTCAAATGTGAATTTTCCTTTTGATCAACCCATTCAGGTTGTATTTAAGAGAGGACTCGCAACTTGTATGGTGAAAATGTTGTAAAGTAGCTACGAGAGCTCCGTGGTCTTTAAAACAGTAGTAACTACCTCGATCGTTAGGATATAATTGCAGCGTTTTTGTATTTATTTCAAGTCACAAAATTACCTTTCAAGATTAATTCTTTTCTTCCTATTAATAAATGTTTTGTAGCGTTATATAATTTTGTTTACGTCTGTCAAATATTAAATTATCGGAGATAAGCCGGTGTGAAACTGTTCGCCCACTATGCAACGTTTATTAGCAAAGCCACTCATGTCAAATGCGTTTTAAAGCTAAACACTTCAGGGAACAAGCCAACGTGTATGTGCTAAACATCCAACAAGCAAAAAAAGAGCTCCGGGGATCTTTAATCACGTATTTTTTTTGTTATTATCAGGTGTCCAGCGTAGGCAACGACGTGTATTGGACACCAGCGGTACATACGTACGCGGTGAGGAAAACCTGCACGGATGGCGCCCGCGTGGCGACTCCCTCATATTCGATCATCAGGTAAGTGCTCCATTTCATTTCACTACCAGTACTATGTTCATCTTAAACATTAAGCTAAGTGTCCCTTAAATTTACAAATCAAACAAATTACGAGTATCTACAAATTGGTCAATAAAAAACTTGAGTTTAAAAACACTTTAATTTCATTGGAATTTACAATTCGTTGAGATAAATTTATTGAAACATATTTATGGAACGTTAACCTTTGTTTGTAAGATATATTTCAATTGTTCGAGCATGTTTTGTGATTAACTTTAGTTGAATAAGAATATTTGTTGGAGTGAAATTTTCCCTGTTTGTTTTCAAGCCAGTAGTTTCAATATTGTTTCGTTGCTACGCTGCAATACTACTTATTGTACCTATATTTAATAATTTTGGTTCTTATGTCCGAATGTTTTGCTATAGATCGTCAACTTCTACTGCTGTACCAAGGCTATTTAGTTTTACATCTATTTTATGAGTTACTTACTCATTTGCTGAAATGAGTATTTTAAGAGCAAATTACTCTCCGCACTTGTCAATTCCAATAGCTGTTCGATTGTAAACATTATTATGTCCCAAGAAAATTCATTTTAGAAATCAGTCATTTCATTGTGCGTGGGTTTTATAAAGATGGAGGTCCTGGGTTCGATCCCCGGCTACCGTCTGGTCTGGTGGGAGGCCTCGGCCGTGGCTAGTTACCATCCTACCGACAAAGATGTGTTGCTAAGCGATTTAGCGTTCCGGCACGATGTCGCGTAGAAACCAATTAGGAGCGTGGGCTTACCATACTCCTAACAGTTTAGCCTGCTACAATTCTAGATAGCATCATCACTTACCACCAGCTGAGATAGCCGTCAAGGGCTAACTTGTAGTGTATAAAAAAAACATCTAATTTCTCTCCGCACTTTTCAATTTCAATAGCCGTTCGATTTTAAACTTTATTACGTCTCAAGAAAACTCATTTTGGAAATTAGTGTTATTTGTGCGTGCGTTTTATATTGCCGTTTATGGCACAGGAAGTTGGCGAACTATTTCTAATATTATATATATTTTTTGTTGTTGTTTGAAATCATTAATAATTGTTTCTTTTTTCTACTCAAACAGAAACGTATATGGCGCAAACTGTTCTATGATTGGCCGCTGGACGTTATCGATAAATTGCAGGTCCACAAATATGTTTCCTTAGCTATTTAGTATGTGCGCAATCATCCATTCGGTGTATACCTTACTTTCTTTTCATTCGTACTAAATAGCTACTGAAAAGTAATTTGTGTACTGATTACCAGTCCATTCTCACCTGTTTCACGCAAAATAAAAAAAATAGGCATTAATAATATATTATATTATTGTTTATTTAGTGTATTTTATTCTTTAGTTAAAAAAGGGCGCATCTACATATTTTTTATGGTTTTTTTATACTAAGTATACAATAGTGTGTCTGATATATACGAGCATAAAAGTGCTATTAAAAGCAATAATCTTATATTGTTTGTCACACAAAATATGGGTTAAAATCCGTATCATGATCAACCCATTACTGGCTCACTACAGAGCACGGGTCTCAATATGAGAAGGGTTAGGCCATAATCCACCACGCTGGCCATGTGCGGATTGGCAGACTTCACACGCCTTTAAGAACATTACGGAGAACACTCAGGCGTGCAGGTTTCCTCACGATGTTTTCCTTCACCGTTGAAGCAAGTGATATTTTAATTTTTAAAAATTACGTAATATTCAGAACACAATATGGTATACCGAAAGATATTGTCAAGGACATCGGTCCGACTTTCTAATAAAATATGAAAAATATTTTTTTGAGTTAAAGCAACAAGCGGAATGATTTTCAAAACAAATGTATAGCTGCTATATTATCATATTCATGCTTATTTTGGTTGGTGGTGTATTTTTATTTATCGATAACGTCCTATAGTATGTATGGTATCTCAGACGCAGTGTAGAATCGCCCTTCTATAACACTATATCTAATCTCTTATTACCATCTGCTTAAATCGCTTACATTGTTAACATAAGATCACACATATAAAATACATATACATACACGCTTGATCATCTACTTTGCCATTAATTATTATAGCTTTATATATTACATTGAATAGCTTTATAAAGATCATCTTAATGTAAAATGGTGACTGAATTCAATAATCTTTTAATATATAAAGAATTTTTTTCATATACACAGTGCCTTGTCAGTTTTTGAATAAACAAGGCTTGCCATCAAGGTTGGCCTTATTCAGTCTAGTTACCTATATGGTGAATAAATAACTCTAAAAACGTTATTCTACCAATCTATATTATACTGTCGACTATAAGTAAGCAAGTTTATACGAAATTACATCGAGACATATAAGTTTTTAGAAACAATACTGTGACATGTCCTAGCACATCTAAACGATGGATGGATGAGAATAATGAAAAGTTGCGTAATGACGTCATAATCATATTTAAATTTAGATAATTTTTATATACAGTATACACTTTTATATTAGGCTATTCTAGCAAATTAGGTTTTTATCCTGTCAAGCTAGAATAAGAGATAAATAAATAAATAAAAAAAATAACAATAATATAAATAAATAAATAAAAGAGAGTATTTATAAGCCAAAACGCACTGTCCAGTTGTCAGAGTACAAAAAATACCATAATTTGATACACACAATAATTTTTTAGTAAATCGTCCATTTTGCTTTATCTAGATAATACTAAGTATTTCTGTATATGTATATATGAATATTACCATACCAATCTACGAAGAGCGATGAATAATTCAAATAAAAAATTTCAGTGGGAGCTCGAAAAGATGACACGATTAGAGCAAGTCGGTCGAACACGGCACTTCTTGGCCTTACGCGAGCGACTTCGTCACGGTCACGAAAATACTGTTGCACCCAACGATTTTACCAAAACTGAGAAGGTATGATTTATGTTTACAGGAATTAAAATATATCACTATCATTATATGTCATATACGAGTATATTAAATAAAATAAAATTAACAGGTTACAGATATGTCGTTTTCTGGGGATCACAGAGTATTACAAGTTTCGTACGCGTATCAATTTAGTTTAGTTTAGTAGTTTTGCGTGAAAGCGAAATGTTGTAATTTACTTAGTGTGATGGCGCTTTCTTCTCAATAGTGAATTTTAAGATAATATATAGAAGGGATGACCTAATAAATAAAAATAAATAAAATAAAGTTTATTTTCAAAAAGTTAAATTCAATCCATTTTGAAACGAAACCAAACCTCGTGGAGACCTAAGTCACGAGCTATGGATAAAGTTTTTTAGGAATTCTCGTATGCCTTGCATAGTGTTTGCACAAACATCTCTTTCAGTCTACTTTAGGTAATATCATGCGATCTGTAAGATGGCGAAGCAAACACAGCGTTCCAATGAATTCTATATAATATGTTTCTTCTGAACTTTTTGATATTGCAAGTGGCACGATGCTCGGTTATCATCTTTACCGACATAAAATATAACAAAAGTGTTTAACAGAGTTCGGCAAAGGCTTCGGAGGTTGTCAATAATTGTCAATAAATTCTCCCTCTTATTTACCGTTATTAACTAACTTTTTTTGTCGTGACGTCATTCTAGTTTCACAAATCAGCGACGTGTTTTTAAATTATGAACGGCATATGCTGAGCTGTATACCCTTTCTTGTTGGTGTTACAGACAGTCATATAATTTCTGACACTATATGCGAATAATTACCTTTTTTTTTCTTTCGTACCATAGGAGGTCAGCAACATGGCTGCCAAGGCTGCATCCGAATGTGCACACGCGCGCGACGAATCCGTTTATGAGCCGTGGGAGATGAGTCCGAGAGAAAAGGAAATCTCAATGAAATTCCTCAAACTTATTCAAGGTGAGATGATCGTATTACGTAACTATATGTCGGATTATATTAAAGGCTGTTTTTGGTAAATTTTTGGAATTCCATCCTAACCTAACCTAATTTAAACATGGTTGAGCCTGATCAATTTAAATTCATTATCATATACTTAATGCTATATATAATAGTATAAATTTTTTCAAATAATGAAATAGGAAGTCAAAATTTATTGGCCTTGTCATGTATTAGTCATATCTATTCTTAATAGTTATAAAACAGTTTGTAAGCTGACATAGCCTAGCGGTTAGGACGTCCGCCTCTTAACCGGTCGGGGGTTCGATCCCTCTAGTTTTTTGGAGATATATGCGTTTTTAAGCAATTAAAATATCACTTGCTTACTCGGTGAAGGAAAACGTCGTGAGGAAACCTGCACGCCTGAGTGTTCTCCATAATGTTCTCTAAGGCGTGTGAAGTCTGCCACACCGCACATGGCCAGCGTGGTGGATTATGGCCAAACCCTTCTCATATTGAGAGGAGACCCGTGCTCTGTAGTGAGCAGGCAATGGGTTGATCATGATGCTAATTTATCACAGGGAGAATAGGTGGCAACAAGGAGGTGGAAACCGCAGTATCGCCCGCGACGCCGGTCGACGAAGGCGTGTCCGCTGATATCTCCACTCCCAGTCTTTTGTCATCCATACACAGTGCCAGTAGCTTCGAGTAAGTATTCTGCAGTACCAATTGTAACTACGTAGTCTCTATGCTTTTCTAATTATGATTGTTAGGCTAAGTTTGTTGTGGGCTTCTTCTTAGACCGGGGCGCTTTTGGAACCCTCATAGCTTTAGTTTTAAGTTTACGAATGCAGTTATTACCATCAAATCGCTACTATGTAAATTATTGACGCGTCAAAAGTGCCTTTTAAAGGACTATTTGAATAAAGATTAATTGATTTTATAACGTGAAGCAATACATCGTGAGGAAACCTGAAGGCCATAATGTTCTCGGGCTTGTGAAGTCTACCAGTCCGCTCTTGGGCAGCATGGTAGAGTATGACCAAACTCTTCTCATGCTGAATAGAGGTCCGTGTCTAGTAATGGCCTAGAAATGATTTAATTTATTTTTACACATCGCTACTATGTAAAGTGTTGCGATTTCCCGTCTTCTATTTCTGTCAGCTTCTTACAAAAAGGTGGTCTGGAAGAGATCGCTTTAAGTGATAAGGTCGCCTTTTGCTTTTATATTATGTATTTCTTGTTGTTCTCTTTTTTTCCTTTCAATATGCAATAAATTGTATAAATAAATAAAATAAATTATTGACGTGTCAAAGGTGCCTTTTAAAGGACTATTTGAATAAAGATTATTTGAATTCCTCAGATTATGCTCGCCGGAACGAGCGCTGTTGGAGAAAGCGGCAGGTGCGTGGGGAGTGCCGGGCGTGCACGGGAACAGCGTGGCGAGCGCTGGCGTGCTATTCGTGCCGGACTGCGAGGAGGTGCGCGTGTCGGCAGCTGTGGCTCGACGCGGCTATCTCAACGTGCTGCAACACGGCACACACGGCTGGAAGAAGCGCTGGCTCGTGAGTACATCATTCTGTTACAATGCTATGGATGTATCAAACCAATGTTATTCTTCCTGACTGGTGACCAACTGGTGAGGAACTATCTTCAGGATATTATTAGGGCAAGTTTCCCAAAACTATGATCTTATCGTTATTCTTCCTGACTGGTGACCAAGTCCTGTGGCGAGGAACATTCTTTAGGAAATTATTAGGGCAAGTTTCCCAAAACTATGATCTTGTATCGTTATTCTTCCTGACTGGTGACCAAGTCCTGTGGCCAGGAACAATCTTTAGGAAATTCTTAGGGCAAGTTTCCCAAAACTATGATCTTATCGTTATTCTTCCTGACTGGTGACCAAGTCCTGTGGCGAGGAACATTCTTCAGGAATTATTAGGGCAACTTTCCCAAAACTATGATCTTGTATCATTATTCTTTCTGACTGGTGACCAAGTCCTGTGGCCAGGAACAATCTTTAGGAAATTCTTAGGGCAAGTTTCCCAAAACTATGATCTTATCGTTATTCTTCCTGACTGGTGACCAAGTCCTGTGGCGAGGTACAATCTTCAGGATATTATTAGAGCAAGTTTCCCAAAACTATGATCTTGTATCGTTATTCTTCCTGACTGGTGACCAACTGGTGAGGAACTATCTTCAGAAAATTATTAGGGCAAGTTTCCCAAAACTAGGATCTTGTATCGTTATTCTTCCTGACTGGTGACCTAATCCGGTGGCTAGAAACATATTCTGAAAATTATTAGCGCAAGTTCCAGGAAAACTGAATGTTTTTTTATGATCTTGAGGTTTCAGGGTTAGATTAATCAGAAATCATCAACTTTAGGCTCAAGGATCCAATTTTTACAATTTCCTCTAAAATAACTCTTTGCGACCCGCTGTGCTGTCGTGTTATAAAGTGGCAGGTTCTGGGTTCGATTCTCGGATCAAATCTTGTCCGGTGGAAGGCATCAGCGGCTAGACCACCCTACTTCTTAAACCATACTCCCCAGCGATTAAACTTTCTGGCCGAGGGCGAGTTGGAACCGATTAGGAGGATGGATTTAGCTTGCATTGTTGGTTCCGCTCGTACTGGAGATGTTCTATACTGTAACCACTAACCAACAGGCGAACCGTCTGTTCCTTTGCCCGCCATGTAAATATAAAGAAAAGAGAGTTATTTACTTTTCTCGCTTGTGAAGTCAACATCTCCTGAGGATGATCCGGTGTCGGGTCGAAACGTGCGTAGAGGTTCTAGTGGAAGATTTTGTGAGGTTACATTATACAAATCTCCCGGTTGTCGACGGAATATAGCAAATTAAACTTTCTGTTTATTGTTTATCATGGACTTCCGCAAAGTAACGCCTGCTTCTATTCATTATTAGTTATTTACTATTCAAAACTAGGTTTCCAATTCGTTGAATGGTTGTATCGTCTGTATCATCAGATAATGATCTCGTTCTACCAGTAATTAAAACAATGCTTATGATGCTTAAGAACTCGACTCCGTTTGCAGGTGGTCCGTCGGCCGTACGTGTTCATCTACCGCGACGAGCGCGATCCTGTCGAGCGCGCCGTAATCAACCTCGCCAACGCGCACGTCGAGTACTCCGAAGACCAGGAGCAGATGGTTCGCATGCCCAACACCTTCAGGTAACGACCTTTGACATCCTTTGCAACACTTAACATTTCGGAATCCATTTTATATAACTTGCTTTATATATATATATATACTTGCTTTTTATAGTGCTCTAATAAGATAGATCTTAACATAATTTTAAGTGGCATGTTTGATGGTGGTAACAAAAAGAAAATTTAGAAAAGTACAATTATTTCTTAAAGCTTGTTTATTGTTTATTGTATTAAATCTTATTAACAATACAAGACATATGAAAAAAAAAACAAAGCATGGTGTTGCAATAATGGCTGCAGTAGTGTCAACTGTGGCGCAACCATTATTGTCCACCTCCAAACTAACAAATAGTACCAGTGATAGAAAAATAGCAATTACAGTTATTAAGTTTACAAAAAAAAAAAAAAACAATTAAATAATAAAAGCAGCTAAATAAATTGTCATGAAAGATGTTCAAGCTGCGATAGAGATGCGTGCCTAGGCACCTCTGATTTTTCGGAGTTGCGTTTTTAAACAATTTAAATATCATTTATGCTTTTAATATGCTTCAACGGTGAAGGAAAACATCGTGAGGAAACCTGCATGTCTGAGAGTTCTCCTTAATGTTCTCAAAGGCGTGTGAAGTCTGCCAATCCACATATGGCTAGCATGGTGGACTATGGCCGAACCCTTCTCATATTGAGATTAGATCCGTGCTCTGTAGTGAGCCGGTGAGGCAATGGGCTGATCATGATGAAAGATGTCAATGTCACGGCATGTCAAATTATTATACGCATTAATTAAACGATTTATTTGGGCGAATTTGCCTAGGTTAGTTTTAGAGAAGTGCGCCTGGAAAATGTTTTTGATAGGATATATTTAATGCTGCGAAGCTGTGATAGCCTAGTGGTTCGGGCGTCAGCCTCCTAATCAGAGGTCGGCGGTTCGAACCCGGGCACGCACGACTAACTTTTCGGAGTTATGTGCGTTTTTAAACAGTTCACATTTATCACGTGCTTCAACGGTGAAGGAAAACATCGTGAGGAAACCTGCACGCCTGAGTTCTCCATAATGTTCTCAAAGGCGTGTGAAGTCTGCCAATCCGCACATGGCCAGCGTGGTGGACTATGGCCAAACCCTTCTCATATTGAGAGGAGACCCGTGCTCTGTAGTGAGCCGGTAATGGGTTGATCATGATGATATTTAATGATGATGAAGGTGAAAACTTATCCTAAAAGATGGCTTATAGCAGAGTTTCCTCCTGTTTCAGTGTTGTGAGCAAGGAGCGTGGATACCTGCTTCAGACGCTCGGAGACAAGGAAGTTCACGACTGGCTCTACGCCATCAATCCATTGCTAGCCGGACAGATTAGGTGAGCAGTTTTTCCTATGTGTTCTTGAAACAATTTAGTTGGTTGGATACCTCAGTAGCAGATGTGCTTTGACCTTGAAACTTTAAACACTTTAAAATCTCGCTCTTATGCTACGGAATTGATAATAAAGTGTTGTCGGTTTGGAAAGACGTCTATTCGCCAATGAATAGAACCAGGGCCAATGATTTTGGGTTCGAATCCTGATAATTATAGACGGTAAAGAAAAACACAGTGCATAATTTTTGGTGTATGTGATAAACTTAGCTAGAGTTTTCATGATCATTAATTTGGCTATAAAAGAGTAAGGAGTTTTTTAAATATATTTTGACTCTTTATAGCACACAAAGAAAGTTGTCACCAAAATGGTTTCAACTTAATTAGACCAAGGTACAAATTGGTGGTTTTTATCGCTGTCTAGAAAGATTGTAGTAATGTTAAGCGTATTAATCAAACGCTCTCGAATTGGAATCGGATCCGGGAGATAGAGTGATGTGATAATGGTTAAAAAGGTTAAAATTTAAAATCACTGATGTAAGGTTTATTGATGCTGACAATTTCTAAACCTATTTTAATAAGGATCGGACCCAGAGCATCGGGTATTGTACCAGAGCTTGTGTATAGGTCAAAATGATATACCGCTGACATAATGAGTTAAAAATGAATGAATGAGGCGATAGCAGTAGTTAGAGCGTAAGACTAAATAGAGCCAGCCAGCTCGGTCCATATCTCTATACACGCGTGAAGGTGTGCGCGCGCAGGTCGCGGTCCGCGCGCCGGCCCCGCCCCGCGCCGGACGCGCCCCCGCAGCTGTCCGCATGAGACCTCACCATGGAGTCTATCCTCGTTTTTTAAGTGCGTCGCCGAAGGACGGGTATACGCGCACAGACCGCTCCGCGCAGTGCGCACCTCGAATAGATATTAACACGGCCCAATAGCTAGCAATAGACACTTTTGCTCGGTACTTAACTGACCTGACCGAACTGTGGGTTTAAGATACGCGTCGGCTATCTCGCAACGTATACCGAGTACCTAGTTCGACACTTCTATTTATACGATCGCGTGGCAGTTTTTTTAAAAACCTAACGCAGCGCGCGCTGTTGCATTATAAAGGTCCTGGGTTCGATTCCCGGCTCGAGTCTTGTGTTATGGGAGGCTTTAGCCGTGGCTAGTTACCACCCTACCGACAAAGACGTGTCGCCAAGCAATTTAGCTTTCCGGCACGATGTCGCGTAGAAACCAATTAGGAGCGTGGGTGTACCATACCCCTAACAGGTTAGCCCGCTGCCATCTTAGACAGCATCATCACTTACCACCAGGTGAAATAGCCGTCAAGGGCTAATTTGAAAAACTTTTCGATTCCATACAAATTGAAGTTAACTCACACGCGATCAAATAAGTAGAAATGTTGAACACGGCCCTCTAGTCGGTTACGTTTCAAGCGAAAGCGACATCTAGGTTTTAACTCTTGCTCGAACATGTGAGAACGCAAACTTGCACGTCGTAGAACGTAAGGGTATCTACCACCGAGCAAAAGTTTCACATTTTATTGTATACGCGAGATTCTGTGACTGGTTTGGTAGAAAGAGAATTGATATTTAACGTTTTTGATTATTTAAAAACTCACCGAAATAGATCAATTATATAGAATTTATCTAACATTGCAATCCAAAGTTTGTTAGAGAAATTTAAATATCAGTGGAGTACCACACATACCCTGGTAACCTGTGGGGCCAGCGGTTAACAAAAATAGTTCAATATATATTTAATATTGTATATTATATAACTATCGTTCAGAATTATATACTCAAATCAATTAATTTAGCATATCTCGATTATTATGAAACAGTATTATTGTATATTAATTGAAGCATTTAATGCTATATATACGGTCTATACGTAAATATATTATGTGTGTTTTATATGTTGTTATATTTTTACAATGTTCATAATAGTTTTATAATAATAACGGTCAAGCGTGAGATGGGACCAAACCGGTGCACCGATAGCGGGAATGGGGTAAAGTACTATTTACATTAAAATATTTAATGAACAATAAATATTGGACCTTAGTAAACGGGCTGTCTTAATATCTACTGTAGGACGCACAACTATTTTAAGAAGTTTTTTTATCTGTGTATTTTTAACAGTATATAAATGTTATGGTCTTTGCACCGCCATCTTTTAAATATTTCTAAGACCAGAGAGCCGAGATAAAGAGTGGTATAATAACAGACTATGCAAAGAGGATTACATTGCATGAGAGTGAAAGAGACAAAAATAGTCTTTTTAAAACTATGTTTAACTGCATTCTTTATCCGTCTTTTTGGTCTTAATTTTATTCCAACATGATCATAGAAAGAATCATAGACAATAGTATTACAGTCTATGATTCTTGTCTATGATGTCGGAACGCGAAAATTCTTGCCCGCTTTTAATTTATTTTATACTATAACCGTTTAGATCAATAAGTATAAATCTCAATTTACTAAGCTTAAATAGTAGTTTTAAGTTGCACGGTGCAAGGACATAGATTAACTGTTCCCTTTTTCACCCCGTCGTTATATTGCGAAAACCAATTTAATTTATAATTAAAAGTTAATAGAGAAAATATTACGTCATTAAAGCATAAAATATCTAGGTAATTTAGCCAATGTACTAATGTGTATTTCATATTATAATCAATGTAACTTAATCATCGGGATGTTAGTTTTCAATATATTTACGTAAATCCCTCATTTCGGGATAGGGTATTGCGTAGATAAAGGTTTTCGCGGTATAAAGACGATTTTTATGTAATATTTCGTGCAGTATTCGTTCAAATGATGCGCACAAAAACAAATTACAACTGTCGGCGATGTCTCTCTTATATAAACAATGGACTCCATCTAATAATGTAACGCGGGGAAATTTAACATGAAATGACATATTATTGAAAATATCTATTTTAGATTCTCACTCAATTTGTTACATGTAATAATTATGTAATTTAACCTGTACATACGTATGATCCGGACGGTGGATACATTTCGTGAGTGGGTTCGCGAGGTCATACGTTGTTTGATTACACCCTAGCATTGATTGTAAATACATGTGATAATTTAATGGCAACGTAGTTTAAATGCGTTTCAATCGATAATAAATATGCTGCATGTGCGACCAGAATATTTTTTTTTATTAATAATAAATATAGTTATTTACTTCGATCAATAAAATACTATTAATTATTAAGAAATAAATTCATACTAGACCTATCTATTATAATAGCGAAAAGGTCAGTGTGGCAATGTACTTAACCTTTCAAAAGTTTAAGTAAGAACATTTAACCTACGTAATTTAAACTCAATGTTTTGACTAAACAAACACTTGGCACTTTTTCTGTCAGGTTTCGAAAACATTTTTTTTTGTTGCTTTTATGTCATATAATAGTAGATTATTGATCGGAGATTATTTGTGTTTTTAATATGACTTTATATGACATTCTAATGAATAATTAAATAATAATTTTATCGAAATGGATTGTATAAAGTAGGTTAACCGTCATGTTACTGGAGTAGTGTCACGGTAACGAAATGTTACGTTGGTACCATACGTCAGTCCAGAGCCTCACAAATCATTCGGAACGTTATCTAGTCATGTACTCTGTAGGTACAGATTGTATGTGATAGACAAAGATTTGTAACGTAGATATGCGTATGCGCATTTATTTCTCACTGGTGGAATATCATTGCTATAGTGAAATGCGACAACCCACCCAAAAGACACTCTTCAATTATGCCAATTTTGTCATAATCTGTAATCTGAATTGACAAGTCTAAAAACTAGTGCTGTCCTTGTCTACAAATAGCGAAGTGAAAGGGAGGAATAACTTTTTAGTCTTGCCAATTTTTACTATGAATAAAAATACTAAAAAGTTATTAACTTATTTTTAATAGTAAAAATACTATTAAGTTAATAACTTTTAAGTATTTTTATTAATTTAGAGACTTGTCACCGATGTAACGAGCACCAATGGTAGAGATTTAAACACGTAATCTGGTTGGGAGCGTATTACAAGCGACGCGTGAACATATCTACAACAAATCTTTGGTAATAGAGTAATAGTTTCATAGGTACAATGCTGTGCTGCAATCACCAAGTAGTTTGTTGAATAAAATGTTTCGATGTTATTTTATAAACGCGTGTACTAGTTCACATTTCCTCACAATCGAATAGGTGTCCTCGCTTGTTTGCTTTTTTCTACGTCTTACGTCATGTCTTAATATTATTATAAGATGAGATCTTAGAACGAAACACACAATACATGGAGTTGCTAAATGATAGAGGTTTTTTTTGGATCACATTGGAAAGTTAGAAAGTAAAATGTTTCGTTCACAATATGATCAAACGAAACCTTTTATGAATTTTATATACACTACATGTTAGCACTTGACTGCTATCTCACATGGTGGTAAGTGATGATCCTATGTAGGATGGTAGCGGGCTAACCTGTTAGGAATATGGTAAGCCCACGCTCCTAATTGGCTTCTACGCGACATCGTGCCGGAACGCTGAATCGCTTGGCGACATGTCTTTGTCGGTAGGGTGTTAACTAGCCACGGCCTCCCACCAGACCAGACTCGAGCCGGGAATCGAACCCAGGACCTCCAATTTATAATGCGACAGCGCACGCACTCTACACACACACTTTATTCTGTTGGTTAATTATCAATTTTATTTTAATTTTACAATTATTCGACATCACTGTTATGTCTTTTGAACCTGATAATTAATTATAGATTAATTGATCCGTGGATTTATGGTTTGGCTCTAAATACGGGTCTGTGACGTCATGGAAAAAATATTCGTCTGACGATGTAAAATATAGCGTCATATCTAAACTAACACAACCTGGTCTTAACTATGATTATTTTATGAGACATTTCACATGGTTTCCGTCTAATCTTAGCAGTTATATAGGCATGGTTGAATAACTTAGGCAACGCTACGTAAAATGAAGATGGAAGCTTATGAGTGTGGACACACGTAATAATTAGCTCAATGTAAATGATAGTCTACACCGAGTGGTCTACTGAGTGCTTTTATTACTGGTAATAGCGTGTTTTAATACTGGTGTTCACAAAGGTTACTATATTTTCACAATGCGTTAGTAAGCATATTATTTTAAAACAACATCATCCTACGAATCATCTCTCACAGGTGGACATGCGGCTATGGACTCTGGGTTTTTCGACCAATTCTGATTTGATAACGGAGAGATAAAAAGAGTATGTATATGCAATCGTATTTCGTAGCTGTAAGTCACCAACCGGAGATTTTTTATCTATATAATAATGTTTGTGAATACCATTGTTCCTCAGGCTGAAGTAACTCAGTCGGTGTACACTATCCTAGAAGTATCAGATAACATTTTATCACCGTAGTTAGAATAATTGATGTGACCGTAGATTTATATTACTTTGTATATTATAATTTTCAATATTTTTCTATAACTATGATTCGGATATAATTCATAATCTTGTTACCGCTTTGGTGTTGAATTAAATAATCGTCACTAATTATCGCTTTTAGGTGACTATTTTCGAAAAATAAAAATATTATAAAACTATTTCTATCCCCATGACGACTTCGTAAGCTTAAGTAAATTTTAGTGATTGTAAATACATTGACGTCTTTAAAAATAGTTCGTTTGGTACAATATGAGTTACAGTTAACTTAGAACAAAAAAAAAATATTATAAACCTTAATTGCTTTCTTCTACGTTCTAAAGTCCATTTCACCGGCTTTCGTACCGCGGGCTATGCTGTAAGATTGTTTGATATTAAAGCTGAAGCGGCATCGTCATGAAAACTTACAGCATTATCCTGCCAATTTCGTAGATGGTATTCAGCTAAACACTAGAATATCCTGGTAATAACTTAGCATAGAAAATATAGATGTAAGATCAAAAAGTATTATCCAAAACTTAGACATGCTGTGTGTTATCTAATATTTCTTAAAATATTTATATAAATAATTGTCGTCGAGGAAAATTACTGATTCTATTTTATTTTTTTTGAATCTCAATCTATGATTGTAGAGAAATTTGACGATGTGCTTTTATTTCTTCTAAAAACGTCCTATTCAATAAATAATTTGTACCTAATTATATCTTGTGTCCAAAATCGGTTCTTATCGCATGTATGTGCTATTATTACCTACTTATATACTTAACTCCCGTTGATATATCGAATGGTTAGATCTTTAATCGAATGAATCTATTTATTATTTATAATTTTCTTTTCTAGTCATTTATTTAAATATACATTCCAAAGCTGTAAATTCCTTTATTTTTTTCTATCTAGCGTAACGTATTTTGCATAGCAAAATCGCGTATATCTTGTTGAAGGGAGAGCGGGAATTAGAAACACGGAGTGCCGTGCGTTGGATGTAATATAATTTAGTTCTATTTATGAAGGAAAAATTCATTTGCAAAGCTTCATTTAGGTTATATTTTTGTAGTTCCAAAAGATCTTTTTAAATTAGAGATAACAGCTTAAGCTGAATTATATATATTTTTATAGAGTGTACTCTAAAAGCTATACTGTTATTTTTATAGACATAGCTGTTTTCTATTCTTACGTTCACTGTTTCGTGTAATTTACGTTTTAAGTATTACTTGGGAGTGTTGAGTAGTGAAGAGAAGGTAGGGGGGCTTGTGAGGGTTTTGTTCGAGCGCGAGGCGTTCACAGAGGCGGCTGCACTTTGCCGTTCTAGTGATTTCGATAGTGTTTGTTGTCTGTTGGACGAGAATGATATTGGAGGAATTATAATATATTCTATGTATAATTTATGAATTTCATTCAATTTATGGAGATAAGAACAATGTAATAATTGGTAATATTACTCATTGCTCTAAATGTACTATCAAAATATATTATACACAGTGTTAAAGGTCATAAATAAAATGCTTTGAAAATTTCCATATTGTTGTTTCTTTCGTAAAACTCAACCCCTGATATGTTAGACCCTTGTATGCGAGCAATTATTAAAAACTACTCTCTTTGGTTATGAATAGACAAACAGGGCCCTATTTTTCAAAGTTTGTAACTGGTAGGGTTCGATAAACTAACAGGCTGGGGACATTTTAGCTCATTGCATCACATGCAATCATAACTTGTTAAATGCTAATTTTGAACACTGGAATTTGGAGGTCCTGGGTTCGATTCCCGGCTCGAGCTCTGGTCTGGTGGGTGGCTTCAGCCGCGGCTTGTTACCACCCTACCGATGATGTGTCGCCAAGCGATTTAGCGTTCCGGCACGATGTCGGGTTGAAACCAATTAGGAGTATGAATTTACCAAACTCCTAACAGGTTAGCCCGCTACCATCTATACATAAGCAAGGTGAAGTTTATGCAAATAACTTCCTTCCAGTTCGTTGCAAATGACATATGAATATCCCTAGCTACTTGGGCCAACTCGAGCTTTAATCTGATTCTCACGTTCTGGTCACTGACGGAATGCGACATGAGGCAACGCGACGCAACATAACGCGACCTGTGATAATCTTCGAGTGACAAACGCAGCGATTTCTATTCACTATTGTTTGAATCCTAAACAATTGTATCCACTGCTATGTTTCTCAAAAAAAAAAAAGATATCTTTTTATTACTAGGCCCTACAAAAACATTGTGAACAATGAAAGGATTATTTTTTTATCCGTCACATAAATTTATTAAACTTTAGACAATTATAATTAACAACTAAAACAATAACTAAAATATATTATTAAAAGGAGTCCCTTTATGCAAGGTTCCGAAGATACTGGCGGCGTTTCCCCTATGGATTGCAAGACTAATTCGTGGCTCGAGGTAGCTGGCTCTTCGGTCTCCTGTGATGTCGACTAACCTTTTTGCTATTTCCCTAAAAAGCCCTATAGCGCTAGGACCCCACGGACCAAGGGTCTCGGCACCGAATGGGACAAAATCATATTCATAGCCTAGACCCCTGTATTTGTATGCTTTAGCTTTTTCAGCCGCTTCTGAAGCCGCACCAACTCCGCGATGGGAAGGGGCCAACGTGTCTGAACAGGTTGCATCCCATACCAGCACCCGGCCCATCTTCCATGGAATCAAACTCATACTATCCGGTCTCTTGCCATCGTCTCTCGCAATACCAGTCGGCTCAAGTAGACTTGGCACGTTGACGGTGGCAAAGATGAAAATAAATACCACATATTTGGATCGAAGTATATTTGATCATGATATTTTTGCTATGCATTGAATCGGGTCAACGCTAAAGATGAAGAAAAGTGTGAAGGTCAATCATCATGATCAACCCACTACCGGCTCACTACAGAGCACGGGTCTCCTCTCAATATGAGAAGGGTTTGGCCATAGTGCACCACGCTGGCCATGTGCGGATTGGCAGACTTCACACGCCTTTGAGAACATTATGGAGAACTCTCAAGCGTGCAGGTTTCCTCACGATGTTTACCTTCACCGTTGAAGCAAGTGATATTTTAATGTTTAAAAACGCACATAACTCCGAAAAGTTAGAGATCCGGATTCGAACCGCCGACCTCTGATTAGGAGGCTGACGCTATCACCGCTTCGTAATATTTCAATATATATGTAATATTATTCATATACCATTCGAAATAGCTTTATTCATGTAAACTGACCGAAATGTTTTTAACGACCTGAGTACCTAACCACTAGGCTATCACCGCTCAAGGTCAGTAATAAAACACAACAATATAATAAGACAATTTTATTAAACTTACAATATTTGATATTATCACAATAGTTGTTGACATAATTATGTTACACACAATATAAGGGGTACATACAATATTGGACATTCATCGTAATATGGATTGCTTCGCTCAATAATGTACTAGATATATTGCTATACAAAATGTAGCATGAAGTGTCTAGGTTTTATTTTCTTACCGATGATGGATTATAGATTAAAAATATTGAATATAACATATAATATGTATTTCTTTTCTTTGAATAAAATATTTCGTCTCTTTATTGCGTTGCGGACGTTAGGCACCAACACATTGACGTTTAGACTAGGAAACCAACGTAAATAGACACCAAAATCGTGGGTAAATTCTAATTTTTTGACACTTGTAGACCTACAGCACATTTACTATATAACTGACCGAAGTAATATTGATTTAACAATTGAGTATGTTATACGTGTTACGGTGTAATATGGCTTCGTAGTCTTTGCTACGCTGGCCTGCAAATAGCAGGTGTATCTGCTATGATCCTCCCAAACTCTCTGCCTATAAGCGACACTAAAAAAATCTCGTGTACCTACGAAGTGTGAATTAAATTAAACATGTGTCATGATTTAAAGTGACTGTAAAGCACGTGCGAGTTTGATCTGTTAGTTTTAATCTGGAGAATTATACGAGAGAAATTGTGAAGTAAATTCACTAATTATTGATAGCTAACTTCACAATTTACCATTTTAACGGTGCAAGCGATCTTATATTTTAAACTCTGCTGAACACACGTAAGCAAGTATTACTTAATACTTCAATAAAACAATTCAAATTGTATTTCGAGTGTGTGAGTAGACAACTTAATACTGAGACTATGCGATCTATGACATCGAATAAACATATAAAAAATACATGATACAAATATCAGCCGCGTGGACATCGGCATTCGACAGTTTTCTTTCCACACGTATCTAGTGCGTTCCGAATTATAAGTCGATCAACGGTTCGTACGTATCTAAAGAGGAATGTTTTTAATTAAATTAAAAAGTTACTTTAATTAAACATTTTTTTAATACGTTGATAAAAGACTAAAAAAACAAAACCGGGCAAAAAGGTAATACAACACTTTTTGAGTAGACTTTGCAGTAAGTGATATTTGTATTATATATTCTGTAATTGAAAAAAAAATACACTCCATCTAACTTCTCTTATATTTTAAAGCATGTTTTCAAATATAAATATAAATTTCAAATATATATAAATGAAACAAAAAGCTATCTTTTAAATTTAAATAAAAATATATACTATAAAAAAGTAACGAAGCAAGAAAACATAGGCCTTATTACTAACTAAACAAACATCATTTATTTATTTATATTTATTTGTAATTACTAAACATTTACAAAAGCTAGCAAATAATTAACAGAATAGACAAGTAAACTGTTATCTCGCCAGTTCTTTATATATGTGAAATAAAATACTCTTAATATTCATTACATTGTAACGATGCTAAATTAAAAATATGAATTTTTTCAGTAACGATAAAGACAGACAAATTATTAGGTATATATGTAGGATGACTACGGGACGGGGGCAAGTCTTCGTCGGTAATTTAGGTAGACGGGGGTAGCTTCGTCGCAGACTATACGTCCACCGTCCACCAAGTACGACTATGCACTACCGCGACTCTACCACCGATCTGAACCCACCGAATGCAATGAATACATTGCGCCGTCCCGCGCCGGTGCGTCTTTTAGGAACCTGCATAACCCACTTAGTGTTGCGTAAAGAGAGGGGGCGATCCCACTCTCTTGTCTGTCGTACATGATGAACTAGATGGCGCTGTTCTCCGACTGCCGTCATATAAATGAATAACGTTTCGCATGTTTTACAAAAAAAAATAAAAACAAATTAAACTGAATAATTAGTAGATAGTATAATTTAAATAGGCGATAGATGCTGACGTCACTCTCTTAACCTCCAATTGATATGGAACTAATGCTGCTAGTAAGGTTTCAAATTCTGTGCTACTAATATTTATGTTGCAAATTTTCCCGGCTGAGGAAGTTTAGGCGAATATATAAAAATAAAAAAATCATGGCAGATGCGTTTCCTTTAATATAGGATATACAATTAAGGGCCAATGGTTCATATAAATGAACCCAGAGAGTTTTCCCTCACGCAAAGGGATTCAAATTCTTATCGTAATCATCATCCTCGGCGAAGGGATTCTTTGTATCACTGCTGTCTTCGTTGGCGAAAGGATTTTTGGTTTCATCGTAGCCTTCGTCGAAGGGATTCCTGGTGTCGTTAGCAATTGCTGTGGATATGTTCTGGGGTGCCCTCGCTTCGGCCCTTCTGGGCGGTAACGGTGAGACATACGGGGATTTGTGTACTTGAGGTTCTAACCTGGTCATGTTGGCTTCTAGGCTGGAAGCGTATTGCTGTTGTTCCAAGAGCCTCATTCTGCCTTCTGGTACAGGTATCACGGAGGTGCCTTTTGGTGCCACTTGCTTCGTTGTGTTTGGTATGAACACTGGAAGACAAGTTATAGAATAAAAATTAAAAAAAAAAAGAAAAACTCCCGCTCTGTAAACGCATCTAGACGACCTACTTGGCGTCCTCCTATAAAGTCAGAGGTCCTGGGTTCGAGTCCCGGCTCGAGTCGGGTTTGGTTCGAGGCTTCGGCCGTGGCTTGTTACCGACAAAGACGTGTCGCACGATGTCGCGTAGATACTAATTAGGAGTGTGGATTTACCATACCCCTAACAGGTTAGATCGCTACCATCTTAGACTGCATCATCACTTACCACCGTGTGATAGCCGTCAAGGGTCAACGTTATGTATAAAAAAACCTACTCTTAGGTGATTAGGTTTTGAACGGGTGGCGTTACAAATATGCGCAAAAAATCGCATCAATATCGGAAACCGGAAAATATATCGAATATATTGCACACAGTACCTATAAATTCTATGAAACTGCCCAGAAAAATATTTAAATAATTGTGTTATGAAACAATATTAAAAAACTTGTACAATGTGAAATCGGAAAATTAGTTTTTGTGAGTAAACAAACATACATACACAAGCAAGCACTATATCCGACACGTCTCTCTTTCGTAGTTATTAAGATTTAGGAGATTTTAAATTGAGCAATCAAAGTGCAATAGCTTACCCTGTTTACTCTGTCCCTCCTGTAGCCTCAATCTGGCTTCAGCGCCCGGGCCGTAGGTCTGCGCGGCCACCGGCGCGGCTGCGGGTGCGGATGGGGACGCGGGCGGGGTGGCAGCCGCCTCGGGGGAGTCCGTCACTACTGTCACCTTGTTAAACAGTCCACGCCCGAAGTATTCCGATACCACTGTGAAACTGAAAGAAATAAAAAACTTGAGAGGTGTCAAGGGACACCCGGATGGAACGAAGTTCCTTTCGATTAATTAGTGAAGGAATTGTAATAAATCTTTTTTTATTATTAACAAATATAATGTTATATAAACTTAATCAGTATGCTCAAATTTGTACTCCATCAGCAATATCCGGAACTTGTGACGAAACACTGTCAGGATTCATATATTAATATTATTATTTTTTATTATTTATTATTTACAAAAAACCTGTATACACTCAACAAAAATAATCGTCACACCACACTGTTCAATGCGAAATAGAAATGAAAATATCTGGCTTGCTTTCTCTAAGAGAGAGAGAGAGACAGACAGAGAAACATGCGACGCCGCACAGCTTACAATAATAAAAAGTGTCGTGACAACTTTTCGTAAGATTTTTTTCCGTCTAGCCCCCTTTCACAACGCGCGATAAGGAACTTCGTTCCAATAAAACATATATGTATAAATAAATTCTCGACCCCACATAATGTGAGATAAGGCCAAGAAAATGAAGAAGAATAAATTCTTACATCCTTTCTTTTAGTTCTCGTATTTACTAGTTTATATTTTATTTATTTATTTACACACTTTTACTGTACACCACGAAAAAGGAAAAATAAAACAAAAAAAGACAGAAAATAACAAAAACGGCAGTATACAATTTGGCGGCCTTCGCTACATAGCGATCTCTTCCAGGCAACCAAAGATGTAGAAGATATAGAGTTTAGATTTAGTAGGAGTTAGCTGTGATAGCCTAGTATTAGCCTAGTATTAGAGGACGTCCGCCTCCTAATCAGAGGTTCGATCCCGGGCGCGCATCTCTAACTTTTACAGGTATGTGCGTTTTTAAGCAATTAAATTAGCATTACCTTTAACGGTGAAGGAGAACGTCGTGAGAAAACCTGCATGTCTGAGAGTTCTCCATAATGTTCTCAAAGGCGTGTGAAGTGTGCCAACCGCACATGGCCAGCGTGGTGGAGTATGGCCAAACCATTCATATTGGGAGGAGACCCGTGCTCTGTAGTGAGCTGGTAATGGGTTGATCACGATGATGATGATGAGATTTATTTTCTGTGTCGAAGTTTGAAATCGTTCCGGCATAAAGTACGCAGATACGCAACATATTTTACCAAAGCCGGCTTTTCTAAAATAGAAGTTGTGAACTTACCAAGTAAACATATTACAATAAAATTCTATGTAACAATAGCACCATAGTATATTACAGTTAGAGATACTATGTTATAGTAAGAGAGTTAATTTACAAACTTTTCATTATATTTTTAAACAAACACTATGTTCTAATTTTGAACTGTCATTGTAAAACATAAAACCGACTCAAATGGAATTGGGTAATACTGATTACACTTGGGTACGTAATCGTTTTAGCATCACAGATAAAAAAGACATGTTTTTACATATTTTTTTCTAAAGATAAAGAGTTAACACACTCGGTAATATTTTGTGTAAATCAAAGATAAAAATAATAAAACAATCAAAGAGGTTTATGTGTATCTATAGGAATAAATGAAATTGAAGCTTCTGTCTGTGGCTTCGAAATAACTGCCTCTTATTTTTATTGATATTTCATATGATTTTTGAACGACTTATTGGCAGTGTCGGTTTGTTTAGATATCGAACTTTCGAAGATTATTCGCCATTGAGGACTTGAATTCAGGGCCGTCAAATAAATAAAAAAAAACTTATCATGACTACTTTTTCATTAAACATTTTTTTTTTAATCCAATTCAAAAGAATGGAACCCAAATAAGCAGACAAACTCGCCATTCGCTCGATGCATTGACAATAGATGAAACGTCTAAGACTGAAAACTGTTGCAATTTAAATAAATAATATGACTTAAAATTAACCATTTTTTATTAATATTATTGTACTGATAAGACGCCTCTTTATTTTTCTTTCTTTTTTTAATACTAAATAATATAAAATGTGTAATAAAGAGTTTTACTTTTATTACTATTATGAAGATATCAATAATTTGAAATGTGTTGTTACAGCAATAGCGGAAATTGTCTATAGTGGTGTAGTGCCGCAAGTGTTGTGTCGAAATCGATATTGTGCAAAAATCGATTACAAAGAATTTGCCTTTCACAACATCATGAAAACACCACAATAAGTTAATTGAATGAAAACAAATTGCATGAATACAAAGAGTTAAATTGGACAAAAAATTTCGATAGTAATTACTTCATAAGTATTTTACATGCAATCACTTAAAACACTTTTGCAAGCTGACAAAAACTGCATAATGTCCCAAGCGTAGTGGCGATATTTCTTAATTTAACTGCAAATAAGCCTTTAACTGCAATCTCACTTTACTACTATTAGTAGAAGAGTTTGTTTTTTGTTTGGTTGGAAACGGTAATCTCACTCCCGTTTCGCATTAAAGAATTATATATGTATTGGACAAATTATAGAGGATTGTATCTATATTCCTTTCTATGGTCAAATATCAAATTTGTTTCGAAAATAATGCGCTTTGCGAAAGTTTGTTTTATCCGAATATCCAAATAAATACTTTATTCAACAGAAGTATTTATATTTTAATGAATCATACATTATTCCGGGATAAAAAGTAGCCTTTGTAATAATCCTGGGTACAAGCTATCACCATTCTAAATTTTAGTGAAATTAGTTCAGTAGTTTTGTGTGAAAGGGTAATCCATAAATACAAACATTACATACAAACTTTGGCGTTTATATTATTAGTAAGGATTTATTAGGTACCACTCTTACAGATCATGAGGTCATGCACCTAAGTAGGTCTTAAACCAATGGAATATGTATTAATAGGTTTTCTTTTAAATAACGTGGGTGAGTCCCGGGGCAAAGTTAGTCTACCTATAAGTGAGATTGCAGTTAAAGGCAGATGCAGTCTAAAATAATACCGGGCTAACCTGCTAAGGTATGGCAGAATATTATACACATAAACCTCGGTGGTAACTAGTCACGGCCGAAACCTCCCACTAGACACGACCAGAGACATTCAGAAATTATAAATTTCCAAATCGCCCACTCCCGCGTATCAAACCCGAGACATTCCAAATAAGACCACAGCACTCACCACCGTGCCAGGAGGTCATTAAAATAGTAAATTCAAATTCAAATAATCTTTATTCAAATAGTCCTTTGAAAGGCACTTTTGACGCGTTAATAATTTACATAGTAGTGCTTTGATGGTGATAACTACATTCGGAAACTAAAACTATGAGGGTTCCAAACGTGCCCTGGTCTTTCTTTTTTCTTGCCCATATCCCACATTATGTGAAGTCGGCACAACACGTCTTCTTCTTCCACTCTCTTCTATCAGCCGTCACCTCACTAACCACACCTTTTACCCGCATATCCACTTTTACACAATCCATCCATCTCTTCTTAGGTCTTCCTCTACTCTTACGTCCTAGAAGAATATTTTGTTAGAATCAATTGCACTAGTTTACCTTTCATATCCATCATCAATGTGACTCCGAAAACACCACGATAACGGTGAAAACATATCGATTCAAACTGTAAACACACATCACTGGCCCATTATCATTAATAACTAAAAAAATATATATATTAATCTTTAATAATACGTAAAAAAACGGTTATTTTAATCCCTTAGCTAATCACGGCAATGCTTTACCATAGTTGTGTTAAATTGAATCTAATTCTATAAGGACCTAAACGTCACGAACTTTACAACACGTTGTCAAAAAAATTACAAGATAATCTATCGCCCACTTTTCTGAATGTCAACATATAATTTTTATTTACTAGATAAGAAACGCGTGGTGCGCCAGCGATCATGACTCAAGTTGCAATGACTTTGAAGAGCAAAATTAAAGATAGCGCGATCTTTAACGTACGTTACATTCGCTGCAGAATTTAAAACTACAGTTTACGTTTTAATACCTGCCTTTTAGATTAAATAATGTTAATATACATAAAGACTTCTTAATGCAAATTCTCTTTTTATAACTCTAATAATAAAGCACAAATATCTTTAACGAGAGACGCAGTTCTGATTCCTGTGATCTCATCATTATCAAGCCATCGTTTGGCGACACGTCTTTGTCGGTAGGGTGGTCACCCTGGACGCAGGAGTTGTCTCGCAATGTCTCTCGAGTTTAAGCCGCAGCTGCCCACGCTGGCAAAGTGCAGATTGGCAGACTTCACAGGACCTTCAGAACATTATAGAGAACTCTCAGGTATGCAGGCTTCAAAGCAGTGATATTTATTTTCTCTTATAAATAAAAAAAAATGAACATAGACAAGGCTCCGAAAAGTAAGCAACTCCGACAAGAAATCGGGTTCTCCAATAGGATGGCTCAAGTCATATTAAGTTAACTAGCAACGTTTTTCATTAACTTATCAAATATAGAAACAAGTTCTCTGGGTCTTGCCTGAGCGTAAATCCGGTTGCGACCGGTAATGTGGCTGTATCATAATGATTAATTTAATTATTTATAAAACCAAGGTTAACATCAAATTGAACCAAATTACGTATGATCTACATAATAATCTTTAGCAGCTTGTTCATTGAATATTCATTTTTAAAAGGTTTGCAGTCAATATATGTTAAGGTAAAGCCACGCTAAGTTTACGCATTTTTTAAATTATCATACTACGATTTGTCAAGCTTGTCAATCATTTAAGCATTTAATTAAAAAAAACAGTTTTTAGTCTATATCAAATAAATCAAATCAAAATTGCGTTTATTCAGCCTTTAAAAGAAAAAAGTACATCTCATCTAAAAACGTATGTGTCTAACCATGGCTGAACAGGGCGCTGCCTCAGCTTGATGCTGCGTCAAAATTGACTACAGCGCTGATTTTCAAGCATAGCCCATGCTGATATCACGGAGTGACCGGGAAAGCGCTCCTTTAGTGTGTGAAGGTGTGTGCGCGTGTGCATGAGTAGGTGTTTGGTTGCTTTTCTGTTTTTTTTTTGGCTAAATATATATTTTTTTCCATCCTATACATAATTGTAAGTAATCCTGCCTGCGAAATTTCTTGCCTAACTTGATAAGATCTTTCATTGCACAGTTTTTGTGTTTAATAAATACTTTTTTATAAAATGTCTGAAAAAAAAAACAAAGATTTCAACAGCCGGGCAGGTGGCGGATATATGAGGAATATATAACCATAAAGTTATCGAGAATCCGCTAAGTTTGTTCTGGATACATGATGACATCGATCACAAAAATAGCCCAAATGATCCGTCATTATCAGACATATACTGTCCCATTTTTGGACAAGACCTCTTCTCTATTAGAAGCGTGAGATTTCGAGTTTAAGACGCATTACGTCATTTCCAAAGATGAATGCAACAAATGTTGAATGCGAGACTACTCCTAATAAAGGTTTAATAAACCGCTTATGTTTTAATAATGATGAAATCAGAGGAATCAGAACTGCATTTCTCGTTATAGATATTTGTGCGTTAACATAAGAATGACAAAAAGAGAATTTATAAATAATATTTAAAAGAGCGGTGATAGCCTAGTGGTTAGGGCGTCAGCCTCCTAATCAGAGGTCGGCGGTTCGAATCCGAGTTATGTGCGTTTAAAAAAAAATTAAATATCACTTGCTTCAACGGTGAAGGAAAACATCGTGAGGAAACCTGTACGCCTGAGAGTTCTCCATAATGTTCTCAAAGGCGTGAGAAATCTGCCAATCCGCACATGGCCAGCGTGGTGGACTATGGCCAAACCCTTCTCATATTGAGAGGAGACCCGTGCTCTGTAGTGAGCCGGTTATGGGTTGATCGTGATGATGATGATTTAAAAATAATGATTTTTGCATTGTTTTCATTCCATCCGTAGTTTCAGGTCAATAAATGGACAGTTTAACACACTTTTACATATGATGCTCGTATCAAACCATGAGTAAATTGTTCTCATGTTAACGGTACATGAATAACTTAAATAACTTAAATAATCCTACAAATGAAGGAAAAGGTCGCTGTTGAACACCCTGGCGTTAATTTGCCTAGACAGCCTTATATAGTGTTGTTTTGAGAGAGACATCTGTGTAAATATTAACCAAAAGACCACGCAATCTACATTTTACCGTATATACGTGAGTCCACTGGATACGTCGGCGTTAAGACACACTATTTATCTTTTTTCTACCACTACAAGTTAGGCCTTGACTGCAATCTCACCCGGTGGTAAGTGATGATGCAGTCTAAGATAGCCTTGATATACACCGATTGGTGCCCTTACCGTTGCTGTGAATATCAAGGCATCACGTGTACAACAGAAGGTACCCACGGGTCTAGGTTGTATTTTACCCACTACAAGTTAATCCTTGAAGGCAATCTTAGATATAGTAAACCCATACACATGATTGGTTTCTACGCAACATTTTTTTTTTATACACTACAAGTCAGCCCTTGACGGCTATCTCACCTGGTGGTAAGCGACGATGCTGTCTAGGATGGTAGCGGGCTAACCTGTTAGAAGTATGTTAAACCCACGCTCCTAGTTGGTTTCTACACGACATCGTGCCGAAACGATAAACCGCTTGGCATAGACAGACACGTCTTCATCGGTAGGGTGGTAACTAGTCACGGCTCAAGCCTCCCACCAGACAAAAAGTCCGCGTGTAGTCTCGAGTGGACTTGTTCTGCGGTAGAGCGAGCTCTAGGCTTTTTTTTTTTTTTTTTGAATTTACGGGGGGGAAATCTCCTAGTGAGATACCCGACTATTGCTTTGGGGAAAAGCTCGGGTTATGTGGGATTTTTACCCACTAAAACCCCCTCGGTGGCCACCATCAGCATAAAACAGTGGGAGGCTCCGGGATCTCCTAGGAACGCACCGGTGCCTCCCTTGTGCTCCTATTTGCCTCCTCGCGGATGTAGGTCCGCAAAAACTAACGCGGCTTACTGAGTAGCATATTGTCTTTCGTCACGAGCTCTAGGCTTATACCAACGAACGATGAACCCTCAAGGTCATTTAAACTTCAATCTATTACTTTACTAAACAGACGATAGCATAGATAGGTTGGCTGGGTTTAAACGTAGATTGGTGTGCAAACCTTACCCAGTTGCTGTGTACGACAGAAGGTACTCACGGATCAATGTCAGCGTGTGGTCTGGAGTGCACTTATTCCGCCGTAGGGCGAGCTCATTCTCTGGGCTTATAACAACGAACGATGAACTTTCAAGGTCAGTTTAACTTCAATCTGTTACTTTATTAAACAGACGGTAAAATGATAGGTTGGCTAGATTTATTAAGCGCAGATTGGCGTGCAAACCTTACTCAGTTGCTGTTTACGACAGAAGGTACTCACGGATCAAGGTCAGCGTGTGGTCTCGAGTGCACTTATTCCGCTGTAGGGCGAGCTCATTCTCTGGGCTTATAACAACGAACGATGAACTTTCAAGGTCAGTTTAACTTCAATCTGTTACTTTATTAAACAGACGATAGCATAGATAGGTTGGCTAGGTTTATTAAGCGCAGATTGGTGTGCAAACCTTACTCAGTTGTTGTATACGACAGAAGGTACTCACGGGTCAAGGTCGGCGTGTGGTCTCGAGTGCACTTGTTCCGCTGTAGGGCGAGCTCATTCTCTGGGCTTATACCAACGAACGACGAACCTTCAAGGTCTTTTTAACTTCAATCTGTTACTTTACTAAACAGACGATAGCATAGATAGGTTGGCTAGGTTTATTGAGCGCAGATTGGCGTGCAAACCTTACTGTTGCTCTGTACGACATAAGGTACTCACGGATCAAGGTCGGCGTGTGGTCTCGAGTGCACTTATTCCGCTGTAGGGCGAGCTCATTCTCTGGGCTTATAACAACGAACGATGAACTTTCAAGGTCATTTTAACTTCAATCTGTTTCTTTACTAAACAGGTGGAAACATAGATAGATTGGCTAGGTTTATTAAGTGCAGATTGGCGTGCAAACCTTACTGTTGCTCTGTACGACATAAGATACTCACGGATCAAGGTCGGCGTGTGGTCTCGAGTGCACTTATTCCGCTGTAGGGCGAGCTCATTCTCTGGGCTTATAACAACGAACGATGAACTTTCAAGGTCATTTTAACTTCAATCTGTTTCTTTACTAAACAGGTGGAAACATAGATAGGTTGGCTAGGTTTATTAAGTGCAGATTGGCGTGCAAACCTTACTGTTGCTCTGTACGACATAAGATACTCACGGATCAAGGTCGGCGTGAAGTCTCGAGTGCACTTATTCCGCGGGAGGGCGAGCTCATTCTCTGGGCTTATAACAACGTACGATGAACCTTCAAGGTCATTTTAACTTCAATCTGTTACTTTATTAAACAGACGATAGCATAGATAGGTTGGCTGGGTTTAAACGCAGATTGGTGTGCAAACCTTACTTAGCAGCTGTGTACGACAGAAGGTACTCACGGATCAAGGTCGGCGTGTAGTCTCGAGTGCAGTTGTTTCGCAGTTGGGAGAGCTCATTTCTTGTCAGGGCTTACAACGAACGATGAACCTTCACGGTCATTTTAACTTCAATCTGTTTCTTTACTAAACAGGTGGAAACATAGATAGGTTCGCTAGGTTTATTAAGTGCAGATTGGTGTGCAAACCTTACTCAGTTGCTGTGTACACCAGAAGCTACTCACGGATCAAGGTCGGCGTGAAGTCTCGAGTGCAGTTGTTCTGCGGTAGGGCGAGCTCATTCTTTGGGCTTATAACAACGAACGATGAACCTTCAAGGTCATTTCAACTTCAATCTGTTACTTTACTAAAGAGACGATAACATAGATAGGCTGGGTATATTAAACGCAGATTGGTGCCCAAACCTTACTCAGTTGATGTGTACACCAGAAGGTACTCACGGATCAAGGTCAGCGTGTGGTCTCGAGTGCACTTCTTCCGTGGTAGGGCGAGCTCATTCTCTGGGCTTATAACAACGAACGATGAACCTTCAAGGTCATTTTAACTTCATTCTATTACTTTATTAAACAGACAGAAACATAGATAGCTTGGCTGGGTTTATACACAGATTGGCGTGCAAACCTTACTCAGTTGCTGTAAACGACAGAAGGTACTCAAGGATCAAGGTCGGCGTGTGGTCTCGAGTGCGAGTAGGGTAGGGCGAGCTCATTCTCTGGGCTTATAACAACGAACGATGAACCTTCAAGGTCATTTTAACTTCAATCTGTTACTTTACTAAAGAGACGATAACATAGATAGGCTGGGTATATTACACGCAGATTGGGGTGCAAACCTTACTCAGTTGTTGTATACGACAGAAGGTACTCACGGATCAAGGTCGGCGTGAAGTCTCGAGTGCAGCTGTTCTGCGGCGGGGGGAGGCGGCATGGACGCTCGGTTCCTGCCCGCGCTTGTGACACACGATGGGCATTCATGTTCACTCTCGGAGTACATTTGAAAACAGCTGAGGACAAAAAAAAAACTCTTAAAATATTAACCTGTATTGAGTTATGATTTAATTTTTCTGTACCGCAAGTTTATTTTTACTTCTACTGTTAAGATTGTTTCAATTTTTTTATTAAGATTGTTGCATTTTTTTATTGATATTTAGAATATTCCTATGGACAATTTTCAAATTTGTAGTTTGGACACTACAAATTTGAAAATGCAATGTCATTATTTTGACGTCCTTTAATGACTCTCTTGGAGCCCTATTATAAATTATACGAACAGCCCTCTTCTGCAGCACGTATTTCATATAGTCAGTATATAAAATAAAGTTTTCACAAACCTTCTTACTATTAAACGCTGTAAAGAAGGTTGCATAGTTTGTAAAATAACTGATGACAGAAAGGGAGAAATAATTATATGATTAATCACGCGCTACAAAGTTTATCAGCAAGGCTTTTGAGTGTGTATATATAATAGTGCATCTTATGGGTCTAACAAAACAAAGGTAGGACATATTTTCAAGGTCTATCTCTCACAAAAAATTAAGGTACCAAATGGAAATAAAACGATAAATAGTATTGGCATTATTAAAATACACGTTTCTTGTATAGATTGAATTCATTAATTTCATTATTTGTTGTTATGGCGACTATATAAATTAGGAGATCTTCTAGCACCAGCTTCCAGCACCTGTTGGTTACGGTAGTCTAAACAGGTCACTTCAAATTTAAAGTTTACTTAAAATTAAAACTTACTCTTGGTGGTAAGAGTGCTGGCAGAGGAAATGCACAGACGGCAGCTCAAGAAGTTTGTTACAAGCGGCGCAGCGGGAGCTCTGGAAGGTCACGGCTTCGTATTGGATCACCTGAATCTGGGCTTTCATCTTCTCTATTTCGGATTTGTATTTTGCTGCCAGCTCTTGTTCCCTGGTGATGACGTCATCTTCGGACTTTAGGACGTCCATCAGATACCTAAAAAATCTTACTATCTAGAGCTTGAATGTAAAGCAATACTTTAGTCAAAGAAGAACCGAACAAGCAGAAAGGAAGGTAGGAAGACTTTGTGTGAAGTCCATTCTGGATTCCGTCCAAAGAAAATTAAATTGGGTGTGTGTCGTGTTATCCATAACTAATTTTTCGTCATCAACATATCAATTGACGGACGTTAACTGCTGGATGGGTATTTTGCTGATGATAATCAAATTCCATGATCATCATTTCATGTCATCTGAACATCTGATAGAAGTGTCCCAGCACTGCGCTATTCATAACGATGGGACATTTTTTTTATGCACTACAACTTAGCCCTTGACGGCTATCCTGGTGGTAAATGATGATGCAGTCTAGGATGGTAGCGGGCTCACCTGTTACGGATATGGTAAATACACTCCTAATTGGTTTCTACACGACATCATGCCAGAACGCTAAATCGCTTTGCGACACGTATTTGTCGGTAGGGTGGCTAGCCACCGCCGAAGTCTCTCACCAGACCAGACTCGAGCCGGGAATCGAACCCAGGTTCTCCAACAGGCGATAGCGCACGCACTGCGACACGGAGGTCGTCATGTGCTGATGGAGTTTCTTAGGCTAACAGGTTTGCCAGCACGATTGGCTGACTTTGGTCTTTCGGGTCTGAGAGTTTAAATAATGCCGTATATTCATAATGTGACTATAACATATACATACTTTCGAACGTCTCCGAGAGTATAGTTTGATGTGCTCGCTAAACAATCAATAACTTGAATGGGTGACAAGAGCTTTTCAGTTGCTGAAATAAAGAATAATTAAAAGTATATAAATATGAAATCGATATAAATAAAAATAATACCGTTGAAACTTTGGCAGTTTAAACTTTGGGACTTACCGTTGAAACTTTGGCAGGTTTTTTGACACAAAAAAACCGATATAGCTAGTAGCTTATTACGAACGAATACGTTTAAATTATAGATAGCTATTGCGTGTGAGTTTCGATTTCTATCTGTGAGAAGTAACGTTCTGAATAAGTTAACCTAACCTACCACTAAGCTAAAAAATCAGGATGATCCATAAATCTGTGAATAACAAAAACAAATCACGGGAACCGTATTTATTCCGGGATAAAAATGCTATGTTATTAAAGACTATATCTGTCTCCACGCTGCTATCTTAATTACTATTATCACTTATCAGTAGGTGAGATGTTCTCCATAAAGTTACGACCACAAACCTCCTCATTCTGAGCCTGCCCGTAACTTGTACTTGTAGTGGACCGATAATGGGTACATAATGGGTAGATAATGATGATTTTTGTGTGTTGTACAGTTCATTTGTTCATTATATCAATCCGACACCCCGACTCTCTCGTAGTTGCGGCTTCTTTTTACTCCCCCGACCTAAGCGCTCCTCTCCGATAGAGGAGACCTAAACATATCCTTCATGACCCTGACAGATGACTACTGACAACATACTCGTACCACCTACAACACAATCATACGCTACACACCGTCTTCGCCGGCGAAGACAAGGTCCCCGCTATCTTACGTCATCCGGACGTCCGACCCCCCCATTATCCCAAACGTCGCCTAAGCCGAGGTTCGGCCTCAAAGGAGGCGCCCTTAGGCAGACGTTCCCTTAGTTTTTTCGTGCCCTAGGGCTCATTTCTTCTGGCAGAGCTTCTTTCCGAAGCTCGCCAAACAGCCCGGTTACGCTGTGGCAACCAATAGGGTTAGTAAAGCTAATAGACAGTCCAAAAAAAAATGTTCATTCATACTCACCGGCAACGTGCAGCAGTTCGGGCAGACAAGACGGAGGAGGCGGTGCCCACAGCACGTCGAGCCACAGCCTCGGGCAAGCGGCCCCGCGTTTGCGACACACGCTTAGCGCTTGCTCCGCGTCTCCCGATCGCAAGTGTAACGCGACTTGAGCACGCCATCTACGGACATTTTTGATATACCATGACCAAAGCCTTTAAAAAGCACAATAAGGAAGAATGTCAATAGATATTGTTCGAATTCGATTCTGTTCGAGCATTTGGAAGTAGACCAAATTCTGAATGAGACTTTAATCAGCCCAAGGTCGTTGTTGTGTTAGCCAAGCATCAAATGTTCTTTCAACATCCTGGCTTAAGAAGAACCTTCGCCAGTGGTTTAATATGAGCTCAAGATCATTGTTTAGGGCGGTAGTGAACAAGATCCAATTAACCTTAATGATTGCCAACCTCCGGTAGGAGATGGCACTAAAAGAAGAAGAAGAAATGTTCTTTGTTCATCAAACTCGTAATCGGAATATGTTGAAGCGTAAACAAATGGAAAGCTCCAGAATTGTTTTAATTTGAGGAATAACCATACTAGGACCCTAGTTCGTAACAACACAAATACTAAAACGGTTACAATGAATTATTCTAGTGTTTAAAGTACTCACAACTTAATGTCTTCATACAAATGTAATATGCCCGCTTTGAATCCCAGCATCTGGCATATGATAAGTATTTGGTCCCGGTCGAAATTCGCATCGGGATCTTTCAGTATCGTCAATATTTTTTGCTCGTAAGTTTTCTTTTCGCTCTCTTGTGACTTACCCCTAAGAAAATATATATAGGTAAGAAGATGGTATGAAAAGATTATCAAAATCTGTTAATAGCCTTAATTATTTAATGGCTTTTCAGTCTTCAGTGACCTGAAGCATCCCTGATATTATGAATTAAAACGTATGTGATTTATGTTATATGTTATATATTGATAGAGAGCTATGCTAGGAGTATCTCTACGTGATCGAAAAACGAAACGAAGAGATCCGTAGAACGACCAGAGTTACCGACATAGCTCAGCGAGTTGCGAAGTTGAAGTGGCAATGGGCGGGGCATATAGCTCGGAGAACCGATGGACGTTGGGGTCCCAAGGTGCTGGAATGGCGACCCCGACCGACAAGGTAGACAGGTAACATCAAACGAGTCGCAGGGAGCCGCTGGATACAAGCGGCCCAAGACCGTGGCCATTGGAACTCCCTACAAAAGGCCTGTGTCCAGCAGTGGACTTCAATCGGTTGAAATGACGATGATGATGATGATATATTGAGAACTGATTTTATTATTTAGATATTAACAAAACAAAAAAAAAAAATATTTTAATTAATTAATCTTTTCAACCGTTGGAGATCCACTGCAAACACACAGACCATGCTCTTGTTTCCGCGCAAATTTCCAGCGACTCCATGTGACTCGATTGAGGTTTTCTTCCCACTTAGATGGTACGTATAAAGGCGATATCTTTATCGCTTTAAATATTGGATAAATGATAAGCATTATAAATTTCACAAATTTCAATTTAGAAATGGAATCGAAAACGAAAAGAAATTTGTACGGAGAACTAACCTTTGTTAAAATTTATTGGCACAAAACTTACTTACTGAAAATAACTTACCAAACGTGTATATAATGTTCGATGAGAGCGTTGTATACCAAAGTGGTGCACTTGGCGTCCACTGAGATCATGTGCTCCAAGAAATCTATGAGCCTCTCCGAGTTACTGAGGAACATGTGTATGAAATCGTCTGGATAAGACCGGTCCGGTTCCGCGAATCTACCGGATAAGGAGTTCTCGTCAACTAACAAACGATCGCGTGGTTTGTAATCCGTACAGAGAACTGAAAATATATCACACATTCACATAAATTGTACGCTAAACTATATAATATAAATTGTACCCTTTTTCTAACTGGCTCATTTACAGTTTTATATATCATGATCAACCCATTATCGGCTCACTACAGAGCACGGGTCTCTTCTCAATATGAGAAGGGTTTGGCCATAGTCCACCACGCTGGCCATGTGCGGATTGGCAGACTTCGCACGTCTTTGAGAACATTATGGATAACTCTCAGGCGTGCAGGTTTCCTCACAATGTTTTCCTTCACCGTTGAAGCAAGTGATATTTTAATTGCTTGAAAACGCACGTAGCTCCGAAAAGTTAGAGGTGCGTGCCCGGTTTCGAATCCCCGACTTAGGAGGCTGACGTCCAAACCACTAGGCTATCACAGCTTCTTCTTGTGTATTTATTTATCATATTTATTAGATCCTACCAGAGTTCCTATTATAAAATGGTAACCCAGTTAAGGCGTATTTGAATTCTCAATCCAAGAGGTTTAGTCAGAGGTTTACTTAAATCTTGCACAAAGTATAAGGGAAACGGCCATGTTTTACAAAACAAAGTTATAGAAACTATTGACACAGATAGAATTGGAAAGCGGATATAATACGAAATGTTTAAAATATTTTCATTTCATTTGTTATGTTTACTTACGCTTAAGAAGCTTAGTGCTCTCCTCAGGTTCATTTTGTATCAATTTATGTCCATACTTTTTCATAAACATATCAGCGTCCTCGTACTCGAGATTGGCAATGTATGAAAGGGCTTGCTTGAATTCCTTCTTGTCTTCAATCACCATTTTGAGGTACCAGTCGTGACGTTTATGGTTTCCGGCTAAAGAGAGCGCGTCGTCTACGCTTACCTGACGGACCACCTAAAATATATTTAAATAATAGTTTAGCTATATATCCACTTCGCTAGCCCACATTAGAGCTAATAGCTGACTAACCCTCTTAATTAAAAACTCTCTCCGATAAGTGCAAAGGGACATTAAAGATCGAGATTCAAGGAATGCTTTTTTGGATTGGTTTATTAGAAAAGGATATTTTTCATACACAAGCGCTTGATTGTACCCACGCCTGTCTGTTAGCCATGATGCTGCCCAAAAGCGTGCTTGCCTTGAAGCTGTCTAGTCATTTGAAGATAGTTGGAAAGTCAGAAAAACCAAAGTCAAAATAAACCTGGAAAGCTCTCCCTGCAATTGTGCTCGGTTGGATGGTCCAAAGTTGATGACGAACCACATATTATCTACCTTCGTCGGTTCCATTCAGTTCCAACCTTAGAAAAGTAGCACAGTGCAAAGCAGGCGCTACGAAAACGTTAGACACTTTGCCAGTGACACTGGCAATAAATTTTTGGTTTTTAAAACTTATACCGAACAGTTTATGTAGTAGGTTGCTAGGAAATTAGCCACCAACAGTGCCTTTATTTTTGCAAGTAGTGATAGTTTGATGGTGCAATGAAACATTTAAAGGTATCTTGTATTCATCCAAAGACACAGAAGTGTCTGTTTGCTGAGCGTATTAACCAAAAAGGTTCACAACGGTGAAGGAAAACATCGCGAGGAAACCTGCATGCCTGAGAGTTCTCCATCATGTTCTCATAGGCGTGTGAAGTCTGCCAATCCGCACATGGTCAGCTTGGTGGACTACGGCCAAACCTCTCATATTGAGAGGAGACCCGTGCTCTGTAGTGAGCCGGCAATGGGGTGGTTATGATGATGATGATGTTCACAATTATATCCAACCAAAGACTTGGAAATGTGTAGGCTGAGCGTATTAACCAAAAATGTACACAACTTACGCACCTTGATGGCAACATCCACGTCAAAATCTATCGCCTTGTCCTTGGAATTGATGAATTCTTTTAGCTTCCCCTGTTGGTCGTGTTGGTCTATCTTCACGTAGCAAGTTAACAATAATGTAGTATGGTCTTCGGTAGCGCAACCTTTCTTATGTAGGACCTCTAAGTACTGGACTAGCGGCTCCAGATGTCGGGATTCGAGGTATTTGCGGATAACGTAGGAGGTTTCCAACCAGCCTATCGTTTTCACGTACTGGTCTATTGCTCCTTTGAGGTCACCCTGTAGAATTATTATAAACAGTTTAGCTTTAAGCAAGTGACTATACAATAAATGAATTTTCTTATGATCGCTTGGAAGCATTGGAAGCAACTCTTTTTTACTCCTACAACATTGAAACAAAGCCAACTAAAAAGTGCCTCGAAAAAGTGAGTTCGCAATAAAGCCCAACCGATATATTGAAGCGGTGTTTGAGACTTAAGAAAGTATTAAACGAACATTAAAACGGAACACAAGCGTCTTCATTCAAATACATCCCCGCATCAAACCCGCACATACATCAGCACATAGCAACTGTCAGGATAAAGATGCCGGAAAGGCGTTATACCTCAGGGATACCCGCGTACAACTCATAAATAAGTTTCACACACACAACTTAACTTTTTTTCCGCTGTTCTATACAATATAATCCGACCTATCGCCTCGACTGGCCCACCTGCCCAATACTAAGTTTGCTCGGTTTCTGAAGGACGTAGCGTAATACGTGTCTTTTGAAATCCTCAATGGTCGACTTAACCACTAATAATCTTTGATATTACTTAATGACGGAATTTTTATTTTCATCCTATGTTTCACCCACTTAAGGGTGAAAATTTAAAAAGTAATAAAGCATTCCTCAAGAGCTGGCTAGAGCTAGATTCCTAGAGAGCAATTTGTGGTTTTCAAATCCAACTGATATTTCAAGAGATCAAGCTCATCCAAGCAAAATGAAAAAATAAAAAAAAGCTTTTCAACTTTTTGACGACCTCCGTTCTCGCATTATAAAGATGTCAAAGATCAAATTTGTGGGTTCGATTCCCGGCTCGAGCCTGGTCTGGTGGGAGGCTTCGGCCGTGGCTACTTACCACCCTATCGACAAAGACGTGTCGCCAAACTATTAAGCGTTCCGGCACGATGTCGCGTTTCACCAATTAGGATTGTGGATTTACCATACCCCTAACAGGTTAGCCCGCTACTATCTTAGACTGCATCATCACTTATAATCAGGTGAGATAGCCGTCAAGGGCTAACTAGTAGTGTAAAAAAAAAACTTTTTTATTAGTTCAGACGTTTAAGAGACTGACCTTGCTGTACAGATGATCACCGTACTTCTTATCATTATTATTAGACTGCATCATCACTTATCATCAGGTGAGATAGCCGTCAAGGGCTAACTTGTAGTGTAGAAAAAAAAAACTTTTATTAGTTCAGACGTTTAAGAGACTGACCTTGCTGTACAGATAATCACCGTACTTCTTATCATTATTATTAGACTGCATCATCAGTTATCATCAGGTGAGATAGCCGTCAAGGGCTAACTTGTAGTGTAAAAAAAAAGCTTTATTATTAGTATAGATATTCAAGAGACTAACCTTACTGTACAGATGATCACCATACTGCTTGTAAATCTCCATCAACCCTTCAATATCGTAATGCTGACTGCTAGCTGTCCTTATGGCCACATCATACAAATTCTTCTTGAACAGCATCGACAGTTTCGACTGCAGATCTTTTTCATCCAAAAATATCATCTCCTTATTCTTTGTTAATATATAAAAGGAGCCCCATTCCGTAAGAACGGCGTCGATTTCGTCGAATGACTTTGAAAATACGATAAATTTATTCTGTATGTCGAGTATGGTGAGGTGGTTTGATTTTGGAGTGGTTGTGGAGCTTGAGGCTTTGTTCGAAGTCTCGTTGGTGGTGATCACTAAATAGCTTCGGAACCAGTTCAGTCTGAGTTTTTCTCCCTCCAGGGCGTAGCACGGGCCCCTCCCGTCGGTTGTGTAGCAATATATAGCCTAAAATGTTTGAGGGTATTATTTATTTATTATTTTAAATCACTTACAATATACACATAAAAATATACATTTTAGCATACAAAAGTGTCACATTCACCTGTATGCATATCAGTTACAAGTGTATACAACATTGACTGCAAAGGTACATGAAAACGGCCACAAAAGAACAAATTAGGAAAAGTTAAACACAATTACAAATTAAATTAAATAACAGTCTACACATTTTGAATATATTAAAATTATTAAGCGATAGGAGACTCACCGATCATGCCATAGATGATCGATGAGTTTCTTTCTAAACACAGGAAATGTGTCGTGTCTGGAATTAACATTTTTGGACTATAAGATATATATAATAAAATTTGAATGAAGAAAGTACGACTATCGGTACGAAGACTTACTAGTTATCCTAACGATAGTACTCTTCCATAATTGGAAGGGTGGCAGTTAACTTTGATCCGAAGTTATAATATTACTTTTACAGTTAACTTCTAACCATTTTATCAATTAAGTAATCTATCGAGCAAGCAGGTTTCTCGATACTTGAGTCAATACTCATCTTTTATTTCTACATAATAATATATGCATACCCCTAAATAAATTAAACATTATAATGTAATCATAAATATTATTTTCAAATGAAATTAACATAAAAAATACATAGCAGTGAAGTTACAATGAGTGAGTACAAACATACGCATATTCAAATGACATTTCCAATAGTAAAAATTATATTCTTAATGTATATATATATTTTGACAGCAACCGTAGCGCAGCTTGTGCGCTGTTGCATTTTAAAGTTGGAGGTCCTGGGTTAGATTCCCGGCTAGAGTCCGGTCTGATGGGAGTCTTCGGCCGTTACTAGTTACCACGCCACCGACAAAGACGTGTCAAGCCAAGCGATTTAGCGTTCCGGCACGATTTCGAGTCGAAACAAATTAGGAGTATGGGTAACAGGTTAGCCCGCTACCATCTTAGACCGCATCATCACTTACCATCAGGTGAGAAGCCGTCAAGGGCTAACTTGTGGTGTATACAAATAAAAAAAATTGGGTTAGTATACATACATTAGTGGTGGCAACGGTGAGGCGATGCCCGTCGGCGAGGACGCTGCAGGCGGGTGCGGCGCCCATCGCGTCCAGCACGACACAGCGCTCGCTGCCTATCCAGCACACCATCACGCACGCGCGAGACACCACAAACAACTTGTCTGCACCCCTTTATATTATATAAAAAAGCGTATACTTTATGAAATCAGAGAGTCAAAAATGTCTGGCAAATTTATTTAATACTTTGTTAAACTAAAATTTTCTATATCTCGTTATCAATACATCTATGAACAGTTCAAAATACAAATTTATTTAAAAGTATCCCATTGAATGATTATAACTTAAACATCATCAACGTTTGAGAATGACTGAGATAGTCATTCATCTTAGTTTTGAGTTATTTGAAGATGCTGATGGCAACGTTATAATCTATTCATTTATTTATGTATATATATATATATATATATATATATATATATATATATTTATTTATTTATTTATGTATATATATATTTATTTAGTAATTTATATGTGTCTGTTGCCCGCGACTTCGTCTGCGTAGAATTGCTGATTTTACTTGAGATTAAGGTTACCCGTGCGGCCAATGCCCTGCTTGAGAAAGTAAGCTACAGGCAAATGTCAAATTGCCGATTTTCGTATCTCTAAATTAAAAAACATAGGACTTTCATACAAACTTCAAACCCCTATTTTACCCCCTTCGGGGTAGATTTGGATGAAAAAAAATTTTAACCTCATACTTACGCCCTAAAAGAAACCTATTTTCAAAATTTCAAATTTGTAGACTTCATAATAAAAAAATAAGCAAAAACTGTCATCCCCTTTTTTACCACCCTTAACAGGTAAAATTTAAAAAAAAATTATGTATATGTTTTTTATTTATTATTATTAATCTTAATGCAAATTTTTGTGTCTCTAAATCTAAAAACAAAGAAATTTCATACAAACTTCCAACCCCTATTTTACCCCCTTCGGGGTAGATTTTGATGAAGAAAAATTCTAACCTTATACTTACGCCCTAAAAGAAACCTATTTTTAAAGTTTCAAGCTTGTAGACTTCATAATAAAAAAATAAGCAAAAACTATCGTCCCCTATTTTACCACCCTTGACAGGTAATATTAAAAAAAATGATGCACATGTTTTTTATTTATTATTAATAATCTTAATGCAATTTTTTTGTCTCTAAGTCTAAAAACAAAGAAATTTCATACAAACTTCCAACCCCCCTTTTACCCTCTTAGGGGTGGAATTTCCAAATATCCTTGCTTAGCTTACATCTCTTAACTATCACCTAACTACCTACTTGCTAAATTATAGCTTTATACGTACAATAGTTTTTGAGATCTCGTGTTTAATCAGTATGTCAGTAAGTCAGTATGTAAGTATGTAAGTGACCTTTCGCTTTTATATATATAGATTGCACTATCCCCCTTCTCCTTTAACTCTTTACTTTCACAAAAGGTTGTCTGGAGGAGATCGCTTTTAGCGATAAGACCGCCTTTGCGCATTATGTTTGTTTTTTTTTATATTTTATTTTTGTTCTATTTTGAACTCAAGTTTATAGTGTGCAATAAAGTGTTTATCTATCTATCTATTTTGATGATACATAAATAACTTACTTGAAGGCGAGACCAGTTATGGGACTGGATCCAGTGTCGGGCAAAGTTTTCATCTTCCCACTGCGTTGCCTGGCGATATCACCACGGTGAAGTGTAACAGAGCCATCTTGGAAACCAACAGCTAAGAGATTCTAGAAAATCGTTTATAAATAGAAAATTTAATCACTTAATAAATTGGAAATAACCATACATGCAGAGTTATCAGAACTCAATATATAGGAGTGTAGAGTAAGGCGCGAAGGAGTTATTAACTTCATTCAGCGGCGCCAAGAACCTCAAGAATTCAATAATTACCCACATTTAAACTCTTGATGATTTTGTTAACACAATTAAGACAGTAACAATCAATTTTTTACAAACATGCTTTGCTATAAATACGGGCGGTCGATGCCTTTCGAGGCATTCTCGCTCGGAGTCTGTTCGGACCTCTTAGTTATTGTCGCAATAAAAGTGTAAACCCGCAAGTTATATAAAAAATATAAAACAACATATGTCCCATCACATTTTTTAATTAAGGGAACTTTTAAGGCTTTTTAAACTGAACGTAAAGATACCAATGTAACTTTATAAAGTTACAATTCAAAAGTATAGATCGGGGTTGGCGTGGAGGAATCGGAAGTGGGTGGGATGGGATGGCCTTCCCATGCGGGCGATGGATGGAGGAGAAGGGAGAGGTTTGGGGGATACAGAAATATGTGATAAGATAGACATGGTAAGAAGAAGAACAAACCTTATTATCATGTACCGCAAGTGCAGTAGCTTGGGTGGGATACATATGTGAAGGTACGGCACGCGACGTTCGCACGCACTTGGGATTACCGTGTCTGTCGACACGCGACCAGTCCCATACTTTAATTAAAGGCGTTACACCCGCCTCATCTTCCTGTAACGAATAAAGTCATAGTTACTTCACATTATATGACTTAAGTCTTTTTATGGGAATAAATGTCTCTTAACCTATCCTATTACTAAAAATGTGGAAGCGGTGATAGCCTAGTGGTTAGGGCGTCAACCTCCTAATCAGAGGTTGGCGGTTCGAATCCGGGCACGCACCTAACTTTTCGGAGTTATGTGCGTTCTTAAAATATATATATATATATATCACTTGCTTCAACGGTGAAGGAAAACATCGTAAGGAAACCTGCACGCCTGAGAGTTCTCCATAATGTTCTCAAAGGCGTATGAAGTCTGCCAATCCGCACATGGCCAGCATGGTGGACTATGGCCAAACCCTTCTCATATTGAGAGGAGACCTGTGCTCTGTAGTGAGCCGGTAATGGGTTGATCATGATGAAAGGCAAAAAGACCCATGCAGAAAGCTCATCAGTGTTAATGATTTGAATATTGTTCTAAATAGGACGTGGACGCTAAAGATTGGCAAGATCATCGAAAAGGAGTCTTATATAGCTCATACTAATGTAAGACTTTACAGTTTTGCAATGAAATTACTGCATTGGAATTATTTGATCCAAATATCAAATATTACATTTTTGTTCACTATTAAATATTATACAGGATTTTATTTCAATCAATCAACCTAACAACTTGTTAGGTTTGATTTTTTGACTGCATCTAGTCAATATTGTATGAGATTGACTGTGACAAAATCCAATGACCTTCAAATTTAAATTTAAATATACATACCATTTTGCCAAAATAATGGCATTGAAAAATAAGCTTTATATCTAGTGACTTTATATTATAACAGAAAAGATTTTTTTTTATGGCAAAACCCCAAAGAAGACAACCAACAACAAGACAAAGAGATACATACAGAGTTACATATTATCTAATAGACAACAGTGGTATTCAATGTATCCATTCAGTGGTAACTTCTCTAGCATAAGATTTTGATCTAAATATTCCAATGTTTTAATTATAGTAGAATTAGTGTTAAATATATGTGCAGTGGTTATAGTGATAACAACTCACCCCAATCGTTACCAGATATGGATCATGTGGTAACTGCTGACCAAGACTAACTGTCAGGTCATATGCTTTGAAAGATGTGATCTCCCAAGAACGTGAAATAAGGTGGGCCCATCCAGTCACATCACAAAGAACCACATGGTTGTTTCCACTGGTCGCCACTGATACACTGGTATCCTTAAAATAACAAAACAAATTAATCCTTTACGTCGAGGCAGACCGAGGCATCGTTGGCGTGACGAACTCTATGCCTTTATGACGGCTTGGCCCCAATTATCCCTAGATAGAGACAAATGGAAGGAAGAAAGGGAGGCCTTTGCCCAACATTGGGACAGTACGGGCTGATAATAATAATAATACTATCTACCTTGGGTCACTATGGCAGTGTTAATTTCTAATTGGCTAAGGTCTGTTTGGTTAGTTAAGGTTTTGATTACTAGCTTGTTTATTTTTTTAATTGAGTAAAGTAATGCAAAGCCAGAGTCATTTTCAAGATGAAAGTTCATATACTTTTAGTGAAATTTGTTAACTTTAGGATTTATTTACTCTGCATATTCAACTACATATATGAAAACCATTGTATCCATAAACAGGAGCATTCAGAAAAAAAATAGTATTTTTGTTTGAGTAGTCCAATATCTATGTTATAATGTTAATTGATTCCTGATCAAGTAATTAATGTTAGGAATTTTGTGGATTATCATATTAATTATAATCAGCAGCAATATGTATGTGTATAGAGTTATCAAAATAACATAGTACTTTGATTGTAGTTCAATCAGTTCATTAGTAATTTTGATAACATATTATTTGACAAGAGATTTACATATTTTAGTTTGTTTGGAAATTTCTACTATATCAGAAAAGCAATACATGTGGGTTGTCAAATATCATATCAGTGGCCATTGGCCAATATAGCATAGTGTATTTTTATGAGCTAAATTCACAAGGAACTCTATTCCCAAAAGCTAAACGTGAGGTTCTAGAGTCAGATCCAGGATAACTGTATTTATAGAGGGGATGTGTGCCCTCATCTGATCTGATGGGGTATCTGTCCAATATATGTTTAATTTCACCCACAGGTTTTTTTTATTATACCTGCAGAATATCAAGTCCCATATAACAGCATTTCTAAGTTCTTCACTACGATAATAATAGGCCAGGTTAGGAAGTTCGAACTACAAATCAGCCTTTATGAATATTTAAGTTTTATTTTAATATTGAAATGTTATTATAACTAGTACTTTATAGTATAAACAAATTATATTAGAGTTTTATTTATTTATCGCCTCTTATTCTAGCTTAACAGGATAAAAACCTAATTTGCTAGAGTAGCCAAATATAAAAGTATATATATATATATATAAAAATTGCCTAAATTTAAATATGCCGGTAACATATCATCCATGATGTCACTCAAGTTAAGTCAATTGTTTCATTCTACATCCTGTTGTGGCCCGAACAAAAGATGTCATAAAAGTACATTTGAAAACACTTACTTGTAAGCATTCAGCAATCTTGCCATTGTCTATGTTTTTATGAATATCAAAGAAAGTAAAGCGACGCCACTGAAAATAAATTGTTAGATAAGTACTTTACTGTAATTTTATATTGCAATGCCACTGAATCGTTCCAGATTTCTATGATAGCTGAGTATAACCATTCCTTAGTTCATAACTGAATATAGCTTCTGTTTCCAAGTTTCTAATTTAGAACTATTTTATTATTTTTCTCCTTGTATCCGACAGCAAGTAATGCAATAGCTGCCCATGCTTATAAACAAATCTGAATAACATGAACAAGTGATGAACCGATTTCGAAAGTTTTTAATAATTTAATCAGTAAAAACAATTACACCCCGTTAAAAATAAAAGGTATAATTCATTATTTTCTTTTTAGAAAACTTACCTCCAAAAATGCCATTGTGCTTATTTCTAAGCTAAAGTGGTCATAATAATATTAATATTTAATAATGCTATGTTTTCTTTTTAACAAACAAAAAAATCGGTGTATCGGTGCAATATGCAATCGCAATCTCATTAATTGACATAAGTCAAAACTGTCATAAATGTCAAATTTGACAGTGATAGGCGCACAATAAACACAAATATGTTTTTTCAGACTTTCAACCATTTTTGTCTTGGTTGGCACCGGTTACATTAAAATAATTTATATCAATTGGTATAAATTGCAAGTGTGGCACTAATTCAGAATGATATGCTTTTATCAGACGTTTTATTTAGACTGTTACGTTTTTTAATAATCCAAAAGATCTTTATAACTGATAACACTCTTGAACTTGTAGAACAATCTCACTCAGAAGACGAATTTATGATGAGACCAGATCTAGTCATTCAGGTAGTTAGTGGATACTTTTCGAGGTTCCTAAATGCCTCGCCGTTACCTTTACCGCTGCCAGACCCACAAAATCGCTGGTCGCTTTGCCATTTTTGTCTCTACCGCATTCAAATAAAAGACCTTATCCACCGATAATAACCAAGCTGGGCAGGCGTGATCGCATATAACATTAGTTCATCTGACATACACTTAAACACAAATAATTATTAATATTTATACCAACATAGGTGTGAACGCTAGAATATAACGCTATAAATAGTAACGCGTGTGTAGAAAACGCTAATTTGAAAATACTAAGGTTCCCATTTATGTTCGTAAGTCCGAGCGCATGTGCAGTCATGAGGGATGTTCCAGTTAGTATAAAATTACAGGTAATATGATAAAATTTATTCATCAATTATAGCTTAGCTAACCTAAGATATTTGCGGAAAAGCGATCTTTTTGGTTATGAGGAGGTAAGGAGGTTTATGCATAGGTCTGGCTGGGCCGCGGTCGAGTGCACAAGTGTTCCCGTGACCCAGCCACCAGGCGACGCGAAGGAGCATCGCTGGATTTTAGTGGGTATTCTGGTTGCCAGCCTGGCCGCCGTGGAGTCCCACATATCCCGTCGGAAGCGGCGCAGTCTTGCCTGTGTCGCCTCCGGAGGGGATACGTAAAAGTATTTCCCAGCGTGAAAAAAAAAAAGGTTTATGCATAGGTATAGTTAGACAATGAGGACAAAAAACTAGGTTTTACTATGTTACCATTAGAAACTACTGATAGCACTGAGTAAATAATAGAAAAAAAAGGTTAAGAGTCGCTTTTCCGTTAACCTTGTCAATGTAGATAATAATTTATTGTTATTTAATTTTATTTGCTTTTTTTTTATTGCAAAATTTTTATTGAAATATGCCGAAATACTATAGATTCAGAACAACGTCTCCTACTCGTAAACTAAAACGGAGTAAAGATAGTGAAAAAGAACTTTTAGAAAAGTAAGTAACCATAAATTGATGTCGTTTATTATGTAAATTAGCAAAATATTTAGATCGTAGATATGAAATTCACAAAATAAGCATTTCAGCCTGAAGTTGCAACTTTGCGATTTGCCAAAGGACGAGAACGCACACGGCCTGGTCCCACTGAGTTCGGTTTTATTATTATAAAACTAAACCTTATTAAAAGTTAAAATTTGTCTGCAGCACAGTCATACGCCTAGTACTCCGATAGGTCTTCTAGTTTTACGAAGACTTCATCACTAGCTTCACCAAATTTCACAACCTACCTATGATAGAGTTTGGTTTTCACAACGCTTTTGGTTTCCTGGACATTATACCACTACATTGTCTAAATCTTACTTATTTTTAATAACTTTATTTTCTCCGTGGCGTATAATACGAACGATTTTGACACTATGGTCAGATAAAAGAAATAAGAAAGCACTTAAGTATGTAGATGAAGCAATGAAACTTGAGGAATTTGGAAGTGCGAAGCGTCTTTATGTAAGCAATTTGAGACGAGGCAGGCGGGTAGGTACCTATCTTCTGTGATATACAGCGCGCTGGGCTTTCAATTTGAAAATAACTGGCACTGTTACCACTGTTGCTGTTCTAAGAACTTATTTCTAATATTTCTTTTTTTTTCAGTAGTTTCAGCATTTTGCATTTTTAGTCACATTCGAAAATTTAGCATAGTAGCTAAAATAAAGTTGTGTATTGACATTTCATTAGCGGACGTACGGTAGCTTTATGCATTCGTATTTAATCTGAGAAAAAGGATAAAATGGAAATGCATAAAGATCACTGCACCACGATTAACCAAATCGTCTTTTAGGGGTAAAGAACATAACGGCAGTTGGCTCGATGTGACGCTGGCCTGCACGCCAGCGCCCTCATGGTATCTGCGGCGAACTTCCTGGCGGGAAAGCCCCCCTTCGATGGGACTCCCGCGCCAACTGGCGGCGATGCTCCGAACTTCTTTGCAACTTACAAACCGTGCAATGTACGTTTTTAAAGTCTAATCCATCTAGATGATATAAAAATAAAACGAGACACGAATGTTAAGATAAATTTTACCCACGCCGTTTACTCCCATATATGAGGTAAAACAATTCTACGAAAGAATGTACACTGAGCGCAAACTGGGCGGTTTAATTTTGAATCGTTTTGGCGATCGTATTTGAAACTTAACAGCGCAGTATCTCGGTTAAGCGTAAATAGCCATACCTTTTTTGTGTACCCATAATTCCGTCGCTTTTAAGAAAAAATTAAAAAAAAATTACAACAGTTTTTATGCGGTTACTTACGTATTGTAAAATTTCTTTGAACTTTTTGACTTCTGAGGGTACTACATATCGCTGGTTCAATTCGTTGCTATTTGGTTTTGTGAATGTTTTGTATCAAGTTGTAAATTGTATTGTTTGCTTGAGGCTGTATGTAATTTAATTTGTTTTTGGAGGTCGCAACGTTACAGTAGTTACATCTTGACAAATAAACAGTTTTGAAAAACATCTAATACGCATTTTTATTATTAGGCTTGCACAATATTTTTCACTCATCTCTACTAATATTATAAATAAATGTGAATGTGGGATTGTTTGTTACGCTTTACTACTTAACCGATAATCATGATACTTTGTACATATATTCTTGGAGATATTAGAAGTAACAGGATGCTATGATTTGAAAAAAAATATTTTGACGAAAGATAAAAAAATGGTTTGTTAAAATATAGTTATCATATTGATTCATTTCTATTGTAATGATCGCTGATACGTATTTAATGCCCGAAGCCGCGGTTAAAAGCTAGTTCTAACATAAAAACTACTGGTCGTTAAATAATCTTATTGAAACCGGAAATAAAGAGCCTTCCTCTAAATCATTCATTTACACTGGACCAGTACTTAAATGTAAAGGTAGGACAGTAGATAAATAAAACAGCACAGCTCTTCAAAAACAAACGATATATTTATATAAAAAAAAAAAACAAAATAGCATAGAGCAAAGGCCAAACCAAGTCATCGATGCCGTCCTGTACGCACGACCAATCACAACTCTTGCTCGACTTACGTAACTTGGTCGCACGCAAATCTTCAGATCACTGCGTGCCCTTTTCCAATCGTCAAGTACGCTACTTTGGAGTTCTCAATTTGGCCTTCGCTGCAGAAAATCAATGCGCAGTTATTATCTTAAGTACCTACATAACTCAAAGATGTCTATGACTATAACATTAAATTACATTTGGATGGTTAAGCGAATTCTGTACACCTTAACTATATTCTGCATGTATAAAATGCTATTTTAATACAGTTAGTTACCTATGTTATGAAGATATTCTAAAGCTTGTTTTTTTTTTTTTTTTAATTTAACATGTATACAAAGGAACAGGCGAATAGTGTTATATATTATTAGTGTAAGAACTATAGTTGTATACATTCTATTATAACATTTTATGTAACATGAAGAGAGGTTTACACATTACAGATTACATTCTATCATCTGTCAACTGGATCTGATAGTTGAGGCATCGCAATATCCGCTACGAACTAAGTTGAATTAGATAAAAAAAACTCTTTAGAGCGCGCCCTAAAGCCCGCGACATAAGCACCTTCTTCCCCTCCCAGCCGGCGACCCTCCGCTGTCGCCTTTTAGACGCACTAGGGCTGTGCATGAAGAAATATGTCAAAAAAAACATAAAATCTAAAATTTGTAGCACTTCTTGTAAAATGATCGATTTATCGTGAAACCAACCTGACATCAACTACTATAGTTAAAAGTCTTCAGTTTACTTAAAAGTTTACTTTATTAAAAGTATTCTTTGAAAGTGTCTACTGATACAACTTTTGCATTGAATACGAGTGCTGTCAGTTTAGGAAATTCGTTCTCTGTCTGAGATGTTTAGTTAATCTGCAATTTCAATCAAACCATAATACAAATTTTAGGGAACGAGTAGTTATTGTTCATTTTACTCATAAAAAAACGAATGAGATCTAACATTTCCAATCCAAAAAGTTCACGACTAATTCATAACGTACGTCTTTTGTATCTATTGTATAAGCAAGGTGCATTATGTATATGTCTAGCTATATATTTATGTATGTAACGAATTACTAATTATTATATACCACACATAATTAAAAGAATATTCTGCCAGTTATTATACACCACAGATAAATAAAAAGAATATTCTGCCAAGTTAAACTTAACTTAGATGGTACAGTTGGTATTATCAGACCGGCACTTTACCTACCCCTTTTTTACCCCTTATACAAAAATGCGGTCTTATAGTTAAGGAGCGACCTCTACCGGTCAATCTTCAGATTAGGAATATATTGAAATGGTCGACATCAGTAGGTCGTATAATATAAACCTACATACAATATAATCCTTTTTGTGATATATACTCCCCACGCAGATATATAATGGTCAAGTAAGTTTCGAGTACAGCATACTCGTAGTTATGCTTGAAGATTTTTTTATATATACTTTATAAATCATGCATAGATATTTCTTAAACGTTGCTTATTTGGAATTATCAATATCGAACGTTTATGTGATGATGAATAAATTAACAAACTATAAAAATAAATCGTTGTTGATAGTCTTTAGTTTTTACATAACGCGTAAGTTAAAACCTAATTATTTTCAGGAGAACAAGTTCTTTTAACCATCAAATCCTTGACCGAATTCATTAGGTTTTAAGTTAATTTAGCCCTAGCATTTGTTTACAAATTTCTTACGCTGTGATGTTTCAAGCGATCCCAAATGTTGGTAATACCATATAGAATTTATATCTACGATGTAGGTACGTAAAATTTTGTATTGAAAACGAAATCCCATACAATTAACTTAAAATTATTAGCGGTATCGATACGGTAACTGATCTATTAGCGAATTTTGCTCGTCTTACACTGGTGACCCAAAGGCAATGGACAAATTTATTGATGAAAAAATAGAGTATAACTGTCCGCATCAAAATAATGCAATTGACGCGTCTATGGAATAGAATAGTTCAAATATAATAAACATTGCTGTCAATTTTTTTGTAAACAAATCATTTAATAAACTAATATGTCGATTTAAACAATTTATATCATTTTCTAAGGATACATTGTGTATTTTAGATTTTGCATAAAGATACTTTCCATTAAATAGACGGAAAGGTGTCCCCAATGTAAGACGACAAAATTTAATCACACGTCTAAACTTAATCTATACTTAAAATTAAAATCATCATTTTCAGTAAATATAATTATTTGTTAGCATTAATAGGTACATCTTGTTTTAAAATCGGAATAATAACTTAACATAAAAGATAAGATTACAAAAGCGGAATAAAAGCATTCAATAATGGAATAATATACCTGCATATGACTAAGGAGGTCAAAGTCCTCCTATGTTTAGGCCACCTTTTCAACCGAAAACTACTTCTCAACTCGGTACTATAGTTGCTTTATTATTATTCTTAAAGCTTAATAATATTACTACCTGTATAACATAATATATACATATAACTATAACATAATTTATAGAAGCAGGGTAACATATTTATATCATTTGAAGCAAGTGGCACTTTGCAAAAGTCTATGGTATGAAGAATACATGGCTGAAATGGTGGTAGCAGTAAAATCTTGCTCTTCATTCCTAATAAACTTATAAACGTTATGATTTTAATAGTAATTTTCCAAGTCTTGGGGACCTATCGCCTAGGAACGTTCTGTTATAACGGATATACAGTACCCTATACCAGTTTTCCAGGATGCAAGTTCTCCGTTCGATATTCACTCCTCATTCCACTAATAACTTGTCTGCGGGCAGCCAGGTATCCCTCCCTAAAGCATATCCCTCTTCTCGAGGATCCAGGTTCTAATAAAGTTCACATTAATTGATGCAAAATCTCATTAAAATCGGTTTAGCTGTTAAACTGTGCATAGGCTTGAAATTCATTATTCATATCTTTTAAGAACTTTTAGGATTGCCTTCGAGAACAGATAATTCTTTTCTCGAGGACAATCTTAACTTTCTTTCTTTTCTTTTCGTGAACTTACAGAGAGATTAATTAAGAGATTAATCTCTTTAAATAAAGATTTAAAAAAAAACTTTTGGGAACGCTACCTGTGTTTTAATGGGTGAGTCGAATATGAGTAATAAACAAACCAATAAACGCATTCATAAATATGAATTATTTTTAATTTTCATTTAGCTTAAAAAATCTCAAGTTTGTATATACACCATTTAAGCCTTGAATTCTTTCATAACATATACAATTAATATATCATTTGCTATAATCCGCCACATCAAATCCAACTGTACCGTGTTGGTATGCTCTGTGTATCATTTGGAATGATTTAAAAGCTAATGGAAAGTTCGTAAAGCAATATTTTAAGATCGTAACATGAAATTAAATAAAATTTGTGACGTTGAACGATAAATAATTAAGTTTCCGGTGTGAAACTGAGTTGTGACGTCACGTGTGAGTGTGTCTTCACTATCCCTACTTTCATATCACAATGAGTCCCTTAAAACTAATCTGCATAAGGAAGGTAATTTAAGAAAACTATTAAAATCTCGTTGATATCACATTAATAAAACGTAACTAAACTGTGTAGCTATGATGACAAAACAAACACATAATGCCACCAAATAAATTCTTAATATTTTACATGCCAAAAACCCATAGTGGTAAACATGTGGACGCCGACCATAAAAAAAATCTGATTTACAATACGACAAAAGTAAGGGCATAAAACTAGTAACAAGACTACATAACACCTTGAGTAATGTGATTTTGAGGCTGTGATGCAAAAGACAAGCATTCCTAGTAGTAGTTTTCAACTAAACTTTGATTAAACTTTTATCTAAGTTTTTATGTTCGGCAACATGTCATAATGGACTACACCATACTAAATTGATAATTTTGAGTAACTCCAGTCACGCGTTTGTCCAGCCAAGCATAAGGTAAACAAAAAAAGAAAATGTAGGTAAAAAAATTAACGTTAAGTGAGTGAGAGAAAATAACATAGACACTGTCATTTTCTTTTTCACGCAAGTTTTTTCGTTTCGTTTCGATGGTGTTTTGACACTCGACAATACCATCATCAAAACATTTGTGAAGACATTCAATTAAGGTCTTGAGATGTAACAAAATTAATTACTATACGTTTAATACAGTAGGTGTGTCAATTTTTATAAAACAATTATTTAGGTCTTGGCATTGAACAAAATTAATAACTATACGTATTAATACAGTAGGTATGTCAATTTTTATAAAACAATTATTTAGGTCTTGGCATTGAATAAAATTAATCATTATATATATTAATACAGTAGGTATGTCTATTTTTAAAAAACAATTATTAAGGACATTGAATAAAATTAAAGATTATATATATTAATACAGTAGCTATGTCAAGTAAAAAAAAACAATTATTTAGGTCTTGGCAATGAACAAAATTAATTACTATGCGTATTAACACAGTACATGTGTCAATTTTTATAAAACAATTATTTTGTTAGTTTAGTTTTATACAAAAAATATAATAGTCATGGTAATCAAGTCGTAAAGTAAGTACTAATTCGCAGTGAGATGTTATGGTTCCAAGAGAGGAAGACCCATTACACCAACGCTAGGTAGAATATCTTTACTTATGTCATATATACCTCATCATATCAGGCCCCAAGTTTTAGGCCTAAATCACATAACTTAACCTAACTAATGTCACTATTTACTGTCATTGTCGATAAAATTTTACTGCCAATACTGTAAATTTCTATTACTATTATTTTATTCTTGTGAATATTGTATATTTTCAAGCTATATTACACATATGCATGTATTTCAATTAAGTAAGTACATTATTATACACTTATAGCTACATTGTAGTCTTTGCACACTACGACATTTCACGTAGTTGAGTCTAGTGCGTCTTAAACGCGTTGCAGACGCGACAGTCGCATCGTGTACGTTTAGAGCGAGATTGTATATCGCAAACTGAAACACAATGGACACTTTTACATTCGGACGTTCTCCATTCGTAGGATGGATAGCTAGGGAACAGGCCTCGAGACTGTGCTACCTTACAAGAGGTAATCCTCTAAGATGGCTTATTATTATAAGCCCAGAAGATAAATACCTTTTCTGTCAAAGATTGGTACCTGATGGTGATATTCCAGAAGTGAAATTTCTTATTTAATGAATTGATTTTGACGGAAGAATTGACAATGAAATTTCAAGGTCACGTTTAAGCTCATTTCATTACATGAGAAAGTAAACGATATCATGATGAAAGAAGAAGGAGGAGCTAGACTTAGTGATAAAAATAACATTAAAAACTGTATATTTGGAAGTTTTTTTGTATTCCCTACAATTTAGCCCTTGGCGGCAATCTCACCTGATGGTTAGTGATGATGCAGTCTAGGATGATGATGGTATGGTAACTAATTGGTATCTACGCGACATTGTGCCGGAACGCCAAATCGCTTGGCACGTCTTTGTCGGTAGGGTGGTAACTAGCCACGGCCGATGCCTCCCACCAGACAAGACTCGAGCCAGGAATCGAACCCGGGACCTCCATCTTTATACTGTGACAGCTCGTGCGCTGCGTCACGGAGGTCGTCAAAGTACTAAAATATCGCATATACATTATAAGGTAAGACAAGTAAGGAAAAATGGTGACTGTTTATATATGGACATAATTCGAGATTACTTTAAATAAAGAAACGTCAGACCCACTGCACTAGCCCAATCGACAAATGTGATGCAGCCTAGGAAAAATTCGCACTAAGCGACTGCGAATGTTTTTGCCGCTCGTTTAAGTTGTGAAATGTCGCGCATGCAAAGGCCTTTTACTGTTTTATCTTACTGAATACACATTAAAATGACGATATATTTACATAGAAGCCGTATTAGAGACGCGTTAACTATTGCAAGGGAGTTGCATAAGTATAATACATTTATTGTCCTGCTATATCTTACTTTAGAAACAAATTGTACAGAGTTAGTCCCTTAATTAGATAAATGACTTCCGTTACTATGCCGTACAAAGAGATAATGGTGCCAGTTCTCTCAGTTTATCATAAACCTCAAACTAAACTAAACTGGCAGGTCTAAAAAAACCTTATATTTTTCATGGAACATTACTCTTAGGTAATGAATGAATAGAAGCAGGCGTTACTTTGCGGAAGTCCATGACAAACAATGAACAGCAAGTATAATTTGCTATATTCCGCCGACAACCGGGAGATTAGTATAGTATAACACCACACAAAATACTCCACTAGAACCTCTACGCACGTTTCGACCCGACACCGGATCATCCTCAGGAGATGTTGACTTCACAAGCGCGACAAGCAAAGCTTTGCTTGTCGCGCTTGTCTGGGTCGAAACGTGCGTAGAGGTTCTAGTGGAGTATTTTGTGTGGTGTTATACTATACTAATCTCCCGGTTGTCGGCGGAATATAGCAAATTATACTTGCTGTTCATTGTTTACTCTTAGGTATTATATCAGCAGCCAACGGCCTGTGTGCCGAGTGCTACGATAGATGGCACAGCTTCCATTCTAAACAAACTGAAGTTAACTTTCACGCGATCGAACAGGTAAAAAATCTAGCACTAAGCAGACAAGTCAAATCTTAAATTTTTGAAGGAATATTTAGCGAAAGTAATAGAAAAATGCGAAGAGTATTCAACAATATAAGAAAACATGTATTACTTCGAACCAACTTTTTTAATATACACTACAAGTTAGCCTTGACGGCTATCTCACCTGGTGGTAAGTGATGATGCTGTCTAGGATGGTAGGCTGATGGCGGGCTAACCTGTTAGGAGTATGGTAAATCCACGCTCCGAATGTTTCTGATGTGTTTCTATGCGACACCGTGCCGGAACTCTAACTCGGTTTGCGACTCGTCTTTGTCGGTTGTTATTAAACAAGATTTGATAAAGATACCTTTCTAATATGTGTGTATTTAAAAGAGAAACAGTTTTGTCAATTATTCCCTTATTAAAAATTTAAGCTTTAACTTCACCACCATTGACAATGGTAGGCACTAATTCCATTGTACACAAATCTCTAAACTAAACTAAATTGATAAAACTCAAAGCATTGTTGTTCTTTTCACAACATTTGTCAATTCAGTTTAGTTTACAAAAGTATATACAAAGGAATTGGCTACAGAAAAAATTACCGTTATATTAAAATATATGACTTAGTACAAAGAGATAATGGACAACGTGTACAAAGAGACATATTTTGAATGGAACATTACTCTTAGGTATTGTATCATCATCATAATGAACAACCCATTACAGAGCACGGTTCTCCTCTCAATATAAGGGTTTGGCCATAGTCCACCACGCTGGCCATGTGCGGATTGGCAGACTTCACTTTGAGAACATTATGGAGAACTCTCAGGCGCGCAGGTTTCCTCACGATGTTTTCCTTCACCGTTGAAGCAAGTGATATTTTTTTTTTTTTAAAGCGCACATAACTCCGAAATGTTAAGGAGTGCGTGCCCGGATTCGAACCGCCGACCTCTGATTAGGAGGCTGACGCCCTAACCACTAGGCTATCACCGCTCCACTAGGGTATTGTATATCGAACGTATTTCAATCTTGCTCAGACAAAGTTATTGTTAAAAGAAACAGTTTTAAGTTGCACAAAACTTTTCTAGTTAAAACTGTCTTTTTAGTAAGAGGTATGGCTAAGCCTTACACCTGCCAATTAAGTTAAGAGATCAATGTACAACGGAATAGGCACCACAATATATGACGGTTAATCTTATGATAGTTAAATAGTTTAGTCTTAAAGCATAAATAAACTGTAGTTGACACCAGGTTCTTACAATTAAGAAGCTTTTACAAGTAGAACAACATTCTACTTTAATACTAACTTCATCTACCTATCTAATTACACTTATATGTTATACTCTTACAGTCAACCAGTTATGTTTACATTTAATCTACTTTTGATGTGTATATAAACATAGTATGAAAGGAAAAATAAAAATTAAATTCAGTTTGTAGCTATCAAAAATACAATAAAATATAATTAATGTTTACAAAAATAATTGTTTAAAAGCAAATATTTTAAAATAACTTATTATAGTAAAATTGTTTGATTCAATATAAGTGTCGCGTCGTCTAAAATAATGCGCTTTACTGCAGAAATATCTATTTCACTGTAACATTTTACAGATCTGTCCAAAATTTTCTTTTCTTTCTTACTATTTAATATGTCAGCCCCAAGTCAGGTCGTAAGGATTATTTTGTCTAAATACTTGGTCAGGAATAATTTGTATTAATTTTACACCGCATTACTTGGAAACTGTACTAGAGTAAATTTTCCATAGACTACTTTTTTAATTCAAGGCAAGTCAGGGGTTCCCTTGAACGTTGCTTTGAACCTTGAAAATATGTCTTGGCATCTTTTTTTAAACAGATAATTGTTATTAAAAAAATAAAAAGATAATTAGTATTTACTTTTCAAAAATGTCTGTATATAGTCCTGTTTGATAAAAAGAATATTTGTTTTAAAATAAACTAAACAATAAAATTATATAAAAGAAAATGGTATGTCAAAAAGGTCTGCAGTAGTAACATAGTCTATGAACAGACGTTATCTATCGCCAAACAAGAGCTTGGCGAGATACATCCGTCAGCTACGCTCGTCTATATTGGCTATGATGTGCGTGTAGAGATGGCGTTGCGTCACCCGCACCAATTCGTACTCGAGCGTCGATAGGCCATCCTTTTGGAATGTTTTGCTGGTTTGGGATAGGAGCTGGTACCTGGAAATAAAAGATGTTTTGCCTTATGGGTCATTCCAATCGGATTATTGACGGATGAAGATGTCAGCAAAGTTTATTGGTGCAATTTGGATTCCAGTACTCTATTCACTACCGGACAGTAAACAGAAAAATATTTTTTTCGGGTTTTGAGCTCAGTCCGACGATATCTTCGCGTTGGGAATTTGTCCGAAAGCTTTATTATTCCCGTACCCCGGAAACAACATAGCCAACTGTCTTGGTTATTATATCGTAATAAATGATAACAATCGATAAAGTAACCCAAATTAGACGAGCTCGAAAGAAATGAACCAGACCCAATGAGGCTTAAGGTTGCGTGCCTTAAAGGCTTAATGATATATAGTCTGAATAAAAATAAATTTAGTTGTAAATATTTCACTTCTATGAGAGACTCCCTCTCAAGTATGTACACCAGTGAGAGGTTATTGGGCTGAGAATGATGATAATGGTAAAAAACGGCCTAGAAATATGGACTTACCTCTTAGGATTAGGTGCAGATTTCTTATGATCTAACATTGCGTATCGCGCGATCGACATCTTGTACCTCGCTATGTGGTAATTGACCTTTTTTAATCTGGAATCAAAATAAATAAAATGTCAAAACCAAATGTCAATTATTTAATACAGAGTATACAATATCCACAAGTCTAATAATAATGACGAAAAGGACAGCACTGAAAAGGCGGGAGACTTCGTATTCGGCGGGCGCGGTTTTTTCACGCTTTTCTTGAATTAATGTTTGTTGGCTAATCTTGAAAAGGAATGGTGTTGGTTGTGTCGGACTGGTGTTGGACAGTTTTGGTGTCGTTTGTGTAGTGACTAGCTTTGTGAATGGTTAACAGGTATTGATTTGGGAAAGGTTTGAGGGAGCCGCATCCGCGGAGTGCGAAGTTTCCCGCAATTTCTCCCTAACTTCTACATTGCTATAAACTTGACATTGGCTAAACTGTGTAAAGCCATAAAACGAAAGAAAAAAAAAAGACAGCACTACAACCAAATTAGCAGACCTAAATGTCTGCTAATTTGGTTTAGTTAGAATATTTGTTATAAGAGAATCGGTATTAATAAGGTATTTAGATAGAGATATGAGAAGTTCGCTTCGAACTGTTATTGGTGATAGTATCACATATCCTTTACTCAAAAATATTTAAAACAGCTAAGAAATTGAAGCTTCTAGAGTCTCTGACGCTGATCATGATTTGGACTCAATATATATTTGATATGAGCTAGACGTCAAATTATATGTGATAATTGGATGTGAAAAATAAGAATCCACACAAGAATTGGTAGTTTTGCTAGTTAACTAGTGAAAAGTCAATGTGCTCAACGTCTGGAACAATTACGTAAATTTAATAAATTAAAAAATTACGTATAACTTTTAAACACTAAACAGAGAGCCTTATAGTTTATTCATAGGTAAAAACAAAAGCGAAACACTATTTCTGCTAATTTTGTATGGGCATGTCACGGTATTTATCGAAGCTCGCTGGACATACAAATTCAAAAGGTAATCGCCTGAAAAAAAAAAATAGCGGTAAGTTATTATGCCGCCTAAGTTAGTAGCGGGCTAACCTGTTTTTTGGGTGTCACTATGCGGCATCATACCGAAATGCTAAATTGACTTTCGATATATCTTAGGAAGATCAGTTCTCCCAAACTCTCACTTATAAGACCGCAGCACTAACCACTGCGTCAGGGAGGTCTTCGAAAGGCAAGGTTCGGAGGTAAAGTCTCCTTATCTTCCTCCAGGTACAGACTCGAGAAAAAAAGGATTTAACCTTACCTATAAAACATATCATCATCTTCTCCGCCCCATCCCCAATATTTGTTAGAGAAACCATTGACTTTGGTGAACTGTTCCACTGTCATGGCCGACACTCCACCAAAAATATCCTCGTATGGTAATCTGTAACGAAGAAGATATAAAATAGTTATCTATAAATTATCTCGTAAATGATAAGGGTATCAATTAAAAAATTTAAGATGCTCTTTCTCATTTTAATTGCAAATCCGCATAATCCGTTTTTGAAGATGCGTTTTGAAGCTGTGATAGCCTAGTGGTTAGGGCGTCAGTCTCCTAATCAGAGGTCGGCGGTTCGAATCCGGGCACGCATCTCTAACTTTTCGGAGTTATGTGCGTTTTTAAGCAATTAAAATATCACTCGCTTCAACGGTGAAGGAAAGCATCGTGAGGAAAGCTGCACGCCTGAGAGTTCTCCATAGTGTTGCCAAAGGCGTGTGAAGTCTGCCAATCCGTACACGGCCAGCTTGGTGGACTATGGCCGAACCCTTTTCATATTGAGAGGAGACCCGTGCTCTGTAGTGAGCCGGTAATGGGTTGATCATGATGATGATGATGATAATCCGTTTTTGCGTTAAACAGAATCCAGTCCTGATTATGTTACTAAGAACAAAGTTACCTTACTAGACTGTTCTTTCGAAACATCTAATAGCGGCGTACTGTAGATGAGAAATCGTCATTTCCTTTCATAAGATGCTTTTATGAATACTTAATTAATTCTTCTCTGTAATGAAAGTGTAAATAATAATGAAGTTTCTTACTTGAAATTAAGTTTGTCAATAGAAGCGGACATGTGTCTCGGTTGTCTGGGACAGGAGTACAAGTTCCTGGAGTCCAGCGGTAGAAGGTCGATATCGTGGAAGATGAAACACTGCCATCCTCCGTCCTTCTGCTTCTGGCTTTCAGCAAAGCCAACGTTCATCAACTTGGCGCGGTTGAAGTCGTTGTTTCCTATGTTATAAAAGTAAAATACAAAATAGAGAAAAACTTCTTCCTTTTTCTGTCTCACTTATCTAAGAACCTACTTTGAGGTGATAGCTGGTTGCAGCGAAAGCATCACGCAGATAGAATACATATATACAAGTACAATACACGTTTTTGCTGTTTTTCTCAGCGAGCGCTTGTTCGAACGCACAACGACGCATTATACGGTGTTCGACGGAATTCATTTCAGGTATAGATGGATCCACCTATCCCGGTCTTAAAAGGAATATTGATCCTTTTCTCCGGAAAAGTAAGTAAAAGGGAATTTTCCTATGGTCTCGTTACAAAAATTACCAAAAAACGGCAAAAAAATTAGCAACTGTCTAGATTATTCCAAATAATTATCGCCATTGGGCAGTTTTTAAAACTCGCTAAGTTTTAAAAACTGCCCAATAATGCAACAAGTGGAAGTTATATGAGTGATATTCCTAGCTACTAGCTGAGAAAAGAGCTGATAATTCACAATTTAAAGAAAGCTTGGAAACCTCGTGGTTGAATAATCTTTGGTATAGAAAAAATTTTTTGAACTGTTTAATATGTGCATAATAACACAGCAGCCCTATATTTGCTTAGAGCTAGAGATCCCCAAATGATCTAGTATAGACGTTCAAGAACAAGCAGGCGCAGAATACGTTAACGAAGCGTAGATTAGATCAGTGAACAGAAAATTGGTGTTAGTAATACAAATATAATTACGTAAGTGGAATATCATTACGAGTTATTATAGCTGAGCTACTGCTCAACAATATTAATAAATAACTCACTAAAATTACTAGCAGTAGAAAATCAAACAGATCGTACTATGAAAAAGAGGAAACCGATCAGAGAAAACAAAGATGATGTTCATTTATACAAATAGCACATAATAAAATTTTATAGATAGATTATTCAATCGTGCTACGATACAAAAAAAGGCCACTTACCATCCTGCTCGATAATAAATATGCCGTATTCCATTTGTTGCTTCATGAGGAAAGGGTGCATGTGGTTTAAGAATATCGCCAAATGCTGTTTTCGATCTCTGAAAAGCGAGACATTAATGACTCATCATAATATAGTTAGAGGCAGACAGATAATACTACTCTACCCTATTACTACGTACTGTACAGTATGTGTGACTGCTGCATAAATTTGGAGCTCCAGCGGTTATTTGACGTGGTTTATCTCATATGGATACAATGGATATCTATTGTCTCTTCTTCTTCTTGCCCTTATCCCACATTATGTGGGGTCGGCACAACACGTCTTCTTCTTCCACTCCCTTCTATCAGCCGTCACCTCACTACCCACACCTTTTACTCGCATATCCTCTTTTACACAATCCATCCATCTCTTCTTTGGTCTTCCTTTACTCTTTTGCCCTTCCACGTTCATATATAACATTCTTTTGGTGACATCACTTTCTTTCCTCCGCATTATATGACCATACCATACCAGGATGTTACTCCTCATCTTATCTGTCACTGGCGCTACTTTTAGACTTCCCTTATATATTCATTTCTTATCTTATTCATTCTTGTCACACCACACATCCATCTCAACATTCGCATTTCTGTCGCATGAACTCTTCTTTCATCCGTTCTTTTTGCCGCCCAACATTCTGATCCATACAACACGACAGGTCTTACGACTGTTTTATAAATTTTCCCCTTAAGTTTAGGATAATGGATTAACTAAGTTTCATTTATTTTTAAAACCAATTTCTTTTTCTTTAGTAAGTACGAAAGTGTCCGAGAGCAGAAAACTATATTTTCTTTCCAACAATAGTAAAAATAAATTAGATTAAATCAGGACAACTCGTAATTTAAAATCCCACCGACATAAATTCACGGGAAAGTGAAAAAGGTGGAAAAAGCGAGAAGCGCAAAAGTACGCAAGGTGAGATAAACGCCTATCTCGACGTTTATGAAGATTGCTTATTGGGTAGATAACATAAATATCACGCTCTCGGATTCACTTAGATGCCTATGGAGGGAGGTAAATGGATTTCGTATTATTCTTTAATGAAATTTTTTCTTAATCTCTTTGCGTGTAAGTTATTACATTTTAAACATTTAAATTCCAACTTAAATTTGCAATACTTATTAAGATATTAATAAATAGTATGAGAAACCATTCAGTTTTCCATTTTGACCAAGACCGTTATTAATTATTGGATAGAAGCAGGTATTACTTTGAGTGGTGGGAGGCTTCGGCCGTGGCTGGTTACCACCCTACCGACAAAGACGTGTCGCCAAGCGATTTAGCGTTCCGGCACGATGTCGTGTAGAAACCAATTAGGAGTATGAGTTTACCATACTTCTAACAGGTTAGTCCGCTACCATCTTAGACCGCATCATCACTTACCATCAGGTGAGATGCAGTCAAGGGCTAACTTGTGTTGAATAAAAAAAAAAAAAAAGAGTGACTTTATGATACACTTAACATCAGACTTATTTGTTATACTGAGCGACAGTTTAAATGCTAACTTCTTCTTTATTCTTTATACACAGATGATTCTGATTTCACATTTATGATGTTGCCTTTGTTGCATCATACAAATGCTCATAATCTTTACAATCTAGTGTAGCTTTAGTGTTATATATAAGATCTATGTGGTGCTGGTCATAAATTTTGTAAGCAGATTTGCGTGGTTGTTGCTGAATATGGTAAATTAATTTAAATGTTAATTGATTATCAAAACTACTGAATGTAATAGTTAGTTGTAAGTATTTACCTGAATGGCACAATAATAGCCACTTTGTGCCTGGCGGTACAATTTGGTGGCGAGTATCGGCCTCCCAATTGTACTTCAGGGTACTTCTTGTCGACGACATCCAGATCCATCTCAGTTTTGTTAACTAGTACAGGACCTGTGGAGTTATCATTTTACTTATAGATATGAAATTCAAGGTGCAGATGTATTATAAACTATATATAAATTCATATCCCAAAATGTTTATTCTAGATTATTCTCAGGATATCTGTATTATTTACGATATTCACGCTTTTTTTAATTATTTATTTTTGTTTTTTTTTTCGTTTATGTTTTCTTGTTTTAACTTGATTTATTCTCGCGAAACTCCGTTCGGTTAACAACACATATCTTACCATAGTTTAAAATCTACTAACATAGCAACGTGTTTCAAAATATTTGTGACTGTTGTGATAGATTAAATTAGATTTGTCTTAGAATAATGGTACCATACCTAAGTCAGGCGGCATTTCATCGCAAAGCGGCATAGAAGGTTCCGACATTTTGAATTCCGCATCTTCAGTGGTCACCAGATTTTTAATTCCCTGCATTATCTTCGTAATCAAGAGTGGTGTACTTGTGTCATCTAACATATTCTGACGGGTCATATTGATTGCTTCTTTACTAGAATTCCTATGACTAGTACTGTTTATTGCGGCATTATTTGTAGGGTTTCTCGTCGAGTTTTCCGTTGCAGTGATTGGAAACTTCTTAGGCCAGACTTGAAGTGTTTTATCACTGGATCTGTAATAGACCACGAGGTTAGTATATCAACATATAATTTCCTACGTTGTTTTAGTTGAGTTTATGTTATTTTTGACAAAAAATGTGACATTATTATAAATTACCTCAGTCTTTATGACTTGCATTGATATTAATTATTTGCTGATCCTGGACTCAAATCATATGTTGAACGTTATGATTAAAACCACATTTGCCTTATTATACTACAGTAAGAATGAATCGTTGCATTATCTTCAAACTTTTTCAAAATTGAGTTGCTTTGCGGAGAAGTGCATGGAAGAAGATTTACACTGATACGATACTCACTTGAGGGAACGGTGAGTAGCATTGTGAAGAGATGTGAAGACATAGACTTATACTCACTTAGAGGATGATTGGGTAGCATTGTGAAGAAGTGTGGAGGTGTAGCTAGATACTCACTTGAGATAGAGACTCACTTGAGGCATAAATGTGTAGCGTTACGTCTCTACGTCACATACCCGTGTAGGTAGATTGACACTCACTTGAGGGAAGATTGAGTATCATTTTGCAGAGGCGTGGAAGAAGATTGATACTCACTTGAGGGTAGATTGAGAAGCGTTTTGCAGAGGCGTGTTAGTAGATTGATACTCACTTGAGGGTAGATTGAGTAGCAATGCGCGAAAGTGTATCGATAGATGGACACTCACTTGAGGGAAGATTGAGTAGCGTTGTGCAAAAGCGTGTCGATAGATTGATACTCACTTGAGGGAAGATTGAGTAGCGTTTTGCAGAGGGGTGTAAGTAGGTTGATACTCACTCACTGGAAGGAAGGTTGAGAAGTGTATTGCAGAGGCGTGTAAGTAGATTGATACTCACTCACTTGAAGGAAGGTTGAGAAGTGTATTGCAGAGGCGTGTAAGTAGATTGAAACTCACTTGAGGGAAGATTGAGTAGCGTTTTGCAGAGGGGTGTAAGTAGGTTGATACTCACTCACTTGAAGGAAGGTTGAGAAGTGTATTGCAGAGGCGTGTAAGTAGATTGAAACTCACTTGAGGGAAGATTGAGTAGCGTTTTGCAGAGGGGTGTAAGTAGGTTGATACTCACTCACTTGAAGGAAGGTTGAGAAATGTATTGCAGAGGCGTGTAAGTAGATTGATACTCACTTGAGGGAAGATTGAGTAGCGTTTTGCAGAGGGGTGTAAGTAGGTTGATACTCACTCACTTGAAGGAAGGTTGAGAAGTGTATTGCAGAGGCGTGTAAGTAGATTGAAACTCACTTGAGGGAAGATTGAGTAGCGTTTTGCAGAGGGGTGTAAGTAGGTTGATACTCACTCACTTGAAGGAAGATTGAGAAGTGTATTGCAGAGGCGTGTAAGTAGATTGATACTCACTTGAGGGAAGATTGAGTAGCGTTTTGCAGAGGAGTGTAAGTAGGTTGATACTCACTCACTTGAAGGAAGGTTGAGAAGTGTATTGCAGAGGCGTGTAAGTAGAATGATACTCACTTCAGGGAAGATTGAGTAGCGTTTTGCAGAGGGGTGTAAGTAGGTTGATACTCACTCACTTGAAGGAAGGTTGAGAAGTGTATTGCAGAGGCGTGTAAGTAGATTGAAACTCACTTGAGGGAAGATTGAGTAGCGTTTTGCAGAGGGGTGTAAGTAGGTTGATACTCACTCACTTGAAGGAAGGTTGAGAAATGTATTGCAGAGGCGTGTAAGTAGATTGATACTCACTTGAGGGAAGATTGAGTAGCGTTTTGCAGAGGGGTGTAAGTAGGTTGATACTCACTCACTTGAAGGAAGGTTGAGAAGTGTATTGCAGAGGCGTGTAAGTAGATTGAAACTCACTTGAGGGAAGATTGAGTAGCGTTTTGCAGAGGGGTGTAAGTAGGTTGATACTCACTCACTTGAAGGAAGGTTGAGAAGTGTATTGCAGAGGCGTGTAAGTAGATTGATACTCACTTGAGGGAAGATTGAGTATCATTTTGCAGAGGCGTGGAAGAAGATTGATACTCACTTGAGGGTAGATTGAGAAGCGTTTTGCAGAGGCGTGTTAGTAGATTGATACTCACTTGAGGGTATAGTGAGTAGCGATGCGCGAAAGTGTATCGATAGATGGACACTCACTTGAGGGAAGATTGAGTAGCGTTGTGCAAAAGCGTGCTGATAGATTGATACTCACTTTAGGGAAGATTGAGTAGCGTTTTGCAGAGGGGTGTAAGTAGGTTGATACTCACTCACTTGAAGGAAGGTTGAGAAGTGTATTGCAGAGGCGTGTAAGTAGATTGAAACTCACTTGAGGGAAGATTGAGTAGCGTTTTGCAGAGGGGTGTAAGTAGGTTGATACTCACTCACTTGAAGGAAGGTTGAGAAGTGTATTGCAGAGGCGTGTAAGTAGATTGATACTCACTTGAGGGAAGATTGAGTAGCGTTTTGCAGAGGGGTGTAAGTAGGTTGATACTCACTCACTTGAAGGAAGGTTGAGAAGTGTATTGCAGAGGCGTGTAAGTAGATTGATACTCACTTGAGGGAAGATTGAGTATCATTTTGCAGAGGCGTGGAAGAAGATTGATACTCACTTGAGGGTAGATTGAGAAGCGTTTTGCAGAGGCGTGTTAGTAGATTGATACTCACTTGAGGGTATAGTGAGTAGCGATGCGCGAAAGTGTATCGATAGATGGACACTCACTTGAGGGAAGATTGAGTAGCGTTGTGCAAAAGCGTGCTGATAGATTGATACTCACTTTAGGGAAGATTGAGTAGCGTTTTGCAGAGGGGTGTAAGTAGGTTGATACTCACTCACTTGAAGGAAGGTTGAGAAGTGTATTGCAGAGGCGTGTAAGTAGATTGATACTCACTCACTTGAAGGAAGGTTGAGAAGTGTATTGCAGAGGCGTGTAAGTAGATTGATACTCACTTGAGGGAAGATTGAGTAGCGTTTTGCAGAGGGGTGTAAGTAGGTTGATACTCACTCACTTGAAGGAAGGTTGAGAAGTGTATTGCAGAGGCGTGTAAGTAGAATGATACTCACTTCAGGGAAGATTGAGTAGCGTTGTGCAGAGGTGTGTAGAGGTAGGTGCGTAAGGGCGAGGCGTCGAGTATGGAGCCGAAGAGGTACTCGACCGCAGCCAGCGCCAGCACCAGCAGTAGCAGCAGGCGGAGCGCCCGCGCCGCCCGCCCGCCGCCCGCGCCTCCCATCAACGCATGCGGTGCACGGGCGCACAACTCGAGCTCTGCTGGATGGTGGTATGCAGACAACTGGTCATTATTGGACATGGGTGTGAAAGCAGGCCTGTTATGCTCATGGTGGCCACCGAGGGGGTTTTAGTAGGTAAAAATATCACATAACCCGAGTTTTTCCCCAGCAATAGTCGGGTATCTCAGTAGGAGATTTCCCCCCGTAAACAAAAAAAAGACAATTGGGAGGGTTGTTGTGTCGATTGGCCCGATAGATATATTTGCTTGAAGTATAAAAACGTGTGTGTTATATAATAAATCAAAACTGATTTTTGAAGCTGTGATAGCCGAGTGGTTAGGGCGTCAGCCTCCTAGTCAGAGGTCGGCAGTTCCAATCCGGGCACGCACCTCTATGTTTTCGGAGTTATTTAAACAGTTAAAATATCACTTGCTCCAACGGCGAAGGAAACAATCGTGAAGAAACCTGCACGCCTGAGAAGTCTCCATAATGCTCTCAAAGGCGTGTGAAGTTTCTTTATGTATATATATGTATGTTTTATTATACGTATAAAACTAAAAAGCGTTATTACCCTCTTCATGCGAGTCGCTCTTTTATACGCCCGATGTAGTATGTTAGTTAAATATTGTCAATCACTGCTGGTCGCCATGCTTCTATATATCATTACTGTCAGTCAAGTGTTTATTTTTTTTATTTTCTGTCAGCCTGACGAGGACACGTTACCCATCGCACCTAAGTTCTATTTAACGAATATTATTTCTGAAAAATCGCTTATCGCTAACGAAGTCAGTTAATACTGTGGCCATAAAGTTTATAGTAGAAAACCAATAACCATTAATGTATAATCAGTGCTTAAGAGGAAATAATTAGTTTTTAGGGTTACATGCATCATGTTTAGCATATTTTAGTATAATTTATAAATGTCACTTCTTTTGGAATTCGTCTATGTGCTTTGTGTGTGTGTGTGTGTGTGTGTGTGTGTGTGTGTGTGCGTGCGTGTGTACATATGCGAGCCTGAGTATGTGTTTTAATACTAAATCGTACCTTTGAAAGAAATCTGTGCAAGGAAGGGGCTCTATGGAAGTGTCCCATTCTCCTTATTGAAAGTCTCCGCAGCCGATGTTTTTGAGCGCTCCCATTTTATCCTGCAAAGAAAAAAAATCTGTGTTAAAAAGTATATACCTTTAATTGATACAGTTGTGTTGCTATCTACTTGACACGATATCACCACAGCAATCGATATATTCTGCGCCGATAATGACTAGCGACTTCCAGCTACACTTTTTAGATAAAAAGTGTAGAAAAACTACTACATATTTTACTAACTACTAAAAATGTTAGTAAAAATGTTGCTGTTTTTTTAATCATCATGATCAACCCATTCTCGGCTCACTACAGAGCACGGGTCTCCTCTCAATATGAAAAGAGTTTGGCCATAGTCCACCACGCTGGTCATGTGCGGATTGGCAGACTGCACACGCTTTTGAGAACATTATGGAGAACTCTCAGACATGTAGGTTTCCTCACGACGTTTTCCTTCACCGTTGAAGCAAGTGATATTTTAATTGTTTAAAAACGCACTAAGAAAAGTTATAGGGTTTGAACCCCCGACCTCTGATTCGGAGGCGGACGTCCTAACCACTAGGCTATCACAGCTTCAGCTTTTAATAATTTATAGCAAGTTTTCTTGTCGCTATTTTACTAGGAACTTTACTCTCTTCTAAAATCTCCTCTTTTCTAATATGACCGCGTAGAGATACCATAAGCACAGCCCTTTTCCTGTTCCTCTAAAAAGATTTCCAAGGTGCAAAGGTTTCGTGCCGGTTTTGCTCAGCGACTTGCTTCAGGCTTGTTGTCTGTCCATCTTATGAGGGGTCGCCACTCTTGCACCCCTACGTCCATTTGCCACTCCTGCTCACAACTCGTTGAGGTATTTATACATCAGATATTCTCGTTTCTTAATTGATTACGTAGAGATAGCGGCTAATAGCTCTCTGTACCTATCCAAAAATAATAAACAAGCCAGAAAATCCTGTTCCCCATACAACTTAAAGCTAGAGCTAGCACAAGCATGTAATTATTGTACGAAATTGCTGGCAAGCCTACGTCGGCGGTAATTAGCGGGCTCTGTTGTAATTTCCCCCTTTAAATTAATTTAACGTGGCCGGATGCATGTTAAATCGGTTAAAACATGCAGAACGAAGCAAGTCGGGTGTTTCGGACTAAAATTCCTAGTACTAGCACAGGGGTTTTCCTAATTGGCGTCGGTTTATAAGTGCGTGAAGTTCTTTTTTACGCACAACGAGTTATTCGTTTAGCGGCAATCTCACTGTATCACTTGTGATGCTGCAGTCTTTGGTGTGCAGCGGAATAATCTGTTATAGGTATAGTAAACCGAAGAAGAGATCCCTTTCAGTGATAAGGTCGCCTTTGCTTTTTTACTGTTATGTATTTTTTCTTACCACTTTTCTTTTGTTTCAATGTGCAATAAAGTTGTTTGAATAAATAAAACGCTACTCTCAATTAGTTTCAAATTTGTTCGTTAATTGAATCTCTACATCGTTTAGTGACATGTCTATGTCGGTAGGGTGGTAACTAGCAGCGACCGGAACGTCCCAGCAGAACAGGCTTAGGCCGGGAATTGAAGCCAGTTCCAAAACTTTACAATGAGACAGCGCGCTCGCAGTGAAAAGGTCGAAGTTAGTTATAATTATAAAGTTATGCGATATATTTATGGAATTTTGCAATAAAGAAATTGAAATTGATGTTTGTGACGAGGGTGGCAGAAGGCGCCGATACCGCCACCTGTTACCAACGCCGTCGGTACCAACGAGTGCACTGATGATCGCGTCGGGGTGTTAAAGTACCTCCTTGCTAACGAGATCCTGTGGCACTCCATTTGCGACGCAGGGTCCGCTTGATTTTCGTTGGAACGCAACGGGCAAGATGCTTGAATGCCCAGCGAAAAAAAAGGTATGTAATGTAGTGTAGTAAAGAAATTAAAACTGATACCCATATAAAAATGTTTAGTATTTAAAAGAAATACTCTATTAAATGTTAAGATAAAATTTTCCTACCGAGCATTTCCTACCAAATACAAAGAGCCCGCAAATCGTCTAAGCAACGGCAGACGTAAAATATAATATGTCGGGGAAAAAACACAACCCAATTAGGTTATTTTCGAAAGCCGGTTGGTTGATAGTAAACGGACCACATTTTCATGCATCGGCGTTTCAGCTGAAGATTTATCGTGGCGTGCCCTCAATTAATATTTCTTGCTTTGTTGTTGTAACAATGGCGCGGCGGGTGGTTTAACGGCCTAATATTTTAACGCCCCCGTTTTGTTTCCACTACCCTCGGTTGCCTTCGAGGACTTAATAAACATGTATTGCTTATTGACGTCGCGTCGCCTGTCCGCGGTTTTTGTTTAGACAATTGAGAATGAGTCAATACTTACAAAGATAATAACATCAAATCGAGTACTTACACATATTATTATTGTATGAAAAAAAAAAATTGGACTGTAACGCACTGAACATTACAATTGAAAGTAAAATTGTACGCGGTAATTGTGTGCGGTCTACTAAATGGCACATAATTACTGCACAAAATGAGTACCGCATTCAAAGGACATTTTATTTTGTTTTATAACAAATTACTGTTTATCATCTTGAAGATGCCTATCAATAAGTTCAAAGTTTATATAAAAAGAAAGCTCATATAAAAATCCTATTACGGGATAAAGGGATTATATAAACGATAAAAAAGCTTGGGTATGAATTACTCTAACTATATACCTAATTATAATTTACTATTAGCTATGTGAGATGAAAAACACGGATTACTTTGTTGTGGTCTTCTTCTTAGTCTTTCTTTCGACCTGGACGCGATTTGAACCCTCTTAGCTTTAGTTTTAAGGTGGTGAACCTGGTCATCACCATCATCTCACTAATTAAGAGAATGGAAAATATATTATAATAAATGAACGCTTCATATATGCCTGTAATAGGTCTACATGAATAAAGCTACTTTATTATTCGTTTAATTTTGAATTTTATGTAACAAGCACAATTACTAGGAGAGATTTAGTAAGTCAATAAGATTTTTCTCGTGAAAATTGATATGCCTTTAGGGGGAAACTAGGGGTTTGACCCTATTGGGCAGTTTTGCAGTTAGAAATAGTAAGACGATGATTTAAACGTTAGCAAAGCGAGTTTTTAATATAGCGCCCCAATAACAGTATATTCTGTAATTAATTTCCAAGCGGAATGTCTGGATGCTATTGCTTAAGCAATAAGACCGCCGCTGCATACCAATGGTAATGAAATATTAAGTTGTGTTTTTGCTGTGAAACATGATTAAAAAAAAACTTATAACTCAGCGGGCGATGGGAAGGGCGATGTTTACGGAGTTTCTCCCCGAAATTAAATCAGAAAAGAGATCTTTAGCAGAACTTGCATTACCGACCATGATTATGTCACCGGGCAGATAGTTCTGAGAGTGGGGGGGGGGGGGGGGGGGGGGGGCAGCAATGGTGAAACGTCATGAAACATTTTTTTCTTCGTGCGCCTACCGTGGTTATTTCTACGTGATCCAAGGTCGACTGGTGGAGAATGCTTATTAAGTTCGCCTTTTGTACATTTTTTTTGTGATATATAAAAAAGAATTATTGTGATAAAAATAACTTTAAGTTATTAGCGAGCGATGACAGTAGCTGTCTTCGGATTACCAGGTGTGTCTAATACGGCATTACATGAATACTAAATTTTAGGGTGTAATGTGGTAAAATAAGTTATACATTGCTTGCAACCAAGTTTTTTTTTTCGGACTGTCTATTAGCTGTTTGGCAAGCTTCGGAAAGAAGCTCTGCCAGAAGAAATTTTGAGCCCTAGGGCTCGAACAAACTAAGGGAACGTCTGCCTAAGGGCGCCTCCTTAGGCGACGTTTGGGATAACAGGGGGGGGGGGGGGGACGGCAAGCAAGCAAGTGCATCATATTCCCCTATGCAAACATTTACTTGATAGTGACAAACACAGTTTTGTTTTTAGAAATTTATTTTTGCGCTGTTCTCTTCTCATTTAATAGACTTTTTGTAAAGGTAAAGGTTTTATAAAGGTTTTAAGGTTATAGGGTTTTATTCTGTAGAATTTGAGAGTGGAATTTTTTATGGGAAGTTATCGAAATTCTATAAACCCTTTGCCTAAGTTGTAATGTTCCGTTAGATATAAAAGGTGCGACCCTTTGCTATCCTTCATAACCAACCAATGAATGCAGAGATTGGCAGGAAAGGGTAGATAATTTATCATGCTAGCGAATATATATACATGACGCGCATTCTTTCGGCTCGCCTAAATAATATAATGTCCATAATCCTACATACCCGTATAATATCAACGCATATGTTTAAAAGGTACCGCTGAAAAGGAGCGTCAGCTTTTTGATCGGACTAACCTGTCTATTTATATCACAAAAACAAAATTAATGTCTGCCGTACATAAAAAACGAAAATCACAAAAATGTTTTCGATTACTCAATAGATACAAATGGATATAAGCTAACTTTCACACTATCGAATGAGTAGAAATCTCGCTCAGGTTACTCTGATACGGGTTTTTTTATACACTACAAATTAGCCCTTGACGGCAATCCCGTCGGTATAAGTGATGATGCGGTCTTACATTTTAGGGGTATGGTTAACCCATACTCCTAATGGGATTCTACGCGACATGCCGAGAATGTTAACAAGCCACGACCGAAGCCTCCCACCAGACCAGACTCGAACCGGGAATCGAATCCAGGTTATAATGAAAGAGCGCACACGCTGCGCTGTTTCACGAACATGCGAAGTTGAAACGTCATATTTTTATTGTTTAAAACTCGTCATTGTTTAATAATAGACACTTTTGATGTGTTCATAACTACCATTGTAGTGATTTGATATACCTGTATTGTAGTGATTTGATATACTTGTATTGTAGTGATTTGATATAACTGTATTGTAGTGATTTGATATTCGTTTACTGAACATTAAAGCTATGAGGGTTCCAAACGTGGTGAACAAAACAAAAACTGACATATTCAGATTGGTCGAACAATTTGCTTGTTTATGCGAGACAAAAGGCACAGTGATTGATTTCTATATACGCAGGAGCTTTTTTACGTTCGTGGAATGAAGGGTTGAAATAAAAAAACTTAATTATTTTCCTTTTCTTTACATTAATACCCTCATAAATATAAATATTATAGTCGCAACTGATTTTTCTTGCTTGGTAAGCAACTTTATAACGGCACGATATTCGATTTTTTCCATATTTCACTTTTCACTCCTGATTATGTTGCTTGGTTGGCGATAGCTCAAAGAGTAATAGTCTAATAACAATGAAATCTCGTATTTATACTAATTATGAGTCACTAAACACGTTACGATCCTAATGACCCCCCTCCAACCCTCTCATTCCGCGAACATAAAACCCCTCCCTCGTACGTTTGCCTACACAAAAATAGTAGAGCTTTTACAATGCAATGCATGACTGCCTTTCTGACCTCGCCATTTGTATTTTGGACTTCGGATCTCGAGTCATGCCGACAAATTGCAGGTATACGATTTTTCGGTCACGATATTACCAATACACATACAGCCCGGAGATAGGGCATTAGCGATTGTTGAATATTACAGTTAATTATAACTCAATAATGTCAAAATTAAATTGAAGCGGTGGTAGCCTAGTGGTTAGGGCGTCAGCCTCCTAATCAGATGTACTAAAAACGCACATAGGAGGTACTCCTATATGCGTTTTTATACATTTAAAATATCACTTGCTTCAACGGTGAAGGAAAACATCGTGAGGAAACCTGCACGCCTGAGAGTTCTCCATAATGTTCTCAAAGGCGTCTGAAGTCTGCCAATCCGCACATGGCCAGCGTGGTGGACTATGGCCAAACCCTTCTCATATTGAGTGGAGACCCGTGCTCTGTAGTGAGCCGGTAATGGGTTGATCATGACATGATGAATGTCAAAATTAGGTAGTTAGAAAATAAACAGTCACTATATGCAGCTCGTACTTTCATTACATGGTGATAGAGGTGGGATCCCCATGCGTCAGAGAGTACGTAAAGCCGCCGGTCCCCGTATATACCATACCATATAACACTTCTATGAGAGTGAATCCTTTTTTTTTGTCGTGGTGGAAAAGCTTTATGCCTGCCTCCGTAACTTTGGGCAGGAAGGAGGTTATGTTGGATTCCCACCCTTTAAGAGGGGTATACCCGAACTAAAAACCACCACGGCATGTCCCTCTCGCTGGTTTTACTGGACGCCCGGGGGATCCGTTTTATACTTCCCGGACGCCCTACCAGCCGGCCCAGTCTACCGCCGGGCCTCCCGCGCTAAAAGGGGATCAGGATCAGCTTGATCCCCCCAATACAATTAGGAGACTAGTGCAATGACGACCAACAAGGCCAATAGCTACCTGCCGTCTCCCAAGTGAAGCTAACGAGCGGCAAATTGCCGAAGTCTTCTTCCTCCCCGTCTACATGAGAGCGAGTCCTAAACCCAGCTTTGTAACTGTAATGAGGAATAAAATTAGAAGATATTAGGATCTATAGAAGCTATAAGGATAGCCTAAGCGATAGCCCAACCCGCATAAGAGCAAAGGTTGGGTATGCTCAAAAACCCACGCCGCTATGAGAGAGGTGGCCAACCGTGGGATAAATGAGTAATCCTACTTACCTACGTTGTAATCTCGTATTCAAATCACTTCCCAAAAATAATAACAGTACAGCCGAATAAACAGAATTTATTTTCCATTAGGTCTTTTATCAAAATTGGTTTTTTCATAACGTCCGTGAGCAAAATATATAAATCGCGAGGCACCGCGCGTGAAATACGCGTACACGACCTGCGAATGAATGAATGAATGATTCATGTGAATAAATCTAAAACCATGGGCTACACAATTCTGTACGCGAATTTTTTTTGGTCCCTTTTGTTTAAAACCAATAGCAATTTGGCTTTTTTTATTTACTTTCACAGGAAAAAAAACAAAAAAGCTTTTAAAATAGCGTTTTGCAGGTCTTTTTTTTTATTCGTTACACGTGCTATTAAATAGACGGATAGTTGTCGCAAGGCAGCACCTAGCGTGATTGCATGATAGTGTCCCATGCAAGTAAGGCGCGTATGTGCTGTGTGCACTCTCTCATTTTTCTACAGGTTTCTTCTTCTTTTCTTTGTCCTAGTCCGTTGAAAGGCACTTTTACGCGTCAATAATTTACATTTTAGTGATTTGATGGTGATAACTACATTCGTAAACTCAAAACTAAAGCTATGAGGGTTCCAAACGCGCCCTGGTCTTTCTTTTTTCTAGCCCTTATCCCACATTATGTAGGGTCGGCACAACACGTCTTCTTCTTTTACTTACTTCTATCAGCCGTCACCTCACTAACCACACCTTTTGCCCGCATATCATCTCTTACACAATCCATCCATCTCTTCTTTGGTCTACCTCTACTCTTTTGCCCTTCTACGTTCAAATATAACATTCTTTTGGTGACATCACTTCCTTGCCTCCGCATTATATGACCATACCATATTTGCCACGCTGCTTTGTCTACAAGATTAAAGTGTAAAATAACAAGGTAATGAACGTGACAGCGGCGATCAGCTGACCTGCCAAATGGGTGTCGAGTTGTCATGTAATATGATAGATTATGGATGAATTTCGCAGTTAACATGATAAACGTGAGCCGGCAATAGTGCCGGCTCACTACGGAGCACGGGTCGCCTTTCAATATGAGAAGGGTTTGGCCATAGTCCACCACGCTGGCCATGTGCGGATTGGCCGACTTCATAAGCTTTTGAGAACATAATGGGGAAATCTCAGGCGTGCAGGTTTCCTCACGATGTTTTCCTTCACCGTTGAAGCAAGTGATGTAAAGTGCCTAAAAACGCACATAACTCCGATTAGGAGGCGGACGTCTTAACCACTAGACTATCACTGCTATGTACTAAATAAATTTTACTTGAATGTCAATTTGTTCCTATCGGAATACTAAGATGACTCATAGCGCCGCGCCGTATCTAGTTTTGTAAGGGATTGCCCTTTGTGAAACTTTCATTAACGGCAACGTTGGCAAATTGCAACGTGCTTATTTGGCACATCTAAAAGCGAAATAAATAAAAGAAGATATTTACGTTTGACATCCAGACAGATATTTAAAAAAATATATGTCGAGTCAAGGAGGTCCCGAGTTGTTTTTTGTAAGGGTGACATCAGCATTGCTGACGTCACGATTTTGTTTACTTTCGCCCATAGTAATTAAAACCACAACTTGCCGGTTTACACTTTTATTACGATAATAACTAAGAGGTCCGAACAGTCCGACGTCTCGAGCGAGAGAATCCGCGAAAGGCATCGACCGCCCGTATTTATAGCACAAAGCATGCTTGTACAAAATTGATTGTTACTGGCTAAATTGTGTTAAAATAAAATGTGGGTAATTATTGAATTCTTGAGGTTTTTGGCGCCGCTTAGTAAAGTTAATAACTTCTTCGCGCTGACATATATGATACATGAATATAAATTATACAAGTTATCCAGGATGCAAGCTACGTTGTTTACCATAGAAATTAATTATATACTTCACGGGAACGGTTCTACGTGACAAAATTCCTCAAGATTAGTGCAAAGTTGAACATCTGTCACAAACAAAGACTTTGACATGTATAAAATTAGTAAGGATTAAACTGACCTTATAGTATCGAAACTGTGTAAAACTATAATCGTTATAGTATCCGGTAATTTCGTACTGAGGATTTTAATGATCGCTCACGTGCAAAACAATATTCAAACACGTAAATATTTTCCGTATTTTACATGGATCCATGAATAATTAAAGCGCTCTGTATTATTAAACACATGGTGCTTCGTTTAAAATGTGACAAAATATCTCGTATTTTTGACTGGTTCCGAGTTCTGAATATAATATTTATTTTTCAGGATTTTATGTTGATTTTGCACGGGTGTCAGGTGTGGCAGCATCGTTTCTGAGTAGGTATACTCTTTGTAGGTAGACATCAAACGAGTCGCAGGGAGCCGCTGGATACAAGCGGCCCAAGACCGTGGCCATTGGAACTCCCTACAAAAGACCTATGTCCAGCAGTGGACGTCTATAGGTTGAAATGATGATGATGATACTCTTTGCAAACATACCCTCCTTGACAACCTCCGTGGCGCAGTGGTGCGCTGTCGCATTATAAAGTTGGAGGTCCTGGGTTCGATTCCCAGCTCGAGTCTGGTCTGGTGGGAGGCTTTGGCCGTGGCTAGTTACCACCCTACCGACAGAGACGTGTCGCCAAGCGATTATGCGTTCCGGCACGATGTCCAGTAGAAACCAATTAGGATTGTGGGTTTACCACACCCTAACAGGTTAGCCCACTACCATCTTAGACTGCATCATCACTTACCATCAGGTGACTTTGCCGTCAAGGGCTAACTTTTAGTGTGTATAAAAACAAAAAACCTGGTATTATATTAATGAGAATTATACTGAAAAACTGTGACAGACCTCTTCCATTATTCATGAACTAGTTTGTAGCTTTGATCAATAATATACCGGAAGAGCTGTCAGTGCCTGTACAATTTAACAATCCACTTACGAATTAGAGGTCTATTTTTATTTATAAAAGGATAAAAAAAAAACAAAATTTTTAGGCAACGCTGTATTTTATGTAGTAATACTAGCTTTTGACCCGCAGTTTCGTTTGCATTGAATCCATTAAATAAGTATCACGGATGATTACAACAGAAATTAATAATTACAATATTTTAACAAACCTTTTTTTTATTTCGTAAAAATACTCGTATATTTTTTTTTTGTTTAAATAAAAAGTGTCCTATGTACTTATAATACTTGTAATACCTCCAAGAATATTTGTACAGTTTCATGATGATCGGTTAAGTAGATTACGCGTGACACCGTAACAAAGAAAACTTACATTCACATTTATAATATTAGCATGATGTATTTTAAGCCTGCTTTAAGAAAGTGGCTTATAAATAATTCTTTTTACTCAACGCGAGAACTTCTTACTCATAAAAGTGGAATATAACTTTTTGCGTACCTAATTAAGGGATTTGATGTAATATAAATTATTTAGGATCATAATTACCAGTTGCGATTTCATGTATAATTTTAAATCTTTTTTCATTTTTAAGTAGGAGCAGTGGATGAACATTGGCTGATGATGATGATGATGATGATGAGTGTTATAAAAGCGTATACTCAACTTTACAAAGTACTTCTGTAACTTTTGCAGACGAATATGCAGGTTTCGCGAATTATGTTCGTTTTTAGTAGATTTTTTGTCTTACTTTTTGTAAATAAATAAAGTGGTCAAAAATCTTTTTTCATAATACAGATAAAATATTTATATATAAAGACTGATATTATTAAGTAACAAAGACTATGTATGCTTGTATTTCTTGATTTTTTTTTCTCTTCATACGCGTGAGCTGTGTGGTGTTTTGACGAGCTCCGTGATGCAGCGTGCGCGCTGTCGCATTATAAAGTTGGAGGTCCTGAGTTCGATTCCCGGCTCTAGTCTGGTGTGGTGCGAGGCTTTGGCCGTGGCTAGTTACCACCCTACCGACAAAGAAGTGTCACCAAGCGATTACGTGTTCCGGTACGATGCCGCGTAACATCTAATTAGGAGTGTGGGTTTACCATACCACAAACAGGTTAGCCCGCTACCATCTTCTTAGACTGCATCATCACTTACCATTAGGTGATATTGCCGTCAAAGGCTAACTTGTAGTAGATTACAAAAATAAATGTGTTTAACACGATCCTTTTAAATTGTAAATAATTTAAAAACTTTACTTTTCCCGCTTGTGAAGTCAACATCTCCTGAAGATGATCCGGTGTCGGGTCGAAACGTGCGTAGAGGTTCTAGTGGAAGATTTTGTGTGGTGTTATATTATACAAATCTCCCGGTTGTCGGCGGAATATAGCAAATTATACTTGCTGTTTATTGTTTACATAGGAGCGAGTTGATGGTGTGGTGGTTGTTAATAACAACATTCGTAAACTTAAAACTGAAGCTACGAGGGTTTCGGTCAAATTAACTGAATTAAGGTAATTATATTTATATTGTTTGGTAAAATGAATCAGAACGAAGATATCTTGCTTAAGATTAACATTTATAAACTCGTACAGTTAGATGTTGCTCCGAGGTCGTCGAAACATTCACCAAATTAAACAAAGAGCAAAAATATTCGCCAGGGGCTACCGTTTCACGATATTAGTTAAACAAATTCGTTACCAAGCCCGGCTCGGCGAGTGCCGGCCCAAACGGGCGCAACTAACGCATTGCAGATATCCCCGGACGAGATACGTTTCGCAAAAACATGCTTGTTTATTTTCCTTGCGAACATACCGTACACAAATTTAATTTGTCGACTGCATACTATGTTGGGTGTTCAAAACCCCTGTATAATCTCTGTCCCTTTTGCAGTCACATGTTTCTGTTCTATGACCTGAAGTATTCTTGTTTTTTTTAATACTCTACAATTTAGCACTTGACGGCTACCTCACCTGGTGGTAAGTGATGATGCTGTCTAGAATGGTAGCGGGCTAACCTGTTAAGGAGTATGGTAAACCCACGCTCTTAATTGGTTTCTACGCGACATCGTGCCTCAAAGCTAAATCGCATGGCCAAACGTTTTTGCCGGTAAGGTGGTAACCAGCCACGGCCGATGCCTCCCACCAGACCAGACTCGAGCCGGGAATCGAACCCAGGACCTCCACGCGCCACGGAGGTCGTTAAAATATATATATATATATATATATATATATATTAGTATCTGGTGTTGATTATAGTAGCAAGGCTACTGTCTTAATATCCTAGGAAATATGTTGCCATTTAAATAGTCTGCATTTAAAGCTTGATAAATTTTGCAGTTTGTCAAGCTTTTGGAGAAGATTTGTCAAGCTTTTGGGAGTGATTTGTTTAAGCTACTTCACAAATTTATCAAATCTTAAAGCAAGATTTTAGTGAATATGCAGCGTGCGTGTAAAACTCCAAAGTCAAAACGGACAACACTTAAAAAAGCAGTTTTTGATATTAGTCTTTCTTCATGTTTGTTCACCGATTTCAACGTCAGTTAGTGTGGATTGACTTTGACAATTCCAGTAAGGTTTCAGGTATACTTTCGAGCATCATGGAAATTGAGGGAAATTTTTAGACATCTGTTTGGAGAAATCATATTTGCTTCGATTGCAGCAGAAGCAGGCAATATGATTCTGAGAGAATTCCATTTTTTTTTTCTTTTTAAACATAAATCTAAAAATTAAGCTATAGACTTTTGGACATAAGTCTTGTTTAGGGACTTCCAAGCCACAGTCTTAAGTTTATCTACCTAGTGAGGGATCCATCAATACTTTGTTCTAGTACAGAGTAGCCACGTCAGTCCCTCATCTCGTTCAGCTATGTCGGTTACTCTGTTTCTTTTACGGATGTTTTATTTCTAATGTTATCGCGAAGATGTACTCCGAGCATAGCTCCGTACTGAGTGTAATGAAACGACGAGCTGCGTATAGTGACAGTTTTATTTTTCATTTTGTTTTTGACATTATTCAGTTATAACGGCCATATACAACATCTTCTCCCTTGAAGAAATAAAAGCTAAGTAATAACCAATTAAACTACAACCACCAAATAACAATATTACTAAATTTAACAAATTAAATGATAACAAACTTAAGGACTACAATCAACACTGAGATTATAAGTGCGCAAGTTTGTCCTCTTATTTTTAATTTAAATAAGCCCTTGACGGCATTCTCCCTTGATGATAACTCATCATGAGTTATCATCAAGGGAGAATGTCAGACAGTCTAAGATGGCAATGGACTAACTTATTAGGGGTTTGATAACGATAAACTCCTAATTGGTCTCTACGAGACAATGCAATGGCTCTGAAATGCTAATTCGCTTGGCGACGCGTCTTTGTCGGTAGGGCAGTAACCAGCCACGGCCGAAACGAATCAGACCAGAGACAATTCAGAAACGAAATCTAAATTGTCCCTGCCGGGAGCCTGGGACCTCCTGATTACTAAAACCACATAGCTCAACACTTCGATAGGTTTCATGTAGTAAAGAAAAGCATGGAGAGGTTGAAACCTTAGGCAGAGCTACTGTACTTAAAACTTTGACGTAGGAAACAACATAGTGTGGGCGGTCTGCGTCATAGCGATGATACTTGAGCCAAATGGTGGGTGGCGGGGGATACAATTTATACAAAGTATTCTAGCATTACGGTTATCTTAAAAGTACCACCTATTTTATATATTTATTCATTATTATTATTAATTACAGATTATTCGTGCCAGATCTGTGATAACAAACATACGAGAATATGCCGTCTATAAAGGAATGCTTATCTCAATAAAAGATCTCTTCTAGCTACCCTAGAAAGTCTGCAAAATTTTATAGTGGTATAGTTCATATGCAGGTATATATATATAATAACATAAATATACGTACTAATACTTATATGGCTTAAAAATAATCATTAATAATTATTTATTTATTTATTATTAATATAAAGGAATACAATAAATTATAGAATAACAGCACCGAAAAAACCAAAGAGGTTTGTCCTCGGTGCTAATCTGTAACTTAACAGCTTAAAAGTAGAGGAACTGAGTAAGCAAATTAGGCATGAAAAGAACATTTCCTAACTGAGTTAGACGGTCGACACAAATGAGTCGGCATCGAGTCGTCGACAAAAAATATTCTTTTAATTTCTGTTTGACATTTTATTACTTGAAACAATAATAAAATAAAAGATATTTGTATGATGAATTATATATGATTACAATACTTTGACTTTGAAAGTGTGATTGTCTGTCTCTAACAAATGTAGGTAAAGAATTTCATTGTTGTGCACAATGAACGGAGAAAGGTAAAAATAAGATCTTTGATAGTAAATAGAAGGGTTCGCTATCCGTTTGCTAGGCTTTTTTGGTATATAACCATGTTTTGCTGAGAAAATTATTAGGTACTTATTTACAAATAATTACTTATTTACACCATATTACAAATGTATCTTTTGCATTCCTTAAAATTTGTATCTGCTATCTAAGATTTTGAATTAGATTGATTTATTAGTTTTGGCCCTTATTTCCAAGTTACAGACGAACTTTATTTGTTTCTCAATTTATTACACAGAAAAACGCTGCGTTACATTTTCCCCTATATTAATTTCCGAGTATCAGTTGTTGGATAATTTATTTCTATAGGCCGTAAAAAAAGAAGAACTTTCAAAACCAATTAGAAACTTTACGTACACTTTCCCCTCACTCTGGAAAATTACAAGCAATTAAACTTTTTGCCGCCAGAATTTGATTCGAATGGGAAAATACCATTACGAGATTCCCTAAAGTTATGGCTACTCAGAATTTTCTTTTTCCAAAGTTTGTAATAAGGAATTGTGACCTGATGCTTAATGGCATTGAAGACTTACTAGATTACAGCGTACGAATTTTATGACGTTAACTTTGACTTTGGTAAAGTTTGGCCGCGGTTAGTAAACACCCTACCGACAAGCGATTTCTTGTAGAAATCTTTAATAAAACCGCCAAACCCTTAACAGATTAGCTCGCTACCATCTTTGATTGCCAATCAAAACAAAAATAGCTTTATTCGCTACCTTACCTATAACAGGCATCTATGAATCGTTCATTTCATTTCTATTTGTGAAGTGATGGTGATAACTACACTCAACAACTTAAAACTAAAGCTAACAGGGTTCAAATCGCCCAGGTCTAAGAAGAAACTTAGGATTTATATAATCCGTTATATCGTAATATGATTTTTCTATAAGCTTTCGTTTTATAAAAACCTTGACCTTATTGATAGACATCTCCAAGATAAATATCACCACTAGGTAAGAGGGTAGTCAACGGCTACTTGTAATGGATTTATAAAATATATAAAAATTTCTGATCGATCTGCAAAATTTTATACTACTAAAATATCTCAGTGGGAGTTTTTAATTATGTATGAAATCATGAGTAGATATTTAAAGATATGATGGATAAACCAGGCCATAATATAAAGTGCACGATGAAAACATAATTGACGAGCGTAAAGGACGAGGCGTGAGGTATTTAGACCTTAGATCGATAACTGTTCCAAAAGCGAGTTAGCGGGGCTTTAATAGAAAATTGTTCAGCGCGGGGGTAATGCAATGTCTTGGCGCTGGGATTAATTATGAACGTATTTTAGTATATATAGATACTCGTAAATACACAGTCACACACACACACACACACGCACACACCAACAAACAAACAAAACGGGTGGTCCGTGAAGATCGGTCTTAATTTTTGTGGTTTCCAATAAAAGAAGTCTTCATTAATTCGACATTTTTTTTTTACACACTACAAGTTAGCCCTAGACTGCTATCTCATCTGGTGATAAGTGATGATGCGGTCTAGGATGGTAGCGGGCTAACCTGTTAGGGGTATAGTAAACTCATACTCCTAATATTGGTTTCTACACGACATCGTGCCGGAACGCTAAATCGCTTGGCGACACGTCTTTGTCGGTAGGGTGGTAACTAGCCACGGCCGTAGCCTCCCACCAGACCAGACTCGAGCCGGGAATCCAACCCAGGACCTCCAACTTTAAAATGCGACTGCGCGCGCGCTTCGCCACCGAATGGTCCAGTGAGATTGTGTGATAAACGTATGTACGCATCAAAACTGCCTTCTATAAGCCTATTTAATGAAGAAAGCTTATGACTTTCGACTACAAAATCGTATATTTTGACCCATCTGAGTACTGAAGCCGTCGCACTCACCGCATAAAATAAATATTCGTTATTTTCCACAGCGCTGATGTGCGGTTTGTGAGCAAGCTTTCGTTTACAAACATAGTTTACTTTTCCCGCAATAATCGCGTTTCAAGTAGGTACGTTAGTTTGTTTGTTGTTCGCGTATTTACGGGGCAGAAACAAAACTAACTAGTGGATTAAGTAACCGAGATCGCGGCTTTCGTTTGCGGTTACTTAATCCCGCAAGTCTACACAAATAGAGCGATGGGGTTTATAAGAGTCCATGATGATAAGAACAATACAAGTACCTACTAATAATATTTCAGGCAACATCATGATCAACCCATTACCAGCTCACTACAGAGCACGGGCCTCCTCTCAATATGAGAAGGATTGGGCCATAGTTCACCGCGCTGGCCGTGTGCGGATTGGCAGACTTCACACGCCTTTGAGAACATTATGGAGAACTCTCAGGCGTGCAGGTTTCGTCACGATGTTTTCCTTCACCGTCGAAGCAAGTGATATTTTAATAATTTAAAAGATGTAATATTAATCATATACCATTCAAAATAGCTTTATCAATGCAAACTGACCGAAATGTTTTTAACGACCTGTGTGGCGTAGCGCGTACGCCGTCGCATTATAAATATTTGGAGGTCCCGGGTTCGATTCCAGGCTCGACACTGATCTAGTGGGAAACGTGTCGTCAATTAGCGGACCGGCAAGATGTCGCCTAGACACCAATTAGGAGTGTGGTTTTACCATACCCCTAAAAGGTTAGCCCGCTACCATCTTAAGACTGCATCATCACTTACCTACAGGTGAGATTACCGTCAAGGGCTACAGCCTCCTTTGAAGCGTTTCATATAATATATTATCTTAAGTTAAAATATTAATCGTATTTCATTACCTAACCTAATCTAGGTAACTTTTTAAAAGGCAGGTTTTTTGACAGATATTTCAGCCACTGACAGGCAAATACCGATTGCAAATATATAGTATAGTATAGTGCTAATAAATTAGATTACAACTAGGGACGGGTAAAAATACATGGGGTCCAAATTTAATACAACGAAAAGGTTTAGAGGTCTATGTATATGCACAGTAAATATGCGATTACAAAAAATGGATGATTACGTTTTTTGGCATTATAATATACTATACTAGCTGACGCCCGCGACTTCGCCTGCGTTGAGTTAGTGTGTTTGTTTGTCTTTCAATCACGAAGCAATAGATTACTAACCCGAATTACTTGAAATAATTATAGGATAAACATTAAAGTATCTCTTTTCTAAAAAAAAAGAATGAGTGAAATCGGATATTGATTCATTGGTGGGAGAAGTTTTGAGGCGCCCGAGACGTGATGACACAGGCGGTGGCATGCGCGTGAGCTGCCAATAAAAGTCCCGTAAAAATCGGTCCAGCCATTTCAGAGATTAGCCGGAACAAACAGACAGACAAAAATTGTAAAAAAATTTATTTTGGGCTATGTACCGTATACATATTCATATGCATGTAGTAAAAAACGGTTATTTCAATATTACAAACAGACACTCCAATTTTATTTATTTGTATAGATAAAGCATATCCCGAAAGAGACATGCAAATAAGCGTCACAAATTACAAACAACAATAATAAATGGTTGCATTCTTCTAATGTCATTATCCAATGGAAGTTATGACAGTAAAAACTTTAACTGCTCGAGATTCTGTAACGAGGCGAGTGCAAGAAAAATAGGAAAAGTTTTAATGGATTCCGTGGATCCGTTCCCCTGTTTCGTGAAACGCTGCAAAATCTCTAGCTATTCCCGGGTCAGTACTAACTATATTAGTACTTGTGTTCGGAACTACTCAAATGATACATCACGTATTAGAATAAAGGTAAAGATTTGAAATTTGTATAGCATATTTGTTTCTATTAGGTACCGCTGTATAAAAACGTAAAATAAAATTCAAAACTAAGAGATTCCATACAAGTAACGTTTTTTGGCGGTTATTTGCCCTATCTACATAATGTCAATACTAATAGTATTCCACATTGTATGTTTGTACAGAACCCTTCGTGCGCTCTTAAATAATATTTTAATCACGCGGATAACATTCAAGCAAAAATTATTAAAAGAACTTCCACAAGATGTAATTGCGAATTTTATTAAAATCTGTTCAGTGACATAGGAAAGGCGTGAAAACGTAACAAAATCTTTTTTGCTCTTCTACATGTTAGCCCTTGACTGTAATCCCACTTGGTGGTAAGTGATTATGCAACCTAACATCAAGTTAATCTGTTCGTTCCAGTGATCAGCCACCAGGCGACGCGAAGGAGCATCGCTGGGTTTAAGTAGGTATTCAGGTCGCCACACTGGCCGCCGGCTAGTCCCACATTCAGTGTAATGCATCCAACTTTATTAACCCATCGGTTTCCTATAATACAAACCATAACCTCCCATTAGACAAAAGAAAATTCAGAAATTATAGATTCCCAGATTGACCCAGTCGGGTTCGAACCAAAAGATCGTCAATAAAGTTTTCAAATTTGGCCAACTAATACGCTTACAGTAATAATAATATAAGTAAATAGTTACCAAACGTTGGAGATGGCAATTATTCATCATGATGATCAACCCATTACCGGCTCACTACAGAGCACGGGTCTCCTCTCAATATGAGAAGGGTTTGGCCATAGTCTACCACGCTGGCCATGTGCGGATTGGCAGACTTTACACGCCTTTGAGAATTTAAACAGTTATAACTCCGCTGAAAGAGTTGTTACACAAATTGTCTAAAATCCAAAAACTCCGGCAAAAAATCCATCACCGCACTTATGCATTGCATATGAATAGAAAGTACAGCTTGTAAAACATGAGCAGCAGCAATGAATAACACTTGCAAACTAATCCGTCTGTCTGTTATTCAGACTCAAGGGATTTGATGATTCAACCGTTCACGGTTATGAGCTCATTCGGTATCTCTCCGAGCAAACTCAATTCAAAGATTATCCATAACAAATAGTAAACAGCCCAGGAGTTGGTTGGGTGATAAGTCCATACTTATGTGCGTATTAAATCAAGGAGTTTTGCAAAATAGCTTTTCAATTCTAGGCACTACAACACGGCAATTTCACCTAGTGGTAAGTGATAATTCTAGTTGGTTATAACGTTAAGAATTATTGAAAATTCATCTTCTAAATGGGGACAAAATACCTTCCTATTTCGTATTCTAATAGAGAATGAATTTAAATATTTAACTAATAATTCCTTCTTTATTTTTATATTAGTATGTTTAAATTATAGAAATTATTTATTTATAATATTTTTAATAGTATGTAATTATTAGTATGTATAAGTGTTGCGATTTCCCGTCTTTTATTTCTGTCGGCTTCTTTCAAAAAGGTGGCCTAGAAGAGATCGCTTTAGCCTTTTGCTTTTATATTATGTATTAGTTTTTTCTTTTCCTTTATTTGGTTCAATATGCAATAAAGATGTAGAAATAAATTGTCAGTCGTTGTCAATAAAATAAAAACACGAGGAAGATGAACTTAACATTAGCAAAGCTTTAGAAACTGTCGGTTTCTTTAAAATGAACAAACTATATAGATACTGAGCAAAGAATAAGTGAAAGTTACATAGTGGCTGTGAAAATCTATGTGCAACAAAAACATAGTTTCAGTTGTACAACAAACGCATTGCAGATATTCTTGCAACGTGTACAAGGTTGGAAAATATTTGGTATGTGACCAACTATCTATAGCGATTTACTCTAAATCTTGTTCCAACGTATTTCTTAAAAATAGTAAAAACGAATACACATACGGTTTTTTTTTGTTTTACTTTTAAAACAAACAAACTCAGCAATTTTTTGTATCATCGATTTAAAAGTATCCTATAGTAATCTGCGATGAAAACTGTTTTTCTGTTATGTAATTATAATAATAGATAAACGCTTAAATAATTTATATTTATATATTATATCTAACTATAGGAAGCGGTGATAGCCCAGTGGTTAGGGCGTTAGCCTATTAATCAGAGGACGGCGGTTCGAATCCGGGCACGCACCTCTATCTTTTCGGAGTTATTTAAACAATTAAAATATCACTTGCTTCAAGAGTGAAGGAAAACATCGTGAGGAAACCTGCACGCCTGAGAGTTCTCCATAATGTTCTCAAAGGCGTGCGAAGTCTGCCAATCCGCACATGGCCAGCGTGGTGGACAATGGCCAAACCCTTCTCATATTGAGAGGAGACCCATGCTCTGTAGTGAGCCGGTAATGGGTTGATCATGATGATATTATATCTAACATAATATAATAGAGTTTTACATAGATAACAGAGACCTTTGTCGTTACCTGATACACTAACTGCAGCATTTCAGAATGTGGTACAAGAGTGTCCGCAGTACTGGTGCTTTTTAACATTTCCGTACTTTCAAAATTGTATTTGAAAGTACGAAACGATGTTTAAATTCATAAATACTCTCGCATTTTACGGATCCATGAATAATAAACAACTTTGAATAATTTAATACATAATTTTATGCCTTAAAATGTGACAGAATGGTATTTTACGAGCGCACCGTTGCTTTATAAATAAAAAATACATTTAAATATATGAATTCTCCGGACGCAAATCTTATCATCTTTTGTTATCTGTCTTTTCATTAATTGTTTACATAAGAAAACACAAGTGAAGTCAAGTGTGTGAATTAACGTTTAATTATAACTAACTTACTGAAAACTCATACTGAAGCGAAGGTCAAACCAACTCGTTCAGACTAGGAAATATAAAGATCCTATTTGTGACAAATCGCTTCTGGAATGGAACCGTCACTGCGTCTGCTTATTTAACTAATTAAAAAAAACGACCACTTCCCAATCGTTAACATCTCTATCGATCGTCCAAGAATTTCAGAGAAATAAACTGCACAAAGTTTTCATTCAGTGAAAATCATGACATATTTTATTTTATTGTTTTTAAATATGGAAGCGGTGATAGCCCAGTAAGAGAGCGTCAGAAGTTCGAATCCGGGCACGCACCTCTAACTTTTCGAAGTTATATGCGTTGTTAAACAATTAAAATATCACTTGCTTCAACGGTGAAGGAAAACATCGTGAGGAAACCTGCACGCCTGAGAGTTCTCCATAATGTTCTCAAAGGCGTGCGAAGTCTGCCAATCCGCACATGGCCAGCGTGGTGGACAATGGCCAAACCCTTCTCATATTGAGAGGAGACCCATGCTCTGTAGTGAGCCGGTAATGGGTTGATCATGATGATATTATATCTAACATAATATAATAGAGTTTTACATAGATAACAGAGACCTTTGTCGTTACCTGATACACTAACTGCAGCATTTCAGAATGTGGTACAAGAGTGTCCGCAGTACTGGTGCTTTTTAACATTTCCGTACTTTCAAAATTGTATTTGAAAGTACGAAACGATGTTTAAATTCATAAATACTCTCGCATTTTACGGATCCATGAATAATAAACAACTTTGAATAATTTAATACATAATTTTATGCCTTAAAATGTGACAGAATGGTATTTTACGAGCGCACCGTTGCTTTATAAATAAAAAATACATTTAAATATATGAATTCTCCGGACGCAAATCTTATCATCTTTTGTTATCTGTCTTTTCATTAATTGTTTACATAAGAAAACACAAGTGAAGTCAAGTGTGTGAATTAACGTTTAATTATAACTAACTTACTGAAAACTCATACTGAAGCGAAGGTCAAACCAACTCGTTCAGACTAGGAAATATAAAGATCCTATTTGTGACAAATCGCTTCTGGAATGGAACCGTCACTGCGTCTGCTTATTTAACTAATTAAAAAAAACGACCACTTCCCAATCGTTAACATCTCTATCGATCGTCCAAGAATTTCAGAGAAATAAACTGCACAAAGTTTTCATTCAGTGAAAATCATGACATATTTTATTTTATTGTTTTTAAATATGGAAGCGGTGATAGCCCAGTAAGAGAGCGTCAGAAGTTCGAATCCGGGCACGCACCTCTAACTTTTCGAAGTTATATGCGTTGTTAAACAATTAAAATATCACTTGCTTCAACGGTGAAGGAAAACATCGTGAGGAAACCTGCACGCCTGAGTGTTCTCCATAATGTTCTCAAAGGCGTGTGAAGTCTGATAATCCACACATGGCCAGCTTGGTGGAGAGGAGACCCGTGCTCTGTAGTGAGCCGGTAATGTGTTGATCATGATGATGATGTTTTTAAATATAAAAACATGTCCATACCAATAAAAGCTACATTAATATTTAAGTGATTTAGGCAAGTTTTCAACGAAACTGGTAGGCAAAAATAAAAGGAAAAATTACGAAGTCAAAAAAGAAATCTGTTGAAAAGTTTGTTGTAATATATTTTTAAATCGATGGATTTTATTGATCCCAAGGGCCTTGTAACAGACGGCTGCACGGCGCGTGGTGTTTGACACGCCAATAAATCAGGGTTAGGAGTGAAAAAATTTGTGGGTTGGTATTTTGGTCATGGGCTATATATATATACAATATATTGGTTTGTAAAACAGTTAAATAATTGCGATATGTTAGTAGATACTTAACTGTCCAAATACTGAATCAGTGCTATCATAGCAGGTACTATCACTGACTTTTTATTCAAATTTAAAATTCAAATTCAAAATAATCTTTATTCAAATAGTCCTTAAAAAGGCACTTTTGACGCGTCAATAATTTACATAGTAGTTATTTCATGGTGATAACTATATTCGTAAACTTAAAACTAAAGCTATGAGGGTTCCAAACGCGCGTTTAATTCCTTGTGTTAAGTTATGTGGTTTTATTATTACAAGTAGTGTGAAAAGTGTGATAATTTCTAAGGACATGTGTTTTTTATCCCATATTCATAGGAATATAGGATAAAAACACACATTTCAAAAGTGTGGATGTTTGTTACTCAATCATGCAAAAACGACTGAACGGATTTGGATGAAATTTGGCATGCATGTAGCTTTTGACATGGAAAAGAACAGAAGCTGTCTCTTATCCCGATTCCTTACGTAGTTCGTAGAAAATTGTTTACGAGCTAAGCCGCGGGCAGACAGCCTTGAAATTTGGTATGCATGTCACCTATGCTATGGAAAAGTATACGTATTTTCTATTCTGATCTCTCAAATAGTTCCCGTTCCGTTCAGATTAATAATTGTTAACGAGCGAAGCTTTAGGCCCAATTCTAAAGTCCACGCAGACGAAGTCGCGGGCAGAAGCTAGTGATTAAATAAATTAAATATTTAGTCATGATCAACCCATTACCGGCTCACTACAGATCACGGGTCTCCTCTCAATATGAGAAGGGTTTGGTCATTGTCCACCACGCGGGCCATGTGCGGATTGGTGGACTTCATATGCCTTTGAAAACATTATGGAGAACTCTCAGGCGTGCAGGTTTCCACACGATGTTTTCCTTCACCGTTGAAGTAAATGATATTTTAATTTTTAAAAACGCACATAACTCCGAAAAGTTAGAGGTGCGTGCCCGGATTCGAACCGCCGACCTCTGATTAGGAGGCTGACGCCCTAGGCTATCAGCGCACGGTACTTATAAATATTTAGTAAAGTAACTGATTGCAAAATGGCATTAAATTCTACTGAAATGAAAAACTGTTGCAAGTAAACAATTGTTACAGAGATGGATAGGTATGTTTTATATCTATGGATTTTATTGATCCCAAGGGAATTGTAAGGGTAATGGATCGCTGTATGGGGCGAGGTGTTTTACATGCCACATTAATCAGGGTTAAGCGTGAAAAATTTTGTGGGTAGGTTTTTGCGGCACATTTTGTAAAATTTTACTGCCTTATATGAAAAGTAATCTGTACTATAATGTACTAATATATCCTACTAATATTATAAACGCGAAAGTTTGTGAGTATGGATGGATGGATGGATGGATGGATGGATGGATGGATGGATGGATGGATTTTTATGAAACTTTACACTACTATAGCTTATACATCAGAATAACACATAGGCTAAAATTTATAAATATGACAAGTGTCAAGTAAGTTAAAATCTGCCATTTTCGTGATAATTTTACTGTCATAATGTTAGATCTTTTCTACGCCACGCTAATATAAGCTACTCTAAACATTGTGCAGACGAAGTCGCGGGCACTAGCTAGTACATAATAAAAAAAAAAAACAAATGTGTGCGTGTACTAGTGTACACACGTAAGAAGTGAAACTTCTTTATGGCCTTATTTTTCGAAAAATGATCTTCATGCAACTTTCTAGAAATTGGTTAAATAAAGTTAAATTAGATAAAGTTTAAACAAAAGGATTTTATTATCATACACATGAATACAAATAATACAATTATTTCACTTTACCTTTTTGCTACTAAGATTATTACAGCATTTCATTAATTGTAATAGAATTATTACTATCATTGTCATCGTCATTATATATTTTTGTAATTAATGGCTTATGGTAACTGAAATATGAAATATATAGTTTACATTCCACGAAATTTAGTGACCGAGTAAAAACTCCATCAATTGTAGTGCCAGATCTTGTTGTTGACGTTTGAGGACTGTTTTTCATGGATAAATTCAATTTATCTTTCAGAAATTCAACTAGCTTCAAAGATTTTTCCGATGCAAAATTGACATTAAAATCTCCACTTAAAATCATCGGTATTTTATAATTATTGTTACCGAGTAAAGAGGCACCTTCACTTGTGTACGGCAACAATGAATGGCGAAGAAAATTAATAATATCGTCCAACTTCTGATTAGGAGATATATACAGTGCAACAATCAAATTTTTCATCCCATTTTCCATTTGGCATTGAGCCATACATAAATCACCAACTGCTGATGCTAGTGACCCATAAAAGTCAGGAGAAAAAACAGAAAAATCTATCGATGGAGTCACAACATTAACAACATCATTAGAATTATGATATATTCCTAATGATGTTATCCATTGTAAACAATATTCATCATGGGAAGACCTTAAGTCTTACCTAATCGAAAAATTCTCCAATGTCAAGACGATTTCACATCTCAATTTAGATCTACAATCAATGTTTCAAAGACCAACCGAAAGCATAACCGAATTTTTCCACCGAGTAGATTTATGCCGTTGTAAAATAATTGAAAAATTAAATTAAAGACGGTACATTATTGGGTCGGATGGCAACCACAGAAGAGACCGCTTTAAGCGTCTTCGTTAACGGCCTCAACTCCGAGATAGGTACGATATTGAGAACGCGAGGTTCCCCAAACCTAACTATAGCAGGTCGTTTTGCGATAGAAGAGGAGAAAATAAGATCCATGAACACAGCCAGGCAATCTCTCTTTAAAAATATTACAAATCACACTAAACTCATTACACAACGCACTCAGATTGTTTCTAATGTTGTTTGTTGATGTTTAAGAGCTAAGCACACTTCACATATTATATTTAATGTGATTTGTTTGTTAATATGTAGTTTAATAACATAACGCGTAGTTTTTATTTCCTTTATATTCTTATTCCTAGTAATTAAACAAACGCCTTATTCTTTTACGGTGGGCGGCCGAAATTTGTCTGTAATGAAAATTAAAAAGATTACTTAAGATTAAGATTACTGTTTCAAATTAACAGTCCACTTCGCGTATAGCTTGTGCCTTTATATGTATTGTTGAATTAGTTATGGACTGCCGTCCATGGTGGGCGGTATGTTAAATGCGCAACATATTCATTTTTTCAGTTTAGTTGTAATTTAGTTTGTTTATTTTGCGATAGATGGCGCTGTTTTGGTATAAATGAATACTGTATCACGCTATGGAGATTTTATACCGAAACTAGATATAAGAGCTCGGATTGTAATTAGAATAACAATAAAAAGTTTAAGATGTCATCGTAGTATTTGTTTCGGATTCATTGTGGGATTATTCACATGCTATCCCTACTCCGTTGGAGAAAGTGAAAGTACTCTTCGTCTGAACCAACCGTGGGGCAAAAAAAGATGGCGCGTAACGGAAAAATGTGACGCGTAACCGAAAAATGGTGACGCGTAACCGAAAAATGGGACGGTAAATTTTTTTCCAACGCCGATAAAGAAGTTTCACTTCAATAATATTCTAGTAAACTGAATCTTGATGAATGTTCGCCTCTGTCACCTGCCACTCATGGGGTTTGGTGAATCATTTTTTGTTTACTCCAATTTATGTATTTATTACCATTGCACAATATTTTGTGTTCACATATATTGTTGCGGGATTTAACAATATAATTTATTCATATTCTAACTGCGTTGATAACACCTAACCAATTTTTGCTTATTCATTATTACAAACAATCAAAATATACCTACATCTATCTATTCGCATATGCCACTTTGGCACCATACTTACCGATTTCTATTCCCAATTTTTGAAGTGAAACTTCTTTATCGGCGTTGGAAAAAAATTTACCGTCACATTTTTCGGTTACGCGTCACCATTTTTCGGTTACGCGTCACATTTTTCCGTTACGCGCCATCTTTTTCTTGCCCCACGGTTGGTTCAGACGAAGAGTACTTTCACTTTCTCCAACGGAGTAGGGATAGCATGTGAATAATCCCACAATGAATCCGAAACAAATACTACGATGACATCTTAAACTTTTTATTGTTATTCTAATTACAATCCGAGCTCTTATATCTAGTTTCGGTATAAAATCTCCATAGCGTGATACAGTATTCATTTATACCAAAACAGCGCCATCTATCGCAAAATAAACAAACTAAATTACAACTAAACTGAAAAAATGAATATGTTGCGCATTTAACATACCGCCCACCATGGACGGCAGTCCATAACTAATTCAACAATACATATAAAGGCACAAGCTATACGCGAAGTGGACTGTTAATTTGAAACAGTAATCTTAATCTTAAGTAATCTTTTTAATTTTCATTACAGACAAATTTCGGCCGCCCACCGTAAAAGAATAAGGCGTTTGTTTAATTACTAGGAATAAGAATATAAAGGAAATAAAAACTACGCGTTATGTTATTAAACTACATATTAACAAACAAATCACATTAAATATAATATGTGAAGTGTGCTTAGCTCTTAAACATCAACAAACAACATTAGAAACAATCTGAGTGCGTTGTGTAATGAGTTTAGTGTGATTTGTAATATTTTTAAAGAGAGATTGCCTGGCTGTGTTCATGGATCTTATTTTCTCCTCTTCTATCGCAAAACGACCTGCTATAGTTAGGTTTGGGGAACCTCGCGTTCTCAATATCGTACCTATCTCGGAGTTGAGGCCGTTAACGAAGACGCTTAAAGCGGTCTCTTCTGTGGTTGCCATCCGACCCAATAATGTACCGTCTTTAATTTAATTTTTCAATTATTTTACAACGGCATAAATCTACTCGGTGGAAAAATTCGGTTATGCTTTCGGTTGGTCTTTGAAACATTGATTGTAGTTCTAAATTGAGATGTGAAATCGTCTTGACATTGGAGAATTTTTCGATTAGGTAAGACTTAAGGTCTTCCCATGATGAATATTGTTTACAATGGATAACATCATTAGGAATATATCATAATTCTAATGATGTTGTTAATGTTGTGACTCCATCGATAGATTTTTCTGTTTTTTCTCCTGACTTTTATGGGTCACTAGCATCAGCAGTTGGTGATTTATGTATGGCTCAATGCCAAATGGAAAATGGGATGAAAAATTTGATTGTTGCACTGTATATATCTCCTAATCAGAAGTTGGACGATATTATTAATTTTCTTCGCCATTCATTGTTGCCGTACACAAGTGAAGGTGCCTCTTTACTCGGTAACAATAATTATAAAATACCGATGATTTTAAGTGGAGATTTTAATGTCAATTTTGCATCGGAAAAATCTTTGAAGCTAGTTGAATTTCTGAAAGATAAATTGAATTTATCCATGAAAAACAGTCCTCAAACGTCAACAACAAGATCTGGCACTACAATTGATGGAGTTTTTACTCGGTCACTAAATTTCGTGGAATGTAAACTATATATTTCATATTTCAGTTACCATAAGCCATTAATTACAAAAATATATAATGACGATGACAATGATAGTAATAATTCTATTACAATTAATGAAATGCTGTAATAATCTTAGTAGCAAAAAGGTAAAGTGAAATAATTGTATTATTTGTATTCATGTGTATGATAATAAAATCCTTTTGTTTAAACTTTATCTAATTTAACTTTATTTAACCAATTTCTAGAAAGTTGCATGAAGATCATTTTTCGAAAAATAAGGCCATAAAGAAGTTTCACTTCTTACGTGTGTACACTAGTACACGCACACATTTGTTTTTTTTTCACTGGATGTTTACTATATATTTATGTTGTTAAATTTGACATGATAATAGAAACCTATAAATAAACGATAATTTGACGACCTCCGTGGCGCAACGCGTGCGCTGTTGCATTTTAAAGTTGGAGTTCCTGGGTTCGATTCCCGGCTCGAGTCGGGTCTGGTGGGAGGCCTCAGCCGTGGCTAGTTACCACCCAACCGACAAAGACGTGTCGCCAAGCGATTTAGCGTTCCGGCACAATGTCTCGTAGAAACCAATTAGGAGTGTGGGTTTACCATGCCTTTAACAGGTTACCCCGCTACCATCTTAGACTGCATCATCACTTACCTGCAGGTGAGATTGCCGTCAAGGGCTAGCTTGTAGTGGATAAAAAAAAACAATTCTGATCAGATCACCTAGATATTTTTTCAGCGGGGTTCTCTCCGTAACCTATTGAGTGACTCCGAGTTTACTTATCAGGCTCATTATTAGCGACCATATTTGCAGCATTACGTCATTAGCTGCCTCTGTATAGTTAATCAGCCTGTAGACGTCCACTACTGGACACAGACCTTTCCGAGAGCGCGCCACCACACACGGTCTTCCGTCTCTCACATCCACCCGCTACCAGCGATCCTTTTAAGGTCGTCGGTCCAGAAGGTAGGAGGACCGCCGCCGTATATAACTTAAAATATATGTCGGCGCGAAGGAGTTATTAACTTCATTCAGCAGCGCCAGGAACAACAAGATTTCAATAATTACCCACATTTGAACTCTTGATGATTTTGCTAACACAATTTAGACGGTAGCAATCAATTTTGTACAAGCTTGCTTTGCTATAAATACGGGCGGTCGATGCCTTTCGTGGCATTCTCGCTCGAGACGTCGGACTGTTCGGACCTCTTAGTTATTGTCGCAATAAAGATGTAATCGAACAAGCTATGGTTTTGATTACTATCGTGACGTCAGCAATGCTGACGTCACTCTTACTAAAAACAACTCGGACGCCCTTGATTCGTCATATATGTGTGTATAGTTTCTACTCATTGACGCCCAAACTACAGAACTAATTTGGCTGTTTATTTTTTTAATAAAGACATATTATAACCTTATAAATAAAAAGGCTACAATTTAACCTAAGAAATATCGTCGTATTGGATATGTGAAAAACTAAATTCCACGTCGATGAATAAACGGCTACAGCAAAAGTTTACAGTAGCAAACTTTTTCGAAATTAGATCTTTATGCTTGGAAAGGAGCGAAAATTAACGTTGACATTAATGGGTCACGCGGTAAGCTTCCATTATAAACGTTGCAATGGATTTTTCGAACCCACAATCCACGCGGCAGAAGTCGCTGCTATCAACTAGCAATCAATATCGATGGAGTTCGCAAATCCATCGGGATTTAGGACGCAGCGTTGCTAATGTATCGCCGAACAGTGTGAGTGGCGGGTGACAGCGCGCAGCATTCATCACGATTCAGTTAACTGAATATTTACCAACACGAGGTGTTAAACACGTATCGCGTGATCTAACCCATCATAAACATATACGAGAAGCTGTGATAGCCTTTTTTTTTATTTTTTTATTAACGTGGGTAATCCTCATGGATACCCCGCGTCCGAGGAGACGCGGCGGTTATGTCAGACTCTTACTGACTAAACCCCCACGGTGCATATCCTTTCCCGCCGCCTGGTGGCCGGGTCACGGGTTTCGCTCGCGCACACAACCGCAACCAGGCCGGCAGAGTCCGTCCTTAGGACGGTGCCAACTCGGGGGAAGCTGTGATAGCCTAGTGGTCTGACTTGTGAGTAATTTAGAGGAATCCGGCTAGGATTTTTTCATTCATTCGATAGGTAAACAAAGACAAATCAAGACAGCTCTAAGTTTTACAGAGGATGGTCTTATCATTGACGTAAATACCTAAAACCTGTGATAGCCTAGTGGTTAGGACGTCCGCCTCCTAATCAGAGGTCGAGGGTTCAATCCCGGATACGCACGCATCTGTGGCTTTTCGGAGTAATGTGCGTTTTTAAGGAATTAAAATATCACTTGCTCCAACGGTAAAGGAAAACATCGTGAGGAAACCTGAATGCATGAGAGTTCTCCATAATGTTCTTGAAGACACATCTTTGTAGGTAGTGTAATAACTAGCACCGGCAAAAGCCGCTAGCAGACTCGAGCCAGGAATCGAACCCAGGACCTCCTACTTTACGCGACAACGCACGCACTACGCTAGTAGCTACGGAGGTCGTCAAAAACATCGATACAAGTTAAATTTAATATTTTTAATCCACCAAGTTTATAAAATGACTTCATATGCCAATACGCTTCTTTAGTGCCAAAACTCGTATGTTTACATGAAGTCAAACGGTTGTGCATACACAGTGGTACATGGCACAACTAATGGATTAACCATATATCAGATAACCATGAAAACAAAAACCAGATTTTGCTACTAGATTCTGTATAGGATGCTAGGTTCATTATTTCCGAAAGTAATGTAATCTGTATGCAATACATTAAATTCTCAGCTTACTACAGAGCACGGGTCTCCTCTCAATATGAGAAGGGTTTGGCCATAGTCCACCATGCTGGCCATGTGCGGATTAGCAGACTTCACACGCTTTGAGAACATTATGTAGAACTCTCAGGCGTGCAGGTTTCCTCACGATGTTTTCCTTCACCGTTGAAGTAAGTGATATTTTAATTGCTTAAAAACGCACATAACTCTAAGTCTCTACTCTACTCTAAGTTATAGGTGCGTGCCCGGGTTCGAACCCCCGACCTCTGATTAGGAGGCTGACGTCCTAACCACTAGGCTATAACAGCTTAGCAAAAGTAAATGGATAAGAACAGAAGAAAATTAAAGCTAATTACAAGTTTCACAAATAATAAAAACAAGATACTTACTATTGGTACTTAAATATTGGTCCTAAATTTTCATTTCGCCGCAAATGTGCTTTGTATTAAATCATAGTGAAAATAGACATCTAGTTCTGTTTAGATTAGCTTCGTGGCAGGTCCCATGTGGTCTGCGCTGCCAAGTTGAACAACAAACACACGTATTCGCAGCACACAATATCAGAACTAGCTGGAATATTTCGTCTCCTATTTCCAGCGTACATACGAGTACAAAGATTTATTGACACTGTATTTTACAGTTGATATATTGTGGTGGTTAACGTGATATTTTGTGTGGTTAACGTGAGCTGTGAAAGCCTAGTGGTTAGGGCGTCCGCCTCCTAATCAGAGGTCGTGAGTTCGAATTCTGGCACGCACCTCTAACTTCTCAGAGTTATGTGCGTTTTTAATTAATTAAAATATCACGCGCTTCAACGGTGAAGGAAAACATCGTGAGGAAACCTGCTTGCCTGAGAGTTCTCCATAATGTTCTCATAGGCGTGTGAAGTGTGGTGGACTATGGGCAAACCCTTCTCATATTGGGAGGAGACCCGCGCTCTGTAGTGAGCCGGTCATGAGTTGATTATGATGAAGATGATGATGATATTGTGGTGTCGTTTAGCTTTAGTTATTTAGCTTAATAGATAAGGTTAGAAGATACTTATACTCTAATTTGTCCTATGTATAACGTATTATGACAGCGATATTTCTACAAAGAACAAATACAATTTGTCTGTAGGAAGGCTTCGGCCGTGGCTGGTTACCACTCTAACGACAAAGACGTGTCGCCAAGCGATTAAGCGTTCCGGCACGATGTCGCGTAGAAACCACGATGTAGCGTTAGGAGTGTGTTAACCACTACAAATTTTTAACCCCCCCCCCCCCCCCCCCCAATCTCTCAAGGGCTATAATGTGGTAAATAGACACGTGAATAATAAAACATTTTAGTTAAAAATACTGCAACAAATTTAAAACTGCAATTTCTAGACCTGGCGTTAAGGTTTAAAAGACAACGGCTGGCAAGTAGCCAAGCGTAAACAACATTAATTACTCGGACATACTCGGCGTGGGTTTAGCATTCAGTCACAACTCGGGACCACATGGTTAACAGCTGGCTAGATACTAAGCGTCTTCGATAAGGTCAGGAGGTTCCAGCCGCAACAGATTGTCAGCTGGTCCCAAACAGCCCCCCTCTTTAGTAACATTTTTATACTTGCTAACTGGTGTCTCTACAATATTACCGCTAAGCATCCAACTGGCGACTGCCAACTAGTTGGAAAAGTTACTAAATCGGCCTACTCGGGTGACGAATTATTTTGACGACCTCCCTAGCGCAGTGATGAACGCATTGGTCTTACGTAGTGGGAGGTCTAGGGTTCGTTACCCAGAAAGTACAATTTAAACATGTTTGATCTGGTCTGATTTGGTTCGGCTTCGGCCGCGACTTTTTACCAAAATACCGATAATGACGTGACACCAACCTGTTTACTTTTTTTTAAAAATACACTACAATTAAGCCCTTGATATGAAGGCTAGGCTATGAAGGCTATCTCACCTGATGGTAAGTGATGATGCAGTCCAGGATGGTAGCGGGCTAACCTGTTAGGGGTATGGTAAACACACTCCTAATTAGTTTCTACGCAACATCGTGCCGGAACGCTAAATCGTTTCGCGACACGTTTTTGTCGGTAGGGTGGTAACTAGCCACGGTCGAAGCCTCCCACCAGACCAGACAGGAGCCGGGAATCGAACCCAGGAATTTCAATATTATAATGCGATAGCGCACGCACTGCGCCACGTAGGTCGTCAAATGTCGCGTAGAAAGCAATTAGGTGTTATGGGTTGGTGTACCTACCCGTAATAGCTTAGCCCGATACTATCTTAGACTTCACTCTCACTTCATCAAGAACAACCCATTACCGGCTCACTACAGAGCACGGGTCTCCTCTCAATATGAGAAGGGTTTGGCCATAGTCCACCACGCTGGCCATGTGCGGATTGGCAGACTTCACACGCCTTTGAGAACATCATGGAGAACTCTCAGGCGTGCAGGTTTCCTCACGATGTTTTCCTTCATCGTTGAAGCAAGTGATATTTTAATTTATTTAAAGCGCACATAGCTCCGAAAAGTTAGAGGTGCGTGCCCGGATTCGAACCGCCGACCTCTGATTAGGAGGCTGACGCCCTAACCACTAGGCTATCTCCGCTTCGCTCACTCACTATTACCACCGGGTAATATTGCCGTCAAGTCAGTTGTAGTAAGGTTATAATTGTATTTTTGGCGACTACCAGCCGCCCCAGCAAAGTGCCGGGCCTCCCGCGCTAGAGGGGAGTGGATTGGCACAACTTATATCCCCTCCCCCCTTCCCCCCGCCAAGCAGTGAGGAGACGGTCTGTGAAATGATGGGTAGCTACCGTTCAGATAAGCCGTTGAGTCACGTACAGGAATAATTTGTTAAGTCACGATTTAATTTTTAATAAATATAATTATTTATAGTATTCCCTTCAGTGCGCAGGCCGGTGTGGCAGTGCTGACCTGGAAAGCGGAAGCAAAAAAGTTATCTATCGCTCGCCATAAGTTTCTGCGGGCTTGGCGCGAGCTGCCTGGCGAATGGCCAAGTGTACGGCTTGCTTAAATTAATTCGTCGCAGATACTTGGCGGGGCGCGTGGTCTCCACTTGTGACCGCTGTTTTCAACAAGGGCACAGTTTTAGTTGTATCCAACTTCTTAATTGGAAGACGCTTATAAAAACATAAAATACTAAATTTACTCTAAAGCATGGCATATTCTCACCAGTAGTTTCTCTTTCTAAACATCTAAATTTAACAATTCTTCTTCTTTTAGTGCCATCTTCTACCGGAGGTTGGCAATCATTAAGGCTAATTGGATCTTGTTCACCACCGCCTAAACAATGATCTTGAGCTTATATTAAACCACTGGCGAAGATTCTTAAGCCAGGATGTTCACAATTTAACAATTAAACAGCCTATTTTATATGTCGGCGCGAAGGAGTTATTAACTTCATTCAGCGGCGCCAAGAACAACAAGAATTCAATAATTACTCACATTTGAACTCTTGATGATTTTGTTAACACAATTTAGACGGTAGCAATCAATTTTGTACAAGCATGCTTTGCTATAAATACGGGCGGTCGATACATTTGGTTCCTACGCGACATCGTGCCGGAATGCTAAATTGCTTTGCGACACGATTTTCTCGGTTAAAGGTTTGTCAGTTATAGTTAATATGGCAGTTATCATTAAATCCCAACCTAAAATTTAAAAAATTAATAAAAAAGTATACTAGACAAATAATCGATTGCTAAGCGGCATCGTATTGTAACGCTAAATAGCTTGGCGGCACGTCCTTGTTGATTCAAGGCCTTAGTCTGCCACTCAATCTAAGTGAACGGGTTTGACTTGAGTTCCATGAACATGATCATGTTAACTTCATTATGAAGCTTTCCAATTAAGGATTCAGGATCCTAGATATCACAGAATAATGATACTTCTTATTACAGTTAAATTATTGATGATAAGTTGCTTCAATTAGACGTTCTATAAAATGCTCGAACCAGAGCAGCGGTTCATTAATAAATCGTTTCTCGTATATTACACGTAAATTTACGTAAATAAACTAAGGAAATAAAGTACGTAGGTGTACCAAAACAAAGTTGTAAGTACGAACTCTGACAAGACATGATCCACTCCGCCCCAGTTGAACAGCCCCTTCAGTTACGTTGCCATCGCGGAAAATACGGCCTTCTTGTGCCGTTCAGTTGACTGAACAACATATTATTTTTTCGTGTAAGATGAAATTTTTATTGATTTTTATATATCCCCCGTATTCTATAAAAATAAATAATTAGAAAAATATGTGCGTTGATAGATCAGTCAGTATTTTGACGATCTTCGTGGCACAGCGCGAGCGCTGTCGCATTATAAAATTGGAGGTCCTGGGTTCGATTCCCGGCTCGAGTCTGGGCTGGTGGGAGGCTTCGGCCGTGGCCAGTTACTACCATACTCACACAGACGTGTCGCCAAGCCATTCAGCGTTTAGCACGATGTCGTGTAGAAATCAATTAGGAGTATGGGTTTACCACACAGGTTAGCCCGCTACCATCTTAGACCGCATTATCACTTACCATCAGGTGAGATACCGTCTAGCGCTAACTTATAGCATATAAAAAAAAACACTGACTGATTTATCACCGCACAGTTAAACCAATAGATGGCACGGACTGAAATATAGCGAACCGATAGCTATGTTATCATATGTGGAAATCTATGTTATTAAAACGAAAGTCGGCGAGAATAATGTCACCAAATGGTTCAAGAGATATGCCCCGCTGATAGATAGACGGGCGGACAACGGAGTCTTAGTAAGGGGGCAACGTTTAATACGGCCCCCTTGACGGGTACCAGAGATTCGCCAATCTTATGTAATAGCTACGTGACATGCTCTCGCCTAAAATATATAAGGTACGAAGGCAGCGAGATTAGTCTTCACCCTCGAATGGGTATAATCCAATTTGTTCCCCGTGACTAGTTTCTCGATATTTATTATCAGGGCGCTGAAAATTTGACGTATTTCGTCACGTATTCGTCTATTATTTCTGTACGTTTGAGTAAAATCTGGATCATTCTTTTTGACTGTGGATCACGAGGTCCGTGGATAGATACCAGTATTATTTATTGTTAGGTATTAATTTTTATGTTTTGTGTCATACCCTGAGAACCGTTTGTTTTTCCCGTATAAAAAAGTACCTCATGTCCGTCGGCAGGATACAAATTATACGTGTGTAAAATATACTCAGGTTTCTAATTATATATTATGTAAACACCAATAAACAAATAAGCAAACTAACAAATGGACATATACTTTCGCACTTTGATAAAAGATAACATAATTCCGCATATATAATAGATAGAAAGATCAGGGCCAGAAACGCATTGGCGGTTCCTCTGGTGCTGCAAATGTTCATGGGCGGCGGTAATCACCGACCATCAGGTGACCCGCCTGCTCGTTTGCTCGATATGCATATAAAAAAAAAGATAGATATTCCAACTAGCCGCTACTATTAAGTATCTACATAGAATAGGTAGACTATAAACAAATAAAGATATTGCAATTTCTAAATTTCATCATGATCAACCCATTACCGGTTCACTACAGGGCATGGGTCTCCACTCAATATAAGCTTGGTCATGGTTTTAGCCATAGTCCACCATGGTTGCCACGTGCAGATTGGCGGACTTCACACGACTTTGAGAACATTATGGAGAACTCTCAGGCATGCAGGTTCCCTTAAAATGTTTTCCTTCACCGTTGAAACAAGTGATATTTTAATGCTTAAAAAACGCACATATCTCCTGAAAGTTAGAGGTGCGTGCCCGGACTCGAACTCGCAACCTCTTATTAGGAGGCGGACGTCGTAACCGCAAGGCTATCACAGTTTCAAGCTGAATTGTATATATAAAGTTTTATTAATAATTTTCGTATCAAGAAGTTAAATGTTTCCTTTACATAGCGGTTGCCTGTAAGAGATCACTTGCAGTGATAAGGCCGCCCTTACACCGATTTTATGTCTTTTTTATTTTTGTATGCTTTTATTCTCGCGTGTAAAAAAGAGTTTTTTATTATTATAATTATTAAACGAAGTAAGCGACTGTAAACAAACCAAGAGATACTATCAGACTATTTAATAAAATAAAACGAACTGAAAGACAAAATTGCATTGCTTCAGGATGTGATCCACTTTGCTACGTACGCCTGGTTCTTAAAGCTTTCTGAAGTAAGATACATGTATGTCGAGTTTCTATTGTAAAGTACTTATTGTGAGCCGCTTAAATAAAGCAATAAACCGTCACGAGCTGCGAGGCGAAATTGCAACGTCTCCAGGATGTGATCCACTTTGCATTGCCTGAGCGAATGCACGCTCGTTACGGAGTTTCCTGAACTGCACATATCATATGACCAACTTTCGAGACTTGGTAGGACAATTCGATGTCCGTCGGTAACAGTTCTCTACCTACCAACCAAGCTACCTACCTACATAAAAATACTTTATTCTACGTAGTTTATTGTTTTTTATTTTATTGTTTGCGATCGAAACAAGCGGAGAGGTCGGCGGTTCGAATCCGGGCACGCACCTATAACTTTTCGAAGTTATTTTTTCCGTCCATTTTTCCCTAACATCAATTCTACATTGCTATAAACTTGACATTGTCTAATCTGTGCAAGGTCATTAAAAACAAAAAAAAAAAGCTCAGATGGTTGCTTAAGGTACCGTACCCAAAAAAAAGTTTTTAATCACTAAAGTGGCAATATTCCGAAGGGGCATATGGCAGTGTGAGATCTACTGTCTACACGTTAGTTTGACAGATGACATAAAAAAGTCGCAATGGTAAGTATTCAAGCAGCAAATGTTCGTCGTTATATACCATTTACTTTTTTGAGGGAACTTAACGTTTGACCTTGAAGGAACAGACAGTGATCCAAAATTTTATTATTATCATCGTTGTCGAGGGCACAAATATATATGTCGGCTCGAAGGAGTTATTAACTTCATTCAGCGGCGCCAAGAATACCAGGAATTCAATAATTAGCCACATTTGAACTCTTGATTATTTTGCTAACACAATGTAGACAGTAGCAATCAATTTTGTACAAGTATGCTTTGCTATAAATACGGGCGGTCGATGCCTTTCGTGGCATTCTCGCTTGAGACGTCGGACCGTTCGGACCTCTTAATTATGGTCGCAATAAAAGTGAAATGCCGCAAGTTGTGGTTTTAATTACTATGAGCGAAAGTAAACAAAAGCGTGACGTCAGCAATGCTTACGTCACTCTTACTAAAAAACAACTCCGACGGCCTTTACTCGTCATATACGATACGCGGGCGGTATCGAATAAATATTTGTATTAAAAATGCAAAAGTTTGAATAGTTGGATGTTTGTTAGTAACGCCAGAACGACTAAAAGATAGACTTGTTCGGGATTGCGCAGCGCAGTTCTGCCTGCTTCCCTTCTGGAGGGGATGCGTAGACGCATTAACCCGCGTATATAAAACAATGGATATTGCGTAATTATACCAAGGTTCGTGACAGACGTTCAATTGAAGTTCATGTTGTGTTTCGAGTAACATTTATAATTAACCAGCTAATGCCCATGACTTAGTTTGTCTAAGATAAATGGTCTTTAACAATTTTTGAAATAAGCAATTTCCTGCTCTCATTCCTGTTTCCGTTACCGTTTCCGTTGCCTTTTCCAACATATAAATATAATTTCAAGGTAGTTTGTTGGCAAACAATAGAACACAACTAATAAATATATGTATATCATTGTATACTAAGGAAAGGTTTTAAGTTGTAGATTAAATTTACTTTACCAACCTCTTTGTGTTTTTGGCGTCCTAGTATTGAATGCTCGTTGTTTATGAACAAATAATTGTGTTTTCTTTCTAACTATTATATGATTGAAGATAAATAGTGAGCCATTGTATTGAGCGCTGTGGTCCAATACGTGCGAGGTCTCGGGTTCGATCCCATGCAGGGACAATTTAGAAAAATATCATTTCTAATTTGGTCTGGTGGCTTAAGCCGTTACTGTTACCCTACCGACAAAGGCGTGCCGATCTAGCGTTACGCCACGACGTCGCGTAGAAACCAATTCAGGAGTATCGATTTTAAAACTGTAATACCCTTGACCGGTTAGCCCGCTGCGATCATCACTTACCATCACTTGCTTATAGTATTTAAAAAGTAGAAAGGTGTAGCATTTGAAAGTATGCTTAAACAAATCAAATACCTATCAAAATATTGAATAAATTTCAACTCGAATACACAGGCAGTTCAAAAGGAATTTTTGTTTTAGAAAATTTTGCGAACGTTTTAATTTTTTACCGAGACGTGACTTAAATAGTAACCTTAAGTTAAGGTTTCTGTTACTATCACATTAGTTTGAAGGGTTTGCGCTAGGAGGTACAATACAATCACAGTTTAATAAAAAAAAAAAAGGAAACTTCCTGGATTCGATCTTGTTTTTATACATTAAAAGTTAGCCCTTGACGGCTATCCCACCTGGTGGTAAGTGATGATGCAGTCTAGGATGGTAGCGGGTTAATCTGTTAGGGGTATGGCAAACCAACACTCCTAATTGGTTTCTACGCGACATCGTGGCGGAACGCTAAATCGTTTAGCGACACAGTAACTAGCCACGTACACACAGCCACAAATAAATATACTAATTTATTTTAATGAATGTATTTCCAAGTCAATATATTATTCGCAAATCGGGATACCAATAAAGCGAAAGTGCGTTGTAGTTTCACGAGCTTATCGGACCGCATCCGGACTCTATCTGCTCCCGTCGGACCGCTAATACATTATACATGCGATAACAGTGTGTTTGTTAGTTTAGGAACCGCCAAACCCCTATACATAATAAAGAAGCGGATTTATATGTTAAAATATCAAGGTCATAAATATATCTCTCTATATATCATCATCATCATGATCAACCCATTGCTGTCTCATTATAGAGCACGGGTCTCCTCTCAGTAAGAGATTAGGTTTTAGCCATAGTCCACCACGGTGGCCATGTGAGGATTGGCAGACTTCACACGCCTTTGAGAATATTATGAAGAACTCTCAGGCGTGCAGGTTTCCTCACGATGTTTTCCTTCACCGTTGAAGCAAGTGATATTTTTATTGCCTAAACCCCTGACCTCTGAGTAGGAGGCGGACGCACAGCTTCTATTTATAATATAAATATAAATTATGAATTCCAGATCAAAATAATTTTAATAAAAGTTTAGGCAGGTATTAGGTTAGGTATTTTGCATATATGGTTTGCACCCTGGAGGCGGACAAAGGATACTCTATATCCCGGAAAAGCATCACAATTCACGTTTCCAGAGGATTACAACGAAATGGCGTAGTTTGATTCTTTGAATACCAGGAAAACTGTAGTTAAACAATAAACAGCAAGTATAATTTATATTCCGCCGACAACCGCGAGATTTGTATAATATAACACCACACAAAATCTTCCACTATAACCTCTACTCACGCTTGTGAAGTCAACATCTCCTGAGAATGATCCGGTGTCGGGTCGAAACGTGCGTAGAGGTGTTAGTGGAAGGTTTTTTTGTCGTGTTATATTATACAAATCTCCCGGTTGTCGGCGGAATATAGCAAATTATACTTGCTGTTTATTGTTTATCATGGACTTCCGCAAAGTAACGCCTGCTTCTATTGATTATTTGAAAACTGTAGTAAGTTTTCCGGTATTCTAAGCAATCGTTTAACGGACAAAGCGGGGAGAGAAAGTCGCGGGCAATAGTAGATTTTATAAGATTAAAGTGAAGTGAATAAAGTTAATCGATTTTCCTTGCACACGAGGTCTCAGTAAATGACGAAACAACACAATTCGATTGAAACGTGATGAAAGCAGTTATCTAAATTAAACACTTGCTAAGTTTGGAGGACTTCATTCAGTCTAATTGAATTAATACATCCCAAACTTGCGAGAGCCGCTTAGTTTGGTGCTTGGGTATTAAGCTTAGTTATTTATTCATCACGTTTTCTTAACGCCAACCTAACTCTGGCAGCGTCTGCATCTACGTGGAGTTTGGTTAAGTTATTCGTCCGCGAACCTTTTAATTTATTAGGGTAAAATTTAGTCCATGACTTAATTCAGGGTTTACATATTCTATGTACTCTATGTTAATTGTAGATTTCAGATAACACGGTTACGTTAATTTGTGGTAAATGAATAACAACCATCCAAGAACACTCTCAAAGCGGAGAAATTTTAAAAGCGGAGAGTTTAGACCCTTTATATTGCTTTAAAGTCGGTTCATTGTCTCTATAGACTGTAACTTAACACATGTTATGCTAAAATATGGCAGTATCAATAAAAAATTTAATTCATTTCCTTGAGGTTTATTTTTATACACTACAGGTTAGCCCTTGACGGCACTCTCACCTGATAGAAAGTGATGATGCAGCCTAAGATGGTAGCGGGCTAATCTGTTAGGGGTATGGTAAACCCACTCTCCTTACTGGTTTCTACCAGACATCGTGCCGGAGCGCTAAATCGCTTTGCGACACGTCTTTGTCGGTAGGGTGGTAACCAGCCACGGCCGAAGCCTCCCACCAGGAATCGAACCCAGGACCTCCAACTTTATAATGCAACACCGCGCGCACTTCGCCACGGAGGTGACAATAACCAAGGCTGGCGACTTGACGAGCTCTCCCTGATACGGTGGTGGATAAGGTTAACTTTCTAACTCTGTAACTTCCTAAGGCTGTTACTGAAAATTTCCAGACACACACTTACAATACCCATCACCGAACTGATTCGGAATTCTAACCCAGAAAATCGTGATCCGTAGTCTCGACTATGCTAACCGCTAGACGTATGCGGCGGGCGAATTATTTTTAATAATATTTTCATTGCTTATTGATGAAAATTATGCGTCATTAAAAAATTGTAATCATACACACAAGGCAACCTTATCGCTAAAACCTATCACTTCCAAGTTACGTTCGCGAAAGTAACCTATCATATATTTTTATGTTAATTTCCAATACAACTCCATACCCATTAAACAGATTCATATTCCAGCGTTACATGTGTTAACTTGATAAATTACACTTGGATCTCAGGCACTCCTTTTAATCAATGTACCCCCGAGCCAATGATATATTTGTGTTTTCATTTCCAATACAACTCCAACACGAGACAGATTAACTTGGCTTCAACGTTACGTTGGCTACCTACAATAACACTAGGAGCTCAGGCGGCACTCACTTTAATCAATGTATACAACCAAAGAGAATTCTATAAAAAAAAATACTCCATTTCCAATTACCATTGAGAGTTCTTTACAGAGCAGAATGTCCAGGATTAAGACGGTATCAGCCATCGCTACTACAGCACGGTGGCTTGGGCGTAAAAAGAGCCAACCAACTGTTATGGGATTAGTTTGTTTATTGTACTAGTGCAACAAAAAAGTGCAATTATTTTCATCGAAAGTTCTCTTCAAAGTAGAATGTACGTAATTAAAACGGTGTCAACCGTCGCCTTCGGTACCCTGAGCTTAAAGCGAGCCTTAAAAGGGGTCACCGTCCAAACCCCCCCCCCCCCCCCATTATTCCAAACGTCGCCTAAGCCGAGATTCGGCCTCACAGGAGGCACCCTTAGGCAGACGTTCCCTTAGTTTCTTCGAGCCCTAGGGCTCAAAATTTCTTCTGGCATAGCTTCTTTCCGAAGCTCTCCATACTGATATAGAACAATAGACAGTCCGAAAAATGAAATGAAAAATTAACAATTAATTTAATTATTTCGTATCGTCGTTGGGTCAACGTTGAAAGAGACGCTGTGCGAGAAAATTCACCATTTTTCTTTGCGTTTTTATCGCTGTTGAGCTTACAATTAAGTGTTTGTTCACAGAGAACGCGAGAAACCGCCGCAATCTTTTGGAGCTGGTAATTGTACGTGAACACTCAGTTTTTTGAGAACTTTATTGTATTTACGACTTATCTAACCTTACTTCTTAACTTTAGTACAAAAGGCGACCGCAATGCTAAATAAGACGTGCATTCGGTATTCTTAAACAATTACAATGTACTGCAAACCTCATAATGTAGCTCGAAACTTGCAAAAATACGCTAAACGCATTTACACTTAAAACTGAAAAAAAAAACATACACTTTACAGAATTTGTCTTGTTGCCGCGGATTATGTAATCAAAATTAAACTTGATGTGTAATTTTATCCTTGTAAAAGTCAAAATTGGCCAGCGTAGTGGACTATGGCCTAACCCTTCTCATATTGAGAGGAGACCCGTGAGCTAGGTAATGGGTTGATCATGAAAAGTCAAAATCGGAGCAAAAAATAGTACTTGGTTACGTACTTCATACGATAATGTTGTTTTAGTCGCCTCCACGCAGTATCAGAGTGTAGCAGAGTGAGCAAATCCCACACACGTTGATTACCTTAAAAAAAAAACACTTTTCAATTTGCAAAACTACACAACCAACTTAATATTTTTTACACAAAAGGTCCACTAATCAATCAATCTATCATAATCTTTATTCAAATAATCATTTAACAGGCACTTTTGACGCGTCAATAATTTAGTAGTTAGTTTATGGTGATAACTTCTCCTATGAGTCAAGAAGAAGCCCACAACAAACTTAGCCAGGTAAATTTTCTTTTAGTTTAGTTATCACCATCTCACATGCCACTTATAATGATTGAAGAGCTATCTTATTAGAGCAATATTGCATACCCAAACTTGTTTATTGTTTACATAGTCCTTTACGCCATAATAGGACATTTCTACGAGCTAACGTTTTATATAAATGAATAAATAATTAAGTTTAAACCCGTATTAAGAGGTTCCGACAAGTTTCTGCGGTAATCCAGTTACCCGAACAATATTCCACTCGTCCGCTATGCCACAATTCAGTTATCCTATAGTAACGAACTTACACCGAGAAAGGGCACATTGCGCGGAAACGAGCGCCCTAGGTACTCGTAGCATGCGACAAATCAGTACAGTTTATCTAACGTGCGGAATAAAGTTGAAAAGGTACGCGCAAGAAAAAAGGTTATTTAGTTCAGCTAAATTAAAGCATTAGTGTTTATAAAAATACTTATAAAAATAGTATTGCAACGGCATTTTACAAGTGAGCGCTTGAATGAAAAACTTGGGCGACCAATTCAAATAGTTATGCATACGAAATTTGCAAAAGAATGTTTTGTAAAAAATCCTATGAAAGAGAAGCATCATTTTACCTTCAATACTCGTCAATATGACAACAGACATTCTTACACACCCATTAGATAGATGTTGCAACTTTGTAACTAAGGTGGGGGTCTTCGGCCGTGGCTTTTACCACCCTGCAGTCAAAGACGTGTCGCCAAACGATTTATTGATTTACCACTAGCCGTAGATCGATCATTAACGCACAGAAAAGTAGTGCACAAATAGCGACGCGTGCATTTTAACACTCGAGCCGTATAATCCGCATGAATTACGAAGCACTACGCGCCGCTATAGATAATATAACGGCCAGATGTCTAGTGTATTAGACGGGTTGAAATACATCGATATACCGATATGTAGGACTGTATAGTTAGTTGGTGAAAAATTCTCGCCTCGTTTTTGTATGACGCGCTCTATCTACGGCTAGTGGTAAATCAATGGTTCCGGCACGATGTCTCGTAGAAACCAATTACGAGTATAGGTTTACCAAACCCCTACCAGCTTAGCCCATTACCGTCTTAGACTGCATCATAACTTTCCAACTAGTGAGATTGCCGTTTAGAGCTAACTTGTAGTGTATAAAAAAAAGAATGAACCAGGAATATTTATTTTCGATTATTAAACTGTGATTGTATTGTACCTACTAGCGCAAGCCCTTCAAACTCATGTGATAGTAATAGAAACCTTAACTTAAGGTTACTATTTAAGTCACGTCTCGGTAAATTGGGGTTTCAAAACTTTTCCAAAACAAAAAGGGATACCTTTTGAACTGCCTGCGTATACGTGTTGAAATTTATTCAGTTCACTAATGTAAATATGTAATTGTAGGTATATAGTAGCAGGGGTGCCACGTTGGTTAACCTCCAGGTGTGCCCGGGAGCTGTGGATCACTTTTGATTCGCCCGGGGGGGGCAAGCATTCGTGCCGGATTACCGCCTACACCCTAAAATCGATTAACAATTTTTCTAGTGAGATATTCTTAACAGATGGCTAATGACCCAACGTGGTGTCCCCGCATCCCTCCGACTCAGCGGAGGGCGCAGTGGACGACCCAGGGCTTTCATCACACCACGATAAAAAAAGCATTTAGCAGCAGAAAAAACATTATATATGTCAATAAATAACAAATAAAAAGAAACAACAAATCTGTTAAGTAACTAATTATACTTGGGAGTTTAAGTAAAAAAGTACATCTACCAAGTAGTTTACCAGTAATTCAATAGCAAAATTTATACTGAGGAGTCCCGACCCAATAACATACCTACTGGGTAAATTGAAAATTAAAAAACTACGAATAATTATAATTACTAAAAACGCAGGGATACAGTAAAAATGTCTTTACTTAATACTCAAAATCCGTACCAACGGACGTCCGTTTTATATTTTTACGTGATCCTGTTTCCAGATAAGACAAGTTCATTTCGCACAATGAATGTCACCAACAAAGCCTCGAGCAAAATGTGCCTATTATACGAAAACTGCTGTGCCTTTTTTACTTCATTAAAATGTTTATGGGCGTCTATTCTATAGGCACGGTTGAGAACTGGCCTACTAGTTGGGTCTCCTTGGAGAGAAGTTTTTAGTGCATAGACCTACCATGCTACTCTAATTAGCATTGATAGACTTTAAATATTATGATACTATCCGACGCCTTAATTTGCTCTCCCAGGCACAGGTTTCAGCAAGAAAATATAAAAAAAAACCCAAAAATTATCGTACTTAAAGTAAATAACACACATGGAAAAAGAAATTGTTAATATCTACCTCTAACTTTTCTTAGTTATGTGCGTTTTTAAGCAATTAAAATATCACATGCTTCAATGATGAAGTCTCTGCCAATCCGTACAAGGCCAGCGTGGTGGACTATGGCCAAACCCTTCTCATATTGACAGGAGACCCGTGCTCTGTAGTGAGTCAGTAATGCGTTGATCATGTGGAATATCTAGGTATAGCCAGTGAACAAGATAACTATTGACTTGAGCATGAGGTCGTGGGTTGCGGGTGAGTGCGCGAGCGTTCCCGTTACAGACCCAGCCATCAAGCGACGCGAAGGAGCATCGCTGGGTTCTAATGGGCATTCCGGTTGCCACTAAGGCCGCCGGGGCGTCCCACATACCCCGCTTCCGGAGGTGACGAGTTAACGCAGTTCCCAGCGTTAAAAAAAACTATCTACTTATTGCATAAGTAGCAAAATAGTTAAAGATTTTCCACATTGATTTTAAGAAATCGGTGAACTAGTTACGTCATTTATTAATTAGTTTCCAATAAATATATATATATATATATATATATGTAACCGCTGACGGTGGAGACGGGAAGTGCCCCGCGCCGAGAGGGCAGTGTAGCGACGACAGGCAGCCAGCAGTTGTACGACAGTGGTAACAAGCACTGTCCCACGTTGCTCGCCGCTGGTGACGAGGAGAAGCGGTCCTGCAGTTGTCGCGAAGAGTATATATATATATATATATATATATATATGTATATATACCTACCATTTTTTAATATACAGAATACTAAAAGAAAATGGCACTTCTTTTGTCATCGCCTTTTATATGCACTGCGGCTGTTATTTCATAACTAAAGTTTACATTACAATTAGTATAAATAGTGTAAAAATGATGAACGGGCAATTCTTACAATACCGGTGCTTCGTTTGTAAGAGTGGCGTATTTTGTTTTATGGCGTAATTTATCATTATGACGGCAATCAGAGAGCAGCGCCATCTAGTTTTAGAGTCATATACGACAGACAAGAGAGTGGGATCGCCCCCACTCTTTACGTAACACTAAGTGGCGTATGCAGGTTTTTAAAAGACTCACCGGAGTGGGACGGCGCATTGCATTTATTGCATTGATCGGTGGTCGAGACGCTGTAGTGCATAGTCGTACTTGGCGCAGCGTATAGTCTGCTCTTTATAAATTACCTAACTTATAATGGTAACTCTGTTCTACCAAGAGTATCTCTTTGCCCGAAACTACCCACGTCTACTCAAATTACCGATGGACACGCTCCTGTTCATCCTATAAATAAATAAGTATATAAGCATGTTTTATACTCGCAGGTATAGATTGCATAAATGAGTACACTTATGAAATTATATTAATAAGTTAAAATTATAATATTAATTGGGTTAGACTTTTCGTAGCGGGTCCTGTATGCGATCGAATCAATTTATTTCAATAGTATCAACAATACAATACAGAATAAATATCCATTAATATTGTAATCAGCGATGCCAATCGGGGTGGATTGCAATTAAAACGGCAAGTGCTCGTGTAAACATTTTATTTACTGAAACTTTACTAATTGGATTTTAATATTGACTAATTAAAAGTTATACGACTAGCTGAAAACCGCTTTCTGGCTAAAAGCCATATATAATATATTGTGAAGTTAAAGATATTTATTAATAAAAAAGCTTACAGCTTTAAGCAATAACTTATTGAGAGTGGTATAATATGGAATGAAGGTTTAATATATTCCTTTTCTAAGCTTTAAGATCAGTTTGGAAGATATAATTAATGATTAAACGAACTTACCTGTACGTGAAGTTCTATCATAATTATACTCGCGCCGAGTCCGAAGAGATTAGTAATGTAGGTATTATTTACACATGTAGTTACGCATAGGTGTCACCACTCTGCACTTAGTTGAGAAAAAAAAGATTAATTTTTAATATTATTTTGTTGTGGGTAGGCATCGTCCATTTGCGTTCTCAGAGGATCGTCGCCCTTCATTTAGTTTAGAGTAAGAAGTCCTGATATCATTGATGTATTTCCGAGACACTAATTTGGGCTTGTATAGCATAGGGCGGGCGGGATTACTAATCTCTTCGGACTCGGCGCGAGTATAATTATGATAGAACTTCACGTACAGGTAAGTTCGTTTAATCATTAATTATACTCGCGCCTCCTCCTCGAGATTAGTAATGTAGGTATTATTTACACATGTAGACCTTGAGAGTAGGTATAGCGGGAATACCATCAATGAAAAATAAACGTATCCAAATATAAATATAATTTATTAATCATATATTTTAATATGGTACAATCAAAAAACATAAGGAACTTCTAGGATAATTAAGAATAATTTTTCTCGTAAGTGTATATTGACAAACCTATATTTGTTATAATAACTATCTTAAGTAGTCGTAATGGTTAATTATTGATTCTGCTACAGTAGTATCATTATTATTAACAATATCCCTCTGATAAAATTTTGCAAAACTCGTGGAATTCCTACTCCAGCCTGCCGTTTTACGGATAACATCTACGCTAACTCCGAGAGCGCGCGCGCGCGACGTTGCTGCATGTCTCGTGCTGTGAGCACTGAACACTGTCGTGTCGACCCCACACTCACCGAGTGTTAGCTTTATCCATCGGCTTAGGGTTTGCGTCCCTACCGATTTGTGAGGTTTTCTAATTGCAATGAATAGTTCATCAAATGTTCTTAACGATGAAGTGCGTTCTATATAATGTAATAATGTAGTGGCTGGACATATGGCTATTTTCTCTAAAAAAAAGGGTAAATGAATAATGGGTTGTTGAAAGCCAGGTCTAGAGGTCTTGATTATGTCAGGAATTTTGATTGTGATACGCTGAGAGAGGTTTTGAATATTGCTAACTTTTATCTTAGAGAGAGTTTGAACTCTTTGTGCAGTTGACAGAGCTAATAAGGAGATGGTTTTATGTGTAAGCTTTTCTAAGGTTAATTCTTCGTTGGGGTGCCATGAGCTCAGTTTGTCTAATACTAGGTTGGCATCCCAGGTAACATCATATTTGGGGTTTGGTGGTTTTAGTCGAAAAACCCCTTTTAGGAATCTTTTTATGCTATCATCATTAACTAGTTCCGAACTCAGTATCAATGAAAGAGCAGATCTGCACGAATTGAGGGTGCTATATTGGTAACCCTCATTAAAAAGTTGGGTTAAAAAACCAATTACTGTGGCTACAGATGCATCGTAAATATCTAAAGAGTTAATTTTACAGTAATACCACCATTTCTTCAGGTAAACGTCGTATTGTTTCACGGAGTTAGGTGCTAATGATGCCAACATTATTTCAAGAGATGAGTCTGGTATGTTTTTTCTTGAAAATGCACACCGGATAATAAGCCTGCCACCAGGGTAATCGAGTTGTAAATTCGGCGAGAGCTGGAATGAGACAATAAGGCATGGCTTTTAGGGAAAAATGATACAGTATCCGAAATAAGGAGGGACCTAAATAAGGGGTACCATGGCTGGGTAGGCCAAAAAGGTACCACCAAGATACCTCGTGCTTTGTCGGTAATTATTTTTCTGAGTGTCTTAAGTATGACTGACACAGGCGGGAATGCGTAGAAATAATAATCTGACCATGAGACTGTAAATGAATCTATAGCGAATGCATCTGGATCTCGGTGCCAAGATATATATGTTGCACATTTATTGTTGATGCGACTTGCAAACAAATCAATATTTGGATAACCGAATGTATGAGTGAGACTGTCAAAAGCCCAATCGGACAGCTCCCATTCTATGTCTGGGTGTGTTCTTCGTGATTCAAAGTCTGCAATTGTATTGTCACTGGATTTAATGTAGGATGCGCAAACGAAAAGACGTTTGTTTTCGCACCACTCCCATATATCACGAGTAATTCTTGTGAGATGAGGGTACTGTATACCACCCATTTTATTTATGTATGCTACTGCCGTTGAATTGTCAACACGTATCAATATTTGGCAGTTAGAAATATTTTTTGCAAAAATCTTTAAGGCAATAAATGCAGCAAGCAGTTCTAAATAATTTATATGTCGTTCTCGTTCACTATTCGACCACGGTCCACTTGCAGACTTACCTTCACATGCTGCTCCCCATCCCGTCGTTGAGGCGTCAGAAAATATCTCAACTTGATAGACATCATTTTTTATTCGATGGACCGAACTGTCTATTCTATTTATCCACCAGTCGAAATCAGGTTGAAGTGATTCGGGTAGATTCATAAACATGACCTTTCAAGTTGAGAAATTTACATCTTTCCATTTCCTTAGTGTGCAACCATCCGTATTCGATGGCTGGACAAGAAGAAACTAATAAGCCTAACAGTCGAGCAAAACTCCTGATTTTGCATCGCTTTAATTTTGAGAACATTTTCAGTTGCGCTTTTATTCGTAATCTTTTATCTGTTGGTAGGCTAATTTGAAACTTGTGTGAATCTATGATCATACCTAAGAATTTACATTTAGTCGAAGGGAAGAGTACACTTTTAGAATCATTAATAATGAAGCCAAGTGACACTAAGAGTCTCTTAGTTAGATCGATATTACATAAACATTCCGAGCGGGAATAACCAAACAATAACCAATCGTCTAAATAGACGGTGGACAGAAAACCCGCGGAGCGCAATAATTTAGCTATAGGTTTACATAGTTTTGTAAAAACATATGGGGCCGTGCTCAGCCCAAATGGCAAGACCTTAAATTCGAATAACTTATCCTCAAAAAGGAATCTTAAATATTTTCGTGATTCTTTATGTATTTTAATTAAAAAATACGCGTCTTTTAGGTCAATTGACGCCATTTGACAATCCTCAGTTACAATTTTTAGTGCTGTTCTTAAATCCTCTAGTTTAAAATGATCAGTTTTAACAAATTTATTAAGATTTTTTAAGTTCAAAATAAAGCGCATCTTGCCGCAAGGTTTTGGTAGTAGAAAAATACTTGAAACAAATTGATTTTTACAAGGAAAACATTCTGATATGGCTCCTATATTGAGTAGGTTATTAATAGTTTCTAAATAAAGAGATCTTTCATTAGCAGAGTAAGTTGGGCTAGCAGGAAGTATTTGTTGTACAACTGGAGATATAAATGGTATTTTATAACCTTTTATCCAGGATAGTATAGTATTATCATTCGTAACCGCAGCCCACTGTTGATAAAAAGTAGTTAAACGGCCTGCGTACTTAACTGTGTCTAATTGCGGCGACGGGGATAAGTTGCCTGGTGGCCCCGTGACGACGTCTTCGATAAGTGCGCGTGCGGCGGTGGCGGGTAGTGTGCCATCGGCGGGTAGTGCGCCAGTGGCGGTTGGTACGGAGCGCGCGGCGCAGCAGGCTCGCGGCTCCTTGGTGGCCCCACAGGCGGCCTGCGCGCCTGGGAGGGAGCCTTGCGGTTTAAATTTCTCGCTATTGGTCCTCTATAATGAGAGTTCGCAGTCCTGTTGCTGGATTCAGCTTTCAGTTCTGTCCCTGATTTATTTACAGCCTTAGCCGATTTTAAGGTATCGGATAAATGTTCGCCAAACAGAAAAGTATCTATTTTCGTGTTTTTAAGATGCTCTTTTATGTCATTCTTGAGGTTAAATAAAATAAAATTTCTACGTGTGATAGAATCCGCATGCTGTAAATCGCATAACATTCTGCTTATATCCATTAGTTTTTGCAACATGTCATTGTTTATTGATTTCGAATTCAGTTGCGAATTTATTACGTCAGCTAAACAAGCTATTGCACTAGACATTTGTTTTTGTTTGCTTTCGATGCCCTTATCGCGTTTGACTGCGGTATCAGCAATTGCCGCTTTAATTTCTAGATTTATTTTAGGGGCATCTAATTCAACACAGTTTTTTGGTAACAGATATTTTGTGATTAAGTTCTTACGGTCTTCCTTATTAAGGCCCACTTTAACAATATGTAATAAACGATTTGCAAGTTCGTTGCGTACTTCTGGCCCATATTTATCATTAGAGGTAGGATCTTCGCCTAAAATTTCTAGAATTTCTGTATCCAGATCAAGAACATTTGTATCGGGGGGGAAATCTGTGTCGGTACTAGGCCCTGGCTGAGGTTCACAGTTGTTAATAATATTCTGAGCTGTGTTGTCTTCAGTATGCCATTCTAGTAACCAATCATCTGGTCGCAGTGCGGGCGTATCTGAAATTTATCATAGATATGATAATTTCAAAATTTGTAAGCTAAATAACTTACTAAAAAGATGGGCTTTGAGAAGCCCTGACAAATTTTCGTAATTTATTATTCTTTAAACAAAGAATTTACGTTTATGGTATAAATTTGTCATAGTTCTATTAGGTTAGGTGCAGTCCCCAATGGAAAGAACGCCAACCGTATTTTAATGCGTCGAAGCAGCCCCAATGACTGTTCAGGTTGCATTTAAATATAATTATATTCAGAACGTGTACACGTACAGCTAACAAAGTATATAATTTCAAACAAAAAATATTTTTTTTATTTAAATACCTGCTTCAATTTCGTCATTGACTGCATCAAAACATTCTTCCGAGTCTGATACACTTTTTGAAACACTAATTTTTCGTTTGCGAATTTTACGTTCTAACTTTCGTATTTTAGTCTTATAATAGTTTATATCGTCTTCACGTGACCTAGAATCTTTACGTTTCGGCATTTTAACACCGAACAGTGCGAAACAGCTTAAATGTATTGAGTGGTTGAGCACTTGAATGCGAAATGAAGGGCGACGATCCTCTGAGAACGCAAATGGACGATGCCTACCCACAACAAAATAATATTAAAAATTAATCTTTTTTTTCTCAACTAAGTGCAGAGTGGTGACACCTATGCGTAACTACATGTGTAAATAACACCTACATTACTAATCTCGAGGAGGAGGCGCGAGTATAATTATTGATAGAAGATGTGTAACACAAAACTCTTTACACATTTTGGTTAACATCAACCGGGACTAGTAGTTTAAATATCCCAGTGAAATAATTTAGATCTATACAATAAAATATAGTCCATTTGGTTAAGAAAATACTGAATCATCAGTCACACTTCCCTAGTAGAGAGATAACATTTTTTTAAAGATTAAGTTAAGTAAGTAAATTGTCTCAAATTAAAATTATTTTTTAATAGATCGCGTTCATTAGCAGTATTTTAAAAGCCGCGTCAAGAAGCGTTAACTGTCACTGTAAATAATATTTATTTCTTCCTAATTTTATATATTTATATAATTTTATAGGCATTATGTATTTATGTTTTTTCTTAATATGTATATAATTAATAGTGCGTATAAATGTATATATATTTCTTCTGGCTCCGCTCTATTAGGTGGAAGAGATCATTTGATCAGCGATAAGGTCGCCATTTGCTTTTATGTTTTGTTTTGTTTTTCATTTTCTTTCTGTTTGTCCTTTATATGCAATAAAGATGTTTAAAAACATAAATAAAATTAAAGCAAAAGGTATTCCTCGGTAATGAGTAAAGAAGTGGAAAGAAAAGCATTGTTTCAGATTGTGCTTAACGGAACTTTGCTTTCATGGAATGAAAACTAACGACAACCGAATCAATTCGACTCGTACGGGATCCTACAAACTTGACTGTACTTTATCTTCGTTATTTCCGTGAGACTTACTCGTTAATTTCGTTCGTTACACTGATGAAGGATTCGCTTCTTTTATTGTGATTGATTAATTTCACATTGCCACTCTCCGGGATATAGCTATACCGGTGTAAAAAAATCAGGGCTAATTAATGTTCTGTTACCGCGTGGAAGCAAGGCAAAAAAGTGTGCAATCGAGAAATCGAGAAACCCCCGTCAGATACGAATTTCGGTATCGATTAACATATAATGTAAAAAGTGGTCGCTAGAGCTTGACGATAATATAAGAATTTCGACGAAGGAGTCTCATGGGGCATACCTTACTTTTACCTAGCGATGTCTACGAAATATTTAAATTAAAACTTTTGTTATTCCAAGTAAATAGTTGAGGGTAGCTGGAAGAGATCTCTTATAGAATATAAACTTTACTTTGTAAGTGTTTAATATCACAAATTTGGTACAAAAATAATAAAAAGTATTTCTTTTTAAAATAAAATCCTAAGTCTTCTTTATAAGCATTTTTGAATCGTCAAGTTTGAAACGTCGACTGTTAGTAGTAAATCTACTACCAGTTCGGAAGTTATGTCTGGTGAGATATAAAAGAGAAGGGGGCTGATTTTATACTAGTTAGCCTTTTGAACCTCGTTATAAAATGCAATAGAATGGTGTTATAACTTTAATCGCTATGTTTGTGTGTTAGTTTGCGCTGTCCCGTAGCTTCCAAACGAGTAAACCTACTTGAATGCGGGTTTTTTCAATACTTCCTTCGCGATGATTCTTAGTCATTTTGAGTTGAATCAAAATACTCTAAACCCATACTCCTAATTGGTTTCTACACGAAATCTAACCGGAACGCTAAATACACTATTTCACGTTACTACACTACAAAAAATTAGAAATTCATTTAAAGGTAATTGTATAGAATTTTATAACCATGAAATTTCTGGGATGTCTCAAAGTGATAAGTTCAAAGTTTATATAAAACGTAAGCTTGTAGAAAAGTCCTACTATAGTGTAAAGGATTACGTAAATGATAAACAAGCGTGGTTGTGAAATATTGCTCTAATAAGATAGCTCTTAATATAATTTTAAGTGGCATGTGAGATGGTGATAACAAAAAGAAAATTTACCTGGCTAAGTTTGTTGTGGGCTTCTTCTTAGACCGGGGCGCGTTTGGAACCCTCATAGCTTTAGTTTTAAGTTTACGAATGTAGTTATCACCATCAAATCACTACTATGTAAATTATTGACGCGTCAAAAGCGCCTTTTAAAGGACTATTTGAATAAAGATTATTTGAATTTGAATTTAGCTTGGCTGACACGTCTTTGTCGGTAGGGTGGTAACTAGTCACGGCTGAAGCCGACAAAACCTTATAAGAGTGATCTGTGCCCAGCATTGGTGCATTGATAGACTGACAGTTATAGGTATTTGCTATTGATATGATGACCCTTCCTCGGAGTTCTTTTTAATCGTTTCACTGTTAGTCCGAACGTGATTCTACAGAAAGATATGACTTGATTGATCTAGTCGGGTGGAATTTAATCTCGCGAAGGCCAGAGATTAATAGCCTCGAGGAAGGATATTGACGTCAAATGAGCCTTTTGGAGCTACTTTCAAAGGGAAACCGAACGATCCATTACCTACTTTATTTCGTACTCAATAATGAAATGGATTTTTCATTCAACATAAGTTCTGATTTCGATATTCCTTTAAATCAACTGCTGCAATTGATCGTTGAACTCTTATATCTGTCGTGTCTGTGCGTATTGTATAACGTATTCTATCGTTTTTCCGCTTGTATCTGGAGGAGGAGGATGTTTTTTTTTTTTTTTTTTTTATTCACCACAAGTTAGCCCTTGACTGCATCTCACCTGATGGTAAGTGATGATGCAGTCTAAGATGGTAGCGGGCTAACCTGTTAGGGGTATGGTAAACTCATACTCCTTATTGGTTTCTACACGACATCGTGCCGGAACGCTAAATCGCTTGGCGACACGTCTTTATCGGTAGGGTGGTAACTAGCCACGGCCGAAGCCTCCCACCAGACAAGACTCGAGCCGGGAATTGAACCCAGGACCTCCAACTTTTTAAAATGCAACAGCGCACGCGCTGCGCCACGGAGGTCGTCAAAATCGTCGGATGTGTGTTTGTTGGTTCGTACATAAATTATGAGGCATTGTTAAAGATAGTCTATAGGCCGGATTGTGATATTACCCTTATCCTTATTTTAAAAAAGCTGTGATAGCCTAATGGTTAGGACGTATCCTCCTATATTATATAGCCACTACAGAGCACGGATCTCCTCTCTCAATATGAGAAGGTTTTGGCCATAGTCCACCACGCTGGCCATGATTGGCAGACTTCACACGCCTTTAAGAACATTATGGAGAACTCTCAGGCATGTGGGTTTCCTCACGATGTTTTCCTTCACTGTTCAAGCAAGTGATATTTGAATTGCTTAAAAACGCGCATAACTTCCGAAAAGTTGTAGGTGCGTGCCCGGGTTCGCGTCCCCAACCTCTGCTTAGGAGGCTGACGCCTTAACCACTGGGCTATCACAGATTCAACAACAATACTTTTTTTTTAATCCACTACAAGTTAGCCCTTGACGGCAATCTCACCTGATGGTAAGTGATGATGCAGTCTAAGATGGTAGCGAGCTAACCTGTTAGGGGCATGGTAAACCCACACTCCTAATTGGTTTCTACGCGACATCGTGCCGGAACGCTAAATCGCTTGGCGACATGTCTTTGTCGGTAGGGTGGTAACTAGCCACGGCCGAAGCCTCCCACCAGACCAGACTCGAGCCGGGAATCGAACCCAGGACCTCCAACTTTACAATGCAACAGCGCACGCTCTGCGCCACGGAGGTCGTCAAATGGGCGTCATACACACTCTAGTAAAATATTTCATAAAAAATACATGACTGCAGACAAACAGACAGACGGGGCGGAGACTTAGCATACGTTGTAGTTCACCACCAGCAAACTTAACAGAAACACTTGTCACAATAATTACTCAGCGAGTTAATCGCTAAATCACCAACGAAATGAACTCAAGAATCTGCTTTTGTTGCTTATTTCTGGATTTCAATAATGAATCGCTCTTCCGCACCGAGGCTCGGCAAGTGACGTGCAAGATTGAAAATCTTTTGATGAATTATTCACAAGCCCTCGCAGTCTATTCATCAATTCATTTACAAATAGGATTGTGAGACGTAACCTTTTGTTAGACGAGGTGGGTATTCTACGAAAATAGACTTTGATTAAAATGTATTCTAAGAAAATAGAGTTTCATTAAAGTCTATTTTGGTCTCGATGCCGAAAGATTTCATAAATGGAAGGAACAATTTGTGATTCCTTATCGACAAATATTTGACCTTGTAGTCTATTACAGGCGTTTTAGTTGGTATAAATCTCGGAACGGAATCAAAAAAATATCTATATTGAAGAAAGTGAAATAAAGAGACGATATAATTTTATTTTGCGGAACTTATATTACTTAACTATCATGCACATATATTTAGACTTAAAATTTGCGTTTAAATTTGATTTGGGTTCTTATAAATCCAAATATTTATAGATAAATATTTAAACTTAAAAAATATAGGGACAATTTAAATGGCCTTTTGACCAGTTTGTATTAAAGTCCTATTTGAACTATGACATTTGACATTTTCCTGAAGCTTACTTTTAGAAGAAGAGCATGAACACCATGGAAAACTTGTTCAATCTCGTATCGTAAGTATGACTTCATGTCAAAAACAGCTAACAATGTCAATATAAGTGACCTACAAAAGATTCGCAACCCTATCGAGACAGGCTTCACTGACAAATACACGTGTGGGCGGTTTTAAAATAAAATTTAAATTAATTTATTTTAAGTTGTCTTATTCATAACAGAACATTACTTGGTCTCTGAAAATCGAAAATTTAAAGCGCCACGTCTCTAACCCTATGCAAAAAGTCAGCCTGCTTTAGTATGATAATAGAATTCAACACGTCACGTCAAAGTTATAAGTTTAAGCCCCGCAGTATGGAGAATATTATAATGATGATGATTATAGAACATGAATATTTTGAAGGTGCGTTACTCCGTAAACGCTTTAAAACAAAACTTAAAAGCTTTTCTTGTTCAGCTTAAGAACTTTAACATGTGTACTATTTGCATATTAATTGACAGGCTCCTGCTTACAGGAAGACTTTTGTCACGCGTTTCCTTTGATCCTTTGTCGATTTAATAAATCGTATGGGCGCGATTGGAACCTTAGCATTTCACATTCACAACCACATTTCAATAACAAATATTTACTGTCCTTCATAACTCTACGTTACAATCTACGTATACTAAATATTATTTATAATGATAATAGTAAAAACCTTAAAAAATATAACATAATAATTAAAATATATTATTAAAAGGAGTCCCTTTAATCAAGGTGCCGAAGATACTTATTATTTTGACGACTTCCGGGGCGCAACACGTGCGCTGTTACATTTTAGAGTCGGAGGTCCTGGGTTCGATTCCCGGCTCGAGTCTCGTCTGGTGAGAGGCTTCGGCCGTGGCTAGTCGCCAAGCGATTTAGCGTCCCGGCACGATGTCGCGTTGAAACCTATTAGGAGTATGAGTTTACCATACCCCTAAGAGGTTAGTCCGCTACCATCTTAGACTTCATCATCACTTACCATCAGGTGAGATGTAGTCAAGGGCTAACTTGTGGTGAATAAAAAAAAAACTTGTGTGTAATTAGAAGACCTATTAAGGTATTTTCACAACAAATTGCATCAATAGCTAGACTTATTCTTTGTTCGAGATAGCTGGCAGCCCTTCGGTCTCCTGTGATGTCGACTAACCAATCACATTTGTCTCCAGTACTAATACATTTTATATGGGTACAAATAAAAGTGGGGTAGTGAATCAATTTGATACACACGCTAGCTTGTGACAAAATTGCGCCATTCATCATTGTAATCGCTTTATTCAAATGTGCGATCGGCTGACAAGTAGCCCAGCGCACTGGAAATGCGGTTTTGATAAATTGCGTTTATTCCAACTTATAAAACAATACTAACATTTTAAACGGACGTCACACAATAGTTTATTGTTATTTTTATTATTTAAAATAAAAGGATATAGTATTTTGAAATAATAATAATATATTTTGAAAGCGGTTACTGTGCCACTGCACAGATTTCGACCTACCTATCTTAACCTAAAAAATTTTAGAGTTAGATTCCTATCTCTGTAACTTTTCAGAGTCATGTCCGTTTTTAATACATTAAGCAATTTTAAATTAAACATGACTTGCTTTAACATTTAAAACATCGTGTATTTGTGAACTGAGCACTAGCCAAGCGTAGCAATAGGCCTACAGGTAAGTTTGTACTTTTGCTACGCTATTGCTACATTCGAGCTACGGACCTACAGACGCTCTACGGCAGTGACATGAAAAAAAAGAAAAATGTACCGCGTATAACTAAAATTCTTTAAAAGTAAAATTGAATTGGTATTTATAGGCAAGCTAAAGTATAATTATTGTAAACTAGAAATTATGTTTGGTTTCAAACCAATTACTTAGCAAACAGAGCAAAAATGACGTGCATACACAACTTTTTGTCTTGCTTGAAGCGTAGTTCTATTACCTATATTACCTTTGCACTTCAACAATATCTGTAAGAACAAATACAGGACACACGAATTGAACGAAGTTGCCTATACTTCTTATGAAATATATTAAAAGATGACCTCCGTGGCGCAGTTCGCGCGCTGTCGCATTATGAAGTTGGAGGTCCTGGATTCGATTCCCAGATTGAGTCTGGTTTGGTGAGAGGCTTCGGCCGTGGCTAGTTACCACCCTGCCAAGCGATTAAGCGTTTCGACACGATGTCGCGTAGAAACCAACTAGGAGCGTGGGTTTACCATACTCATAACAGGTTACCATTCTAGTCAGCAACATCACTTACCACCAGGTGAGATTGCCGTCAAGGGCTAACTTGTATTGTATAAAAAAAAGAAAATCCTTCCTCTAACATTCGTATTTGAAAGAGACACCAGGATAAAGGAACTTGATCGGCATAAATCTCATACCTCTGCTCAACGCGTGACGTTACTATTCTTATTTAGAATCATCCATCACAGCGCCTTTGTTGAATCACCGAGCTTGTCGATTCCAGCCATTAAACAACAGTTAAAAGGGGTTTTTTAGTAAAGCTTCCGTAGTTAGGTACAAAGATCGTAGACCACGCCTTCACGGACAAAAAGTTTCAGAAGAATATAAAATTTAGGTGTCTGCTTGTTCTTTTGAAATAAATGATGCCTTTTATTTAGCAAAAATACCCTGAGTATTTTTGATTGATAGAAAAGTAAGCTACTGACCGATACACATTTTTCAACTACCTAGCAGGACTAATCTTTGAACTGACTGAGTAAGCTTTCACGGAACCTACTTTTCAGTTTGGAAATGTACCCCTCACAGACTTATATTTTTTAAGTAAGTAAAGTAAAGTATTCAAACGAACTATTAAAATTAATAGTTAATTACCCATTATGATGAAAGAAGAGTTCATGTGACAGAAATGCAAATGTTGAGATGGATGTGTGGTGTGACAAGAATGGATAAGATAAGAAATGAATATATAAGGGGAAGTCCATGAAGAAGTAGCGCCAGTGACAGAAAAGATGAGGAGTAACAGGCTAGCATGGTATGGTCATATAATGCGGAAGAAAGAAAGTGATGTCACCAAAAGAATGTTATATTGAACGTGGAAGGGCAAAAGAGTAAAGGAAGACCAAAGAAGAGATGGATGAATTGTGTAAAAGAGGATATGCGGGTAAAAGGTGTGGGTAGTGAGGTGACGGCTGATAGAAGTGAGTCGAAGAAGAAGACGTGCTATGCCGACCCCACATAATGGGTGGGATAAGGGCAAGAAAAAGAAAGAAAGTTAATTACCCATTAGCTCGGTGGCACAGTAGATCATTATGCAAGATAACGTCCGAGTTAACGACCACAGTTATCCCTTTTAACCACACAACACTACCTATAAACGTCGAAAAAGATGTTATGAGTTAGAGTATTTAGATTATGACACAAAAACCTTCCGACCCATATAACTGCAAAATCAGTGAACCCTACATGAGATCATATGAGAAGCATTTTCTCTTGTTTCATACGATTTATTTGTGACGTTGCAAAAAAAATGGGACAATATAAAACTTGACGCAGCAAAGATAGGGCCACCCATTATTTCTCTTTTGCACGAGAGCTCGGTATAAAATTCTTTAGAATATATTTTCAATGTAAAATTATTTCGCATCGCGCTCTTTTCGTTTCGACGGAGCGACGTGTTCCGTAAACACGTGACCTGCCATGCAATTTTAGATCTACTGGCATGTGCATCTGGTTCATAATTCAGTAATCTAACCGCAGTAATGTCACTGGTTAGCGGTCATACAGTTAAGTTACGGTGGAAAATATTTTCGACCATTTTGGTCCTATTCATCATCATCATCATGATCAACCCATTACCGGCTCACTACAGAGCACGGGTCACCTCTCAATATGAGAATGGTTTAGCCATAGTCCACCACGCTGGCCATATGCGGATCGGCAGACTTCACACGCCTTTGAGAACATTATGGAGAACTCTCAGGCGTGCAGGTTTCCTCACGATGTTTTCCTTCACCGTTGAAGCAAGTGATATTTTAATGACTTAAAAACGCACATGACTCCTAAAAGTTAGAGGTGTGTGCCCGGATTCGAACCGCCGACCTCTGATAAGGAGGTTGACGCCCTAACCACTAGGCTATCACCGCTTCCTATAATTATACTGTTTGATATAGACGGAATAAGAGAGTACCTCTCATATTAGAGAGAATAAATGTGTAGTTTTAACTCCAAAAAGTTGCACTTTGCTACTACTATACTATACTTTTATACTATTTAGGTGTACTTATCGAGCTCAGTTAACTTAGGTCGTGATTATTATCAAGTTTTATTATAAGCTGCAGAGAAACAAACCAACAAAAGTTAAGACAAGGTAAAAGCCAATCAGCGAGCGCCGCCGACGGAATCATAGCAAACAGGAGTGAACTCAGTATTACCGCTTGACAAAATCGTGCTACCATAGTTTGAATACTGAACAGTAAGTACGAATTTTATAAAAAATCCTCTAAACACTCCAAATTTCAATAGTAGATAATCGTAACTGATGTTGACGTCTATTTGTATCTAGCTAAATTGGTCAAGCGGAGACCGAATAATTGTATATGAACATATTAGCCTCGTATTTTTACTTACGAATATAATGTTGACATTACAAACTTAGCCTAGTGGTTAGGGCGTTAGCCTAGTGGTTAGGGCGTCAGCCTCCTAATCAGAGGTCAGCGGTTCGAATCCGGGCACGCACCTCTACCTTTTCGGAGTTATGTGCGTTTTTATAAATTAAAATATCACTTGCTTTTACGGTGAAGGAAAACATCGTGAGGAAACCTGCACGCCTGAGAGTTCTTCAAAATGTTCTAAAAGGCGTGTGAAGTCTGCCAATCCGCACATGGCCAGCGTGGTGGACTATGGCCAAACGCTTCTCATATTGAGAGGAGACCCGTGCTCTGTAGTGAGCCGGTAATGGGTTGATCATGATGATGATGACGAGTTACGTCGGTCGTCGAGTTACTGAGTACAGCTGAGGCCACCTACGCCGTTGCACTGCGTAAGTACTCGTACGTATTTAACGTAGTACGAGTAGACTATATGATAGCTAAGCTGTGGCGGGTACAAGGCAATCGTGCATGGCACCAAAAGTTGTAATATTATTGCATATTCAGCAAACGCTTGCAGCAGCTGCTGTCTGTGAAAACCGCCATATCCCAAGCGGTAAATTTTTAGATTAAACTTCGTATGTTTGTGAAATGCACGTTGGTTTGTATCTTCATTTATTTTCTATTCCCGATGCGGAAGACGGCTGTTATTCGTTACTCTGCTTAGTCTGCCTCGTTTTTTTTTTATACACTACAAGTTAGCCTTTGACGGCAATTTCATCTGGTGATGATGCAGTCTGAAATGGTAGCGGGCTAAACTGTTACGGGTATGGTAACCCATACTCCTAATTGGTTTCTACAGTGTAGTGCTTAGATGTTCGAGTACGGAATTTTTGACGACTTCGGTGGCGCAGCGCGCGCTGTTTCATTAAACGTTTGGAGGTTCGATTCCCGGATTCCAAGTCTGGTCTGGTGGGCGTCTTCGGCCGTGGCTAGTTACCACCCTACCGACAAAGACGTGTCGCCAAGCAATTTAGCGTTCCGGCACGATGTCGCGTAGAAACGATTAGGAGTATACGTTGACCATACCTCTAACAGGTTAGCCCGCTACCATCTTAGACTGCGTAATCACTTACCATCAGGTGTGACTGCCGTCAAGGGCTTACTTTTAGTCTATAAAAAAAAGGGAATACGAGGTCTTTGTTCAGGCTGAGGTGTGTATTGTTATGTATTGTGATTATCTATTCAGAATTCTCAGTACTAGCTATAGAATTAAGAATATGGCGTTGTCCATCCCCGTACCTCGGAGAGCAACTTAAGCCTTCAGATCCGCTCGACTAACATATGTATATATGTGTAACCATTTATCAACTGGGAGCCACATTGTGGCTCTAAGACACTGTCTCTTTTTAGAGAAAAAGTCTATACCCAAAGCAGCGGCCCATTTACAGTGTATTTTGAATCTGTAACATTATGCTAGATTCTTCACTAAAGGTGATATAGATGATAACAGACATCCCCACACGAGTATATAATCGTTTATCTTATCAGTATACATATATATATATATATATATATATATATATATATATATATATATATATATATATATATATATATATATATATATATATTATATACATACACAGTTAAAACAAATTTAAGAAGTCTATTTTTGGGAATGTGGTAGGAGGGATTTTCATTACAATGTTTTAACTACAAAATTTTATATTAAAATTGGATTGGCCGGGAAGTGATCCATTTCACGAATAATCAGTCCCTTACCGGCCAGTGAACCGAGTCTTCGACCGCGAAATGCGCAATATTTTACCGCGTCGGCTCCACGTAGGAGCGCCATATGTTTCCTTAAATCTCTCGGTAGCGGGCTATTTATATACCATATCGTAACATAATGTTTTATTATGAAGAAAAGTACAAAAATGTGAAAGGGTTCACGCATAATCAGTACCACTCTTTACCGGTCAGTGATGCGAGTTCAAACCGACCGCAAATTGCACGATACACAATTGGAATGGTTTCATTGAATTGCGCAATCCATTCTACTTAAAACACTCGATGGAAATACGCTGCAGTGATCTATAATCCCAGTGATTTGATTATAAAGACTTTTGTATTTGATTTTAGTCGGTTATATTGTTATCAATTTTTTATTTTATTTAAGTAACCTTTATTCAAATAGTCTTATAAAAGGCACTTTTGACGCGTCAATAATTTACATAGTAGTGATTTGATGGTGATAACTACATTCGTAAACTTGAAACTAAAGCTATGAGGGTTCCAAACGTGCCCCGGTCTAAGAAGAAGTCCGCAACAAACTTAGCCATCTCACATTATCATCATGATCAACCCATTACCGGCTCATTACAGAGCAAGAGTCTCCTCTGAATACGAGAAGGGTTTGGCCATAGCCCACCACGCTGGTCATGTGCGGGTTGGCAGACTTCACACGCCTTTTGAGAACATTATGGAGAACTCTCATGCGCGCAGGTTTCCTCACGATGTTTTTCTTCACCGTTGAAGCAAGTGATATTTCTTTTTTAACGCACAACTCCGATAAGTTAGAGGTGCGTGCCCGGATTCGAACCGCTGACCTCTGATTAGGAGGCTGACGCCCTAACCACTAGCCTATCACCGCTTCATATGAGCTTAATAAAGGTTATTATTGTTATTACTTTATTAAAGCGAAACCCTTAACGCATAGTCAGTTGAACCCTTGCGGGTCAGTGGAGCGCGCTCGCCCCGGCCGCAAAATGCAACGTATATAACTGGAATGGCTTAACTCAAGAGCGCAATCCATATAAATTTCCGATAATCGACCCATAAGAAACGAAGTGGACGAACGAATCGGGGTTAAAGGCGAACGTTTGTTTTTTCTTGTAGCGGTAAGTCGATTAAGTCGAACAAAGGTTAAACTACAAATTCAATACACAAAGTCAGCGGTAGATAATACTTCGGTACTATTCAGCGAATATATAATTAACCGAAGTCCGATTTCGGTTAGTTTAATATAATCGGTTTTATAAATAAAGGTCACTTGCTTTAACTGTGAAGGAAATATCGTGATGAAACTTGATTTCTTAATAGTTTCTATAATGTTCTCAAATAATGCTCACCGTCTACCAATCCATCCTTGGTGGTGCGTAGTGGACTTAAGCCAAAACCCTGATCATATAGTGAATCTAAGACCCGTGCCTGTGAACCCAAATGGGTTCATAATGATGATGATAAGTCAACTGCGGACTAGTTTAAATTCCCGACTCCGATCGATAGTTGTTAGGTATATTGTCGAGCACCCATTCACACTAAAACGATGACTTTGGTCTGGTGGGAGGCTTCGGCTGTGGCTAGTTACCACCCTACCGACAAAGACGTGTCACCAAGCGATTAAACGTTCCGGCACGATGTCGCGTAGAAACCAATTAGGAGCGTGGGTTTACCATACTCCTAACAGGTTAGCCCGCTACCATCCTAGACAGCAACATCACTTACCACAAGGTGAGATTGCCGTCAAGGGCTAACTCTTAGTGTATAACAAAAAAAAAGACTGAATCCCCCTGATGAATAAAATCTTTCTATTGTATTTGATTTCGGTGCTAGCATTCCTTTATTTCGTAAAATTTCATCATAAGAAGGAAAATTAACTTGTAGCCTTGTGATTTTGTTAACAACTAAAATAATAATAAGGACAAATCATTATCACCTAATTTCACAGCTGGATATAAACCCCACCTCTCTTGTAGAATTCCTCGATTTAGAGCTTGAATTTTCCACTGCTCCAATGGGAGTTTTCAAAGAATTTTTTCTCTTATCCTCTTGCGTCATAAGTAAACCCATCAAAACATCGAATATAAGCAAACGTTTCTTTTTCTTTCCTCGGCACTTCTTTGTCGCATTAAGCCTAAATAAACACTTTAATCAAAGTCTATTTTCACCGAATACTCACTCGGATAAAAAGATTTCGGCGCTCAATCTTATTTGAATAACAAGACTGTGAGAAATTTCGAATAATATGATCTGGAAATCCCTAACAATTTTCGACCTTATGTGTTCGTCAATCATCTGGAAATCTTGGATAATATAATGAGAAATCAATAGCTTGAGCTTGAGAAGATACTTTGAAATATTTCAGATCAAAAAAGTAGGATTCAGCGTATTTTGTTATGCTACCAATGTACCTTTTTAAAGGGGTACATAACTGAAGGGTGTTAACGGGACCCTATCACTAGGACTCCGTTGTCTGTCTCTCGTGCGTTCATCAGGCTAGCTGTATACCATGCGTTGCCAGGACCACCTCCACGTATACCCGAGTGCTGTGAGTCCCCTTTGATAAGTTCGGGGGGTAGATCAGCATTCGGGTCGATGCACCCTTTTCACAATTTTTCTTGTGGGATATTGATAGCCGATGATTAATGACCCGACGCGGTAGGGGTCGCCACGCGTTTGAGGCAGTAGAGGGCGCAATGGATGACTAAGGGGGGGATTCACCCCTCTGCAGGCCGGAGTGGATGGTGGGCGTTCGCAGCGTTTGCCGTCGGCGATGGAAGTCCGGGTGCGGGAAGGTGTTTCTGCTATATCTCTCTTGTGCCTTGTGCCTTGTGGCGATGGAAACGGGGTCATCCATCACACACAGTACGGTCCTCCAGATGATGTGGTGTCGTTCCGTTCCTCTAACTGGTGAAACTGAGCACGTCGTCCGAGGAGGATCTGCTGCGGTAGACAGGTGGACAGACAGAACAGCGTTCCCGTGGCTCTGCCACACAGCGGTGAGTAGAAACCCCGTGGAGGTTTTAGTCAGTAGGAGTTTGACATAACCTCAACCTCACGTGTTTCGTTCGCTGTTCTTTGTTACTCTACGCTCCCTTCATTTCTCTTTTAATGTTTCTAACATTCGAATTTTCAGGAATCATAAACGTACATTGTAATTTATATCGACGCCTTGGCCCGACGAGGAGATGGTAACACTGACACATTGAACAAAATGGCGTCGAAGCGTGATTTCAAAGTATACCAATATATTTTTTAATTGAAATCGTTGTAACTGATATCAGCGCGTTTCGAAATTACGTGTTTTTGAAAAACTCCATATATATTAAATATATTTAAATCCATATGTATTTAATATATTGTTTAATTTATAGTTTTCAAAATATTTAACTTATTATTATTCCTACGGAAATCAAGACTCGTCAACACGCAATTACAAGCATGGGTTTACCATACCCCTTACAGGTTAGCTCCCTCTTACAGATTGGCCATCTTAGACTGCATCATCACTTACACCAGGTGAGATGCCGTCAAGGGCTAACTTGTAGTGTATAATAAAAAAATATTGAAACAAAATTTATTGCTCTTAAAGTAAACCAAGAACCGTTACATACCCTTATATCCGTACCACAGATAAAGCCCTACTAAATGCCCTTATTTTTATTCCCCCAAACCCTCGGAGAAGTTATAACATGTAATATTTCCGTGTTATATGGACATATTTCTTTTGAGATACGTGTCTCGGTAAGTGCTAGACGTTGTATCTTTATGGAGTATTTCTTGTTTGCCTCGTATCATGTAATAGACAAATTCCTGACTGTAGGAATTGGAATACAAATAGCTGTTTAAGGAATACACGGCGTTGTATTACTTTATTACTACTGTATTGATGCGTCGATGTATATACCTTGTTTATTTTCCTTTATATATAGGTAAATGAAGTCGCATCGTCCTTCATTAATACATTTGAATCTTCCATCTCTATGGCTCCTAATTTGAATTTGCCGCGCACGTCACTTTCGTTCGGAATGGTCAAGAGTAAAATGTCACATATTGATAATGGCAAGAACATTATTGATTAAAATGGTGTAAAATAAAATACATAATTTCTATTTAAAATAACATTGTTAGATGTAAAATAATAGCTTTATGTTATCGCCGCGATTCTAAGATTCTATATATATACATTATGATGTATTAATTAATTCAGTATTAATAATTTGTAATTAAGCTAGCCTAGTGGTTAGGATGTCCACCTCCTAATCAGAGGTCGGGGGTTCGAACCCGGGCACGCACCTCTAACTTTTCGGAGTTATGTGCATTTTTTAAGCAATTAAAATAACACTTGCTTCAACAGTAAAGGAAAACATCGTAAGGAAACCTGCAGGCCTGAGAGTTCTCCATAATGTTCTCAAAGGCGTGGAAGTCTGCCGCACATGGCCAGCGTGGTGGACTATGGCCAAACCCTTCCCATATTGAGAGAGTCGATATTGAGTTGATCATGATGATGATGATGATGAATTTGTATATACTGGAACTAAGACATTCTTTGCATAATAGATTTTATGCAAATAATGTCTTAGTTCCAGTATTTCTTACAACGCATGTTGAGTTAGCCTGTAAGACCACCAATTTTATAATCCCACAGCACAGTCAAAATCTATATTACCTATGTTATATATAGTTTCCATCGATGAAACAACAATAATAATCCGTTAAGCGGTTAAGGTAAAGAAACCGTTACAAACAAACAAACTCGCATTCGCATTTATAACATTAAGTTAGGATGGCTGAACTGGTACTCGACGTAATGTCAAACTCATTTAGTTCAAGAACTCAAAAGGCAAAAACTTTCTTTATGTAATGATGCTATTTATAAAATACGCTATTTTATGCTCCGCTTTTACGCTTTTTGTTTGGGAAACCTCACTTATTTTTTCTTTCTAATGGCTTTGAAGAAGCGTTTCTTGAAAACTTACCTTCGCTACGTTTTAATAATGAAGTATTCAAAGAGATCACCAATAATTAATGTAAGGAATTTTAATATAATTATGTTTAATAGGTTTCTATATGTAGCCGAAATTTTGAGTAAAGTAACGGATCACCGTGTAATGGCTCTTAAGAATCGAGCAATAAGTGGACGTCGCGACGCAGTGGGTCGTGTAATTAAAGTTTGTGTAGGGCAAATTAACGTATCAGAAATGAGATACGAAAAAAGTCTCAAAGAACGGCTTGTATCTTGTACCTATATGTGGTATCATCGAAATACTAATATAACATGAAGAGTTCTTAAAAAACAAAACTAAAACGTTTCCAGGTCGCTCTTCAGTACAAAAAGAACATCGTAAACCTTTATAGAGGTCACTCTAACGTTTTGTACGATCCTACTTTCATACGGAGAGCGAAAAATTCATAAAGCAAGAATTTAACGACTCAGAAACTCGGTATATTGTTGGTGAATCGTTTTACTTCGGCAAGGATAAAAACATTTTATTATAATAAAGACCAACAATGATGCTAAGATATTCTAAGTTTGGTGCATATTTTTATTTATCCATCGTAATTTCCCTACATAAATATATAACAGGATAGATTAAAAAAAGTGTAATTCTTTCAATTAAAGATTACCTCATGCACTTTTTAGTTCGCACTGGAAAAAGGAGATTGTCTAACAAGCGAGAACTTACTTAGCTTGTAATAAATACTTAATTCATGATAAACCCATTCGGCTCACTACAGAGCGCGGGTCTCCTCTCAATATGAGAAGGGTTTGGCCATAGTCCTCCACGCTGGCCATGTGCGGATTGGCAGACTTCACACGCCTTTGAGAACATTATGGAGAACTCTCAGGCGTGTAGGTTTCCTCACGATGTTTTCCTTCACCGTTGAAGCAGGTGAAATTTTAATTGCTTAAAAACGCACATAACTCCGAAAAGTTAGAGGTGCGTGCCCGGGTTCCCTCGACCTCTGATTAGGAGGCGCACGTCCTAACAACTAGTTTTAATTAATTTATTTGCTTTAAACATGGGTACAGGGAAACAGATGTAGTTAAAAGACCTATGGAGCCAAACATGTTTTGCCTTTACAAGCGTGCAAAGAATGTTTACTGAGGTGTCCTCAATTATAACTAACTAATACTTAACGTCATACAATAGTTTGTATGTTCAAAATATATTATGATTGATTCCAATAAGAAAATTATAGTTCCGATAAACCATACATGTCATTAGTAAACGATAGAGTCAAATTGATTATAATATGTTTAGTGAAAATAATAATTTTATGATATCACTTTTTAACTTAAATGATGTGCTTTATGTTCCTCTATGCCAACATTTCACTTGATAGTGACTAGCAAAATTTTGTTGGCAGCAACATTTTTTTTATTGAGTGCAAAACAGCGGATCATTGAAATGTAGTAGATTTTAATATAAAAACTATCTTTTACCTGAAAAATTGTACACGTGGAAAAACAACCGATAAAACTCCCGTGGGAACCTTATAAAAGGATTTTTGAAAGTCCCGTGGGAACCGTATGAAGTTCAATCCCTTAATAGCTCAGCCGATCTCAACGAAATTTGGCAAAGAGACTACTTGAATTTTGAAGACATATAACGATCCGCTATCGTTATAAAAACCACCAAGTTGATGATATCTTTAGTTTAAATTGTTTAGTAGATGATGGAACTGGCATATCCATTTCGAACAAAAATCACAAAAAAAACAACTATTAAAAACAAAATCTTATGGAATATCTTCTTTCTACGATTATCAGGTCACGGTAAAGTTTAACGTTAAACACCGATAAAGCCGCGTAAATTAAAGTCCATGCTAACTTAAAAATCAAGACACAGATAGTGAATAAAGCGCAACATCAAAGTTAAGATTAATAACGTAAGATTAAAAATTCTAGGCTGATTACATTTTTATCATGTAATTTTGTTCGTGAGCTTCAACAAAGGCGTTCCCGTGCGAGCGTCCCGAAGTACACTAGAGGCGGGCAAATGAAATTTCTCGACAAAATTTTAATACTCTAGTTTTAATAAGTTGGCTGGGTAACATGTACCCGTCTTTCGAGCGCGCTTAATTGTTTTGATCCTATTTAATATTTCTATAGGGTTTATTATCGCTCAGCGGTACCTATACATATCGGTGATAGATAATAAATAGCGTCAGTTCAGGGACCGTGTTCTAACACTTCCTGATTCTTGTAACATTTTTAGTTTACCACCGTACGTAAATATTATTGCATCGCCGCAAAATATAAAAAAGAAAAATATAGAAAAACTATATTTCTACTCAGTCCTCCAATCTCGTCGAGTGGTTTTGTTTATTTTCTTTTTCTCGGTAATACGTGCTGAGTTAGCCCGTTGGTGAGGTATAGAATCATATAATTAAGTTAGTATTGAAATTACTTTTAATGTAAGACATTTGTATACAACGTTGGCTTCCTATTAAATCAATAAATATAATGGAATGGTACTCATTTCACTACATAAATTTATAATTCTTATACCCACTAACAGCAGTCGTTTTTCCTTAATCCCTATTTTTGTGGTTTACTTGGTGGTAACACTAGATCAGTAATTAATACGAGTAGGTATAATTAAAAACACCTTTGTGATTCGCACCTTCTGTCAGGAACAGCACATGTCAACTCATCCCAATCCCTTTATTTCCAGCTTGATGGTACATCTAAATCAGTGACTGATACGTGTGTAATTAAAGAAACATTAGTTATTGGACCCCCTTGTCGGTAACAGCGCGAACCGGACCCTTACTAATCCTTGTTTTCGTTTAACCAAATACAAAATTATCTTTATACAAATTGGTCTTTAAAAGGCACTTTTCCTTACTTACTTACATCCTCTTCCACCACCCGCTATTCCAGGTCATTTCTGCCACGCACCTGCAAATTGTGGAACCAGCTTCCATCTTCTGTGTTCCCTAATGGTTATAATATGGGGATCTTCAACGCATTGGCGGTTCCTCTGGTGCTGCAAATGTTCATGGGCGGTGGTAACCACTTACCATCAGGTGACCCGCCTGCTCGTTTGCTCGCTATGTATATAAAAAAAAAATATCCGTAATTCTTCGGACAACTTGAAACTGAAACTACGAGGTTTCCAAACGCGCACTGGTCTTACAAGAAGCCCACAACAAACTTAGTAATAATTTACGTCACGGCCTTTCTGTGTTATTAAACAGTTTTGTGTTATCTGACTTCAAAAATGTAAGACGTCCAATGTGCAACGATTTTGCACGGTTGTGCAACGATTTCTTCATCAATTAGTGAACTAAAAATTATTTTCTTGCTTGTAAGGATATACTATCGAGTCGCGAAATCAGAATTTGTTGAGGAAACCTCATGGCGATCGTTTTTTATTTTAATAGTTATGTGCTGTGTGTTTGTTGAATTCATCATATAAAATTAAAACCTTCAGGCATTCAGCGCAGTTCATGTGAAAGTAAATGTAATCGATTGAATTATTTTTTATTCAGTATTCGTACCAAAAAAACACAGGAAGCGCCATCTGCGTTTTTTAATTGCAAGATAAGTCCTCTTACAAATTATACTGACTTATTAACAAACATCTGATATTCGGGTACGTAAACAGGCCCCGTCCGGCGAATACAAATCCTTCTATTTTTAATTCACGTGCCGGCACATCTAAATTAATTTGCTTTATCCCGCTTACATTTTTACGTGTTTCCGGGAACAAAACAGATTTATAAGCTCCAAGTTAGTTACTATCTGTGTTATTTAATTTATTACAGATACTTCAACTCAGTTGTGCGCGCGGCCCTATGTGTGCGTGCGCTTGTAAATATACAACTTTCATTCGTGTGGCAGTGACGCGGCAGTCGTCGTTCGAGCAAGACGTGTTCCTATCGCTTTTTCTTACGGGTACAGTCGTTTACGAAAATGTCTAGTTCTTCACGGAAAAAATGTTTAAGGAGTCAGGTAAATATTTTTTATTTTTAAATTTAGATGTAATGAATAGGTATTTATTATGATTCTATATACGAAAAAATATATCCTTGTTGACGTTTACGTATTATTGTTTTAGACTCGAGAAACCATTGCTAAGGTATACGAATTTCTGAAAATAGATGCGAGAGATATATTGGAACTAGTAAGTGATCCAGTTTGCAGTGCAAGTCCAATTTTAATATCGAAACTAAGTGAACATTTAAATAGCGTACGGAAAAGAACAGCAATGGCAGTGGGGGTATCAGAGAGAACAGTTACTAATATATTGGCTGAAGGAAAAGAATCTGACTCTAAGTTTAAATCTCCGCATAAAGACCGTAAAAAACGTTTAAAGAAGTTAGAATTAGACAACTTTAACGTTGATGTTATACGTTCCACTATTCAAAATTACCATTTAGAACATCGTGAGTTACCTACCTTGCTAAAGTTGAAAAGAATATTTCAAGATAAACTTAACTATGATGGAAGTATTTCGACTCTGCGTACAGCTTTGTTAAAGTTGGGATACAAATGGCGAAAAACTGTGGATAACAGACGTGTTATTATAGAGCGGCATGACATCCAAAAACTACGATTTTCCTACCTAAAAAATTTACTCAGATACCGTCAAGAAAATCGGTGTATCGTATATACAGATGAGAGCTATATCTTAACTAATCATGTTCAAAACAAAGGATGGGGTAATAAAGATGGACCACCTTTAAAGAGAAACCTGTCGAAAGGACAAAGAATTATCATTGTGCATGCTGGTTCAGAACAAGGTTTCGTACCTAACGCACTATTGACATACAAAGCAAATAGTGTTTCTGGTGATTACCATTCTAACATGAACGCGGAAAACTATGAAAAGTGGCTAAAAGAACGTCTAGTACCGAATCTTCCACCTAACTCTGTGGTTGTGCTTGATAATGCCTCATACCATAACGTTCAAAATGACAGAGCCCCAAATTCGAATTCCAAAAAAATAGAAATGCAGAGATGGCTGACAGAAAAAAATATAGCTTTTAATCAAGATATGAAAAAAATTGAACTGTATGATTTGATTAAAAAAAATAAAGAAAACTATATCTGTTACAAGATTGATGACATACTTCAGCGATATGGCATAAAAGTTCTTCGATTGCCACCATATCATCCTGAACTAAACCCCATAGAAAATGTGTGGGGAATTTTAAAAAATTATATTGCTTCGCGTAATGTCGACCAAAATGTGACGGAAATAATGAAACTCATAAATGAATGTTTAAGTCAAATTGATGAAGGGATGTGGGGTAATACTTGTCGACATGTACAAAAGAAAGAAGAAGAATACTATAGACATTTTGACATGGAGTCAGAATTCATAATTAACCTTGATGAGAGCAGCGAATCCGAAAATTCATCATTTGATTTTTCAAGTAGCGATTCAGAATAATGTTCAATAAATAAACATTAAATTACCAAATAACTGTTTTTTTAAAAAAAAACCCGTATATAACCCGTAAATAACTGTATTTGTATTTGTACCCGACTGTACCTCTTGTCACGCACACAAAGTCACTGTATATGTACAAGGTTTACCCACACATAGGGCCGCGCGCACAACTGAGTTGATGTATCTATACTGTAATTTAAGTCTTAGTTACGTACAGTCTTAAGCTGAGTCGTTAGCCCTTGACGGCTATCTCACCTGATGGTAAGTGATGATGCAGTCTAGGATGGTAGCGGGCTAATCTGTCAGGGGCATGGTAAACCCACACTCCTAATTGGTTTCTACGCGACTACGTGCCGGAACGCTAAATCGCTTAGCGAGACGTCTTTGGCAGTAGGGTGGTAACTAGCTATGGCCGAAGCCTCCCACCAGACCAGACTCGAGCCGGGAATCGAACCCAGGACCTCTAACAATGTTATATAACAGATAATCCATGTATAACACATATATGGTTTATCTGTTATATAACATTTAACTAGCGATAAACTCAAAACGATTTAAAATACTTAGTAAATAGAACAATTTTTGAATAAATATTGTAAAGTTATTGCATTTACTAAGTATATTAATTATATAATATAAATTCACTGTTGAATCGTCAAATTATACGTATTCAAGCAATTTTTTAATATTTTTGCTTTGGCAGCGGAAACCGCCAAGGGCCTCATAAGATTTATAACAAAGGGTTTGAAGGTCCACACAATCAATCAACGGCCATTAAATGCCTTTGTAGCTTATATTAGTATTGGCTATTATATTACCTACCGACAAAGACGTATCGCCAAGCGATTTAGCGTTCCCAATATGGGTTTACCATACCCCTAACAGGTTAGCCCGCTACCATCTTAGACTACATCATCAATTACCATCAGGTGAGATTGCCGTCAAGGGCTAACTTGTAGTAAATAAAAGAAAACTCAACGGGTGAATAAAAGTCTAGCTTTTTATTTAGTTTATAAGTGGGCCGCCGCCCATGTGACTTGCCGAGTTTATTGCACAGACATGCTTTTTACAAATTGTAGGAGGACGATGACGATAACCGATTAACTAAATTTTAAATTTGTGAACAACTAACGGTACGTAAAGAAAACGCAACAAAGTTATGAACAAAAAACGATGTAAAGCCGACATTACGTTCCAAAACAAAAACCTCTTTACCCGGCTCTCCTAATTTCCCCAAGTTACATTGCCACGAAAATGAGTTACGCTGGCAAGTAGGTATAAGTGAAACTACGACTCAACTCGAGTGCACCACAAAAGGCCCCGGCGGTGCTCGTAACCTGTAAAACTGAAACTTCTCTGTTACCAACTCGCTAAATGAGTTAAACAGCTCGTACTCTCCCAACTCTGCGCACTTCAAACAGATTAATAGAGCCCTATTTCCTGTCTTACTCACTGTGATGTTCGCTACTCTCTATTATGTGCCTCACGTATTTCACTATTTACATACAACTCACTAGAAGCGGTGATAGCCTAGTGGTTAGGGCGTCAGCCTCCTAATCAGAGGTCGGCGGTTCAAATCCGGGCACGCACATCTAACTTTTCGGAGTTATGTGCGTTTTTAAAAAAATAAAATATCACTTGCTTCAACGGTGAAGGAAAACAGCGTGAGGAAACCTGCACGCCTGAGAGTTCTCCATAATGTTCTCAAAGGCGTGTGAAGTCTGGCACATGGCCAGCGTGGTGGACTATAGCCAAACCCTTCTCATATTGAGAGGAGACCCGTGCTCTGTAGTGAGCCGGTAATGGGTTGACAACGTAACAACGTAACACAACTCACTCATTGAATCACATCGCACTCATTTTGGGTACTAACTAGTGCTTTAATTAAATATAATATATGACGAGTCAAGGGCGTCCGAGTTGTTTTTAGTAAGAGTGACGTCAGCATTGCTGACGTCACGCTTGTTTACTTTCGCTCATAGTAATCAAAACAACAACTTGCGGAATTACACTTTTATTGCGACCATAATTAAGAGGTCCGAAAGGTCCGACGTCTCGAGCGAGAATGCCTCGAAAGGCAACAACCGCCCGCATATATAGCAAAGCATGCTTTTACAAAATTGATTGCTACCTTCTAAATAAACTGATTAGCAAAGAAATGATTAATTAGTCATTTGAAGAGTTCAAATGTGGGTAATTCTTGGATTCTTGATTTTCTGGCGCCGCTGAATGAAGTTAATAACTCCTTCGCGGCGACATATATTGACTACAATTTTTAAAATTTCATTTAGTATTTACTAAAAGCACATAATTTATAATTTTCTTTGATACCCATCGCACTCATTTTAGGTATCAATGTTCAATTAAATATATTATAATTATTGCATTTTTTTTAATATGTTGTATGATGATGATGACTTCCAATGGTTTAGAATTAGGCCCCGGTACTTAATTATTATCAGAGTTGATTACGTTTTTAATTTCACTTACTTCTAGGATGAAGGAAACGTACACGCCTGAGCGTAACTTTATAATATTCCCAAAGGCGTGTGAAGTCTATAAATCTGCACTTAGCCAGTGTAGTGTAGTACGGCCTCAACCGTTCTTGCGCTGAGAAGAGACCAACGCCCTGTACTGAACCGGTAATGGTGTGATAACTTCACTCGTAAACATAAAACTAAAGCTACGAGTGTTCCTTATGCGCCGAAAATAAGTAAATGCTACGCAATAATGTCTATGTCCTATTTCTCGTATATCTCATAAATATAATACATATTATCCACAGTTTTTTTTTTATACACTACAACTTAGCCCTTGACGGCTATCTCACCTGATGGTAAGTGATGATACAGTCTATGATGGTAGCGGGCTAACCTGTTAGGGGTATGGTTAACCCATACTCCTAAATGGTTTCTACGCGACATCGTGCCGGAACGCTAAATCGCTTGGCGACACGCCTTTGTCGGAAGGGTGGTAACTAGCCACGGCCGAAGCCTCCCACCAGACCAGATTAATTATTGTACAAGATTAATGTTTCACTAATAACTTTTACTACTATAATCACTGTTGTAACAATACCACATTGTCACGTATATTCCAGAAAAAAAAAAATACCTGTAATTACTTTTTTATCAAGCAAAATCTCACGTGAAGAATGCCGAGAAATATTTAACCTACCGCACAAGACAAGATAAAATAGTGTCTACTCGCTTAAACGTGTATAGTCAACGAATGGCTCCCAAGTCTCTAAGCTAGATAAATATTCTACGTACAGCATCTATTTTGAAACTGCAAGGATATAAAATTAAACTGTCAGACGTTCCCTGAAGACCTCATTAATATCAAAGGCTAAGTAACAAAGGAGTCTACCGAGGTACGCATACTCTCTATTATATATATATATATTATAAAATTCAAAGTCATGACTGACTAATATATCAACTCACAGCCTATGGGGCTAGAAACTTGGATTTCTGACAATAGGGTTCTTTTACGACGTAAGACACGCAAAAAATCCACTCCCAAGAGAGTTAAATAGCGGTTGCACGAAAGTTTGTCATATTTTATCAGTCAGTATAATTGAATAGGTACCTATTTGGATTGAAACAAAGAAATATTTATCATAGTTTTTTGGAAATTCTATTCCCGAAAAGGTTTAATGAGGGATAAAAGCTTATATGAAACTCCTGCATTTTGCCATTGTAACCATTAAAAATTCAGTTTTAAAAAATGTCTCCAAAAAATGGACGTGAAATCTATATACGAGTAACTATATATGAAATTCTCTTGATTGGCTCACTGTATAATAGATATATTGATATATACACACAGCTTATTCGGACATGAAGGGTCCTAAAACCAATGTGTATTACTATTTATATGCCGATATAAATGAAAGCAACCATAAACATACTCGTAATTCCGTATGTAATCAAAGTGAATCATTTCACTTTATGAAATGTCATCGTCGCGATTCTAAGAAGCTATATATTTATATATATACAATTTTATGTATTTATTAATTTAGACATATATTTTACAAGTTACAAATGTTACAAATGTTATTATATTAACCTGTATAGGTAGAAAAGAGTATAAAACTTGACTAGAATACTATTATTGATGTATTAAGTTGGTTGTCATCATGTCGTGCCGCCACGCTATTGGTTCCCGCGAAAACGGTGGCAAGTGATTGGTCCACGCAAAATAGCAATAACAATGGACGCCACGAGGACATTGCGATAAGTTTACTGTTTAGTGATATTTTTGGATGAAAGGTTTCAATTTATTATCATATCATCATCATCATCATCATCATGATCAACCCATTACCAGCTCACTACAGAGCACGGGTCTCCTCTCAATATGAGAAGGGTTTGGCCATAGTCCACCACGCTGGCCATGTGCGGATTGGCAGACTTCACACGCCTTTGAAAATATTATGGAGAACTCTCAGGCGTGCAGGTTTCCTCACGATGTTTTCCTTCACCGTTGAAGCAAGTGATATTTTAATTTTTTTAAAACGCACATTACTCTGAAAAGTTAGAGGTGCGTGCCCGGATTCGAACCGCCGACCTCTGATTAGTAGCTTGACGCCCTAACCTCTAGGCTATCACCACTTCACTATTATCATATGCATTTATCTAACTTTTTAGAGATATGTAACTTACGCCTTTATTACAGTTCTAATAAGTCATGAAATTCTTTGGACGCGTCATTGAGGTGAGAGATTGATAAGCAGCGCAGTATTCACTGTACCTACTGCGTTTTAATCACAACGTTTTGCAATTCCGATGATTGTTTGTGTTGAAAATATTAAAAAAAAAACCGGAACAAAGGGGATTTTCCGCCCGTCCGCTCTGTATTCTGACAGTATTTCCCTCGCTGTCTGGTCGGGTTGATTTATATTGTTAATTAAACCGCACGAGAAGATTACGCGAGCGTTAATGCAATAATCATATTGTTGCAGCAATATCGAGGAAATACACGCTTTAATTGCTACGAGGGTACTTTAAAATTAAATAAAGATTAACCTTCTTTCACGCAGCAAAGGCAATAGTTTTTTTAAATGCCCGTGACTTGAATTGGAAAGTCTTAATTAATTAAGTAACTTTGATTCAAATCAGAAAATTGATGGGTGACTTTGGCATCTGTCAGATGAACAACAAGATTAAAAAAAACAAAAAAATTGTGGAAATAAGCAACAATAAAATATCAGAAAAAAATAACTTGTTTTTTGTCTAAATCGATATGATAGTTTTCTACCATCAAATCTAACAGGATTTGTTCCGTTACAATTCTATTAGAAGAATAGGTAGGTAACTCCATAGCTAATTATAATTTATGATTATGTGAAATAGTGATAACAAAAAAACCCGGCTAAGTTTGTTGTGGGCTTCTTCTTAGACCTGGGCGCGCTTGGAACCCCTCTTAGTTTTAGTTTAAGTTGGCAAGTGTAGATATCACCATCACTTCACGAATAAAAATAATGGAAAATATATGAATGCCTGTGATAGGTTAAGAAAGTTATTTTGATTTCATTTGATTTGATTTGAACCTACTGTTTTATCCACTACAGGTTAGCCCTTTACGGCAATCTCACCTAGTAGTAAATATAATGCATGAAAGGGCATCGCTGCGGGCTAACCTGTTAGGTGTACGTTAAAACCATACTTCTAATGTTTCTACGCGACAAAAGAGCGCCGAAAATAGAACCCAACTCCAACTTTATAATGCGACAGAGCACGCCAATGTCTCGGGGGTCGTCACTTAAACAAATGTCGTGTTTCTGTATTCTACAATAATTGTGCACCTTCGATATTTCTCTCGTTATTGGTAAGGAAATAGTAGGAGAAACCTTCGTAGTAAATTTCCGGCGCCTAACGATCCAATGTTCCTTCCTTCCTGTTGACTTCCCCACGTCGCGTTACTCACATTTGCCATTGCAATCGTTCAGGCGTTTATCTCAAACCTACGTAGGTGCGTGTTATTTATTAACAAAGCTGGCTTCAAGGTAACAAAAGTTAGTTGATCTAACGTTATAACGTAACGCCTATGATTAATTATTTCCGCCTTCTGATCAATCTTTATTGAAATTTACTAAAATGTATCAACTCTCTTGAACTTTAATTTGTAGCCACGCAATATTAAAATATGTTATTAATTATTTTTACCTTCTAAAAATGTTCTTTAACATCCAAAACTTATTAAAGCATATTAATTTACTTAAAATTTCAAGTAATTACCAAAAAAATCACGTCGCTAGGATTCGTGTCAAAAATGCTGGCTGAAATTTTGCACTGAACAGTGACGCTGATTCTTATTTGGTACTGATGACATGGGTCTTCCGTCAAATGGGAGGTATATGTAACTCTCTATTAGAGAGATACACTTGCGAATCAGCTGTGGCTTCATGTCTTGCTGATCTCCCTGATATGAGACGAGGCTAAGACATCAAAGCATGTCTGCCAAATGCGCTTGTACCCTTTAGCAAGTAAACAGCGTTAATCAGCGATGTTTTATCATCGACCGACATATCCTCGATTGCTCAGTTAGAGCAGGAAAATCGTGACAAGACGCCTCTATAGTATTACTTAGATAACCATGCTGTAAAAGTCTACCCAGTACTTAATTCAAGAGCGATTCCTTGAATCCCAAACTTATCTAGCTTTTAATTATATAATTTTTTATAGTGAACATGTACTGGCTTACCATTTTATTACTGCGAAAGGACTAGCAAAGTTGTCAGTTAAAAGAACGGAGTTGTCTACCACATACATAAGAGGAATTACAAATAAGTCCTAAAACTGTTAATTTTCAGTAAGTTCTCCATCTAATAGACTAAAGGTATTTTCAAGCAGTCACGAAGAAACCAACAAATCGGAATAATCTGTAAAGTAAAACTTATTTCTATAAACTTTCTTATGTAATATATAGTGTAACAAAAGAATTTGTTTCTAATTCAATAATAAATACTGGTTATAAACTGCAAAATCTTTTTCAAAATACAACTCGCGTTATTTCTTTAACAAATTACTGGGAGAACGAACTTTAAAATTAGTTCGAATACGCAAATTCAGCCGATGTGTTTTTTTTAGAAAAAGATCATTTTTAATGAAACAAGACATGAAGCTGAGAGCAATCTCGCTAAAACCAATATGGATGAACAAAAGCTTTTCATTTCTTTTAACTTTTAATCTCAAGAAAATGCACTATTGTAATAAGCTCGTCAAGAACTTTTCTCACAAAATATCAGCCAAGTTGACGCTTCGCGTGTAATGAAAGAAATATTGTGTGAAGACAGAATGTCGAATGTGACCTAGTTGTTATACCACAGATCAGCATGTTGTGCTAGCTACGTAATATCTATCATCTATTACCTATCGGTAATTGAATGGGTGACATACTCGTATGATGAAATGTATAAATTGGCTTTTATCTGATAAGAAATGGGTGTTAAAGGTGAATTAGTAAAGTAGGAGGAGTTTAAAAGTAGCGCCAGTGGCAGAAAATGATCATGGTTTTCGAAGGGAAGATAGTAGAAATGGGAGATTGAAACTGTTTTGTTTCCTACTAGATGACGCTACAGTCGCTATAAGACTGGTGAAAGGCATACATAAATTTCGGCATCGGTGGTATACGAACCGTTGGTTAGTTGGCACACTCATTGGCCGCGATTTCCGAAGATGTGGGTTAAAATCCCAAAGAACAAATTCTTATTTATAACTCATACTATCGCGAAAGCAATAAGCAACACGTGCTTAAGAACCTCTCATGACAGAGGATGATGATGATGTTTTCCTTCACGGTTTAAGCAAGTGATATTTTAATTACTTAAAAACGCACATAACTAGAACTAGAGGTCCATGCCCGGAATCGAACCCCGCGACCTCTGATTAGGAGGCGGATATCCTAACCATTAGGCTATCACAGCTTCCCTAGGTTTTCCACAGGTTTCATACGTAAGCGAAATTACTGGTAAAGCAGTGTTTCGAAGCGAAAACGGAACCGATTTTTCAATTAAAACGATCTGGAATCGCTTCACTACGTAACGTAAATCGCAGTTTTCGCATGAAAGTTCACCAAGTTACCAAATTGGCAATAAATTCTTTGTGTTTTTACGAGCACGCTTCCAAACTGTTATTTTCAAATGGTAAAATGAAGCGGTATAATATTCGAGATTTAGGCAATAATTTTGATTAGTTGTTCGTGATAACCCTTTCATTTTCACCAGGCTGCTAAATATATGAAGGCGAATTTAAAATCAACTGCGATTATGTCTGGTGGGAGGATGCGGCCGTGGCTAGTTACCACCCTACCGATAAAGACGTGTCGCCAAGCGATTTAGCGTTCCGGCACGATGTCGTGTAGAGAAGAGAGAAAAAAAAAAAAGACTTCGGCGTGGATTAAATTTATCTATAAAAATCTTTTTAGATACAAAAGGTTACGTTGAATCAAGTCAAGATATTATATATTTGGGTTACTTATCAATAACTTTCAAGGTTTGAAGGGGGGGGGCATTAAACATTCGTCGCTCCCATTTTTTTAAAGTAACAACGAAGCAATCCTGTCCAATAAAATTCCACTTTTCCAATATTATACAAGATTTCCACAAACTAAGCTGATGAAAACATCTTTCTGATTAATAAAGTAGTCAAAAACCAATTTTCAAATCTTTATTAATATAGAATGGAGTTATTATATATCGTTAAAAACGCATTTATACATAGGGATAAAAAATTAATTGAATTTTTTTATAATAAAGATACGCGAAGCTATAAGATAGCCTAATTACATTAATATCTGTTCAGTAGTTTTAATGTGATGAGTTAACAGAAAGACAAAAACAGACAGTCAAAAAAATTTAATAAATAAAGATCCTTTTCTTCTATATCGATATTATAGGTTCCCCCCATAAAAAACAAGCGACGATCGCTTGACCAATCATAATAAGAAGGCCAAGCAGGAAAATCTGCAATATAATGAATAGCAACCTATAGACACAAATATGTGTTACCTGAATGATCATACAAAGCTTGAAGTCCATAGGTTAAAGTGTAATTTCGAAAGATTACCTGAAACAATAAGTTTTTTATGAGTTTTACACAAAGAGGACACATCAATAAGAATTTGGCTCAGTCAAACCCCTTTGTTTCAGGGAGTTCGTATAGGAGAAGAGGCATAGCATAATTAGGTACTATTTAGATCAATCCCGTGCATTATTCGGGGTTCATCATCATCATGATCAACCCATTACCGGCTCACTACAGAGCACGGGTCTCCTCTCAATATGAGAATTGTTCCTCTCAATATGAGTTTGGCCATAGTTCACCACGCTGGCCATGTGCGGATTGGCTGACTTCACACACAGAACTTTGACACACTTTGAGAACATTATGGAGAACTCTCATGCGTGCAGGTTTCCTCACAATGTTTTCCTTCACCGTTGAAGCAAGTGATATATATTTTTTTAAAACGCACATAACTCCGAAATGTTAGAGGTGCGTGCCCGTATTCGAACCGCCGACCTCTGATTAGAAGGCTGACGGCCTAACCACTAGGCTATCACTGCTTCATTCGGGGTTAAAACGGTGTATTTAACTGCAGGAAAAAAAACCCGGCTAAGTTAGTAGTGGGCTTCTTCTTAGACCTGGGCGCGATTGGAAACCTCTTAGCTTTAGTTTTAAGTTGGCGCGTGTAGTTATCACCATCACTTCATAAATCAAATAATGAAAAATATTATTGTATATGAAGGATTCATAGATGCCTGTATTAGGTTCGCATGAATAAAGCTATTTTTAATTTGATTGGGAAACAACATATCTTCATTCAAATACAAACAAATCAAGTGAAATTACCCCAATTCAGTTTCACGTGGGCAAATAAATAATTTCCATTTCTATTTAAAGCCCATCTATGACGCATTACTAATATACTCATACGTATTACTAATATACTCATACTCATACGTACGGATAACGGCACCTTCGCCCAATAATGACGAAATGAACAGACCTCAGTCCTTGTACATTCAATATACACTAATAATATCATAAACTTAGTCAATATAATTATAGTAGATACACATGATCTCAACTTCATTACCGCATAGCAAATATTAGCGTTCCTACGAACTGATTTTCTGTGTTAGTTTACTTTATGTACCCGAGGTTATTGCTGAGAAAATATTACGTTCGAATCCAAATTCTTTATGAAGATTCAAAGGGGAATTTTTTTAGAGTTTACTTTGGTGAAATTGCACTTTACCGTATGGCCGTATATTTTAGTTACAGTAAGTAACAGTAGTATACAATTTGGCAGCCTTATCGCTACATAGCGATCTCTTCCAGGCAACCAAATATGTTGGATGGGTTGCGGTCGATTGCACAAGTGTTCCCGTGACCCAGCTACCTAGCGACGCGAAGGAGCATCGCTGGGTTTTAGTGGGTATTCTGGTCGCCAGTCGTGCCGCCGAGGAGCCCCACATACCCCGTCGCAGGCAAGATTGCGCCGCTTCCGTAAGGGATGCGTAAACGCATTTCCCAGCGGAAAAAAAAGGCAACCAAATACGTAGAAGATATAGAGATACGGAAAGAGTATATTAAAGTACATTAATTGAAATAAATAGCACATTTAAGATTAAAAAAAAACCTATAACGTATGGTTAGTTCGCCTTACAAAACTAAGCCTTAACAAACAGACACTCGACCTGAACCTCCTGTATCTAATGTCTACACCATTCCAGCTCACCCAGAGAGGCCTATACAACTTATTTATAATTTAAAACTCATACATATTATGTTTGTAACAATATTCATATCATCATCATCATCATTAACAACGATTGACGTCCACTGCTGGACATAGGCCTTGAGAGTTCCAATGCTCACGGTCTTGGGCCGTTTGCTTCCCTTGGCTCCCTGCGACTCGTCTGATGTCGTCTGTCCACCTAGTTGGGGGTGCGTTCCGGCACGATATTCATATAATGTTTGTAAATTTTGTATATAAATTTTGTGATTTTGACCACCTCCGTCAAGCAGCGCGTGCGCTGTTATATAACAAATTCTGCCCTGATTCAATTTCCGTCTCGTGTCTGGTCTGGTGGTAGGATTTAGCCGAGGCTAATTACATCCTACTGGCATAGACATACCGCCAAGCGTTTTAGCGTTCGGGCACGATGTCGCGTAGAAACCAATTAGCAGTGTGGGTTTACCATACTCCTAACAGGTCAGCCCGCTACCATCTTAGACTGCATCATCACCAGGTGACGTTAGCCGTCAAGGGTTATCTTGTAGTGTATAAAAAAAGACTTCTCAAGTTCAAAAGCTTTTGCTTGCGTTCTAAGCAATTGAAGACAGCGAAGTCAAGAATAATGTTCACTGTACACCATAGACTTCCCCGCAAAGTAACTTCTACTTTATTCAATAGCAGCGATATATGTAAAAAGATCTATAGACAGAAAATTATCGTATTATATTATAAAATTCTCGTGTCACAAATTTTGTTTCCATACTCCTTCGAAACAGCTCGACCGATTCTTATGAAATTTTTTTCAAACCCCTAAGCGACAAGGGCTGCTACCCCAAAATTTATTTTTTTGATAAATTTTTATTTTTGTATTATGTGGCATTGAAAAATACATACAACCGTAAATTTTCATCCTTCTATCGCCAACCCCTATTTTTTAGTAGTATTTTAGTAATTTAATTATATACCATTTGTCATCCCGCACGATAGCTTAATAACTATCGTCTTTCTTGCGTATTTTTTTTCACTCTAATTCGACTAAAATTTCCCTGAGCTTATTGTAAAGCTAAAATTTTTGAACATAAACAATATTTATGTTATTTTTATATTCCCTCATCGTTCACAGCGCTCCATGCTTCTTTCACTCATATACCACATCCTTACACACAATCAGTTAGTTTTTTTTTTATACAATAGAAATTCCCTAGAAATAATTTATATGGCATTTTGCGGGTCTGCTAGTTTACTTATGAAGTAACAGAGTTTCATAATATAAATGAATATGGTTAAAAGCCCATCCGAAATGTAGTAAAAACGCCAACCGACAAGTGTAGCATCTGAAAAGTTAATTGGCAAACAATTCTATAATGAAACGTGAAATTAAGCAAGCGTAGACAAGCTTTTATAATTTTCTCTAATAGCTTCCCTGTAATGTCCTTTTTCAACGAACTTGTGTCGTCCAGTAAGTTTAATTGCGTCCAAGTTAAAAGGCAAAAATTTGTGAAAGGAAAATTGTAAAGTTTTTCAGGTGCTTCTTATTGCCGTTTTCCTTTTAGGTGTACGGTGGAACCAATTATTTTTCAACTGTAATGTCTTAATAGAGAGGTCTAAAAAACTTCCAAGAAAAATCATAGCACTGTTTTAGGACTTTTCAATTTGGTTTAAAGTGTTTAATTTCACGTCTTAAAAATTAACGTACTTTCTTTTAATTTAATAAAGCATTTAACGGAAATTCCGCTCCAAAAAGGTACAGAGTTCGGACAGGAAGCTTAAGAAATGCTATCTCTTGAAAATAAATTTTCTAGAGGCAGCCATTTAAATTAAATTGGGAGTAAACTCCAGTGCATCCGCTTCCATTACTCAGGAGTTTTCCGATTACATTAATCGTCTCCCCCACTTCAAATAGAAAGCTGGCAGATCTTTTTAACGCGATAGTCTTTTTTAAGTCGCGTCGTGTCATTAGTTTTTTTTGGGCTCTACTACTTTGATTACTTGCATGTTTCAGGTCAGTTTATCTGTCATAACTAGTTTTCTGGGAATTTCATAAAGGCATTTGACCAAAAAGCGGTGATAGCCTAGTGGTTAGGGCGTCAGCCTCCTAATTAGAGGTCGGCGGTTCGAATCCGAGCACGCACTTTTAACTTTTCGGAGTTATGTGCGTTTTAAAAAAAATTAAAATATCACTCGCTTCAACGGTGAAGGAAGACATCGTGAGGAAACCTGCACGCCTGAGAGTTCTCCATAATGTTCTCAAAGGCGTGTGAAGGTTGCCAATCCGCACATGGCCAGCGTGGTGGACTATAGCCAAAACCCTTATCATATTGAGAGGAGACCCCTGCTCTGTAATGAGCCGGTAATGGGTTGATCATGATGATGATGATGATTTGACCTTTGGAAAATATTTTACGTTGGGTGATCAAGCATCAAGCATTTACCTCAAACGGTTTAAGCTCGTATCCTTAGTTTCTCAGTATATCAAACGACCTTTTTTGACGATCTCCGTGGCGCAGAACTTGCGCTGTCGCATGATAAAATTGTATGGAGGAGATCGCTTCAAGCAATAAGACCGCATCTGCGCGTTATGTTTTTTATCTCTTTCTTTGTTTTTATTTGTTTTAGAATTTAATTTTTGTGATGTGCAATAAAGACTTTATCTATCTATCTCTCAAAGTTGAAAATCTTGGGTTCGATTCCCGGCTCGAGTCTAGTCTGGTGGGAAGCGTAGGCTGTGGCTACCACCCGACAATGGCGTGTCATAGCGATTTATCTTTCCGGCACGATGTCGCATAGAAACCAATAAGGAGTATTGATTTACCATACCCCTAACAGGCTAGCCCGCTACCATCTTAGACTGCATTATCACTTACCACTACGTAATATTGCCATCAAGGGCTTACTTGTAGTACATATAATAAAAAAAACGAATAATATATATATCGTACAATTTCGTATTTAGTAAATAAATTACTTAAGTATACGAGAAGCCATCTTTGCGATACATTTCAAGCAAGCAACGCCACAGAGCTCCTTCAAATAACGCACTCTGCACACGTTTAGCTGTAGAAACGGAGAATCTATAGGAGTTTGACTTTGCAACGCACAGTTCAAAAGCTTCTATTCAACCTTTGTGTGTGCATGCATTCAGCAATCTGGTTTAAAGTCAACATGAGAGTCAAATGTTACGTCTAAATTTTCACTAGTGGATTAAATAGCTCCAGCTTCACAAAGGTCAGGCGAAAGGTTATGGTGTTAATGAACCATACAAACCTTGGGTCAACACGACAGTTCCATTGTAACGTGATAACACCTTCAGGCGATGACGTCAATACAGTGCCTTTATTCGTTAAGGTTTTTGTCTACTTTATTTTCTCGATTCATCTGTCACCCGGAGCAGTACTGAGGCTGGTTGCGGCTTGAATCATCATCATCATCATCATGATTAACCCATTACCGACTCACTACAGAGCACGGGTCTCCTCTCAATATGAGAAGGGTTTTGGCCATAGTCCACCACGCTGGCCATGTGCGGATTGGCAAACTTCACACGCCTTTGAGAGCATTATGGAGAACTCTCAGGCGTGCAAGTTTCCTCACGATGTTTTTCTTCACCGTTGAAGCAAGTGATATTTTAATTGTTTAAAAACGCACATAACTCCGAAAAGTTAGAGGTGTGTGTCCGGATTCGAACCGCCGACCTCTGATCAGAAGGCTGACGCCCTAGCCCTAACTAGGCTATCACCGCTTCACCGCGGCTTGAATAGAAGTAAGCAAACATCAAAACGAAGAAGACGCGGTGCTAGATTCATTTGTATTAATAACTAGCTGGCGCCCGCGACTTCGCCCGCGTGGCATAAGTTTTAAAAAATTCAGTCAGAATAAGTTGTAAAAATGCCAACGGGAACTCTCCTATGTCACTCTCCAGGTCCTCAACTATAATTTCAAAAATCACGTCGATCCATTGTTCTGTTGCGACGTGATTGAAGGACAAACCAACATACCAACTCACATTCGCATTTATAATATTACTATGATTTTGTCTGGATAGTAAGGAGTACAAAGTATTCCAATGGATTCAAAGAAGTAAAACTTTATAAGATTTTCAACCAACATGAACCCCGGTATTAACCTCTTTGCGGCGAATTTTCACAAATTATTAGCGGATGTCTACGCCTAAGCAGGGCCTAACTTCCAAATTCCATGTTATTCTTTATGTTTCCACTTTAAATGTGTGATTTTGCAAAAGAGCATATACCTACATGTCATGGTTACTGAAAAGTAATGCTCTAATTGCCGATTTTCATTTCTCTAATTCCAAAAACTCAGAACTTACATGTAACCTTCCAACCCCTCATCCCTCTCACCCCTTTTGGGATGGATTTTCGTAATATTGCGTATATACAGGTTTTTATTATTTAAATCAAATAACCTAAATGCCAATTTTCATGTTCATAACCTCGAAAACTTAGAATCCTGATGAAAACTTCCAACCCCAATTTTACCCCGTTTCGGGTGGATTTTCGTAAAATTGATCGTACAGATCTTTATTATTTATAATTAACAACTTAGTTGCCAATTTTCATGTCATACAAACTTCCAACCCCCATTTCAACCCTTTAGGGGTGGATTTTTGTAATATATCATACACAGGTTTTTATTATTTAAAACAAATAAACTAAATGGCAATTTGCATGTCCCAAACTTAGAATCCTGATGAGAACTTCCAACCCCCATTTTACCCCCTTTGGGGTGGTTTTTCGCAACATTGATCATACAGATCTTTATTATTTATAATTAACAACTTAGTTACCAACTTTCATGTCTCTAACTTCAAAAATATAGGACTTTCATACAAACCTCCAACCCCCATTTCTACCCTTTAAGGGTGGATTTTTGTAATATTGCGTATACAGGTTTTTATAATTTAAAACAAATTACCTAAATATCAATTTTTATGTCCCTAACTTTGAAAACTTAGAATCCTCATGAAAACTTCCTACCCCCATTTCACCCCCCTTGGAGTAGATTATTGCATTATTGATCATACAGATCTTTATTATTTATAATAAACAACTCAGTTGCCAACTTTCATGTCTCTAACTTCAAAAATAAAGGACTTTCATACAAACTTCCAACCCCCATTTCTACCCCTTAGGGGTGGATTTTTGTAATATTGCGTATACAGGTTTTTATAATTGAAAACAAATAACCTAAATGTAAATTTTCATGTTCCTAACTTCGAAAACATAGAATCCTCATGAAAACGCCCCACCCCCATTTCACCCCCCCCGGGGTAGATTTTCGTAACATTGATTATACAGATCTTTATCATTTATAATAAAAAACTTAGTTGCCAATTTTCATGTCTCTAACTTCAAAAATAAAGGACTTTCATACAAACTTCCAACCCCCATTTCAATCCTTTAGGGGTGGATTTTCTCAAAACCGGTTCTTAGCTGACCTCTACTTCATAAAAGAAATCTACCTTCCAAATTTCAAGTTCGTTCGTTCTATAGTTCCTGAGATATCGTGATCATCAGTCAGTCAGTCAGTCAGTCAGTGGTATTTCGCTTTTATATATATAGATAAAATAAAAGTATTGTCAGTTATTCCTTAGTGTTTTCCATGCCTTATTTTCTAATTCAACGACGTCACCTAGCATCGACATCGGCAGTGTCGAAGGACACATCTCTTACGAATACAAGTTTTTTTTTAAGGTCTAGTGCTGGCCTTTTATTTACATGATCCATAGACTTGGCTAATATAAACAATCAATTCCGTCATAGTTGTACACCGCAAAAGAACATAAGTATCTGGAGGATAGCCCATTACTCATGAATCTATGAATAACATAAGCTTGTTTATGATATTCATAATCATAATTTATTATGAGCTATAAATGTTATTTATTACTAGGCAAAAAATAGGACTAGCAGTCTCTTATTGAATTATTAAATCTAGACCGCGACTTCGTCCTCTTTTCTATCGGTTTAACAAAGATATTTACTTTGACCCAATATACCCTCAACATTTGGGCTGAACAATCAAACAGGCATTCTCATCTATAATATCAGTATGGCCAAATTAGATAAAGAAGGAATAAGGATACGAATCAAAATGTGGAACTAATTTATGATAATGAAAAGATTGTAGGAGTAGTCTACTCTAATAATGAAAAATTAAAGAAGTCTTTTTGAATCATGAAAGATAAGAGATCCTTGTGATGATTCTGGTCCTATTTAGCGAAACAGGAAATTTTATAGCGCCATTAACGAGTATAACAGAAGACCTTTAACGCCACGGGCTTTTATTGCTTCGCACGCAACTTTATACTTTATTTGGTCAACGTGTTGAGTTAGCTTAAATATCTCTCTCTCTCTCTCTCTCTCTCTCTCTCTCTCTCTCATGGTCTTTGCTCAACAGTGGGACATTAATATGCACGTAATTGTATTTAAAAACCTACTGCTCGTATTCTATAGCATACCTATCTTATTTAAAGTATTTTCACTTCGGGATAGCACAGCTTACATCCATTTAGATTGTATTGTAATCTTTACTTCTAAAGTCTTTAACAATCTTCACATTGTCCGAGATCTTCCTCGCTGCAGGCAAGAATTCTATACCCTCAATGTAACTTTTATAAGGAATCGTGCAGTGGACTACAATGAAAACTAGTTCTTTTGAAGCCCTAGGATGTTGTTCGCCGTTGCCATTTTGTTTTTAATACAATAAAAAAGCATTTTTCTATTCAGCCAGTTCTTGTTGAGGTTTCTTTAGTTAGGACACAATAAATATTTTTCCTTTAAAGAATGTCTGAAAGCATCAACCTCTCAGATGCAATGTACATTTTTACTTTCAATTTGCATTACGTACTTCCGTCAGGGTGTTCTAAGAGTTGAAGAGTGGAAGAGGTCTAATCAGAGGTCGGGGGTTCGAACCCAGGCACGCACCTCTAACTTTTCGGAGTTATGTGCGTTTTTAAGCAATTAAAATAGCAACATGCTTCAAAGGTGAAGGAAAAGATTGTGAGGAAACCTGCATGCCTGGGAGTTCTCCGTAATGTTCTCAAAAGCGTGTGAAGTTTGCCAATCCGCACATGACCAGCGCGGTGGACTACGGCCAAACCCTTCTCATATTGAGAGGAGACCCATTCTCTGTAGTCAGCCGGAAATAGGTTGATCGTGTGTGTGTGTTCCAAGAGTGTAGGTAAAAAAATAATGTCTTGTGATTTTTCTATAGAGGGCAGAAACGAACAGCGAAATCACATGTTACAGATCTATATTGCAGATTGTAATTAAAGTTGGTAGCAATGTTTAGGAAGTAGGCAGATGAAACGTGAGGCAACACACACACACACACGCGCGCACACGATCCGAAATGAAATGAAACATATTCGTATTCGAAATCTAGGCTAGCACGCTTATATAAAAAATTGTAAGTAGGTTTTTACGTGCCCAGTTTTAGGGAAATTTCGACTTTTATTGGAAAGCTTTTATATTTTTATGTTAGCTTTTAATTAAATTTTTGCATTATATATTATGTCAGTTATAGGTATATAATCGAATTATTATTTTCATATTATTATATAGGTACAACATGTTCATGCGCATTATACAACCGGCTTTTAACATTATTCACTGACATATCCAAGTTCGGTGGGTATAAAGAATGATGGAACGAACGATGGATTTTCCACTGGGATATTTATTCTTTGGGTTTAGGGTAAGTTTACGCCGCAGAGACATGACGACAGTTCTGTAGTTTTGATCTATGGCGACAAAGAACAAGTGTGATTTATTACAAGTTTGACTTCTAATACCTACTATCTGTTCAAAATACTAAGAAGAAGAAACATTATCGAAATAAATGTCATATCCCAACGGTGCGTGTTCCGCCTCTTTATAACGGCCGCATATAAAACGAGAAGGATTTTCAAAAACCAACAAAGCAGTAAAATTCCCAATGCGAACCTGCTGTTTATTCACCTTTATTTGGCTTAACAATGGCACTGGTGTTGGTGAAGTCCGGTATTTTCCTTTATAGATTGCATTCCGGACATCCATGTATCTCTAAATCCCCGTACAGCAGCCATGGAAACGTGCCCGAGGGGCTTAAAAATAGCCTTTGTACCTTTTACAGCAAAACCTAACTCGATTTCATAGGAAATAGTTTGCATGACGGGCTGAGAATTTTTTCTTCCTGAATAAAAACAGACAGAACTGGAATCATATAGCGATGACATGATACATAATTGAGGTATTGTAATACTAGCTCAAGTCCCGCAACTTGAAGATTAAGAAGCGTTTTGAAACAACTCTGTGAAATAAGCAATCATGTCATTCAAGATTATGCCATGCCTGGCCCTTGGCCTGGGGACGTTTTCAGGCGTCATATCCCGATATCGACATATTTAGCGGTTTAGTTATGTGGGAAGCTTTGCCGTGGCTAGTTACCATACTACCGACGAAGACGTGTCGCCAAGCGATTTAGCGATTCGGCACGATGTCGTGTAGAAACCAATTAGGAGCGTATTGTACTCCTAACAGGTTAGCCCGCTACTATCCTAGACAGCATCATCACTTACCACCAGGTGACAGCCGTGTATTGTAGTGTATAAAAAAACTTATTCTTTCTAAGTAAAACTCAATCAGTGTTTATACAAACTCTACTAGGCCTATGTTTATTGTTTAGACGATTTTGCTTACCTATTAACATCCTTCATTCGTCCAATCAAGACGCCCTACAAATCTTTAGTTAACCGAAATCACGTATTAAGTTCCATGGTACCAAATTGTTTATCTGTTATTGTATCAAATATCACTCATGAGTCATTGAAATAAGTACTATATTAGCGTGAACTATAACGAATGTATCGTATGCGGTGCGTGAACTGTGATCGCTGCCTTAATTGAAAATCAACGGCTTTATAATTCGATTGTCGATTCATACTTACAGTCTGCTAGCTTCGTAGATTCTTATATAATTTCCCTTAATAATGAAAAGCAAATTCAGTATAAATTAATCTTTCTTCTTCTTCTTCATCAACCGATAGACGTCCACTGCTGGACATAGGTCTTTTGTAGGGAGTTCCAATGGCCACGGTCTTGGGCCGCTTGTATCCAGCGGCTCCCTGCGACTCGTTGGATGTCGTCTGTCCACCTTGTTACGCTACGTTTACCGGTGCGGGGTCGCCATTAATTATTAATTAATCTTTAGTATCTTTAAACGTTAGCTATATATATATTTTTTATAGGATCATTAAAAGTGTCACAATCAAAAAATAAGCCAAAACAGAGAAAGAAGAATATACATGAGATTGTAACCTTCTTTAAATTATCATAATATGCGTAATTAAAATTAACCTTACATCTAAATAATTCAATTAATACCTGCGGTAATGGACAATTAATTACAATATTTAAATAGCTCTTTAATAATGCTATATGTATGCGCGAAGGGGTTATTAACTTCATTCAGCGGCGCCAAGAAAATCAAGAATCCAATAATTACCCACATTTGAACTCTTTAAATAACTAATTAATCATTTCTTTGCTGACGTCACTCTTACTAAAAAACAACTCGGACGCCCTTAACTCGACATATATTTAAATAGCTAACGTTTATAGATACTAAACAATAATTTAATTTAAATTTTCTATTGCTCAGCGCGTGCGTAATAATAGTATTAAGTCTTATAAGACTCACCTATTTATAAAGTTCATAAGTTCATATAAAACACTTAATATCATCATCATCATCATGAACAACCCATTACCGGCTCACTACAGAGCACGGGTCTCCTCTCAATATGAGTAGGGTTTGGCCATAGTCCACCACGCTGGCCATGTGCGGATTGGCAGACTACACACGCCTTTGAGAACATTATGGAGAACTCTTAGGCGTGCAGGTTTCCTCACGATGTTTTCCTTCACCGTTAAAGCAAGTGATATTTTAATTGTTTAAAAACGCACATAACTCCGAAAAGTTAGAGGTGCGTGCCCGGATTCGAACCGAATGCCGAACCGCCGACCTCTGATTAGGAAGCTGACGCCCTAACCACTAGGCTATCACCGCTTCACAGTTTTTGATATTAGCAATATTAAGCTTAAAACCTACACAAAAATCATGTTTATGAAATGCACGTCGCGTCAAACATCGTCCCTTTTAGCCTGGTAATTTACCAGGGTAATGTTCCCGGGGATTTTCAACGAATTGCCATTGCTACCTAAGCACGGCTTCACTGCAAAGCCGATCTAAGAGAAAGTTTGCATAGAGGTTGCTTGCTTCTCAGACTTACTACGTTTTATCCCGGGAATATAACGGTTCCCGAGGGATAATTAAAAATCCGAAAAAGATCCCCAAGTACCTATTAAAGTAAATATTTTAGTCCCTGTACATTTCCAACTTTAAATTATCCAAATTTGACTCACGTAAGATTATTTTTGTAACAAAACTAGATGTTACCTACAGCTTCAACCGCGTTAATTGTCATAGCGTGATTTAAAAATTCGTTCCCAACATTTTATTTTTCATTATAAAGAAAGCGTCAAGCCACCGATTCTAGGGAGCGTCAGCTGCGAAATTTAATAAAACTTTGTAGCCAGTGGTCTTTCATTTTCACTCTTTCTTCCTTTGTTATCTTTACTGGAAATCATTCCTCTTCCCGTTTTATTATATTATTCTCTATACACTCTATAATTGAAACTGTGATAGCCTAGTGGTTAGGCCTCCTAATCAGAGGTCGGGAGTTCGAACTTCGGCACGCAACTCTAACTTTGTTATGTGCGTTTTTAAACAATTAAAAAATCGCTTGCATCAACGGTGAAGGATAACATCGTGAGGAAACCTGCACGCCTGAGAGTTCTCCATAATGTTCTCAAAGGCGTGTGAAGTCTGCCAATCCGCACATGGCCAGCGTAGTGGACTATGGCCAAGCCCTTCTCATATTGAGAGGAGACCCGTGCTCTGTAGTGAGCCGGTAATGGGTTGATCATGATGATGATGATGATGACTCTATAATTAATGTTGTAAGCGGTGTAAAAGTTGCACAAACTAACTCTTTAGGAATATAAGTTATATAGGTTTTTAACTACTTTATTGAATATGTGACCTTAACGTGTCAGCAACGGCTTATGAAGCCCACCATTCAAGGGAGAGATCGGCTTAGTACAAAGTACGTTATGTAAAAGTGTCACGTTCGATCTATGTGACGAAGTTCCTAGATAACGCCCATTTACGTATTTTTACACGATGGCCGGTAAAAGGAGTGTTGGTAAAGCTAATGTGATGATATTCTCATAACAGTTTTAAAAGAGAAACCTCTTTATACCCTGTATTAAAAAATCATAGGTACTATTTCTATCACCATGAAATAACTACTATGTAAATTATTGACGCTTCAAAAGTGCCTTTTTAAGGACTATTTGAATAAAGATTATTTTGAATTTGAATTTGAATTAACACATTATAACATACTTGATCATTCGTATAAGTAGGTATGGCTACAATGGCTACGTCTTTTTAATATAAGGGTATCCAACTATCGCCAAATTCTCGAGGTAAATTATTATGTGCGCAGACCATTATAAAAATAAGTTTACCTACTCTTAATAAAACTTTCTTAAAAGTTTTGCGAAAATGTTGTGACAAAGAACACAAAACCAGCATTATTAAACTATCAAAGTCGTGGCAAAACGAATCCTAAAATATAGATCGCGCACAGATTTTAAAAATAAGTTGTGCTAAGATTACTCGTAATAAAACTTTCTTAAAAGTTTTGCGTAAATTATGTGACAAAGAACACAAAAGCTGCATTATTAAATTATCAAAGTTGTTGTGGCAAATCGAATCCTTAAATATAGATCACTGGCAACAAGCGTTTTTAGAAGTAATTTACGTAGCTAAATCATGGCAGACCGGGGCGGCACAATCCATAAATATTTTTTGTCTCTATAGTTTGGGAGCCAGTTAAGGGTTACAGCTTCTTTTCTGTTTTCTTATTTTATTTTTGTTTTGGGGATTTCTCATGTTATATATTTATTATGTATAGTACCACTTTCCTAATACTAGGTATTTTTGGCTGGAAGAGATCCCAAAAGGCCGCCTAATTGTATACGTTGTGTTTTGGTCCTATTTTTATTATTTCTGTAATCTCGAAAGTAGCTTAGTGGAGGATGGTTAAGCAAAAGACACAAATTCGATGTAGAATTAAGGTTGCCATTTATTTTTGTGCGTTAAATAAATAAATATATATAATATCCTATTATTGTTAATGTGTAGTTGTTGTCTACTGCGTCAATTTGTTGTTTACCATGTCAATTTCACTTAATTACATTTTAAATTTTTTACCTATATAACTATGAACATATTTTGTATATATTGTGTAATCTCTTTAATTTGTATAGCAATGAGATGTAACGCTGTTGATTTACTTTTAAATAAATAAATATGTCGGCACGAAGGAGTTATTAACTTCATCGAACCGCGGTCGCTCGAACCGCGGACCGTTCGGACCTCTTAGTTATTGTCGCAATAAAAGTGTAATCCCGCAAGTTGTAGTTTTAATTACTATGAGCGAAAGTAAACAAATGCTGACGTCAGTCTTACTAAAAAACAACTCGGACGGCCATTATTCCTCATATATATTGTGTAATCTTTTTAATTTGTATAGCAATGAGATGTAACGCTGTTTGTTGATTTACTTTCAAATAAATAAATAAAAAATACCAAAGATAGTTAAAGAAAACTACTAGCAACTAGCAAAGCAATAGTTTCGTGAAACGTTTCAACACAAATTCACTTCACGAGCAACACACAAAAGCAGCAATAAAACACAAGTTGAATAATTAAAGTTTGCCTCGCTGGCAAAACGAAGGCTGAAACAATTGACGCCGTTCTCGGCGACATAAAATATGCTAATCTTCAAGACCCCCTCGGAAATGTGACGCAAGTTACCAAAGTTCGTTCATTAGTCCACATTGAACACTTTGGAGCGACAAAGTACTTGTGTCTTTGAAGTGAGCGATAGTAAATCTCACCGCTATATTATGTGGCTGTAAGTATGTGGAAACAGGATGTGGACGGTTTTAGGTATAGACTGTGCTATGTTCGCTTGGACCGTATTCTTATCTCCTTTTTACTGTTATAAATGTTCTAATTCTCGTAGCTGCATGTAAGGGCAACTAATGAAGTTATTTTCGCATTTATGATATGTAGGTTTTTCGGGATGAAAAGTATCATGTTTGTAATTACAAGACCTATTAAGTTATCTTAATAACAAATTTCATCAAAATCAGTTTTGCTATTTAACATACTCGTTTGATGTCCACCTAGTTGGGATCAGCGAGCGTTTCAAGAACCTCTCGACCTCTTATTTTTTTTTTTAATCCACTACAAGTAAGCCCTTGACGTATATCAAAAGTAAAATCAATATATAATATTTTTTATCCCACTTAGCTCTTGACGGCAATCTTACCTGGTGGTAAGTGAGAATGCAGTCTAAAATGGTAGCAAAGAAACCTGTTATGTTTACTAAATTAGACCACTTTTCAATTGCGGCAAGTATATTTAACGACCGCCGTGGCGCAGCGCGTGCCCTGTTGCATTATAAAGTTGGAGGTCCTGAGTTCGTTTCCCGGCTCGAGTCTAGTCTGTTTGGAGGCTTCGGCTGTGGTTAGTTACCACCATACCGATAAAGACGTGTCGCCAAGCGATTTAGCGTTCCTGCACGATGTCGCGTAGAAACCGATTAGGAGTATGGGTTTACCGTACCCCTAACAGGTGATTGCCGTCAAGGGCTAACTTGTAGCGGATAAAAAAAAAACCTGTTGGTACAGCACCGCACGAAATAATAAAGAAGCTGGTTTGTTTTGTCAGCGATTGAATACTGAGCGTTACTAGTATCCTTTTTTTTTTTTATGCACTACAAGTTAGCCCTTGACTGCAATCCCACTTGATGAGTGTGATGATGCAGTCTAAGATGGAAGCGGGCTAACCTGTTAGGGGTATGGAAAACCCACACTCCTAATTGGTTTCTACGTGACATCGTGCCGGAACGCTAAATCGCTTGGCGACACGTCTTTGTCGGTTGGGTGGTAACTAGCCACGGCCGAAGCCTCCCACCAGACCAGACTGGAGCCGGGAATCGAACCCAGAACCTCCAAGTTTATAATCTGACAGCGCGCGCGCTGCGCCACGGAGGTCGTCAAAATGTCCTTTATACAAATGAGTAGGTATACTACTGATGAACAAATAAACTTCAAGTCTCGCAAGCCGGAATTTAGTAGTAACTAGTTTAGTTTGCAGTTTGCACAAAGATATCTATGTAGATAGCAGCAGTGAAGAGTAATGAACGAAACTTTCGCTACATTTCCAAGCCAGTATCGATAGCATTATCGAAGCGGTGATAGCCTAGTGGTTACGGCGTCAGCCTCCTAATCAGAGGTCGGCGGTTCAGATCCGGGCACGCACCTCTAACTTTTCGGAGTTATGTGCGTTTTTAATAATTAAAATATCACTTGCTTCAACAGTAAAGGAAATCATCGTGAGGAAACCATAATGTTCTCAAAGGCGTGTGAAGTCTGCCAATCCGTACATGGCCAGTGAACTATGGCCAAACCCTTCTCATATTGAGAGGAGACCTCAATATGAGAAGGGTTTGGCCATAGTCCGTGTTCTGTAGTGAGCCGGTAATGGGTTGATCATGATGATGATGATGATCGATAGCATAGTAACACTGTTGAATGTTTAAAACTGCCTCAATCAAATAGGTTACGAATTATAGCAGTACTATCTCTAAATCCCCAACTTCTATGAGAGAGATTACTTGACGACATCCGTAGCGCAGGGCGTGTGCTCTCGAATTGTAAAGTTGGAGGTATTTTGTTCCTTTCCCGGCTCGAGTATGGACTGGTCTAGGTTACCAACCTACCAACAAAGGACCTGTCGCCAAGAGATTAACCGTTCCGCACGAGTTTGCGTAAACATCAATTAAAAATGAGGAGTACCTCGCTATCATGTTTGACCGCATCATAACTTAACATCAGATGAAACTGTCATCATGGTCTAAACTGTAGTAATAAAAAAAGAAGCAAGAAGAGGATTGCATTCAGAAGTGGGACGCTAATATGCGGTTTTCAAATCATTGGGACCTGTTTGATATGATAGTTAGGTCCCAAAACCCAACGTTACAAGCATTAATAGTTATGCCATATAAAAAAAAATATATAAAAAAAAAATTAAAATATGACTTGCTTCAACGGTGAAGGAAAACATCGTGAGGAAACCTGCACGCCTGAGAGTTCTCCATAATGTTCTCAAAGGCGTGTGAAGTCTGCCAATCCGCACATGGCCAGCGTGGTGGACTATAGCCAAACCCTTCTCATATTGAGAGGAGGCCCGTGCTCTGTAGTGAGCCGGTAATGGGTTAATCATGATGATAATGATACAATAGTTTGGATGTAGATATAAAGTTGAAGCCAAAAAAGCAGGAATTTGTGGAGCAATTCGTGGAGTTTGCAGCCGGCAACAAAACGATATCTGCGCAGGTAACAACAGATGGTAGCAGCGGAGAGTTATGCACCAAGTTAGGCCAACTTTCGCTACATTTCCCGAGCCTGTATCTGGGATTAACATAATTTCACACTGTTGAGCGTTGAAAACTGCCTCAAGTGATCCAGTAGAGAAACTTTTTAATTATCATTACCTATCTGAGTTTTAAAAGTTACTGCATGTTCGTGGAGTTAATGTGTGGAATATTTTAATAACGTTCAGAAAAGAGTGTGTTCACAAAACTTAATTTGGCTTCACGCGTTTATTTATGCCTCCAAGTATCCGTATGATTTTTAAATTAAATAATATTTAAATAGACAGTGTTTCTTTTCGAAATCAGAATTTGACTAAATTTAAATTTGGAAAGGCTCCGTTATGACGATCTTCGCTAAGATAAGGTCATGAATAAGAATCCCGAACGGATTCAAAACTATTCGGGCATACTCCTATGAAAATCTGCGTAAATGCATTCTATTATCAATTATTTATTTTTATTATTTTTGTACCAAATCTGTAATAACAATACTTCTATACATATTAAGTAAAGCTTACCTATATATGAGAGATATATTCCAGCTACCCTCAAAACAGCAAGATTATTTTTATTATTTAAGATTACTTTTTAAATTTAGTAGGTGAGTGAATCGGCTGCAAAACCTGATGATTTTGATTTGAATCTGCAATCAAAATTTAACGAAGTCTAGAACTTTTACTGCAATGACTCATTAGAGGTTGCCAGTGACGGCGCTGAAGACAAGCTACCAAGAAAATGTTTCTGTCCTAAGGACGGTACCGCGTCTCACACTCGACAGCTCGATCAATTGAGCGACCAGGGAAGCCTCCACGTCGTACGAATAGCAACGTTAATTCTTCGACGTTCATTTTGAAAGTGTCTATTCTAACCTACTCTGGAGTTTATAATTTGGTAGCCAAGGCAAGACTGTTGTCTCTCTATGATGCTTGGTCTCATAGTTAAAACTATCATCATTATCATGATCAACCCATTCACGGCTCACTACAGAGGGCGGGTCTCTTCTCAATATAACAAGGGTTTGGCCATAGCTTATTATACATATTTATAGCTATATTTTACCACGCTGGCCATATGCGGATTGGCAGACTTTACACGCTTTTGAGAACATTACGGAGAACTCTCAGGCGTGCAGGAAGTAACGATGTTTTCCTTCACCTTTGAAGCAAGTGATATATTAATTGCTTAAAAACGCACATAGCTCCTTAAAGTTATAGGTGCGTGCCCGGATTCGAACCCCCGACCTCGGATTAGGAGGCTGACGTTCTAACCACTAGGCTCTCACAGCTCGTTAAAAAAAACTATATTGTTTAAAATTTATCTCGCGTTGAATTATGCTTTACCTTTGTTGCTTCAGGTCACTTTAACTAAAAAGAAATGTTACGAGTCCACAAAGCTAATGTGGAGTTTCAAGAAAACTTTAGGTATAATAAAGAGATTCATTGTCCCTTTTCTCTTGGCTCGCTGTTTAATGTTTAGTTATAAAAAACTACAACAACTTAGAGCGCTTGTGTTCGTTCATTTATTTTCTTGCTTCATGCGAAGGTAGCCTCAGCGTTTGTGATTACAAAAGATTACAAAATTGCGGTTACAATTTTGCTCCCTTTTAGCCAAAGGTTTTTTTTTTTGGATTTTCGCATAAAGAAAACATTAACTACTAACGCTTTACGAAAATGACGTCATGATCATCATCATGATCAACCCATTACCGGCTCACTACAGAGCACGGGTCTCCTCTCAATATGAGAAGGGTTTGACCATAGTCCACCACGCTGGCCAAATCCGGATTGGCAGATTTCACACGCTTTGAAAACTTTATGGAGAACTCTCAGGCGTGCAGGTTTCCTCACGATGTTTTCTTTCACCGTTGAAGCAAGTGATATTTTAACGGGTAAAAAACGCACATAACTCCGAAATGTTAGAGTTGCGTGCCTGGGTTCGAACCGCCAACCTCTGATTAGGAGGCTGACTGAAAATTACTTACAAAGGACTTTTTATATAGAAATTTTAAATAAGCTTAAGCTCCCATAGCAATTTGCAGAACGTTGGCCTGTATTGGAACCGATGAGTAGATAAAAGTACTCCTTGAATTACATAGTTATTTATTGATTTTTAACTTATTAATAAAATGAGAGACAACTTCTCTCATTTTTTTTCTTTAATCGTAGGGTATATGATACTACAGATACTACAGTAACTGCTTCATTACTGTAGTAGTTGGATTGTTCGACCAAAGATCACGAGTTCCGGTGTTTAATATTCGAGTTGGGCTATACAAAACGTTATGAAATAGTTTTCCACTCCAAAAATGTTATTACAGGAATGCAATTTATGAAATGAACGCTCTCCTGCCCCGTGGTTAGTTAAAGCCCGTTTAGCCGTTTATCAATAACATAATATCAAAATAATGTTTAGTCTGCTACCCAGACATTGCGGTGGCTCGAAGCGCTCATTCGCTTATTGTTATTATAAATTTAGATCTATATATTTCATAATCTTTCGAGGGTACATGCTTTGTCTTTACTTAATTTTGAGCAACACGAAGTTGGCTTTTTAAATAGTATTTTAGCCGAACCGAATACTTTTTCGGCTAAAATTCTATTTAACTTTTATATCACAAGGGTAAAAAATAGATAGGTATAGTATATAATAAGAAGCGGTCGATTTGTAAATACAGAGAGAGAAGAAAAACGAAGTCGTAGATATTTGTTTATAGCAGGGTAAGATAGGATTGAACCGGTGATAGTCTAGTGGTTAGGGCGTCAGCCTCCTTATCAGAGGTCGGCGGTTCGAATCCGGGCACGCACCTCTTAATTTTCGGAGTTATGTGCTTTTTAAAAAATTAAAGTATCACTTGCTTCAACGGTAAAGGAAAACATCGCGAGGAAACCTGCACGCCTCAGAGTTCTCCATAATGTTCTCAAAGACGTGTGAAGTCTGCCAATCCGCACATGGCCAGCGTGGTGGACTATGGCCAAACCCTTCTTATATTGAGAGGAGACCTGTGCTCTGCAGTGAGCCGGTAATGGGTTGATCATGAAGATAGGACTGTCATATAATATTTTATTCTATAAAAGTCCTGAATAATAAATAAAGATATAAAAAACCTCTAATAGGTTAGATTATATATATAGGTTTAGGACGAGGAGATGGAGGAACAGGTGATCTGTTCCCTGCATAAAAAAAAAGAAGTAACGAAGTACATAGAATAGGATTAATACTCAGTATTCAAAATCATGTTAATCTGCAAAACACTTGGCGAAAGTTCCAGCAACTTAGTTCCTAACTTGGAACTTAAGCGACCGCGAATGCTGATTCAACACCCAGAAATCTGGCGCAGAATTCTATCGCAAACTTGGTACCATCGCCACAGTTACGCTATTTACTTGGTACTTAACCAAGGTTCGAGATAAATGGAGCTATTCTAGTCCGTAAAAGGCAAGAGTTGGATGTTCAGTGCGCGAACAATGCTGCATTTAGTTATCTAGTATGTTCAAAGATTCATATTTCAATGAGACAATTTGAAAGATGACATATTGATTTGATAATTTATTACTTACTATTATTATTAGCATATACTTGGAAGAAAAATCAAATTCATAACCTTAAATGCGTTATAATTCCGAAATGTATATATTGCATATATACATTTCGGAACCGGCAGTATTTGAACCACATATCACTCCGGTAAACGCGGCCAGAGTGCTTTGGGCTATGCAGCATGTCATATAGACTTCTAGTAGAGAAGATGCAATGCAAGTGTAAATTTAAATTTGTAGAGGATTAAATTTGTATCAGGAAAGATAACTTGTAGCTTAATTAATTTATTAAGTAATAAATGAATAAATTTATATTATTTCTTACTTATATGTTAATATTAGTATGTACATAATTATATTACATATATATATAGGATTTACAAGTTCCCGCCATTATATATCTTTCGGCTTGTTTCTAATAAGTAGCCTGGAAGAGATCGCTTTTGATGATAGAAGCTTATGTGATAAGGTCGCTTTTTGCTTTTATGTTATGTATTTATTTTTCCACTTTTCTTCTGTTTGTCCTTACATTGTACATGACAGTCAGAGAACAGCGCCATCTAGTTTAGAATCATGTACGACAGACAAGAGAGTGGCATCGCCCCCTCTCTTTACGCAACACTAAGTGTCATCCTGTATACAATTAAGTTTATTAAATAAATTAATAAACCTAAAGGTAACCGTGTACCGTACGTCATAGTTATGGCATCGTCAAACGAATTACGTGATGATAGGTATGTCATAACCGTCAGACCCTTAGTCAACGCGACTATAATAGACGCCGCTGAAAATAGACAGCCAATAATAACCCAATATCAAGAAGTTGACATCGAAATCATATCGACATTAATATTTAATGAATCTAACGTCCGTAGCGTATGAATCCGATCGCAAAGAACTCGTTTCGCCTTCGGATGAGAATCAAAAATTTATGGGGGCAAGAAAGAGAACGCTATTCCAGCTCGCCCCTCGTAATTTGATCCGATTTTCCGTCTACCCTCTTAGGGTTGGCAAGTAATATTGATTAAACTTTAATCTAAAGCACTACTGACTCTATCATCATTAGAGCATTTTACAGCTGGGACAAGTCTCCTCTCTTGGGACTAAATATTTTTTATTATTTTTGGAGTTTACTCCTTACGAATCGATTTTCGTATAAGGTCCCATATAAAATCCTAGTATGAAAAATATATGAGCAGTAAATCTACTGAATAAATGACGTCGTTACGTTTTTGTGTGCAACCTATTCTGCGCACCTATCACTTTTCAGGCGAGAGTATTGTTTACATGTACGATATGTCGAATATATTTTTGTAAAATGTTTGATGTATAATACTTTACCGAATAGTCATAAAATAGTAAATGTGAATAAAATAAAAATATATACATTTTTTTTAATCCATTACAAGTTAGCCCTTGACGGCTATCTCACTTGATGGTAAGTGATGATGCAGTCTAAGATGGTAGTGGGCTAACCTGTTAGGGTATGGTAAACCCAAACTCCCTAATTGGTTTCTACACGACATCGTGCCGGAATGCTAAATCGCTTGGCGACACGCCTTTGTCGGTAGGCTGGTAACTAGCCACGGAAGTAGGCTCCCATTAGACCAGACTCGAGCCGGGAATCGAACCCAGGACCTCCAACTTTAAAATGAGACAGCGCGCGCGCTGCGTCACGGAGGTCGTCAAAGGGTATTATTATTATTTAGGTATTTTCATTGATTGTTTCGATTATTAACTATTCGATATAGTATTAATCTTTCTCTTAGATAAGGAAGCCTTTTTTGTTCCTATTTAGACAGTCGATGTAAAGGAGTAAACTCCATTCGGAGGTCGGAACTGACACACACACACACTTTTTATATCATAGATAGGCATGCGCTTGACTACAATCATGCCTGATAGAATGCATTGATGGATGAAGTCTAGGGTGGAGCGCGCTTGCCTACTAAAAGCTTATTAAAGTGAGTCTAAAGGGCACTTAGATTATACTTGGCTAGGAATACAGGAGCTGGGAGGGCATTCCACACCTTAGCACAATGTAATAATATATGATATAATAATATATAATGAGAGCAATGTCGCAGCAATGCGGGTTGTCAAAATATATTACTAAAATGATACTCACGGCTTAGCATTGCAACAAATTATTGAAATCTTGGAGATGTCTATCAATGAGTTCAAAGTTTTTATAAAACGAAAGCTTACAGAACAATCCCATTCCGATATTAAGGATTATATAAACGATAAAAAAGCTTTAGTTTGAATTGCTCTAACTTCATAGCTAATTATTATTTAGGTATTATTTACTATGTGAGATGGCGACGAAAACAAAAAAAACACCCGGCTCAGTTTATTGCGGGTTACTTCTTAGACCTGGGCGCGATTGGAGCCTTCTTAGCTTCAGTTTTAAGTTGGCGAGTTTAATTATCACCATCACCATATTTTAACCACCTCCGTGGCGCAATGCGTGCGCTGTCGCATTATAAAAGTTGGAGGTCTCGGGTTCGATTCCCGGCTCGAGTCTGGTGGGAGGCTTCGACCGTGGCTAGTTACCACCCTACTGACAAAGACGTGTCGCTAAGCGATTTAGCGTTCTGGCACGATGTCGCGTAGAAACCAATCAGTAGTGTGGGTTTACCCTACGCACAACAGGTTAGCCCGCTACCATCTTAGACTGCATAAGCACTTACCATCAGGTGAGATTGCCGTCAAGGGCTAACATGCAGTATATAACAAAAAAAAACCTCACGAATATATGAACGCTTCATAGATGCCTGTGATAGGTTTACACGAATAAAGCTAGGTTGAATTTGAATTTATATATTGAATTTACATGCTCCCCGCTCACTAGACTGAATTTCTATATGATACTTTTGCACTGGTTCTGAGTTTATTTAACAGGAAAACAATTGTTGGTATATCCCCGGAAAAGTTTATTGGATTTCCACCACAGTTAAACTTATATATTCGTATCCGCCCAAAGAACTACGACTGTTCTCGTCCGCAAAACTTACGTTAAAGTAACATTACTCTTTCAAAGCATTTTGAAGTCACGTCTGTTTTAACTTTAATGGAGTTAAATATATATACACATTAGGCCGGATACTCATTAGCGAGTAACGCGCACCATAAAGTTTCATCTACACTATATAAAATGCGTATAGTTATAAAAACAGATAAGACACATGATTGCGTAGTTATAAGCTTGTTCTGGATTCAATTCTCTGTTCGGGCTCCCTTGTTGTTAACTTTTTTTTTTTTAATTTTTTTTTTATCCACTACAAGTAAGCCCTTGACGGCAATCTCAACTGATGGTAAGTGATGATGCAGTCTAAGATGGTAGCGGGATAACCTGTTAGGGTAAGCCCGTAATCTTAATCGGTTTCTACGCGACATCGTGCCGGAACGCTAAATCGCTTGGCGACACGTCTTTGTCGGTACGGTGGTAACTAGTCACGGCCGAAACCTCCCACCAGACAAAAATGGTTTTAGCACTACTCCGAAGTTTGAAAATTTAGGTTGTCCGATGAGTCTAGGTACGTAAAAGTAAATTATCAAAATAGCATTTCAATTCAAGATTCTTTTGTTTGTATTTTTTTTCAACTCTTTTGTATTTAGATAGTTAATATCATTTGATTTACTTAATATGAAGGTAAGTACAATACCTTTGTAGTTTGTTACCTTTTATGTACTAAGTTACGATGTCGCGTACAAACAAATTAGGAGTATGGGTTATAATACCCCTTGCAGGTTAGTCCGCTACCATCTTGGACTGCATCATCACTTACGCCAAGGGCTAACTTACAGTCGAATATATTTTTATTTATATATATAAATTGTTGTATATTAATACTGATTAATTACTGGAAATTAATATTTATTACTTATTAATTAATCTTAATTTCCAGTAATCAATCAGTATTAATAATGTTATCACGCACGATAATTATTCATAAAATCCACGAAGCCTGATATTAATTAATGTTTCGCAGGAATTTTGTGGATAAAATTCAATATTTTAGTATTATAGCAGCGTCACAAGCGAGTATACCTGTAACGGAGAAATATCGGAATACACGTGTGTTTGTGTGTGTGTGTGGCTTTGAAAACTAAAGCTGGTTACCCACGCGGATAAATGCTCGACGAGCAAGATGTGTAGAACAAATCTGTGCTTGGCTATGCCTCCATTCATTTGCATAGCTTGAATTAACTGAAAAACGTCGATAAATGTACGCAATTCGAGAGTTAGGCATAGCTGAATGGTAAGCAAGCTTTTTAAGAGCACAGCGATGAAATTAAATCCAGAATTTCCCATTCAAATAGTCCTATCAAAGGCACTCACTTATAGGCATTTGAACAATGTTTTCGCGTGACTGCAAACGAATGGTGGTAAAACAAGAATTCAACTTACGAGGGTTGCGAAATATGTGGTCCTAGAATTTAGAAAATAGCTGTTTTTTTTTTACGCTGGGAAATGCTTTTACGCATCCCCTCCGGTGGCGACGCAGGCAAGACTGCGCCGCCTCCGACGGGGTATGTGGGACTCCCCGGCGGCCAGGCTGGCGACCAGAATACCCACTAAAACTCAGCGATGCTACTTCGCGTTGCCTGGTGGCTGGGTCACGGGAACACTTATGCACTCGGCCGCGGCATTTAGAAAATACCTAATGTTCCGTACCGGAACAGAGTTCTTCACCACACAGTAACACAATTTGGAGGCTTATTCTTTTTGTATATGTTAATTTTTTTTTTCATTGGATTTGTTTCGCTTGGAGTGCCCACTACTGGCAGCGGTGGAACTAACTGATGCCATTCATTCGGCTACTTCAACGACAACCGCGCCCCTAGCGGCGGATCATCATCATCATGATCAACCCATTGCAGGCTCACTACAGAGCACGGGTCTCCTCTCAATATGAGAAGGGTTTGGCCTTAGTCCACCACGCTGGCCATGTGCGGATTGGCAGACTTCACACGCCTTTGAGAACATTATGGAGAACTCTCAGACGTGCAGGTTTCCTCACGATGTTTTCCTTCACCGTTGAAGCAAGTGATATTTTAATTGTTTTTTAAAAACGCACATAACTCCGAAAAGTTGGAGGTGCGTGCCCGGATTCGAACCGCCGATTTCTGATTAAGAGGCTGACGCCCTAACCACTAGGCTATCACCGCTTCAGCGGCGGATAGCACAAACTAATCGGATCGATCTCGTTATGGTCGATATTTACTCACTCCCGTGAAAATTATTACTTTGGTTGTCGGCCATCGTGCCTTCGTAGTGTAATGGTGATAAGTGACAGTGACACGCCCGGACTTACATAAAGAACTTCAAACAGCTTCCAAAGCGATTGAGGTTAAAATATGGGAGAACCGACGAGACACAATCGTGCCTGGTCTTCCTGAAACCACGCGGCCATTAAGGTAGGTGCTCAACGCAACATTCCCTATTGAACACCTAAAAATCTTCACCAGACATTTCGAGTTCAAGTTCAGTATAAGTTTCAGTCATATTCCTCACGCAGTGTCACGTTAAAATTCAGTTCATAAGATTTTTATTTTTTATTTATTTAAAGGAACACTAACAATATACATATCATACACTCGCCACTTAATTACACACTATTACACACACTGATACGTATATCAATAATAAGTGTACGCAACATTCACAATGCGCCAAGTAAACATTATGTTACAACAGGTTTAAGAACAACAAAAAAAAGCAATAAATCTAATTAAATACAAATAAATTAAAACAATTAAATAAATTAAAATAACAAATAAAAAGCAAAAAAGAAAGGTAATGTTCTAAGCACACAATAAACAATTACTGATGGGATAAATAATCAGTCAGTTTTTTCTTGAAAGTAAAGAGCAAAATTCGTACTAAAACAAAAATGCATTATGCACTTGTGAAATGTTGAATTTGGCTTGATAAATAATCGAACAGGCGAAATATAAAACCCTGTTTATTTTCAAGTATCAATTGAAGCACCACTGCAAAATTCACACCGAATAATTGGAACTTGCGATCACTGCTGCACTCAGCTGATACCTTTGATACCTACCAATATATACATCGAACCACGAATGGCCTTTTCGTTTTAGTACATAAACATTTTTTAAAGGTTTATTTAAAAAAATAAAAAATAAAAATAAAACTTTTGTACAATACAATCTGGTTTTTTCTTTGAGGCATATAATCCGTAACGAAGACATTTTTTTTTACCCACTACAAGTTAGCCCTTGCCGGCAATCTCACCTGATGGTAAGTGATGATGCAGTCTAAGATGGTAGCGGGCTAACCTGTTAGGAGTATGGTAAATCCATACTCCTAATTGGTTTCTACACGACATCGTGCCGGAACGCTAAATCGCTTGGCGACACGCCTTTGTCGGTAGGGTGGTAACTAGCCACGGCCGCAGCCTCCCACCAGACCAGACTCGAGCCGGGAATCGAACCCAGGACCTCCAACTTTATAATGCAACAGCGCGCGCTGCGCCACGGAGGTCGTCAAAAATCATCCGTAGGAGAACCAAAGTAACCGACATAACCCAACGGATTAGCAAGCAGAAGTGACAGTGGGCGGATCATATCTGTCATAGAATCGATGGCCGCTGGGGCAGAAGTGTTCTGGAGTGGAGACGGTAAGCAGCACTGAAGACTTGAAAAAGATCGCTGGTAGCGAGTAGTGCTGGTAGAGATCGGAGGAAGTCGGGGTACCGTGTGACGTGGCGTGCTCTCGAAAACGCCTATGTCCAGCAGTGGACGTCTATAGGCTGATTAAGTAAGTTAATTAAATAATACTTATTTATTTATATACTTATATATTTATTTTGACTATTATTTACTATAATATTCAAGCCAACAGCCGTGAGTTTTTCCGTTTCAAACTCACCTGGGATTTTAAATCACTTAGAGTCAAAAGTATCTATTTTCCATCACCGGGATTCAAGCTAGCATTTTCATACAAAACATAGTCAAGATCAGTTTAGCTGCTAAGCCATGCATACGAGTATCTCATAAAGCCCCGTTTTTGCTTTCCCAAGATAAAAAGCATTCATCCAGGAAGCAATCTGTGCCGGTAGCGTTGATAAACTGTACTGCGACGATCTTGGCGGAAACATGGGTAACAGACAAACGAATAGAAAATAAATACGTTCGCATATATAATCTCAAATCCCATACAACTGTTAAGGATCAGCTTGCTAAAATCTAGAAATACATCACCACTTACCATAAGGTGAGATTGCGTAAGTCCAGAGCAAAAAACAAACTAAGGCAAAATTACAAGTTTTGATATCAATGATCAAAGTGAATGTTTTTTTAATCTAGATTATCAAAACACGTCGACATTTAGGAGATCTATGAAAACTTTGCCTTATAACGAATATAGTACAAGTTTCTGTATAAACTTGAAACTAACAGAACCTACTGTGATATTACGTTTTCGAATTGAAGTTTGTTTCAATATTCCAAAGCGATATCTAGTTGGCTATTAGAACTTGCCTTGACTTGAGGAATAGACTGCTATGAGAAATAACTGCTGCAACTTAAGAACCAACAAAATAATGCATCTATATATATAAAAGAAAGACGTGTTAGTTACACTATTTATATCTTAAGAACGGCTGAACCGATATAGCTGAAAATCGGTGGGGAGGTAGCTTATGTATATATATATATATATGTATACATAAACATAAATATTAAGCATAATATATCATATATTTATCTGAAGTTGTAGTAGAAATAGCTCATCACTATATTTTATGAAGATTATTTGATGCCCACGTCCGGACAGACAAACGGTGAGTATAGGCCAAGCAATACGGTCCCGACGTCAGACGTAATAAAAAGAACAAGGTTTGAAGAAAGTACGAATATGAGACTAATTATTCCAGATTTCGACGACCTCCGTGACGCAGTGGAAAAGTTGGAGGTCCTGGGTTCGATTCCCGGCTCGAGTCTGGTCTGGTGGGAGGCTTCGGCCGTGGCTAGTTACCACCCTACCAAAAAGACGAGTCGCCAAGCGATTTAGCGTTCCGGCACGATGTCTCGTAGAAACCAATTAGGAGTGTGGGTTTACCGTACCCCTAACAGGTGAGCCCGCTACCATCCTAGACTGTATCATCACTTACTACCGGGTGAGATAGCCGTCAAGGACTAACTTGTAGTGTATATAAAAAGGACTATTTTATAGTATAAAATATTACGTAAATGATAAAAAGAGCTATGGTATGAATTGTTACTCAACTAGGTAGCTCTTAAATAGTCTGGTAAGTGGCAATAGGAGATGGTGATACTAAAAAGAATACCCGGCTAAGTTTGTTATGGGCTTCTTCTTAGAACAGAGAGTTTGAACCTTCACAGCTGTAGTCTAAAGTTTTCGAATGTATTTATAATTTTCTCATTGCAGTGTAAAAAATTGTACGTATCAATAACGCCTTATAAAAAGAAATTTGAGTAAAAATATTTTTTTTTAAATTTGAATATTGGCTAGTCATAGTTATCAGATACATTTAAGTATACTGTGTGCGGTGAAAGCATAGCACATGGCTTTTTATTCTAAAAGGGTGATAACAAATTGCCTCTACCATTAAGCTTCGTAGGTATAACGATTTCAGCGGTGTCATGTTGCTAATTTGCGTAAAATCGTGATGCGTGTAGGTATATTTTTTTAAATGGCGGTAATTGGTTAAATTAGATAAAGGAGGGGAAAAAGGTGAACTCATTATAGAAAGAGAGAGGATGTATGTATTCTCATATTGTGTTACAATACAACACATCATGATCAACTTATTACCGGCTCACTACAGAGCACGGGTCTCCTCTCAATATGAGACGGGTTTGGCCATAGTCCACCACGCTGGCCATGTGCGGATTGGCAGACTTCACACGCCTTTGAGAACATTATGGAGAACTCTCAGGCGTGCAGGTTTCCTTCACCATTCCTCACAATGTTTTCCTTCACCGTTGACACTAGTAGTATTTTAACTGTTTAAAGACGCACATAACTCCGAAAAGTTATAGGTGCGTGCCGGGATTCGAACCGCCGACCTGTGATTAGGAGGCTGACGCCCTAACCACTAGGCTATCACCGCTTCCCACAATACAACACATCTTATTCTAATCCTTCTGGATTCTACGTTATGTCTATCTGTAACACCAACCATATACGGTGTACAGCTCAGCATGTGCGGTGCATTATATACAAAAACATCGCCGATTTTCAGCTGAGACCCGAGTGACGTCACAGGAAAAAAACAAATGAACGTGAACCAGATAGAACCAGTAAATATATGGATATAAAATGTTAAATAAACTACAAATACATAATAATAACTCTAAATAGCTTAATTTAATAAATCGTATTATTCTGTAATGGATACATTAATTATTCACGTCCACTCTATATAATCAGCATCCACCGCACAGTTTTATAATGAGACTAGCTTTTTCACGCAGCTTTGCTCATGTTAAGCTCGCTCGTTTTGTGTTTCTAACTTGGACTTTCATCCAATTTGGAAACTCATATCATGATCAACCCATTACCGCCTCACTACAGAGCACGGGTCTACTCTCAATATTAGATGGGTTTGGCCATAGTCCACCACACTGGCCATGTGCCGATTGGCAGACTTCACACGCCTTTGAGAACATTATGGAGAACTCTCAGGCGTGCAGGTTTCCTCACGATGTTTTCCTTCGCCGTTGAAGCAAGTAATATTTAATTTTTAAAAACGCACATAACTCCGAAAATTTAGAGGTGCGTGCCCGGATTCGGACCGCCGACCTCTGATTAGGAGGCTGACGTCCTAACCACTAGGCTATCACCGCTTCAAAACTCATGTATCACACTCTTATGGGTCGATTCAAAAGATTTAAATAATGTGTACATATAATAGTAACATGTATACCAAGTTTCTGTACCAGTTGTTTGTACTGTGCGTTGATAGATTAGCTCGACAGTAGTAGGATTATGTAAATGATAAACAAGCTTGGGTACAAAATATTGCTCTAGTGAGATGGTGATAACAAAAGAAAAGTTACCCTGCTAAGTTTTTTGTGAGCTTCTTCTTAGACCAGGGCGCGTTTGGAACCCTCATAGGTTTAGTTTTAAGTTTACGAATATAGTTATCACCATCAACTCATTACTATGAAGTAAATTATTGACGCGTTGACAGTGCCTTTTTATTTGAATACAGATTCATCTTTTCCCTTATGCATAGAAATACATATTATTCTAAATAAATCTAAGTTACAAATTAATTAAGATCCCCGTAAAATTAATATTACGCTAATAAATCATCACAACATAATCTCATATTGCCTGAGGCTAGAAACTTTATGTGAGCGCTATAATAAATCACCTGATAATGTGTAGGTATTTCCGTTGGATTGGATGCTTTAATAATACCTAATATACATATTATTGAATCTGCGGACTACCTAGTTGACCTAGTATTAAGCATGCTCGACATACGAGGATTACGAGGTCATTCAGTTCGATTCCCGGGACAGATCATCATTTTCATACTGTGTTTTCCAGTGAACCTCAGGAAGCCGCTGGAGATGAACGTTATAGAAAGTGAATTTCATCATCATCATCATCATGATAAACCCATTGCCGGCTCACTACAGAGCACGTGTCTCCTCTCAAAATGAGAAAGGTTTGGCCATATATCACTACGCTGGCCATATGCGGATTGGCAGAATTCAGACGCCTTCGAGAACATTATGGAGAAATCTCAGACATGCAGATGTTTTCTTTCAACGTTGAAGCAAGTGATATTTTGATTGCGTGAAATCGCACGTAGCTCCGAAAAGGTGCGTGCCCGGGTACGAAACCCTGACCTCTGATTCGAAGGCGGAAGCCCTAACCACTAGTCTATCACTGCTTATGTTGAAAAAATTGCTTGAAGTGTAACCCCTAAATAAGGCATATTCCGTGCACGTCATTGTTAAGATCATGATTATAACATGCATTCAAGAGACTAACTTTCAATGATTTCAAAAGTTTGTCGCCATACTCTGCTGAAATCCAAAGAAACAATAAAAAGTAAACTAGCAAACAAATAAACGACACTGCTGCAGTAAACAGTAAAAGAAATCTCCGCTTTCGACTTTTCTTCAAAGCAGTCAGTCGTTGACGTTTGTTTCTAGTTCAGTTATGTTAAAAGTTTCAGAGCTCTACTTTCGTATTACTTTTTTACAACTTCATTTCCGAGCATACGAACAAGAGCAGTTGATTACATTCCTAATGTCCGTTCAGTTTGAGTTGACGCGGCAGTGATTGGCAGCATTGATCCCTCGTCTTGCTCTAGTCGCCATCTTGTTTTAGTCATTAAGAGTTGTTATTGCTTAGCCTTTTTATTATAACGTAAGGTTGCGTAAAATAGTAAAAAAGGTCTAAAACCAAACTATACATTGGGATCACGTATTTTGTGAGAAAGACAAGGCTGAAAATAAAGTTATGTTTACAGCGCAATTTCATGCTCGAGTTGCCTGCCTAACCTAATATATTAATAGATTTTTTTTTCGGACTGTCTATTAGCTGTACAAATCCTATTGGTTGCCACTGTTTGGCGAGCTTCGGAAAGAAGCTCTGCCAGAAGAAATTTTTAGCACTAGGGCTCGAAGAAACTAAGGGAACGACTGCCTAACGGCACCTGCTTTAAGGCCGAACCTCGGCTAAGGCGACGTTTGGGATAACGGGGGGGTCGGGCGGTAATATACTCGTATTAGATATTAATAGAGTTATCTATTACCAGTTACTGTTATTACTTCCTTCTAATATTATAAACGCGAAAGTTTGTAATTATGGATGGATGGATGGATCTTTGTTACTCTTTCACGTAGAAACTACTGAATGGGTTTTAATGAAACTTAACAATAATTTAGCTTATAAATCAGAATAACACATAGACTACAATTTTTAAAGATATTGTGTGAATTGTCCATAATATGACGATAAGTGTCATGTAAGTAGGAAAAGTCTACCATCTGCGTGATAATTTTAATGTCATAGTGTTAGTTTTTTTCTACGCCACGCTAATATAAGCTATTCGAAATACTAATCCTGCGCAGGCGAAGTCGCGTTCACTAGCTAGTACTAAAGTATATGTTGAATGGCATAAAGATCCTAGTAGACGAAAACACGCGTTATAAAGTGCCTTCGATTGTCTTCTCAACCCATTAACGGCTCACTACAGAGCACGGGTCTCCTCTCAATATGAGAAGGGTTTGGCCATGGTCCACCACGCTGGCCATGTGCGGATTGGCAGACTTCACACGCCTTTGAGAACATTATGGAGAACTCTCAAGCGTGCAGGTTTCCTCACAATGTTTTCCTTCACCGTTGAAACAAGTGATATTTTAATGTTTTAAAAACGCACATAACTCCGAAAAGTTAGAGGTGCGTACCCGGATTCGAACCGCCGACCTCTGATTAGGAGGCTGACGCCCTAACCACTAGGCTATCACCGCTTCCCTTCCTTCGATTGTAATAGATTATAATTAATTATAATCAAAATATGAACAACGTGTAACGAAAATTTCAAAGTAAATATCTGTAAGCGTATAAAGTTTACTTTACATAATCACTGTTAACAAACTCCTAACATTTATCGAGTAAACGACAACACAGCTTCACAAAAGACAATCGAAAACAGCCCTGACATATCAAGCGTAAACTCAACGCTATATATATATATATATATATATATAATATATATATATCTAATGAACCGTACTAAAGATACAGATGGTATAAATAACCGAATAAAGATGAAACAAAATGTGTCGCTATAACAACTAATAATTATAATAACAAAATAAAGTAGCACTTTAGATTGATTGTGGAACCAGCTTCCATCTTCTGTGTTCCCTAATGGTTATAATATGGGGATCTTCAAAGGGCGGATTAACAAATTGCTCAAGGGCCAGCAACGCATTGGTGGTTCCTCTGGTGCTGCAAATGTTCATGGGCGGCGGTAATCACTTACCATCAGGTGACCCGCCTGCTCGTTTGCTCGTTATGTATATAAAAAAAAAAATTATTTCAAGTCTACCAATTATGATTCAAGCTGGCCGAGGCTTAATAATAGGGTCCCTTTAGCACCCCTCGGTTAGAAAAAAACTAAACAGGGAAAATACGACTGAGCTTTCAACGCACAGCTCAAACCAGTAGGTATCTGGCTGAAATGTGATATACAATAAACAGAAAAAACGTACGTTTTGATAGTGTTTGTATTCTCAATGATATGCGATAAAAATCGTTAAAGGAAATTAACATTTTAAAAAAGTTTAAATAGTGCAAACTTCAAAGAAATGGAAACGAAATATTATTAAAAGGTTCAATATATTATCTTGAATAATTAGTCTCATTATAACGAAATGCAAATAAGTACGAAGACCTATTCGACGGATTTGATTTTAGACACATCGATGTTAAAAACATGAATGGCATTTTAATAAGAAAGGATTATTACCTAAGCGGACGTAATGTGTGATGGAATTAATATAAACGTCCGTTAGTTTATACCTTCAAAGACGAGCAAGACAAAGTTAACGTGAGCGAAACCCTGTGGAAATTATAGTTTATCATATAGTTAATGTCAACCTACATAAGCTATCTATATGAACAAGATGTCTTCACACAGACTCGTAACTCAAACCATGACTTAGATAAGTAGGGCGGGAACAGAGAACACGAGAACTGGTTGGTACTCGTAGCCTTGTAGAACAAGACTGTCTTTGGATGATGTTCGGGAATTGGACTGCGGCCAAAAGGTCAACCTATAACAACTTATTTTGTTGGACTAGTTTCCAATTCAGCAATAACAAAATCACTTTGTCCATATGACTAGTGCCAATTTTTCGCTTTTGAAATACATTAAAGTTTGCGTTAAGTTTCGGCCTAGACACATTTTAAAATGATGGTTTTATGATATTTATATAATAGCTTTGTGGAAATTTATTAGCATTTTATATGAAAACTCGACCCTTTTTTGCAAGGTTTATGTACATATAATTGCAGTATATAGATGTGCAACAAAGAGATGATACCGTTGCTGAAATTTTGGGGCTTCGTATCCATAAATTAAAACAACAATTTGACAGTTGTCTCTTGATGCAAACCTTACTGGACATTGCCTAAAGATTGTGACGAGTCCGAAACAGGCAGAATTTTGAAGGCTCAAGTTCAGTCAGGGCTATATGGCGAATGCCTTAGGACCACACCCCTTCTATTGTTCAATACTGAACACTTTCTCTCAACTTCTCGTTTTAATCTCATTAGTTGTTAGCAATAGAGATCCGAATCGATGGTCCTGCCGGTTAGTAAATGCTCATAGTGCCCTTTCAATCCTAACCTACATTTATTTAAATTATATATATATATATATATACGAATTCGTTAATACTTAGTACATTTAAATAATGAATAGAAGCAGGCGTTACTTTGCGGAAGTCCATGATAAACCACACAAAATCCCACACTAGAACCTAGAGGTGTTATACTATGCTAATCTCCCGGTTGTCGGCGGAATATAGCAAATTATACTTGCTGTTTATTGTTTAGTACATTTAGTTTTAAAATACATTAAGTGCAATGATGTTAGTTTATAAGTGGTAATTATTTAGCTTTTAAGTAAGTGTTATATAGGTAGATTAGCGTGTACGTGTAAGTAATTATTGTCGAAGGCTCTGGTGTACAGAAAAACTCAAGTTACGAGTTTGTGATTACACCTAATTATTACAAAATTATGTCAATGTTTTTTCTTAAATAAATAAATAAATCCCACCATACACACAGCATCACCTTATTGCGGCATTTATTGTTCTTGACGTAGGTGATCCACTTTCCCGTTATAACAGAAATAACAATTATGTTTGTGTAAATCACTAGAAACTGCATCTATTCAAACTAGTTCAGATTAGAATAATAATAGGAGATGTAGTTATGGAATATCGATATTCCATTAATATCCCATCTACGCTCGCCCGGCCATCCACTCGGCTTACAATGGCAACTTGTTATAAAAAGCATAGCGGAATATTATATTATGCATTAGTACAAGTACCTTCTACCTAAGTATTGATTATATAAAGACTGCAGGGAAGTTACTATTGATGTTTGTTCACCAACGTCAGAGTACTTTACGGAATTGCTTTGTAAATATATTTCTACTATAGGATGGTTCTACAGCGCAATTTTGTTATTAGGTACGTTCTTCTTCTTGCGAAAAGGATAAGTATTTTATAATTATAAATACGGTACTAAGATATATCGATAAGGTCTTGGAATAAACTTGGTAATTTACAGGACATTTCTTGTCGCAAGCAGCGATAAATTGGAACATGGTTTTGTTGGTTTCACGCAACAAATTCGCATTGGTACATTTATTAAGGAAATGTGACCGAGGTTGAGAGAGTGAGTCCTGAGATGAGCAAAATTGGCGAAGCACATGAAATGCATCGGTGTTTTCTTGGAAGATACCGGTACTTCCAAATATTTCTTAAGGCTGATCAAAATATCCCTCTTCCTTCTTGGTTAGTAAAAATAATGGATAACCGGAATTCTAACCTAGAAAATCGGTTACCATTCAAGGAGATTTCTCTCGAGAAGGAAAAACAAAAAAAATAGAAAAGTAGGGGAACCAGTACACGTGGGCCAAGGTCAAGTCGAGGTTTGTATAAATCACGGTATCCAGAATATTTATGCCAACATTTAATTCATTCCCACACTTCTTTTCTTGTATTCAAAATCGCATTAAACTTTTTGAATAGTTGGACCTTGGTATAATATGAAAGCTTACGAGTCACTCAGCCGGCGATGGAAAGATATTTAAATAGAAACCGCACTAGGATGCTAGAGTACAACTTCGGTTATCATACGCGAGATAAATAAGTTAGTTATACACAGAAGGTGCAATTTAAGTTTGGCGGACGTAAGAGTTAATAACATGCAAGGCCGTAGGTAGGGGGAGAATTTCGGGTTAAAAATCTTACTGGAAAACACCCTTTCACAAGTTCTTTTAAAAAATAGTATTGTCTCGATTTCTGGATCTGTGATACAATAACTTGATTATCGTTTATCGGCACGCGCGAAATCGGAATGTAAAGTAATTTTGTTAATTAAAAGTTTTAAGAACCTCCCCGAAATGACTTCCTGGCCTGATCGTTAGTGACTGCGCAGATAAAGTTTATGAAATTTTATAGCATATATAGTTAACGATGGTTGTTGAGGCAATTTTAGCCCGGCCTGTTACCACTGAGACTACATTGTACTGGATCTGCATTGAGGGTGTAGTCCTACGGTACACACACCTACACTATCTAGGTGCAGGGTTATCATACTTTCTTCTTCAAACTGTAAGAGATTTTAAATAAACATTTTTAATTTGTTTATTGTTTATTTATTTATAACTGTACGCCATTGTTATTGTGTTAAGAAATCAAAATATCACTTGCTTCGACAGTGAAGGAAAACATCGTGAGGACACCTGCACGCCTGAGAGGTCTTTATAAAGTTCTCAAAAGCGTTTGAAGTCTGCCAATGCGCACATGGCCAGCGCGGTGGACTATGGCCGAAACCTTCTCATATTGAGAGGAGACCCGTGCTCTGTAGTGAGCCGGCAACGGGTTGATCATGATGTATGTAATATAACTTGAGGTATTATAAGTGGATATAGTTGTAACATTGTTTCTATTTACTTATTGTAATACATTTAAAATAATCGATTCTGCGATGTGGCTGCTAGATATAAGGCTCAGTGCATTACAGTGCACTATGATTTTTCGTATCTCTTCGCCATTACTTTGGCACTATTAAAATTTTGCAGCGACCTAGTAAATATTTACGTCCGACTACCTTAATTGTCTAGCGGTTAGAGTGTTCACCTGAACCCTGTGTTTCGCAGAGCATGTTAAGCGGCGGTCATAATTATAGCCCACTGACCCACAATGGAGAAGCGTGCAGGAGATCTTAGCTCCAAATACTCATGAACAGATATTTCTGGTATATAATATATATACACAACAAGTTAGCCCCTGACAGCTATCTGACCTGGTGGTAAGTGATGATGCAGTCTAGGATGGTACCGGGGTAACCTGCTAGGTTATGGTAAACCCATACTCCTAATTGGTTTCTACGCGACATCGTGCCGGAACGCTAAATCGCTTGGCGAAACGTCTTTTGTCAGGGTGGTAACTAGCTACGGCTGAAGCCTCCCACCAGACCAGACTCGTACCGGGAATCGAAACCAGGACCTCCATCCTTATAATGCGATAGCGCACGCACTGCGCCACAGAGGTCGTCAAAAATATGTATACAAATAATATCCTTTTATCAGTAGGTCTATATATAACAAGATTATTAAAATAAATAGACCTACTTCCATTTTTATATCCCATATGCTTTAGAAATATACTATGTAAATATTGAATTGAGTCATTCGTACTTTATGTTTGTTAATTGTAAAGTCAATATTTACAAAGCATGATGTTATCATATCAGAATGCGTGACGTAAGAATTAAAGATTGGCTAACTAGAGCAGACAATAGGTGCAAATGTGAAAACACTGTATTGCCATTAGCAAAATCGAACAAATATCGTCGAGAAAAAGGCCAAGTGTCGTTCCATTCGCAGTGTAGATATCCTTATTTGCACGACGAAAATAGCGACTTAGCGCTACATTTGATTCTATATGATCTAGTTTTAGAATCATGTACCACCGACAAGAGAGTGGGATCGCCCCCTCTCTTTACGCAACACTAAGTGACGTATGCAGGTTCTTATGACTTACCGGCGCGGGACGGCGCATTACATTCATTGCATTCGGTCGGTTCGGATCGGTGGTCGAGTCGCGGTAGTGCATAGTCGTACTTGGTGGAGCGAATAGTCTGCACCTTATAAATTACCATACTTATAATTGTAATTCTGTTCTACCATGAGTATCTTCGCCCGAAATGCTGTTAATCTGGGCTAATTTGCAATCAAGCTGAACAGATTTTCACGGGACTTTCAGGCAGACAAGGGTTTTACAGGGAATTATGACATAGGTATAATACCGAATTCACCCCGTGTAGGGTGGCGAAATAAGAAAATATCAAAATCTCGTGGTTTACAAAGCAAGTGGCATTAAATTTTATAATAAGGGTTCGTTTTAGAGTGTACATCTACAGTGGAATTTTTTTTTTAAAATACACACCATGCAGATGGAAATAGGATTTTCTGACGTTTTTGAAGATTCACTAAACTAATTCAAACTTTATAATAAGGGTTCCTTTTAGAGTGTATCATCTTCAATGAAAGAATTTTATTAAAATACACACCTTAATACAGACGGAAATAGGATTTTGTGACCTTTTAGAAGATTCACAAACATAATCCATCCGCGTAACCTAATAATGGAAACAATGTTTTCTCTTCATGTATTATATACAGAACATATTAACATATTTGAGGGTATTTAGGAAAAAAAACAAGTTATAGCATAGGATTAACAAATGTTGCGGACGCGTGCCCGAGCGACCCAGCCACTTAGCGATACGAAGGGAAATGGCTGGGTTTTTAGTGGGTATTCTGGTCGCCACTCTGGATGCCGAGGGGTCCCTCGTACCCCCCGAAAGCGACGCAGTTCCGGAAGGGATGCGTTTACCAGCGTTAGAAAGCAAAAAAAACCAACCGCCATTAGCAAATAAAGCTTAATGTTCTAGCAATTGTTTACTTAATAGAACAAAAGATCGTACATTATTATTTTTTATTTAAAGTATTGACGTACAGTGACGCAATCGATAGGTTGAAATAGAAAGTTGGATGTCAAGGTTTCGACACGGACGGATAAGTGAACCGTGGACAATTTGGCCAAGGTACGGTCATGATAGCTAGAATCTCGGATTCAAGGCTCGTCAGTACCGCAATTGATATCATTATGGATGGATTCACAGCTGGACATGGGTCTTTTGAAAGCAGTTCCAATTACCGAGGTCTTGTTCCGCTTACATTTAGTGATTTACTACAGCTCGTTTGATTAGTCGAGGATCTACCAAAACTTTGTAACCTCATTGTCCATCGTTTCTCCGAGCTATTAGGCCCACTTATTACCACTTCTACTTTGTGACGCGCTGTTTTCTACCTGACAATTCTGGTTCGCCTATGTACACACCCATTTAATCAAGTAGATATAAATCTCCACGTAACTGGTTTATTCACTACTAGCTATTCTCCGCGGCTTGCTATCTACGGTCCCGAGAGAAGATTTCACCTCCACTCACCACCACCTATACGTTCCTTACCTCCAAGGTTTTTACATATTTGTTGATATCATGCTTTAATCTTATGGAAATAAAATATAGCCCACTTTCATCTGCTATGCATAATATACAACACCCAACCGCGTCAAATGTCCAGCCGCGTTTACTTCCTAGTCGCAGAGTGTTTAAATAAGCAATAAACTTGCCCAATAATTGTACTATGAAATGCCTGTCTGCAATTTGTAGTCGCCATTAGAATTATTTAAGATTTTCTTTAGTTTAGGAGTGCCTTACCTTTTAGGTTTATTTAAATCTTAACAGGTCACACAAATTTATAAAATCCATTTTCATGGAAGCGGTAATAGCCTAGTGGTTAGGGCATCAGCCTCCTAATCAGAGGTCGGCGTTTCGAATCCGGGCACGCACCTCTAACCTTTCGGAGTTATGTCGGTTTAAAAAAAAAATATATTAAAATATCACCTGCTTCAACGGTGAAGGAAAACATCGCGAGGAAACCTGCACGCCTGAGAGTTCTCCGTAATGTTCTCAAAAGGCGTGTGAAGTCTGCCAATCCGTATATGGCCAGCGTGGTGGACTATGGCCAAACCCTTCTCATATTGAGAGGAGACCCGTGCTCTGTAATGAGCCGGCAATGGGTTGATCATGATTTGCATGAGTACGAACTAACTGACTCGACTGTTGCCACTCCGACTTGATCCGCCTTTTTTATTAGTAACCAGATGCTGCCTGCGAATCCCTTCGCGTTTTTTTGGTTTTCCAGCCAAAACCACAGAATAAATAATAGAACAAGCAAGGAAGGTTCACTCTGCAACATCATTAAAATAAATAGCGACTTTTGCTACGAAATAATATAAAGCAATTCAGATGGAACAGAGTTTAATTGTCTACAATTATTTTCACCGACTTTTAGCTCCTTCCTTTACTGACTACCATTTCACGCTTACCTTTACCCTGATTACGTTAATGTTGTCTAACCGCTTCTGTGCCAAGTATTATATTTTGTAACAAATGACGTTTCAAACTAAAAATAAGTTTAGCAAGTGTATCTTATTAACATTATTACATTCACATTAGCTCACAACGTTAAAAAATGGTCATCAATGTATTAGCTGATATTTTTCCGTCCTCCATCATAGGCCCCCCGTGGAGTCTGCCTCGACGGACGCCGCCGCCGCTGTCTGGGTTGCGGTCGAGTGCACAAGTGTTCCCGTGACCCAGCCACCAGGCGACGCGACGGAGCATCGCTGGGTTTTAGTGGGTATTCTGGTCGCCAGTCTGGCCGCCGGAGAGTCCCACATAAACGGTCTTGCCTGCACCGCGTCCGGAGGGGATGCGTGAACGCATTTCCCAGCGAAAAAAAAAGCTGTTGTTTTTCCGTAATAAATAAATAAATAAATTAGTAGTAAGTAGGTATGTAGAAAAAATAGTTTTTTTTTTTTTAATATTTGCGTCGTTAGATATGAAACAGCCAACGTTAATGTGTTCTTTGTCTATGAAAATAAATTTCCTTTATAGTGGTAGGTACAAAGAAATATCATATCACTCATCACCCTACACGGCGAAAAGAAAATACTTCATGCACTGACTATATTTTTACATTCAATCATGTTAACTGTTCTGACATTATTAAGGCGTTTAAATTAAGAAATAACAAGAAACAAATGACTTGTGGGGTATTTCCGTTAACATTGTTACATTCTAAATTGATATTGTTGCAACCGACTTTGCAATCATATTTAATAATTATACATAGACTGTGGTGTTGTTTGACTAAATGAAACATATTAAAGTAGTTCCACTATTTAAATCGGGAAGTAGTTACCCCAGTAACTTTAGACCAGTACCCACTTTTAGTAAAATCTATGAAACACTTTTATTAAATCAATTACTTAAATATTTTACTAGATAAATGAAATATAATCAATATTGGTTATATTGGTATTGGCAGGTCTATCAATCAATCCATCATAACCTTTATATAAATAACCCTTTAAAATGCATTTAAATGCACGCAACCCCTTTGACGCGTCAATAATATACATAGTAGTGAGTTGATGGTGACAACTACATTCGTAAACTTAAAACTTTAGCTATGAGAATTCCACATTGATCTAAGAATAATCCCACAACAAACTTACACCGTTAAAATTTATTTTTGTTATCACCATCTCTATTAATATAGATAACTTAAGAAGAGTACTTACCTTACTTCATGACACTATTTGGATGTTCTATGTCGATGGGATCTGTTTCGTTACTAACCTGTAACAAATGAAATGATTATTACATTATTTTGCTCGTAAATTGCTCAAGGCTACGGGATGGACAAACTAAAACATCAACTCCGAACTAGGCGACTCATTTGGCGAATCTGTTTTAGCAATTATGAAGTCAACATCTCCTGGGGATGCTCATGAGTCAGAGAGAAACGTGCATTGAGACCGCATTTCGGAAAATCTTCATTGTGTAGTGTTTTAAAATGGATAAAAATAACATTGCAAACGTGCAATCCATCCGTTGCACGTTTTTTTTTGTTTTTAAGCCTTACGTCCGAGCTGGTGTTCCTTCTATCATCATCAAACTAGGGATATCCTAATCTGCTTTAAAGTCACTTGCTACAGCAATATCGCAGTTACACCGAATACTTGAAAATAACAATGACCTAAGCCCAAAACAGTTCATATGTCCCCATAAATCAATTAGCATACCAGAGTCCTTCATAATGGTCTCAAAGACTTCTGAACCCATTCTAAGAGGATACCTGTGCCTTACGGAAGTCTGGCAATGGGTAGATTATGATGGTATTTTTTTTTATATAGTTAACACCGCGGGTCACCTAACCCTAAGAGACTACCCTAAACATCTGGAGCACCAGACTCTGATGCTTTGCTTATCATCATAAACTCGGTATATCTTAATCCATCTTGAAGTCACTTTCTACAGCAATATCGCAGTTACACCGAATACTTGAAAGTTACACTGATACAATCCCGAAACCGGCTCATACGAACCCATAAATTAATTAGCAAGCCAGCATACCTTAGAGTTCTTCATAATGGTCTCAAAGACTTCTAAGACCTCTTGGCAATTGGCCGTCACTGTGGACACCCAGAACCCATTCTTAGAGGATACATGTGCCTTAGGGAAGTCTGACAATGGGTTGATAATGATGGTGATCAGTTTTTTATGTAACTAACATCGCGGTTAACCTAACCTTAAAAGATTACCGTCAACCCTAAACATCAGCAGCACCAGAGAGACTTTGATGCTTTGCTGTTACTAATAATCAGTTTGTAAACGGCACCATACCCTAACCATAGCTTGGAGATTGACTACTGGAAGATGATAATGAATAGAAGCAGGCATTACTTTGCGGAAGTCCATGATAAACAATAAATTCAAGTATAATTTGCTAATTTCCGCCGACAACCGGGAGATTTGTATAATATAACACCACACAAAACCTTCCACTAGAACCTCTACGCACGTTTCGACCCGACTCCGGATCATCCTCAGGAGATGTTGACTTCACAAGTACGAAAAGTAAACTTACTTTACTTTTCGCTCTTGTGAAGTCAGTAATATAGCAAATTATACTTGCTGTTTATTGTTTACTGGAAGATGGTAACTAGCTGCAACCAAAGCATCTTGCCAGACCAAACCGAGTTCGTAAATTCATCATCAGGATGCATGAAAGTCTTACTACGAGCTCATCATCATACCTTATAGTGTCCGCAAACAACGACCAAATCCTTAAATAAAACAGAAACGTTCGCCTCTATACGTGGACGCCCAATTATCAATTGTTTAAGCTCTAACTAAAATTTTACGACCTGCAAACAGCGGACATTTCCTAAAATTGAGTGCAGTTTAAACTGTGTTCCCGGCTTCGTGGCAACGGGTGCCTGAATTTTAGTTAACTATCTAATATTTGCTGAAACTAGACTAGTTGCTCACAATTTATGCACATTTTTAGAATTGCAATTTTAGCGTTTCTTTTAGTCATATATTGTACACAAGCGTGTGGGAGTTGAAATTCTGATTCTAAATAGACAGAAACGGAATGTTGATATTTTATTTACTAAAGTGCTTTAGGTAATATGAGAATCTCGATTGTAAATCAATTAATCTCACATACTGCAATAAGGCTATTTAAAATCGTTTATTTTATATCTAGTCAGTCAGTTCAGTGAGAATTTTTAAATGGCATAAAATAACATTGACACAAACAATAACTTCCTTAATTTTACTATCTTAAGAGGTAAATCGCTGATTGAGTTAGTTTTATTTCTGGCAACAAGGTGCTTTTGGTTCTCCTATGCAAATAATTTACTTGATAATGAAAATAAAAGTTATATATAGCAACATGTACAAATAGGCTTACAAATTATATTATTCGGTACTTAAACAACATTATAAGATTAACACAGAAGTCTACAAAAATGCAATTACTAACTAGTGCAATTTGTTAAGTAATTAAAGATATAATTGATGAGTATGTATATCGTTTAATATCTTATTGCGAACTTTTAGTTTCATTATTACATAGTTTTGTTTCGTAGCTTGGTTAGCCTAGTGGTTAGGACGTCCGACTCCTATTTAGAGGTCTGAGCTTTAAACCTGGGCACGCACCTCTAACTTTTCGGAGTTATGTGCGTTTTAAAGCAATTTAAATATCACTTGCTTTAGCGGTGAAGGAAAACAGCGTGGTGGACTATAGCCTAGCTCTTCTCACGTTGAGAGGAGACCCGTGCTCTTTAGTGAGCCGACAATGAGTTGATCATGAGATAGTTTTGTTGGCTGCTTTTTTTATTTCTGTGTTAGAGGTTAACCCACTACCATCTTAGGCTGCATCATCACTTACTTGGCGGGATTGCTGTCTGTCTAACTTGCAGTAAAGTAAAAAGAAACGTAGACTTTCGTACCTATATACAATAGGGCCATTAGGACATTTGCTTTGATCGAAGTTTTTTCAATCAATGTGAATTTCAGCGAAAACTCCATTTACAATTTACATTGAAAGTTCTTTTCATAGCAGATTGTTAATAATTAAGACGGTATCAGACGTTCGGCTACGCGGCGTAAAACGAGCATTACTGACTCAAACTGTTATGGGGTCAGCTTTATGTTTATTGTATGTTCCTACATCCGCAGAAAGAAATCTTAAATGTGGGCTTACATTGGCGGAACGAAGAATTTGCAATCCAATGCCTCATTCAAAATACATCTTACGTTAAAAACTAATGTTATATCAATTGATAAGAAAAGTGCAAATAGTGCTTTTATGTATACGCGTATAAAATCTTGCTTAAACTTACATTATGTGTATTTTCTTATAATACAACTGTAATGTATTATTACCACCATTCTATGAATATAGCTATGGATTGGTGGGCTTCAAAGACTATCACATGTTATTTAATATATATACACACACACATAAAATAAAATATTTATTGGCGGTCTATAAATTTCAAGACTACATATATAACTGTAATTGGGATAATTCCTTTATAAATATTATCAATATTTTGATTTTGATTTTTGCCTATATATATGTTTGTATTATTGTTGTGTGAACATATTATATTGACGAAGAGGTTTTTTTAGGTGGGTCACACATTAATCTAACGAGTGAGATCAAACTCTATTTCATATTTTAAGAGTTGCATACTCTTAATTGCTAGGCAAACTTTTAATTGCTACAAAAAAAAACTTACATATTCTAAAGCCAGATCAGTCAGTTAGTCAACTTATTAAATATGCAGATTAAGTTTTATAGAGCAAGCGCCACACAATGCTGATGCATTTTCGACCAGTCAACCGTTAAACACGACCAAAAATCAGAGCGCCAATGTAAGCCGACCCTTTACTCCAAGTAGTCAAGATATGGATCAGAATGGGTGCTTTGGTTTGTTAATGTTTTGAGGAAATTACATTTCCAGTCTACAAGCCGTTCATAAAGCTTGAGTACTCCCATAACTTTGGCAGCCAGATGAAATTGGAAATGGACTTTTCACGCGACCAAATAAAATTATTATCATAATAATCTAGAAATGCGGTGATAACCGTTTTTGTTAACGCTGTGTAATGCGTTTATGCATCCCCTCCGGAAGCGGCGCAGGCTGCTTCCTGTGGGGTGTGAAGGACTCGCCGGCGGATAGGTGACGACCAGAATACCCAGTAAAACCCAGTGCTCCGTAGATCTAGGGAACGCTCGCTCACGCGTCCACGAACAAGCGGCGATAACCTAGTGGTTAATATTCTATCTTTATTTTCAAGGGAATCGAGTTATTTATTGATTTGAAAGTAATCAACAGCGTTACATCTCTTTGGTATATAATTAGGATAGTTATTAAATAAGGCCAAAAATATTACACAATATATAAAAATATGTTCATACTTATATAGGTAAAAGATTAATATTAAAATGTAACTAAGTGAAATTGACACGGTAAATATTGTTGTTTACACACACACACACACACTCACGCACGCACACACACACACACACACACACACACACACACACACACACACACACACAAACGCGCCGCGCGAGTCCTGTCACATCCGTACCGTCGCAAGTGTATCGTAAGTAATAAACTAAGTCAGAGTATAATCACGCCATCACAGACATGACGATCTGTTATCAAATATAAAACGCTTTGGAACCATTTATAAACTCGTAACTTTTTATTAAATTTTTAAAAGATCAAATTGCTTTTGCCGTCTGATTTTGTCCCTTATTTCATAAGATTTGAAATATTATATTGAAACAGAGGAGGTTAGACCTAGGTTTATAAAATACAATCATTACAATAATAGCCATATTATAATAAAAATCTTAGTATATAGAACTATAACCTAGCACGTTTTTCCCTTCCAAATTATATATTTTCGAAACCCTATACCCAAAGGTTCTTGGTTCAGGAAAGCCAGCCAGACTCGTGTGTACCGGGACGCGCTCACCACTAAACTATCGAGACAAATTCAAGAATATCCTGGAGCTTGGCATAGTTGGAGCCCCAAATCATCTTCTATGGAAGTCAAAGTTAGACCACCAATACCGTTAGTATGAGATTAGTTGCTCACAATCGTAGAGTCGTTTTCGAATATCAAAACACACTAACGCCACAGTAAATTGAATTGTAACAACCTGGTTTTAAAACTCAAATTCATTTACAATTTCATTCATAACATTAAGATTTTAAAATAGAAATAAATTGTAAAATAATTGCGACTCTAATAAGATAACACAAGGTCCATTTTTCTTTGCCGTTATTCTACGATTGCTAGCAAATCTTATACTAAGGTATCAATTTCAAACAGCCGCAGAAACAAAATCAAATATCAGAGGGTATGTTATGTATGGGCCAGACTGTATTCTAATAAAACGGATATGAGCCGTAATAAAAGGTATTAAGATCGTTAACTACACACAGCCCTGTTCAACCCTCAGGTATGAAATCTTTACGAGGCCATCCATGTTGGGTAATAGCCATCAAAGCGTTAAAGGTTTTCGTTAGCGATGACTCACCTGAATCCTTACAAATATTAACTAGCCCGCTACTTAGCCCGCGTAGATTAAGATTTTTTTTAAACTCCTTTGGAATAGTGGTATATATTTTTTTTAGTTTCGAGGAAGTTTGCTATGGCATATTATAGCTTGGATATCGACGTATATATCAGTTACGGGATTCTTCTTCGTCGTAATACTCTTGGCAGACAGGTCGCGGTCGACATGAAGCCATGATCGTGGTTATTTTAACGACCTCCGTGGCGCAGCATGTGCACTCGTGCAAAGGACCGCCCCTCTCTCTCTCTGCATCGTCATCCTCATTACTGAGGGTCGTGATCCTTAGCATGGATCACCTTCTCCCGTACGATGTTTCTCCAGATGGTTCTGTTTCCGGCATTATGTAGTGCGGCGTGAAATGATGTACCGAGTGCAGTGCTGATCTGATCGGACCAACGCATGGGGCTACGTCCTCTTGGCCTTCTTCACTCCACCTTGCCCGTTACGAGCAGGAAAGGACCGCCCAAAGCAGACTAAATCTGATCGGTCCATCGCAAGGATGACCTTCCTCGGCCTCGATCTAGTGCAAACTTTCGCGTGTTTTGGTATGTCCTTAAATCATGCAATATTGACGTTTTTTTTGTATAGATATAATTTACGGGTTAGGAAGCACTCTATATAACTATATAGGGTGCTTTTATATCCCAAAAAATGTAGGCTTAAATGCATTTCGGTTATAACTTCTTAATGCATATACGCTTTGACATTTGTAACATTCGTGGGAATGAAATGGATATAGCATACGCGAGTCGTCAACAAGAGTGGACCCCAGCGATTCACTCTTGTTTACTATTCGCGTATGCTAGTTATATCTTAGTGTTAAATTTACTACAGAAATCTGCTCTTTAACAAGTTTCAACTTGTTTTGCCGTCGGGTACGCCTAATTTTACGAGGTAATGGAAAAGATTTTAGCAGTCATGTTCTTTTGTTACACTGTAAATTTTAATCTACTCAGTCTACTGCGACCAAACTTTTTTGAGAATTAAAATAATTCAGTTTTTATTTATGGTTTTGCTTGTAATTTTTATTTATTTATATATATACCTTTGTTATATATTATATACCTTTGTAATGTTATCTGTATATTTATAATTAACTGTGTCTTTATTAACATAACTCCGAAAAGTTAGAGGTGCGTGCCCGGATTCGAACCGCCGACCTCTGATTAGGAGGCTGACGTCCTAACCACTAGGCTATCACCGCTTCTCCTTTGTCGCGTTTATTCTTCGGTAATCTTACACACACTGTATGGTTACTAAGTAGACTAAGCAGATGAACTTCGAGAACGTTGTGACGTCAGCATCTTCAGTAGATATTGACGTTGCAGCGTAACGTGCAATTAGAGGGTATTCTGGAAGATCAGTAGTGTGTGGTGTATAAAATTCGTACAAATTACAAATTTCACCGTGCAGATTTGCCACGAGGATTGCAGCAAATTAATCTTAAGGACCAAAATGGTGAAATTCCATGGACTTCTACAAGATAACTCTTGCTTCTATTCAATAGGCTTACATAATTTGCTTATTTAATCAATGTATACACAATACGTAGAATAACTATTGTCATGTTAGAGACAAGATTGTGATTCCAGTACATTTCATTAAAAATCAAGGCCACGTGAAAAAAGTTATATTGCTACGGAAATTATCTTGGTCCCGGAATATTAAATCATTTGTGGGAACCACACAGCACCTGGACGCTGCACTGTACCAATGTGTTTTGGCGGAAATAAACGAATTACTACCGGAACCGACGGCTTTGCGTTTCACGTGCACTACGAGGCACGAGGTTGGACAACTGAAATGCCCCAACTCTAGGCTAGTACTGAAAATTACCCCGCCGAAAAAAACCGAATACTATTGGTCCGATTCGAAAGTAGTTTGCACGGCCTAACAGCTATTACTGATATTGACAAAATTTTGACCGAGGATTCGCTTGAGACCTAGTAATAAATAAGTCTGAAAGTAGTGCTAGCTATATTGTCATACAACGCGGGCGAAAGAAATGCAATGCAAAGGAAGTTACCCCGGCTAAGTTTGTTGTGGGCTTCTTCTTAGACCGGGGCGCGTTTGGAACCCTCATAGCTTTAGTTTTAAGTTTACGAATATAGTTATCGCCATGAAATAACTACTATGTAAATTATTGACGCGTCAAAAGTGCCTTTTTAAGGACTATTTGAATAAAGATTATTTTGAATTTGAATTTGAAGAAAGCAATGTTACCAAAAGAATGTTAAACATGTATGTGAAAGAGCAAAGGAGTCGAGGAAGACCAAAGAAGAGGTGGATGGAGTGTGTAAGAGACGGTAGTGAAGTGACGGCTGATAGAAGTGAGTGGAAGAAGAAGACATGTTGTGCCCAGATAGCGAGGGCAAGAGGAAGAAGACATAAAACCCCGAGATAAAGAAAGTGTAATGTTGATCTAAAATAATCCGAAACAAACGCAAACGAAATTTCTAGCATCAACTGCTACAAAATGTATGGAATAAAAGTGGGAAGCCAGAGAGAAATAATTGGCTTCACAGTTAAAAAGACACCAGTGAGACGAAAAATTCGCCTGCGTCAGGTTGGCGCGGTCCGACCGATAATGAATCAGACCGCTGAATTTCTCTTTGTAAAGTCTAACTAGGCAAGTCTATGCGCTTTGGCACGCCACTTCTGTTCTTTGTTATGCTCTTATTTCTTATTTTCAATGTATTTAAGAGGAGAGACTCAGAGGAGTTTATTATATATTCACTAAGCTAACCAATGTTACAGGGAATATTCTCCTCGTAAATATCTAAACTAAATTCATAAGCTCTGAAGAATTCTATGTAATTCACTTCCAAGTAAAATATAAAGCACTTTGTTACTAGCAATAAAGCTAACATCATTCTTCAACTAAAGCAAGCAACACATAAAAAGTAAAGAAATTTGTAAGCATGCAAAGGCGAGATTATTGTGACGACCTCCGTGCCGCAGCGCGCGCGCTGTTGCATTATAAAGTTGGAGGTCCTGGGTTCGATTCCCGGCTCGAGTCTGGTCTGGTGGGAGGCTGCGGCCGTGGCTAGTTACCACCCTACCGACAAAGGCGTGTCGCCAAGCGATTTAGCGTTCCGGCACGATGTCGTGTAGAAACCAATTAGGAGTATGGGTTTGCCATACCCCTAACAGGTTAGCCCGCTACCATCTTAGACTGCATCATCACTTACCATCAGGTGAGGGCTAACTTGTAGTGGATAAAAAAAAACCCATCTGTTGCAGGCAACTTGTTAAAAGGAAATATAAACGCGGCCCTAACGCTTTGCTTAGTGTAAATACTGCTTTATTGAATTAATATTTAGGATAATTAGGATCTGGTAATAATTCCCTAGTAGATTATTCCGTACCTAGTCTCCCTCAAAGATCACGTAAAGCCTTAGAACAAAAGCAGTGGGAAATTGAAAGGCCGGTAATGATGTTACTGGGAATTAAATTCGTTAATTAGTCATAATGATGAATTTTAAATTATTTTCCGTTGAATACAATTAAAATGTACTGAACGGGCAACGTAATTTTACCTACACCCTACAAACCTATTTGTAGGCCAACGATAGCTTATCAGAAATAGAATTACTTACTTAACTACATGGAATTGTAAGCAAAATTTGAATAATTATCATAGCGATAAAATTTTACGATACTCGACGAACGTGAGAAAAACAAATGATTGCAAACGTCAAATGTTATTATTTTTTATTAATACTCTCAGGTTGTTACTGGATGTCATACAGCCACTAAATAATGTGGGCTAAGAAATTGGACATAACACTTTTTCCTTACGTGACGAATACTGCGAAAGATAAAGTCCTTATATACGAGTACAACTTACACTCTTCAAAGTTGGTGGCGGCCTGAAGTCTAATGATCTTTTGATTTCGAACTTAAAGCCACAAACTTAATTACTAAGGTATTTTTGACATTTAAAATGAGGCAAGTAAAGGAGACAAATTGAAAGCTTGAATAAACCTCAATCGGTACCCATCGGGAGACCTCTTGAAAGCCCAAGTGAGAGCTATCAAATTACTAAAAGCGTAGATAACGTCAAAACCTTTCAAAAGGAGCCAAATTGACAGAGTTTAACTCTTCAACAGACTTTGAAATGGTTCTTTATAAGGTTATTAAATTAAAAGTGAATTTATTTTGCGATATTGCTTCTTATTACACTGAAATTTTAACTCATTTCAATTAATAATAATTTTGCAATGCATTTCGTTTTGGTTCTCAAATGAATATCAGTAGTAAGCTACATTTCGTAAGAACTTACGGAAATGAATTAATTTTGAATTTAATACTTTATCATTTTGGCCCAAATCTAATAAAGATCTTTTGATTTGTCGGACGTACCTAGTCAGTTTCATTTTGAATCTTACTAAATATGTAAATCTTTTTTACTTTAATACAGAAATTAATTTAAAAAAAAAATTACATAACAAGGGAGCGTTATGCCGTTTGCCGTGACGGCAATTGTAATGTCGAGTAACGGCAAAAAATACACCAAACCTTCAGAATCGACATTTTGAACCCGTATCTTGTACACTGGAGAGCCGACCATACCTACGAAATTAATATCTACGCCCTAATCAGTCTTCAAGCGACACTATAGTCTATACTAGATGGCGCTAACATCCAGTATAAAACATTGCAATTTAAATCAATTTTAATGGTTTAATGATGATTTTGGAGGTTTTCTTCTGAAAGGATTCATCGAAACATACAAGTGAACAATAGGACTTTGTCATTTACTTTTGCTAGAATAACCTACTGAACTGAGTTAGTCCTTAATACTAACTAACGGTTGAAAAGACTAATCTTAAATGCCTGGAGGACTGTATAAGACTAATTAGCCCTGCCATAGAACTTTTAATTAACTCAATCATTTCGTTTCATTTGATTCCCTTTTGTAAGGTTTAATTATCGGTGAACCTTTCGTTATTTTATCATTGATCGTACTACGGTAGATAGATGCTCCTTTGTTTCAATTTTTTATTGTATTAAAAGTAATGTTAAATTTTAAAAATCAATAAAAGTAATATTTATGAAACTACCTACCTACTCGTACCTACCTACCTACCTACCTACCTTACCTAGTCTGTGCTGTTACTTGTGTTATGAAATAGACCGCATGTGTATGTGGACAGAAGTTACTGAGGAAAATTAAAACGCTCTTTCCTACCGTCATTTGTAAATTTCCGGTGACATTAAACCAACCACCAAGCGGAGATAACACGTACGTACTGCAAAACCGTGTTCACGGTCGTTTTTTTGACGACCCTCGTGGCGCAATGCTTGCGCTATCGCATTATAAAAGATCCTGGGTTCGATTCCCGGCTCGAAACTGGGCTTTGCCAGTGGCTAGTTACCACCTTACCGACAAAGACGGGTCGCCAAACGATTAAGCATTCCGACACGACGTTGCGTAGAAACCAGTTAGGATTGTGGGTTTACATTTACCCTTTTTTTTTGTCGTGGTGTAAAAGCTTTATGACTACCTTATTATATGGGATTACCGTAATGTGCAACTCCTCCCCCCCCTTATCGTTAGGGATACCCGAACTAAACACACATGTCCCACTCGCTGGATTTGCTGAACGCCCGGGGAACCAATTGTATACTTCCCGGACATCCACCAGCCGCCCCAGCCTTAGCAACAGGGTTCCCGCGCTAAAAGAGCCCCCCCCCCCCTCCCAGAGAGTAAAGAGAGTTTACATTTACCGTAACAGGTTAGCCCGCTACCACCTTAGATTGCATTATCACTAGAGAGAGACGTCAAAGACTACCTTATAGTTTAACAAAAAATCTTCGCCGATCTACAGCGCTACGCGAGCTAAGATACGCCAATCAAGTTAGTATAACTGTATTAAACTGCGTTTTCAGTGAAAATATTTTAATTAGTGTATTCCCGTGGAGCCAAATTAAAAAGTATAAAAAAAAGTATCCGCTAGTGGAGTTCGCTTTTTAATTTAGTTCAACGACAGTTCGAAGCGCCCAGAATGTTTACGTCGTTCAGTAATTTGATGCTCCCGCAAGAGCTCTTGCGAGTTGTTTGCTTGGTTGTTGATTTTGCAGCTTTATAACTGTACTGTTTAATTTCATATTGAAATCAGTTGCCAGCGGCATCGTTCACGTAAATAATTTGCGATTTCATGCCAATTTCAAACATAATTTGCAACTTTACATTATGAAGCAGACGTAAATAAAAAGCGAGACTTATCACACTAATCTATATATATTATTACTTTTCTGTATATAATTTGGCACAGTTAAGTTAAGTTCCCGGCTAAGTTTGTTGTGGGCTTCCTAGACCGGGGCGCGTTTGGAACCCTCATAGCTTTAGTTTTAAGTTTACGAATATAGTTATCACCATGATATAACTACTATGTAAATTATTGACGCGTCAAAATTGCCTTTTTAAGGACTATTTGAATAAAGATTATTTTGAATTTGAGTTTCGACTTAGAATGTTTACTGTATCAAAAAGATCATTTTTCGAATTGTCAGTGGCAGATAACCATAATGATTATTACTGCGTCACCGGGGGGTTTGGCGAGCATGAAGCTCAGCCTGAGAGAGGAGCACTTGGGCTCGACGACATCTGGGGAACGTCCCCCTAAGGGCGTCTCCTGTGTGAATCGGACCTCGACTTAGGGTGACGTTGGGACTTGTTGGACTGGTGTACCAGTCCGAGTGGATGAGACCCACGTACGAATGACGTCAGATAACGGGGACCTCGTCTTCGCTGGCGAAGACGCTGTGTACTGTTGTGTGTGTGTATGACCTACAAGGGCAGCGTTGTCCAATGTCAGTTGGTCGTCGGGTTCGTCAAGGACGTTCCTCGGTCACCTCTTTATGAGAGGAGCGTTAGGGTCGGGGGTATAATTGAACGCTTCAACCACTAGAGGGTTTGGATGTCGGGCTGAGATAACTCAAATGAGCTCGCAGGCTTTACTTCCACCGGAGGCTTCCGGTTGGGGAGTGGTGGCTTGGCTAGGGTTGGCTTGGCTCCGATTGGCTAGTTGTGGCGCGGTGCACTGTGATTGGCGGAGCAGTGTGACGTTACAATTTTTTAAAATTCGATTTAGTGCGCGACTTTGTTACAACTTGTAATACCATATTTTGTATTGTCAATATGCTATATTTCAGAGCCACAATAAAATAAAAGTTTGAAAATGAAAAGGATAAATGTTTCTCGACGTTTTTGGTTCTGTAACAAATAAAGTCTTTCCATTTGTTTATAATTAAAACAATATGATTGTTGTCTGACTCAATCAATGTCATTCGCCCCTACGGTAGGTGTCAATGACATCCTCGGACGGAGCTCGGGAGTCAATATAGGCCCCCCGTGGAGGGTCTGCCTCGGCGGACGCCGCTGGCTGGGCCGCGGTCGAGTGCATCAGTGTTCCCGTGACCCAGCCACCAGGCGACGCGAAGGAGTATCGCTGGGTTTTAGTGGGTATTCTGGTCGCCAGCCTGGCCGCCGGGGAGTCCCACATACCCCGTCGGAAGCGGCGCAGTCTTGCCTGCGTCGCCTCCGGAGGGGATGCGTAAAAGCATTTCCCAGCGGAAAAAAAAAAAGGTGTCAATGACATTGAGTCGTGACAGAAATATCAACTTGAATTTCTAAAAAAAATAACAGAATAACGCAATCATGTTAACTGATACATATTGTAAGTGCTTGCGATTAGTGCTTGTCATCACTATAAATGGCATAACGCTAGTTGGTGCCGTCATCCCCCTTCAGCGTAAATTCTACTGACCACTTTGATTTTATACAATTGCCAACTTTTTATAATTGTTTACTTCAATCGACGTTTTAATTATCATCCGCTTACCAACCCACTGGTGGAAAATCCTCCTCTGTAATACGAGAAAGGGATATAGTGTTTTATCCACCTTTTTTGTGGTGATGACAACGCTTTATAGCTATATATACCGACATCCTACATACCGACAGCTATATATACCGGCAGGACGGTAATAATGTGCGGACCGAATGGAGAACTCTCAGGCATGCAGGTTTCCTCACGATGTTTTTCTGCACCGTTGAAGCAAGTGATATTTTTTTTATTTTTTAATACGCACATAACTCTGAAAAGTTAGAGGTGCGTGCCCGGATTCGAACCACCGACCTCTGATTAGGAGGCTGACGCCCTAACCACTAGGCTATCACCGCTTCGATACATTTATTATATAAAAAAAGATTATTTGCAGTTAATGTAAAAGAAACCAACAAAATATCTCTATTTTTACTTCAGTGTATGTAATTCCAAAATATACAGTCTTCTTTGTGTTTATTTAGTTCATTGGCAGGTTTAAGCTTTTACCGTTTCTTGTAAATACGTTTTCACGGTGCCTACATTTTAATTCCGTTCTCAGTAAGGAAGTTTTAATAGTTTTCTGCTTTAATAAGGTTTGCTTTAAATTTTACCTAGTTCAACAACAGTTTGAAGCAGGTAGTGTTGCTTTTTAATTGTATTTTATAGCAACGTTTAATGCAATATTCCGTTAAGAAATGTTCGTATAATTTCATTTTAATTAACATCTGAGGTACAGATTTCATTCTCTTAAGGGATATTTTCTCTAGATCGAGCTATACCTACTATTTTATCTTCTAGTTTGAAATATAACTAGGGTGTTTGATTAAATATGCTGGGAATTTGCCTGGCAGTCTTTAAGGTAAAGGTAAAAGGTATCAAATAAAATACAATATAGATTTATAAAATCTTCCTGAAATAGATCATCGGATAGAATTATAACAATACTGTATTCTTATTATTGAAGCTGTGATAGCCTAGTGGTTAAGGTTAGCCTCCTAATCAGAGGTCGCCGGTTCGCATCCGGGCACGCACCTCTATCTTTTCGGATTTATGTGCGTTTTTAAACAATTATAATATCACATGCTTCAACGGTGAAGGAAAACATCGTGAGGAAACCTGCGTGCCTGAGAGTTCTCCATAATGTTCTGAAAGGCGTGTGAAGTCTCCCAATCCGCAAATGGCCAGCGTGGTGGACTATGGCCGAACCCTTCTCATATTGAGAGGAGACCTGTGCTCTGTAGTGAGCCGGTAATGGGTTGATCATGATGATGATTCTTATTACAGTTAAACGAGCAGTTCCCCGAGTTTTTTATTTTTATTTGAAGTATTACTTATTTATTCATTAGGAGGTACACGCAAAAAAAAAAAAAAATGTGTTTCAATAATTAATTGCTATCTTATCTCAGATATTAAAATACTAAAACTAAATTGTACTGAAATTATGTTACCTATACCTATTAAGAAGGAAACCTGATCGACGTGTGATAGATTTCTTGTCAATAGAAAGAGAGTCATGTAAAATATCAAGGCCAGGTATTGTTCGAGATATTTTTTCGTATTTGGTAGATACGCGCGCCATCGGAGCTTTTTTGTTAGACGAGTTTTATCAAAATGGGAACAAAAGAGTTTTGAGACCGATAATGATATAAGATGAAGCAGATTTCTATCTTAATACATTTTACGTAACTGACTAAATTTGTGAGTACAGTATTTCGGTATGAATTTGTACATATTCGGTCTAGAAATTTATCAGATCAAGATCAAGATTTTTGTCTGGTGGGAGGCTTCGGCCGCGGCTAGTTACCACCCTACCGACAAAGACGTGTCGTCAAGCGATTTAGCGTTCCGGCACGATGTCGTGTGAAAACCAATTAGGAGTATGTTTACCATACCCTCTAACAGCTTACCCCGCTACCATCCTAGACTGCATCATCACTTACCACCAGGTGAGATAGCCGTCAAGGGCTAACTTGTAGAATATATAAAAAAAAAACAAATCGTTTCAAGCACATTAATGGTTCAATTTACGAAGTGTTCACATGTCCATGTACCTAGGTATGATATGAGAGAAATACGTTTTATGAGTAATTTAAGCTCCTTACAAAGGAAAGTTAATATTATATTCCAGTTAATTAAATTTACTTTTAGATTTAGGTCGCAGCAGGTACATTGTTTACTAGTCTCATAAACTGTATGCTCTCGTTCGAGCTTATAAGAGCTTTATAGAGCGGGGCTTATTAAATTTTTGGGTTAAATTTTCCTACGGTATTTGCATTAATAATTTAATGTTATTAACATGTTTTACATACAACAAACATAGGTTGTCTATACTTGTCTAATCATTATTTATAAGCCGAGCCGAGTTTTCGACCTCCGTGGCGCAGCGCGCGCGCTGTGGCATTATAAAGTTGGAGGTACTGGGTTCGATTTCCGGCTCGAGTCTTATCTGGTGGGAGGCTACGGCCGTGGCTAGTTACCAGCCTACCGACAAAGACTTGTCGCCAAGCGATTTAGCGTTCCGGCACGATATCGCGTAGAATCCAATTAGGAGTGTGGGTTTACCATACCCCTAACAGGTTAGTCTGCTACCATCTTAGACTTCATCATCACTTACCATCAGGTGAGATTGCCATCAAGGGCTAGCTTGTAGTGTAGAAATTCAGAACCATATGCACTAGGTGTTAATTTGTGTCATTCTGTGGTGACACTTAGACGCAATCGTAGATTAGAATAGCTTTATATAGTTATGATGTGTCGAACATATCGACTTCTACAATAAATTCTACAATAAATAGCAGCCATTTTCTTTAAATATTAATGAAACTCGCCAGATGTTTCTGGTAACTGCAGACGCGATTCGGTAAATCGTACTGTTTTACAATGCATGATCTTGGTTCTTGAGTCACGCAAGCACACACACATAGATACACAGAGAAACATTCTGTGTATCTATGTGTTTGTGTTTAAAATCATTGCAATTTATTTGCATTTAACAAACCTTTATAATTGTTTGCCAGCTTCTGTAACTAAGCAAATAAGTTGTGTAACACAAACAAAATCAAATAAAGTGACTTAAGTAGGTAGAATGAAATATAATATGACAATGTCAGTTCAAGTCCTAGCTAATACAATTGTGATAAATTCAAATTCAAATATTCTTTATCCAAATAGTCATTTAAAACGCACTTTTGACGCGTCAATAATTTACATAGTAGTGATTTGATGGTGATCACTACATTCGTAAACTTAAAACTAAAGCTATGAGGGTTCCAAACGCGCCCTGGTCTAGGAAGAAGCCCACAACAAACTTAGCCGGGTTTTTTTTTGTTGTCACCATCTCACATAATCAATAATATATATAGTACCTACGGAGATACGGAGAGCAATTCACACTCAAGCTTTTTTATCGTTTATATAATCCTTAATATCGTAATATGATCTATAAGCTTTCGTTTTATAAAAACTTTGAACTTTTGATCAAAGACATCTCTAAGATATAAACATATCCGTTACTTTCAAATTTATAAAATCGTGGTCTTAAACACTTTTTCCTGTCTTATCGTACTAACCCTGAGCCCAGCAATAAGACGTTAATATGCTGACCAAGTTGATGGGTCTTTGTTCAGAAAGAGGTCCCAGTTAATAGTCCGAGAATAGATAAGTCTAGCCGAGCGTTGTTTATTTTCCCCCATGTAACGAGACAACTTGCGACGTCCTCAGTAATTAATAGCATGGTTTGGCCTACTTACAATAATATGAACTACCTTATTTTGCAACAAAAAGCGAAATTCTATAATTATAACCTATGGGAATACTTAGTGAAAATACCAGTAGGTATTAAGAGTATGAATAAAATATGAATGAATAATAATTCAATATGAGAAGGGTTTGGACATAGTCCACCACGCTGGCCATTTGCGGATTGGCAGGTTTTTCTTCACCGTTGAAGCAAGTGCTATGTCAATTTTTTTTTAAACGCACATAACTCCGAAAAGTTACAGGGTGCGTGCCCGGATTCGAACCGCCGACCTCTGATTAGGAGGCTGACGCCCTAACCACTAGGCTATCACTGCTAATGGACCTAATAATAAGTCGCAAATCACGCAGACACCCAACTTTTTTATTTATTTAAACGTTTTTTTACCCACTACAAGTTAGCCCTTGAAGGCAAGTGATGATGTTAAGTGATTCTGCAGTCTAAGATGGTAGCGAGCTAACCTTTTAGGGCTATGGTAAGCCCATACTCCTAATTGGTTTCTACACGACATCGTGCCGGAACGCTAAGTCGCTTGGCGACACGTCTTTGTCGGTAGGGTGGTAACTAGCCACGGCCGAAGCCCCCCTATACTTTTAAACACCCCCCCTACTGATGTTGAATGGATACAAAGCGTTGCGGTGCAAAATGAATACAACGGTGGTGCTACAATACAAGTGTGTCGCATCGTTATAACAACACTTTCGGCGCACTTGTCTTCACATGCGTTGTTTTAACCCCCGACTCGAAAAAGAGGGTCGTTTCTCTATTGGTCTTTATGTCTACCATGATACAGTTCAAAGGGATGGACCACTTTACGACCTCTTAAGTACACAGCATCACTTCTCACCTGATAAGGTTCTCTTTGATAAGGTTTACGCGTTATAAAGCAATTGCAATTTATGTAGGTTTTCGTATTTTTCTATTGCAGGCACGTCTGGACTTTTTTACTTTCTCGCTCACGCTCACTTAGCTGTACTAACCCTATTGGTTACCACAGCGTAACCGGGCTGTTTGGCGAGCTTCGGAAAGCAGCTCTGCCAGAAGAAATTTTGAGCCCTAGGGCTTGAAGAAACTAAGGGAACGACTGCCTAAGGGCGCCTCCTTTGCGGCCGAACCTCGGCTTAGGCGACTCTTGGGATAACGGGGGGGGTCGGACGGTGTGTATAAATATCAATAAGACCACGAATAAACGTTCGCAAAACAACGCTGTACTTATCCAATAACAACAGTTAAAGCGGTTCTTAATAATTAATCATTCGAAGAGTTCCACGCCCAAACTCTTGCACCATACTCTGTAAGACTGCAAATTAAATAAAAGTCTCAATTCACTCCTCAACTTTGTCGAACAAGGGGGGCTCGGGTCCCTTTCTGGTATTAGCATAATCAGTTCGGCTCAGACTGCCAGCTTAGCGGAAGTTTTGCCGATCGTAAAAGCTTTGACAATGAGCACGATAATGTCTTGTGTAATATCAAAGAAGTTATTTTATGTGTGCATAATTTATTATTTTATTTATCCACTACGAAAACAGAGTGTTTTCATGTGAGGAGGAAGGGAAAGCTACGAAACTAAACAACTGCGGTTTAGTATACTACCCAACTAAGTGAAGTATAATGTCTTGTGTAATATCAAATAAGTTATTTTATGTGTGCATAATTTATTATTTTATTCGTCCACAACGAAAACAGTCTATGATTTACGTGTCAGGAGGAAGGGAAAGCTACGATACTTTATCATCTGCGGTTTAGTATAGTAACCAACTAAATCAAGTATAGAAGAGGAGAATAATTCTGCACTCTCCTTTATAGGATGTGTTACGTTTTTATTTATCACTCGTTGATGCCCGCGACTTCACGATTTTTAAACACTCCTATGGAAAAAAGCCACCTTCGAAGAAGTTTGCTATGACAAGCTATAGTTTATCAACGCGAAATTCACTTTTTCATAAATCCCGCGGGAAATGTAACGCGATAAAAAGTATCCTATGTCCGTCTCCTGGTTCTAAGCTACCTCCCCACCGATTTTTAGCCAAATCGGTGAAGCCGTTCTTGAGTTATAAATAGTGTTACTCATCATCATCATGAACAACCCATTACCGGCTCACTACAGAGCACGGGTCTCCTCTCAATATGAGAAGGGTTTGGCCATAGTCCACCACGCTGGCCATGTGCGGATTGGCAGACTTCACACGCCATTGAGAACATTATGGAGAACTCTCAGGCGTGCAGGTTTCCTCACGATGTTTTCCTTCACCGTTGAAGCAAGTGATATTTATTTTTTTTTTTTTTTTTTTAAACGCACATAACTCCGAAAAGTTAGAGGTGCGTGCCCGGATTCGAACCGCCGACCTCTGATTAGGAGGCTGACGCCCTAACCACTAGGCTATCACCGCTTCATAGTGTTACTAACACGACTTTATTTTAAATATTTTATTTATCATGATAAAAAAAAATTATACAAATATAAATACACCGAAAAAACCGACGAAGAGGTTTGTCCTCGGTGCCAGCCTGTAACGTACTATTAGGCTGTAAGTGATAAACTGTTATATTATAAGATAAGAGGAACAAACTAGAGGAACCAAGTAAGCATGTGAAATTAAAAGAACATTTTTACGTGTAAATGTTGCACCTTTTTTTAATTGTAAATAAAGTCACGTAATCCTAGCATCTGTGCTACAATACCAATATTAGAAACTAAGCCCGTTACAATGTTATTTGAAAAAGCCTATCTCACCGGCTCATATTGACCGCTAAAATATTTATTACACTCCATGTTAGTAATCTTATCCAAAAGTGACAGATATCAGATTGAATTTAGCAGCGTCAACCTTATCGACAGGGGCGAATAGGACGATGGCGGCAATTCTGTCATATCTCACATACATACATACATGTGTGTCAAATTTCAGCTGTGAGGAGCTCCATGGCGCAGGGCGCTTTCGCATTATGAAGTTGAAGGTCCTGGGTTCGACTCCTGGCTCGAGTCTGGTCTGGTGGAAGATTTCGGCCGTGGCTAGTTACCATCTTACCGACAAAGAAGTATCGCCAAGCGATTTAGGGTTTATTGGTGTTACTATACCCTTAACAAGAAAGCCCGTCTGCTTAATCACTAACCTAACTAACTAACCATGTAAGATTGCCGTCAAGGGCTAACTTATAGTTGATTAAAAAAAATGAATTAAATTTAGCAGTGCCTTTTCCGGCTATCTGAAGATATTGGATTATATTGATTTAACATTGGCAGTGAGTAACTCCATGGCCGGTTTAAAATGCAAATTTTACAGACTAACTATGTAATTGAGAAATTTCGATCAGTTACGTAAAACGCTTATATGATTGTGGGCTTTTAAATCGCTTTTTTTTTTTCATTGTTTGGTTCATAAATACCAAATGCAATCATTTTACGCAAATACGAAAATACTTCAGCGGGTGCTCGTCAGGTGCAATTGCGCAGATGAATTCAAACAAAGGCGACCGATTTATAATTCGATGTATTTTCCAACACAGTATTTTATTGATAAATCCGGGATTTAGCTCGAAATATTGACGCACGCATTCAGATTCCAGCTGGACCAGACCACCCAAATAGGGTTGCTACATTTTTTATTAATAAATTCAGTTTTAGGGCCGAAGACCTTAAAAAAAATCAGAGTCACGTATAAAAAATCAATAATTTTACGCACAAACAAATGTTTAATATTATACAACGAAATATACTTAAGAACATAATATTTGCGTGAGCAATCGTCACCTACAATTACGCAGGTGAATCTAACTATAAGCGACCAGTTTTACACGTAGTAAATTATTCCAAAATAGTATTTCAGTGATAAATCGAGGATTTAGCCCGCAATTTTGACGCACGCATTCAGATTTCAGCTGAAACACTTTAATAGGGTTGCCATAATTTTAATATAAAGTTACGTTTATTATCTAAGTTATTCTTACTATCTATGGTCTATTATTGCAAAGTACTGAGGTGAACAGTGGAAGGTTGCAGAAAATATAAAAGTAGTTATAAATGCCAATATTACATTTTAAAGTAAGACCTGTAAACTTTTTTAGTTCCAGTATCTTCTATTATATGTATATATTATTTGTGAATTAAAATTTTAAGTCATTTTTGTTTCTAGTTTGGAACCAACCGCTCTGACAATTATTGTTTAACACCTCAATTGTTTGTCAATTATTTAATATGTATACATAATGATTACCTGATTGTATATAAATGCATATAGTTATAATGTGTTATGAAACAACATCTAATACATTTATGTAATATTACAGGTAAATAATTCGTTGTACAGTGACAACCCTGCACAGAAATAACCAGGAATTTTCATTCAATTCCAGGCTTTTAGAGATATTCGGAGGATTGAATTGGTTTCATGCTCGTATCACGGCTCCCTCATTACAGTGATTGCGTGTTTCAAATTAAATCGTGTTGCGTAATGCTGTGAATGGTCAATAATTGAATAAATTGGTAAAGAGCAAAATTTGCCTGCGGCGTAATCTGAACCCTGTGTCACTAAAACCCAAACTTAGTTTAAAAACTTGTTTAGGTCTACAGTTTATTTATTAACTGTATTACTAACTTCGATCGATCGTAATGCGAGAGCTCCCAGGGTATAGATGGAGGGTAAACTGTAGGAACGGTTTACACTAAGCTTGAGTATCGTAATTATCAATTAAACGTTTTAAAATGCACCTTTGATGCGTCAATTATATAGTAGTGGGTTGATGGTGATAACTACGTATCGTGAACTATCAACCCAGCTGCAGAATGACTGTAATCCCTCAAAATGACTGTGTATGCAGATTGGCAGACTTCATAAGCCTTTGATAACATTTAGAAAGTTTTGGAGAAACTTCGGAAATACAGACATACATTCCTCACGATGTTTCACGATTTACGGTAAGCCGTTAAAGCTGTTATTTTATAAAAATTGATTAAATGAGAACACACATAACTCTGAAAGTAAAAGATGCGTGCCGGAGATGGAATTCCGCCCCCTAGATCCCAAGCCGGAGTCGCATGTAAAGTCTAGGCTGTTTCGGCTTTATTAAACTGCTCTTTTACCGGTTTCTTGCACACGAGCACGGAAACAAATAAACGTAGAATGAGAGGTTATTCAACTCAGTCAACGCTCTCGTGAAATAACCGATTAAAGCGTTAATTATGTTGTTCTGAAAATATGTCAATAGATCCATCTTGCATAGCAATAGTGATTGTTTCAAGACATTCGATTGAACACAATGAGTAAATAAAGATCTTTTTTCGCTTCTATAAATTTCATTAGTTAGCTTACTTAGCCCACCCGAACGGCAAATGTAAACATTTCCGAAATAGTTTTGCAAAGGCCATTTTCGTCCATCATCATTAGTAAGTGGGTTGTCCTGAACTTGAGTCCTCATGAAAGGAAAAATAAATAAAAATCGGGAAAAATAAATAAAAATCGGTCATGCGCGTAGTGGGCCAGGAACGTTTATTTACGTTCCGCAGTTGGCAGTCTCTATAGACTAGTGCATTTTATTGACAATTTCTACTTAGTCCTTTCTCACTTTTACTGTAATTTTAATTGTTTTGTTTTATTTTTGTGAAATCTGTAAATTTAGTTAAATCATGCTGAGTCAGCCTTTTTTTTTGTCGTGGTGGAAAAGCTTTATGGCTACCTCCGTACCCTTGGGCGGGAAGGAGGTTATGTTGGACTCCCACCCCCGAGGGGGGGTTTACCCGAACTAAAAACCACCACGGCATGTCCCTCTCGCAGGTTTTACTGGACACCCGGGGGACCCGTTGTATACTTCCCGGACGATGCTGAGTCAGCCTGGAAGCGGGATATACAATGTTATTATTAATTTATTATCGATATTGTTTTGAATGTAAAAAATAAAATAAATAAATAAATTACCCGTAAATTTGTAAAATCTAATTAGCTGCAATTTTTTATAAGTATACACAACGATCACCAAAACAACCATTAATATGTCAGGAAGCGTTGAGCTGGCATATTTATATAGCCTACACGCGGCAGGGAAAAACGTATCTAAAAAATTAAACATACATTTTCCCTAAAAATACCATATAGATTAACTTTGAGGGTTTTGTTGTTGATTAAAGAAGTTAATACTGGTAATGATCTGACTATAACGAAATCCGTAAATAGCAGATTAAATTCAGTATAGTCATCGTCATCTCTAAGAAAGTCTTTTCCAACTCTTCCAACACTTCATGTTGCACTCTCCAAAGATTTTGGATTAGATATATATATTTTGAATTTCGGGCGCTAGACTTGTATTACAATAAAACGATGTTTCAGAGCCAATTCGTACGTTCATGTTTTATTTACTGATTTACTGGAGAGAGCTTATGACTTGGAAACCTGACACTTCCAAATATTGTCTTAAATTATAAATATTTATTATATCAGCTTCGATAAGAACATTTTTATTAGAAATAAATAAAAATAGCGATCCAATTTTGGACCACACATTTCTCAAGAATTCAATAAAGGATTAATCGACAGTAATTGATACTTACAAACCAAGTATGCCTCTGAGTGGTCATGATATGGGTTCATCGGGATGAAAATTATAATAATGCACACAACTGATATGCCGCTTTAACACTATCCACATCATTTTACTTACATGTTTGGAAACAGGAAATTCAGCGTATGATTTTGGGACATAACTCACAAAAAAAAAACTAATACCTTTATAAAAGTCATGGAAAAGTTGCAAATGACGCATATGCATTGCTAGCAACCTGTCCTTTAAATGTTTTACACAATATCTCACACAGCAAGCACTCTACATTAATTAATTGAAAAAAAAAAGCAATTTATCAAAGTCAAACTTTCTTTATTCCGAAAGGCTTATAGCTGGCAATTTTCATACGTCCGTCATACATATTTTTCATTAACTGAAATGATAACACGGCTCACTTTGTCACTGAAAACTAAGTAAGTATCTATCCAAGTAGAAAAGTAATGAATTTTCAAACTTAATGCATGTTTTCCATACAATTAGTAATATTATAAAAGATCATCATGATCAACCCATTACCGGCTCACTGTAGAGCACAGGTCTCCTCTCGATATGAGAAGGGTTTGGCCATAGTCCACCACGCTGGCCATGTGCGGATTGGCAGACTTCACACGCCTTTGAGAACGTTATGGAGCGTGGAGCGAACTCTCAGGCGTGCAGGTTTCCTCGCGATGTTTTCTTCACCGTTGAAGCAAGTGATTTTTGTTTTTTTTTTAAACGTACAGAACTCCGAAAAGTTAGAGGTGCGTGCCCGGATTCGAACCACCGACCTCTGATTAGGAGGCTGACGCCGTAACCACTAGGCTATCACCGCTTCTCTATTTATAAAAGATATTAGCCTTTATATAAATTACTTATTGTATGAAGTCAATGGTTAATTACATTAAGCCAGTAAGTACAATAACTGAGTGAGTCTAAGAAGTTAGTGTGATAATTTAATTATCAATATACTAAAGACACCTTCGCGTTAAAGTCGACTGTAACGTTTTCTTAATGTCTTTCCGACAATAGCTATGAACCATGTTAGATGGCTACGTTGCTATATATACATGCTCATTTTTACTAAGGCAAAAATAGGTCGTATATGATGAATGTTTTCATAGATTTGAATTAATAGCGCAATTTCCGTTTTTCGCCGTCTTGCTCGCTTAATATTTAAGAGCATAAAAATAATTATACCATTTGAGTTAATACCTAGTTTTACACGCAACGTTTTCCCCCTGACCTCATCAAACGGTAATTATCAGACCAAGGTCCTATGTTATTATCTGATTCATTTGGATTTTTTTCAGGATAACGAATTGGGTAAAAATTTACTACTTGTATTAGGGCCTTATGAATAAACGTGGCCTAACCTCAGTATAGTTTCGAGTATGCAGTATTATAGAACAGAATATAATATAACCATCATGATCAACCCCTTGCCGGCTCGCTACAGAGCACGGTTCTGTTCTCAATATGAGAAGGGTTTGGTCATAGTGCACCACGCTGGCCATGTGCGGATTGGCAGACTTTATACGCCTTTACGGACATTATGGAGAACTCTCAGACATGCACGTTTCCTTACAATGTTTTCCTTCACCGCAAGTGTTATTTTAATTGCCTAAAAATATATATAGGACACATAAAGATACACATACAGATTAACTAATTATCTAATACCTAATGATAACATTCTAAACACCTTTTAATGATGTATCGTGCCCATAAAAACGTACAGAGTCAGCAAAATGTTGTGAAAACTAAAGTACCCACAGCGCTGGTATTCTGTCAGTACTATGGTGAGTAAAGTCTTGTTCAGAAAAGAATAGAAATAGGTTGTGAAAATCGCTAGTTTGCTAGGAGGGTCTGCCACAGCGGACGCCACTGCCTGGTTGCGGTCGAGTGCACGAGCGTTCCCGTGACCCAGCCACCAGGCGACGCGAAGGAGCATCGCTGGGTTTTAGTGGGTATTCTGTATACTAAGGCTACAGTTGTGCAATAATCATATAATCAATTATTTATTACTTAATTTATTTTTTACCGTCTATTAAAGTTTAAGTATTATTATGCATTGTTTCGCAACTTACATGATTTTCAATCTTGTTTACAAACCATATACCATCCATAGCCTCAGGAACTATGAGTTCAAATCAATCAATCAATCATAATCTTTACTCAAATAATATAATATATAAAAAATAATCTTTTAAAAGGCACTTTTGACGCATAAATTTTTTACCTACTAGTGAGTTGATGGTGATAACTACATTAGTAAACTTAAAACCAAAGCTATGAGAGTTCCAAACGCTTCCTGGTCTCAGAAGAATCCTACAAAAAACTTTTCTTTTTAAAATTATGTTAAGAGCTAGAACAATATTTCATACTCAAACTTGTTTATCATTTACATAATCCTTTACACTACTCGTATAATAGTAGTTTTCTACAAGCTTACGGTTAAATGGTTTTTTGAGTGGAGTTAAAACGTAGGTGCACATTTTTTTTTTTTCAGAATTTAACGCCGTTGTAACGCGTGTCAGAATTGATTAGATACATATTTTTAATGCATTAAACAGACACTTCAAGATACTACCATTAATATTAAAATTTGTTTTAGCCAATAAAGATATGATAAAGTAAGCTTAAAAGGTTTAGAGACAAGCGACTTTGATCTCGAGTGCATGCATTTACCATAAAATCACAATAAAAACATAAAATATTAATAATCATCATCCTTAAAAACAACATTCAGCGATAGCGAGGCTACGCCGCCGGTGCATTAAAGACTGTGTTGAGATAATTGTGGACGGGGAAATACGTTAAAAAAATCCATCGCGTCTTTCTGTTCTATTATAAACGTGTAAATAAACAGAGTAGAATTTCCAGTATGTTTATGACGCTTGATGCACGGTAATAGTATTGTAACTCGGGCTTATCTTTGAAATAAATACCTACAGCCGCGCGGCACCTAAGCATAAGATAGGGCTGCCCACTCTGTGTATAAAAAAAAAAACAACATCAAGTCCTCAAAATCCAAAATTAATTTATTTACGCTATACATTCTATAGTCAAGTTGCTTAATTATGTATGCTATGCTCGATATTCCAGTGTTTTCGTACCAAATTATTTGTGTGAAATATATTAAGATAACCGAATCATACACAGACAAATGAGGATTCCATTTTCCTCCTATATACGTACCTTATATTAGAATTAAAAAAAGTCTAATTATACAAAATTACAAGAATCTCAAATACATACCTTAAATTAGAATTAAAAAGTCTAATTATACAAGATTACAAAAATCTCAACTTTTCAACCATCGCTACAAATTGATTAGGCGCAGTAAGTAAATTGTATCGATATCAAGATAAGCATATAAATTGGTGTTTGTTTTATCTTAGAATTGAATTTCAAGCAAAATGGAATTTTGTTAACTGATAAACACGCCCTATCAATTTAACCTGATTTTTTACTAAATAATATTACTTTTAAACAGTAGATACATCTCAGTTTATCATAGATTTAAAAATCTATTGACGATAGCAAAATTGTTTACTCTTAATTTGATGTTAATCAGTTGGAAATTATAATACAGATTAAAGGTGATTGCATACTGCCGTAAGACCCGTAACAGGAGGCACGTGTAATGTAGAAGCCAAATAAGGTGCAAAAAGTACATACAACACCGATTATGCGAAACAGATAATGCGATTAGGCGGACTAAAGTAAAGATATCCAAAATTTGTGATATATTTCATAAGTCCATCCGTCACAATTTAAGATTAAAGCAACGAATGGAAATATCGACCTAAAGTAGTTATAGATAGCTAGCTTGTACCCACGATTTCATCTTTGTGGATTTAGGATTTTGTAAATCCCGTGGGAACTCTTCAAAGACTCGGGATATAAGGTATCCGAAGTTCTTCATGATGCTGTCTAGTACAAATACTTATCTTACATTATTACAAATCAAAGCTTTGAAAACATTTCTCTTTTTTAGAAAAAAGAAGCATAAACCGCGGCGAAAAAATTTTCAAGTGGGCTTGGTATTTCCTAGGGTTAAGAGACTAGCTATGATCCTTTACAAACAAAATTGAGCAGTAATGTAGGTCACTGTTAAAGAAGCTGTCAAATAATTAATTATTCAATCCAATCTATATACATAAAAGCGAAAGGTCACTTACATACATACTGATTAAACACGAGATTTCAAAAACTATTGAACGTATAAAGCTATAATTTAGCAAGTAGGTAGTTGATAGGTAAGAGATATCAGCTAAGAAAGGATATTTGGAAATTCCACCCCTAAGAGGGCAAAAGGGGGGTTTGAAGTTTGTATGAAAGTCTTATGTTTTTTAATTTAGAAACACTGTAGCTTCCTTTCTGAAGCAGGGCATTGGCCGCACGGGTAAGCTCAATCTCAAGAGAAATCAGCAATTCTACGCAGACGAAGTCGTGGGCAACAGCTAGTAACTACTAATTAAACGTCACCGTATACGGTAAGAAACTTGCGGCGCGCAAGACAAAATCGCTTTGCCGATATTTATTTATAACTTGGCTTCCTGACACATTTTAATACTGAATGTTGCGTCTCTTGTGGCAGTGTACGAAAATTATGTAAAGTTTAAGCCACAGAAAGATTAGGAGTTTACAGATTGAAACAGCTTTCGGGAAATCTTAAATAAACAGATTATTCTGCTTCGAATAACTAATGTAGATAATCATGAATTGTGAAACGGCTCAAGTGATTCGGCACTGAATTATTGTTTTCCTCCAATTCGTATAATAAGTATGGATTAAGACACTACCGCGAAATTTAGTAGAACAATATATTATGCTAAAAATGGTAAAATCGCTTTAGCAGCTATATTTAAGCCCAGTAATTAATAAACATTCAATCTAAATCTAATTATTTAGCACGCAGATTGATTTTCGTAGAAATATTGATATCCCTTTCTTTTTTAACGACAAGTGAGTCGAATCTAATCTAACAGTAATAGTTTTACAGTAATAGTAAAAGTTTTTTTTTTAAATATAATGCAGCTTTAAGTAATACTATGACTATGGATTGTTTTTTCGGTGTTCGTTCGTTGCAGCGGGTTCCTTTCTATCTGATATATTTTTGGTCACACATAAACGCTTTGTAATTTTGACAAGTGCTTGCGGCTTGTCTTATAGGGTTTATTATCGCGGATCATGGATAGTGACCTTACGTGTATGTGATCTGTGCGCCTACGCATCGCTATTTCGTCAGTTGTCATCCGAACTCGCGCTAAAAAAGCTGTTCCTCAATAATTGTTAACCGCGCCGCAATCTTAATACTGCTAGCTGTGAGTGTAGAGGAGTAACTTCCATTACACTACGCAAGGTAGGTAATCGCATGATTAATGTCACATAGCTAAATTCGACTTGTTCGTTCATTTCGTTCATAACTCCGAAAAGTTACGAGGTGCGTGCAAAGGATCGAACCTCCGACTCTAGGCTATCACAGCTTATTTTTATACATTACAAGTTAACCCTTGACGGCTATCTCACCTGGTGGTAAGCGATGATGCAGTCTAGGATGGTAGCGGGCTAACTTGTTAGGGGTATGGTAAACCCACACTCCTAATTGGTTTCTAAGCGACATCGTGCCGGAACGCTAAGCCGCTTTGCGACGGGTCTTTGTCGGTAGGGTGGTAACTAGCCACGGCCGAAGCCTCCAAGGACCTCCAACTTTATAATGCGACAGCGCTCGCACTGCGCCACTGAGGTAGTCAAATTATTCTCAGAATAATAATATAAAAGACTATATTTCGCTAAATCTGCGACATACTGTCATTACTACTTATGGAGATCATGCAAAACCACCAATTGTTTTCAAGACGTTAAATCGAGTCTTATCTTGTAGATAACTTTACTCCTAGTTGGTTTCTACGCGACATCATGAGGGAACGCTAAATCGCTTAGCGGCATGTCTTTGTCCAGACTTGAGCCGGGATTCGAACCCAGGACCTTCAACTTTATAATGCTGCAGCGCACCCGCTGCGCCACAGAAATCGTCAGTGCCTGACTTATAGAGATTTTTTATATCCATGATCTTAGACGGTTTCTCCGTTGCGTAGCTTTAATTTCAAATTTTAACAAAAGTAAAAGTAATATTTCGCGCTTAATCCACTCCTCAAAAAGGGAAATTTTAATTAAAATTATTTATTTCCCGTTCGGATTTAATCTTGTACAAGCGATTCGAGGCGTCAATCATGTTTATGTATATTTACATATTTAATCGAGTGAAGCGAGGTCTTAGAGTGGAATTTTTGAAATCTATTAAATCCCTTTAACATCTTAATTAAATTAAAGTAACTGCAAATTTACGAATATTATTTTTAGTTCGAATAAAAATCATGCGATGACAATTTAATATTTTGTGATGGGTTCTTAAATGTACAAGTAAATAATTATTCATTTACCGTTACTCATATAAGCGTCTAGAATGAGCTCTTTAAAGTAGCGGAAAACTATGCTTATTTTTAGGAGTAATGGACTGTTACAGGATATCAAAATAGATATTGTTAAAAAAATGTAGATATATATTATATTTTTTGATATACCTACACATACATCTTTTGGCAAACTTCGTGCAAGAGTATGGGATAACAAACATCTGTCGATAAAGACAAAAGCATCTGTTTATCAAACTTGTATTTTATCCGTACTCTTGTACGGAGCAGAAACGTGGACATCTTACCTTAAGCAGGAGCGGAAATTGAACGCTTTTCACATGCGTTGCCTACGTCGCATTTTGGGTATATCTTGGAAGGATAGAGTTACAAACGAGAGTGTATTAAAGTCGGTCGGACTGCCTAGCGTTATTGCTCTCCTTAAGCAAAGGCGGCTGCGGTGGCTGGGTCACGTCCACCGTATGGAGCACTCTCGTTTGCCGCGCCAAACTCTCCTTTCAGAAGTTGCCAACGCTAAACGACCGGTTGGTAGGCCGCTGTTGAGATACAAAGACAGTGTAAAACGCGACATGTCTTCCTTTGCTGTCGACCCGAAAATTTGGGATACCCTTGCCGAGGATCGTAACAACTGGCGTAAGGTTGTTGCGGAGGGCGTAGTTGCTCATGACGATGCCTTACATGAGCATCTGGCAAACAAACGTGCTATAAGACACGAGCGCGTAGAGAACCCCCTACCTCCTAGCGGTTCCTATGTTTGTGAATTATGCGGACGTCACTGTCGCTCTCGTATTGGCCTCATAAGCCATGTAAACAAATGTCGCCGCCCATGAGACGCTGTTCAAAACATCTTTCGAAGATGAATAGGGCCAATGATGATGACACATACATATAAAAAAACACGCAAAAAAAAAAATCAACTCATATTTTTCATTACTCGAAAGAACGTAATTATTCCGCTTGTAACCGTGACGAAGATTAATTGCTCGATCAGCTATTAAAGGTCCCTTTTGGGGCGCAAGATAACCCTACACTTGTACAGTAATTACGTAACCTACATACAAAGAATGGGGACGAGGCAAAGGGTTCTCGAGGGGGAAAAAACTGCGGAATTATCACAATCATCCGATAAGTACCTATAAGACCATATCTAAGGAACGCGCCACGTGTCCAATTTAGTAGTGAGCTAGTTATATCTTATTCTTTTCGTAAGCTATACTATGCATGTTTTCTACTAGATTTTGTTACCGCTTTGTTGCTAAGTAAGGTAGTTTTATTTTTATTTTTTCGTAAACTAAACTATGTATGTTTTCTACGAGATATTGTTACCGCTTTGTTGCTAAGTGAGCTAGTTCTATCTCAATTTTTCGTAAACTGCATGTTTTCAAAGTAATTATGTTTCCATTTTGTTACTAAGTGAATAGTAACAATTTTTCGTAAACTAAATTATGCCAGTTTTTTACGAGTTTCTTTTATACCGCTCACTTAGCAACAAATTGCTAAGTGAGCTAGTTATATCTTATTTTTTTCGGAAACTAAACTGTGCATGTTTTCTACGAGATTTTGTTACCGCTTTGTTGCTAAGTAAGGTAGTTTTATTTTTATTTTTTCGTAAACTTAACTATGCCTGTTTTCTACGAAATTTTGTTACTGCTTTGCTGTTATGTGAGTTAGTTATATCTCATGTTTTCGTAAATTAAACTGCCTGTTTTCTACAAGTTTCTTTTTTACCGCTTTGTTGCTAAGTGAGCTAGTTCTATCTAATTTTTCGTAAACTTTACTATGCATGTTTTCTAAGAGATTTTATTACCGCTTTGTTGCTGATCGCTTTGGTCTGTGCTGAACGTGTTTTTCGAGTATATTTTGATTATAATGCAGATTCGGTTTAAGTCGGTCACACGTGCCGATTTTGTTGTATATAAGTCTGAACTAAACTAAATAGATAGGCTTTGTATAAACCATTTTAATTAAGAGTGTTATGGATAACCGATTTGATAACACTAAACTAATATCAATTATTTTACACAATGTTTCCTAGCCAAACTCTAAGTGCCCCCTCCTGTTCGGCTCGTAAGGGTCGTTGCGTGATATAAAAGAGCTTTCGAAACTAGTTGGGTGTATACCGACAAAAAATCACTAGGTGTATCGCCGTCTATAATTTAGGATATGTTTTTCGCTCGCAACAGTTAAATTTCCCAAATATTTTTTTTCCATTTTTGCTTGATGAGACATTTCTTTTATAAATTACAAGTTAGCCCTTGACGGCTATCTCACCTGGTAGTAAGTAATGATACAGTCTAGGATGGTAGCGGGCTAACGTGTTATAGGTATGGTAAAACCCACACTCCTAATTGATTACTGCGCGCGATCGTGCCGGAACGCTAAATCGCTTTGCGAGACATCTTTGTCGGTAGGGTGGTAACTAGCCACGGCCGAAGCCTTCTACACGACATTTATGGAAAACGAATTAAATCAAACTTTCTACACAATATATGACTCACTCTCACCGACTCACCGCGTCATGTCGCCCGCCCTATCTATTATCATGCTCAGCTGCTAATGGTCGTAGCTAACAATAAAGAGGGCTACCAAATGGGGCAATCAAAACTAACAACTGCAGCTTCAGTATTATTATATATAACTTGTGAATTCTTGCCTATGTTATCTGATTCCATTTTTAAGATCTCACCTAGACTTTATAACAGGCAAGTTATTTTACTGTGGGCGGGTTTGTGGGTAGGTTGGTTTCAAATGATAATAGGTACTGGCTTACAATATTCACTTTAATTACGTTTCTAGTTACACTTATTATATGAACACCAATTTGACTAACACAATTACACACACGTGATACGGAACACAAGACAGTTTCTACGAACACTCAGAAGACCTGCCCGGCACAAAACCTCGTGGCGAACTGTGTGCCCTCATTACTGAATACAGACTTAAATTAAATTCCTAACTTCCGGTTCATTCCGTAGATTCCGTCTAACGCCTATAGATAACGTTTGCGTTCCGTTCAAGTCAAATCAGCAACATTTTCCGACATATATATTAGATATTGATGTAGGAACAGTTCCAAGACGGCAATATTTATTAGGTAGTTACCCAAACGGTCGAACATTAAAGGTCTCTATCGGAGAGCCAAATATAAACTTGTAAAGCAATTACGGAACCACTATGAAGCACTTACGTAGGGACGTTTGGGTGAAGGCACAGGTTATGTTATTAACTTGGGAAACTATTACATGTTAATCGAAGTTATTGTATCTCCAATATACCAAGGAGCTCGAATGACTTGTCCGCTATAACAACGGAGACTTGGGCGCTTTTAACCCTGACAATATTAGTTTTCAATTGAGAAATATAATTATCTCTATTAGTCATATAAAGGGACTCCTTTTAATAATATATTTTAGTTATGATATTAAATATTTATTTATTTTTTAAGATTTTTAGTTTTAGGTTAATATAAGTTTTATTTTAAGTTTTATATGTATTCCTAACAACTAATTGTCTAATTAATCATTAAATAAATTTTATTATCTCTATCACCTCACTTAAAGGTACATAACCGCATAACGTCGGAAAAGAGATGCAGTGATTTGTAATAACTTTGTTATTTAAAAGTTGCTTATGGTTTAAGTACATAAATAAAAAGGCCCAAACATTTTATTCGCTGGTATGATTCAAGAAATATTTTATGCCTAATCAGCCCAATTTTAGGAAAAGTTTTTAGTATTTTAAACATGACGCGACGTGACGTGTTAAAAAATGATTTTTTACAATTTTTTTGACGACCTCCGTGGCGCAGAGCCCGCGCTGTCGCATTATAAAGTTGGAGGTTCTGGGTTCGATTCCCAGTTCGAGTTTGGTCTGGTGGAAGGCTTAGGCCGTGGCTAGTTAGCACCCTACCGACAAAGACGTGTCGCCAAGCGATTTAGCGATCCGGCACGATGTCGTGTAGAAACCAATTAACGCATCATCACTTACCATCAGCTGAAAAGCCGTCAAGGGTTAACCTGTTAAATAGCCACGGCAGAAGCCTCTCACCAGACCAGACTCGAGCTAGGAATCGAACCCAGGACCTCCACCTTTATAATGCGACAGCGCACGCACTGCGCTGCGGGGGTCTTGAACGATATGCGCGCCACTGGAGACCAGTAATTGATTCCATTCGCAAGCATCTGCTAGTAATAAATAACAGGAAAACTCTATAAATTACAATACGTTCCCCGAACCCAAGCACTACTGGAAGCTGGAGGACTCTCCTCGTTCAGGATCGTTTCGCGACAAGAGCCCTTATCTGTGGGCCAAGTGATTTCCGCGGACTCGGTTTGCACGTAACATTATCTGGAAATATATCGTGAAAGGAGAACCAAGCAACAAAAATAATATGAACTGTACCGTTAATTTGCTAAATAAACTTGACCACTTTTTGCGCAACCATCTCAAATAAGACTATAAATATCGTATATACATATATATTTTTTGTTATGTTGTACCGCTTACCATGTATGTATGTATAGATACATGATATGTGTTATAACTGAAGGTATACGTGGTAAGAAACAAAGATGCCTGATTTGTACACGCGTCTTCAAAATAGCCGCCTTTCAAGCGCTCTGTCAAGGCAGCGTGTGGGCAGTTTATTCCCATAGGATTATCGAGAAAAATTGAAATGTCAAGAAAATTGTGAAAAATGTCCCAAATTTCCGAGTTGCTCCAATTTTCCACGTTACCTCTGCTCTGCTCTGGTAACTGGGCAAATGGGAAAAAGTTGCAACTGCCCCCGTAGCCATGGTGTGGTCGTTTCTGTAAACGATGCAACATTATCTACTGTGAAGTCCCATTTGCCCCGGCATACTCTCAGCGAGGACTATACGGTACTCATTCTGTACATTGATGGTTACAAAATAGTTTAAATTAAAGTGTATTTCTTATTCAAGAGGCGATTATTAAAAAAGGCCAAAACTGGTGCGACAGTGGGTAAAAAATAAAGCCATGGTTGTGTATAAATGATCGCCTTCCGACGGTCTAGTAAAGTCATTTTACACCTTTACAATTCGTATCAGAAACGTGGATTAAAAACGTTTTGTGCAAGTTGATTGCACGCCATACAAGTATGACATCGCTCACAGCGATCTCAGTAGTGGAATGGCATCGGAGGAAAAATATACTGGAGCATCTGAGCACACTCGACATTAACGGCATATTCCTTTGACCGCCTCGATGACACAGATGAACTTAATAATATCTCATATTCTGCACAAGGCGAAAATAACAGCAAAATATCTCATGTACGGCCCAGAATAACAAATCGCCGCCCCTTCATCACTCCACCTTAAAGCATTACTTGTCTCATTAACGTTTAAGAAGGCAAACGCACCCTGTATTTTTCACTCCCACGCCTGTAGATAAAGCTAAGCAGGGAACTTGAGATTCATTCTGTGTTGTGTTATGAAACAAAGTTTTCGGGGTTCTGTTCTCTAAGAGTTTGTTCGGTTTCATGTACTTTGGTAGAAACTAAGTATCCGACACAACTTTTTGGGCTACCACGCTGAAATGGTAGAGGCCTGATCACGTTTGTCTGAGGACGGATCGATGTGTTTGGAACCGAAAGATGGAAAGGTTACCACTTCTTGGCATCAGAATTAGCTATATGTATATACCTACTACTAGGTTAAGTATTTACATTTGTAATTTAGTGCTTAGAAAGAAGCACGCCTTGACTGGATGCGAAAAGCCGAACATAGGGTGAATTGGCACTGCTTCAAAGAGGCCTATGTCCAGGAGTGGATGCTTGGTAAACGTAGTGTGGGGCGGCCCCCACTCAGGTGGAGTTATGACCTCCGAAAGTTACCAAGCATTGACTGAATGCGAAAAGCCGGAGATAGGTTACGAGTTGGCATTGCTTCAATGAGGCCTAGTTCAATGGATGCATATTGTCTGATGATTATGATGACAAGATGGATGCTTAAAGTCGTTTGTCTGTTTGTAAACAGCAACAATCTCGAAACTGATCAGCGGACTGCAGCCTGTGTCTTAAGAGCTGTAAAAGCCGGAGAGTAGATTATTTTATATTTTGCTCAAACTTCATAAGCAGGGACTATTCATTCTTCATGAACCAATCAACCCATTACCGACTCACTACAGAGCACGGGTCTCCTCTCAATATGAGAAGGGTTTGGCCATAGTCCACCACGCTGGCCATGTGCCGATTGGCAGACTTCACACGCCTTTGAGAACATTATGGAGAACTCTCAGGCGTGCAGATTTCCTCACGATCTTTTCCTTCACCGTTGAAGCAAGTGATATTTTAATTGTTTAAAAAAAACGCACATAACTCCAAAAAGTTAGAGGTTCGTGCCCGGAGTCGATCCGCCGACCTCTGATTAGGAGGCTGACGCCTTAACAACTAGGCTATCACCGCTTCGAAACTTTGCCCGCTGCATAAAATTACATCTTACGTAATTAAATCCAATTTCTACTACAAATGACTGTATCGGTATTTTAGTCTGAATTAATTAATACCTATTGGTTTTATACCGGAGCGTAGTGATACAGCAATGCCGGCGTCTAAGCAATTAGACTGATTGGTGGTTTTCGCCTTAGCCCTACCCAAAGCCACCAATCAGAATAACCAAGCCTATATCAACTTGGTAACGAACACGTCTCTACTGCAGTATATTTCTTTATGAACCTTAAACTACACAGATTTTGTCGTAGTGTGATATAATCATGATCAACCCATTGCCGGGTCCTTAGAGCATGGATATCTTCTCAATAAGAGAAGGGCTTGGAAATAGTCCACCACGCTGGCCATTTGCTGATTGGCAGACTTCACACGCCTTTGAGAACATTGTAGAGAACATGCTCGTTGGAGAACTCTCAGTCATGCTGTTTTCTTCACGATGTTTTCCTTCACCGTTGTAGCAAGTGATATTTTAATTGCTTACAAACGCACATAACACCGAAAAGTTAGAGGTGCGTGCCTGGATCGAACCCCCGATCACTAGGCTATCACAGATTCAGTGATATAATAACTTATTTAAACTTTGAGCTTCACTATAGGTTTTCATCGCTCGACCGAATAGAGGCATGATGAATTACCACCCCGTTCGCCCCCTTCCTCAGGGCTTACCTCCACCGTCCCCGCTCAAGCCCGCGTCCACTCAGTTCAGCTCTTATCTATTGTCTGCGGAGTGCACTACCGCACGTTGTATTCTGTATGAGCTATGCCCGGGGAATATTTAAACAATCAATATTTAGTTGGTTACAATTACCAATTAGCGGTGTTAGCCTAGTGGTTAGGGCGTCAGCCTCCTAATCAGAGGTCGGCGGTTCGAATCCGGGCACGCACCTCTAACTTTTCGGAGTTATGTGCGTTTAAAAAAAAAAATCACTAGCTTCAACGGTGAAGGAAAACATCGTGAGGTAACCTGCACGCCCGAGAGTTCTCCATAATGTTCTCAAAGGCGTGTGAAGTCTGCCAATCCGCACATGGCCAGCGTGGTGGACTAAGGCCAAACCCTTCTCATATTGAGAGGAGACCCATGCTCTGTAGTGAGCCGGTAATGGGTTGATCATGATGATGATGATGAATGACTAATTGGGAAAAGTTCATATATTAATAATACCGCTAAGGTGTGTAACTCACTTCCGGCATCTGTGTTTCTAGCCACGTACCTATAACCTTAGTTCCTTCAAGGGAAGAGTGAATCGACATTTTCTAGGCAAGCGCGCTCCAACCTAGACCTCATCAGTGCCTTCTGGTAATGATTGTCGCCAAGAGCAAACCTATCTCAAAATAAAATATTAAAAAAAACCATTACACTCTTGCTATGTTTACTCGTTCACGCGTAAACCGCTTAGCAAATTTCTGGGGGGAAAATTACCTTTAATTCAAGGTAAATTTCTATCTAATAATCTAAACGAAATATCTAATAATCTAAACGAAATATTACCGTTCTCAAAAATACAGAGTAATCATATCCACTCTTGCTTTGTTACCTGATTACCTCTTCACGGTAACCAATTGCTACAAAATTTGGCAAGGAGATAGATAGATTGCATCCTAGGGAACGATTCTCGAAGGACACAAATCGCTGACGAACTTTTCATTAAAAGTTTAGAGTTAAGTTCTAAATTATTAAATAATTTCCTTTTTATTTTATTTTCACATAGTACCAAAATAGTAGTAGTAGTATAAAACATTCGAGCGAACGAACTTATAATACTCTGTCGATAACTTGACAATATCATTATTTTAGACTGCGGTCGCGGGTATTATGAATGAAACCCCCTCCTCTCGGTTCCCCTCACTCCCAATGGTCCTCGGCCACCATCTCCAGCTTTAAGAGTGGATGCCGCACATTACCCGCTGTGCACAACGCCCGGGCAAAACGAAAAGATTTAGTGCAAGTTGGACTAGCTATTTATATAAGGCATTATTAATATAGGTAGGTAAGCGGCGATGATAGCGTAGTGGTTAGAGCATCAGCCTCCTAATCAGAGGTCGGCGGTTTGAATCCGGGCACGCACCTCTAACTTTTCGAGTTATGTGCGTTTTTAAAAACAATTAAAATATCACTTGCTTCAGGTGAAGCAAAACATCGTGAGGAAACCTGCACACCTGAGAGTTCTCTATAATGTTCTCAAAGGCGTGTGAAGTCTGCCAATCCACACACGGCCAGTATGGTGGACTTTGGCCAAACCCTTCTCATATTGAGAGGAGACCCGTGCTCTGTAGTGAGCCGATCATGGGTTGATCATGATGATGATGATAATTAATATAGGTAACGTATTATAATGCATTTAACACAACATAATAATATCAGAACTATTAAGATCGAGACGAAAAAACACATTTATGAATTTACAATTTTATTTTATTTATCAACGGGTTCGCTCGCATAAAAGCCGTTAAATATCTGCCAAACAGTATCAGAGATATTTTTTTATCTTAGTCGTTTTTTTTAGTAAAAAGTTTTCAATGTTACTTAAATAAGTATTAAAGAACATTTCTTATCTTTTTTTTAATAAAAATGTTTCCTATTTTACTTCTAATACCTCTAAGAATATGTGGACAATGTTACATGATGATCGTTTATTTATTTATTTCGTTGCATATTGCGTACACATACCCAGTTTGGGTGTTGCAACTTGGTCTGGAATCGACCGTAGTAGAGAGACCGATTTCATTTATTTTTACTTGCATTGTTTAACAAATCGTTTACTGAGTAATAACACTTCTCCAATAAGAAAATTCTTTAATACTTAGTAAAATTCATTTCCTTTTTCTAAGTTTCGAATGCAGTCTGGCAGACCATTATATATTTTTACAGACATTACGTAGGGTAGGTACGACAGTAAATAGCTTTGGCGAGAAAGCGTAACACATTTTCCTTAAACCTCGACACATACAGCTTGTGTGGTTTGAAAAGAGGTTTTGACGACCTCCGAGGCGCAGTGCGCGCCTTGTTCTTGGTTCGATTCCCGGCTCGAGTCTGGTTTGGTGCGAGGCTTCGGCCGTGGCTAGTTACCACCCTACCGACAAAGACATGTCGCCAAGTGATTTAGCGTTCCGGCACGATGTCGCATAGAAACCAATAAGAAGTGTGGGTTTACCATATACCTATCAGGTTAGCCCGCTAAAAAAAAAAATATTTGCATTTTTTCCTTCATATTGAAATATAAATAAAAAAAACTCACTGAAATTACAATAAACAGCAAACAATAAACAGCAAGTATAATTTGCTATATTCCGCCGACAACCGGGAGATTAGTATAATATAACCACACAAAATCTTCCACTAGAACCTCTACGCACGTTTCGACCCGACACCGGATCATCCTCAGGAGATGTTGACTTCACAAGCGCGAAAAGTAAAGTCTCTGAAATTTTCAACATTCAACTATAACGGTTCATGAGATACAGCCCGCTAAAAGAGGGGTGGACAGACGAAGGGATGGTCGTGGCTTAGTTGTAGGGCATTTGTATGCATGGTTACTTATGCGTGCATTGACATAATATGATATTAATGATCTAAATTCCTTAACATCGATTAGCGATTACGGCAAAATTTTGCATAGATATTATTTAAGCTGATAGTGATTACCTTAAACGACAAAGTTGCTGCATCACTTTCGACGTAGAACTTAGAACATTATTTTATAAAATCATTAACTATATCAATTAATTATATATGTCGGCATGAAGGAGTTATTAACTTCATTCAGTGGCGCCAAGAACCACAAGAATTCAATAATTACGCACATTTGAACTCTTGATGATTTTGTTAACACAATTTAGACGGTAGCAATCAATTTTGTACAAGCATGCTTTGCTATAAATACGGGTAGTAGATGCCTTTTGTGGTATTCTCGCTCGAGACGTCGGACCGTTCGGACCTCTTAGTAATTGTCACAACAAAAGTGTAATCTCGCAAGTTGTGGTTTTAATTACTATGAGCGAAAGAAAACAAAAGCGTGACGACAGCAATGCGGCCTTAACTCGTCATATATATTATTAGTGTTTTTACTTCGACTTGAAGGAAATATCAAATTTATGAATTTAAAATGCATGCAAAACTTTCTGAGCAGGCAGGATTTGAACCCACATCTCTTCAGCGGTCGCGGTATGAGAGCTTTGCCAATTAATATTGAAATACCGTCGACGCCGAAATTAATGTTTACCTTTCACCAGTCTTATAGCGACTGTAGCGTCATCTAGTAGGAAACATTACAGTTTCAATTTGGCATTAGTTTCAAAATTATGTCAATTAAATTGAAATACCTTAGGGATGCTTGCCGAGCCCTGCTCAAAAAATTCTTCACAATCGCTATTAATAGGAAAGCTTATGACTAAAGGTAGGGTTGCTAAGACCCCGGAAACTTCCTTTTCAATTTATACTTTCAGAGATTGACTCGCGAAAGAGCGGTGAGCCTTTTCGTGTTTAAAATTCTTTGCATAAAATATAACAAACTTTAATTTTATAATGCCCAACTAGAGTTGAGAAGTTTGTCGTAGTGACACTTTGAATTTATAATACAACCCGCCATTTTGTTTTTCGTTCACAATAAGGTTTAGTGACCTTAAATGTATAACAAATCCGAGAATAAAATGTTGTTTATATAGACTACGTCACACATTATTTTGAGATACAAATAAATATTAACCTATTCTATTGTACACAAATCTCTAATCTAAGCTTAATTATTACCTTATAGCTGCAAAATTTTATAAACCCTGACTTATAGGTGCCGGTTGTCTTCAGTACTATTGGAAGCCGTACTATTCCGGAAAACAGGGGTATTCCCCTCTCCATAGGCACATAACAAAACAACAATGAAGAACTTATGTGTATGTGTATGATTTTAATTGAAAATAGAGCAGCCGAATTATTAAATATAAAATTACTAATCCGTTCATAATTTTAAACTTACAGTATTTTTTATTAAAAACGCGTGTCTATAAAAATTACATTCTATTTAAAATTATTATAGTCAAACTCTGAAACTACAGAATTGACTTTATTTTACATCATCTACATCAGTTCGAGTTATTCGAACAAGTTAAATTCAAATATTTGGAATTAGAACATTTCTTTAAATTCATTTAAAATACTTCTCGATAGATGGCGTTACTAGTATTTTGACTCGCGCTATCAAAGTGCAAATTGGGATATTTTTATATCCACTACAACTTAGCCCTTGACGGCAATCTCACGGTAAGTGATGATGGTAGCGGGCTAACTTGTTAAATTCAAATTCAAAATTTTTCAAATTCAAAATAATCTTTATTCAAATAGTCCTTAAAAATTCATTGCAATGCTTTTGACGTGTCAATAATTTACGTAGTAGTGATTTGATGGTGATAACTACATTCGTGAACTTAAAACTAAAGCTTATGACCTATTAAAACCAAACGCGCCCCGGTCTAAGAAGAAGCCCACAACAAACTTGGCCAGGTTAATTTTCTTTTTGTTATCACCATCTGATATGCTATTTAATATTCTTCTTAGACCGGGGCGCGTTTGGAACCCTCATAGCTTTAGTTTTAAGTTTACGGATGTAGTTATCACCATCAAAGCACTATCTACTATGTAAATTGCTGACGCGTCGAAAGAGCCTTTTAAAGGACTATTTGAATAAAGATTATTTGAATTTGAATTTATCAATAATACGGAGATTTCAGCCTAATCCATAATCATGAGAAATGAAACCTGTGTATAGTAAAATGCAGACATTCATGACAATAGAGTTAGGTTTTAAATACACATTGTGTGTGTGTGTGTGTGTGTATGAGTCGACCCCCGCGGGCGCTACTCGCGACTCAATAATGGCAGCCACCGCTCATTTCACGCGCTCAGGTTTTAATGCACCATTCTCTGTTTTATATGCACTACATTCCATGTAGATTAAAACGCACACACTTAAAATTATGGAACATTTATTTATTCTATAGCTAGGACGTCCGCCTCCTAATCAGAAGTCGGAGGTTCGAACCCGGGCACGCACCTCTAACTTATATGCGTTTTTACGCAATCAAAATATCACTTGCTTCAACGGTGAAGGAAAACATCTCGAGGAAACCGGCATGCCTGAGAGTTCTCCATAATGTTCTCAAAGGCGTGTGAAGTCTGCCAATCCGTACATGGCCAGCGTGGTGGACTATGGCCAAACCCTTCTCATATTGAGAGGAGACCCGTGCTCTGTAGTGAGCCGGCGATGGGTTGATCATGATGATGATGATTCCCTAATGCATTAATAATATCGCAATTTTTCTACTAAAGGCGCATCAATCAATGAATAATCAAGAACAATGTACAATGAAACCTAAATATACTATGAAATGTAGACATCACATGCAATATAGCTAGGTTTTAATACACATTGTGAGAATGAGCCGGCTCCCGCAGGAGCTTCGTTGTTAAATTGCATAAAGCGCGCACTCAATAAATTATGGCAGCCACCGCTGATTTTACTGTGTTCAGTTTTCTATGCCACATTGTCATTTTTATAAACGCTGTATGTAGATAAAAACGCGAGGAGAAAGTTATCAATGAATAATCAAGAACAATGTACAATGAAACCTTTTCCTATATATGCGAAATATATTATAAAATGTAGACATCGCATGCAATGTAGCTAGGTTTTAATACACATTGTGAGAATGAGCCGGATCCTACGCAAACGTAATAAAATGCATAAAACTCACGACTCAATAATGGCAGCCACCGCTTATTTTATTGAGTTAATTTTTTTATGCAACATTCTGTTTTTTTATTTACGCGTACACACTTTACAGTGTGGAAAATTTGTTTATTCTCTAATCCATTAATAACATCGCAGTTTTCTGAAAATAACTCCGATCTTTTTTAAAATATAGACATCGCTTGCAACATTGGAACACAAATTTTTAGACTGAATTTTTGACGAGTTAACTACGATTGCACGTATAAATTATAAAGTATAAAGCGATATAACACTGGTCTGGTTTCCGTTTACAAACTATATTAGGCAAAATATAATTTGCAGACTCTGTAAGGTGTCACAAGCGATATATTTCTAAGACAAAAGAAGCAGGTTCAAGCGTGTGGGTTTTTTTTATTCTCAACAAGTTAGCCCTTAACGGCAATCTCACCTGGTGTAAGTGATGATGCAGTCTAAGATGGTAGCGGGCTAACCTGTTAGGGTAGTAATCCTAACAGTAACTATACTGTACCCCTAAAAGGTTAGCATGCTTTATATACCCATAATCCTACTTAGTTTGACGACCTCCGTGGCGCAGTGCGTGCGCTGTCGAATTATAAAGTTGGAGGTCCTGGGTTCGATTACCAACGCGAGACACTGGTCTGGTGGGAGGCTTCGGCCGTGGCTAGTTACCACCCTACCGACAAAGATGTGTCGCCAAGCGATGTAGCGTTCCGGCACGATGTCGCGTAGAAACCATTTAGGAGTGTGGGTTTACCATACCCCTAGCAGGTTAGCCCGCTACCATCATAGACTGTATCATCACTTACCATCAGATGAGATAGCCGTCAAGGGGTAACTTGTAGGGTATAAAAAAAAATCCAGGCGAAATCGTGCCGAACGCTAAATCTTTCTGGTCTTCTTCTATACATTAAGAAATCGCTATTCTTCACAATAAATATATGTTTTCTAAAATTTAGGCATCGCTTGCTATATTTAAATAAACATTATGTTAAAAAACGTGCCCTCGCAGGTGTTGCGTCGTTAATCCGCACAAAGTAAGCCTAATAATCGCAGCCGGCGCTGACTTTACTGCGGTCCGCTCCTATATGCTATTTTATTTAATTATTAAAAATTTTGTTTTGTACTTAAAATATTGTCATCAATTTCACGATTGACAAGGACTGAAAACTTTATTAAAATTAACAAGGTGGTAATGCAATCTGGAGCTAACCTTACATGACAGCTCGTGCACTTTTGTGACGCATTTTACACTCGGCACTACAAACGAATTCTCATGTTATAGATACATCATAACATACCTTTGGTAGAACAAGGACATATTCAGTTATTACAATTTAACGGTTAAGCTGTTTTAAGATTTTTTTGCTAATGTTCTTAAGTAGAGAATGAAGGGATGGATGGATTGTGTAAAAGAGGATATGCGTGTAAAAGGTGTGGGTAGAGAAGTGACGGCTGATAGAAGCGAGTGGAAGAAGAAGACGTGTTGTGCCGAACCCACATAATTTGGGATAAGGGCAAGAAAAAGTAGAAAGAAGGTCTTAAGTAATGTTTATTTCATACAATAACTCATTTGCATGAAATAAGGTTTTATTAAAGCATTTGAACATCCAAACAAACAAACTATGTAATTATATTTTTATATTCTGTTGTTGACAAATGTTGTCGAGTTCCATAAAATAGACGATATTTTGAAGTTTAAAAGCAAGTTGAAAGAGCATCTCGTACAAAAATGCTATTACGGAATTACCGAATATCTTCAATGTTCGGTAGGTAATGAGTTTCAGGTATTGATTACGATTTTGTTTATGACATTCCGAATCAGTATACAATTTATTTTAGCATAAATAATTATTTAAATAATAATTACTATTTAATTTCATTTTCATAACTCTTATTTTAATTTTAAATTGACATTATTGTTTTTTGTTGTAAGATTTTTGTTGCACGCCTTTTAGGCAGAATGTGTTAGGCTACCCTTTAATCTTAAGATCTTTATATGAATGTACCACTTTCATGCAATAAACGAATTTGAATTTCTTCTACCAAGGTGCGATATTATAACGACAGATCTGGAAAAAAACATTGCATGTAGCAGATTAAATGATTAGCTACGAATGCACGCTTTGTATAATATAGACATTGCTTGCAATGGAGCTAGGTTTAAATACACATTGAGTGAAAGGGCCGGCTCCCGCGGGCGCTGCGTCGTTAAGCCGCACAAAGCTCGCGACTCAATAATGGCAGCCACCTCAGATTTTACTGCGTTCAGCTTTTTTTGTGTGGCGTATTCTTCTTTTTTTTATATCCTCCCACGAACGATCGGGAGTTGCATTAATCCAAAATGAATTTTTATCATTTTTATTTTATTTTAGTTTAGTCACAATCAAAATATAAACGACACTTCTCTCAATATGGCATGGGTTTGGCCAGAGTCCACCACGCTGGCATTGTGCGGATTGGCAGACTTCACACTCCTTTGAGAACATTATGGTAAATTTCAAGCGTGCGTGCAGGTTTCCTCACGATGTTTTCCTTCACCGTTGAAGCAAGTGATATTTTTATTTTTTTTAAACGCACATAACTCTGAAAAGTTAGAGGTGCGTGCCCGGATTCGAACCGCCGACCTCTGATTATCACCACGACCACTAGGCTATCACAGTATTAAACATATTCTATAGACAGGCGCATGCTGACCAGCCTTGGTTCGACAAAAAGGTAAATGACTACCCTTACGAGGCACACTAAACCTCAAACACTCCAGAATTTCCGGTGAATCAATGTGTCTATTAATGATTTTTTAGAAAAAACCCTTGTCTAACATCAATCAATAAAACCTTTTCAGATGACGCTTTTTAAATTTTATTGTTATTTTAAAAGTCGGTTGTGTATTAAACATTGCGTTGTCCCACATTGATAAAACTGTTAATCTGAACTGTAGAATTTTATCTCAAGTGATAACTCGATCGTTACATGAAAATCAATTAATTATTAATTAAGGACAAAGGGACTTGCACTTGTAAGGATTTGTTGGAAATATATATTATACGGAGTAAAAGGGGATGAAATTTTTATGGCGGTTCCGTTGAATATATAAATCATGAAATTTGATGTTTATCCTAACGAATAAACATAATAAATAACTTGCTAAAATGAACACCACCGAGCTGAAAATGTTTCAGCTTTTAGGGAATATTACATTTTGCTAGTAGCGCACTGGAAAAGGTTTTATCAACCTACGTAAGCTATACAGCTCATAAGTACCTAACAAATTTGACGCGAACTTTGTCGTAAACCTCGACTATTAAATAATCGATACCTTGTTATATATAAATAATTATCAGCCTATTGCCGGCCGACTTTAGGGCAAAGTTCTCCTCTTGGAATGGGTTCTGGCCATAGCCCGCGCTGGTCAAGTGAGGATTGGTAGACATCACGCGCCTTTGTGACAATATGATGACCTATTAGGTATACAAACTTCTTTACGTTTCTCTTGGCCGTTTAAACGATATAATTTTAAATTACTTGGATTAAAACGAATTTATAATAGGTTGAATTAAAACGAATACGACACCGAAATGTCTGAGATGCAGGGTTCGAATTTTGTCCACCCCGAAAGGGCAGCCTTAGTCTTTTTGAAGAGATTGCTTGAGCAATAAGACAGCCTTTGCATACTTATGTTCCGTGTTGTTATTTCTTTATAATTTGTGTGGAATAAAGATTATCTATCTATCTATCTTTTATACATATATATAATAAAATTACAAATTGTGACAGAGTTTACGAGTAATGACTTATTTGCAAACGTATAGCTATATTGCGACTGCGGAAATTATCTCTAATGTACCTACTGTGCTTTAATACTGAACATATCGGAGAGTATAAACACGAAAGGATTATATGTTATTACCTCTAGAGGTGTACCACACCATAAATGGGGTTTGTTAAGTTTAGACAAGCAAGGGGCCATCAACTGAGCCAAATTTTTTAGTACAGGCAATATCGTTGTGATTTAGTTTTATTTATTTATTGGGAACAAAATACATTAGAATACAGTATATAATCTCTTAAAAAGTAAGCTTTATTGCTAGAAACAGAGTGCATATTTAACAGAGTGTATATATAGAGGAGCATAACCCTATGAAATCCATTTTACTTGACAGTCACTAACAAAATTATGTTGGCAGCAACAATTTTATTTTCATTGGATGCACTTACGAGTATTTGTTTTTTAGCTGACCGTTCTAAACAACGTATTAGTTTTGTCACGTCATAAAGCCTATGACGCTTTAGTGACACCGACAAATGTAACAGAATCTGGTGCAGTGCGGAATGTTGAGGCTTAATAACACTTCACTGAACACCGCCGGCCGAAATAGAGTGTGGAATAATTAATTCGTATTTAAGTGGGTGTCAAATGCCATTATTTGCACGAATCAGCACACCATTTAATCTAAATGTTATATATATGTATATATTATATTTCGTGTTGCAACCGAAGACAATTACTATAATATTACTTGCAGCAGTCCATGAGATGATGCTATCTCTGTCACACATTCAGAGCTATATAGTATCCTGAAAATTGGTTGTCTCTCTCCCGCGCCGACCCAATACAGACAACCCCACGCCTGCGCCATTTTGTTTTCATTACATGTTTTTGTGTTATCGAAGTCACACGGTGTATTTTTTCGTTAGGAGTTTAAATTTTATCTCAGTAATTAAGATGGGAAAACGAAAGCGGCGTGATTACGATTACGACGATATTTTGAGGAAAATCAGGAAAATTGCCTCCAAAAGGAATCGACGACGAAATAAATCGTCGTCAGGAGAATCAGAAAGTGCGCATTACGAATATGAAGGTAAATTTTCATATCCTAGTTATACAGAAATTTGTTAGAACATTATTATCGATAGCCTACATCTACCCTGTTTTAAGTTTATTTTGTCTCAAATCATAAAAATATTTAATATAAATTACGAAAAATTAAATACGAGGACTACCCACATCAGTACAATTATGTGCATTACCCGCTCCACGTAAATCGTGTAGAGGAAAGATATTGACGATTATAATCGCTCCACCTGATCAATATTGAGGCCTGCTACTCCACGCGAGTCGTGTTGAGGATAGTATGGTTCTTACTACTTCAATAAGTATTGAAGTGTTTCATACTCCACGTAAAACGTGTAGAGGATAAATCTTTCTGTGCTAGACACATATTATAAACTCCACGCTAGTCGTGTTGAGGAACTACTAACTTATACTAAAAGTATAAAACACTGATTGATGTAATAATAATTACGAGTTCAATATATAGTTTACTCATTCTGAGAAAGTATAAATTACTTATAGGTGAGCATAGCTATGACATACATGAGAATCATGATGAGACTGTTATTAATGAGTCACTTGAACTGATCGACGTGCCAACGGAACCCTGTACGTCGGCCGCGCCAGGCGCTGCCCCCACGATCCGCGCTAGGCGCACGTCTGTTGCGGCGGCGTCCGCAGAGTGCGCCCTACTAATGCAGGCCGATCCATGTGAACCACCAGTAGATTTAGAGAACGGCCTGGCGAAGCACTATGATGACGAAGCGTCATTAGAACCTGAAATTTTAGATCTACTTGGCGAGGATCCTACAAGCGAAAACAATTTTGGACAAAAATTACATAAGGATATTGCGTCAAGATGGAGCCACATTCTAATGAATGGATTGACAAAAGATGTCCAACTGGAGCTAATTAAGCGCTACTTACCGCCCGAAAACTGCCAAAATATGAGAGCTCCAATATTGAATTTAGAAATTAAGGCAGCTCTTTTAGATGTCAATGTTAAAAAGGACTTATACAGCCAAAGCAAGCAAAACCAACTATCCAGTAGTCTTGCCGCAATAGGACAAGTTCTTAATTGGGCCCTTGCTTCCAAAAATATTGTTCCACAAGATATAATAAGAACTTTAAGTGACGCGGGTAGAATTATATGCGACACTCATTATAGAGAATCCCGGTCACGACGGTTTGCAGCCTTAAATACGCTAAATAAAAACATTAGAGATACGGTCAAAAATACCAGAATTGACGAGCATCTTTTCGGCTCCGCTCTAGCGGATCATATAAAGTCCTCTAAGGCCATCATGAAGACCGGTTCTGAAATGAAGCCTGTAGCCCAACGGCCTCCATACAGAACAACAGCAGTAACACAATCGCAGCGGGGTACTTTAAACTACCGGGGGGCGCCGCAGCGAGTAGCAGCAGCGGCCGAGCCGCGGCTGCCCCCAGCACCGCGCCGGCCGCCGCCGGATCGGCGCCAGGACGCGCCGCGGATTCACCGGGCAACCGGCCACTCTCGCCACCAAGTGAAGAGGCGCTACTAGTCGAGCCACAGGTACCTATCGCGGGTCGATTATCGTACTTTTATGAGCAGTGGTGTGAATTCACTAACGATCACACTATTTTAAATTGGGTTCAGGGATATAAAATACCCTTTAAAAGCAAACCTCTACAGACTATTGAACCTCAAAATAATGCGTGCTATAACGACTCCCAAGTTGATGTTATTGATAAATGTATCGTGGACCTGTTAACTTCTAATTATATATCATCCTGTACCCCATGTGAAGGACAATTCCTATCACCCATTTTTACAGTAGCCAAGCCGAACGGAAACCATCGATTTATATTAAATTTAAAAGAATTGAACAAATTCATAAATGTTGATCATTTCAAGATGGAGGACTATCGAACTGCGCTAAAGTTATTAAATCAAGATTACTTTATCTCTACAATAGATTTACAAGATGCATACTTTCTAGTTTCCATAGTTAAAGATGATCGCAAACTATTAAGATTTAAGTGGAAGTCTCATTTATATGAATTTAACGTACTTCCGTTCGGAATCTGCACTGCACCGTTTGTTTATACTAAATTGCTAAAACCTATCTTGGAATATCTACGTACATCAGGTTTACTATTAGTAAATTACCTAGATGACTTTTTATGTATTGGTAAATCGTATGACGAATGTTTGAATAATGTCTTTACTACAAAACGCGTTTTAGAGGCACTAAGGTTTGTCAATAATCTCAAGAAAAGTGTTTATGATACAAAGCATGAATTGCAATTTTTAGGGTTTGTCTTAAATACTACTGATATGACTATGACACTATGACGAAAAGAAACAACGGATTAGGAATCGAACTAAAAAGCTCATGCGCATGAGCAAATGTACAATTTCATACTTTGCCGAAGTCATAGGACTTCTGACATCCGCATGTCCTGCTGTCAGCTACGGCTGGATGTACACTAAATTTCTAGCATTGAATTATTCGCAAAATTATAACAAACGAATGAAGCTAAAAAATTTTTTAAATCAAGACTTGTTATGGTGGAGAGATAACATACATACTTAAGAGATTGTGATGTATTATTAAGAATTGACAACACTACTGCAATATGTTATATAAATAGAATTTGGCAGTGGTGTGAGTCAAGAAACATCCATGTTTTTGCATCATATATACAATCTTGCGAAAACATTATAGCAGATCGAGAGTCCCGACTGGTTAACGTAGACACAGAGTGGGAAATTTCTAATCAGGTGTTCACACAAATTGTTGTTGTTGTACACTCGGTAGGCCTGAATTTGACCTCTTTGCAAGTGTTCAAAACTACAAATGTAGTAGATATGCATCTTGGAAACTAGATAAACACTAGATCCGTATTCTGAAGTATTCGATGCGTTTACGTTTAGTTGGCAACATATTAACTTCTACGCCTTCCCTCCGTTCCGCCTAGTGACTAGAATATTGGAAAAAATTGTCACAGACAGAGGCAAAGGTATTGTAGTGATACCCTACTGGCCATCACAGCTGTGGTACCCCTTGTGGTCCAAGCTTGTTATATCCGAAAAGATATTTTTTAGTCCTGACAAACATCTGTTACATTCACCTTTCAGAACCTGCCATCCACTTCATATGAGCCTTATCCTGGTGGCAGCCAAGTTATCCGGGAATCTATGATCAAGCGTGGAGTACCGCTGGAGTCCTTGGATATACTAATGGGTTCCATGGCAACTAGCACCTTAAATCAGTATAACAGTTCAATTAAATCTTGGTGGCTCTTTTGCAAAAATAATAATATTAATGTTTATGAGCCTAGTATTGGTAAAGTGCTGTCTTTCCTTACAATAAAATATAACGAAGGTTCTAGTTACAGTAGTCTTAATACACATAGATCAGCTTTATCGATTATTCTAGACAAGAAAGTTACATTAAATGATTGTGTAAATCGCTTTCTTAAGGGCGCTTACCGACTTAGGCCCTCAAATCCTAAATATAGATCGACATGGGACACCAATGTAGTACTGAATCATCTCTCCAAATTGTATCCGTATGAGGGTACCTCATTAGTTGATTTGTCTCATAAAGTTTGTACTCTTTTAGCTATCGCTTCTGCCCAAAGGATGCAGACTCTTAGTCTAATTAAACTAGAAAATGTGAAAATGGAAAATGATGTAATTGTAATTAAGATAACCGATTTAATAAAGACATCAAAGCCTGGAACTTGCCAACCACTCATCAGATTACCCTATATTCGCGAAAACCCTAGTATTTGTCCGGCGTTGGCCGTACAAACATATATACAAAAAACAGTAGCGTTGCGCCGAGACCACACAGAAGGACATCTTTTTATCGGAACACGAAGACCTCATAAAAAAGTTGGGTCTCAGACTTTAGCGCACTGGGTAAAAAAGGTGTTGCAAGACAGTGGCATAGATATTAGTTGTTTCGGGGCGCACAGCACCCGTGCTGCGTCGACATCGGCCGCACAACGCGCCGGGGTCAATCTGGAGTCGGTTCGCAGGGCGGCAGGCTGGAGCGATCGCTCCAATGTATTTTTGAAGTACTACTGCAGAGAAATTGTGGAAACAAATAACAATGATTTTGTTAATGCTATATTTAGCACACTTTAAATAAGGTTAATTTCATTTATTTTATTGACAGTCATGTTAAGAAGATGATAAATGTTAATTTAGCCTTAAAGCAATATTTCGAGTATATGTAACCAATTCTCTAGTAGCAAACAAATCAACATTACATTGATTCATTGCCTCTAGTTTATTTATTTTTATTTTTTTTTTACATCCTAATATTGCTATGCTCTAAACATCTGCAAGTAATATTATAGTAATTGTCTTCGGTTGCAACACGAAATATAATTAAGAATCAAACGAACTTACCTTGTGATGTTTGATTCCAATTATGTGAGTGTTGCAACAGAAGACAATTACGGCACCCCAACCCTCCCAACCCAAAAAAAAAAAAAAAAATGTACGTAACACAAAAATTCTAATAACTCTGAAACAATGAAAACAAAATGGCGCAGGCGTGGGGTTGTCTGTATTGGGTCGGCGCGGGAGAGAGACAACCAATTTTCAGGATACTATATAGCTCTGAATGTGTGACAGAGATAGCATCATCTCATGGACTGCTGCAAGTAATATTATAGTAATTGTCTTCGGTTGCAACACTCACATAATTGGAATCAAACATCACAAGGTAAGTTCGTTTGATTCTTAATTATATGACTATATTATTAGAAACTCGAATAATTAGAAATTAGAATAGAAGTTATTTGTCCACGTGAAAACGCTACAAACAAAAAATGTATATAGCTAAGTCGAGTATTCAATAAGATACTGGAATCGCAATGACAAATTGTGTTTCACGACTCCCAACATCATAGCGAAAATAGACCACAGACGAAGAGATATTAACCACGGTGAAGTGCGATTTCGTATTGGTTTTCATAGCACCTTGTTCACAGACGTGTTTGCGACAACTCCTTAAATTATAACAAAATACTAGGTATAGAAGAAGCTGTGATAGCCTAGCGGTTAGGACGTCAGTCTCCTAATCAGAGGTCGGTGGTTCGAATCCGGGCACGCACCTCTAAATTTTCGGAGTTATGTGCGTTTTAAAAAAAAAAAAATATCACTTGCTTTCTACGGTGAAGGAAAACATCGTGAGGAAACCTGCACGCCTGAGAGTTCTTAATAATGTTCTCAAAGGCGTGTGAAGTCTGCCAATCCGCACATGGCCAGCGTGGTGGACTATGGCCAAACCCTTCTCATATTGAGAGGAGACCCGTGCTCTGTAGTGAGCCGGTAATGGATTGATCGTGACTAGGTATAGACTATAAAAATAAATAAATAACGTAACGATATTAAAAACGATTTTATGTTCACAGACGTGTTTGCGACTATTACATAAACAAGAACAAGATACGATAAACTATAAAAAATTAAGCTAAAACTAAAAAGCCACAAACCACGAAATCAGCGGTGATCTTATGCAGGTCATTTACGCACCTCTCTAAACAATTCTCTAGAAATGTTCTTGGTGCCGGGCCACAAAAATGTTTTTTCTGTATTTGCCAATCGATTCTTATATACATTCTACGAGTATATCGCAGAAGATTTAGAAAATAGATGGAAAAATCATATAAATTTGCTAACATTTCAAACACCAAAGATCGACTCGAACTTTTTGTTAATTTTCATTTTAAAAGAAAACCATCGCACGTGTTTCCGAACGATTGCACCTTTTTCTTTTTTTTCCTCCTTTCACACTTTCCGTTTAACGCTTTCCGTTTTGCGGCTTTTAAAGTTTCATGCCTTACATATTGTGCGCTCTTATTTCTCTTCGGTCGCGTAAAAATCATTTTCTATACCTAGCAAATAGGTAGCAAATTGACCTCGATGAGCATTAATAATGATTAGGTAACATAACTTATTTTTTGTTTTTAGAAAGTGCATAAATTCTATACGTTCATTCGTAAACTTTACGTTTACTTTTCAAAATATATTAAACTAAGATTTAAAACTTTACTTTTTGAGAATTCAGGACTGAGTTAAGAACTGGGTTACCATTATTTACTATTACTCTAATTTAAACCGAGTTATCAGCGTAAGTGGTAGCAAACTATATCTAGCTTCATACTTAAAGACTACCAAATCACAAAGGCTTATAACATATCAATTACAATGTTTTTTTTTTTATTCACTACAAGTTAGCCCTTGACCTGGTGGTAAGTGATGATGCAGTCTAGGATGGAAACGGGCTAACCTGTTAGGGGTATGGTTAACCCACACTCCTAATTGGTTTCTACGCGACATCGTGCCGGAACGCTTAATCGCTTGGCGACACGTCTTTGTCGGTAGGGTGGTAACTAGCTACGGCCGATGCCTTCCACCAGACCAGACTCGAGCCGAGAATCGAACCCAGGACCTCCAACTTTATAATGCGACAGCGCGCACGCTGCGCCAATAATCGGTCGTCAATATTATATTATATTTATGTTATATTTATGATTAAATGTAAGCTATTATATCATTATACATACATTATTTTAAGGCATTTAATACCAATACATCAATGTCCGTCATTTTTAGAGTGGTATGAAAAGAAATGCGCTTTATGTACCCTCATTGGGGACATGCTTTTGTCCAGCCCTCAACACTCTTTCTGTACACAAAATCACGTCAATCCTTTATCGTGTATAAACCTTAGTATTTGTTTTGCACGCTCGCAATCGTGGAGTCGGTTTCGTGTAACAAAATACTAAGTCGTCAAAGCAAAATGGACCTAATAAATTTTGTTTACAGTCGCAATTCCAGTACTTCTTTTTATTATGTTACAAAACTAGCACTGTCTGGAGAAATGGAGAGGCCTTAAAACTAGACCGATACGGTTCAATTTACTTTTAAAGTTTGAGAAAAAATTAAGACTATTAGCGCATAAACTTATACTAAAGGTACGGTTGCCAAGTAAAAAAGGACAAACCGACAAATATACTTTCACGATAACAATTCAAGTACAGAATGTAAAGTGCTATCTAAGGCATGATCATTGCTTAGATCACTATTTAAAACTGTCCTATCGGTAGCCCAGAATCAGAACATGATTTTATCCGCATCGGCTCTTAAACGTTAAGGACCTTTCCAGAGACACTCCACAGGGCGTTTCCTTATCTCACTGCGAGCCACGAGCGAAATGATCTCCAACTAAATTGTCTCGAAACTGAATTGTTATCTAAACATATTTCTCGAAAATTGAGTTTCTTTAATGGGAATTTAAATAAACTTATTATAAATTCATTTTCAGAAACTGTCCGTAATTTTTAAAAACTTTCTTTAGGCGATTTAGCGTTCCGGCACGATAACGCGTCGAAACCAATAAGGAGTGTGGGTTAACCATACCCCTGCCAGGTCAGCCTGCTACCATCCTATACTGCATCATCACGTACCATCAGGTGAGATTGCCGTCAGGAGTTAACCTGTAGTGCATAAAATAAAAAAAAAAAAACTTCGTAGTCGACGAAAGTGCAAGAATAAGATTTTGCCTGCATCAGCTTCCACGCCCTACGGACCGGCCGAGAGGCAGTCAAGCGAACCTCAAGCGTCATTCAACAGTCACAACTAGGGCGTTTCCGCAATCGCGCAGCCTAGCCACGAGCGAAATGAACTCTCAGTGAATTGTGTCAAGCCACTGACTTTAATCTTGATTCTATAGTAGAAAAAAAAAACTTCTACTGACCTTCAAGATCAAGTTTTGCATAATACCCAATAATCAGAAATACTGATATAAGAAAATATAAATATTGGTACTACTATAATGACTAGAATACAAGGAACAGCAATTCTATCATTCTCTGAGGGTATGGCAAATAACATACAAATTCAAATTTCAAATTCAAATAATCTTTATTCAAATAGTCCTTTAAAAGGCGCTTTTGACGCGTCAATAATTTACAAAGTAGTGATTTGATGATGATAATTACATTCGTAAACTACATACGAACTATAAGTCAGGTTTTCTTTTTAATTTTGTGTTGGAAAATTTTACATAACTTGCAAATATTAATCTTGTTTTATGAATGTATTTAAAAGTTATTTTTTGGGTTAAAATACATGTCGGCGCGAAGGAGTTATTAACTTCATTCAACGGTGCCGAGAACAAAACGAATTCAATAATTACCCACATTTGAACTCTGGAAGATTTTGTTAACACAATTTAGACGGTAGCAATCATTTTTTTACAAACATGATTTGTTATAGATACGGGCGGTCGATGCCTTTCGTGGCATTCTCGCTCGAGACGTCGGACCGTTTGGACCTCTTAGTTATTGTCGCAATAAAAGTGTAATCCGCAAGTTGTGGTTTTAGTCACTATGAGCGAAAGTAAACAAAAGCGTGACGTCAGCAATGTTGACGTCACTCTTACTAAAACTCCGACGGCCCCAGATTCATCACACATATTCTAAAAAACGTAAGTTAGAATATGTACAGCGCCATCTCTTTTTAGTTAAACTCAAACTGTACTAGGATCAGTGCCCTGGTACTGGTACCAGGGACTAGGACTGGTCCTATTCCATCTTATCAGTATCCTAGTATGTCAGTACACATAACTTTCCATGTAAATCAATATGAATTTGGCTGATATATTTTCATTCTTCGGAATTAGTGACGCAGCCAACACGTTTTTATGATATTTCCACTCAAAAACAAGGCTTTCTAAAACCCACAATCATATTTTGTATAAGCCAAGTTATTATTTACTTATTATCTGACACATAACTAGTTAGACCTGTATTTCAGATATCCTTTATTCAAACGCGAACGTGTGGCATTCAGTAGATGTTTTTTGTCTATTCTTACTTTTTATTTACCTACAAATGTGACAATATACCTGTTTGTAAAACTGTCCTACTGCACTTAAATTAAAAATAAACAAACCTAAACAACCAATTTTCATTAAAAAAAAAACACACACACAATTAAATTACTCATTCGATTAAGTAAACATTTTTTGTTTGATTATTAGTACTAGCATTTTTGGACTTCCGGGTTCGATTTCCGTGTCGAGCCATAATTTTTATTGAGTTTTCTGTTTAAAAATAACACAGTACCAGGCCTGTTAGAAAAAAAGGCTTCAGTGCCATTTATTTATTTCATTTATTTAAACAATGTTATTGCAAAACTTAGAAAGGACATAACATACAATAAAGTAACAAAAAAAAGCAATTGGCGACCTTATCACTAATTGTAATCTCTTTCAGGCAACCATTTGAGTGGAGCCAATAAGTTAACGGTTATACGAGAAGTTTGATATATTATCCATTCATTATAATTTATAAATAACGTGTAAAAACATCGTGAAGGAAAACATCTTGAGGAAACCTGCACGCCTGAGAGTTCTCCATAATGTTCTCAAAGGCGTGTGAAGTCTGCCAATCTGCACATGGCCAGCGTGGTGGACTATGGCCAAACCCTTCTCATATTGAGAGGAGACCCGTGCTCTGTAGTGAGCCGGTAATGGGTTGATCATGATGATGTGTAAAACTAGCTTTAAAACCCCACCAAACAGCATTAGAAAAGCACGGCGGGTCTGTCCTCTATAGCTATATAATAACCCTCTCTTCCTAGCACAAGACGCTATACGCGTCATAACCTCAATAGAGTATATATAGTCTTGAGCGACGTACGCCACGTAACAAGCATTAATGCCCTTCAAATGAAATAGGATTATACGGTTGATACGCAAAGCCGGAACACGGCAGGTGTCGGGCCTTGCTAATTACACCAAAGCGAATCTAATTAAGTATAACCTTTTGTTCTTAACCAATAATTTAGCAGCTATAAATAAGGTACAGTGTTAAAATAATATCGATTTCCTCAGCCTATTAAAGAGTATGTGAATTTTTATCTTCGAGGCAAGTTAGCATATTAGCGTTCAAAACTAATAGTTGAAATTTTAAATAGGTACGAGTATAATAAGTCCGAGGAAAACTCTCTTCACATATTATCTATAATACTATATAATATTCGTATGTGTCCATTTGCAATAAAATCTTTTTGGATGTACTATTTGGTTTTAATGACATAAAAAAGGTTACATTAAAAAATGAGTAAACATAATTAAAATGAATGATAACAAAATCGATACTAAGAGTGGCACAACGCTAGGGTAATCGTTTATATTCCGGAAATTTTGTTGTAAAATACGCTCAGATTGCCAACGCCAGATTAAATTCATGCCATTTTCTTAAAAGTGTCGAAGGTCGGTATTATAATAAGATATCACCATCAACATGATCAACCCATTACAGGCTAACATCAGAGCACGGGTCTCCTCTCAGTATGAGAAGGGTTCGGCCATAGTCCACCACGCCTGGCCGTCTGCGGATTGGCAGACTTCACAGACTAATAAGATATATATGCCGCGTCAAGGGGGTCCGAGTTGTTTTTTTGTAAAGGTGACGTCACGATTTTGTTTACTTTCGCTCATAGTAATTAAAACCACAACTTGCCGGTTTACACTTTTATTGCGATAATAACTTAGAGGTCCGAACAGTACGACAGAAAGTTAATAACTTCTTCACGCCGACATATAGAATAATAGTGTAAAAGTTAGAAATATATCCGTATTTCATATATTTATGAGATTCTTTGGCAGCGCAGTGTCGCGTCGCGTCGCTCCACTGCAGTGTAGTTCCGTTCAGCCTTTATTAAACTGGATATAATCGAGTTTACGATGTCGCAACGTCGCCGGCTGTTGACAGATAATTTGAATGCACTCCAATTATTATTATTCTAATGGAGTGCACTGCATGAAGCGCAGTCATGTCGAAATTGCGTTTGCTAGAAACTGTGCCGCATGCAAATACTTGCAAACTAGTTGATTTTGATGAGCTGGATCAGAGCAACTCGGCACATTTCCTCGACGAGGTTAACCATTTAAAACGGTTCAAAGGGACTCATTAAGAGATAAACTTTGCGAAGTCAAGATAATGCCATTGTAATAGAGATATACTTAAAGAAGTCAAAATAACCATTGTTATTTGTATGCCATGAAAATATATCTGAAAATTTATTTATTAATGTACTATAAATGAATAATATAAGTCAAGTGTATCAAGTTCAAATATCAAAACTCAATAAAAAATGTCATGTCATTTAGTGAGTCCAAATTGTATTATTTTATGGATTTCACTTAAAAGATGACGAATTTAAATACAAGGCTTTACAGCTTCATCATCTTTATTTCTAACCGAAAGCCAAGTAACCAATTTTTATTAATTTCACTATAAAAATGTCGGATATCCGTAGAAAGGTAGATTTTGCCTAATCTTGGTTTGGATTTTAAAAAATCCGTCCTTATCTCTTTTCTACATCATAAATGGAACGTATGTGTCAAATTCAGCTATCTAGGACCAAGATTATAAGCTAGGGATTGATGAGTCTGTCCACAGTGACCAAATGACATTTCTGGGATGTCTCTCGATTAATTCAACCTTAACATTAAACGTATCATCATGGTCAACCCATTGCCGGCTCACTACAAAGCACGAGTCTCCCCTCAACTTGAGGCTTCGGCCATGGTCTACCACACTGGCCATGACGGATTGGCAGACTTCACACGCCTTTTGAGAACATTATGCAGAACTCTCAGGCATGCAGGTTTCCTCACGATGTTTTTCTTTACCGTTGAAGCAAATGTTATTTTAATTGCTTAAAAACGCACATAACTCCGGGTCCGGGTTCGAAACTCCGACCTCTGATTAGAAGGCGGACGTTCTAACCACTAGGTTGTGATAGCTACTTTTATTAAACGTATGTTTGTAAAAAAGTCCTTTATAGTTTTATATAAATGATAAACAAGTTAGAATGGTTATGTTTGAAAAATAAAAAAGATCCTATTGTATAATATGACGCCTATACATTATAATATAAAAGTTTATCTACGGCGATGCGTCTTAGTAATAGATATATTATGTAAGCTTAGTTAACTTTCATTATAATATCAGAGTTAAGCTTCCGCAAAAGTTCACACGTCGTCAATGAAAATCATCACTATGATTTCCATAGTATAGGTGGCTGAACTCCAGAGGTAGGTTTGCAAATTAAGCCGCCCGTAATGCCGGTTTAAATGTCGCCAGGCCCCATTATATGCCAGTGCTCTTCATTTAGGATAATTAAAGGCTCCGGGGTGTTTAATATTTCCATAAATTTTTGATGTCGCCCTCCTAAATGTTTGGATTAACTCTTACGAGCGACTGATGCGAGCTTTTATGATACTTACTTTGCAAGTGAGCGTTGCGGGGTAAGGGATTTTTCGCTTTAAAATCATTTAAACCCTAATAGGTTTCTGCAATTTACATCCCTTTGCTGGGCAAGGTTCTCTCAATTAATTGCGAATATGTCGAGGGAATATAACTGTATTCATAATAAGCAAAGTCGCCCACGATTATTCCAGAGAAACTATAATTTTAAGAGATAGCGCAGAGACTATCTAATCTAATAACTCATTGAAAAAAATTTAAAATGCATGTACAATAATATGTTGCGATAAAAAACCGTATAAAAATATATTTCTATTAACGAAGTAAGCTCTATCTCTATAGGTACTATAATTTATTATTGATTACGTAAGATGGTGTTTCCAAAAAAAAACCCGTCTAAGTTTGTTGTGGGTTTCTTCTTAGACCTGGGCGCGATTTGAACCCTCTTAGCTTTAGTTTTAAGTAGTCGAGTTTAGTGATAACCACCACTTCACAAATAGAAATAATGAGATGAACGATGCCTGTAATAGGTTTATGTGAATAAAGCTATTTTTGATTGATTGATGGATTACTTAAATATTTAAACCACTATTTAATCTTCAAAATTGGACCATTTTTAAATATGATTGATTATTTATATATAATGATTCTAAATATGATGATTTAACAGATATAATCTTTAAGTATTGAGAAATTCATGATTGGTATCTAGGTATAATTATTATTTATATTGTTATTTTCATTTTCATTTCTACCGACATAGATGCGCTATCAAGGGATTTAACGTATCGGTACAATATCGCATAGACACCGATTGGGAGTCGAAACTGTCATATTCCTTAAAGGTAAGCCCGTAACATCTTAGACTGCATCATGACAAATCAACATGTGAGATGGCATTGTAGGTCTAACCTGCAGTAAAAAATCTCCACACATCACATTTTAACATAAGGAACATGAGAAACTCGACCTTTGTACGAGCATTTAAATTAGGATACTCCATATGTATGCCATTCCATCCTCGAAAGGGCCCGCCAGATATTGTCTACGAAATGAAAATCTTACTCCCAAAGCAACGGAACAGTACGGACTACAAACGACATATAAAAGGAATGTTAAGCGAAATAAAGAAAAACGGCCGTGTAAGCTATACAATGGACTTTTAAATGAAGACCGGGTTAATGAAGTTAGTAAAGAGAATTTTTACTCGCGACGAACTGTTGAAAGCATACGAATGCTAATTTTGTGTGCAACTTTCGTCCACTGTCCATTTCTAATATATTGTATATGACGAGTTAAGGGCGTCCGAGTTGTTTTAAGTAAGAGTGACGTCACACTTTTGTTAACTTTCGCTCATAGTAATTAAAACCACAACTTGCGGGATTACACTTTTATTGCGACCATAATTAAGAGGTCCGAACGGTCCGACGTCTTGAGTGAGAATGCCACGACCGCCGGTATTTATAGCAAAGCATGCTTGTACAAAATTGATTGCTATCGTCAAATTGTGTTAGAAGTGATTTAAAGAGTTCAAATATGGGTAGTTCTTGGCGCTTTCTTATAACATCACCTACGTAAACTCTTTTATCGAAATTGACGTCACACCTGCAACAATTCCTTGAGGGCAATCTTTAAAGAAAAAAAAGTCAATAATTAACAACTCTTGGCCCGACCCGGGGATCGAAACCAAGAACTCGTGGTCCACGTTTTGACATGCCAACTACTTGATGTTCCTTTTAGGACAGATAAAAAGTAGCACAAAGAAGTTTATCATATAGGGAGAAATCTTAACGCTCTAATAAATAAACGGGTATAGGTAAAGAGGGTTTCAAATAAAACATACAGTATCGCGCACCTGGCCGTTTTCCCCTAATATTTCACATAGCACAAGGCATTCAGGTGGAAAAAAATATTTATGCCTTTGATATTCAAATCAGCTGACATACATTTACGTACATAGAAGCCGAAAATATTTCGGCATTCATTTACAGTCGCGCCGAAATGGCGGTAAAATATAAAATTTAAACACTACATAGGGACCCAAATTTTTTAGCGCCCCCTGTTGGCGTAAAAACAAATTCAAAATTTCAAATTCAAAAATTCTTTATTCAAATAGTCCTTTAAAAAGCACCTTTGAGCGTTAACAATTTACATAGTAGTGATTTGATGGTGATAACTACATTCGTATTCCTAAAACTAAAGCTATGAGGGTTCCAAACGCGCCCCGGTCTAAGAAGAAGCCCACAACAAACTTAGCCGGGTTTTTTTTTTGTTATCTTCATCTCACATAATCAACAATAAATTATAGTACCTATGGAGATAGAGCAATTCACACCCAAGCATTTTTATCGTTTATAATCCTTAATATCGTAATATGATTTTTCTATAAGCTTTCGTTTTATTAAAACTTTGAATTTATTGATAGAGATCTCCAAGATATCAACAAATCTCAGAAACCTCTTAAATGCGAAACCTGTGCATTCAATCGGTAAAGATATTCTCGACTTTATATATTTATCGACACAGTAGCTCCTAATTCTATTGAATTGGATTAACATAAATAATATTGCATATTGATGAGTAAGATTAGTTTGGAACTCATCTCACTTTGTTATGGATTCACTCTGTGGTTTCTAACTCCTTGGAGAGCCTATTCAATAGTCAATCTCCGTCATCACCGCTGTTGGAGTACAACTTAAAAGTTCAAATAACTTGAAACCTATTAATAGCTGAGATCTTAATTATAAAATACTCGAAAATCTTAATACATTTTTCCTTCACCTGTTCTTCTGTTCTGCCATGGGTCATCTTTAGGTTTTGTCAAACTTGATTTGGTCAATTTAAAACCTGACTTTAAAGCGAAGAGCTCGTAACGCAAGGTTCCGTTCTAGGCGAGGCCACGATAATATTATGTTTACAGTAATCCCAACGGCCGAAACGCGGGCTATGCCTTCGCGCCTCGATCTCGGGGTGCATTCGGCATGCAGACAGTCGCGACTGTGCCGCAGTGACGAACAGACCGTGTTTTGTTTTTTTAAACAATAACCGTGCGATGCATTAATAATAGTTGTTTATTGTACTGTAAAATAAATTTTCAACCGTCTGTCTGTCACTAGATAGTTGAAATTTGAACACAAAGTAGGCAAAAAATGCTGGAGGCGGGCAGCCCTATCGCATGTTTAGATGCCACGCGGCTGTAGGTATTTATTTCAAAGATAAGCCCGAGTTACAATACTGTATACATAATATTACCGAGGCGAGGCGGAGAACGTAACAGTAGGTTCAAGGCGAGGCGGAGATCGCGTAATGGTACGTTAAAGGCGAAGCGGAGAGCGCGTAACGGTAAGTTCTAGGCGAGGTGGAGAGCGCGTAACGGGTTCCGTTTTGTTTAATGACCAATATTCAGGCTACCACTGGAAACCAGCACTGCGGCTTGCTTCTGCTGATGCTGAATGGGTTACCTTAATTTGGTCATCATCTGTGTACGTCAAATTATGTTCTTACGCATGCAAGACTGAATGGCTGAATGAAAAACTTTTACTTTCTTTAATTTTTTAATTTTAATTTACTTTTGACGAACTCCGTGACGCAGCTCGTGCGCGGTTGCTTTCGGTCCGGTTTCGGTTTTGGTCGGCCGAAGCCTCCCACCAGACCAAAATTGAGCCGGTAATCGAACCCAGGACCTTCAACTTTATAATGCAACAGCGCACGTACAGCCGCGCCAAAATAAGTTTAGTTATATTTTAGGTGCTTAAATGTAACAACCCTGCTGACAAACAATTCAACGAGTGAAATCTTAAAATGTATTCAGACGGTACCGTTAAAGTTCTCACCTCGTGTTCCCACCCGATTGATTTTCCCAAATCTGTTACGCAATCACTTACAAGCCAAAAAACAATGACTAGAAGCAAAGATAGACGGAGTTCTGAAACATTCGTGTTTTAAAAAAGTTATTCGGTCGAACCAACCGTGCACGTCGTGTAGATGAGGCAACGGCTGCTAGCGAATTCGTGCCCGTATAAATTTCTAATAATTTGGGTTTAGATACCTTACTTATGAAGCCTAAAAAGCTTAAAGGGTTTTTTCAAAAGTATTTGATTTGATTTTCATTAATCATCATCATCTTCATGTTCAACCCATTGCCGATTCACTACAGAGCACGGGTCTCCTCTCAGTATGAGAAGGGTTTTGGCCATAGTCCACCACGTTGGCCATGTTCGGATAGGTATGAGTTTTATTATGTATAATTTCAAATACACCGGACTTTTAACAAAACCTGTTTTGAAAACCTTGATTTTTAGAAGCGACCTAACCTAAATGATTTCGCATGCAATGATTAGCTCAAACCAGTGAACGGATTACGCTAAATTAGGCATCAATAAATTGAAATCAAATCAAAAACAGCTTAATTCATATAAACCTAAAACAGGTATCTATGGGTCGTTCATATATATTACTTCAATTCGTTTCAACTTAGACGTTGCTCTTAACAGACCTAAGTTTTTATAGCTGTCTTTATACTGAAATGCTAGTAAGTGCGAGTGCATGTCGAAAAGCCAACTATAACCTGCCCTAGTAACATTGTATCTAACTGTATCCCAATATACCGTCTCTCATTTTCCTTTTATCTGTGACGGGAGGCTGTATACCTGCAGTTTCTCGTTCCCTTTCCTACATCGCACGTACGAAAGAGACCGATTTTCGTCTCATGCATTTGTTCCGTTTATTGTTATTATTACTAGAAATTGGCGACGAGATCGGCCGGCGCAGACCGTTGTTGTGGGACCTGCATTAAGCCAGTGCAGTATTATGGCTTCTAGAGTTACTGTCCTTGAATAATAAAAAAAAACTTTTTTAAAAACACTTTTTTTTTATCCACTACAAGTTAGTCCCTGACGGCAATCTCATCTGATGGTAAGTGATGATGCAGTCTAGGGTGGTAGCGGGCTAACCTGTTTATGCTATAGTAAACCCACTCCCAATCGGTTTCTACGCGACATCGCGCTGGAATGCTGAATCGCTTGGCGACACGTCTTTGTCGGTGGGGTTGTACCAGACTAGACTCGAGCCGGGAATCGAACCCAGGACCTCCAACTTTATACCACTGCGCCACGGAGGCCATCAAACTTTAATTTATATAAGTTGAATCACTGGAGTCTGGCCTTGGATGGCCTGGCCTTTACGAAGAACTGAAAAATATCACTGTCTAACACGCGATTTCACTTGTTTAACTGTCTTATGTTTGGTTTCAATAAGAAAATAATAGGTGCTATCGATAAACCAGAAATGTTACTAACGATAAAGTCAAAATGATTAAAACATACTTAGTGTTCATTATCATGATGTGTCTATACAATCATGGTGATTCTGACATGGTATTAAATTGAAACAAATAATAACAATCAACAAAGTGCTTCATGTTACCCTATGATAACATTTCACTCGTTATCGACTACTAAGTAAGTGACATGGCCGAATTCTGTCCTAATAATCAATTCATAATATAATGTGCAGTAATTAGATATTCATAAGTGAAAATTACTTTAAACAAAAAAAATATCGATATTTCCTATATGTGTAACCCCTTTTTAAATATTATTCGTGATATAATATTAATTTCATAGCGTATTGTTCAATAATATATAAGGCGTCGTAAATATAATAATCACAATTTACAGAGTAGTGATTTGATGATGAGAACTAGCCGACAACCGAGCCCACAACTAACTTCGGCAGGTAAATTATAATTAAATAATGGTATGTAAACATTTCGTAGCATCATTAACAAATTTTGCTACAATTCTACGCAGTTCGCTACGACACGTAGCAAATAGCTACGGAGCTGAAACCGCCTGATATTTATGCGCGTACAGATAACATGGAGAATTTGTCTCCTTTATTGTTCCGAGAGGAAACTGTACTCTACACTTACATCATTTGCAGTTCTAGATATTCAGACTAAAAGTTGTTATAAGATGGTAATGTTCTTTATGCGTACTTTTGGCGCGTACTACCCTCATATTGTAATGTCTTGACGAATTATGTAGTGCAGAAGTGTGATATTATTTATTTATTTGTTTGTTTTCCATTACCTTATTACAGAATTTCCAATTCAATAGTGAAGTTATGCTAATCTAAAAATAGTCCACATTGCTCTCCTTGGTGAGTTCACTCAGAGAGCAAAAAAAAAACATTCTTTTGGCTATGAGATTAAGGGTGCATAAAGCTCGCGTCAGCGGCGCCTTCTTGAGAGCAAGTTGGTTATTATGGATATTTTATAAATATAATTTTGCTATTAATGCTTTTGAATATGAAACAAGTTCACCCTATAGTCTTAGTAACCAATAAAACCAAGTTCAGATTGCTCACGAATATGTTCCATTTCTCCTTAGGGGCCTGGGGTAGGGTACGCACTGCTTTTATGCATGTATGAAATGCAAGCAATTGTAAGTATACATGGAATACTTTAATTTAAACACAGCGATATCTGTGTTCAAATATATATAACTCAATTTGTCTGTAACGGATCAGATTGGTCCTTGCCAGACAAATATTTAGTAAATTGCGAACGTAATACCCGTTCCCGTACGTCTCATATATTCCAGCGTAAATTCTAAATGTTCAAGCTGTAAATCGTGTTCTGTTTCCACAACTATTGTTAACAACGTCAATCAATCAATCAATCAAATATTTTCGGTAGGCTTACAGTACTCATGAACGTCAAGCATTTTTTTAAAATTGAAATAACAAATAAAAAGATCATTAGTAAAACATTGATGCTTTTCATCCAATAATTATTTTCTTTTTAAGGTATCCACCCCAGTAATGAGGCGAACAAACAACAACAAATAATATCAAAGAGACGGCAAAATCCATCCTCCTAAGTTCTTTTCTACTTGACATCATACTGGAACGTTTAATCGCTAGGCGGTATGGTTTAGCCGGTAGGATGGTTACGAGCCGCGGTCTAAGACGAGACTTGAAATGGAACAAAGGACCACTGAAGAGTTTAACATTGCACGCGCTACGCCACTGAGGCCTCTTGAGTAATAAACCCTAAAATAATGCTAACACCACCTAAATGTCTAATTTACAAATAATAGCTTATTGTAAAGTATAGGTCTGCGAGACTCAAATATTTATGACGTCACATTTACATCTCATAAGACCTAACTAGCCCGGAGTCTCTAAGAGTATCTGGAAAACTTCTAACGCCTTGACCCGACTGGCCTGCAGCGATTGCTTCAGCCTAGATTCAACAGCGGAACAAAGTAAAGAGCTTACGAACCAAACAGGGTTGCCAAATATAGTATGTGTTTACTCGCGACAACGTTTCCTCATCTTATGAAATTAATCTAGGATATATTTACTATCGGCATCAAACATCGGATAAAAACAATGCAAGACTATGTACCTATATACACACCCCGGCATATTTAGCGGAACACAAAAAAAGATCCATAATTAAAAAAATATGGTTTTATTTTAAAATCTACTTACTACACTTCTTTTGTTATTTAAAGTTTCATTTGTTTTTGAAAATTTTCATTAAAATTACAATTAATTAAATTAGAAAAATGGTGATTAATATCGCGTATTTCCTCCACGTACTCTTATTAAAGTTTCTACCCGTTACAGCTACTTTATAATTATATTATTGCTTTTAAAAATATAAACAAAAGCGAAACGTAAACTTTACTTTTCTTTTCGCGCTTGTGAAGTCAACATCTCTTGGGGATGATGCGGTGTCGGGTCGAAACGTGCGTAGAGGTTCTAGTGGAAGACTTTGTGTGGTGTAATATTATACAAATCTCCCGGTTGTCGGCGGATTATAGCAAATTATACTTGCTGTTAATTGTTTATCATGGACTTCCGCAAAGTAACGCCTGCTTGATTTAAGCATATTTTTAAAATAATGAATATTATTTTAAAAATATGCTTAAATCAAAAGATTGATCAATTTATAAATCGAGACCGTGTCTGATAATATGTAATCTAAATAGGCGTATATTTCCGCCCTCAAAGACTTCGCGATGACCACGACCGCTCCATCGAAGTGTTAAGACGAAGAAGAAGAAGAAGAATATTTTTATGTTATTGCAATGAGATGAACAAAACAGAATAAAAATTGTAAAAATCATTCGAGCCATTTCGTGTTTTAACTATCCCATTCGCGACACCTAACGGTAATTTGACTTAACTGACAAATAGTTAGTTTTATAGATAAATAGTTAACCGTCTGTCAACAAAGGCTGGTTATCTATTTATCAATCCGAATTAAACGCTATCTATTGAAATAATCCGAAGTTGTAATTACTATGTGATTTTGTCGATTTTCGGAAGTTCTACTGGGTATCTCCTGATTATCTTTTTGCCTAAATCACCCAAGTAACGAATCGAACAAAACAGAAAATGGAAAAAACCGTACCACAGTGCAATACGAAATTCTACAAATATATAATCGAGATCAATCAAAAACACCACAATAATACGTAGCTTGGTGATTCATTGGGCTTTTCCTTTCTATTTTAATTCTATCAACAGTAGATGTTTATCAATACTAATGAAAATTTTATCAAGGAATAATCAACGTAGTCCGAAGTGGTAATTCCTTTATACAGTTATCAATTTCTAATCTATCGATTTTTTGGTTGTTAGGTGTTTTGGTATTTCCCAATAATGTTTTTAAGCAGACTAAGATGGCAGTGGGGTAATGTTAGGAGTATGTACAGTATTTTCAACGGAAAAGTTCCTAATTGGTTTCTACATTCGACATATTTGCAGTACTTTGGCGATCTTCGTGGCACAGAACGTGCGCTGTCGCATGATAAAGTTGGAGGCCCTTGGTTCGATTTCCGTCTCGAATCTGGTCTGGTAGGAGGCTTCGGCCGTAGCTAGTTGCCACCCTACCGACAAGAACGTGTCGCTTAGCGATTTAACGTTTCGGCCCGATGTCACGTAGAAACCAATTAGGAGTGTGGTTCTACCGTACCCCTAGAAGGTTAGCCCGCTACCATCCTAGACTACATTATCACCTACACCAGATGAGATTGCCGTCAAGGGCTAACTTGTAGTGAATAAAAAAAAATAAAAAATAAACATCTTTGTTCATCATCATAATCAACCCATTGTCGGCTCACTACAGAACACGGGTCTCCTGTCAATATGAGAAGGGTTTGGCCAGCGTGGTGGACTAGTGACAAGTGATATTTTAATTGCATAAAAACACACATAACTCCGAAAAGTTAGCGGTGCATGCCCGGGTTCGCACCCCCGACCTCTGATTAGGAGGCGGACGCCCTAACCACTAGGCTATCACGATACCTTTCTGAAGTATTTGTTCGTAGAGTGGTAACTAATCAAGGCCATAGCCAGACCAGACCAGGATGGATTGGATTGGATAATGGATTACAAATTCCCAAATTGACACAGTTAGGGATCGACTTTCACCACTGCGCCAGGGAGGTTGACAGGCTTTGTAGCCTAAATCTTAATAGGGCGGAGGCCATTTTTGAGTTTTTGCAACTCACGTAAATTTATTTTTATACATAGATATAATATATATAATAGGGGGGGACGGTAAGAAAAATATTTTATTTAATGATACTTGTCAAACGCCTGAAGACATTGTTTCTGTTAAATTGGATTCCAGATAAAGAAGCCAATTAGCTGCTCGCAGAGATAATTGAATGAAATCAAATTTATACCCCTAATTAATGTTGAACCAGCCGGGGTGGCTGTCCAATTTAGTGAATTTTGTTTGTTAACTTTATTATGCGACTAGCGGGACTCTAGCGCGCACAATTTCCGATTTACCGCGGAATAAAGACTTTTTGATGGTAACAAATAGAAATAGAAGCGGTGATAGCCTAGTGGTTAGGGCGTCAGTTTCCTAATCAGAGGTCGGCGGTTCGGATCCGGGCACGCACCTCTAACTTTTCGGTGTTATGTGCGTTTTAAAAAATTAAAATATCACTTGCTTTAACGGTGAAGGAAAACATGGTGAGGAAACCTGCACGCCTGAGAGTTCTCCATAATGTTCTTAAAGGCGTGTGAAGTCTGCCAATCCGCACATGGCCAGCGTGGTGGACTATGGCCAAACCCTTCTCATATTGAGAGGAGACCCGTGCTCTGTGATGAGCCGGTAATGGGTTGATTATGATGATGATGATGGTAACAAATAGCTATATTTGTATCAACTGGCCAATAGCACGGTAATATTATGTATCCATCCATAGACATAGAATCCATCTTAGAATAATTAACAATGTAGGTACTAAATATTTTGAGGACCTCCGTAGCGCACGCGTGCGCTGTCGCATTCAAAAGTTGGAAGCCCTGGATTCGATTCCGGCTCGAGTCTGGTCTGGTGGGATCCTTCGATTTAGAGCCACGCGATTTAGCGTACCGGCAAGATGTCGCGTAAAGACCAATAAGAGTATGGGTTTACCATAGCCCTAACATGCTAGCCCGCTACCATCTTACCACGAGATTGCTGTCAAGGGCTAACTTGTAGTATTAATAATAAAATCATGAGAAACCTTACTATAAGCAATAAGCCTTCGCCCACTAGTAAAACATAATTTCGTTCATAGCATTTTGTTTCTGTATAAACAATGTACGTAATTGCCAAACTTTTGTACAGGCTCACGGGAATTCCGAACACATATTCGCCATAAATTCCGATGGCTAATCATCGCATACCGTAACTGCCATACTGTGGCTCAAATAACAATCCTGACATTCCTTTGATATTCGAACAATGGACGTCGATGTATTGATTAGATTTCTATTATCCTAGATTTCATGTCCCGAGATATTCCTGATATCCACACTGCTCCGATCGCGCATTAAACATAATATTACATTAATATTTTGTTATAATCTATACATACAAATAAATAAAATTGGAGTGTCTGTTTGTAATATTGAAATAACTTTTTTTTACTACATGCATATGAATATGTATACGGTACATACACCATTTTTTTCTTTACAATTTTTGTCTGTCTGTCTGTTTGTTCCGGCTAATCTCTGAAATGGTTGGATCGATTTTTACGGGACTTTCATTGGCAGGTAGCTGATGTAATAAGGAGTAACTTAGGCTACTTTTATTTTAGAAAAAGTCTTTTATTTTAGAAAAATAAAGTAATGTTGCAATGTCCAACGCAGCTCACGCGCATGCCACCGCCTGTGCCATCACGTCTCAGGCGCCTCCCACAAGTTCTCCCACCAACGAATCAATATCCGATTTCACTCATTCTTTTTTTTAGAAAGGATATACTTTAATGTTTATCCTGTAATTATTTCAAGTAATTCGGTTTAGTAATCTATTGCTTCGTGATTGAAAGACAAACAACCACACTAACTCAACGCAGACGTGGTCGCGGGCGTCAGCTAGTTATTATATAATTTTTGTGTTCACTAAAACTACATTTATAATTATAAGGCGTCCAGAAATAAGAAAATAATGCGCACAGAATAAGACGTTTATTCCGCTGCAATATTTCAAAACACACTCAGTCCTTTACATTCGAGTCCCACCTTTTTATATCTTTGAACGAGTATGATTAGTGACAAGCGTCATTGATCTAACAATTTCGTGACAAATTATCAATACTTTTGGTAATTTGTCATCTATAATGTGTGAATAACACTCATAAATAACTTTATTAATCTTATCAAATAAATCTTCTTAAAATATACCAAAACATTATTTAAGATGGCGCGTAGAAACCTAAAGGAGCGTGGGTTTATCATGCTCCTAACAGGTTAGCCCGCTGCCATCCTAGATAGCATCATCACTTACCACCAGGTGAGATAGCTGTCGAGGGCTAACTTTTAGTGTATAAAAAAAAATTAAGAACATGCTTATCTGCCAATATTTTTTAAACCTGTAATCTACGCGGTCGTAAGTTGCGAGCATAACCTAGTATTGATAGAGATTTCATGAGGTAAAAAAATAAATCGCATTAACCAAACCAACTAACTAGCCAACTGTTGCAGACCATTTGCAAATTTACATCTCCCTCAAAATGCTATAAGTAACCATAGCTGGCATATTATATGTTTGTAATTAAACGCCCAGTTAGAAACTTGTTGGTGAATTAACTGAACCGGGCAGCCGTTCGAGAGCTATCAACTCTACACGTACAGACAGACAAAGTTGTCAAACTTGCAACCCCACTGTACACTAAAGCACCAAGTCAAAGGCAAAACTTTCTCAACTCAAATATAACTAGGTATGAAAGGGCACTTATGATGTGCAAGATGACTTTAATAACTAAATATGAAAACTACTAGTTTACGAATACAACAAAATAAGCCGTGTATACTTTTTGTTCTCATCATTATCATCATCATCATCAACCCCTTCAGCACGAGTCTCCTCTCACTGTAAGAAGGGTTTGGCCATAGTCCACCACGCTGGCCATGTGCTGATTGGCAGACTTCACATGCCTTTGAGAACATTGTGGAGAATTCTCAGACGTGCAGGTTTCCTCACGATATTTTCCTTCACCGTTGAAGCAAGTGATATTTTAATTGCTTAAAAACGTACTACAAGCCGTCATAGATGTCTGTAATAGATTTACATGAACAAAGGTATTTTGATTTTATTTTGTTACCATTTCCTAGTGCCGCTTAAATATTTTCCTTTTGAGTAAAAATATTGTTGAATACATACATTTCCTTATGTTTTTTTTTTTTGGAAAATCCTCTGATAACATGATTCCTGACTTCTCGGCGGTTCCTGCCCTATTATACGGATAAAAAAATCAGTAAAGCCTGAAACATATCTTCATTTAACACCCGAAGGCCATATACCAATAATAATTGATTTTACTTTAAAAATTACGGAATTCCATACAAATTTTCAATCCCCATATCAATTAGGTTTTGAATTTACAAAAAAAAAGCGGTCTTATCTCTTGTCTACATCACAAAAGGAACCTGTGCCGAATCTCAGCCATCTACGTCCAAGGGTATGGTAAGGGTATGGAGTCAGTCAGTGAATCAGGAAATTCTTTTATATATTAATATCGAAAATCTGGGTTGAAATAGGACGTCTATAGCAACCGGCCTCAACGTATCAAAATTATTTTAAAAATCGACTGGTTTTCCGGTATGTCGCAAAATAATTTCACTTGATATTTTTCTCCCCTAAAACCCGAGGGCCGTCACCGGGCTCCCCTAAGTCGATAAAGCTAAGAGATTTTCCGCTCGAGCTGACGTGTCGCGTCGTTCATTATGACGTAAGAGGACGTTAAACGGGTCACCGTATCCACATTTAATTCGAAAAGAGTTTGGAATGCATGAGTTAAGTTTTAAATTCATTTTCTAGAATTTTTGTCCGGCTGTAATATGACAAAAGCGGACATTTCTGTGCGGAAGTCGGATGTAAAATGTTATATTATACTTTTGTATGAAACTTAATCATTGTGAAATTTATATAAAATACAAAAGTTATGTCAGATAACTAGACATGTTACTTCTTCAAGCGATTTTCACGGAGTCATCAAATATTTTATTTTATTTACAATTCTATCTGAACAAATAAAACTGACATTCCAAATTTAAAGTATTTATGAAGCGGTGATAGCCTAGTGGTTAGGGCGTCAGCCTTCCCATTTTGAGAGTAGACCCGTGCTCTGTAGTGAGCCGGTAATGGGTTGATCATGATAATTTAATATTGATATAGCAAGTAAGATAGACACATGAATGACAGAATTAAAAATACTTAAAATAAACCTTGTGTATTATATGATATTTTACATAGCAGTGTTTACCTTTAAAACATTTAAGTCTACCAAACACTGTACGGTATAAATTAACTTACGAACATCAACATATAATAAATGTGCAAATTTAGATGGACAGAGGATTGTGGTCGATCACTCCAGACGGACACGGAACGGATTATAGCCTGTAATAGACTATAGGCTACTCCTTATTCATATATTTATTTCAAAAACAAAGACGTGTCGCTCAACAATTTAGCGTTCCGGCACGATGTCGCGTAGAAACCAATTTAGAGTAGGGTTTACCATGCCCCTAACAGGCTAGTCCGTTACCATCTTAGACTGCATTATCAGTGTGACATCAGACGAGATTGTCGTCAAGAGCTAACTTGTGGTATAAAAAAGTATAAAAATTCTCCAGTTTGTTAAATAAGATGTAAAGATAGGCAGCGTGTCAATGCTTCGTAGACACTCAAGTTACGCGTTGAAAGAAACTCGAGTTCCGGACGAGCGTTACGCACCAAAACCGTTCATAACAGAATGTCGTTTATCTCACAGGTTTAACTGTATACCATTGCAGATCTATAGATGATTTGTGCACCAAAACCGTTCATAACAGAATGTCGTTTATCTCACAGGTTTAACTGTATACCATTGCAGATCTATAGATGATTTGTGAAGTACCTGTAACAAATGAACAAACACGTTACTATAGTTAATTTTTCGTTTCTCGAATAGTTAGCATGTTCAACCATAGATCCAACTGAACCATACATTGCGATACTAATAAAAGGACCCTAGTTACTGTAATAAAAAAATATATTATTATAGAGCGACAGTCCCTTGGAAACCCGGGACATTGGTTGATTAAGTTTAAAGTGAATAAAATAGCCATACAAATATATAAAACTCTGCGGATGATAGGAATATGTCCAGAACCGTGGCGTAAATATAGGGGATTGTAAAACGCAATGATATTATAAATACGGAAGTTTGTATATGTGTATGTTTGTTACTAATACAATTTGCCTGAAATTTTGAAAAAATATATTGACACATAGGCTTTTATCCCGGGGAAATCCATAGTTACCGCGGGATTTATGAAAAACTGAATTTTGTTTCGATCGTCTACAACTAAAGCTAAAGTAGTAAAGCTTAAACAAAATTAGATTTATATGTTTGGAAATGGAGGGTAAACGAGAACGGGAACAGGAGAATGAGGCATTGGATAATCTTCAATTACAAACGTTGATTATTCAAGAGGTAGTTTTGAAAACCCCTAATATAAGCGGCCCGAGTGGTAGCCATAAGCTAGTGTTAAATAATAGACTGGGTTAGGTTGAAAGATGAGGGTAAATCCTAATAGCTACTAAGACTTTATCGCCTCGACAGTACCCAGACTCAAAATCTGCGAAATCCTCTGAACGGAGGCGAATCCACTGTGTCGGTACGTAATGCGATTTGCTTTTGTCTAAAATAACATAGCGTAGCTTCTGCGTCAGAGATTAGCCGGAATTACTGGATCGCAGAGACAGAAGTGTGCTTGGATTACTTAGTTATCTAGTCTACACAGAAAAAAAAGGCTGCCAACAAAGTTTTGTCGGCCATTATTAAGCAAAATGCTTGCGTAGGAGAACATAAAGGAAGAAATAAAACTTAACTCATTTCACCACATATTAACATGTTTAGCAAGTTATAATTTGTGTATATTTAATGTGATAGCCTAGTGGTTAGGGCGTCAGTTTCTTAATCAGAGGTTGGCGGTTCTATGTGGCGGCGTTATGTGCGTTGAAGCAAGTGATATTTTAACAATTAAAATATCACTTGCTTCAACGGTGAAGGAAAACATCGTGAGGAAGCCTGCACGCCTGAGAGTTGTCCATAATGAGCTCAAAGGCGTGTGAAGCCTGCCAATCCGCACATGGCCAGCGTGGTGGACTATGGCCAAAACCCTTCTCATACTGGGAGGAGACCCGTGCTCTGTAGTGCCAGTAATGGGTTGATCATGATGAATCCATGTCAGCCTTATTATTAAATTAAATTTACAACGATTATTTTTAGGCACATTAAAATTTCACAAAACATTCTTGTTGATACTATTATTATCACTATATTTTTCTTTTTCTTTTATTTGTAAGATAGTTATTATTACTCGGAACGGCTTCGTCAAATTGAACGATACGTATGTACCTACTGCGAAATCATCAAATTCTTACGTAATAATTATAGAAGCAGATGTAACTATCTACATATTCAAAAACTTAAGATATCAAATTAATTTATTTCGCTTTTTTAACATAAATAAGTAATAACGTTATTACGCATTAGATTATCCCATTCGTGCAAATCTTTACAAGTTTACGGATAAATCTTTGCCAATATAAAAAAAAAAAACACGTCAAATTGTATGTTATACCCGTGAATTAAGGTTCAAAGCAACATCGACTTCTATCAACTATCGTAATAATATTTAGGTACCGTAAGTGTGTTTGGATTCTAATAAAACCAATGCCGTGGTATCTCGCGATAAAGTACCACTTCAAATACCCTTAGTATGAATACTCTACACACTCCTAGAGTAGTGTTCGAGTCACCTTGAATTTTTTTTTGTTCCACCCCAAGTTTTTTGTAAGTAAGTGGCGATGGAGTCTAAGGTACCTTGGCTAATCAGTTCTACGCGGCATCATATGCCTGAACGCTAAATCTCTTGGCGGTGGTCACTCGCCACGGCCAGAGTTTTCATCCATATCAGAACTGTCAATTTATCCGACACCCCAACCCTCTCGTAGTTGCGGCTTCTTTTTACTCCCCCGACCTAAGCGCTTCTTTCGGAAAGAGGAGACCTAAACATATCCTTCATGACCCTGACGATCAGATGACTACTGACAATACAAATACTCGTACCACCTACAACACAGAGCTTCTTTCCGAAGCTCGCCAAACAGCCCGGTTACGCTGTGGCAACCAATAGGACTAGTACAGCTAATAGACAGTCCGAAAAAAAAGATCTATCAAAATTCTCGAACGATGAATTCCTAAAGATTCCTATCCTGGGAAAGATTATAGGTCTTTAGTCTTTAATCTGTGCCAGGGATATCATCAAAAATGGATCTTGTAGACCCAGTTTTGAAGCTCGAATTTGTCTACACTTTTACAGGCAACACTCTTGGCGAAACGTTTGTTCAATAATATAAATCAACATAGTCATATTAAACGATAGAAGACCATAACTGAAGGAAGACCTTAGGAGGAAATTCCAAATTCCAGTGGCAGCCTCAGACTCACTTTTCACCTGTGTAATGCCTTTATGTAAGTAATGCTTTCGAGCACGTTCATGGGACCCAGAGTCCATCGATCCGACGTATAATATACCCACCAATCGCCACTTTAGCTTCAAAACTCGTTGGTCTATGTCCGTAGTTCTTATACGAAATCAATTTCTGATTTGATGACACAGATAAATAAAAAGTGCTATTTTTCTTTGACGTTATATCCGAAACGAAGATATCCGAAAACGTCTTTACGATAGTAAGCATACAAACTCATACTGGGGTCGGTAATCTCTATTACTAACAACTGACGCATCGCAATTACAAAGTACGTTAGCTTATCAAGTTGTTGTGATAACTGATAAGCATATGAAATGGTTTATATTTCTGTGATAGCTATATTGTGCCATGTGTATTATAAATTAAATAACAGACGATCACTGGCAGCTGGTTGCGGCACTCTGCAACGAACAATATGTCCAACCATGATAATATAATAAATACATGGCAAACATAATTGGGATTCAAGAAAAAAGATTTTCGCACAATGCACGAATTTTCATAATTGAAAAGGCCAATGCCACTTGATATAATGTGAGGAAACTAACCATATCACATGTGGTTCTGGGTCTTATTGTATAAATGCGGGTTCATTAACTCTTCAGTTTCATGACAGACTCAGATGGCACCAAGATAGGATTACAATTTGTATGCCCACAGTCGTAGTCGTTTTTGGTTATCCAAGCACACTATAGTCAGTATTCAAACGTATCTCAGTAGTCAGCGCATGTTAATGAAATAAAAATAAGTAGTACGGAAATTGCGACTCTGTATTTATAAAATAAGGTACATTTTACTTTGACGTAATGTTGTTTGGATACTCGAAAGCGATTCTACTATTGTGAGTGTGCAAATCTTATACTATATTAAGACGTTACACACTACACTCCTTTCTGGGTAGTCAAGTGGCGATAAAGGAACGGTTTTGCTTGAAAATAGATTTTGGTCTCGAGACTAGCATACGCTTTTTATGGAATGGAAGGAAACGTTATAACTATAACTTAGTCACGCGTATACAGTTAATTTATTAAGTGGGGATACAGCACATTACATACTTTCTCAGTCTTTCACGCAGCAACACAGTAACGGTTGAGGTGAATTTCGGTACAAAAATGTTTATCTGCCAGAAGGTGGCTATGAGACGCTTTAAATTCATGAACATAATCACCCAGCTGTCAGTGTTCCGCATGATAATCTCGAACAATCTGAATCATGACCTTGTGCCGCGGAAATGAAGAGCGTCTTGATGGGCACTTTATTAACTAAATCCTCGTCCGTCGACACTGCAAAGTGACACCTCATAGCCGGGAAGTCGTAAATACGATGATAGAGTTTGATAGGCGCTAGAATTTAGACAAACCTATATGGAAAAATATCACTACACCTACTAATCTAATAAATGTTTGTTACATATTATGTTCAGCAAAGCTGTGATAGCCTAGTGGTTAGGACGTCCGCTTCCTAAGCAGAGGTCGCACGCACCTCTGACTTTTCGGAGTTATGTGCGTTTTTAAGCGATTAAAATATCACTTGCTTCAACGGTGAAGGAAAACATCGTGAGGAAACCTGCATGTCTGAGAGTTCTCCATAATGTTCTCGAAGGCGTGTGAAGTCTGCCAATCCGCAAATGGCCAGCGTGGTGGACTATGGCCAAACCCTGCTCATACTGAGAGGAGACCCGTGCTCTGTAGTGACTCGATAATGGGTTGATCTTGACATATTATGTTCAGATTAACTGCTGCATTGATCTTGTTGTAATTTGGCAATACTATAGTGCATCTTCATCCACGCATAAATGCAGTAAAACCTTCTCCTAAGTTTTCCGGAGAAATGGAAACATAGTGAGAAATCTTTGTCGGCTAGGTATTGTTGGTAAAATAAAGACTTAAATACATCTCAAGTTATTAGAGAAGAATCTTTCTGTATCAATCGTCTGGCTACAAAAACACGACAGTGGGGAGAATAATGTACACGCGGGATTTGTAACAAATAAACAAACGCTAGACAAAGACGCGAACTCATGATAAGCATAATAGATACTGGACCATACAAAAACAATCGTTTATATAATAGGATTATTTGAACAATGATATCTTTTACTTTGTTGCTAAAGTATAATACAGAGAATTTAGTTTCTTTTCACGATTTTTGTTTTAAATCCCGCCAACCCGCACTGTTAATTGCACGGATGAAAAACCCAGCAGTGAGACACGAATAAGATGAGGATAATGAGTTGACCAACCGGAAGAGACGTCTCGCCTAGTGATCCAATACGTTGCTTAGAAACTCACCAATTTAAACTTCGATAAACCTACTACAACTACTACCTACCTGCTATAACTACTACTATATTAAACTGTATCGACAATTAGAATTTTACCATTCCTAGTTCCTAGACAAGATCGCAACCGGCAGGTATTTTGGACACTTTAACGTAGGCAGTAAGTATGTAGTTATAACCTTTTCATCTCAGTAGGAATAAATTTTTTCATTCATTATTCCGAGGTATATCTTGAATATGTAAGCGAAAAAGATCAACTCACTAAAAACACATCTTAATAATCATTATTGGCTCTTTCCGGAATATGGAGGAGGTAAGAACGTACCACTAAAAATTCATTCTTCAATTCCTCGTCCGCTGTTGTTTTTACCAAATAAAAGCTCCATTCGTTTATAATAAAAGTTGTCAAGTATTTCGTTTATTAGAAACGCCTACTTCGTTCCCAAAATATCATGAGACTTGACACGTCTTCGGAAAAGGAAATGAACGCCGCAATGATGGACGGTATATTAGCGACCCTCGACATTTTAATGGGCAAGTGGATATTAACGCCCCAATAAAAATTTCGACGACTAACGTGGCGCAGCACGTGCGCGTATAAAGTTGGAGGTCCTGGGTTCGATTCCCAGCTCGAGTCTGGCCTGGTGGGAGGCTTCGGCTGTGTCCGTTACCAACGACACCTACAAAGACATGTCGCCAAGCGATTTTTAGCGTTCCGGCACGATGTTGCGTAGAAACCAATAAGGAATATTGGGCTGGCCCTAACAGGTTCGCCCGCTACCTAGACTGCATCATCACTTACCATCCAGTGAGATTGGGTCGTCAAGGGCCAACTTGTAGCATATAAAAGAAATCAGCAAATTTTAAACGTGACTACTTACACAGAAAGTTTTATAGGCTGGAGATGGCATAACGATCTCCGTGGCGCAGCGAGTGCGATGTCTCATTATTATCGATTTCCAGTTCGAGTCTAGTCTGGTAGGAGCAAGCTTTTGGCTATGTACCACCCCACCAATAAAGACGTGTCGCCAAGCGATTAAGCGTTCTGGCACGATGTCGCGTAGAAACAATTAAGAGTATGGGATAACCATACCCGTAACAGGTAGGCCCGCTACGCTACACTACGCGATCATACACTGCAACATAACATGAAACCACCAGGTAAGGTCGCCGTCAAGGGATGACTTGTAGTTGAATATAAGAAACAAATTTTTAAAATGCAGAGATTTTCCTATAGAATAGATCAATTAGGCCAGTCTCCAGATCCATCTTAATCAGATTAGTTAGGCCAGTCTCCAAATTTCAGGCTTATCGGGTTTTGATGCAATTTGGCACAAATATATATTGGAATAAATAACGGGATTGCGATAAGTTGGTCGATCTGTATTTATACCACTTTCCAAGGGGCGCGGTGTTAACTGTGATTTAGAAGATCTTTCACTCTACCTACCTATGTTTAACTACCTTTGTTTTTTATTGTATTGCCACTACTTGTTACAATAAAGTTTTTACCATCTATCTACCTTTTTGTTCCACTTATCAGCCACCTCTCGATGTCACCGATCATTGGTTTATGTCGCCAGTTGTCGTCAAGCGCATAAAAAATATAGGATTTCTTCGTTGTTGCAACCTTCATGATTCACTTCCGCCGGTGTCTAATTTTTTTGTGCTTAGCTGATAAGAACAAATAACCCCGAACTTAAACCATATTAAGTAATTAAAAAAAAACTTTAAACGGTTTAGTCTAATTTGTTTCGATGAATTTATTGGTATAATAATTCTGTTACTTCAGAGCTTCCGTGTAATATATATGTAACGGAAATATCTTATACTATACGTTACTAGCTGACCCGGCAAACGTCGTTTTGCTATATAAATTATTTCTAGGGAATTTCTATTGTAGAAAAAAAAACTAACTTATTGTGTGTAAGGATCGTATATGAGTTAAAGAGGCATGGAGCGCTGTGAAAGATGAGGGAATATAAAAATAACAAATATTGTTTATGTTCAAAAAATGTTGCTTTACAATAAGCTCAGGGAAATTTTAGTCGAATTAGAGTTAAAAACATCCACAATAAAGACGATAATTGTTCAGTTATCGACCGTAGAGGAAAAATGATTAAATTACTAAAATGGCTATTAAAAAATAAGGGTTGATCGTAGAAGGGTGAAAATTGAGGATTGTATGTATTTTTGTATGTTGTATCATAAAAAAATAGAAATTAAAAATTTTGTCTAAAAAATAAAAAAATAAATTTAGGGGTGGACTACCCCTAACATTTAGGGGGATGAAAAATAGATGTTGGCCGATTCTCATAGATACCGGATAAGCACAAAAAATTTCATCAAAATCGGTCAAGCCGTTTCGGAGGAGTATGACAACGAAAACTGTGACACGAGAATTTTATATATTAGAGATATTCTGAGATACATTTACAAGTATAAATGGTCTTTTAGATCGAATCAGAACAGATTTTTGTATTCTCTATAAAGTTCATGTAATAGAGGATGTCTGGAGGGCATCATGGCATTAAGCGATAAGACTGCCTTAGCTTATTTTTTTTTTATTATTTCGTCTTTTGTAATTTTAAGAATTGGAATTTCATTCAGATCCGTTCAGTTGTATTGGTGTGATCTAACAAACACCTGCACTGCGAGTTATAGCGATGTGGTAAACGGAAGAAAAACGCGCAAAAAAAAAAAAAAACAACAGCGGAAACAACATCATCATCATCATCATGATCAACCCATTACCGGCTTACTACAGAGAACGGGTCTCCTCTCAATATGAGAAGGGCTTGGCCATAGTCCACCCCGCTGGCCATGTGCGGATTGGCAGACTTCACACGCCTTTGAGAACATTATGGTGAACTCTCAGGCGTGCAGGTTTCCTCACGATGTTTTCCTTAACCGTTGAAGCAAGTGATATTTTTTTTTTTAAACGCACATAACTCCGAAAAGTTAGAGGTGCGTGTCCGGATTCGAACCGCTGATCTCTGATTAGGAGGCTGACGCCCTAACCACTAGGCTATCACAGCTTCAACAAATGTCCTTAACTAGTTGTCGCGAAAAAAGATCTAAGAAATAGCGAACAAAAATGGGAACTCTGAACGACTATTATCCAAACAATATTTCCTGAGTAGATCCTTCTTTCCACACATCTTATTTACTTCCACGGGCCGCTTAGTAACATGGCTACCTATTATTACAATGGATTCGATCATACGGAAAACGTTTAGAAAACGGTTTCCTGCCAAAAAAGTAAACGTCTTTTTCTTGTCTCTTTGAAGGTGAAGAAGCACAACATGGAGAATTCTCAGGCACTCTGGTTTCCTCGCGATATTTTCCTTCACCGTAAAAAAAAGTGATATTTTAATTGCGTAAAAACGCACATAACTACGAAAACTTAGAGGTGCGTGCTCGGGTTTTAACCGCCGACCTCTGATTAGGTTCCGACGTCCTGACCACTAGGCTATCACAGCTTCACAGTTTATATCTACTTGACATAGAAGACATACTTGATATATTCCATTGTTATGTATTTCAGCTTTCACGACCGTTCAAGGGGTGACTCTTATCTTTGATCTAAAGCGCGGAAAATATCAGCAAGTCACAAGTCTTTGTTCTCTCTTTAAACGCATCAACTGTCAAAGGTGTAAAATTATTTGCCGGCGGCAATCCAAATAGCGAAGTGCTATGAATAATGAGCTATATAATGGGTAAGTTGAGTAATAAAGAGGAAAATCTTATACAAAAATTAAACGCCGTATTTAGACGACCTCCGTGGCGCAGCGTGCGCGCTGTCACATTATAAAGTTGGAGGTCCTGGGTTCGATTACAAACTCAAGTTTAGTCTGGGAGGCTTTGGCCGTGGCTAGTTACCACCCTACCGACAGAGATGTGGCGCCAAGCGATTAGGCGTTCCAGCACGATGTCACGTAGAATCCAATTATGAGTGTGGGTGTACCATTCCCCTAACAGATTAGCCTGCTACCATCCTAGACGGCATCATTACTTACCATCAGGTGTAATTGGCGTCAAGGGCTAACTTGTAGTGGATTAAAAAAAACGTCTCGATGATCTTTTGAGTACAAATACGGTGGTTTTTAGTGTCTTTAATTTGCCCCAGGTCGAAGCAATAGTCTCTCTAAAAATTCAAAGTTTTATATAAAACGGATGTACAATCCTATTACGATATTAAGGATTATGTAAACGAAAAAAAAGCTTAGGTGTGCATTGCTCTAACTTCCTAACTGATTATTATTAATTATTGACAATGTGAGATGGTGAAAACAAAAAACCCGGCTAAGTTTGTTGTGAGCTACTACTTCAACCTGGGCGCATTTGGACCCATCACAGTTAGTTTCAATTTAAAGAATGTAGTTATTCATCACCTCACGAATAAAAAAAATTAAAAACATTATATATGAACGCTTTATCAATGCCTGTACTAGTTGAACACGGATACAAAATAAAATGATTTCGTTCCTAATTATTGTATAGGGTTTTTTTTGTTTTGCGTTCGAGTGCGCGGGTGTTCCCGTGACCCAGCCACGGCGTAGGAACATCGTAGGGTTTTAGTGGGTATTCTGGTCGCCACTCAGGCCGTCGTAGAGTCCCACATACTCCGAAGGAAGCGACGCAGTCTTGCCCGCGTCGCTGCACTTCCCAGCGTGGGAAAAAAAGGGTTTTTCTTGTTGTAATTCTCAGCGTTCGCCCGGAGTAAGCAAAATGCTGGCGGCCGTTTATCGGACCACTATAAGCCGAGGGCCCCGGTTATTATACCTAATATGTGATAAATATCGCTGCATTGCCAATACTGGTAGTGGTTATGTTGTACACAAATCTCTAATCTAAACTAAATAAACAAGGCCTAGAGTACTTATCTATCTTCCTTTTAAGAATATAGAGGCTATCCTTTTAAGAATCTTTACAGTGAAAAATATATATATATATATATATATATATATATATATGTAGTTTTATACACTACAAGTTAGCCCTTGACGGCAATCTCACCTGGTGGTAAGTGATGTTGCAGTCTAAGATGGTAGCGGGCTACCTGTTAGGAGTATGGTAAATCCAAGCTCCTAATTAGTTTCTACGCGACATCGTGCCAACGCTTTAATCGCTTGGCGACACGTCTTTGTCGGTAGGGTAGGGAAACCTTCCACCAGACAAAAGCATAAATATTAAAATATTTTTAATAATAAATAATATATAAAATAATATATTTTGTGCAAAAGAATTGGCACCAATATCAAAGTTACCTGAATCTATTTTTCAAGTCTGTATAGAATAGAAGAGAAAAGATTTACCTATATTGAAAGTCGATTTAAGTTTACACATTTTTCAACAAAACTTTTTTCCAAAAAAAATTAATTGCATTTTTATTTCATCTGCTATCAAACATGGAAGTTTAATTAAATTTTTTGCACTACCTGTCTACGTGCATAGCGAAGAACGTTGACAAGTTTATTGATGATAATCAAAAATCAATACAATAATAAATTATACAACATTGGTGATCAACCCATTACCGGCTCACTACAGAGCACGGGTCTCCTCTCAATATGAGAAGGGTTTGGCCATAGTCCACCACGCTGGCCATGTGCGGATTGGCAGACTTCACACGCCTTTGAGAACATTATGGAGAACTCTCAGGCGTGTAGGTTTCCTCACGATGTTTTCCTTCACCGTAGAAACAAGTGATATTTTAAGTGTTTAAAAACGCACATAAATCCGAAAAGTTAGAGGTGCGTGCCTGGATTCGAACTGCCGACCTCTGATTAGGAGTCTGACGCCCTAACCACTAGGCTATCACCGCTTCATTACATATATGGCGTAAAATATATGGTATTTTAATTTCACGTCAGAAAACACCGCTACACATAATTGCGCTTCATCTTCTCGGTTGCATCTATCTCTCGTAACGTTCACCGGAATTCAGTGATCATGACGTCATCTCGATGGTTTACCAAAGTTCATTTCGGACAACTAAATGATTACCACTGATCTGGCCACGCACTATTATAAAGACTCTTCATGGTCTTGAGACGCCTGACCGTCTGTCGATTTCTAGGTCATCTACCACCAATGTCCATAAAAGTCTGCTTAATACAGTTCAAAATTAAAAATGACCAAGTTAAAAATGTCGGTTTGTCAAATTCTATCTCTCGCTTCATTGTAAAATTAAAGTGGGCAACATTATCATTTTGTCGCCAACTAACGCAACGTTGCTTTGTTCTCAATTAGCGTTAAATCGCCTATCAAGGTTCTGTATTTTCTTAATTAACATTCGATTGAAGAGTAAGAGGTCAGATGATGCAATAACAACATAGTACTAACAGGAAAATTAGTAATAAAAAGTAAACATAATTAGTACTAATAAGCTATTTTCTCAATTACACGATGATCGTTATATTATAAATATAATATGAAATAGCTAAGCTTAGCGCGATATTTTAAACTTGCTTATAGATAATAAACGTTACACAACAAGGTATACGGAAGTCTAACTTGCTAAACGAATGTAGATTCTAATGAAGCTGAATCTCCAATCGTCATTTAAGTATTATATTATATTAAGATAGTAAGTTAAACGTATTTAACTTAAAAATAATATATATATCCTCCTCAGGCAACCATATCATAGAACGTGTGTGATATTAAAACATTGTTTATGACGAATTCAGACCGTCCGACCTAGAAAGTTTTTACGAGCAAAATGAGCCCAAGCGGCCATTTGCAGTTCGCACAAGTAACTATTCTTTTTTCACACTTACTTTATCCTGCATTGTGGTTTTTTTCTTTCGTTTCAATGGAATAGCGGGGATTTTTCATTGGCTCGTAATGTATGTATGGGTTTACAAAATAATATGTTCTTATTCAGGCACGTCAAGTTTAATGTGATGTCATAGTCGATATCATCCTACGTCTAACGCTCTATCTCCATAGGTACTATGATTATGATTCACCATCATCATCATCATGATCAACCCATTACAGGCTCACTACAGAGCACGGGTCTCCTCTCAGTATGAGAAGGGTTTGGCCATAGTCCACCACGCTGGCCATGTGCAGAGTGGCAGACTTCACACGCCTTTGAGAACATTATGGAGAACTGTCAGGCGTGCAGGTTTCCTCACGATGTTTTCCTTCACCGTTGATTTCTTCGATTCGTGACTTCACTGTGACGACCTCTAGTGGCGCAGTGCGCATTATAAAGTTGGAGGTCCTGGGTTCGATTCCCGACTCAAGTCTGGTCTGGTGGGAGACTTCGGCCGTGGCTAGTTACCACCCTACCGACTAAGACGTGTCGCCGAGCGATTTAGCATTCCGGCGCGATGTCGCGTAGAAACCAATTAGGAGTGTGGGTTTATCATACCCCTAACAGGTAGCCCGCTACCGTCTAAGACAGCAACATCACTTACCACCAGGTGAGATTGCCGTCAAGGGCTAACTTGTAGTGTATAAAACTACATATATATATATTAGCCCGCTACCACCCTAGATCCATTACTTACCACCAGGTGAGATAGCCGTTAAGGGCTTATAAAAAAGAGAACAGCGTGTATATGGAAAAAGTTATAAATTGCACAGTGCAGATTAGGTTGTTCTATATGGATTATTATATATTATTAATTCAACCCTAATAGGTTGTAAGGGTTTCGTACGCGAAGGGTGCCTACGGTATGCTATTAGTAAGCCTCCGGCGTCCGTCGGTCCGTAATTACTGACATTATAACATCAACACAGTAATTTCTCTAACGGCATAATAAAGCGTCGATTCCGTCATCTGGCCGCCGATAACTTAATGATGGACATAATTATTATCGCAACGTTTTTGTAAACCGATTAGTGATGAACCATTTCAATGATACCAGCCTGATGAACCGTGAGTTGTGACAGCTATAGCTGATATGAAAACATTATTTACGACTGAGATGGTGATAACGAAAAAAAAACCCCGGCTAAGTTTGTTGTGGGCTTCTTCTTAGACCGGGGCGCGTTTGGAACCCTCATAACTTTAGTTTTAAGTTTGCGAATATAGTTATCACCATGAAATTACTATGTAAATTATTGACGCGTCAAAAGTGCCTTTTTAAGGACTATTTGAATAAAGATTATTTTGAATTTGAATTTTGAATTTGAAATTTGACTCGCTTAACGATTTTTAGGGTTCCGGAGTACATAATGTCACTTTTTCATGATTTCTCTGCCTCATCATGATCAACCCATTACTCGCTATAGAGCGCAGTTTTCGTCTCTGTATGAGAAGGGTTTTGCCATAGTCCACCACGCTGGCCATGTACGGATTGGAAGACTTCACACAATATTGAGAACATTACATCGAGAACTCTCAGGCCGGCAGGTTTCCTCACTATGTTTCACCGTTGAAGCTAGCAATATTTTAATTGCCTAAAAACGCACATAACTCCGAAAACTTAGAGGGTGCGTGCTCCCGATCTCTGATTAGGAGGCGGACGTACTAACCACTAGGCTATCACAGCTTCACCCGCCCGTAATTATGCCAAGAAGTTTATAAGCCCGATTGTAGTTTGACAACCTCCCCAGTGCAGTGTTTGAGAGCGATGGTCTAATGTCGGTGGTACAGAGTTCTATTACCCGTTGGAGCAAATTCAAATTCCATAATTGTTGAATTCTCTCCAATCTTGTGGGAGGCTTCGGCTGTGGCTAGTAATAACCGTAACGTATACACGTGGGCGGGGCACATAGCTCGGAGAACCGATGGACGTTGGGGTTCCAAGGTGCTGGAATGGCGAGCCCGCACCGGTAAACGTAGCGTTGGTCGACCCCCATCAAGGTAGACAGGCGACATCAAACGAGTCGCAGGGAGCCGCTGGAAGCAAGCGGCCCAAGACCGTGAGCATTGGAACTCCCTACAAAAGACCTATGTCCAGCAGTGGACGTCAATCGGTTGATAATGATGATGATGATGATACACGTGCCACCATACGATTTAGCTTTCCTAAGAATAAAATATCGACATAACATTTTTTATGAAATATAATTTTTACACTGTAGCATACACAATAGTTTGGAAAAAAAATATTAAGAACTAGCTAGACCACCAGCATGCGTGACAATTTCACGTAAAAAAAAAGCATAATTGATCAGGTACAGAGCAAAGGACAAACATACAAACAATGATTTTATTTATATTTAGAAATTTACATCCATTCATTTGGTATACTCATTCCAAATCCTTGAATGTACGTAACAATATTATGATAACATGTGACGTTACAAGAAAGGTCATATTTAATTATTATCTGTACGTTATTTGAGTCATATATTATTAATTTTAATTTTTATCGCTAAATTAATATTTAGTCCGCTGTCTATAAATAAGTTATCATAGATTAAAAATTATCAATAATTGTAAAATGGTTACGCTATTTTTCGCATGTTTACGTGCATTACGAAAAATAAACAAACAATAAAAAGGCATTCAGAGATAAATAAACAAAAAAAGTATAAGTAAAAATATATCTCTAGTTTAGACCGGAGTAAAATTCTTTTCGCATAATATACTTGGAATATATATACTAAATTTTCTGTTTGTGGCTTTGATGACACTAAAAAACACTACGGCAACAGAAACAAAAAAAAAATAGTAGAATGAAATATTTCCAGGTATTTTTCTTTTTGTCGTAATGAGTGCTTATTGAGAGGTCGATATTCATTTTAAAATTTTATCACATAAAAGAAAAATTCAGATTTAAAAGATTTCGCTTATATAAAAAAGCTGTGTAAAAAAAAGCCTTCAAAGTACTAAGTTATACGCGGCAAGAAAACACCTTTGCGGTTGACATGAATGGTTACGTACGTATTGATTGAATATCTACCACATAAATATGCCATCGATGACGTCTGGCTGTTCTTCTGTGGCAGTTATATGAATAAGATTTCATTGATTCATTTTCATTAGCATAGCTGAACTACCAAGGTTGAGATTCCTTACATTCTGCATAGAATTCCAAGCTCCACCACATATATTGTTTTATCCATTACACAACAGTTCGTGTGGAACTAATATTCAATGTAATTAGCATCTGTATTACGCGTGTTGCATGAGTTTCATGCAATCGCAAAGGTTGGCGGACATCTTGTGATTTATTATTTGCGATGGAAAAATTATATGGGCTTAGATACCAGAAGCAAAAAAATATCTTCTTTTTCTTGCCCTTATCCCACATTATGAGGGGTCGACATAACACGTCTTCTTCTTCCACTAACTTCCATCAGCGGTCGCCTCACTACCCACACCTTTTACCCGCATATCCTGTTTTACACAATCCATCTACCTCTTCTTTGTTCTTCATATATAACATTCTAGAAAAAAATATATATAAATAATTAGATGGCGTTCCCCGCCATCTTAATCATGTATAATCTAGGTGCATTCGAGAGAAGAGTGAATAGGCTTTTTGTAGGCAAGCGCACTCCACCATAGACCACATCATTGCTTTCCATCAGGCATGATTCTATATAAGCGCAAGCCTATCTGAGATAAAAAAAAAACTTATTTACATGGAACAGTAGGATAAGGATGTCACTACTCTTAGGTCTTAGGTCTCAGATTTTTTGAAACAGCCGAATAATCACCAGTCTCCCCTTTTACGCCAATTTACTAAGTTTTACAGGCCTACAAACAACGCATCAGTAAATATTAAGGTACAGCTTACAAGAAGCTGCTGAAGCAAAGCCAGCATTATAAACCACGAATATATACTTAAATTAGTAAGTATGAAAAAGAAACTCAACAAAGACAGACCACTCTACCATATTATGGTTTGGCGGCCATAGTTACCTAATCAAACCTGACTTAGTTTGTTGTCTTTTTATGTTTCCGTCGCATTTCAATATATTTTCACAATGTCTGTGGTTACAATTAACACAGTTATACAAGACAAAACTTCTTCCTGCCAATTTACATATCCATAATCATATATAGTCACACTTCGCACAACAAAACTTAGAAATACACAGTGTTCTCATTTTACAATTGCATTGAAAATTCATATTTATTTACTATTAGTATTTAAATATGTTGTGCATGTATGTTATATAAATAGAATTTATTTTTTAACCTTCAGCACAGAAATTACCTATCAGGATTTAAATTAAGCTGTGACCCTTGGTTTCAACTGAATTAATTTAATTAATACATATAGCCTATAAGCTTACTGAATAAACAATGGCACAAAAATAACTGCTCTAATAATCCACACCAATATTATTCAAACATAACTCTGTTTCGTTTGCCTTTATGAACATTTACTGCAAGATTTCAATAAAAGTTTAACTAAAAATGGTTTGCATCTTTGGGATAAATCCAAATAACTGTTACTGACATAGGATTCTCTTTATAACAAAAAAACCGAAAGGCTTCAAATTGGTGAATTTAAAGTTCATGGCCGAAGTTTCATACCGATACAAGGTTAACAAAGCCATGTATATTTGAAAAATCACTTCAAACAGCACACAAAATAATAAACAATCTTAAATTAATAAAAAAAAAGTGAATACATGTTTTTAAAATATTCAAATCTATTTCTCCATTTTCCTTCATACAAAAGCATGCTGTATGTTATGAGATAGAACATTACAAGTTTGAAAGCCCCAATCATTTTATGTCTAAATATATATATAATACAAGGGTTTGTTAAAAGTTTCATTGCTCTTTTAAAAATCAGGAACAGGAAGGCAGTTTTTGTTCTGGTTACGATACTATATTGGTAAGGCAACTGACTGAAAATTATAAAATATTATTAACATAGTATTTTATAGATATTTTTTTTTCATTTTACTTCTAATAAGTTAAACAACAGAAACATAAATAAAACACAGGAGTTTGTAGTCCTTAAAAGATATGACGAATAGAGAAATAAAACTTTGGATCAAAAAAAAGATTACAAAAGAACAGAGAAAATATTTAAACAGAAAATCTAACTAAAATACAAAAAAAAAAACAAAATAAATAGAAACACTTTCACACATACACACACATACCCTAAAAATCATACACACACACAACTTTGGTTGAGTAAATTTTTATTTGTCAATCGCATGTTGTTGTGCCATAGATATAGAGAAGACACAGTATCCTGTAACACAGTTTAAACTATCGCAGGAGACAGGGTTTCATACCAATGAAATGTAAATTATGCTTTTGATAAATAAAGATTATTATTATAATTATAATCACAATTGTATTAGCTAGGTAGCTTGATTTCAACATTGACATTGTCATACAATATTTTGTTCTGCCTACTTAATTCACTTTATTTGACAACAAAGTAAAAAAGTCGCTGTTTCTGATATGAAGAGCTAACAGCTTAGTTTTCTTTGCTTGTAGTGAATAAGTATCTACTAGAAAACTAAGCCTTAGGTTGTATCTTCAGTTACCATGAGGTGTACTGATGTAGTGAAGCACCTCGGTAATATTTAAAAATAATAAATAGAATAATTTTTTAGCAGAATAAGTAATACAAGCTTTTAACGCATTTAGGGTGAAATATTAGGACAATTGAATTTTAAGTGTGTCCTCTTCAGTCAGATTCAAGTTTTCATACCTTTAACAATAATTCAAAAGATTCTGTTAAATACCACAAATGTCTACAGTTTTTTTAGTTAAGATAATGGACTGCTCAATTTGAGATATATTCACAAAATGTTTGAATGTAGTTTTACTGCATAATTACGAGAAGAATATTATCTTAAATTAATCAATACACAATGCAAGTATAATTGCGATAGCACACTATTAAAGATTCTAAATCTGATTCAATTGCAGATGATTTGTATGGTGTAAACTGAACTGGGAATATTACATTTATATGAAGAAAAGCATCCCTTGCTTTCTTTGTTTTTGGCCTATAAGATTACTAAAAATAAGATAAAAAGAAATTAATTTATTATACTTTGCGTTCAAATAATATAAGTATACAGTTGAAGAATAATACTTAAGATTACTATTAATTGTTGGCAAATATTCATCAGCCAATATCTCGCTTATTTGTATGTGCAATTAAATAATTATTAATTGTCCACTGCTTGGGTGGCAACAGCTATCATAGAGATAAAGTATAATTATATTAAACAAATTATAATTATACTATAATGTTTAGTTACAAATGCAAATAATTATTACATGATTATTATATGTACATGCAAATTCAAACAATATACAGTTAGATGATTTGATTTTTGATGAGATTGGATGGGCAGGCAAAAGGGTATTAGTTACGCCTTTGTTGTTCAGGAAAGGAAAGGAACTGTTAGGTGCCTAAAAGTGTTTTTGGATAAGATGCCATTGGATGAAAACATTTCAAAATAAGTAATTTTATAGTAATAAGTATATTTAAGTAAATGTAGTTTCATCAAAGTTTCATTAGAGTATTAAATATGAAATTATTGTTTTATAAATTTAGTTTAGGCTTTATTATAGACCAAAGCTTAGTATTGAAATGTGATCACATAAAAATAAGTTAGTTGCAGGTTTTATTACAACAAACATAAAACATAAACATGAGAAATTAAAAATTGTAAATAACTGTTTTTAGCTTCTTTGAATATATAAAAAAAAGTGCGCACAATGAAGTGTATGTACTTATTTAGATTGCATAAACTGTTTATGACGTTGAAGCGTAGAATTGAATAATTTAATAAATAAAAAACACCTTAGCAATACTTCCACGAAGGACTTCTAAATATAGACATCACGCATTCACGGCGCCGATGTTTACATTAAAATCTTTGTAAATAAACAAATCCAGAGGAAAACTAACCTTTTACACCATCCAGTGGAGAACTCTGAGAAACTTGCGCCAAAAACGGTATCAAATTTGCACACAAAAACTGACCAGTCCAAAATAATCACTGCCAAATAATACACTTATTGTCCTGCTATTCACACAAATTATGCAACAATTTCGTACATATATCATAGAATGTTTATCGCTCTCATTAAATAAAATATGGTGAAAGTGCGAAAAAACGATTTCAGAAAACAAGAAAAACCGACAGCTGGTCACCTACTACCGCAAACTGCAACATTCAACTGACGTTTATCAAAATGACGCTCAGTATTACTAGTACAAAATTAAGAATTCGCCTGACAGTTGAAGTATGCTTTCGACTATATATAGATCACTTATTTTCTTAGCTTTCCTTTTCAACAATATTGATACCAAACTATGAAGCAGTAAATCATTAATTTCAAATCAAAATATTTGCTTCTACAAACACTGGTTTAGACATCTTTCTAAAAATATCAATAAGCCATATGGATGTCGTAATGTATGGGTACGCAAATAATCATTTTTTTTTTCAATACATCACTGGCACATGATTGCAAGTACCGAACGCCTTTCAATAATGTCTGAAGCACCAGAGGTGCTACCGATTCGTTGCCGGCTTAACCTTCCTCCTAATCGATATGTATTACTTTAACAAATAACTAAAATATGTTTCTTCAGCTTATAAACTTAGTTCAGTTAACTTTACTGAATAGATAGTACTTTTGGTAGACCTTAGCTGTGCTTATCGCATGTTCCTTTTACATCGGGAAATCAATTAGCTATGGCAACACTTGACAAATTTGATAAGACTGTTCCAATTCATGCATAACGAATCGCAGGTATCCCCTTCTACTCTTATTATACAAATCAATTTTGATTGAATATAAATGTTTTTGTAAGACACAATGTTTCTTACTAATTTATTTCAGAACAAAATATCTATACAACAGTTTTGCGTCTTGAAATTTATTGAGTAGATTGTCCATCAATAGAACAATATTCTCAATCAATTTCAAAACGCAAAACTTTTACTCATTAGGAGAAAAAATATTAGAAACAACCGTTCGGATTTGTCGGTTAAATAAATTAGATATTTAGGTGGTATGGTCAGATATTTCAGTTCGTTTTATTAATCTACCATTAAAACCGCTGTTATTACGCAAAATATTAGGCGATCTCGGTAAGTTTCGTCTTTTATCTATTGGGTTTGGATAAGGTTGGGGAAATTTTCAGGACCACCCCGAGGGTACGTTATAAACTTTGTCCATCGTAGTGCGTTGGAGAACGAGCTATGCCTTCGATCCCAATTATCGCTCTGGGATAATAGTGATTAAACCCCTGTAGAAGTAGCGTGGTAGAACAAACTTTGTATATAATCTAGAATAGAGGATATGAAAATGTACGATACTAAACACTATGGGAGTTTTTAAATCAATTTTTCAAATTTCTTTGCCTGTTATAGTTCATATTTGTGTTCGTATTTAATAGTACTGTAGATTACCTACAGCTGTCGCACTGTTGAACGTCCCCCAAGGGCGCCTCTTACTGGGCTCGCACCTTGACTCAGGTCGTTGCTGTTACGGTGACGTTAAGAACTTGGACTGGATTTTAGACCGCACGACCCCATGGCAGTGAATGAAGAATCATTGGTGGTCAGATGATAACTTAAAGAATTGTTTGAGGCGTCTCTTGATGGCATGTGACATCTCGATCCAATATAAAATACTACGTAATATTGGTATTAATAGATGTCTATTCAAAATTAAAACAACGTAACTGTATTATAAACACTTAAAAACTTAAAATAAACCTTAAATTGAACCTAAAACTAAAAATCTTAAAAAAATAAAATAAATATATACAATATAATAACTAAATTATATTATTAAAAGGAGTCCCTTTAGGCAAGGTTCCGAAAATACTAGCAGCGTTTCCCATTTGAATTAATAGATTGAGAAAAAAAACTTCAGGGCATTTTAATATTAATTTCTAGAATAAAACTCTTAAATCTATCTAGAACATATAATTATTACAGAGGCAAGTAAGCGCTTATTCCAAAAACTAAATCTATGAAAACGATTCGAAATATTCCGGTTCGTCATTCAGTAGTTTAATATCAGGGGAGTCTCCATTAATGGTCTATTTCTGTGATATTCTCTCCATTTGGATTTATATCGATCAATATGCGAGTGAAAAGATGGTGCAGCGTCACCGATTCAACTTTGTACGTCACAGAAGATAATCCGTCTTTTGTATATCTACTTCTTGTGGTCCTTAGCAGACGGTATCTGAAAAAATAAAAACATAATATAGTATTTTTTTTAATTGTAAACTTTTGCCTTTAGCTACCTGTCGTTTTGATTTGATATACGAAGAAACGAAATAATCTATAGGATTCAATTTATTAGGATTTAGGCTGCCTATTAATATGAATTTGATTCCGTCTCTATAAATTTTGTTCTCTTAACTTGTCTGTCTGTGAAATGCCCTAATAAATGAATGAATAAACTTTTATTGTACACCCCAGATAATAATACAAAATGCAAAGACAATAGAGCGGTTAGATAGAAGGTACAATTTGATTTTCTATGTAATTTAAAACATTATTATTAATAATATTGATGTTTAATACAAAAAACTTAAAAAAATAATTCATAAACCCAATTTACAAGACATGGTTGTGTAAGTAATACTTTTCGATTTGAAACTTGATAAAACAAACAAAATCATTAAAATAATATTTGATCCAGCCTGCGAGACTCAGCTGAGAGATAATGAAAAGCACGGGCGGGCGATGCGACGCGATAGGACGCAGAATAGCGGACGAAGTCGCAGGGAACCGAACTGGAATGACTTTTATATATATGTTGGCATAAAGCTCTTTATCCTAATGTTTTCTCAGCATCGGCTTTGCAAACGTAATCATTATACCTTTGCACAAATTTACATAGCGAATCGCTCAGACTTGTAATCTTCGCTTCCATTAGGAGTAGAATATCAAATTGAAAACTCTCTCAAATAAAACGGCAATGGATTAAACATTATTTTACAGGAATGAATTTAGGAGGATACAGAGCCCCGTATCAATTCTGTTTGTTTTTTAGCTTTCCAATCCCGATAAAGCGATAGCAATATCGAAATGTACACGCTATGACAAAAGGCTTACTCAAGTAATTAAGTAATTATTATTTATTTGGTAGAAAAAGTTAAAATAGGAGACTGAGTTTTTTTTTAATACAATAAATAAATTTTAAAATATTATGAGTCTAGTCAGTCTGCTAGTTGTGGAAGATTTTTTTTGAATGTTTTTAATTATTTTGAAATATGTTACTTGTATTTTTCAGAGAGTTTTGAAAAACTTTGATGTTCATGAGGAATGTACCTTTGATTAGAATTTTTATTACCAATGAAACGTTTTAAGAGTTTAATAGAATAATATTATCAGGTTTATTAAGTATACCATAGTGCTTATTTATATTTAGTTTCAATATGATCTAAAATAATTTTAACACCTTCGTCAGTGATTGTATATTGTGGAAGCGCTTTGAACTCTTTGATGCTTTACGTTTTCGTATTTATATAACCTTTAATCCTTCATATGACGGGTTATATGTACAACTTTTCATGATGATACTGAATAATTCTATTCAGATTCATACGTATTCACGTATGAATCATTAGCAGCCCCTCGTGTAACCATAATAACTACCCGATAAAGTGTCCGGTTTAATTTTTTTACTGATCACTCCGGTAGTGATCAGTAAAAAAAATAAATTGATTGGTTGAAAATATTAAAATAAGTTACAAATTAAAAAAAAAATTGAATGCATTTTAAAAATTAAAAATGTATATAACCTAAAATAATATATATTAACACTTTTTTTATATTTCCGGAGGTTTGCTAGTTTACTAGCTAGCTAACGTAAATAGACATAAAATTCGTGATTGTTTTTTTTTTGATATTTGAATCGGGAATAATTAGTTAAGCGAATTATTAAGTCAGGTGACGTCTTAAGAAGCTGCGGAAAAATAGTAACAGATTTTGTGTACTTTTGGTATTTTCCGAACTTTTCGGTATCAAGTGAATTTATGAATGTAAATTTACAGTCTTCTTTATTCAGAGCTCTTTAAAATAAACTTAATATTGGGTTAAGGTACTAGTACGATATCATAATATACATAGTCAATAGTCATACCTTAATGGATTTGAAGATCTACTAGGACGATGAGGCAGAGAGGTGTACCGAGAAATGTTTTTACTGTATCTCACTACCGGATAACCCGAATAGCGAATTCTAAAAAGAAAACTTTTAGTCAAATATAAATAATAATAAATACTTAATATTACTTTAAGCTTTAATTGATATTATGAATAATAATTAAAAATAAATCCTACTGCAGTCTGCACAAATAATAAAATTAAAAATACTATTTAACTAAACCATGCCGCAGAATCTTTCAATTTTGATTCAGTTAAACGTTATAGTCGGCAAAAATAATTTCACATACATGCACGATGACCTCCGTGGCGAAGTGCGCGCGCTGTCGCATTATAAAGTTGCAGGTCCTGGGTTCGATTCCCAGCTCGAGTCTGGTCTGGTGGGAGGCTTCGGCGGTGGCTAGTTACCACCTTACCGACAAAGACGTGTCGCCAAGCGATTAAGCGTTCTGACACGATGTCGAGTAGAAACCAATTAAGACTGTGGATACCATACCCCTAACAGGTTAGCCCGTTTCCATCCTAGACTGCATCATCACTTACCACCAGGTGAGATAGCCGTCAAGGGCTAACTTGTAGTGTGTAAAAAAAACGCATAAACAATTAAAACATGACATTCCTTTTCTCAAAAATAAAACACTTACTTCTTAAATTATAATGTAGCACTTAAATAGAAGTATGTATGTTTCAGCATATTACAGATAAGATGCTTATTTACTGATATTATTACTGCCATAATTCCTTTAATTGATTTGTTTTTATTAATATATGGCCTATGTATTTTGTTTTTGTATATCCTTTTATTTTGTGGACCACTGTATTTATTTCTTGGAGGGCGATGATTGCAACACAGTTTATACTTCATCATTTTCATTTGTTTAAGCTTCTCTTATAAAAATATTTATCTTTATCTCCTGCGTGGAATACTATTCAGTAGCATGTTTACAAAAGCTTAATAGCAATGTCAAGACAAGAATTTAGCAGTCTCACCTCCAGAACATGTCATCATCTTCGCCTCCCCAACCCCAGTACAGGTTCGAGTAACCGTTGACTTTCTCTATCGCCTGTGGGTTCATTGAAGACACACCACCGAATAAAGTGCGGAACTTTGGACTGTAATATTGAATAATTGTAAAAATATTGATACATTATGAATTACATTAACATATTCAACTACTTCTTTACTATCATATCTATCTTCTTATGAATCTCAAGTACTTCATCAATTAATCAAATAACTTAATTAAAATAATCCATTAAAGGCACTTAAGACGTCACAATAATCTACATTTTAGTGAGTAGAGGGTGAGGTAACTTCATTATTTTGTATCTACATTCGTTAACACTTAAAACTTATGACTTCATGATCGATAAACCTGGCCTGTAAGATGTACACGCCTGAAATCGGAGAATAGTTTTCGTGTATCGAATTTATCGAACAGAGACGAACGAAATGCATTGCTCCCTTCTCTGATATGCATCATAAGGATTCAAAAACTGTTCTGGCTTGTGTTCTTCCCACCTATAATTTCTTCATCTTGCTAAGCCTATTATAGGTACAGTCCAACTGCTGGGCAGAGTGGGATAGAGATTGCAAAGGGTCGCGCTGAACCCGGCACACATGTTCCAGGGTCGTTCACTTCAGAATGAGGTTTTAAAATCATCTTGTACTAAGTGCCTTAAAATAAAGGAAAGGGAACATCTAAGCCAGTGCACTATAATTATCTTAGCACTGTAAGGCATCAGGAAGACCAAAGAAGAGATGGATGGATTGTGTATAAAAGGATATGCGGATAAAGGTGTGGGAAGTGAGGTGACGGCTGATAGAAGTGAGTGGAAGAAGAAGACGTGTTGTGCCGACCCCACATATTGTGGGATAAGAGCAAGAGAAAGAAGATGACTAAGGCATCAGGTAGGATTGAACTTTTAGGCTGGGCTTACAAATACAAGAGGCATAACCATTACATACTTTGTAATTTCCACCACACTTGAGCACATATGCCTTGGCCAAGTGGTACACGAGTACAGGATCCTGTTATCCAAAGGCAGTAGATCCACGTCGTGGAAAATCACGCATTGCCACGATCCAAACTTTTTCATTTCGAGGTAGCCAGCATTAAAAAGCCGACCACGGTTGAATAGTTCAGTTCCTATATTTAAACGAAAATTGTGAGCTCAAATATGCTGCGAAGCCTGGCAAATACTTTCAGGAAAGGTGAGATTCATTGTGTGTAGATAGAGCCATCATCATCATGATCAACCCATTGCCGATTCACTACAGAGCACGGGTCTCCTCTCAATATGAGAAGGGTTTGGCCATAGTCCACCACGCTGGACATTTGCTTTGGCAGTTTTTGGACGCTTTTGAGAACATTATGGAGAACTCTCATAACTCCGAAAAGTTAGAGGTGCGTGCCCGGGTTCGAACCGCCAACCTCTGAGTAGAGGCGGACGTTCTAACCACCAGGCTATCACAGCTTCAATAGATAGAGCAATATCTAGTTTAATTTAGATGTCTTCAATTTGGAGATGAGTATTTGGATATTACAGTAACTTTTGCTGAAAGTTGCTAACTGGTAGTGACCTGCCATAATTCTATATACAAAACATACGAAAAGATCCAACTGGAGACAAACTATATATTTTGTGTGAATACGAGCAATTGACGACTTGTTGGAAAGGTTAATTTAAACGCATTGACCCACCTAAACATTTACGTGATCTTTATTTTTTTTTATTTTGTAAGTGATGATGCTATCTAGGTTGGTAGCGGGCTAACCTATTAGGAGTATGGTAAAACCAAGCTCCTAATTGGTTTCTACGGGACATCGTGCCGGAACGCTACATCGCTTGGCGACACGACTTTGTCGGTAGGGTGGTAACTAGCCACGGCCGAAGCCTTCCAGTCACATGCTATGAGCTAAGTCTGTGCTGTTAACTTTAAAATACAAGTGGATTGTACTAACATTAATTAGTTAAGATTACCTTTCTGCTCAATAACAAAAATCCTATATTCCAATTTCTGTCGCATGAGGAAAGGATGTATGTTGTAGAGGAATACAGCTAGGTTATTTTCGCGATCTCTGCAAAACATTATAACTGATTAGATATCGCTAATTCATTTATGATTATCAATCATAATAATGCATTTTAAATAGTCGATTATAGATAAGAGGATATACTTTTATGACCTCACTTGTAATTCAGGGATGTCCAACAAAAAGAAAACTCGAATCTTTAGATATATATAGTGAATCAAGTCCAATTATTCTATTTATTACTCTTTTGGAAATGATCCATCGAATCTTTACAAATGTCCACCTCGATCAATGCGAGGCCTTAGATATTACTTATTCGGCAAAAGTAGCCTATTCCGAAAACTAAGCCAGTTGCCCAATAGGCTCCAAGGTCAAGTTCAAATTATCACCTTTATGAACGTCACATAATAGTTAACGTCAATCTGTCATGTCATACAGCAGTTCATGAAATCCTCCATATGCATACTTTTATTTACCAATAGTTTGTATCGAAACTTACACCATATCAAGTTGGAGGTCCTGGGTTCGATTCCTGGCTCGAGTCTGGTCTGGTGGGAGGTTTCGGCCGTGGCTAGTTACCACCCTACCGACAAAGACGTGTCGCCAAATGATTTAGCGTTCCGGCACGATGTCGCGTAGAAACCGATTAGGAGTATGGGTTTACCATACCCCTAACAGGTTAGCCCGCTACCATCTTAGACTGCATCATCACTTACCATCAGGTGAGATTGCTGTGAAGGGCTAACTTATAGTGGATAAAAAAATATATATATCAACATTCATATTTGACAAAGTTACTTGTATTTTCGAAATCCAGGATGTGTTAGGGAAAAATTTACTTTCGGTTATAAGAATGATGTCTTATTATTGGGCACTGGCTTCCTTCCTTATAAGAGTATTTAGTGCTTAGCTCACTCACTCACAATGTTGTTTTACTCCAAGTCTTGAACTTCAACGTTTAAACATCAAATGTGTTAAACTGAGCAACACGTCCTGACGTGCTGCTCGAACCAAGGGGACACGGTTGATTTATTAAAATTCCTCCATCTTAGCCGGTTAGGATAAATAAAACTCACCTATAAGGCACTAAAATGCCAACTTTATGCCTAGGTTTGCAAACTTCTGGTTGATAGTAACCCCCCTTTTGTATCATCGGATATTCCTTCTGGAGGGAAAACGGTCCTGTTGTTTTGTTCACAACTACTTTGGTACCTAGAATAAATTGTTTTTTCATGGTCAAAGTAGCAATGAGGACAAAAATATGATTAGTGATAGGGCTTCGAATTCGACGGAACATTGTGCTTGTCGATTTAATTTTGTAACCAATATTCGTATAAATTGTAATGGGCTGATATTAATTTTCAAGAATGATCCGAAAAAAGGGAAAACAACGTGTGATATCTTGGAATTAATCAGGAATGAAGTTGTGTACTCTGACCATCGGAAAAGATATATTAAACATACATGAGTCTTGCGGTCAGCGCTTGACGATAATACCACAACCTGCATAATGAATTCCTTTCCAAAATAAATTTTATACACAATTTATCGACTAAAATTATTTAATGTTTAGATTTACCTAAAGTTGTCCAATCTAAGAAGCAAGTTGGTACCGTCTTCGAATCTGAAAATAAATAAATATTAAGCAATTTGACACTATGCAGAATTCTTATGAGGACATCGTAAACTATACAAAGATTGCAACAGTAAACACTTAATATTTAATCATTTTATACTTATAAATAAATAATTACATGATTGTTAAATGAGCTGGAAATTACCCCATTAACTCCAAAGATATAACTTTTCATAATATAATTATGACTAAAAGGCATCAGATGAAAATATGAAAAAACTAAATCTGAACTACCATCTCTGTAATTGATAAAATATTGGTTCTTTATTGGGAAGGTTTAAAGAGTTTTTCATTACATAATACCTGTAATTACATTATATTTTAATGGAATCAGGCATTCACTTTCTTTGAGAATTGCTTGAGGAAATCCTTATTTTGCATGACTAAACCTATTCTTATCAAAGATGTGTACAAGAAGTTTCGAACTTTAAAAGGGAACTATCAAATTAACGGCCGCGAAACCGAAGTGTTTGTTCTCTTTAGCCGGGAACTTTATATATTATTTAAGGCTCTTGATTTACACGCATTTGAAAGCAATATCGCAAAGCTTATATTATAGCTTACTTATAATTATTATGAATTCGCTAAAAATCTATATATATAAAAGCGAAAGGTCACTTACATACTTACATACTGATTAAACACGAGATCTCAAAAACTATTGTACGTATAAAGGTACAATTAGCTGACATCTCTTAACTTAATTAATTAAATTAATTAATTAAGTTAAGAGATGTCAGCTAAGAAAGAATATTTGGAAATTCCACCCCTAAGGGGGTAAAATATGGTTGGAAGTTTGTATGAAATTTCTTTGTTTTTAGAGTTAGAGACACAAAAATTTGCATTAAGATTAATAATAATAAATAAAAAACATGTACTTCAATTTTTTTTTAATATTACCTGTTAATGGTGGTAAAAAAGGGAATGATAGTTTTTGCTTATTTTTTTATTATGAAGTCTACAAGCTTGAAATTTTGAAAATAGGTTTCTTTTAGGGCGTAAGTATAAGGTTAGATTTTTTTTTCATCCAAATCTACCCCGAAGGGGGTAAAATAGGGGTTTGAAGTTTGTATGAAAGTCCTATGTTTTTTAATTTAGAAACACCAAAATCGCCAATTTGACATTTGCCTGTAGCTTACTTTCTGAAGCTGGGCATTGGCCGCACGGGTAACCTCAATCTCAAGGGAAATCAGCAATTCTACGCAGACGAAGTCGCGGGCAACAGCTAGTAAATAATAAATGAATGAGAATTAATTTCGATGATAGTATCATAAAACTTTAGTTAAAGCATAAACTAAACATTTATATTTATTCCTTCCATATTTTTATATTCGTATTATAGAAATTATTTATTTATATATATTTTTTTTTATAGTATTTATATATGTATGTGTTGCGATTTCCCACCTTTATATATCTGTCGGCTTCTTTCAAAAAGGTGGCCTGGAAGAGATCGCTTTTAGTGATAAGATCGCCTTTTCCTTTTATGCTATGTATTTTTTCTCTCCACTTTTCTTTTGTTTCAATGTGCAATAAAGTTGTTTAAATAAAATAAATAAAAAGGAAAGTTACCTCCTTTACCTTACTTTCTTAAATTTTATTGTGATTGTGTTTTGATTAGCTGTTTTTTTGTATGTGTGTTTTCCACTCGCAGTTTAAAAGCAAATTTGCTATACTTTAAATACTTATATGAAAAATTATTTTTGTTTAAACGCGCAAATAATTTTTTAAATTAGGAAGGGCAACTAACTGGGCATATTTTTTTTCTCGCCGAGTCAACAAAACTCCGCTCAGCAAAGGCCTGCAAGTCAACATTAAACAATTAAAATTCCTAAACCAACAAGACGAAATTTTTTTAATTTATAACTTTTTAAATTTCTATGTTTTTGATCTTTTCAGGGTTCAGCACCCGAAGGTTTCAAGCGGGACCTAATAACTTTAGCTGCCGTTTTCAGCCTTTTCGGCAGCAAAGAGTCAAAACTTATATACTGACTGTCTATAACAATACCCATAACATTTATTTTAAAAAAGACATTTTTATTCGTATCTTCGTCGTGTCGTCTTTATAATATGCCAATATTAGGCTTTGCCAAATAAATATCTTTCGTTTAGTAGTCACAAATGTTCCACTACCACCAAAATATGTTCGTACAATTTTTTTTTATACACCACAAGTTAGCCCTTTACGGCATCTCACCTGATGGTAAGTGATCATGCGGTCTAAGATGGTAGCGGGCTAACCTGTTATGTAAACCGGGTATGGTAAACCTATACCTATTGGTTTCTACTCGACATCGTGCTGGAACGCTGAATCGCTTGGCGACAAGTCTTTGTCGGTAGGTACCTAGCCACGGCCGTCACCTCCCACCAGACCAGACTCAAGCCAAGAATCGAACCCAGGACCTCCAACTTTATAATGAGACAGCGCGCGGGCTGCGCCACGGAGGTCGTCAAAAAAAATTATGAAGAGATTCTCATTGCATGCATCTAGTTAGCTGATGAATACATTTCGTCCAACATCGACAGTAAAGTGTACCTTATTGGCTATAGCTGTGTGTTAGACACTGCTCTCCTAAGAAGAAATATTGCAAAGAGTAACGCTTGACTGAAAAAACCGTTATCATCTCTCTATAGTCTACTCACTATTTTTGTATTTTGTATCTGTTCTCTCAGCAGTAATGGCGTCTTCGGAAGATACGAACCTCGGCGATTTCACATACCTCATCACTATAGTGCTGTATATATCGAAATTCATTTGTAGGTGTATGCAATATATAACTAATATTAAAAGCACAGCTGGCATTATCAATTTTATCCGAATTTTCTTTTCTGGTACATTTTTGGGTAAACATTCGCTTAAGGTCACTTGCTGCCGTCCTGAAAATTTCAAATGTATAACTTAAAAACATACACATACATACTAGGTATCTGTGGAAATAAAACATTGTACACAACAGGAAGACAAAGAGAATACCAACTAAACAGATAACTAATTCAAACAAATATTACAAATTAATATTAAGATACAACATATGGATGAACGTATAAAAATACGATCTTATTGCTCTCGTCTAGACAACTTTCAGGCTATGGAAAAAATATTTTTAGTAAAGGGGATCTACAGAAACCCGAAGAACATTGCAATGGCAATGAAAAATGATAAAGTCTTAGCAACGCTGGTTTCTGGATTTGTGTAAAAAAAAAAACAAAATATAAGAAGCAATATTATGGGACTTACAAGAAGTAAATAAAAAAAAACCCTAGAAACTAATCGCAGCATCTCCTATCGGATCTTTTAAAATCAGATGTCAGATTCAGAAACATTATATTCAATAATAATTATTAATGTTGCTCTCGACCCTTATTGACTTGTCTGGGTTCTGAACATTCCTCTAAACATTAGATTAGATTCTTACATAGGTACCATATGGAAAAAATCACAAAATAATTAGTTCATCTTGAAATGTTAATATAATTAGGAGTTTGTAAATCTTTATGTCGTTAGGGACTATTCGAAGAAATAAATACTAGACCAGACGCGTGTATCGATCTGCGACCTTTTGATTGGTTGCCAACGATTGCAAGTTGCAACCTCTTACTGTCGCGTTCAAAACAACTACCCCTTCCACCTGGACACCAAGTAGCTGTCAAAATCCTACGTCTTTAGGTATTAAGCGTGTTTGATGCTTTGTTGGTTGGTCATTTAATCATGCAGCCACAGTGCAAAAGTTGATTGACTTTATTTTTAACATCATCATCATGATCAACCCATCAACGGCTCACTACAGAGCACGTGTCTCCTCTCAATATGAGGAGAGTTTGGCCATAGTCCACCACACTGGACATGTACGGATTGGCAGACTTCACACGCTTTTTAGAACATTCTGGAGTACTCTCAGGCGTGCAGGTTTCCTCACGATGTTTTCCTTCACCGTTAAAGCAAGTGATATTTTAATTTTTAAAAACGCAAATAACTCCGAAACGCTAGAGGTCGATTCGAACCGCCGTCTTCTGATTAGGAAGCTGACGCCTTAACCACTAAGCTGTTACCGCTTTTTAACATAAACATAGTTTATAGCCTACTTTTTGTCCTGAAATAATGGGCAATCACAACTCTATTTCTATTATGAATACATAACCGTATTTATCCGCAAAATATTGACGCGCACAGTTTTGCAGTTGACGTGCAATTTTGACGACCTCTGTGGCGCAGCGCGTGAACTGTCGCATTATAAAGTTGATGGTCGTGGGTTCGATTCCCGGCTCGAGTCTGGTCTGGTGGGAGGCTTCTTATGTTGTTGTCACGAAACCAATTAGGAGTCCCATACTCCTAATTGGTCCAATTAGGAGTTCGGGTTTACCATTCTCCAAATAGGTTAGCCCGCTACCCTCTTAGACCGCTTTTTTCCTGATGGTAAATGATAATGCGATCATCATTTACCATCAGGTGAGATGTAGTCAACGGCTTACTTGTGGTGTATATAAAAAAAAACAAAGAAGTCGTAGAGCACGTTCTTAAACAGGTATCTCAAACAGGTGTGGGATGCATCATCACATACCATCAGGTGAGATTGCCGTCAAGGGCTAACTTGTGGTGTATAAATATAATATAAATAATGTAATTCACATTGTAAACCATCCGTGTCCAACGTGCTGGTGTATACAGGCACATTGGCAACATAAAATAATGAACCTTACTTGTCGGATATCCACGTTTAGCCCACAGTACTTTAAAAAGTTTTCTCACAGGGACAAAATAGGTCATTGTACAAAAAAGTATCAAAATTGTAATAATACCACCATGTACATTGGAACGCTACTGAATTAACTAAAGAATTAAAAGCAGACGTGCTTACGTTACGTCATGATATTGACACAATAAAGTATGTCATGTTAATAACATCCTTTCTTGAATAAATATTAATAAATGGTTTTGTCGGGACAAATGGCTCTGTAGAAGCTACTTGCAAGCGGAGGCCCTGAGTTCAATTTGGACAGTGAACTATGATGCGGGTTCGTTTAGCAGCCTAGCCTGTGAGATATCGCTTGCAGTAATGGGGACGCCCATGCAATCCTACAATGTTATGTTTTGTCTGTATTTTCTTATGTTTTGCTTGCAATAAACTGTTTTGCCTTCTACGTCTTCTTCTTATTACACGTAAACTCGCGTACAATTTATATTAAAAATAACTAAAAATTCGCTGTCAACGCAACCTAGCACGGATAAAGCGCGTGTAACTACATGAGTTCTAACGAACTGTTTTGTTATAATTAAAAACAGATGAAATGTGCATAATTTCATTTTGTTGATGTTTTGATCGATTTGATCGCGATACATTGCGTGCTTAAAATAACAATATCTTCCTTAACTCGTCCCTTACGCCCTGTATACCTATAGGGGTTTGTTAAGTTGTGCGCATTTTAAGCAATTATATGTCACTTGCTTCGACAGTAAAGGAAACCTGCATGCCTAGAGTTCTCCAACCCGCATGACGCACCTGGCGTGCGTGGTCTGTAGGAGGCCGGTAATGAATTGATCGTCATGATCATGTTGCTATGCATATGTATTGATAATAACTCGATAATAATTCTATTTGATTCTATAGTATATTTATATCTATTTAACATTGTAGGTATATATTATTGTGCAAAAAAAACCACAGTGAACTGTAAATACACTTCAGAAACTTGCTGTAACAACAAATTTAATTCGTTCGAACAAACATTGTTTTTCATTTTATAGTTAACCACAACTGTAATAGCAAGCTTGGGTCCGAAGCCTTCAACAGTAACTTGCTCAAAAAGCGATCTTAGTCCTACAAAATGAAATTTATTTTAATAATATAGAAGAGCAAGGGTTAACAATATAATGTAGTAAGGATAGAGAAAATAATTTCCTCAGCATTAGAAACCATGAAATAAACGGTTGTTAAATAATTTCAATGTTAACATTATTTTCACTTTTTATTTACTAAAAAAAGATGTCATGATGGTGGCTACATGATTTAGAATTGAACAACTGTGAAATAATATTTCTAGAAATATTTACATAGACAAAATCAAAAAAATAAACATAATGTCTTTTATAAATGTTAAAGTATGGTGCACTTTTTGTTGTACACAAAATAAAACAAAAGTAAAACAAACAGGGTTACATAATCGTAGTGGTAATTTTATATGCAAACTTTTTGTATTTCCTCCGCTAAATTAATTGCTACAAACTTCTTTGATTTGTGTAGGATTTTACAAACATAAGGATCTGATACAAATTGGCAAACGTATATATCTTTATTATCAGTGTTAACTTCAAGTCTTTGCATAGCTTCCTCTATCTGCTCCATATATGGTGTAAGTTTTGTTTGGTCTGGTGTCGACCAGAAATACCAAGGCAAGCAAATATTAAAAACGTTCCATATAACAGATTGGCTAACAGCATAAGCAAAATCAGGATCTTGTTGTGGTTCAATCTTTTGTTCTTCCTCCGGCTCTTCTTTCTCAGACGGCTTTTCTTCAAAAGTCTCTGTCTCTGGCTCACATGGCCTACAAATAAAAGTAGTAGTTTTTATGTCAGAAGCTGACTGTATTTTACTCCGACGTGTGACGCTTCTCTGTATCTTAGGTAGTCGAGCACTAACGGAACTTTCGATTTTTTTTGCTTTACCACCTTTACTCTTTCTCCCTTTTTTGTCTAAATCTTGTGGGGGTTCAGTATATTCCAGCTCAATAATAGTAGTCCCCTCACAAGTATTAATAACATTTGTTATTATTTTATCCAAGAATTGTGCTGTACATTCAAGAGCACAGGTTAAGCATTCATCTCTATATCTTTTTTCTTTAATTAACTTGCACACCACTTCCTCGCATTCTGTTAAACTGAAACATATTTTCTTGCCATTAGCCATTGCTAACGCTGTAGCAAAACCTTCAATAGGATTAGCACTTTTACAGAAAGCTAACAAAAACGCAGAGTAGTTCATGACATTCTCTGCGATTTCAAATAATTCAAATAAGAAATGTTTCATTAAAGCTTTTCGCAACTGAGCATGTCTATCTTCTAGATCAAAATCCTCCTCAAACCATAGTATTTCATTCATAAAATCTTCTCGAGAAATCAGTTCTTTAGACTCTAGGTCATGGCAACGAAAGTTTTTACGCTGTAACAATAATTCTTCCATTGTTGGAAACCTTATGTTAAGACAATATATAAGAAAATCAGTCAAGTTAACGTATGCAGTTTCTCCGAATAACAAAAACACTAATTTGGGAATTTGTTCAGGGTCTACACGTATCCACTCCTTAGGAAACAGTGGACCGCCGCATGATTCTTTAGCGAAGTATAAGAAATCTTGTAATAAAAAGATAAAGGCCTGTTGTAGGACTATGCCGGTTGGCGCTACAATTTTAAACTGACTACGCAGTTTAGCTAGCTGTCCGATTTTGAAATCTATTCTATTGGTAACATTATTTGTTTCTTTTACCATTTTTCCACTTAGTTCATCGTCTGCTGCAGAAAAATGTAACAAATTTGGATCAATTATGAATGTATCATTTTCTATAATAAGATTTTCTGAAATCCTTTTACCAGCTTCTACTGCAATTTGTAAATATTTACAAAGACGATCTACAGATTTAATCTCATTCAAATAATAGCTGTCTATGCTGTTCTGGATGTCCATAAATGTGTTGTATATGTTATCATTGAATAATTTCATGTCCCTATAACATTTGTACTGCAAAGCAAGCAAGCGTAAATTCGCTCTGAACATTTCACCATTAATTCCCACTGTCCACTCTTCTATGCATTTAAGAGCATTTTGCTTAAAAATCTCTTCAGCATTAATAGACTCTTCCGAAATATCTTCATCTTTCTTTTTTGTAAGAGGAACTATTTTAGCTAATTCGCTGTATTCACGACTTATAAGTGATCTGTATGAATCATTCACATCTTTAATAACTTTCAAAGCAAATTTGACATTGTTCTCTATTATCATATCAAAAGGATTATTGCTGTAGTCAATTTTAATATTTCTCAACTGTAGTTCTTGAAACGAATTTTTCAACTGCCGATAGACCTTGTCTTCTCCTCCTTTTCGACTTCCAGATGTTTCATCGGAATCTCTGAATATTTTAGTCAAATCCTTTGAAGTCAGTCTATCTTGAGGTGGAGAGCGCTTTATCATAGCAAAATAAAAGTCGTGCAATGATTGATATGTTAAAATAGCTCTGAAATAAAAGCAAATATTTTTTAAAATATTAATCTAAAAAGTCAGGTTTCTTAAACTTAATAAATTCATACCATAACTACTTAATTAATTAAAATAAGTCTTACAATTACTTGCCTATTTAATTCAGTCTGCATACAAGAAATATATGAGTTAACCATCGTAGTTAATTCTTCCATAGTCCAATTATCGGAAATAAGTGAATATCTTTGTTTTTCAGCATGTAATTTTCTTTGATCACATATTTTATAAAGCTTATTTTGTAACTCTTTTATTCTGCAGTGCCATTCATTTTTTGACAAATTCACATCACGCCAATCATTTTCGAAACCATTGTATTCTTGTTGAAAAGTACTTACTAAATCTTGTTTATGAGAGGGAAGTGTAATTATTTGTTCCATTTTATCTTTTATAAATCGGGTATATGGAATAACACAATTCATTTGTAAGCGTATTCCGAAAAATAGTTGCTTCATATCGAATATGTATGTTTTTTCTATTTCTTCCCAACATGATGCTAGTGCTAAACCTATGATTTCAGATATTGGTATCTCGCTATATACCCAGTCCTCTTCCCCTGCTAACAAATCCGTTTCTTCCACGGGTGTAAGTGATGTTGACGTCTTACTTCCAATTTCTCCAGCCTGGCTTGTTTCAAGTATTACTGGGTCATCATTCTGGTCTTCGTCTACTGAATCAGGTGCCTTCACAACTTCAAAATCATTAACGAAAGATAAAGACTTGCTAAATTTTGAACTACGACCCAACTTTTCTTTAGATTTTTCATTAGAAGTTTCAGGCTTCACAATTTTCGACTTTGTTCTTTTATCTTCAGAACTAGGGTAATCAAGGCAACTTAAAACATTTTCCCCGAATATTTTTTCGTCTGATTTTATATATAGTGTATAATCACCTAGTATATATTTACATATTAACGCCAATTGCTCCTTTTCTATTACTTCATAATACATACTATAATTTATTCCTAATGCAGCGTAAAATCTATCTATAAATTCTGAATTATCTTCTGTTAAATACCATACGACAAACTCCTGCAGAATATCGTCAGTTTCTTTTAGGTTTAGGTAACACGTAAAGTAACTTGTAAACGGCGTTGGCATTTTTTTGTTGTGTGGATCGTTAACCAGTTTAGAAATTCTCACTTGTTTATATGGATCTTTTTCCTTTTTTCTATGTGTAATAATACTCTCTTCAAGATAAATTTCATCACGGTCATCGAGGTCACTTTCATCTGGCGGAGCTCGACCCGAGAATGTTTCTTCTAAAATTTGTGCTTCGCGATAAGTATTAGGATAGTTTATAATCACAAAACCATTGATACCATCTTGATCTTTTATGTACTCAACAATCATAGCAGATAATAAATGGTCAGTAAGAGAATCACCAAAATTCAAAGACTCATACGCGTATCTGCCAAGTTCCGCTGGATTTGATAGCGTTATTTCTACTTCTGGGATGGTTTTCGGTGTTTGAGTTTGTTTGGTATTAGCTTGTAAAGGACCCGGTAAGGGTGTCACCATCTCACTACTTTTACTAAGTATCTCATCTTCAGCCTTCACTAATTTAATTAGCTCTTTATCCTCGTCCTCTTGTGCAACCGCAATATATTTATCAAATGATAATTCAATATCTGAGCAACCTATCATTTCAGTTTTAAATCTTCTCAGACAATAATTAATGGCAGATTCTAGTCGCACAACATGAATTTTTTGGTTATTAAGTAGTGTTTGCAATGCGATTGTAATTGACCTATCAGGGAGTCCACGAAGAACGGCTTTCGCAGAGAAATTAGGTAAATCAGCTGGTGGTTTTTGAGGTGGATATGGATACTTAATTTCGAGAAGAGTATATACTAAATGTCCTAATATTCTAGATCCTAAGTATTCATATTTTCTTTCTTCTGAATCTGGATCGTAATTTGGAATCAACAAATCTAATCTCCAGAGATTGGCATAGTTATGATAATCATTGAATTCGCTATCATTTAAAGCCTCTTGTCTATCTAATTCTAGTCGTATAATTTCTTCTTTTGGTGATTGTTCCTCTTCAATTCCTGCATCAGTTAAAATATTTTCCGTTGGTTGAAGAATATCAAATATAGGCTGTTGTTTATAAAACAGAGCTTTCCATTCATGGATAAAACGGTCTGGTATTTCATCATTCAATAATTTTTTGTAATAGGCATATTTTATTGCAAAATCAATAATAGATAGAGCTGTGTCATAACATATTTCGTAAAAGTGCTGCCTTTTTCTCTTAATTTTTTCTGCGTACAGTTTCTTGTGAAGCATGTTCTGCCTTTTCTTTTCAAAATCAATTTCTACTAATCCTAAATTAATGTCTTCTTTAACATTATCAAGAAATTGATTAAATTGTTGCGTTCTCTGGTCAGCAAACTCTGTTTCATATTGAATTCTATTCTTTGCTAAATTGCGTGCTTGTTGCTTGGTTTCCATAATTTGAGTACACATTTGTTTTTCAAACTGCGACAATTTTACTACTTTTTTTGATAGTTCTGTATCCAATTTTGATTCTTCTTCAGCAACAGAAAGATCCCATAATGATCCACTTATAACATTTCTTATTTGTTTTTGAAACTCCTCAGAGTCAGACTTTTTGTGCATTCTAATGTAAAGGTTATCCATATAATTTTTTGCCCATTCAGAATCTATGAGTGATTTCTTCCTCTCTTCAGTCTTTAGTTCTAAATCAAGCAAGTCTTCATATGTGTAATTCTTGAATTCACAAGGATATCTTAACGTGAACTCTTCAATTTCTTTTTTGTTGTAAGCTGGCTTTTTTGCCCCTGTTACATCTAAACGATGCATTGGTGTTTTAGATTCTTCTATTTTTGTTATCATTTTTGAATATTTATGTCTTATATAATCATAAGTCTCTTGAACTTCCTTAGCTTTTTTTCTCTGCCATTCAATAAACTGTTTTTGATCTAACAAAGGTTTCGACAGTTCTTCAACAAAGGATTCCGTTTTCTCTTCTACCCTTTTTATAGTAAATCGATGTTCAATTTTATCTACTAGACTTGATATTTTTTTTCGTTCTTGTTTAATGAAGTTAGTGCGATCCATCTTGTCTAAATGAAGAAAAAGTTGATAAAATAATCGAAGCAGTGTTGATCCTCTGCCGTCTATTATATTGTATGTATCATCATCAGTTAAATTTATTTCTAAATCGCGCAACCATTCTTTCAGCAAATGCCAATTGTTTTTGATATCTGCACTTAGGTTACTTGGCCTTATAAGGTAATGTTTTTCATCATTTATAACATGATAACTGCGTAGAACACAAGATATAATATACCCATTTTTCATTTTATCACCAAATTCTTCCGCCTTCCATGTTATTGGTCGCTGTAAACGTTTTGTAAGCCATTCTTTTAGCATTTCAGCCATTTTCCTGCTCCAAACAAGTCTCAAGTGGAAATAAAGATACAACACAGCCTATAATTCTAAGTATTTATCTATAATTGATTAGTGATATTGAATAACATGTCAATGGCCATGTGACAAATAATTCTATTTGTTTATTTAAACATGAATTATTAAATGCATCATGCATTTGGAAAAGTTTCTATATATTTCAATATATATATATACTGCATAAATAGCGACTAAATAACTCGCGTGCCCATGTGATAAACATACACATCAAAAGTGTCTATCAAGTTCGTTTTAGAGTATTACCGTGATTGAAGATGATTATTTTGAATTTTTGTAGCGTTATTGATTTTTTTTATTGGATTTGATCCGTGGAATTGTGCCATGAATGGCATAACGTTGGCTGCTAGGTTCCACATGTCTAACCATTCGAAATCGTTTTAGTGAAGTGGTTCTTCATTCCTGAAGGCCGAGCCTGAGAGTTCCACCTATAGCACCCCGCAATCGTAGGACCAGAGTATACAATGGGCTCGCGAACGCAGAAATTGCGAGGAAGACTCGAGCTTTGTTAGCTTTTCTTATGAATCTCATTTCGGTAAGAGAACATCTGGACGTCAAGAACGATTGTAATTATTTTTATTCTTTTTTGAGCAATATCGTTTACTTGAAGTATTTGTGTCTTCTTCGAAATAATGTTTTGATTAATGGCAACTATTTCATAAATTTATTCACATTCTATTCATAATTGGCAACTCAGTAATTCTATAAATGTCATCACTTATTATGACTTTTTTGTGATGTTTATTTTCGCACGGTTTTTGCATATTTCATAAATATCGCCGAGATAAATCCACGATGAAATGCAGTGAATTCGATAAAAGTGTATGTAACTGTGTGACATCATAAATAGAAAGTAATTGCGGCCGTGACGCGGGTGTTTTATCCTGATTTTCTTGTTTACAGAATTCTTGCCACCACATGAACCTGGAGAACTTAGATAAGGCATTACACGATTTGGGCATGTTGAGTGCAATAACCGAGGCACGGAGTGAATATTTACGTGAGTCTAGATCTAATTTGGGTGTGATGCGACTCAACACGAGGTACGTATCGAACGTTACAGTGGGATATTGTATGAAACGGAGCACAAACAAAAACAGACTCTGCCCGTATGTTTTGCCCGTCCGGCACAGAACTAAAAGTGAAAACTCGGACGCGATGGGTTGCGACGTGAGCGAAGCCAGCTGTGAGTTTAAATACAATTTGCTGGAGCCATCGACAAGTAACTACGTCAGAGAGTGCGACCTCAAGAGCCCTGCTAAGCGTTGTCAATCGCTAGAGAACCTCAACCTCACAGTAGATACCCCACCGAAACCGGAAATCTCACCCGAAATGGATTGTGTGTCAACAAGGATTCAGAAACTGCAAGTTGATGAATGACACTCAGATTAGAAATTCCTGCAATATAGTTACATACAGGTCACTAGTACACATTGCGACTGACAGAACATTGTTTAGAGTACCAGCAATAAATATTGGTACAAAATTATACCATCTTAATATCAATCACAACTTTGTATACGCTTACTTAATATTAATGTGCAGTGAGATGTAATTACGCTTAGAGAATGGTTTCACAATCCTCTTTTTCATCAAGCCATTTATATCAACTATTAAGAATTATGAAGTATTGCTCCTTCTGAGTTACACTAACTTCCATCTGAGATTATAAACTTGATACTTATAATCAGGTGTGATCTCATTGCACAGTAATAGAATTTTAAAATGCCTTGGTGTGACCATAGCCTCTTCAGGGTCTAGGTTACCTTACATTCTGTACCTTTTAGTGGGGGGGAAGGGGGGTTTGTAGTAATTGAACAGCTCAAAATAAAAATAAAAGGATTTAACCACTTTATTTAGAATTTAATGAATGTTGGTTCTTTTAGTAGTTATATAGGTAAAATTTAGTTTATTTTCAAAGTCTACATCAATTCCACTTGATGTGCTAATGATTAGCATGATAAAAGTTAACAGAGAATTTACATAAGAGCAGCAATCACAATTTAACTAGGCATATTATAATGATCATTTTAATTATTTTTAATTTTGCCTTACTCTAGTCTACCACTATTGCAAGACAGTTTAGTCTAGAGTTAATAACATCTTATTGCTACATTGTCTGATAATTTAATTTATTAATGTTTATTCACATATAAACTATGAGTAACAAAGGAAATAATGAATATAAACCAAGTTTAACATTATTGCTTCTGTGTATTACACTTTTACCTGTAGGCTCTTTAAATACTAGCAACTCTACAGTGTGCTACTTACTGTATAATTTTTTCAATCCAACGATTTAGTAAAAATAGCACAATAATAAATAGTTTGGTGGTAAATTTATTAGCTAATAAAAACTCAATCTATTCCTTCTAATGTAGAAAAAAAGGTACACCTTAATACTTCTTTTATAAAACAAAATCACAAACCTGCACAGCTAATACATGCCACTGTAAATGCCTACTCAGACCACTGGTACACCAATTCTTGTGTGACAAAAAGACGCAGATACAAAGTTAACTTGTCTCTAGCATGTAAATAACGTCAATCTGCTAACATTAATTATTTTATTTCTATTGTATTGCGTTGTCTAGTCTCTGAATGATGCCTGTCAGTTTATATGGTGTCCGAATAACAGTGACTTGTGACTAGTAAATGTCATAATTTCAGTGATAATTATATGAACTATTAGTGTATTTTTCTGTATATGCATTTGTATGATAGTATGATAGGATAGAAGATACTTATTGTACCTACTCCTAGATGGTAAATTAATTTTGCATGTTACTCCTGCGCCCCATGGTTTGTTTAGTTAAAAGTTAGTTAAAAATGTGAAGCAAATTGCTCAATGATTTGTTCACCTACCTATTAAACTCTATGAGGTATGTTTACACTTCTAATCTCCCTAAAACTGTTGTTAGTTTAGTACAGAACCTCTGCTTATATGGAAATTAAAAATCTACTAACGGGAGAACAGAGCCATTGAATGATATAACATTCAAGGAAAGTTACAGCTGGCTTAAATCATGGATCCCCAATTATTTTGTTTGCATCTAGTTGTTTACTCATGAGTCAATATAGACGGACCACTTTGGGTCATCTTAACAAATTGTCTTCATAGATAGTCAACATTTTCTCACTTGGCTTATAATGTAAATCTTTGCCGTATTTTATTTGTATAAATAAATGTATGGATGCAAAATAGAACAAAAAATTAAACAAAACAACTGTACAAAAATGTACAACAAAGTAACTGTAAAACAGTTATTTTATTTATGTATGCATGTAATATTATTTAACACTCTCACCGCCATCCATATATAGATTTTTTCAGCGTTACAGGCCATGCGGTCTACCGGCGGCCGCATCTTTGCCCACCAGTGCAGGCCGCGGTGAAAAATGTTTAACGAGTTTACCAGGCCGTACGGGCGGCTGGCGGGCTCACAATGTATTTTTACTAGCAGGCCGTGCGGTCCGCTACGACCTCGTGATTTCATATTAATTTTGTAGTGCGTGGCCTGCTATTACAGAAAAGTGAAGCAACCAGACACAAAATTTACTTTTATACCTACAATTTAAAAAAAAAAAAATTGCTCTATCTTAAAATTTATAGGATTTCTGGGGGTTTATTACAGAAATAAAAAAGCTATTTTAAATGAAAGAAAAATGTTTTATTACATTATTACTGCCTTACAATAGCGCTATGGAAGTTAGCAAAGCATTCAGAGCACACACTAGGATTTGAAGGACAAAGTAAGCACACTGTATTTACTTTCTTTGTTACTTTACATGCTTCTACACTGGTCAAACCTTCTTCTCTCTTCTTTTCATAGCAGTGGATGCATCTTCTTCTTACTATTCTGTTACGCTGATCGACCAACGTTGACTTTCCAAATCGGTGTCCAGCTGAGCAGTCCTGGTTAATTCGACCTTGTCTTCTTTGTTGATCAAGACCCATCAATGTACGGCAAATATTTTCTTTGAATGTGGTTATGGTATATTTTTTAGATGTTAGGTTTTTCGAATTTTTGAACAAAATAAAGGCATTGATTAGTGATGTGCTAAATAAAAGCTCTATGGCCAATTTCTGAAACCAACGCAAGCTTCTCCTTGCAGGGTTACAATAACTACCCATCTGATCTGAGTAGTCAATAGCACATTTATGACGATTATAGTCCGCTATCAGCGTTGGTTTCATAGTCACTTTATTGCGGTTTCTCTTGCTGCGCACGCTGACAAAACTAGGTGTATGCCGAGTTGATAGAGCCAACACATCACGCTTGTCTTTCCATCGTAGAATTAACACTCCGTCATTATTTTCCATAACACAGGTCTCGCCTTTCTTTAGTTTCTCTTTCAATAATTCTTTTGGTAGCCCTTTTCTATTTTTTCTTAGAGTCCCCAACAAATGGGTGCTTTTTTGGAGTAAACTATTAGCCAAAGTGACACTTGTATAGTAATTATCAGTAACGATACTTCTTCCAGCATTCAGATATTGATCACTGAGTTTCATGACTATTTCACTGGATACGTTTTGTGTGGTTGAAGTGGTCCTTTTGCCTTCATATACAATCAAGTCATAGGTATATCCATCGTCGTCGCAAATTTTAAATAATTTTATGCCATACTTATGTCGTTTTCCAGGTATGTATTGCATAAAAGCGATCCGGCCACGAAAAGCTACCATTGTTTCATCAACGGTAAGAAACTCTCCAGGTGTTTTGTATTGGCCAAATTTTTTTGAAAGGATCTCGACGAAGCGTCTTATTTTTATGAGTCGATCTGTTCCCGTCATGCCAATATAATAAGCATCTTCGAAATGCCAACATCGAAGTAATAATTCGAATCGGTTTCTACTCATTACTCTTTTTGCAACATTGTTTTCATATAATACGTCTGTACTCCAATAATCACTAATTTTTGGCAGTTTTTTGAGCCCCATCCAAATCAGTAGCCCGAGAAATTTCTTCATTTCGGCAGCATCACAATCGTTCCACTTAGACAACCGACTGTTTCGTGTTACACGTTTGAGTATTTGTGTTTTTATTGCGTATGAATTAGTCATTCGTACCATTAAATCAATAATCTCATTATCCAAAAATAAAAATAAAAAGTCTAATTCAGTTTGACAATCTGAACCAATGTTTTTCATGCCTGGGTCAACAGTAAACGGAAACTGTTTTTTTCTTGAACCATCTGATAACGGTATATTCCAGCTCGAATTCGGTATGCTCCGACATGGTATGGCTTCTGAAGAATGTTGATGTTGGTGACTGGTGGATAATTCTACGCTTTCTTCAGATGAAGTTGCATCAGAATACGTGCACATGCTTTCCGATTCTTCGTCTGTAGGTGGCTGGTAGTCTGGGTCATCTTCTGAGTCCGACATAATAATTAAATGGAAGAAATTCACAATAAAACGATGAAATTCCACAAAACGCGCGCCAAAATGCGACCGTTACAAGCCGTGCGGGCGGCCGGCGGGCTAATGATTGTTTACTAGTGTGGCGTGACAGAGTCGATAATTGTTTTAAGTTATAACGGAAATTTTGTTAGATTTTGGCGCGAAAGATTCGGTACGCCGGCGGCCCGTATGGCCTGCTGATCTTGCCAAGTGCAACATATAGATGGCGTACTCTACTCGAAAAGATACGTCCCGCCGGCGGACCGTATGGCGGTGAGAGTGTTAATGATATTCAAAGTAAAAAAGTTCTGTTTATGTATGTATGTCTTTATTATTTAATGATATTAAAAAAAATACACTTTTCTGGAAAAAGTACGTTATAATGTTTACATTAAAGGACAAGTAACAATAAATGGATTTAGTATAGATTGTGAAGTCTGTAAGAAAAAAGACATGTTATTTTTTTGTTGGAGTATAAAACATATTTTATTAAAGCACAGAATATGAACTATAGTCACTAATAATTATTATTTAAAACACCTGCAATATATAGTTTTAAATTTATTGGTGGGAACTCAGCTTAATGCAAATCCATAAACTTAAGATGTTGTTTCTTTTTGTATTGAAACCAATGAACATATACCTGCCATTTTATTTTTTTATGGCCAAACATATAGTTTGTTGACAGACACATCCAACAAAGATAACAATAAAAAAATATATATAATGTAAGAAAAAATAGAACAACCCTCAACAAAAGTCATTCATTATTTTTTGTTAAGTTAAATTATTGAATCTCTTTAGTACAAAATCCTCTAGCAGTTTTTAAATCCAGAGAACTTCAATGTTTTTTTGTATAGATATTGTATGGTTAATTTTAGTAAGGGCCATTTCTTTATAACATTTAAATCCTAAACAAGATTAATTAGAGTATAATATTATGCAGACTCAGGGCCCAGAATATGTTTAAAAAGTCCTTCTTCAAACCAAGTATCAAGGTTTCCCTACCTAAGTAATAATCATCATCGAATTATAAGGTATCTCATCTCAGACCAGTGAACTCAGATACACAATCCAACAGTCTGCAGCGATGATAATTTCACTATGCAACAGTCCTGCACTTACTGGAAATTCTTGTTTAGTGTGTCTTTATCTATTAATTGAAATAAGGTTAAAACTTGAATCAAGCTAGATACTCTACTCTACCACGTCCCCACGCCTACTTTAAAAGGCCAGGCTTTGACAAGAGTTGCCTGAGAGTACAAAAAAATTAGAAGTAGAGCAAAATGTGAAATTGTGTTGATGATTTCAAATGATAGGTTATCAAAGGATGCATAACACTTTAAAATATTTGTGCATTGAATGCATACATTTGTGTTTACTGTTACATAATTATTGTTCCTTGCTAGCTGCCAGTATGTAAAAAATATATGCGAATTTCAAGCCACCGAATGTGGTTCGAATTGGCGTGTCTTGTGTTGAATATTTTTTGGCTTTCAAGTGTGCTAGTGTTCATATGTCCAGCTTAATTTATTTTTCTGTATAGAGATCATCAATTTCAGTTCATTTAGTTTTTAATCCAGTTTAGCTATCATACTTCCAATGCAATTAATTTTTCAAAATTTCATTTGAATATTTCTAAATTACATATTTTCATTACATGATCAAAATGATGTAGCAATAATTAATTGAAAAGGTATTTCGTTGTGTAACTCTTATCTACTAACATTTATGTTAAGAGATTTTTGTTACCATTTGTGGTGTAGTAATTTTATGAAAAGGTTTAGTTTTTTTTATCATTATTAATTTCAATTCAAATATTTTTCATTTGATATTGTTTTAATGTTGAAGTATATATTATTTTCCTGAATTCAGAAGTAATAGAAATACAAATTACAGGATATTGGTATTATGTATCGTTTTTTTATATACACTAATAGTCGCTAATATATTGTACAGATAGATTATTTTCATTTCATGTAATTAAGTTGATTATGGGCCACCAAACTTGTTGTTTTTTTTTTAAATAGAAACCTTACTCCAGTTACATGTTCTATTCGCGTATGAAATAACTCAAACGATGTATGTGCGTTGCTGAACACTGTTTAGTTTCTGAACTGTATGATAGATATGCTGTGCCAACTTCATACAAACGGACGAATCGCGGGCTATGCCTACGCTTCTTGATCTCAGGGGTGCGCTCGGGATGCAGACAGTCGCGACTGTGCTGCAGTGACCAACGGACGGTGTTTTGTTTTTTTAAACAATACCCGTGCGATTTTTTCACTTCAAATATATTTTTAATATGACAAGTAAGATATATTGTGCACTTTTTGGTTGCATTAACAATAATTGTTTACTGTACTGTTTGTATGAATAATACCAGAAAAAGTAAATTTGACCGTCTGTCTGTCACTAGATAGTTGAAATTTGAACACAAAGTAATTAAAATACTGGAGCCCTATCGCATGTTTTGATGCCACGCGGCTGTAGGTATTTATTTCAAAGATAAGCTCGAGTTACAATACTGTATACATATTACCGTGACTTTGTAAACCAACTATGGGAGTGTATATATGTTGTATGGTTACCTATCTCTATTATAGTGTGATTGATAAATTGTTGAGAACAATTTAAGTTTTTGTTTTCACAAGTCACAAGATGTGTTTATTTATTTTGAAAGGCTTCCAATTTGTTATTATAGTTTTTTTTTTTCATTTAAATTTAAGTCCATAATTTTAAAAGTTAGATATGCTCTCACCTTGTTATCTATATAAACATGGGACAATTTTGTCTGCCGTGGTATTGAGTGAGTTCACTCACTTGACTCAAGTGGTCAACTTTTTCAACGCAAAATCGCCTGATGTATGGGGGAAGAGGGAATGGGGTCGCTACTGCAATATCTTGGGACCCCAACGTTAAATGTTTTTATCAGAAGCCGGCAAAACTGTAAAGCAAACTATGTGCACGATAGCATTACTTTACCACCTTTTCCTTTTTCCAGCTAATCTTTACACTTTAAATTGCCATTCCATTTACCATCATACTCTGTTTCTTTACCTCAAATAAATAAATAATTTATTACCCTAAACCAAGTTACCGAATCTAAATCACTGGTTTCATTATTATTATATATAATTGTTTATAAATAAAATTCTACAATTTAGTTTGCTGTAAATCATCACGTTTGAAATACGAATTGTCAATGTTATCTATCTTAGGTAAAATAGACTAAAATAGGGACTACGGGACCTATGTGGGACGTGGAAAAAGTGCCATGTTTAGTTTGGTTGACGTCAGGGCATATTCTAACAATTTCAATCTCTTGTTTTACAAACAAAGCGTGATTAGCTGTATGTATGTACTATAAGTAAATGGTTTTTATTGGTAAGTTAAAAAGATCTCATTTTGTTGCAGCTTTGTAACACTGGTTAAAGGTAAATGATGGACGTTGCATTGTAATATTTTTTACACAAATCTTAAATGAGGTAGTTACCTTAAGGCATTGTCATCTTAGCTGTCCAATCTTGACACCTGTATACACGTGCCGTTAATATTAACATCAGAAACTGTTGTCACTGTCACGATTTGATTGGTGAAGAGAATGAGTCAACAGTATGTACGCTCCGGATAGCTTTTCCAATGCCCGCCCTATTTATTTTTTGACGACCTCCGGTGGTGAGTAGTGAGTAAAAATCGGTGGTGAGTAGTGACTAAAAATGTACGGAACCTACGTCTATCATTTTTCTTTAATCTGTGTCCTTTTTTTATATTTTAAATTACCTATTTACTATAAATTCGAAAACATCGTTTCTCAACCACCATTTTGCTTTTGTGACTTAGAAAATAGTTGGTAGTAATATGTTTGTTAACATATTTTGTTATTTTGTTTTCTTATTTAACAAATATTTTAAATAAATATTGCCTTTAAATATGTACAGCTGTGTTATTATTTAACTGACCTAGAATGTTCTCCGCTTACTTGGCTTACTACTTGCAAAATCATCTATTTGCCTGTGATATTACAGTCAAATTCGGTTCAGCCATTTGGTATATCGTTCATCATCATGTAAGCTTAATAAGACAGTGTAATGAAACGACGAGCTGCGTATAGTGACAGTTTATTTTTAATTTTGTTTTTTGACATTATTCAGTTATAACGGCCATATACAACAGACAGTTATTTCGAAATATATTTGTCATACTGCCAAATAAAAGCGAAATCCCTGCCTAAACAGATAGAAAAATGTTTCGTAAGTGTACAAAATACTTAATGTTTTTTTTTTTAAATTTATAACGTTGATTCTCTTAAAAAAATAAATACTTTTATTTATCATCAAAAATTTGACGATATATAATATATAGGATGAACGGGGGCGGGGGCGTGTCTTCGTCAGTAATTTGAGTAGACGTGGGTAGTTTCAGGCAAAGAAACTAGATACTCTTGGTAGAACAGAATTATAAGTATCGTAATTTATAAAGAGTAGCCTATATGCTCCACCAAGTACGACTATGCACTACCGCGTCTCGACCACCGATGGTCGCCGTCCCGCGCCGGTACGTCTTTAAGAACCTGCATAGCCCACTTAGTGTTGCGTAAAGAGAGGGGGCGATCCCACTCTCTTGTCTGTCGTACATGATTCTAAAACTAGATGACGCTACTCCCAGATTGCCGTCATATAATTTGGGAAAAAAATAATCTCAATTATGGTTAGTTGAAATTGTCTTTCCAAATAAATAGGCACTTACCTAACACAACGGGGAAATAATAACAATTAGTATATAATTAAATCAATTTATTCACATGACTTTGTTTAACACTTAAAATAGGTAACAAAAATCCGTTTAAATAATATTGCATTTGAGTAAATCCCTCGCAGCTTACAAAGCTTTAACTTTGAGCTGCTTCATCTTGGGCGCTTTGCGTTTTTGCTGGCGCTTCTGTTCCTTTAGTTCCCAGCGGCGTTGCTTCTCTGGATCGTCCTCCTGTAACAACCAGAGAGAATTACAATTTTGATATTTAAACGAGATCATCGAGGCCTGTGCATTGGAACGAAGTTCCTTACGGCAGGCTTGGAGGAGACAACTATTAGAAATTAGGTCTGTTAAGAGCAATGTCTTTGGTTTGGTGTACTTCACGAATAGAAATAATGAAAAATGTGATATGTATGAACGATTCAGAGATGCCGGTTATAGGTTTATATGAATATGAAGCTATTTTTGGAACGAATTTCCTTACGGCAGGCTTGGAGGCGATAGGGATTTTGCTGCGCGACCGAACTGAAAATAATGTGATAGTAAAGCCGTAAGAAAAAGTCCGTGGAATAAAACCGTTAAATGAGACGTGCGCAGGCGCGACAGTCGTATACACAAGCGAGTAGTGTATAACACCTTTCTCTTTCTCCTTCTTTAATTATTTCTATTTCTATGGAATTTTATGTTTTCAAACAAAAATAAAGATACATATTTTGTTATTTTAGTTGATAATTTGAATTACGATTTTTTTATTTATTTTACGTAATTTATTATTTCCTAAATACTTTCCTGTACTTAAATAAAAATTAATCAGCAAAATTTAAGAGAAAAAATAAAGAACCTACATAAAATTGAGCACGATTTTTTTTTGCAAATTATCTCGATTCTATATTAGCCGAAGGAACTTCGTTCCTACCTGGTGTCCCACGACACATCTTTATTTTGTTTATAATTCGACATTGCTCAACATTTACATTACATGTTGACCTTGGACAACATGTACCGTTGGTATGAGATTTGTTAGTTCAGATTCAAAAGTCGTTAAAGCTACTGGACCATGGCTGCCGCGGAACGGGCGTCCAATTCCTGACCAACGCGTGTCATGTGAACACCGTATTATATTTTCGTATTTGTACACCCTAATCCTGTTGTATATATATTATATCCTGATCTATAGGTTGCCCGTCCACGTGGTCGCTCCCCTACTAGGTGGACGGACTGAATCCGTTCCACTACAGATTTATCGATCTCCGAGTGCTCCCGTGATGCTACCAACAGAAATCGCTGGAAGGAGATCGTAAGAGCTGCTGTGAAGGCCAAATCATTACCACGACCACTCTGCCAAGAGTGAACGAATAAGAAGAAGAATTTATTCTGTTTGTGTGGCGTTCTCTTGTCATCTGAAGGTAGCCTAAGTATGTAGCAAGAATAGAATGCTGTTCTATATTATATTTAAACAAATTTTTACTATCAAAAGTTTTATCCCTCTAGAGGTTTGTGCCCAATCATGTGGTGTGATAAGGACCAGTGACGAGTGGTGGTTCTTGTTTTCTACGGTGCATTACTTTATTTTATAAAGTGTATTTTAATTTTATTTCATTTATTTTCAAGATTTAGGCAAAGTTATAATCTCCAAGGTCAACTAAGTGATCGAGTGATTTGCCTGTCGCAACCACCCTAAACCCTACTTCAAGGTTATCGATCGCTTATATCTTCGCCCCATTTCACTTCAATGACACTCACCGCCAATATCTTCTCCTTCTCTTGCTTTCTCTTCTCTTCTCTCCTCAGAGCGGCTTGCTCCTGTCTGGCGGCATGGGAACCGCGCACCCACGCCTCGGCCGCTTTTTGACGACGCTTCTCGCATTTGGACAACGCCTGTACGAGTTGTAAAGAAACCGTTTAAAAGTTACGTGCATAAAATTTATTTACAACAAAATCATTTTGTGTTCTCTATGCGTTCTTTAAAAGTTTTCATTGATAAATTGTAGCCTATGTTTTATTCTGATGTGTAAGCTATATTATCATAGATTCATAAAATAAGTCATGATCAACCCATTCTTGGCTCACTACAGAGCACGGGTCTCCTCTCAATATGAGAAGGGTTTGGCCATAGTCCACCACGCTGGCCATGAGCGGATTGGCAGACTTCACACGCCTTTGAGAACATTATGGAGAATTCTCAGGCGTGCAGGTTTCCTCGCGATGTTTTCCTTCACCGTTGAAGCAAGTGATATTTTAATTGCTTAAAAACGCACATAACTCCGAAAAGTTAGAGGTTCGTGCCCGGGTTCGAAACCCCGACCTCTGATTAGGAGGCTGACGTCTTAACCAGTAGGCTATCACAGCTTAATTTAATTATTGTTTCCTATGCGTTCTTTATTTATTTTTTGTACCAAATTTGTGATATTGAACACTTTATTTATTTATTCAAAGCGCCACCAACAGCATATGATTGCAAAAAAAATAAACATTTTAAAAACCTTAAGTGTTAGGATATACATATAAATCAATTTAGAGGTAACAACAGCTTGCCAAATAACTTAAGTCGACGCTAATATGTCGCTAATAATATAGTATGCAAACAGAAAACATTTACAGAAGAAGTTTTTTTTTTTTAAATATTTATTACAAGTTCGCCATTAAAGACAATCTCACCTTGTGGCAAGTGATGATGCTGTCTACGATGGTAGCGGGCTAACCTGTTAGGGGTATGTTAAACCCACGCTCCTAGTTGGTTTCTACGCGACATCGTGCCGGAACGCTAAATCGCTGTGCGACACGTACTTGTCGGTAGGGTGGTAACTAGCCACGGCCGAAGTCTCCCACCAGACCAGGCTCGAGTCGGAACCCTCCAAATTTATAATGCGACAGCGCACGCACTGCGCCACGGAGGTCGTCAAATACAAAGGAAAGCTTATCCCTATAAGAGATCTCTTCCTACCCTCTACCCTCAGATGCGAGTAAGATGATTTAACCATTGATCAGATTGTGTTGAACCTTATATTCTGATGTATAAGTTATATTATTATAAAGTTTCATTAAATACGTGAAAGAGTAACAAACATCCATCCATCCATCCATCCATCCATCCATACTCACAAACTTTCTCGTTTATTATATTAGTAGGAATTCGGCGAGTATGCGTACCTCTTTGCTGAGCCGCAGCCTCTTTATCTTGTCCAGCACGTAGAAGACGAGCAGCAACAGCGGGCGGACTTCGTCGCCGCCTCCGTCCGGGCCCAGCGCGAGCCCGACCAGCATCACTCGCTCCGTTTCTGGAGGCTTGGTCGCCACTGTTTCCCTTTAAAATTAATAAATAGTTAATTTTTTTTTTATTCACCACTGGTTAGCCCGTGACTGTATCTCACCTGATGGTAAGTGATGATGCGGTCTAAGATGGTAGCGGGCTAACATGTTAGGGGTATGGTAAACTCATACTCCTAATTGGTTTCTACGCGACATCGTGCCGGAACGCTAAATCGCTTGGCGACACGTCTTTGTCGGTAGGGTGGTAACTAGCCGCGGCCGAAGCCTCCCACCAGACCAAACTCGAGCCGGGAATCGAACCCAGGACCTCCAACTTTATAATGCGACAGCGCACGCACTGCGCCACGTAGATCGTCAAACTCCCTGATTGCCGTCATGTATATACACTTAAAAAATATATATCACTTGCTTCAACGGTGAAGGAAAACATCGTGAGGAAACCTGCACGCCTGAGAGTTCTCCATAATGTTCTCAAAGGCGTGTGAAGTATGCCAATCCGCACATGGCCAGCGTGGTGGACTATGGCCAAACCCTTCTCATATTGAGAGGAGACCTGTGCTCTGTAGTAAGCCGGCAATGGGTTGATCATGATGATATACACTTAGGACTATCAATGTATACTACGGGCTAACTCGACATGCGTAATTCTAATTGTAAGTGTGCGACACGAGTTTAATTTTTACTTGTACCGTCATCTACACATGGTCGTGGTCAGGTCAGGTCAGGTCTACATTTAACAAATACTCACTCCAGCTGCTTGGGCCCGCAGAAGCGGTCGGAGATGTGGATGTACTGCACGTTTTTGTGGTAATGCCCCAGCGCGGCGGTGACCCTCGCGTCCAGCAACCCCGCCGTCGCCTCGGCGCACTCCGACAGCACTGACATCGCCGAGGGCAGCCCGTGCTTTTCCCCTGGTCGCTTCTCCGGGCAGAACATGCTCTGCGGAAAAGCAACAGAACTCCGCGTCAACCGAATGTTTACCAAAGATCATGTTTACCAAAAGAGAAGAGAAGAGAAGTTGCATTATAAAGTTGGGAGATTCGATGCCGTCATGATATGCAGGGTTTATTTTTATACTACAAGTAAGCCCTTGACGGCTTTTTAACTGATGGTAAGTGATGATGCAGTCTAGGATGGTAGCGGGCTAACCTGTTAGGGGATATGGTAAACCCCTGGTAAACACACTCTTAATTGGTTTCTACGCGTGCCGGAACGCTAAATCGCTTGGCGACACGTCTTTTTTACCCTTTGTGTTTTATTACAATTAAAAATGTGTTAAATAAACGTAACCTCCCACCAGACAACTATACTCACAGGTCTTTAGTTTCCTTAGAGAGACGGGTCGCAACGTTCTTCTGCACAGCATCTAAAGATCACTGTCGCCTTTGCTGACCTTCAAACGAATCAGCAAAGTATCTGGAGTTGAATGCACTTCGCCCAGTAGATAGATGATGATGGGTTATGCTCACCAGAACCTGCATTTCCTTGGCGAGACGAATGGCAAACTTCTGCGCGATGCACAGCACGTTGGGTCGATATTGTATTTGCCAACCTCTGAAGAAATCAGCAAAGTATCCGGAGTTGAACGCACTTCGCCCACTAGATATATGATGATGGGTTATACTCAACAGATCCTGTATTTCCTTGGCGGGACGAATGGCAAACTTCTGCGCGATGCAAAGCACCTAAGGGTCACTGTCACCTTTGCCGACCTTCAAACGAATCAGCGACGTATCCGGAGTAGAACGCACTTCGCCCAGTAGATATATGATGATGGGTTATGCTCACCAGATCCTGCATTCCCTTGGCGAGTCGAGTGGCGAACTTCTGCGCGATGCAAAGCACCTAAGGGTCACTGTCACCTTTGCCGACCTTCAAACGAATCAGCAAAGTATCTGGAGTTGAACACACTTCGCCCAGTAGATAGGTGATGATGGGTTATGCTCACCAGGTCCTGAATTTCCTTGGCGAGACGAATGGCAAACTTCTGCGCGATGCAAAGCACCTACGGGTCACTGTCACCTTTGCCGTCCTTCAAACGAATCAGCAAAGTATCCGGAGTAGAACGCACTTGGCCCAGTAGATATATGATGATGGGTTATGCTCACCAGGTCCTGCATTTCCTTGGCGAGACGAATGGCAAACTTCTGCGCGATGCAAAGCACCTTAGGGTCACTGTCAGCTTTGTCGACCTTCAAACGAATCAGCAAAGTATCCGGAGTTGAACGCACTTCGCCCAGTAGATTGATGATGATGGGTTATGCTCACCAGGTCCTGCATTTCCTTGGCGAGTCGAGTGGCGAACTTCTTCTGCGCGATGCAGACCACGTAGGGATCGCTGTCATCTTTGCCGAGCTCTACCCGAATCAGCAAAGTGTCCGGAGTGGGGCGCACTATGCCGATGAACCGGTGCACGAGGTCTTGACGCTGGGAATTTTTATTCATCATAAATCGCAGCCCATCTACCATGCATTAATAGCTAGAGAAGTGAGATAAGCCCTTTTCATGATGTACAGAAGCATGTACAAAAAGTGAGTGAAAAAAACAAGCCATTTTAACCACCCAAGTGAGGTGTGGATAATAAACAATTTAAGTCATGGATAAATTTGGTCTGATGACTAATCAACCCATTACTGGCTCACTACAGAGCACGGGTCTCCTTTCAACATGAGAAGAGTTTGGCCATAGTCCACTACGCTGGCCATGTGCGGATTGGCAGACTTCACACGCCTTTGAGTACATTATGGAGAACTCTCAGGCGTGCAAGTTTCCTCACGATGTTTTCCTTCACCGTTGAAGCATATGATATCTTAATTTATAAAAACGCACATAATTCGTAAAGTTAGAGGTGCGTGCCCGGATTCGAACCGCCGACCTCTGATTAAGAGGGTGACGCCCTAACCACTATGCTTTCACCGCTTCTGGAATATTCTGTTGATGACTAATAAATCTACATTAATAGCTGGATAAGTGAGATAAGCCCCAAATATACAAAAGCATGTACAAAAAATGTGTAAAACAAGCCATTTTAACAATCCGAGTGAGGTGTGGATAATAAGCAATTTAAGTCAAGGATAAATTTAATTTTATGGCTAATTAATATTCTAGCTCTAACTTCTGTTACGAGAGAAATTCATCATAAATTGCAACCCATCTACCATACATGAATAGCTGAAGAAATGAGATAAGTCCTTTTCATGATGTACAAAAGCATGTACGTGGGGACGTGTCTTCGTCGGTAATTTGGGTAGACGTGGGTAGTTTCGGGCAAAGAGACCAGATACTCTTAGTAGATCAGAATTACAATTATAAATACGGTAATTTATAAAGAGCAGACTATACGCTCCACCAAGTACGACTATGCACTACCGCGCCTCGAACACCGATCAATGTAATGAATGCAATGCGCCGTCCGGCGCCGGTGCGTCTTTATGAACCAGCATACCCCAAATAGTGTTGAGTAAAGAGAGGGGGCGATCCCACTCTTTTGTCTGTCGTACATTATTCTAAAACTAGATGGCGCTACTCCTTGATAACATCCGGTCTTATGAGAATATAAGGTATATATTAGTATATTTATTAATGTTTTGTATTATTAATGTAATCTGGTGTATGTATTAGTATGTCGTTATAAGTATGCAGGTTTTCTTCTACTTTCTCTTTTCCTAATCCTAAGGTTGCCTGGCAGAGATCGCTGCTAAGCGATAAGGCCGCCTTTTGTATCCTGTTTCTTGTTGTTTTTCTTATTATTTCTATTTATATGTGGTGTACAAATAAACAATAAATAAATAATAAAAATAAAGGTGTTTTTGTTCGAATGTCAACTGTTAAGTTAGTTGAAAAATAAATAAAACCGCGTGAAGGTCGACAGCGTATTATTATTATTTTTCGCAGTGTCTATTAGCTGTACAAACCCTATTGGTTGCCACAGCGTAACCGGGCTGTTTGGCGAGCTTCGGAAAGAAGCTCTGCCAGAAGAAATTTTGAGCCCTAGGGCTCGAAGAAACTAAGGGAACGACTGCCTAAGGGCGCCTCCTTTGGGGCCGAACCTCGGCTTAGGCGACGTTTGGAAAAACGGGGGGGTCGTACGTTGTATTATTTTGGCTAACCATCTCCTGTAGTCGCAATACATTGGTTACCTGGTCGGTTGCTATTTAATCTGATTATACATACCTTGATGAGTCTGAGTGTAAGCAGCATACCCTCGCAGCACTGCCTGCCGCTGCACCACATGGTGAAGCAGTGCTCTGCCTCCCGCTTCCACCCACGCTCCCCGCTAGGCGCCACCACGTCCATCCCGCTCTCACCTGGTGTAACCAATTACGTAATAAGAGAGACTAATTAAGAGAGTCATCATGATCAACCCATTACTGGCTCACTGCAGCACGGGTCCTCTTACATTAATAGCTAGAGAAGTGAGATAAGCCCTTTTCATGATGCACAAAAGCATGTACAAAAAGCGAGTGAAAAAAACAAGCCATTTCAACCACCCAAGTGAGGTGTGGATAATAAGCAATTTAAGTCATGGATAAATCTGATGACTAATCATCATCATGATCAACCCATTACCGGCTCACTACAGAGCACGGGTCTCCTCTCAACATGAGAAGGGTTTGGCCATAGTCCACCACGCTGGCCATGTGCGGATTGGCAGACTTCACACGCCTTTGAGAACATTATGAAGAACTCTCAGACGTGCTGGTTTCCTCACCATGTTTGCCTTCACCGTTGAAGCCAGTGATATTATAATTTTTTTTTAAACGCACATAATTCCGAAAAGTTAGAGGTGCGTGCCCGGATTCGAACCGCCGACCTCTGTTTAGGAGGCTGACGCCCTAACCACTAGGCTATCACCGCTATATTATTAAGAGAGTAAATAAGAGTAATTAAGAGAGAGAAGGAATCAGCGGTTTAATAAATTACAAAATTAAATTAGTTGCATTATATCAGTTGGAGGTCCTGGGTTCGATTCCCGGCTCGAGTCTGGTCTGGTGGGAGGCTTCGGCCGTGGCTAGTTACCACTCTACCGACAAAGACGTGTCGCCAATCGATTTAGTGTTCCGGCACGATGTCGTGTAGAAACCAATTAGGAGTATGGGTTTACCTTACCGCTAACAGGTTAGCCCGCTACCATCTAAGTGATGATGCAGTCATCATCACTTACCATCAGGTGAGATGCCGTCGAGGGCTGACTTTTGGTGTATAAAAAAAATACAAAAAATGAGAGGGAAAGAGGCAAAAGACCACTCACCAACTAAAGTGAAGTTTTCGTCCAACAGTGGTCTGTGGAGCTTTAGGAAGTTCATCGCAATGGTCGTATTTTTGGCTCGTCCGTAGCCGTACGAGAGCGCGTACGCCGCGATCATGCAACAGAGGATGCCTTCTAACCAGTAGGCGTCCCAGTTCGGATGCACCATCAAAGGAACCTATAAGAAATATCATCATCATCATGATCAGCCAACATTAATCCACTGCTGGACATAGGCCTCTTTGAAGCAGCGCCAACTCATCCTGTCTCCGGCCTTTCGCATCCAGTCGATGCCTGCCACTTTTCGTAGGTCATCACTCCACCTGGCCGGAGGACGGCCCACACACCGTTTGCCGAAAAGTGGTCTCCACTCGAGGACCTTCTGACTCCAACGTCCGTCGGTTCTTCGACTAACGTGACCAGCCCACTGCAACTTCAGCGTGCTAGCTTTTGACGACCTCCGTGGCGCAGCGCGTGCGCTGTTGCATTTTAAAGTTGGAGGCCCTGGGTTCGATTCCCGGCTCGAGTCTGGTCTGGTGGGAGGCTTCGGCCGTGGCTAGTTACGACCCTACCGACAAAGATGTGTCGCCAAGCGATTAAGCGTTCCGGCACGATGTCGCGTAGAAACCAATTAGGAGTGTGGGTTTACCATGCCCTTAACGGGTTAGCCCGCTACCATCTAAGACTGCATCATCACTTACCATCAGGTGAGATTGCCGTCAAGGGCTTACTTGTAGTGGATAAAAGAAAAAAGCCCTTCGAGCTATGTCGGTTACCCTTGTTTTTTGCCGAATCACCTCATTACGGACTTTATCTCTCAAAAAGATTCCAAGCATAGCTCTTTCCATAGCACGCTGTGTCCAGTGTCCACGTTGCGGCACCGTAAGTCATGACGGGTAGGACGCAATGATCAAAGACTATAACTATATTAGAAATATAACAATACTCTAGCTGTTGCCCGCGACTTCGTCTGCATAGAATTAATGATTTCCCGTGAGATTGAGGTTTCTCGTGCGGCCAATGCCTTGCTTCAGAAAGTAAGCTATAGGCGAATGTACAATTGCTTATTTTCGTGTTTCTAAATTAAAAAACATAGGACTTTCATACAAACTTCAAACCCCTATTTTACCCCCTTCGGGGTAGATTTGGATGAAAAAAAAATGTAACCTAATACTTACGCCCTAAAAGAAACCTATTTTTTCAAAATTTCAAGCTTGTAGACTTCATAATAAAAAAATAAGAAAAAACTATCATCCCCTTTTTACCACCCTCAACAGGTAATATAAAAAAAAAATGATGTAAAATCATTTTTTTTTTATATTATTATTAATATTAATGCAAATTTTTGTGTCTCTAACTCTAAAAACAAAGAAATTTCATACAAACTTCCAACCCCTATTTTACCCCCTTAGGGGGGGAATTTCCAAATATCCTTTCTTAGCTGACATCTCTTAACTATCAACTACCTATTTGCTAAACTATAGTTTATTAATTTGTATTGGTTTCCAATGGGAGTCACTCTCATATACGAGTGAAAGTGACAGTACACACACACACCCATGTAATACATGTGAGTGAAAGAGCAAAGAAGAAATGGATGGTTCATGTAAAAGAGCTTGCTTTGCTTTGTCAACTTGTGGCAGAATTATCAACAGTATATATGTGTCACCTATGGTAAAGTTTTTATATTAAAAGTACTAATGTACCTGAGTTATTGTTATTTTGGGTTGTTCAGCAGATTTTGCAGTCTTCTCCTGGTAACCTTCAAACTCCTCAGGATCATGGAAATGTTCAAATTCATTGTCTTCATCCTGAAATTTACAACATTATGATTATGTAAAACATGTATTAATAGGATATTTTATTATTGAGTACAATTACAATAAGTTTACACAAACATATACAACAAAATATCTTATAACATAGTAATTACAGAAAAGTTAATAACAATTCCTCCCCCTCTATAAAGAATTTCTGCCTTCCCCAAGCAAAACTTTTGCCGCCTGGATATTGGTTTGCCCACCCATACAAAACGGATAAATATATATATATAGGATGGACATGAGATGTGTCTTCATCGGTAATTTGGGTAGTTTTGAGCAAAGAGACCAGATAGATGATTCTAAAACTAGATGGCGCTACTCCCTGATTGCTGTCATGTAAATAACTTTAATACATATTTGATTTAAAAACAAAAAAATTAAACATACCTCAACAATAATATCATCTTCTTTAAATTTGTCCTCAAATTTGCCTTTACTGGATGATATTTTAGTTATAAGCACTGGAAGATCTTCATTAATTAAATCTAAAAAATAACAAATAATTTATCTTTATAGGTTAGAAGAATATGGTTGTTTTAACAGTCTTTATCATCATCATCATGATCAACCAATTACCGGCTCACTAGAGAGCACAGGTCTCCTCTCAATATGAGAAGGATTTGGCCATAGTCCACCACGCTGGCCATGTGCGGATTGGCAGACTTCACACGACTTTGAGAACTCTCAGGTGTGCAGGTTTCCTCACCATTGAAGCAAGCGATATTTTTTTTTTTTTAAACGCACATAACTATGAAAAATTAGAGGTGCGTGCCCGGATTCGAACCGCCAACCTCTGATTGGGAGGCTGACACCCAAACCACTAGGCTATCACTGTTACAGTCTTTATACATTTACATGAAATAAAAAGAAAAAGCCTAATTTAAATGATAAAATTAAAGACACTCCACTTATGCTAAAGATTTTTATTAATGTCATATAATTAAACAATTGCAAGTTTTATGTCATTATTGCATATTCAAGAAGTATCACAACTATGCACATTAATTTATTTTTTAGTATTAAACATAATTTATATAATAAGTTTATTGTTATTCAATATATAATGCCTATTGCTAACCCCCATTGAAATAGTGTGGTGGGTCAAGTTTAATTCCCTCTCCTATAAGAGAAGTGGCATGCGGGACATTAATAAGATTTCTAGATCAAAATACTTCTATACAGGTACAGTATCATCACTTTTGATAATTATTTTGGACATAGTAGCTATCAAGATTGACTACTCTATTGATAATAATAATAATATAATTTCTTTATTATGGCAACTAGGCCCAATTTACATTAAAACTAAATTAAAACATTTAAACTAAGACTAAATACTTGGTCACCACAAGATAGATTAGGGTCTTACCTTCGTCCGAGACCTCATCATCTACCTCAAACTGTTCAAACTCTGCAAAATCATCATCCTCTAGTGTCTGATCTTCAAATGCATGATTGATATGCACAGAGCAGAGCAACAGGGTTAAGGAAAAAAATATTATACGCATTTTCCTAAAACAGAAAAAAAAAACTGATATTTGATGGTTGAATACACCTTTCATATAAAACAGGCAATAGAACACAAAAATAACTATTCTAATAAGATGGGTGAGATTACTGCAATTAAAAATTCATACTCTTTAGATTTATAATGTAATGTAAGACCATAATTTTATCTTAGAAACACTATAAAAAATACTACTTAGTCAAAGATAAATCTTCTTATCAGATATCAACATTGAGGCTAACATTTTAGTTTTTATAGGCTTACAAGTCAACTTAACGACTGAAGAATATGGCCAATCAATACAACGTAACTCCATAAAATCTTTCATTCGACGCAAAAAACCCATACTTTGTACGGTTTCTCTAAACAAAGTTATGTACAGATTTGGTGACCTACTAACCAATTCACTCGTATTCGAATGACAAAACATGAATAAACAACTAAGTATTTTTCATTAATATGGCGACCAATCGATAATTATATGGTTATTTCTCAATTTTTTTATTAAATTAATATTTATTATGTATCCCGAGTTTTATTAAAACCGAAAGGTTTACTGCGCAGGGCGTTTTTTAGTTTAAGATTGAATGAAAGTTTAATATAATATCTCAAGTTACCTGTTAAAACAATACCTACTATTTTGATCTTATTAACTAAATCAATATATACATTTCATTTAAATAAATTATTTTTATCGAATTTAAGCCTAAAATAGCCACTTTATATTACATAGCATAAAAATAACTGTCCCGTTTTCTTTTGTCGTTGCTTTAGACGTAGACTTATTTGCAATTGTCAAAAATACTACTTTACTACTGGTTATTACGGAGAATTGAAAACATTATCTGCCAATCACAAGCTGGTAATCCAGTAGTTATGCATAATGAAATATTTCCATTTTCCGTCTGTAATAGGAAACGCGCGCTTAACATTGACAGTTTTTTCTGTCGTCACATGACACTAGATGAAAGTGTTGCTATTTTTTTCATGTTCTTGTTTTTGAATGCTACTATTCTACCTTGTGTTTCCATACTCTTTGGTTTAGACTAATAAATGTTGTCCTTAAATCTAAAATGTACTGACTGTAATCATAATTATATGTATTAAAATTTTCTAATCGATTTTTGTGCAGTTGTCATTTATCTCATACATAGCTGTTTGGGGAACAGTACTAGTAACAGTAACAGAACGGTACCCGCGTTAAGTAAGTTCATGAAGTGAAGAAATTCAGTAGGTAGAACAATCAGATGGATTGAATGGTAAACCCCTGTGAATCCAATTATTCCATGGAATGGGTATTATCATAATTAATAAAACTATTGGGTTAAGTGTTTTGGAGCTGACGAACGTCTGCCATTATAATATCACATGACTTTCGAACGTCAAACTACGGGCACGACGATTAGACTAACAGATGGGCCCAACAAGGGAGCAACACCAGTTTAGCATATCAAGTTGTAGAGAGGTCGTGCACCGAATTTGCCAACTCGTTAAAACTCGTGAAAGTTCACTCCGCCCAGCCGGCAAAGACAAGACAGAGTTAGATGCCCAGAAGGATGTCCTGGGACGATAAGGCTCGTGGCTCCGTTACTCGTTAATAGCCCGCCACCACAGGTTAGCTAGCGAGAACAGCATACATATCTGCCAACGAAACGAAGATAAGGTGTTAAATAAATTAACAAGTAATCTTATGGCAGAAAAATAGAGAGTTTTCGTGGAAACATTACACTGTTTCTTGCTGTAACCTCTTCCACCGCGCCTTCTCGATGTCTTAAACAAAGAAAAAGTATATAGCTCTTTTAAAAACCTAAGTTATGAAGATACAAACAGATAAAAAATAACCTGTTGATCAACGTGTATATATATGTCACTTAGCACTAATTGCAATGCTGGATTTAATGACAATTCATTAAAATTTACGTCCCAAAACTGGTTGAACGGCTATCGTTATTGCTTTTTTCTTATTCGATACAATAATTCCTTAAATTTCAATGCACTTAAAATTTAAGTAGGTACATTCTATATAGTACTTACCTACCGAAGCCAGAAAATATTGAAACTTGTAGCTACCAATAAATGGTTGGCATACAAACAGAAACATATTTTTTTTGACGGCAATCTCACCTGATGGTAAGTGTTGATGTAGTCTAAGATGGTAGCGGGCTAAAAGCTAGGAGTATGGTAAACCCCTAAGCCTAATTGTTTTCCGCGACACCGTGCCTTATCATTAAAACGGCCCAAGCCTCCCACCAGACCCAGACACAGACTCGGCGCGGTAATCGAGCCCAGAACTTCCAACGCTGCGGCACTGAGGTCGTCAAAAGTAAGGTAGGAATGAGTGGGCATTTTCGAGACAAACGCTCCTCTTCGAAGACTTCCTCTTTTCTTTCCAGTAGGCGTGATAAACGAAATCAATATAATAATAAGTGCGAAGTACTTGATCGATGTCGATCAAGTCGTTTTTGAGGGAAATGGTAACAGACAATACAATTCATTAATACATACTAATAATTACATAATATTTTTAATAGTATGTAATTATTAGTATGCATATATGTATAAGTGTTGCGATTTCCCGCCTTTTATTTCTGTCGGCTTCTTTCAAAAAGGTGGCCTGGAAGAGATCGCTTTTAGTGATAGGATCGCCTTTTGGTTTTTTTGTTACGTATTTTTTTCTTTTCCTTTCTTTTGTTTAATATGCAATGAAGTTGTATAAATAAATTAATACTACTTTTGAAATCCCGAAAGCATAGTGTTCCGTCTTAGTTATGTCATGTGCAATATCTAAAAGTAAGACTCACGAATATCGACTTAGGGTTTTCCATTAGATAGTCAGTATACAAGGTGTGCCGTAAAAAAGATTTTGACGGTAGTTCTTAATATCATATGCCATATTCATTTATTTGTAATTGGTGAACGTATAATCTAAGCTCCTTAAAAGTCAAATCTTTATGTTCGGAAATCAAATGGTAATGTGGATATGGAAAAAAATATATGCTTGAGATAAGAAAATGGTCTTTGTGACGTTTTGCTTTACTAGATTTCCTGTATTCTCTGCTAGGTGAGTGAGTGAGTTAAAATTGGTACTTACTTTCGATATTTCTTCATAATTTGGATTTTATTTTTATTCACTTGTGTACTTATATTAATTACCCATTTTTCTAGTGTAACACGGAATAAATTTTAATATGTCAAGTGTCAAGGTCATACATTTACTCTTTGGTTAAGGTGCGCGCGCAGATTATTGTACTTCTTTTAATGAACATTGCAACGGATTATCTGTTTCTAAAGCTTAAAGTTAAGTCACTTATTTTATTTGGTAGTTAAAAATTTCGATTAGTTTAATTTATTTGTAGGTATATACAAATAAAATAAAAATTATTGCAACATTGCATAGACTGTTCCTGAAGCGAAGTACAAAACATGCTCTATGGATACCTACTAACAGGAACAAATATAAAGGTATTTGAAATCGCTGCAACAGGTTTTGTAAGATAAATAACGACGTCAAATTCATGAATCTGTACTCGAGGAGGATGACTCTGGTAGAGTATGGAAATTTCTAATATCTCTTCGGCTTGGCAAAGCGAATTTATAAAAGTTTTAGTTAAATTTATTGTAGTAATGTTAAAAGAAGTATAATGAATGTCAAGTTTAATGCTTTTGGTACTGACTGCATTCATTCATCTTTGATAATCCCATTATTCCAATTCCAAATTTCTGTTTAGTACTGTAAAATATTTTTTGAAAAAACCACAAATGTGAAAAAAAAAATATTGGACCTGTAGGTAAGGAAATACATTCCTACTCCTTTTTAACTGGATAAGTTGACCACCAGCGTTCTTTTTACGCGTCACGTACAATAGATGGATAAAATTATTGTCAGATGTCGATCTCGCAATCACGATTATGTCCTTACAATGCAATCACGATCACAGTATAGGTCCGTTATACTTTTAACCCACGAATATAACATATTTCCGCAGCGTTTCTCATCCTTATCATGATTTTAGGTTTAAAGATCTTTATTCTCAGAAGAAACAATTTCACTTAATGAGAAATTAATAAAATAAAACAGTTTACAAAAAAGAAATAGTAGGCCAAAAGTGGCGTGTTTATAAATTTACGCAATGCTTTTTAAGTTTCATTTTGAACGATGCATTTTAGGTTTAAGTTTACGATTTTAATTGCACAATGCTAGTTCACAAGGGTTTTTGACCATTCTTATGCAGACGATATAGAAAAATGCTTTTCTAACATGGGTATTTAGTGTAGACAGTGTTCTGAGCATGTGTGAAGCGCGTGTTAATATGTCTAAGGAAATGATATAGGAATACATTACACTACATTTCTCACGAATATGTTTTCATTTCTAGCTTATGCAGTGCTTTTATGCATGTTTTTATAAATCGTAATCTTGTAGAAAAGTCCTATTATAGTGTAAAGGATTATGTAAATTATAAACAAGCTTGGGTATTTTTTTTTTACGGACTGTCTATTAGCTGTGCTAACCCTATTGGTTGCCACAGCGTAACCGGGCTGTTTGGCGAGCTTCGCAAAGAAGCTCTGCAAGAAGAAATTTTGAGCCTTTTAGGTCTCGAAGAAACTAAGGGCGCCTCCTTTGAGGCCGAACCTCGGCTTAGGTGACGTTTGGGATAACAGGGGGGTCGGACGTCTTGGGTAAGAAATATTGTTCTAATAAGAAAAAGCTCTTAAATAATTTTATGTGGCATGTTTGATGGTGAAAAGAATTAGAAAATTTACTCGACTAAGTTAGTTGTGGGCTTTTTCTTAGACCAGGTGACGTTTGGAACCCTCATAGCTTTAGGTTTAAGTTAACAAAGATGATTGTCACCATCAACTCCCTATACTATGTAGTTGAAACATCAAAAGTGCCTTTTAAAGGATTATTTGAAGTTTATGATAGATAGATTGAACATGTATCAACTGCACACTACTTGGCCTTTTGCGTGTATCTCTTCTTTATTTCTGCTGGGACTTGTCTGTCGCCCCGGACGTTAATGCGGGTCCTGACTGCGAAACTCTAGCCAGCCGAAGCTCACTCCAGAACCGGCCGCCCAGATCGCTGATAGAGGTCCAGAGAGTAAGTCAAGGTGTGTTGCGGGTTGGGCGGTTACGCTATACAATACTCGGAAGCATGTGTCGGTGGTAGGCAAAAAAAAACCACACGTATGTACGTATGTGATGATGTGTGGATATTTATGACTCCTTCACCTCGGAACTTCTGAACCATTTTGGATGTAAATTTGAATGGAAATAGAATGTACTAAGGATTAACATATAGGCTAGTTTTTATCCTGGCAAATCTATTATTCCCAGAGGATTTGTAAAGAACTGAATTCCTCTACGTCCATGAGCTATAACTACGGGTAGGTACATATAACTATAGTTTGAATGGCAAACTTCTTTCAAATTTGATTTACTTGTTGGAAAAAGATGCAGAAATGTGAACGAAAATGGACATGGAATGACTTTCAATTACAAATGTTGCTTATTCCACACCGGGAGGACAGGTTAAAAACTTTTAATCTGCGCAAGCGCCGCCTCGGTGGATCAGCTAGTGTTTATATGAAAAATAGAAACAGTTTTACAACAACGAACTCGAATGCCAATTACACATGCCCAGGTCTTACTTTCTTTACTCGTACATATTCATGCTTATGGTTAGATCTAAATCAGCGATGATCTGACCTCGTATAAAATCGCGCCATTTTGAAAACAGACCTACCAACTTTATTTACAAAATGCAATGTCAGAAACATGACTTTTAGCTATTTTCGTCAATGAATCAGTGCTGCCACCTTTCCTTTATTTATTTATTTATTTATTTCACAAGATACACCATTGATACACTGTATTAGCATTAAAAATAATACGATATAACGTATGTCTAAGCCGAGTACAGTTATCGTTGCAGGTATATACAGCATTACAGTTTCTCCGGTTAAAATTTGCATTACAGTACATTACAGATTTATTACATTATTGGAACATTAATGTTAAACAATATAAAACAAAAAACTATGAAATTAATTAATTATGAAATATACAGACTTAAAATAAAAATTAGGATAAAAATGAGAACTATGCATGTAGATATATTTTTTTCTTAAAACTAGTTAGGGTGTCGTGAAAGATTCCAAAAATCAAAAGATATATCTACAATAATAACATAAAGAAATCATAACATAATAAGTTATTTCATAACATTTTATCGGTAAATCATTATTATAAATAATTTCAAGGTATCAGAATTACGATTCAAGACAAACTTCCGAGAAAACCCGACACGATTTTCCCGGATCTGGTTGTTAAAATCCCCAATTTATCCTTGAGTTGAAATATATTTTGTTACCTACTTACCTACTTTACAAAAAGCAGAGTTACATTTTGTAAATAAGCTAAGTATACTTATTATACAGTTGCCTATAATGTGCTATTCCGTTGTAGGTTTGAGTGGAGTTTGAGTTATAACACCGTTACCCAACAACCAGTTATTTATTTTATTACAATCATCATCATCATGATCAACCCATTACCGGCTCACTACAGAGCACGGGTCTCCTCTCAATATGGGAAGGGTTTGGCCATAGTCCACCACGCTGGCCGTGTTCGGACTAGCAGACTTCAGACGACTTTGAGAACATTATGGAGAACTCAGTGCAGGTTTCCTCACGATGTTTTCCTTCACCGTTGAAGGAAGTGATATTTTAATTGTTTAAAAACACACATAACTCCGAAAAGTAAGAGATTCGAACCACCGACCTCTGATTAGGAGGCTGACGCCCTAACTGGGCTATCACCGCATCATATCATACTTTAGTACAATAAAAAATTTCATATTTTATTACAATAAAAATTATTAAAAACGATAGTCGGTACCACACATACGTTATAATTGTATGTATTGTGTTAATTTTTAAGTATTTAATCCTAGTAAAACATCGTCACCATCACCTGTGGTCTAAGCTACTCCTAATAATGTCCCTTTTTTCTCTGTACCGAGCAGAGGTAGGTACCCCGGCATGGCGTGGTCGTTTACGTGGGCAGATGGATTTTTTTTTAAACTGTAAAGACCCATATGCGTCAGTAAAGGTTTCTTACGAAACAGGGTTTAGAATGAATTTCGACCTCCTCCTTGAAATCTGATGGCGGCACCAACTACCGAATCCAGGTCCAATCTGAACCATCTAGACGCAACAAACGCAAAATCGTCAGTGACATACACACATACAAATTAGTTATAATTAAGTTTGTATGAGCTATGGCGTGCGGAAGCATCATTTTTTACACTAAAAGTTAGCCCTTGACGGCTATCTCACCTGATGGTAAGAGGATGATGCAGTCTAGGATGGTAGCGGGCTAACCTGTTAGAGGCATGGTAAGCCCACACTCCTAATTGGTTTCTACGCGACGTCGTGCCGGAAACGACACGTCTTTGTCATTAGGGTGGTAACTAGCCATAGCCGAAGCGTCCCATCAGACCAGACTCGAGCCGGGAATCGAACCCAGGACCTCTAACTTTGTAATGCTGCAGCGCACGCACTGCGCCACGGAAGACGTCAAAAGACATAGGTACAAACATTCATACAAACTTGAGGGTGCTCCCGTCGTAAACACACGACGATACGACGGGAGCACCCTTCGCAGCTCAAGTTTGCGGATGTTGTTAAGAAACACAAAAAAAATCCTTTTTATAATATTTCACAAGTAGTAGTAATGATAACTAAAGGAATCGAGTACAAAACTCTTATCCTTATGTATGATAATAGTTAAGAAAGTATATTTTGTTGATGCATAAATTCCTTACAAACGTTGACTAAGAGAGAGATTGCTATAGGGATTAATCTGCCTTTGCACGTTCAATGAGAAGCGGTGATAGCCTAGTGGTTAGGGCGTCAGCCTCAGACTCAGAATCAGAGGTCGGCGGTTCGAATCCGGGCACGCACCTCTAACTTTTCGGAGTTAAGTGCGTTTTCAAAAAAAAACAATTAAATTATCACTTGCTTCAACGGTGAAGGAAAACATCGTGAGGAAACCTGCACGCCGGAGAGTTCTCCATACTGTTCTCAAAGGCGTGTGAAGGTTGCCAATCCGCACATGGCTAGCGTGGTGGACTATGGCCAAACCCTTCTCATATTGAGAGGAGACCCGTGCTCTGTAGTGAGCCGGTAATGGGTTGATCACGTACGTTCAATTTCAAATTTTTCGCTATGTTTTGTGTATGTGTAATAACTTCTATATGTTTATAGTATTCATTCTCTATTCAGGTATTATTGATACTAATGTGCAAAGACATTTCCCTTATTTAATAACTTTCCCGTGACATTGGATACATACCTTAAGGGTGGTCGTCAAATAAATAAACCTAAAAATAGAATTTAATATTTTCTATGGAATTCAGTGAGTCAAAGCGGTCGTCTCGCGTCCATATAAGCGGGTTTAAGGCCACGATCAATGTCAGTCCACTTCAGATGCGCAAGCGCACCCGACGCATATATCTCTATATTTAATATCATTTATTTGTTAATTTCCGTCACCATGGTGTCATCTGTGATTAAGTTAAGTGCGGTTTTGATGCTGGCCGGAGTCTGCTATGCTGATATTAGTAAGTCCACGTACATATATCGACTAATCTTTGTGAATTACTAGCGGTACAACTTTGGCTTTGCAAAAAAAAAATGCCCGAAATACGTTATGAAATTTATCTCATTAAATTAATAGAAAAAAATCACGTCTAGCCGTTACCGCAAACAACCTACTGTTGACTCGTAATATTTTGAAGATATGACATTCTTTAGTACAATGCCAAAAATACCAGACCAAAGCCCTTGTAATTACGGCAAACCATAAAAAAAAAAAAACAAAATTAAGAATTACACATTCATTATAGATAAATAGGAAGAGGCTATAAGATTTTTTTTTGTAATAGAAAGGTTCGTCAGTGACTTTGCACCACCAATGATAATAATATTTGTAGGAAAAAAAATTAAGTGTAACGCCTACAGTTGTTTCGTTACTATATGAAAAAACAGGAATCTATTAAACAATCAGACTTGCATTTATAGCATCCGTAAGGGTTCTAAAACGAAGCTACATGGTCTTTTGTCTGTGGCTTCGGCCACGGCTAGGTACCCGTCCACATCTGGGTCCGTAGCAGACTTTATTTATTCTGTGGGCTGCCGCGTAGCAACCGATTAGGGGTACGGGGTCATTAAACTGCACTTTTTGGTTATCACGCTTTTGTTTTAAGCCTATTGAAGTTATAGTTGTGGCCGTAGTCCAACCACGCTGGCCAAGTTCGGATTGGTGGTTCTTAAAGACGTGGACAGTTAGGTCTCTGAGAATATTATAAAGAACTATCCTTTATCGTTAAAGTGATAGTAAGTCGTTTGATTACATGGGGAACCAATCGATGAAAAAGCCGACAAAGACGTGTCGCCGAGCGATTTAGCGTTCCGGTACGGTGTCGCGTAGAAACCAATTAGGAGTGTGGGTTTACCATGCGCCTAACAGGTTAGCCCGCTACCATCTAAGATTGCATCATCACTTACCATCTCACCTAGATTGCCGTCAAGGGCTTACTTGTAGTGGATAAAAAAAAAAGATGAATCAAAATCTTTATTCGAATAGGTTTTAATTCCTTTAGAGGCAATTTTGATGCGTCAAGAACTTGCCTTACTTATTTTGAATTGATGTTGATAACTACATTCGTTAACTCAAAACAAAGACTATGAGGGTTCCAAACGCGCCTGGTCTAAGAAGAAGCTAACAAACTTAGCCGGGTTATTAAATATTTATTATTAAGACAGCTCAAAACTGCGTCCAGTGAATAGCATTATCGTGCTTGCGATGTACAGGTCGATATAAAAATACTTTTATCTTATAGGTACCGGTTATTTTTTATAGAGAAAATCATCTTGCTTGAACAGCTTGGTCCCAGTTGTGGAACATTAATAGATCGAAGATGTTATGACTTATGAAAAAAGGTTTTAATAAATAGGTGCAACCTACGGTTGTTTTTTAATTTATTCCTTTCAGAAAAGACAGAGATCAGTGACCATACACCCTATTCAGTTATATACATGTTTCTTCTTACGTTAGTTGTTTTTTTTTAAGGCAAAGCCTGTTCTAACTTTTAAAAAAAGTATGCCAATATTTTTTCATTAACGGAATAAACCGGCGAGTGGGATTTTCCAGCAGGAGGTATTTCAACTAGTTACCCCGTCAAGACCTCAAAAGCTTGGGTGTGAATTGCTCTATCTCCAAAGGTACTATAACTTATTATAGATTATGTGAGATGGTGATAACAAAAAAAAAACCGGCTAGATTTGTTGTGGGTTTCTTCTTAGACCTGGGCGCGATTTGAACTCTTAGTTTTTAGTTGGTGAGGTAGTTATCACCATCACTTCTCGAATGGAAATAATGAAAAATGTGATATATCATTTCATCATTCAGTCATTTCTATTAAGATGGTGCTAGCTAACCCAACTCAACCCAAAAGTTATTGACAGATCATTAGCAATTAATTTCATATTTTTTTTGTTTTTATCAATCCTAAATCGGGTTGGTTTCGCTAAATCACCGAATTATCTTTATCTAGATTTATACATTATATAAAAACATATTTACTTACTGCAAACTACCCTCCGTTCTATGTTGAAACTGAGATTTTAAATTTAATTACAAATCAAATAAAATTTTTAGGCGTGTCTATAAAGGTCAGCGCATGATGCAAAAGCAAACGTTATATTGCTCTGCCGTAGGGTAGGGTCTGGCCCTAGACCGTCAAATCTAAGTTTTAGTCTGTGGGGACGGTACAGTACCCTTCCAACTAGACCTGCGTAAACACCAAATCTTCCAAGAATAGACAAGAAAACAAACATGTCATCGACTTCTGAGTATTCGCGTACATAAATAACTTAGTTAATGAGATAATAATGAACAATAAATTCTTATAACGTCTTATCGATATTTAATAGTCGAAACAATTATTGAATTAATCGCTATTACATCAGACAATGATGAACGACGATCTCGTTAACCTGTTAATTAATAGACAATCATGGAAAAAACACAATTCGATTTCTTCACATCAATTATATTTTTACTTCCTAACTAGTATGCATTTTAGCAAACGTTATCAATTAATAAGCGTTTACTGCCTCGTTGAATCGCCTCGTTGAATTTGTCGGATAACAGATACTATATGAACCTAATTGTAACAGATTAATATATGTTTTTTTGGCTGTAATTTTGTACTGAAATTTTTTATTACAATATGTTGGGATTTTTATTTCCGTTTGTAAATGATATACTCATGGATACCTCTGCATCACACTTAGGCGTTCCACCACACGAAGTGACTCATCCCCTGGGTCATCCATTCCCTCAGCTGGGTCATCTGGCACACGTGGAAATTACCCAACCTGGCACCCCATGAGTTGGGAGTATTTTTTACAATTATAGTAAATTAATAGTAGGTATATGAATCTAACTGGAATGGAAAATAGAACATTATTTAACATAAGCGTATTGCAACGTTTTAGTTTCGTAAATGATAAATCTCCTTTAAACCTCAATAATACGTTTTATGGACAAGTTTTGGAGGGAATTTTCAATGATCTATACTTTATGGTTTGCGATTTATGGGTTCTGGCGGGTAGAATAGGCGCCTTCAATAATCGAAGCGAGGTGGAATGGATGGAAAATATAAGAATAAGCAAAATTTCTTCGGGTGCGGTTTGTTCTTAGTTTAAATCACATTGGTATAAAATATATCAGCACAAAATTACAAACCCGCTAAGTGTAATGACGTACTTTAGTATATTTTGTTAGATATCATATTATAGTCCACTTTGTTTAACATTTATATTACGATTAAAAAAAAATAAAAAAAAAGAGACAAATTCGGTTTGCGAACGTAGCGTAAAAAAGAAAAAGAACTGGGATGGCGCGAAATGGAAAAAAGAAGCGGGAACTAGCGAGCGGCGTTTTGTAGAACGCGGTTGATGTTTGATTGATAATTATTTTTAGTTAACTTTCAAACTACATAATTATTATTGTCAAGATAATAAAACTTTGGAAAAAGGACGAATTTGTTATATTTTTACACAATCGTTAACAAATATTTATGTATTTGTACCTATTTAATTTTTACAAAGGGTTTTGCCAAGCTAATGGTGTAAAAAATAATGAACGTACGTCATGTCTACCCTCAAAAAAAAATCAGCTCTAATTCTTTATAAATTTACTTATATTTATTCTACAAAACTAAAAATTAATATTTAAGATCAATCTTCGGATTCAAAACCTCTAACCGATAGTTGAAAATTTCCAAACATGTAAAAATGTAGGTATCTTTACCATAAATGTATGCATTAGCGATGTTACAACAAATTACAGATCGCCCAGCAAACCGATTGCAAAATCAAAATTATTGCAAATAATAGCCATTTATTCTCAAAAAAAAACAGCTACCCAACCAACAACAATGCATAAACTTGAAATTATTATTTTTTCTGAATTCCTGCACGCTTTGCATACGATTTGCATAACAGTAATTATTATTGTTCCGTGCTATTAATTAGAAAAAGTCTAAGTAGATACTTCAGTACCGCGTAAAGTAATCCGACACCTCAACCCTCTCGTAGTTGCGGCTTCTTTTTAACCCCCCGGAACTAAGCGGTCCTCTCCGAAAGAGGAGTCCTAAACATATTCTTCACGACCCTGACAATCCGATAACTTTTTTTTTTTATCCTCTAAGTTATAGTTAGTCCTTAACGGCAATCTCGCCTGGTGGTAAGTGATGATGCAGTCTAAGATGGTGGTGGGCTTACTTGTTAGGGGCATGGTAAACCCACACTCCTAATTGTTTCCTACGCGACATCGTGCCGAAACGCTAAATCGCTTGGCGACACGCCTTTTTCAGTACGATGGTAACTAGCCACGGCTAGACTCGAGCCGGGAATCGAACCCAGGACCTCCAAGTTTACAATGCGACAGCACACGCACTGCGCCACGGAGATCGTCAAACTCTCTGATTGCCGTTATGTATATACTCTTTAAAAAAATATATATATGTATATCACTTGCTTCAACGGTGAAGGAAACATCGTGAGGAAACCTGCACGTCAAAAAACTACCCTCCTTCTTGATATCAAAAAACTGCAAAGCGAAAGTAAGTTAATAGAACTGCTATCAACAGTATTAATTTCAATTATTATCTACGCTTTACACAGTGTAGACAAATGACACATGCTTGCACAATATAATACTTTTCGTCAGCCCATTCATGGTCAGTCCAAATGACCTCTTTCGTCATTGTGTCAAGACACATGAGTGAAGACGTATTTATTCAAGCATTGCTATTGCATTCCATCAAATTCCTAGCCTTATGAAAATATGACCCTCGCAAATACGTTCAATTCATTCATGCAAATATGCACGGAAGACTTCTCTATTAAGGAACTTTACAAAAAATCATAACCAACTTCAATGTTTATTTAATTAATTAATTAATTTTGGAGCTAGGAGCATTTTAAACAATCAAATATCACTAACAACCGTGAAGGAACCCGATAGTTCTCCATAATGTTCTTAAATTAAATTATTGACGCGTCAAAAGTGCCCTTTTAAGGACTATTTGAATAAAGATTATTTTGAATTTGAATTTGGCGTGAGAAGTGTGCCATCCCGTAATTGGCCCACGAAGTATAGTTGACCACGGCCATAAACAGTTTCGCTGAGAGGAAAATAAATAGGTCGATGATGATGGAGCTTCGCTGTCTAGAAAGTCAAAACGAGACCGGAGTTAAGAATTGAAACTGTGTTTTTAATTAAACCTTCTTTCCTATAATAAAGAAGGCGTAACAAACCTAAGCTTCATTCCCAATGACAAGAGATTTTGAACTGCTCTCATAGAGGTAAGCAGGCTGAAGGGGCAAGCTTAGTGCTTAATTGACCTAAGATGACTCATTTACAAACTGGATTGATTGGCACGCGGATCTAGCGGTCGTAGGATGTTACATACCTTGGAATAACTGTAACGCACCAGTTTGCTGTTAACGGTATTTTGTTAGGCGAGCTAAACATAGTTGTCCGCCATTGCACGAGTCTCCTTACAGTTTTGGTGTGGACCAAGCTGTCCTGAAACTTCCCCTTTTAGCGCGGGAAGCCCGGTGGTAGACTGGGCAGCTGGTAGGCGTTCGGGAAGTCAACGGGTCCCCCGGACGTCCAGTAAAACCAGAGGGACATGCCGTGGTGGTTTTTAGTTCGGGTATACTCCCCTTCGGGGGTGGGAGTCCCACATAACCGTCCGTCCTGCCCAAGGAAAGGTAGCCATAAAGCTTTTCCACCATGACAAAAAAAAGGTTAGCTTAACATAAACGATGATACCAACTTAGTTACTTACTTTTAGGTCTTAAACGTCACCATCTCAGCTTGAACGTTTAATGCCTCTTTTCCCCTGAACTACTGAACCAATTTGGCTGAAATTTTGAATGGAGATGGATTATAAACTGTTTTTTTTTGTCTGGTGGGAGGCTTCGGCCGTGGCACTAGCCAACCAAGGTGGTAACTATACCACCCTAACGACAAAGACGTTTCGCCAAACGATTTAGCATTCCGGCACGATGTCGCGTAGAAACTAATAAGGAGTATGGGTTTACCATACTCCTAATAGGTTAGCTCGCTACCATCTTAGATTTCATCATCACTTACCATCAGGTGACATTGCCGTCAAGGGCTAACGTTGTGAATAAGAAAAAATTAACACAGTCTGCTTTGTGTTCCGCGAAAAACCATGGTTCCCGTGGGATTTGTGAAACACTGAAATTAATGACGACGACCTATAGCAAGGTTGCAATAGCAATCTTGTTAGAAATTAGATATATAGATTATATTATAGAGGAAAGTTTGCGGAAAGCGTATTCCACAGGATTTTTTATAAATCCTTTATCTACTGTGACGCTCTCGCGGGCATCAGCCAGTTTATAGCATCAGTATTTTTTCACATAAGCGCCGATAGCTTCCGCGCACTGTTCTAGCTAGCAAGAGGAAGCCCACTTATGAATATTTTTGTTTTTATAACAATTGTGTCTAAATGTAATTGAGCTGACTCACGGATTTCGAGCGTGAATATCGTTCAGTCTAAGGCTTTCCGGCACATTGAATACAAAAACACACACCTTATTTCCTCTAGTGGCGTTGGACGATTTAAACAAATTATGCCGGCACAGTAGCTTCCATATTTTTCTGTATACAAACGTCACAATAGTGATTACGTAAATCTGTCCTTTAATCAGTGAACTGTGGGCTTCTTAGAACCTCGGCGAGTTTGGAACATTAGCTTAAAATTAGCGGCTATCACCATCCCCTCATCATGGAAAATATCATCATCATCATCATGATCAACCCATTACCGGCTCACTACAGAGCACGGGTCTCCTCTCAATATGAGAAGGATTTGGCCATAGTCCACCACGCTGGCCATGTGCGGATTGGCAGACTTTACACGCCTTCGAGAACGTTATGGAGAACTCTGCAGGTTTCCTCACGATGTTTTCCTTCACCATTATTATATTATACATATAAAGCTTCATAGTTGCCTACTAGGATTACATGAATACAGCTATTTTTAATTAGAATTCTGTAATCTCAATTACAAACGTTTCTTATTCCGCGCCAGAATTCGCGGGCATTAAACAGTTAAACTTATGTTTAACCGGCGTTATCACCGCTGTGTCAGACGTTAAAACTAACGCTTAGCTTACATCAGTCCGTATAATAAGTAAATTATCATAGCAAGATAATACAATTCATATAATATGTAAATGGATGGATGTAATACGGAAGCAGAGCGGATGATTGGACCCTTGATCTCGATATGATCTCAGATTACTGCTATGTTTATGCTAAAGGATTTATGATATTTAGCTTATGCCGAGAAAATTCCAAGCTTACACTGTAAATAAGTTAGTTTTACACACACTACTTGTCTTGTAGCTTCCATATTGTTATATTAGTATGTATATCTGTATAAGTGTTGCGATTTCCTGCGTTTATATGTCTGTCAACTTCTTTCAAAAAGGTGGCCTGGAAAAGATCGCATATTTTTTTATTTCCATTTTTTTTCAATGTGCAATTAAGTTTTTAAATAACATTAATAAATAAATTACATTGTAAATATATAGCAAAAGAATCCCATACACGTACACAATGATCAGGCGAGAACATCTTTTTATTTCAATTGAGACGTCTGCAATGCTTTATTTTAGTACCGAAATTACTGAACAAACAAAAATATTCAATTTATTATTGCTGAATCCAGGTAAATATATCGTTACTTTTCTTACACTTGGACGTTAACCATAATAATATAATAGTTTAAAAAACTAAAAAAAACACGCTACTGCACGCATGCGTAGTTCGCCCACTAGCTCTGTCTCTCTTACTCGCATGCAAAGGATGCGGAAAGAAATTAATTAATCCTGGCGAATCTAATTAGGATAATCGGATATTTTGATCGGATTATTGCATTGTCATCGACCTTTGACAGGTGTGCAAAGTTTGAATCAAATCTGATCGTTCAAAGTAGGGCAAAATCGAGCTCAAAGGAGTCGGTTACAAACAAACAAACAAACAAACAAACAAACAAACAAACAAACAAACAAACAAACAAACAAACAAACAAACAAACAAACAAACAAACAAACATACATACATACAGGTGAAGCTAATAAAAGCGTGTTAAAAAGACGGTAAGCCTGTGGTAAGTACCAAAAAAATAACAACAAACTTAATTGTTAATAGATTCCTAAAAATTTTATTGTAAGTTTAAGATGTCTAAGTTTGCCTTTCTTCTTAAAAGTCAGGCTCATTTGGAACTGTTATGTCTTAAGTTTAAAATTAACGTTTATATTTATCAATTAGCTAATGGGGCAAGTACCAAAAAAAGTCTTAAACTAAATTGTTACCTAGGTACCTAATAATTGAAAACCTGTGAATACTATGCTAAGTTTTCCATCTTCTTAAAAGTCAGGCTCATTTGGAACTGTCATATCTTAAGTTTTAAATTAACGTTTATATTTATCAATTAGCTAATGGGGCAAGTACCAAAAAATGTCATAAACTAAATTGTTACCTAGGTACCTAATAATTGAATTCCTGTGAATACTATGCCAAGTTTTCCATCTTCTTCTTAAAAGTCAGGCTCATTTCGAACTGTTATGTCTGAAGTTTTAAATTGAAGTTTATATTTATTAATCAGCTAAAATCTCAATAAGGCTATTAGTATGAAGAAGTTTTAAGTTTGGTACCACTGTATCCAGTACACCGTACTCCGTAGTCAACCTCTAGACAAATAAGGCAGCCATCTTCACTTCCTATGCACAAAGAACATAGTTCATAACTATGTCGCATTATGAAGTTATTCTTCCATACAAAGTGGTGATTACCCACATAATTAAGTTGTTATAAAAGGCCATACATCAGATACCGATCTGACAGCTAACTCGAATGCTCAGAACAATGCACTGTGACTAGCCGGATCTATATAAGCGCTCCCACACTCTCAACGCTTAGGAACGTTTATTAATTTTACTATTAAGGACGTTGGATGGTAACTCCCAGTGTAGGCGGGGAAATAGAGTTAAAACGATTTTTTACGTGGTTATATAATAAATATTGCATCGTAGCGATTATGTTGTGTCGCCAGAAATAACTGAGTTGACGACCTCCGTGGCGCAGCGCGCGCGCTGTTGGATTATAAACTTGGAGGTCCTGGGTTCGATTCCCGGCTCGAGTCTGGTCTGGTGGGAGGCTTCGGCCGTGGCTAGTTACCACCCTACCGACAAAGACATGTCGCCAAGCGATTTAGCGTTCCGGCACGATGTCGCGTAGAATCCTATTAGGAGTGTGGGTTTACCATACCCCTAACAGGTTAGCCCGCTACCATCTTAGACTGCATCATCACTTACCATCAGGTGGGATTGCCGTCAAGGGCTAACTTGTAGTGGATAAAAAAAAAAAGAGTAAGCCGCTAATTTGTGGCAAACTGAAATTCGAGTTAGCTGCTAACTCATAACAATTTTCGTGCGTCGCAAGCAAACTGTTATGTGGATCGGCCACTAGCTGAGACTTTATGCAACTTTTTAATCGGAGAAATTAGAATGCTGTATATACCTGCAATGATAACTGTACTCGGCTTAAACAATAATTGTATTATGATATTTTTAATGCTAATACAGTGTATCGTTGGTGTATCATATGAAATAAATAAATATATGGAAGCACGTACTAAACCTTTACGCCGTAAACTCAGTAGGCCACTAACAGTTCGTCTACTGGAGGCACAGCCTCAGGCCGCCATATTGTCTAGGCTGTGTTGTGACGCTTTTTTTTTATGCTGTACAATAAAAGTGTGTTCATTCGTTCATTCATAGACTGCGTCCAATCGGCATGCGTACGATCAATTAAACTATTTCTCAAACGGACGCGACCTCTGATTGGTCGGAAACTTGACGTCAATTCTAGTACATAAGGACGCAAAATGGAGTCCCTAGTCTACAACCACTGGCATTTAGTATTTTACATAAGTGAAAACAAGTTGTAAAAACACATTTAATACGTCGATGATAATAAGCAATTGACACTCTACCCCCAAAATCTTTTTTGTTATGCACCTAATTTTAAAGAACATAAGAATTTCTAGCAATCTCAAATATTTAGCTATGTCCCGGTGAGGATTTTTTTTTTTTTCGGACTGTCTATTAGCTGTACAAACCCTATTGGTTGCCACAGCGTAACCGGGCTGTTAAGAGGATTTATCATTCCAGAACCTTGAGACCCCAAAGTCCATGTTCGGATTAAACGATCGTTCAATATTCAAATAATTATGAGAGATAAATAATAAGAGGCAGTTTTTTTCCAAATCCCTGCCAGGCCATTTTATTCATGTATATTGAAATAGCGGTGATAGCCTAGTGGTTAGGATGTCAGCCTCCTATCAGAGGTCAATTAAAATATTACTTGCTTCAACGGTGAAGGAAAACATCGCAAGGAAACCTGCACACCTGAGAGTTCTCCACAATGTTCTCAAAGGCTTGTGAAGTCTGCCAATCGGCACATGGTGTACATCCAGCGTGGTGGACTATGGCCAAACCCTTCGCATATTGAGAGGAGACCCGCGCTCTGTAGTGAGCCGATCATGGGTTGATCATGATGATATTTAAATAATATTAGGATCCGCTCCGAATCCTGCATGAAGTCACAGATTTTTCCTTCTACCGTACAGTGATAAACTGTTTGCATCGACACACAGTTACTGTCCAAGGTAAGACGTACCTTGACCTCCCTATATATTACGTACGTCCGATCTGCGGTTAAGTATTAACATAAATAATATCACGTAGTTCTCTGCAATATTTTATGTTGACATTTGTGATAATGGAATTGTTGATCTTCTTTTAAAAGAATATAAAACATATACATGTTACATCAACATTATCGAGCTTTACGGCCCAGTCCTCAGGCTTGGCTGTTTTTTTTCTTTATCCACTACAAGTTAGCCCGGGAATCTCACCTGATGGTAAGTGATGATGTAGTCTAAGATGGTAGCGGGCTAACCTGTTAAGGTAAACCCATATTCCTAATTAGTTTCTACGCGTCATCGTGCCGGAACGCTAATTCGCTTGACGACATGTCTTTGTTCAAGTTAACGTAACTAGAAACGATATTTATATATTCAAACTAACAAATATTTAATTTCAGGTCTGAAACCGGTCACAGAGGTGTGCCTGGGTTGCATGTGCCAAGCTGTCTCAGGCTGCAAGCAAGGCGCCACTTGCGAAGGAGATGCCTGTGGCCTGTTCAGAATCACCTGGGCTTACTGGGCTGATGCTGGCAAACCAACATTACCTGGCATATCTCCCGACTCCCCTGACGGTACGTTTTATCATTAATTCTATGTTGACAATTTTTACAATGATCACCATAAGCTATAAGTAAACGTCCAGAAGGGATAAGATTTCTGAAGTCTGTTCTAGAATAGAGAGGTCCAACTATATAGCTACCATAGTTTGTAGAACACTTTTTTTTTTTTATATACTACAAATTAGCCCTTGACGGCTATCTCACCTGGTGGTAAGTGATGATGCAGTCTAAGATGGTAGCGGGCTAACCTGTTAGGGGTATAGTAAACTCACTCCTAATTGGTTTCTACGCGACATCGTGCCGGAACGCTAAATCGCTCTGCGACACGTCGTTGTCGGTGGGTGGTAACTAGCCACGGCCGAAGCCTCCCACCAGACCAGACTCGAGCCGGGAATCGAACCCAGGACCTCCAACATTTTAATGCGACAGCGCACGCACTGCGCCACGGAGGTCGTCAAACCACTTTTCGACTTGGAGTCATTCCAGGGGTGAAAAACTCATTCCTTAATACCAGTATCGCATTAATCGCTCTTTTGGTGCTGCAGATGTTTTTATACCGCGTTTATAACTAAAATACGATATTGTTGTCTCAGTTTCCCGCTATTTCTATATGTATAAAAAACATATCACCTTCAATGTGAAGAATGCATGGATAATTATAAATATAATATTCGGTAAGAACTTCCGAGAATATAAGTGATCTCTAAAAAAGAGAAATAATTAACAGAAATTAATTCAAATGATAAAAAAAGTCGTCGACAATCATCATATAAAAACTGTCATCATCTCAAACCTCCCACCAACCATAAGTGATAAGTCGTTTAATATGTAAATTTTAATGGAATACCAAATCTACGGTCACCTTACACTTGACATTTGCAAGATCCTGGTCCTGACCAACACACGTTTCTAAATGCCAATAGAGAAGTGTAGCGAAACATGTCATGACATATCAATATTTAGGAGAACATTACGAGTCGCTTGAACCACGAATGACGCATGTTAAGCTAAATATCAGGGTTAAGTTCCCGGAATTAATAAAATCGAAAAGTGAGTACTTTGGCGCATGAACACCATCCAAGGTCTTCAATACAGCGTCATTACTTACTGATGAATCAGAACAGTTTTGGATCTTTAATGCCTTTTTGGAGATGCAAGGATTTTTATCTTAATTTCTTGTTCACAATACAAGAGAAAAACATTTTAATTATAGATTTAACGATCCTCCAGTAACGTTGCGTGTAAGGGGAGGAAGGCGTGTTGGTCTTAATAATATACTAAACTAAATAATAAACTGTACATTAACAAGTTAAAACTGTGAAGGAGTAGTTATCAAAAATACAGATATACTCGTAGAATAACGATAACTTTCTTTATCCAAAATTCGCGGCCGTTTTGTGAATTGTTGGATAATGGAAATGGCCTTTAGATTTTCTTATAAATATATGCTTTCCATCTTTACCACATTGCATGGAGGTCGGGAGATCCTGAGGGATTTTTGGTAGCATATATTTATAACGTCTTTTACCATAATTGCTTTTTGCTATATTATATTTTATAATTAGGCAATTTACGCAAATTATTGCGTCGCTCTTTAAGTTTTAGATTTCGGAATGGATTTGGAATATTAAAGCCACTGGGACTTGAGACATTGCTAGCAAATTCGAATTTGCTACTTTTAATTAATACACAAATTTGAACACCTTGGGGATACACAAATTTGAATACCTCAATATTCAGGTATATGGAATAGTCCTCTCCCTTTAAATGCCAGCAGGGACACCTTCCAGGGCCTATACTCTTTCTCACTTCTATAAATGAGGAGCTATGTGATGAAGACACTATATACATTTCACTTATTGTGACGTTATACTGTTTGATTTCGCTTAGAGGCACCAATGACTGTGCATTTCGAGGCCTCATTTTTATGTTGAGAAATATCATGCACTTTTATTTTATCAATGGAAAATAACTAACATAAGTATAGTGTCTATTTATAGCCAAAGAATTTGAAACATATTCGGAGATTTAGCTTAAACCATAATTCTTTTGTCTTTTTATTTAAATTTGTTCTCATTTCAGCGTATTCGAGCTGCACCAATGATCCCCACTGCGCCGCTGACTGTGTTCAAGGCTACATGAGGAAATTCGGACAGGTAATCTCTTTCGGACAAAATAGATTGTTAACATTATTTTTATTTTTTATCAGCATCCTTATTAATCCATTCAGCTTAATATTTAAAAATACAGATATGCAGTTGATTATACGAGGCAACTAAAATAAAGCCTAATAGCATTTTTGAAAGAATAGATCAAATCCTACCTAGTTCTAGTTCTAGATCGATATTATGACTTCCTCGATATTTTTTTATGAAAAGGAATCCATTACAGTTTTATTTTAAGTATATATGCTATCGCCGCGATTTTATGAATGTATATAATATATATACCTACATTATATTATAGATGTATACATTACGATGTATTTATTAATTAAGACATATATTTTACAAGTTGTTTGTAAGGGTTAAAATGTTATTAATCTGTATACGTACAAAAGAGTATAAAACTTGACGAAAAAACTATTATTAATGTATTAAGGAGGTTGTCGGAGAAAGGCGGGAGACTTCGTATATGGCGGGCGCGGTTTTTTCACGCTTTTCTTGAATTAATGTTTGTTGGCTAATTTTGAAAAGGACTGGTGTTGGTTGTGTCGTGGACTGTTTTGGTGTCGTTTGTGTAGTGGTTAGTTTTCTGAATGGTTAACGGGTATTAATTTGGGAAAGGTATGAGGGATCCGCGTCCGCAGAGTGCGAAGTTTCCCGCCATTTCTCCCGAACTTCTACATTGCTGTAAACTTGACATTGGCTAATCTGTGTAAAGCCATAAAACGAAAAAAATAAAATAAAGGAGGTTGTCATTATGTCGTGCCGCCATGTTTTGGAATCCGCCAAAACGGTGGCCAATGATTGGTCGACGAAAAATCGCAATAACAATGGACGCCACGGGGACATTGTTAGAAGTTGAGTGATATTTTTGAGAGAAAGGTGTAAGTTTAAATGTAACTGGCGTATTTATCTAAGGTTTTACATATATATTGATACTATGCCACATAAATGAACATGAACGCCACGCTAAATAAATCAGCACTTGATACAATTTGTAGGAAGTTTCTTAGTTAACCTTCTGCGTTACAAGTTAATTAGTTAAACGATTAGGAATTACTATTCGTTATTTATGATGATAATGCCCAGTTCTTTTTCAAACCTTCAAAGTTGGTCATCAATGGATTTACTGACTTAGGAATCGTTGCTTAGCCCATGTTTTTTTTTAAAACCTTAATTTACCTGTAAGAAACCTCGAACATCAGCTAGTAAAAAATAAAAAACGTTAATATTAATAGTGTTATTAATAAATTAAATATTTATTCCAATATTTTCTTGCTCTAGATCTAATGACTGGATTACTAATGTTTTCCGCTAGCTCGTCGCGTCGCTTGCATACGCTTTCGGGAGTTTCCTAATGGACCGATTTCGCAATTATTCAATTATTTTAATTATAATTTTAATAACTATTATACGTATTAGGTATATAGTTTTTTCCGTTATTTTGTTTTTATTATAACATTGGACACATTATCTTGGTGGTTGAATTTGCACGCCACCACAAATGCAGGTGGGATGCCTCCGCATATGAAGCCAAAGTTTTTCACAAAAATTCAACTGACTACCTACTACAGTACCTAAAGCCTAGAAACAGACTACATGCATTAATATTCGTGATACACGTTATTAAACAATAACAAATAATGAATAGAAGCAGGCGTTACTTTGCGGAAGTCCATGATAAACAACTTGTCTTACTTTTCACGCTTGTGAAGTCAACATCTCCTGAGGATGATCCGGTGTCGGGTCGAAACTTACGTAGAGGTTCTAGTGGAAGATTTTGTGTGGTGTTATATTATACAAATCTCCCGGTTGTCGGTGGAATATAGCAAATTATACTTGCTGTTATTGTTTCAAAACAATAACAATCAAAACTGAACTAGCATTGTATTGAAAAAAACTCGAAATACCATAGGATATCCGCGATTGGAATGAAGGCATATTTCAAATATATTAATTCGCTATTGTACTGTCGAGTTAGCATTAAAATTTGCATAAAACATCACGTCGTGTCGTGTGAGATCATAGTATCTACCTACCATTTATCGCATACAGTAATAATTTAAGATTTGATTGTTTTGATAAAATTTTTTGAGGTTATAGTGTACAACTAAAAACCGGACCAGACTAAGAAAATTACAGAACACACATAAAAAGCTTGCATCCTGGGGACTGACAGACATATCATCCCTTTAGCTTTGTAATACAAAGGGTTAAAACAAAAAAAGAAGGAAAAAACGGGAGAATTTGCTGGTCATCATATTTTTACTTGCATTTTAGTGATTATTAGTGATTATATATAATTATGTCAAGTTTAATGATTGTTATACTAAGGAATAAATTCGAACTTTTTGCTACGGAAATCAAATTTATTTCTAATACTTAACTTTCTGTTAAAAATTGTCCTTAAAAATGCTTGCTCCTCAGATCGTCGAAGGTCTTTTTTTTTTATCCATTGCAAGTAAGCCCTTGACGGCAATCTCACTTGATGGTAAATGATGATGCAGTCTATGATGGTAGCAGGCTAACCTGTGAGGGGTATGGTAAACCCATACTCCTAATTGGTTTCTACGCGACATCGTGCCGGAACGCTAAATCGCTTGGCGACACGTCTTTGTCGGTAGGGTGGGTGGTAACTAGCCACGGCCACAGCCTCCCACCAGACGACGTCTTTTAATGTATCAAGTTGTTTGTCAAGCCTCTTTTTTTTTCAAGTTAAAAATCGCGACTTTGTACACCGATCTCAAAAGTAGTTTATCTACTCTTCACACAAATGAATATATCGATTATAGGTAACAGACACATTAGCATAATCCTTTAACATTGTCGAGTATCGAATAATTCAAGCGTGAGGTCATGAAAACTAGTTTGAGGTATAGGTATCCTCGAAAATGTCACATAAATAAAAACAAATTAATGTTTTGCATCCTTCACTGATATTATTAACTTAGTTACCTTTATAGGTTCCTACGAAAAATGGCCGACGCATGGCATTATCACACGACTTCTTTTTTTAAATATGGCCGACTGTGACAGCGATTTCAACATCTTAAATGCAAGTCTTTAGTCGATCGGGCTTCCTAGATCTAACGCATTTAGGAACTTCCACCTTGCGTTAAAGTTCTTTATCATACATTTTATGCCTATATTTTTAAGATATTAACCTCGCCGTTGAAGGACCTCATGATAACAGCTAAATAATTATCTATCTCGAAGTTCTAGTTTTTCATAATCACTCATGCCTGTATTCTTGACTCAAGTCATAGAAAAACATAAATACAAAAAATACGTATTAACATAATTTCGCAATGTATGACATATTAAAATGTAAATATGCTATCGATGATTTTGGGAATAATTTATATTATTTTTGGGCGTAACTTGGAGTTTTAGTTTTAATCAAAATTTGCTTATAGACATTATTGTGAAGGTTGAATGTGTTTGATTGACACGCTCTTACTTGGTGCAGTCGATAGGATTGTGTGCAACGGATGGATATGTCGAAGACCAGTTTATTAAAGTTATATATATGGTTTTGTTCTAGGACTGCAATGGAGACGGCGTAGTGAACTGCTACGATTACATGGCGATTCACAAGCTCGGAGGATACGGATGCAAAGGCGATTTGCCCTTCAACTACGTGAACGTGTTCAACCAGTGCGTGGCAGCGGTCGCTCAAGCTCAACAAGGCTGAACGGAACATCCAAAAACATTTCAATTAACTTTAAAAATATAACAGAATAAACCCTATTAAAAAAAGGAAGTTATGAGGCTGGGCGACAGAAAAATATATCAAATACGAATAGACAAACTTTCAATATCTGAATAAAGAAAATAAAAAAAAATTAAGCTAATGTTAAATAATAACAAAATAATCAAAAAAGCCGGAGTCTTAGCTGCAATGTGAGCATTTATTAAAATTAAAAACAAAAATATTTGTCCCCCAGTCGCACAGCATGTAAATTAACACTGCATTTGACAAATGAACCTCAATGAGCCATTAGATTGAAAATAATAATATAAATAATTAGATTTACATAGTCTTAAGTGATAATAATATAATAATAATTAGCAAATGAAGAATCAATCAATCTTGGTTTCTGACCTTGAAACAAAAGCTGAACTTGAATCTGAGCTTGCAGAATTATTATGAAATAGACATAGATTATATTTTGTAATAGGTATGTATGAAAATTTTATGTAAATAAAAACACATAATAAAGCGGAATTTTGTTTTATTTATTGGTTGAACCTAACACCAAACCTATCCCTTAGCACATCCTTTTCCAATAACCCTTAGGTATGTCAGGAGAATCATACAAAGAATCAAGTGAATATATAAAACAAATGACAATTTTACTTTCACGAAAATATATTGAAATCCAATGCAGAAATAGTATTGGTTGGAAGCAGGCGTTATGTTTAGCAGGTCCTTGATAAACAATGAAAATTAAGCTTAATTTGCTATAATCTGCCCAAACCAAATCTGAATAGCGTAGTGGAACAGAATTAATAATTCTCTATTCTTTATGCGACACACGCAAATCTACCCAAATGCGCTCTCTAAGCAAGTTTCGCTCTGGAGCTTCTTCAAGAGTTGTTTCACTACACAATGGACGAATAAATAAAAGTCTCAACATATGTACGTAACTAAAAAAAAAGAGGAAATTATCTTCACTAGCTTTAAAATAACAAAATACTTAATAAGTCGTTCATGAGTGATCAGATATGTTTAGAAAATTTTGTTTTCTTTACCTCCTGTCAAAATAGCAAAAGAGTACCCACATATCGAGTACAAACTTAGGCGGTTATTAACAATTTTTAGTTCCGCTATACCTACTCAATATATTTATGTTTTCCACACACGAGTTATACTTTATCGTATAAACAGTGCATGTTACGTCTTCTATTTCTTCTGAATGTCAAATGTTATCAATTTTATGTATATTTGCATCTATATTTATATTAATTGAATTGATCTTGAACGTACTAGTATAGCGAATACATTTAGATTGTTTGATTTCAGATTTTATCTAACCAAAGAGGAGGATTAAAGTTTTTTTAAGTATGTAAATATGTCTGATTTACAAAATACGAACATGGAGATAAAGTTAAATCCAAATTTCCCTATAATTAAAATTAAATTACTAATTTTATAGTTTTAATTATAATATCAGTAATCAATAAGAAGCGGTGGTAGCCTAGTGGTTAGGGCGTCAGCCTCCTAGTTAGCGGTTCGAATCCGGTCACGCACCTCTAACTTTTCGGAGTTATGTGCGTTTAAAAAAATTAAAATATCACTTGCTTCAACGGTGAAGGAAAACATCGCGAGGAAACCTGCACGCCTGAGAGTTCTCCATAATGTTCTCAAAAGCGTGTGAAGTCTGTCAATCCGCACATGGCCAGCCTGGTGGACTATGGCGAAACCCTTCTCATATTGAGAGGAGACCCGTGCTCTGTAGTGAGCCGGTAATGGGTTGATCATGATGATGATGATGAATCAATAATAATTTATTATAAAATAAAATTCCATTTTCTTTGCATGAGTTACTAATTTTGTGCAGCCTATTAAACGGTACTACAAGATTACTTTTACTTCTAATGTTCCGTGCGTTACAGTCCATTTTTTTTCTTCTTGATATCAAATCGAGACGAACTAATGGATTCGTGGGACTTATGGCTATAAAGAACGTTACATATAACGCTAGTTTACGCCTTGGGGCAGTTCGTCGCGTCGAAGTTTCTAAGACTGTATGGGTTTTTACCCGCACTTTTTAAACAGAAGCCGAAGTAGGTAGGTACATTCAGATCCGCCTTTTAAAACTACATCCTCAGTAGTCATTTGTTATTTAGTTTTTGTTCCTGACGCACACATTATGTCATCGTGCAGAGATTCAGAATTTAACAAGTTAAACTAGTTTTATAACGAAGAAAGAATTTATTAATAAGTGATATCTGATTTCTGACATACTCACAAAGTATTGTTAGATCATAAAAACTGTGGTGTGAGGTTAAAAGCTACTGTGAAATGTATCTCAAAGTGTTGCTAGTGTTTTCTGTGTTATTGTTATTGAAGAATGTAACAGGTATGTCTTTACTGCGTTCTTTTCTTTGTTTACTTTATCTATTGCAGATGCGCTTCTGTGCGCACCACAGCTTTATTTTGGCATCTATTTTGATACCGTATAATTATCACATCATATAATAGGTAATAGCCTAGTGGTTCGGGCGTCAGCCTCCTAATCAGAGGTCGGCGGCTCGAATCCGGGCACGCACCTCTAACTTTTCCGTTTTTAAAAATTAAAATATTACTTGCTTCAACGGTGGAGGAAAACATCGTGAGGAAGCCTGCACGCCTGAGAGTTCTCCATATGTTCTCAAAGGCGTGTGAAGTCTGTCATTCCGCACATGGCCAGCGTGGTGGACTATGGCCAAACCCTTCTCATATTGAGAGGAGACCCGTGCTCTGTAGTGAGCCGATAATGGGTTGATCATGATGATGATGATGATATGTGTATTAGGTAATGGGTAATGCTTCTTACCAGTTTCAATAACAGTACCAATAGGCGATTTATTTTTTATTTTTGAGAAATATTACATTTGTTGTACGGTTATTTAAAAAACACAAGTTAGAGGCACTGTGCAGCTGTGTATTTCCATTTATATTATTATATTATTTCATATGTAATATGCATTTTTTTTTTCCTTCTTTAAATCTCGGGAAATACCTAAAAATGTGAATTAGTATAACAATAACTATAAAAATTCTTTATTACACACACAAACACACACACACACACACACACACACACACACACACACACACACACACAAAAATATATAAAAAGAGTGTAAGTGATCAGGCAGACGCTTTCTTTTATAATCTTTTGTTTCTTATATTATCCTTGTTTCTTTATATTATCTTATATTTCTGCTCTTCTATTTTGTCATATTGAAACGGCACTCTGTACGCCGTACTGTTGTTTTTCAGGTATCTTCGTACCGAATCTGAATGAAACATGTTTAAGATGCCTGTGTCACGTGGCGGGCTGCGACTTATCCCACAGTTGTACGGACGGATACTGCGGGCCTTTTTACATCTCCAGGATATACTGGGTGGATGCTGGAAAGCCTACGTTGTTTGACGATACTCCTGAGCGGAAAGAAGGTGAGTTTTATTCTATGCCTCTGTAGGGTTTTGCGTATTTCCTTAATCATCTACACGAAAAAGGAGGAAGTTCTAGCACCGTTACCTCGAAAACCGCTTTGGATTTTTTCTTTATTTGAAATAAAAATAATTAGATTTCATACTTTTCGATAGATGGCGTCACACGTATTTTAACTCGCACTATCAGAGTGCGAATTTAGAGGTATATGGAAATTTGGTGTAGTGATTAGATTAAAAATCAGTTCAGTACAGTTCGGTATAAATATAACAGAGTTAGCTTAGAAGATTAGTGCTACGTAAATTAGGGTGCTGGCTTAGTGGTACTCCAATCAGGAATTGGCAACTATGAAGCTAACTCTACTTTGTTAACTGCTGCCCCAAGAACAGAGACTTCGTACTAAGGTTGAACAACTGGCTCAGGTCTCACCTGCCTGAAATATTCGCGTTCAGCCTGGCCTTCGTTTGCCATTTAATATTGAGTTTGAGCAAGTAATTTATTGTAGAGCAGTACTTACGAGTATCTCGATTAGTGGGTAGTTTGGTACCAAAAACATTAGTAACCTAAGATTTTCTTGTTATAGAACCATAGTTAAATCTTTCACTATTTCTTATGGGACTGCAAAACTTATTTAGTTGAAAAACCATAGGAGTTTTTGGGGAACAAGATTCACTGTAAGCTGTAAGCAGGTTCACTGTAAGCTGCCACTTCCGGCAGAATATGGAAATAACATGAATCAATTCAAATTTAAAAAAACCACACTCCTAATTGGTTTCTACCCGACATTGTGTCGGAACGCTAAATCGCTTTGCGACACGTCTTTATCGGTTGGGTGGTAACTAGCCACAGCTGAAGCCTCCCACCAGGCCAGACTCGAGCCGGGAATCGAACCCAGGACCTTCAATTTTATAACGCGACAGCGCACGCAATGCCACACGGAGGTTGCAAATTCATTCGTTCATTGTATACCACGGACTTCCGCAAAGTAACTAACTAACTGTTCCTTCTGTTAAACGTCTACATTTCAGCCTATGAAGACTGCGCAAGGGATTACGACTGCTCGCAACACATCGTTGTGGGCTACATGGCTAAGTTTGGAAAGGTACGTAAAATTCAGCTAAGCTATAAATTCTTATCAGCTAGAATTCTGAGATTTGTTATATTATGATGTTCAGAAATTTAATTTTGGTACCGCCTTCCTTTCGGGTCGACAAAGCTTGGTCTCCAACTTCTTCAAATTCAAATTTATACAATCTTTATTCAAATAGTCCTTTAAATGGCACTTTTGACGCGTCAATAATTTACATAGTAGCGATTTGATGGTGATAACTACATTCGTAAACTTAAAACTAAAGCTATGAGGGTTCCAAACGCGCCCCGGTCTAAGAAGAAGCCCACAACAAACTTAGCCAGGTAAATTTTCTTTTTGATATCACCATCTCACATGCCACTTAAAATTATATTAAGAGCTATAAATATATAGACCTTCATTTTCTTGTGCTTATCCCACATCATTTATATATATGACCATACCATGCTAGCCTATTACTCCTCAGCTTTTCTGTCACTGAAGCTCCTTTTAGACTTCCCCTTATACATTTTTTCATCAATCCCAACATTCGCATTTCTGTCGCGTGAACTCTTCTTTCATCCGTACCTTTTACCGCCCAACATGCTGATCCATACAACACGACAGGTTTTACGACTGTTTTATATATAAATTTTCATTAGGGGCATTTGTGGGTCGCATATCACTCCTGAGACCTGTCGCCATTTCATCCATCCCGCATTCATTCTAAAGCTTGGTCTCCAACACTAATCAATAATTTTTCCATTTCGAGTCATTTGTAGATATTATTAATTTAAGCAATTTTTCCTCGGACAACGAATTAGTGTAGGTAGCTATTCAAAGGGGGAACGCTGCCAGTATCTTCGGAACCTTGCCTAAAGGAACTCCTTTTAATAATATATTTTAGTAATTATATTATATTTTTTAAGATTTTTAGTTTTAGGTTCAATATAAGGTTTATTTTAAGTTTCATCATCATCATCATCATGATCATGATCAACCCATTACCGGCTCACAAGAGCATGGTTCTCCTCTCAATATGAGAAAGGTTTGGCCATAGTCCACCACGCTGGTCATGTGCGTATTGGCAGACTTCACACGCCTTTGAGAACATTATGGAGAACTCTCAGGCGCGCAGGTTTCCTCACGATGTTTCCTTCACCGTTGAAGCAACCACCACTAGGCTATCACAGCTTAGTACACTTGTATAATACACTTTAAGTTTCAGTTGTTATAAATAAATAAATATATTAAGCAATTTTAAACTCAATATCACTTGCTTTAACGGTGTACGAAAACATCATGGGATAATCTACTATCCATTTTAATAATAATTTAATGGTCTAACCAACTCAAATGACACGTTTGTTTCAGGACTGTAACGGAGACGGCGTGACGGACTGTATCGACTACATGATGATCAACCACAATGGAGGCTGGAGCTGTTCTGCCCCTCTCAACTCCACGACGGGAGGACAACGCCGTCTCGAGTTGTTCCAGCAATGTCGCTTGCAATAATATGATCTTCTATATTATATCTTTAGATAATGAAATGAAATGAAAATATTCTTTATTGTACACCACACAAAAGAAGAAATACAGACATTAAAGAAACACACAGAAAAGGAAACAGGTACTATAGGCGGCCTTATCGCTAAAGAGCGATCTCTGACAGGAACCCAGACCAGAATAATTGTTAACATAAAAACGTTTTCCTTACGTTGGACAATTTCAGTAGATGTTGGACAAAGGTCTTCATTCTTATAGGAGAAAAGGATTAAAGACACATACGAGATTCATCGAGCTTTTACGTAACTTAATTTTTTTTTTATCCGCTACAAGTTAGCCCTTGATGGCAATCTCACCTGATAGTAAGTGATGATGCAGTCTAAGATTGTAGCGGGCTAACCTGTTAGAGGTATGGTAAACCCATACTCCTAATTGGTTTCTACGCGACATCGTGCCGGAACGCTAAATCGCTTGGCGACACTTCTTTGTCGGTAAGGTGGTAACTAGACACGGCCGAAGCCTCCCACAAGACCAGACTCGAGCCAGGAATCGAACCCAGGACCTCTTTATAATGCGACCGCGCGAGCGCTGCGTCACGGAGGTCGTCAAATTAAGAGCTTTCTGTTGCTTGGATCTTAAGTACCTTATTATAAATATATGATGTATGATGATTCAGAGTTGAACATTTAGTTTTCGTCAAATATAGTTTTTAGTAAAGTCACATATAAGTGCGAAACTTTTACGTAAATTTAAAGTTTTAAAAGATAATTTATTACAAATTTACTGCGTTTACATACACAATAAAAAAATATCTTTATTTTCACGTCTTGTGCTTTTATATTATAAAGCTTTCAGAAATTATATACTGGTGTCGATTTTGTTGAATATAAATCTCTAAACTAAACTTACAAGTCTAAGTATAGATCCATCCTTTTAAAGGGAAATTGATTTAAAGCACAACTTTTTTAGATTAGATATTTCAGAACGACACCATACAATTTGTATCATTTAACACTAGAACTGCCCCGCATTAAGAATGACATGTAGGAAGTACAAACATGAATTCTGGTTGCTCAAGGATAACATTTAAAAAAAAACGTTTATTATTAATATTTATTAACTTAAAAAATTATGTTTATGCTATTTATTAATATTACATAAGTTATATTCTCAATTATATTTTTTTCATATCAGTTATACAATAAAATATTTAACATTGATTATAATAGGACAGATTTAAATGATAAAGATTAATTATTAAATACCATATAGGTACTTAATATGGTATCCTTGGAATATTTGAAAAGAATACCAATTTCTTAAATATGGGCTATACTCTATAATTGATTTGTCAGATATTGTTTTAATATTGAAACATCGGAACCTACAGTTATTTATTAAATTTTAAAGGATGACATTACACAATAGCATATTACCTTATTTTAAGTTTGAGTTAGACGTAACATTTGTATTACGTATATCCACCAAGTGTTTTTAGTTTAGTGTAACGTGATTTCTCACTAACTGATTGGTCACTGAGTTGTGAAAACAATTAAATAAGATCCACACATTTGTATTTTGAGTGCATAATTTCTTAAAACTGCTGCCGTATTCTTTTAAGAAACATCACGAACAAAAATCATTATCAAAAAACATCGTTCAAGTTGCAGATACACAAGTGTATTACACTGATATTATTAATAATTTATTCACCATTTAAGCACTCATAGGATCTCAACTTTAAGAAATACGCTCAAAAAATCTTAAACCTATATTTATTCGCGTTAAGAAAATAGTGAGTGATCTATTTTCATCTGAATCAAATACGATGCCTGTAATTTTTAAGATTTAAATTTTATTTGATATATATTTCTTTTTAAATATATTATCTGTAATCGACTTGTGAAGTGGAATGTGTGATGATTAACTATTTTCTCAATGCGAATAGAATCCCTTACTATAATCTAAGGATACCTACATATAACTTTATAACGTTTTTATTTTGATAGTTGTGATGTCACATAAACAGAATACAAATGGGCCAATTATATTAGTCTTAATTATTATGCCTTTCACTAATAATCGTTTACCTTTTTACTTGGCTGTTATGGAATGTTTTGAAATCCATCTCTACTGCTCCCTCACCATTAGTTTTTATATATATTATGAGCTTATAAGGAGCTTATATTGTATATTAGGAGCTTTAATTTCAAAGCCTTTATTTGGCACTTCCATCTCAAAGGTTATCTACTACGTACTCTGGTACCTCAAATGTTTTGTTTGAAACCGAAGCCGTTCAATGAACTCGCCAAACAATTTATTCTTATAAAGCCATGAGCGTAGAAAAGAAACAAATTTTGATGGTCCTTATTTCAAGCGACACGTACTTACGCGTTCAATAAAATCATACAGTTTATATTACTTACATTCTATTTTATTCTTTATAATTAATTATTTTTATACACTTTTTTTTTAAATTTTAAAGCTTATGCCAGAGTTTCGTAAATGTGTGATGTATTTTAAATAATATTAATAAAGTTTAGGCGAAAGTGACAAGAGGAGCGGGCGGGTTCCATTGCTCCTTTTCGATTTCTTCGTCGGACTCGTCAGGGAAGTGGACCTAGAAAATATCAGTATGTTATAGCTATCAAACAGTTGTACAGGTGTTTTTGTGAATTGTAAACCTAATTTACTTGTTGGAAAGTTATGAAATGTTTAATATAGCATTAAAGACAGTTAACTGTTTCAGTCATCATGATCAACCCATTACCGGCTCACTACAGAGCACGGGTCTCCTCTATGAGAAAGGTTTGGCCATAGTCCACCACGCTGGCCATGTGCGGATTGGCAGACTTCACACGCCTTCTAGAATATTATTGGGAACTCTCAGGCATGTAGGTTTCCTCACGATGTTTTCCTTCACCGTTGAAGCAAGTGATATTTTAATTGCTTAAAAACGCACATAACTCCACGAAAAGTTAGAGATGCGTGCCCGGATTCGAACCACCGACCTCTGATTAAGAGGCTGACGCCCTAACTAGGCTATCACAGCTTACGTAACAGACACTGTTTAAGTAACGGACCAAAATAACGTATACAAAATTACCCATGGAGTTACGAGGCGCTGACCTCCTGATTTTAACGACGCGGCTTCGTTTGCTTGCCAAGCCTGGAAATTAAAAAAAATATATAGAGGGGCATAGACAACTGCGTAGTCACTATTCCTCCAATGTATGCGATGACTATTAACTGGACATTTTAGTGGGGGGAAAAATAGAATTTAAGTGACATAGACAACTATGTAGATCACAACCATTACTTTATTACTACTTCTGTACACATTAGTGATATTTATAGTCCCTCTCGCTTCTCCTCTTCCTCCTGTCTTTAGGACGTCGTAAGGAGCGAAGCATTTATATAGCTAAAATAATAATATAAAAACAAGCAAAAAGGTTAGTCGACTTCACAGGAGACCGAAGAGCTGCCAGCTACCTCGGACAAATAATTAGTCTAGCCATTCAAAGGGGGAACGCTGCCAGTATCTTCGGAACCTTGCCTAAAGGGACTCCTTTTAATATTTTTAGTTATGATGTTAAATTTTTATTTATTTTTTAAGATTTTTAGTTTTAGTTTAATCTAAGTTTTATTTTAAGTTATATATGTATTTCTAACAACTAATTGTCTAATTAATAATAATAATATCATTTCTTTATTCTAACAACTCTATACAATACGGATTGGCAGAGTTCACGTGCCTCTGATGAACTCTAAGGCATGCTTGTTTGCACACAATATTTTCCTTCACCGGTGAAGCAAGTGGTATTTTAATTAAAAACGCAGACAACTCGGAAAAGTTAGAGGTGCGTGCCCGGGATCGAACCCCCGACTTCTGAATAGAATAAGGGCGTCCTTACAACTGGGCTACCACATTGAGTACAGTAATCATCATCATCATTTCAACCGATAGACGTCCACTGCTGGACATAGGTCTTTTGTAGGGAGTTCCAATGGCCACGGTCTTGGGCCGCTTGTATCCAGCGGCTCCCTGCGACTCGTTTGATGTCGTCTGTCCACGTTGTTGGGGGTCGACCAACGCTACGTTTACCGGTGCGGGGTCGCCATAATACTTACAATGCAGTACAACAATACTTGCCACATTTATTTATTTATTTAAGAAAAAAACATTTACATAATTTTTATAATAATTAGGTGTAATCATAAACTCGTAACTTGAGTTTTGTTATACACCAGAGCCTTCGACACTAAGTACTTACACGTACACGCTAATCTATATAATACTAACTTAAATACTAAATAATTACTAAGTATTTATTTATTTAACATCTGAGTATTTATTAAATTTTTGACGACCTCCGTGGCGCAGTGCGTGCGCTGTCGCATTATAAAGTTGGAGATCCTGGGTTCGATTCCCGGCTCGAGTCTGGTCTGGTAGGAGATTTCGGCCGTGGCTAGTTACCACCCTACCGACAAAGACGTGTCGCCAAGCGATTTTAGCGTTCCGGCACGATGTCGCGTAGAAACCAATTAAGAGCGTGAGATTACCATACTCCTAATAGGTTAGCCCGCTACCATCCTAGACTGAATCGTCACTTACCACCAGGTGAGATAGCCGTCAAGGGCTAAATTGTAGTGTATAAAAAAAAGGAAGTACCTGGTAAGCGTCGTTGAAGGCGTGGGCGAGCGAGAGGGCTAGAGCGCGGGCCTGCTTCCTCCGAGCGCAGACGAACACGTGCACCAGGTGATTCTCCTCCCCGCCCGCGCTTTTGCCTTCCACCACTGCGAACACGCGCGCGTTGGCCGCGTCCGCGGAGCAGTACGAGATCCTTCGAATAAATAACAAATCATCATCATCATGATCAACCCATTCTCGGCTCACTACAGAGCACGGGTCTCCTCTCGATGGATTGGCAGACTTCACACGCTTTTGAGAACATTATGAAGAACTCTCAGGCAGGCAGGTTTCCTCACGATGTTTTCCTTCCTTCACCGTTGAAGCAAGTGATATTTTAATTACATAACTCCGAGAAGTTAGAGTTGCGTGCCCGGGTTCGAACCCCCGACCTGTGATTTTGAGGTGGACGTTCTAACCACTAGGCTATCACAGCTTCATTAACAGCATTACTAGGTGCCTATAGATTTGAGAGATATTAATGCGACGATTTATTTATCACAAGGTACAATGTTCTCACATGCAGGTCAGGTTAGTTCAGGAGATAAAAGAGTCAATGATTTTTCCGCTAGCACATAAATAGGGCGCAGATTGGCGGCGCTTTTTGATACCAGACATATCAGACATATAAGTCTGTCGTTACATAAGAAACAAGAGATATGCTCGAATACGAAACGAGTAAAGCTATTACCACACTATACTAGGTGTCGCAAACAGAACGCAGTGTGCTTCGTTTGATCAAATTTATTTGGCAATGTTATAACAACCGTTTTAAACTGGAGCGTGGCATACGAATAGTGATCCAACACGAGCGGTCAATGAACCTAGTCAACACTCACATAAGAAACCACTCATTAACAGGTTTTTGACAACATCCGTGGCGCAGTGCGTGCACTGCCGTATTATAAAGTTGGAGGCCCTGGGTTCGATTCCCGGCTCTGGAGGCAGAGTCTGGTTCCGCTTTGGCTGTGGCTAGTTACCATTCTACCGACAAAGACGTATTGCCAAGCAATTTAGCGTTCCGGCACGATGTCGCGTAGAATCCAATTAGGAGTGTGGGTTTCCAGTACCCCATACCGCTACCATCTTAGACAGCATCATCACCAGGGGAGATTGTCGTAAAGGGCTAACTTGTTCATGGTAAAATCTATTATAAAGTCATTCTCAAAGTTTGTTATTTGTCTGGTGGGAGGTCTCGGCCGTGGCTAGTTACCGACAGTACCGTAGTTACGACAAAGACGTGTCGTTCTGGCACGATGTCTATTAGGAGTGTGGGTTTACCATACCCCTAACAGGTTAGCCCGCTACCATCCTAGACTGCATCATCACCACCAGGTGAGATAGCTGTCAAGGCCCAACTTGTAACTATAAAAATAAATAAAAATAAGTTGTTTAAATTTCCGCAACAAAATTTGTTTTCCATGATTAGTTACGTTTATCATAGCTTGAGGGAACTTAAATATTATTTAGCTAGTAAAGGTAAGTTGATAGATACCTGTAAATAGAGACACTGAGAACATTATCTTGAGACTCTGCATCAGACACCAGGATGCCTTTTGGACTGATGTCCAAGATCACTCTCTGCAACTTTTTGTTAAAGGCTGAAAATAAATAGTAAACAAAAACATAGTACAGCCATATATTACAACCAAACTTGACGACCTTGACAATCAAAGTACCTCCAGTTCCAGAGTTTGATACCAGGCTCGATTCAGGCCTGGTGGGAAACCAGCCGTGGCTAGTTAACACCCTACCAATCATGTCACCAAGTGATTTAGCGTTCCGACACGATGTTGCGTGGAAACCAATGTGGACCACCATACCCCTAACAGTTTAGCACGCTACCATCTTAGACTGCATCATCACATACCACCAAGTAAGATTACCGTCAAGGGATAACTTGTAGTGGAATAAAAAAAGCTCCCATTTCACCCCATACTGTAATGTTTATTCTAGCAACCTGTGAAAGTTCGGTCAAAATCGATCCTAACAAGTAGACAGACCGATAAAAAAAATCAAAAGCCTTTGTTTGATCTGTGCTAAACTTAATAACAGGTAGTTATAATAATTAGTCTAGCCATTCAAAGGGGGAACGCTACCAGTATCTTCGGAAACTTGCCTAAAGGGACTCCTTTTAATAATATATTTTAGTATATTTATTTATTTTGTAAGATTTTTAGTTTTAGGTTAATCTAATTTTATTTCAAGTTATATATGTAGTCTTGAAATTTGTAGACAGCTCATAAAGAGTTTATATTAGCAAAAAATAATAACAGGCAGTTAAGTTAAAATAACAAACAGACCATTTTATTTGTTAGTATGTATGTCAAAATAAAACCTGTTTATCTCTCGTCACGCGCATCCTCCACCTTTGCACTGGTGGAGACCAAACAATGTCCAAAATATTTACATTAATTTTGCACAAAACCTTGAACATGACACGATTAGCAATTCAAACCTTCCGTAAATATTCTCTTCCGTATGATAAGAAGCACGCAATTATATATTTTACCCACATTTGATAGGTGATGGATTTTGATTTTACCTACGTTTGGCTTTGCACATCATATGTTGTTTACAAAAACATACACGACTGTATTTTTGTTTGCTTTTGAACAAAAAGCTTTCTGGGTCTTTTTAGTCCAAAACTAAACAAAATTTTATATCGTATTTAGTAAATCTTCCTCGGTCACGTCAAATTACGCGAAAAATGTCCGAGGAAGATTTGTAACCTCTTAATAGTATGTTAAAATTATTAGTTTAAGTGTTTGTATAACTTAACTTTGGCTAACATTTTTTAAATAATAAAGTTAGTTTTAAATAGAATTTGGCTGCAATTAACACTGATGGTAAGTGAAGAAGCATAGTACTAGAAATGAGCGAGAAATTCACTTCGTGATGTATATTGGGACATCAAAAATCAACATATACTTGTTTAAGTTTAAAAACGTTGAGTAATTCTAATGTTTATTAAGCGGTGATAGCCTAGTGGTTAGGGCGTCAGCCTCCTAATCAGAGGTCAGCGGTTCCGGGCACGCACCTCTAACTTTTCGGAGCTATGTGCGGGTAAAAAAAAAAATATCACATGCTTCAACGGTGAAGGAAAACATTGTGAGGAAACCTGCACGGCTGAGAGTTCTCCATAATGTTCTCAAAAGTCGTGTGAAGTCTGCCAATCCGCACATGGCCAGCGTGGTGGACTATGGCCAAACCCTTCTCATATTGAGAGGAGACCCGTGCTCTGTAGCCGGTAGTGGGTTGAACATGATGATGATGATGATGATGATGAATGTTTATTAATAAGAGTTAGTTTAAATAAAAGTTAATTGACATTATGTTACTTTTGGCAGTATGCAGCGCTGAGCGAACGGCCAACGCCGTAGCGGGCGCAGAAGCGGCGCGTTCCACGGGAGCCACTCCCGCGTAACGTACCTCCGTACTGCCCCTCCCTTCCTTCGCTTCTCTCCACCAACCCTCCCCTTCACACTCAGCAAGAGCCCACTCCTCGCACAGCTCTGAAAAATAAGTATTCAAAGCTATTAAAAGTAACCGACGATTTAACTGCATTACACTATATTAAAAACTGAATCTGGTCTGCATTTCGGCAATTATTAGGTACTAGCTGTTGCCCGCGACTTCGTCTGCGTAGAATTGCTGATTTCCCGTGATAGTTCCCGCTTCAGAAAGTAGGCTACAGGCAAATGTCAAATTGCCGATTTTCGTGTCTCTAAATTAAAAAAACATAGGACTTTCATACAAACTTATAACCCCTATTTTAGGGGTGGAATTTCCAAATATCCTTTCTTAGCTGACATGTCTTAACTATCAACTACCTACTTTCTAAATTACAGCTTTATACGTACAATAGTTTTTGAGATCTCGTGTTTAATCCGTAAGTATGTAAATAAGTAAGTGACCTTTCGCTTTTAGATATATACATTGGTTTTCCGTCGTAAGTTTCTTGGTACCAGTCTTTACATTAATTGGTTGCCTAGAAGAGATCGCTATGCTATATTGTATGGAAGATGTGCTATGTATAAGTCCTATAAGGCCCCCAATTGTGTATGTTGTGTTATTTATTTTTTTAATTCTTTCTGTACTTTTGTTTGGCTTACAATAAAAGTGTTTTCATTAATTCATACTGACTCGGAGATGGAAGACTGGCGCAGTCAACCAGTGTGCCTCAGAAAATAACACATTTAATTATTTTTTTTATACACCTCAAGTTAGCCCTTAACAGCATCTCACCTGATGGTAAGTGATAATGCGGTCTAAGGTGGTAGCGGGCTAACCCTGTTAGGGGTATGGTGGTCCTAATTGGTTTCTACACGATATCGTACCGGAACGCTAAATCTCTTGGCGACATTTCTTTGTCGGTAGGGTGGTAACTAGCCATGGTCGAAGCCTCCCACCAGGCCAGATTCGAGCCGGGAATCGAACCCAGGGCCTCCAACTTTTAAAATGCAACAGCGCACGCGCTGCGCCACAGAGGCCATCACTATCGTGGTCAATGATACTTATGCTAATGAGAGCGAGCCTGCGAAGGACAGGTAAGCTCCCGTAAGAGGAGAGGTCCCATTCAGTCGAGAGGGCAGTAATGGACTGATGATGCCTTAATTATAAGGCATGCGCATGCGCATGTCGCGAATTTATCATCCCCACCTGTACTATAATCATTAACGTTATTTACGAGATTCGGAACATTTGGTTAGTTATTTAGGGATTGGCTACCGTTCACGTCTTCACTCACACCGATTCATTACAAATACAACAACTATATTTTATTTCAAAAAGAATTGTACGTATTCGGGAGATTTAAACAAACTATGATTCGTTAATTTTATTTTAGCATTGACGACGATGAAGTGGTGGTATCGCACCTATTTGTTTTTCCAAACCTAAATTAAATAAACCTAAATTGAATATTATTTTCCTGCCTTCTGTTTATTGGTAACAATTCTAGCTCAAGATTGAATTATACTTTTTTGGCAATTATTAATGATAAGAAAAAATTTTACCGGAAGGAACTATGAGTGACTAATAATACCGTTCATGCTTTAGATACACCCAAAGCATTGCAGGCGCTTTTGGTGTTTAACTTTGCCTTTCCATAAAGGTTTCCCTATTTGTCGCAAAGTTAGAAATTCCTTATGTGCTTAATGAATTAATTCTCGCATATAAAAGCGGTAGCAAAAACTTGTGTCGCAATGTAGAAAGTTCAAATCAGTGAATGACCGCGATAAGCCATAATCGCAGCAGCCGTGATTTCCTTTATAACTACATAATAATATGACTATTGGTAATAAACTATCATTATAACCTAGCGTAATTGATCGACCATTCGACAACCGTTGTGAAATTCAGCAATATGACTAGAACGCCACTTCTCTGTTCACCAACAAATTATAATACCAAATGATCGAATGACGAAGTAGTAGGCAAGTAGGTTCTTTTGATGTTTACTTACCTATAAAATAAAATAAAATAAAATCAACTTCAGTTTGATGTATTGTTTATGCGAAAAATTAAACCTATTTCAAATTGAAAATTTCGATCGTTCGACGATCATTATTAATGAATCACCCGCCACATGAAACATTGATTGAGTTCAAGCGTTAGTCTATATATTTCAAAAATTAATCTATTTCATCATTTAAGTTGTCATTAAAATGTACTTATTTAGTCGATTTTATGCCCACTTTTAATTGATATAGGTACATACGAGTGACTGAGAGTTTTATGTATATTGTAAGTGTATTCATAACAATAAAAAAAATCTCTTGCCAAATTCCACCCAACTTAGAGTAGAGAAACCGACCCGCCATATTTTGTTTTTACATAAAACTCATAATTATAAATAAATATATAAGTTTTCATTCAGAACTGATAAGTTATGGTTTTATACCAATAAATATGAATGATTAATTAATAGAAGTAACCATGACTTTATTTGTGTATGCAGTGGCGGCCTTACCCATTGCGAGGCTCCGGGCGGCAGGTCTTTGCGAGGCCCTTTGTCCTTCGTGAAAAGTATGTGATGCGAAAGTAGGTCTGGTTGTTTGGTTTAGGTATTTGTCATATTTAAGGAAAAATGCTTAAATTATTACAAAACGTGGCAAGTCCGCGATTCGAAGTTAACAAATGAAAATATACGTAGATCGTAGTTAATTTTGGGTTATGATAAGTAAAACTGTACTAAGATTAAGAAAAATATAGAATATAGTACATGTTATGGTTACAATAACCCAAAGTTTACTTCTGCTTACACACATTTGTACTTATAAACGGACTCGAATCGCGGACTTGTCATTTTTTGTACTTACGGTTATCGTGTACATAATGAATTTTTCAATTGTTTTGAATGAATGAATTAGTTAACCAACTTAATTTTAATTTACGGTTATGTTATAATCTCAATAAGTGACTGATGATCAAAATCAAAATTTCATATTTTTTAAAATTTGCTTGGGTTGTTGCGCGAGGCCCCTGTAGGAGCGAGGCCCCGGGCGATTGTCCCGTTCGCCACCCCCTAAGGCCTCCACTGTGTGTATGCATTAGGTGCCTTATTCCCAATAACAAATAGATGTTATAGTCATGCTTAGCAATGAGTAATTTATATTTGAAAATGCACCCTGAAATTAAATTAACGACGTTCATGTTTATGCCTTAATTAGTTCGTATTTATTCACATCAAACCCGTATTTATCAACAGATTTAGAGCAATAAGTAATTGCCATATAATTGCGGCCGAAATTATTATCTGTGGCGCCGTTGATAGTTTGAGTAATAATTAATAATAACGAGTCAGAAACCTACCCCAAAAAAGGGCAATTTAAACCTTTTTAATATATAGTTTTTATAGCATATAAATAATATGCCAGTCCTGTGATAGATATCAATTATTAATATATTTATTTAAAATAAGGAAAGGGGGTTACACCAATAACCTCCATATTAATTATACCTTTATAAATAGACTAGCTGACCCGGCAAACGTTGTTTTGCCATAAATTATTTCATATTTTAGTCGAATTAGAGTGAAAAACATTCACAATAAAGACGATAATTGTTCAGTTATCGAGCGAGATGACAAATGATTAAATTACTAAAATTAATATTAAATAATAGGGTTTGGCGATAGAAGGATGTAAATTTAGGGTTGTGTGTATTTTTCAATGCCACATACTTCAGACAAAAATAAAATTAAAGAAAATTATCCAAAAAAACAATTTTTTTTGTGGTGGATTCCCCTAGTCACTCAGACTTACTGAATATGCATACATAATTTCATAAGAATCGGTCGAGCCGTTTCGGAGGAGTTAAATTACAAACACCGTGACACGAGAATTTTATATCATTAAACTTAAAGAAGCAAACACTTATTATTGACTGTGTGAGATGTTGATAACAAACAAAAAACCCGGCTAAATTTGTTTTGGGCTACGATTGGAACCTTATTAATTTTAAGTTGGCGAGTGTAGTTATCATAAATAACCCATAAATAAACCCCATAAATTAAATAATGAAATATATTGTATATGAATGATACATAGATGCCTGTTTGGTTAGGTTTGCATGAATAAAGCTATTTTTGATTTTATTTGATTTGAAAAATTTTTAATTGTGAAAGCTCCTTAGGAGAATCAAATAGCAATGTTTTAAACTTACAATAAAAGTAAAACTTTTCTTTTTTTATGAAAAATAAGTAACGCCTTGGCGCAGCGCGTGTGCTGTCACATTATAAAGTTTAAAGTCACAGGTTCCTGAACGAGTTCGCGTATGACCTTTTGGGATCCGTCAGACGCAACTAAGCCCTTCCTACCTTTACGGCAAAGACATGCAAGCGATTTATTGTTCCGGCACAATGTCGCGTAGAAACCAATTAGGAGTATGGGTTGGAAGCATCTTAGACTGCATAATCTCTTACCATCAGGTGAGATTACTTTCAAGGGATAACTAATTATAAAATTAACTACATATATGTGTATAAAATACCCACTTTTGGTTGTTCTTTGTTAAAAACGATTGTGGCCTTTAACTTGGGAGATTCTTTACATCATAGGTAAGTTTGTTTAATACTAACGTGGGAATATCCCAAAGAAGTGTATTTATAATATTTTTTATGTAAAGTAAAGTTATTTAAATAATAGCTAATGGCCGAGATTTCATCCGCATAAATTAAGGTTTCAATAAATCTCTTTGGAATAAGCAACATTTGTAATTAAAGATTACCTCATGTTTTATTTGTGTTCCCAATCCCGTTTCCGCTTCCTTTCGAACATCTTATCTTGGAGAACTTTGCTATGGTATTATAGCTAAGATATTCGATTTTTAACAAATCTCCTGAGAACCACTGATTTTCCCAAGATTAAAAGTAGTTTACGTGTTAATCTTGGTTATAAAAAATTCTGTCAGTTCCGGTGTAAAGGGGTAACGAACCAACTCACACACATACACACAATTCCGTTTATAATAATAGTGTGAAGATAATCTGCTACGAATAGGACATATATTCGAATAATATATTCGCAAACGGCATCCTTTCAAACGTTATAGACCGTTTATCGACGCTCTATCCAGGTCAGTTTAGAGATAACGAAAATAGGCCATATAGGTCAGTATATTAGGCGCAATAGCGTATCGAAAGACCATAATAACGGACAATCTCATCTCTTTTAATTATTACTACATAAGCTGCCGCGTTTATCGTAAAATCTAGGACGTGTGTATTAAACCAAAAATCTGAACTCGTTGTACGAGGAGTATACTAAATTGTAGGCCTTCCTCGTTCATAATTTATTTCTAAATATAATAAATGTTACTATTTATTACCTTTTATATATATATATATTTATATACACCACAAGTTAGCCCTTGAAATCATCAAAGCGATGATGCGGTCTAAGATGGTAGCGGGTTAACCTGTTAGGGGTTTGGTAAACCCAGTATGGGTTTACCCTAATTGGTTTCTACACGACATAGCGCCGGAACGCTAAATCGCTTGGCGACACGTCTGACGGAAATCAAGTATAAACAAGGTTTGGTTAATTATTACTCGTTACCAATCACATCAAATACCAAAAATCACATCTTAATCTGTTTGTAAATTGGAAAGCTACCGGCACTGAAAGCGTAACGTGCACTGAACATTTCTTGACAGCCAAATCCGATACATAATATATTATATAGATATACTGACCGCCTTTATAAAGTGTCCGCGCGAAATAAGAAATCCGGTATTTATTCCGATAATTCTGCAATTTCTTATTATTCCTGATCAACCCATTGCCGGCTCACTACAGAGCACGGCTCTCCCAATATGAGAAGCGTTTGGCCATAGTCCACCACGCTGGCCATGTGCGGATTGGCAAACTTCACACGCCTTTGAGAACTATATGGAGAACTCTCAGGCGTGCAGTTTCCTCACGATGTGTTCCTTCACCGTTGAAGCAAATGATATTTTAATTTTTTTTAAACGCACATAACTCTGAAAAGTTAGAGGTGCGTGCCCGGAATCGAACCGCCGACCTCTGATTAGGAGGCTGACGCCGTAACCACTAGGCTATCACCGCTTCCGATAAGGCCACCTATTGTTTCTCTTTTCATATTGAGAGGAGACCCGTGCTCTGTAGCGAGCCGGCAATGGGTTGATCATGATGATGATGATGAGGCGGCCTTATCGCTCAAGAAAAAGTGTTATTATAGTTTAACAACTAATAAACGAATAAGGCGGTCCTCTATTTGTTACATTTTATATAGGATTACTTATCTTGTTTACTTTCGAGGGTTGAACCCAACAATACGGCCTAAAAATTGCCTCGACCCGGAAATCGATTCCAAAGCGTCGTAATCCATATCGGCTATGCCAACCACTAGACAATTAAGATAGTGCGCCATAATCGACATCTTCTGAGTGCATCGAACTGTCATAGGTGCAAATAAATCATAACGGATTGAGATGCGCGCAGTTCAGTTATAATTAAAGCGTTCATAAACCTTAGATAAGCGACTGTTGACTAGAAAGTAAGGAAGTGAACAGGTTGCGCCTTCGTAGAAAGTAATGTTATAAAATGTGTCAGAGCCTATATTATTTTTTTCTTGGCTAACTTCGCTTTATTGAGGCTATGGAATAACGGCCTGCAGCCTATACCGTCTTTATGGAGACATGTAGGTAATAAAAAGTGCCCACAGATTAAATATTGTTGGGTGCCGGATTTCATACTGGAAATAAGTACGTACGAGTAATCTGTGTTAAGCCATAAAACGAGAAAAAAAAAGTACGTACCGACATGGAGAAAAACGGGAGACTTCATATTCGATGTAAAAAAAAAGTACGTACCAATTAAAAAAGAACGTTTGTACTCTGTTTATTTTTTCTGCTATCATAGCGAAAATAGACATACATCTCTCCCAAATACAGTTCAAAAATACAAAAATGTAGAGTGTAATTTATGGTCTACTTTTTATGTCTTTTATGAAATCCTTTATGTACTCATAAGAGTTTTCTATGAGGTCTATTTTGACGTTCGTCTACAACCTATTAAAGAGCGAGGGAGATTTAGAACTAGCCCAGGCTACTACAGTGTAGATTGTTTTGGCTTTTTGGTTGATTGGCTTAACGGTGGAAATGCTTTATGGCTACCTTCGTTCCTTGGACAGGACGAGGTTATGTCGGACTCCCACACACCCCTATCCGAACTAAATACCGCCACGGCATGTCCCTCTCGCTGAATTTACGGAACGAAGCGAACCTGTTTTTTACTTCTTGGACGACTACCAGCCGATCCTAACTCCGAGCTGGAATTGCTTAGAATAAAAACCCAACACTTCTTGACCCCGACCTGGTAATCAACCCGTAACTGGAGACAGCAAATTACTAGACCAATGACGCAATTTTTTTGACTTTAAGTCTTGAATTTTTATTTTGATATAAAATATTATTTAAGTCCTTTGCCCAGTGAAACTAGGAATTCGTTAGACATTTTACTCAATCAATGAATATTATAGTAATATACCTATTGTAACCTTATCAGCACTAGGGAAACACTAACCTTGGGAAGGATGTGTGTGTCAGTTCGAACTAGAATTGTAGGAAGCAACAATTTCTCGTCGTCATTCATCCGTCAACATGCAAAATGTGCCATGTTTATCTCTGAGTTGCATAGATGCAAATTCAGCTTTTGCGTTACAGAAATACGAACTAACTTTCGCACCTATAATGATATTATTAACATAAGATTAACAATTCAGACAAAAATGAATCAAATCAGATTATAACTAGAAATATAAATATTGTTATTAATTGTTTGTACTAAGCCTTGGAACGATAAGCGTTTTTTTTTATCCACTACAAGTTAGCCCTTGACGGCTATCTCACCTGGTGGTAAGTGATGATGCCGTTTAGGATAATAGCGGGCTAACCTGTTAGGAGTATGGTAAACCCGCGCTCCTAATTGGTTTCTACGCGGCATCGTGTCGGAACACTAAATCGCTTGGCGACACATCTTTGTCGGCTGGTAACTAGCCACGGCTGAAGCCTCCCAAACCAGATTCGAACCGGGAATCGAACCCAGGACCTCCAACTTTATAACGCGACCGCGCACGCACTGCGCCACGGAGGTCGTCGAAATTAGAGACTCCTTCTAGACTGCGTTTTTCGAGGCATGCGTTTGAGACTAGGAGACGGAACAATTTAGAAATTATTATGTCATGTCACAAAAAGTGACCCATGCTTCTGGTGACCCAAAAGCTGTTTGACTGCTTATTTAGCTTAACAGCTAAGTGTTTTGAATACCACGCTCATAATTGATCATTGAATTATATATTTTCACTTCCTCTGATAATATAACATAGTTAGTTGCCTATATTACTAGCACATTATTGAAAGGTGTCTTTTTCTTCGGAAAAAGTGTAGTAAAAGTAAGTTTTTCGGGGGAATCCCCGAACGAAATCTTTTTTTTTTTTTTTTACTTTGAAAATGCTCATTCAAAGTCAGAAGCGTAACCACTTTAAGGGCGTTTACATTATGCCTTTAATCGTTGTTTACGCGAACTATGGCAGGTCTTTTTCAAATAATAAAAACCCAAATTGCATGTATACTAGGGTTTCGAACCAGACACCTTCCTCTCACGAGACACGCAGCGCTCACAACTGCGCAACGGAAGTCGACAAAAACTAAAAGCTTTCACCATACTTGGTTGGGCCGTCGAGTATTTCGCCTGTCGCCATATCTACACAAACCAAACTTTATGCAGTTTTTTTGATAAACTCCGTGGCCAACGCGTGTCCTGTCGCATTATAAAGTTAGAGGTCCTGGGTTCGATTCCCGGCTCGAGTCTGGTCTAATGGTAGGCTTCGCCTTCGGCCGTGGCTAGTTTATTTACCACCCTAACGATAAAGACGTGCCAAGCATTTTAGCGTTCGGGCACGATGTCGCGTAGAAACCAATAAGGAGTATGGGTGTACCATACTCGTAACAGATTAGCCCACTACCATCTTAGACTGCATCACCACTGACCATCATGTGAGGTTGCCGTTAATGCCTAACTTGTAGTGTATAAAAAAACCAAAAGGAATTCGTCGACTGCATTCAGTGACATACACTGTACGTGTTACAAAATGAAGTGCCGACTTCACGGCGTATAAGAGCGTATTCCATTTGCATTTTAACATGGTACCACGCTGCCTAACTCGCTTCCGATGACCACAAAAAGTTGTACCTGATAAAAAGTGCGGAGTACCGAGAATTTCGTTTCAATCGGGCATATATCCAGAGGTACATAAAAATCCCGTTGTCAGTATATTTATATTAGGCTGTATTATTTATACCACCGCCTACCCCCTTGAGAGTAGCACCTCCGGGCGTTGGATACGAGGATCTGTCCAACACCCAGGAGTTAGGTCCTCGAGCTGGAAGACGCACCCTGTGGTCCTGGTGCGTCTTATGGCGTTCAATTGGGGGGCATCTGATATTGCCCCCGAGTTGGCACCGTCCTAAGGACGGACTCCGCCGGCCTGGTTGCGGTTGTGTGCGCGAGCGAAACCCGTGACCCGGCCACCAGGCGGCGGGAAAGGATATACACCGTGGGGGTTTAGTCAGTAAGAGTCTGACATAACCGCCGCGTCTCCTCGGACGCGGGGTATCCATGAGGATTACCCACGATAAAAAAAAAGGATGTATTATTTATGCTTACTAAAAACATGTAAAACAAGTTAAGTAGGTCACCTGATGTCAAGAGATAACCGCCGCTAAAGACCATCTGTAGTGCCAGGGAAGTCAAGACGTTGTTGGCTTTAGAGATTTGTTTATCCACCCTTCGACTAACCCTAAATCTGAGAGAACACAGTAGGTGCAAGATTGTTCCACAAGTTGTGGACCAGTTGTTGTGGACAAGTGCGGACTAGAAATGATCTGGCATTGCAGGTAATATAGGAAAACACGACTGAACATTGTTTCTACGGCACGAGGCACGGTCAGAAGATATGGATGGTAGAATCTATGCGAACAACACTTCAGAACACTCTCCGTTAAGTCGAAAGATACAAAGTGAACTGACCTCCCTACGGTGTTAGATACTACCAAGTTACAAGCTAATTCAATTTATAAAGCTTATAGAAAAATCATATTACGATATTAAAAATATAGATTATATAAACGATAAAAAAGCTTGGATGTGAATTAGAAAAATATTACGTACATATTACGATATTAAGGATTATATAAACGATAAAAAAGCTTGGATGTGAATTGCTCTATCTCCATAGGTACTATAATTTATTATTGGTTATGTGAGATGGTGATAAACAAAAGAAAATTTACCTGGCTAAGTTTGTTGTGGGCTTCTTCTTAGACCAGGGCGCGTTTGGAACCCTCATAGCTTTAGTTTTAAGTTTAAGAATGTAGTTATCACCATCAAATCACTACTATGTAAATTAGTGACGCTCAAAAGTGCCTTTTAAAGGACTATTTGAATTTGAATTTGATTTGGGATTTTATAATTTTTATATAATTATTTCTATATATTTATTGGCATTATTTATAATATTGAATATATTTAGATTGTATACTGCGCCGCTTCCTTCTACTGTCTATGTCCTTCTACGGTCATACTACCAACCTACCCAACCTATAATTTTTAAGGTAAAGTTAAGTACATTTACGGTATACCCCGGTAATATATAAGCCAGCGTTTGGTTTACCCACCAACGCCTTGTTGGAGAGGCTTGGTACAGATAAGCTCTGTATTCCTCCCCTGAGCGTGATGTTCCAAGCAAATAAGTTAGATATCACCATCTTCAGCCTATTAATGAACCACTGCTGACATAAGAGAGATCAACGTAGACGAAGGTACACTATAGAGGGTATTGCACAGCCTCAATACCACTACATGCTGTAAAGCTATCTGAAGAATTATGTTCAATAAGGCCTCAGACGTCAGTCTAAAGCGATTACTGTCTCTTACAGAAAACTGACACAACAAGTTTTTACCAGTCCCGAGAAGTTCCCAGTAAGGCGTGTTGCGAGTTCTAATTCCTAAGCCATTAGAGAGAAACTTAACCGTGGTTGAAATCTGAGCTACTAAGCGAGCTTGGAACTTTTTTTTAACTAATTTAGGTAATAAATGCTAATTGCATCTATAGTTGTTCAAATCAAATCATTTCAAATCAAATCATTTATTTATTTGCATAGATTGTGTAGTTAATTTAAATTTAAATAGAGTTTCTTACAATCTGCCGTGTAGGCGTGCAAAAATAATATTGTAATTACATGTAAATCATTTAAAAAATGTCAAGAAATAAACTAAATAGCGATTATATTATTAATAATAAGTATGTCATTTTGTATTGAAAAATTCACTTAAACAATAAAAGCATTTATCCAATAACCATTGGTGCATTCTTCTTTTAAAAACTTTTTGTTATAGTTCTGAAAACTGGTAAAAGGTGTTTTTTAAATACGCAATTCATTTGTAAGCGTTATTTTTAATTTGGAATATAGTAGGTATTTGTTGTAGATAATAAAATTAATATTATTTTTTTAATTAATATTTTTATTTCATAGCTTTCTTTGTAGTAAAGTGCAATAAACTTATTTTATGAAATAAAAAAAAAACATTAAATACTGGTCAAACAGAATTTTCGTTTTAAATCTTAATTTTTTCTCCTTTTTACGTAAATAATACCTGGTATAATAGTAAAAATTACATGATTTTTTATTTAAATTAAAGTTTTATGTTTATTTAATGCACAAATTTATGGGCATTACCTACTTTATTAAAATAATTGTCTTAATTCATATTATAGATGAAGACGAAAATTAAAAAAAAAAAACCAAAAGAAAACACGTAAAACTAAGTAAAACTAAATAGCATAAACTCACTTTTGTGTTTTGAATGATTTTTCCACATTTTCCTCAGGAGCGTCGTCATGTTTATGAATCTCTCGTAATATAAAACTTTTTCAACTTTATACGTGCACGCAGCTTTTCCCGTGCGTGGTCAACAGATAACTGCAAGTCCGCGACGCGACCAACCCTCTGATAATGGGCATACGAGATGGATGAACGATCACTAGTTTACAGCGCAATTATACATACATTTACAATATAAATGCGCAATTCATTTAATGTTAAATGTAACAAATGAATGATATTATACTTTTATTTAACAACTAAAACAATGTAGCTGTATTATAAACACTTAAAAACTTAAAATAAACCTTAAATTGAACCTAAAACTAAAACTATAATTAAAATATATTATTAAATGGAGTCCCTTTAGGCAAGGTTCCGAAGATACTGGCAGCGTTTCCCCTTTTGATTGCAAGACTAATTCGTTGTCCGAGGTAGCTGGCAGCTCTTCGGTCTCCTGTGATGTCGACTAACCTTTTTGCTATTTCCCTAAAAAGCCCTATAGCGCTAGGACCCCACGGACCAAGGGTCTCGACACCGAATGGGACAAAATCATATTCAGAGCCTAGACCCCTGTATTTGTATGCTTTGGCTTTTTCAGCCGCTTCAGAAGCCGCACCAACTCTGTAGTTGGTTCCATGTAGATAGGAAGGGGCCAACGTGTCTGAACAGGTTGCATCCCATACCAGCACCCGGCCCATCTTCCATGGAATCAAACTCATACAAATGAATTGTACGAATACACTTTTTTTTGTGTACCACATAAAAATATACAAAAATAAAAATACAATAAAGCCCATTATATAGAATATATATTTGCGGTCGTCTTGCTACGTAGCGATCTCTTTTAGACAACCAAATGTGTTAAAGGGTTTCTTTTAAGCTATTTAGCTATGGATGTAAGGTTATGTTCCTACAACCATACATTGATACAATTAATTTAATATTTTTTTATAACAACTGAAAGTTAAAATAAACCTTATATTGAACCTAATATCTTAAAAAATATAATATCATAACTAAAATATATTAGTAAAAGGAGTCCCTTTAGGCAAAGTTCCGAAGATACTGGCAGCGTTCCCCCTTTGAATATTATAGATTCCTACTATATGTATGTATGTAAATGTCTTATACAATCTCTCTGAATCACGTTTTAGTGTAAGTTTATAAAATATCCTTTAAGATATCCCTGACAACCTCCATACCAAATTTTATGATGATTGAATGGGAAACGTGAAATCCTAACAAACACACACCTACCGACAAACTGAAATATGCGTTTATAAATTTCAGTTAATATTAAAAATACGACTTAAATTTTCTTATAAAACATAATTTAGTACATCAACTGAAATTTGTGATTATACATTTTTGTTAGTATTAAATATAGATCCTAAATTTTCTTTTAAAATATAACTTAGTACAGTAAAACTTCGTATTACCAATATGCAAACTCAATCTAAATACGTATATGTAGGTAGTATATACCTATACGGAAACTCAATAAGATTGCGGTGATTAGTGGTCGTACCGAACTGGGCTTGCATTGAACCGTAATTATTTGGCGGTAAAAAACTCGACGGGGTCCGTCCAAACGAGATCTGAGGGCAAGAACTCCGTTGTTGCATCAGAAATGATCGTTGAACGCTGGCCCTTGCATCAGGAGCGTTTCCTAAGAAAACAGGATTCTAAAATCTATACAATTTTATAACAAATTACCAGATGAAATTTCTGTGATGTCTCTCAATAAGTATGTAAAACGTAAGGTTGTAGAAAAGTTCTATTATAGTGTAAAAAAATATGTAAATTATAAACCAGCTTGTGTATGATTATTACTATATTAATGATTATATAAACGATAAAAAAGCTTGGGTGTGAATTGCTCTATCTCCATAGGTACTATAATTTATTATTCATTTTGTGAGATGGTGATATCGAAAACAAAAAACCCCGGCTAAGTTTGTTGTGGGCTTTTTCTTAGACCGGGGCGAGTTTGGAACCCTCATAGCTTTAGTTTTAAGTTTACGAATACATATAGTTATCACCATGAAATAACTACTATGTAAACTATTGACGCGTCAAAAGTGCCTTTTAAAGGACTATTTGAATAAAGATTATTTTGAATTTGAATTTGAATTTATGAAATATTGCTCTAATAAGATAACTTAAATAATGCATGTGATATTGTGATTTAAAAAATAAAATTTACCCTGATAAGTTTGTTGTGGGCTTTTTCTTAGACGGGGCGCGTTTAGAACCCTCTATTAGAGCTTTAGTTTTAAGTTTAGGAATGTAGTTATCACCATCAACTCATTACTATGTAAATAAATGACGCGTCAAAAGTGCCTTTTAAAGGATTATTTGAATAGACAATATTTAGGTTCATATGCAAGACTCAAAACAAATATTTTTGGAAAATCGTTGCTTGCTTACTGCAACGTTTACTGGTGAAATGTTCATTCACCCATTCCCGGCTCACTCACATAGAGCCATGTGCGGATTGGCAGACTTCACACGCCTTTGAGAACATTATAGAGAACTCGTAGTCGTGCAGGTTTCCTCACGATGTTTTCCTTCACCGTTGAAGCAAGTGATATTTTAATCGCTTAAAAAAGCACATAACTCCGAAAAGTTAGAGGTGCGTGCTCAGGTTCGGACCCCCGACCTCTGATTAGGAGGTTGACGTCCTAACCACTAGGATTTCACAGCTTAATGGATCACACAGCTGGAATTCTGATATAATCTTTAAAGGCTGGACGTCATACTCGTTTACATCTTTTTTTTTTTGTTCAAAGCTGAGTACAGAACTGCCTTCCTGACTTTTATGCCTATAGACCCACATTTTGCGTATTTCATAGATAAAATATTGTTATTATATTATATTAATTGTGAATGCTATCTGCCTGTATTCGCAAGTAAAAACTTCCCAAGTTCACGCATCAACTTTTGCATTTATGACATTTATTGCATAGCTTATGCGTTACGAAATACAAACTTACTTTCGCACCTATAGCCCCTATACAGTGTATATTATGAATTTATTATGATGAAAATATTTTTACGACTCCATATTGAGTGGTAGAAATGTGTTTGTACATCAATAACACAAAAAATACTCAGAGTAGAATACTTATAATACTTTAAGTGGGTGTCGCCTTAGTTAAAATAACCAAAAAAGAAAGTAACACATTAGCATAAGATTAACAATTCAGAAAAAAGTTAATCAAATCAGATTATAAATAGAAATGTTATCGCCGCAATTCGAAGAAACTATATTTTATACATTATGATGTATTTAATAATTAAAACATATTTTCAAAGTTGTTTGTAAGGGTTAAGATGTTATTCATCTGTATACGTACAAAAAAGTATAAAACTCGTGTGGAATACTATTATTGTTGTCATTATGTCGAGCCGCCATGTTTTGGTTCCCGCCAAAACTGTGGCAAGTGATTGGTCCACGCAAAGAATAGCAATAACAATGTGCGCCACGAGGACTTTGTTATAAGATGACTGATATTTTTCGAAGAAAGGTTTCAATTTAACTAGCGTATTTATCTAAGTTTTTACACAAATATTAATATTATTATTAATTGTTAATACTAAGTGCTGGAACTGAAGCTGCTGAAAAGATGGTAGCGGACTAACTTGTTAAGGGTATGGTAGAACCATACTCTTAATCGGTTTCTACGCGACATCGTGCCGAAACGCTAAATCGCTTGGTGACACGTCTTTGTCGATAGGGTGGTTTAGTTACCACGGCCGCAGCCTCCCACCAGACCAGACTCGAACCGGGAATCGAACCCAGAACCTCCAACTTTATAATGCGGTCAAATGAATCCACTTCTAGCAAATTCTTCTTCTTCGTCATCATGTTATTCGTCATGTCGTGGTTATTCCGAATGTCTTTGAGGCCAGATGTTATGCGCCTCACAAGCATTCGCCACTTCCCTCTGCTGGCCGAAAGTCTGGTGCATTCGTGCAAAGGACCACCCACAGCAGACTTTATCTGATCGGTCCATCGCATGGGTGACCTTCCTCGCCCTCTGGTGCCCTTCACCTTGCCCTGCACAACAAGACGCTCGATGGAGTCACTCCCACGCCGGGAGACGGAGAAATTTTAATATGCGACTCTGTACTAACGACGACAGTCGTTGTTTAATGCAGAGTTTCAAACCGAATTTCGTACCAACGTTTCTATACTCCAAGGTATAGAAACGTTGGTACGAAATTCGGTCCATGAGACATCAAGCATTCGGCTCCAGCACCACATCTCCAGAACATCAATCTTCTTTTTCTCGACCAGTCGCAAAGTCTCCGCAGCGTATAAAAATATGGGGGAAACAAGTGTTTGAACAAGTCGGATCTTAGTAGTTTTTGTTATGTTCCTGTTCTTCCATATTGCAAATTGGAAAGGTGAAAAAGCTTGAAAGGTGGGTACCACATGAATTAAATGCAGCAAACCAACAACGCGCGTCGACTGCTACATTACTTAACCGGCACAATAATTAAGGTATGTTAAATTAGAATCATTATCTGTGATAAAAATTGAATCGTGTACGATAATCGAAAACGCTCATCGCAATGGCTGAACCCTAGCGAACTAATCCCAAGCGAAAATTGACTCAAAAAAAAATATTGTGAGCGTTTCGTGGACTAATTCCTGTTCCTTTATGTTCCTCCCTTAAAAACGCCCATTTTATACATAATTACCACAGGAACAATGAATTGTGATAACAGAGTAAAACTATACTAGTTGTTTTTTTATATACATATGATCTTAGTTAAAATTAAAAGTAAACGCTGCATTTTCTGAACAGTATCGTAGTGATGTTTATATCTTCTTTGGCGAGCACAACCACTAAGATTCATGGTCTGTGGTCGCGATTTAATATTTATAAAGAACATGAAAAATAGCGTCTATACCTACAAAATAAGTTTCATTATACGCAAATGAGGTGATAATTATAAAGTTTTATTAAAATGTTAATGTTGGATAATAAATTAACAAGAGTTTAGTAGAATAATAAATTACATTAAATAAAATAAAATTTAGGTAATCAAAAAATTCAAGTAGTTACTTATTTTAAATTCAATCTGTAAAATGTAATGATGAGTTCATATTCGCGGTTGTGAATAGAAACGCAACTTACTTAATTTAGTTCGCTTGTGATTGAAAGAAGTTGCTTGCTGTAATGTGAGAGAATTGTGTGCAGTTTTTATATTTTATTTCCTTAATCTTTAAATGATTTTACAGACTTTCTTGTGTGTGCTAAAATGTTAGATTCGTTAAAATTAAGTTAGTGTTAATTAAATTCACTTCTTCATTCATTTTTGTGCAGCTGGCATAATTTTTTATCAAGCACGGTCGTTACAACATATTGCAAAATGACTTCAGCCCTTTATTTGGAACATTATTTGGATAGTCTGCAGCACTTACCCATAGAACTGCAAAGGAATTTTAAACTTATGCGGGATCTCGACGATAGAGCTCACGGCTTAATGAAGACAATCGATCTTATGGCCGATGATTTGTTACCGAATATATCTAAAATGGACGATGATACGAAAAAAGAAAAGGTTAACACAATTCAGGGGCTGTTCAACAAGGCGAAGGAATATGGGGATGACAAAGTTCAGCTCGCAATTCAAACATACGAGCTAGTAGACAAACATATACGTCGCCTTGACTCTGACCTCGCGCGATTTGAATCCGAAATTCAAGAGAAAGTTATGAGCTCGCGAGCAGCACAGCAAGCAGCCACGGATCAAGAGACCAACCCCACCACCGTCAAAAAGGGAAGAAAGAAGCTTAAAGGCACTGAAAAGACCGCAACAACAGCAGGTAAGAAAAAGCGTACGGGCGCATCGAGTGAAGAGGAAGCGGTCGCAAGTGGAAGGTCAGCGGCTAAAAAGAAGGCGCAACGCAAGGGCACCACCACCACAGTAGCAACCGTTAAAGAGCAAGAAGAAAATGCTGACTTAGATTCGGTTGGCGGAATGGCGCATCCAAGTGACGTGCTGGACATGCCAGTCGACCCTAACGAACCCACATACTGTCTTTGCCACCAAGTGTCCTATGGAGAGATGATTGGTTGTGATAACCTGGACTGCCCTATTGAGTGGTTCCACTTTGCATGCGTAGATCTTAAGATAAAGCCCAAGGGCAAATGGTACTGCCCAAAGTGTACGCAAGATAGAAAAAAGAAATGATCCACAATCAAACCTCCTGTTCAACCAACAGAAAAGACTGTAATAATAAAGAAAGAAACAAAGTGATTATATTAGGCTTTAAGAATAGTATCTAATATAACATATTGTTTTCTATTGAAATATATTATATTGGTTAATCTAGGAATAATTTATTTTTAGCATAAATTGTTTGATCATCAATTACAATAAGAGTAATTATTGCGAAGATATAGGTTGCACCACATGAATAGACCTTTTACGTTAAACCCGGGGCCCTAGTCTGTTATTACTAATTACAATTCTGTCTCAATAATTGATGAATGTGATTTTTGTAAATGTAATAAATACAAATTTTATCTAGTGCACTACAATAGGCAAGATTAGTGAGTGGTTCCCATTCAAGTTTTGTTAATTTTCAAGAAACTTTTAATATGAGTTGCATAAAATATTTTACTATTAAAAAAGGTTTATTACATTTTTCCTTCATCAACCACTGGGAGAGAATTGCAAAAGCATACTTTGCCTATCTGGGATGTAGACAGTTGTTATAATTACAGTTATAATTTAAACTTACAGTATACTCCATTGAGTATATATTGTATATTTGTCATATCTGAGGTTTCCTGTCCCAAAAAAATAATCGTTTGCTACACATGCTGGGGACAGCTAGCAATAAAATAATTGGCTAAACATTATCAGCGTAAGACAGTTAAAGCTCTTTTTATGTGATGCACAGTGTACTGACTTTGTAATGCCAGTAATATAGTTTATTAGAGTTAAAAATGAGACAGTATGGTGTTGTCTGTTTTAAAAATAATCAAACCTCAAATTATTTCTTATAATACAATTTCCTCGAATTTTGTAGATTTGTACATAAGATGAAAATGTATATAAAAGAAACCATATTGATTTCTAGAATCTGGTAATCACTGTGGTTTATTTTAGTAAATGACATATTCTGTGATTTGCCTTAATAACTTGTAACAATTGTTTTATATTGTTGCAACATAATATTATTACAACTAGCCAAGCCTTAAATATGCAATAAAAAATAGTTGCCTAAATTGTTAGATTATAATTGTAATCACAAATATCGTATTGTAAAATCTGGCAATCTTTACATATGTTAACAATTGATTGCTACTATGTAATTGTTGTTGTTTTTAACTAAAATAATTTTATTAAAATTTGCACCATCAATTTCATGATTTATCATGTTCGCATTGGTACCAGTTCTAATTGAAATTGTAAGGAATTGCCCGATGTATACACATTTTCTTTTTAACTTATAATATCTGCCATTTCACTGTGGCACATATTATAAGTTGATAAAGAGTTAATAAATTGCAGCGTCTATCTTTTTCTGCTATTTAAGATGAATTTTTATCTTGTTGACTATGCTGGTAAAAATTTATATCATTTATATATATGCTAGAATATTTTCTTTATTAATCTATATTTATACAAACATATAAGTCAACAAAAATTTACCTAAATTCTAATTAACAATATTAGTGACACCATGATCATTATATTTCTTGTCCTATTGGACACATTCCTCTCTGAATCAATAAAATCAAATCTGCATGGTTAACGTGATAAAAATATTTTTTATCTGGTTAACCATGCAGATAATTAAGATTAACTTGCATTTTCTTTATTCATTCATATTAAAGTTGTTAGATGAATGCTGTTCCTTTGGTTCGGTTACCTGTAAAAATTCACATTGATTTTATTAATTTTGTTTAAATTGATTTAACGTAATATAAAAATTATATTTTACAATCAATTAAATACATGAATATACAGTTAATGAATTTAATATTATTTTTGTAAGTATATCATTATTGTGGCTCGCATTTCTTATAATTAATTTATTTCAGAGTAACTCAAAATATCTTAGTGATGATCGGTTAACCCTTATTCTTTATGACTATATCTTAACACTTATAAGGCAATACATTGATGTTGACACCACTTTATACAATTTTTAGGTGTCAAATTATTGTTGCGAGCGTTAGATTTAGAATGTTATATAGAATAAGGGTTCAGGAGTAATAACATCACATTGCTTAGAAATCTAAATGAAAAGCGGAAATCTAGTTTCTTTGAAAAGTATCTATAGTTCATTCATGTTGAAAAAATAGCAACTAATAGATTTCTATTGGCCTAGCCATGGAAAATGAAGCATTGATGATTTTATCTTTATTTAGGACAATGAAGTTTATTTTTATTTAATATTTTATATATTATAAACTCTACTTCACTTATTCAGTTGCCTGTGTGAATATGTTATGATATGTGTGAACTATATTTTTTAACACAAATGGACTTAGGTACCAAGATATTTCAATTTTAGAAACGGAACACCAACACAGTAATCATATTATAGATAAGTTATACAATTGACCATAATTGTTATTTTTTATTAAATATGAAATAATGAACTCTGTTTTTATTTGGATCTCATCTCATCTCATCAGTATAATCAAAATAAAATATATTAACTCTTAGGCTTATAATAGACCAGCCTATAAAGCATTAATAATTTTTTTTTGCTACTAGCTACATTCATTTACTTAAAACTTAGCTACATTTGATTCCAATAACTGAGTGTAAAAAACTTGTCTATATTGCTGGGTTCCAAACTAAAATATACGGGATGGTTTCGACATACGAACTTGCCTAAAATTCTGATATTTCTGATCGAAGTGTACCTATACTGAGCTAGTGTTAGAGAGGCACGATCACCTATGATTAAATTTATATCTGTTGCTACAAGGGCCTTTTTAAAGGGCTTGCTGTGGCGTACGTGATCTTATGCAAGTTAGGCAACCGGCTGCGTAGGTACCTTCTAGCGAAAGCGCGCGTGCTTTGGACTCAATCTTTTGTTAACCTCCTATGCGTTCCAAATATTTTTATTTACCTCTGTCGCTCTTTGACGTAAATAAATTGAGTTGAGGGACTCAAAAAAAAAAAGAGATTTCTTATCAATTCGAGTCCAATATGGGTTGACCTTTTTTAGTTTTAGTATAACGCCATCTAGCGGCGCGTATTGCAATCATTGCTTTTGAATAAACGTTACCGATAAAAAATATACGGCTAGAGTCACAGAGTTCTTGGAAAATGTTTTATACTAGACCCCAACTCGAATCAACTGGAGTACCATTCGACTTATCTACACATGATATAGGTAAGCAATAAAAGCGGCCAAGCATTGCGTAGTCAAGGAATCCAGCCTTCCAGTTTAATAAAGACTTTTATGATTTATTTACAAATGTATCGTCATTAAATTTTTCCGTGTAGGTACCTACGTGTATTATAAGACTTGCCAATTTACATACTTCTAGTTAAACGCGCTCTAGTTAAATGCCACACATTATAAAGTCTGGAGCTTTTTGTCTGGTGAGAGACTTCGAGTTAATTACCACCCTATAAATATATAATCTACCGACAAAGACGTGTCGCCAAGCGACTTAGCGTTCCGGCACGATGTAGCGTAGAAACCAATTAGGAGTATGGGTCTACCTACACTTAACATACACTTAACATGTTAGTCCGTTACCTACCATCTGAGACTACATCATCACTTACCATCAGGTGAGATTGTCGTCTTGATTTCGTGGGAGGCTTCAGCCCTAGCTAGTTACTACCCCACCGACAAAGACATGTTGCTAATTCCGGCGCGATGTCACGTAGAAAACAATGAGGAGCATGGGTTCATCATAAGTTAACCTGCTTTTCATCTTTGGACTGCATGATCACTCACCTACCACCAGGTGAGATTGCCATCAAGAGCTAAATACTTAAACCCTAAAAATTTTGATACCTTTAAGTGCTGAACATACATTTTTTGCAGCTGATTTTCAAGAACTTCCCCACCGACAAAGACATGTTGCTAATTCCGGCGCTATGTCACGAAGAAAACAATTAGGAGCATGGGTTCATCATAAGTTAACTTGCTTTTCATCTTTGGACTGCATGATCACACACCTACCACCAGGTGAGATTGCCATCAAGAGCTAAATACTTAAACCTTAAAAATTTAGATTCCTTTAAGTGCACATACATTTTTTGCAGCTGATTTTCGAGAACTTCACTCGTTCCCGAGGTCTTGACAAACAAACTGTTTTTACCTTTTGACGTACGGCACCTCGTAAAGTAAAAACGTAGGAAGTTGTATAAAACGAAATACAATTGGAATAAAAAGAAAACAAACAATATTTTTTTTTTATATTTTATTGTATGTATTAGCAAATAAACAAGTTATAAAATATTTTCTTAGTAGAAATGACACTAGTCCGGGATACGAAGCACTAGCTTAGTTTACATCGATCTTACTATGGGTTTTCATACATATTAACGCCTTTGATAATTTTAATTATTCGTACATTTCGTATTACATAATAAATAGTTTTATTTTAAATTACCGCAAATACCAAAAGCATTCAAAGTTTAATAATAATTATAATTATATATATATGTATATTAAAAAAAACCCATAATATTCAATAAAATGTAAAGTTTGCGAGGACTAATTATTATTAATGATCTCAGCAGAATAACAACTTGCTTCATAGTTATAATAAACATTTAAAATTATAAACTTTAAAGGTAGAAAATAAAGAAATGCAAATAAATAATTAGCTTACACCGAGTCACGGCAAAATGTGGGAGCGTTTCCGTAATCTACAAAATATAAAACATGCTTTATTATTCGCATGCATATATATCTTAACATCTATAATTTACATTCCCTTAGCACATATAGTGATCATATATGTTAGTTATACCGCTATACTACAACATTGTTCATAAACAAAGGTACTGAATCTTTTGATAGCAATGATTATTCATACTTGCGGATAAATAACTTGAACTTAGCTGTTAACATAAGTGAATACCTATCTAAGGTGAAATAAATTGGATAGTGACCGGCTTGGATCGATGCGTGGTCTGCGCTGCGCTCTTATAGGACTATGCACTACCTTATGTTACTTTAAATTCACAAATGTTTAAATGCTGCAATTTTAAACATACTATTCTAGTGTAGCGGTGATAGCCTAGTGGTTAGGTAGCGGTGATAGCCTAGTGGTTAGGGCGTCAGCCTACTAATCAGAGGCAGACCTCTGATTGGTTTGAATCCGGACACACACCTCTAACTTTTCGGGGTTAAGTGCGTTTTTAAAAATTAAAATATCACTTGCTTCAACGGTGAGTGACAACTGAGAGTACTCCATAATGTTCTCAAAGGCGTGTGAAGTCTGCTAATCAGCACATGGCCAGCGTGGTGGACTATGGCCAAACCCTTCTCATATTGAGAGGAGACCCGTGCTCTGTAGTGAGCCGGTAATGGGTTGATCATGATGATGATGATGATTCTAGTGTAAAATTGCAGCATTTAAACATGTATTAAAACTTGCAGAACTTATCAGTTGGAAAACGTCAAATCAGATTTTATTCAGCTCATGGTCCGTCACAGACCCCCTTTAGGTCGTTATTTCCCTTCGGTTTTATTTAAACCACTTTGAATATCATGAGTCGTCAAGTCAATACTATCTTGGGCGTAGTACCTATATCTTGCCGTATTTTACTCATAAAATGCCATGTTTTAAGAGCGCAGGGAAAACCGGTCATTCAACCTATTAATCTATAGCCTACAAGCGTCTACTGTTGACCACAGGACTTTAATACAGCGGCTCCGCAAACGGTCCTCCACCTATCTCATCCAGCCACATTCTCAAGGTCATTTGTCCAACGGGCTGTATCATCATCGGCTCACTACAGAACACGGGTCTAAGGGTTTGGCCATAGTCCACCACGCTGGCCATGTGCGGATTGGTCTTCACATGCCTTTGAGAACATTATGGGGAACTCTCAGGTGTGAAGGTTTTCTCACGATGTTCTACTTCACCGTTGAAGCAAGTGATATTTTAATTGCTTAAAAACGCACATAACTCCGAAAAGTTATAGGCGTGCCCGGGATCGAACTCCCGAGCTAAGCTATCACAGCTTCTTCAATATATCATCATATATTACGTTTACTCGTTGCGATCTCCTCTCTAGAAAGTCTGCCTCTTATAAGCTCTGCGACATCACCTACCCACGTGTTATCAAGCCTTTTTATCCTTTGGGCTGTATCGGTAACTTTAATGTTAAACTAAAACTTCCCTTTATTCATTACAATTCAATAACTACCACCTCTTTTAGGGTTCAATAACCTGTGCCAACGTGCTTTGCCAACCACGCATTTCACGCTCCATCTGAATAACAGTTTCTCACCTTTCTAACCCAACATAGAAAGTAATAGACCACAGAAAGAAGTATGCAATCCTCTGACGCCCCTTCATATAATATAAATAAAGTCAACAAACTTGGACGTTATTTGCATGCTAGACATAAGGCCAGTTCGTATCTGTCATTTTCTCTCGAACGCATACAAAGTTTCTTTTCATTGATATTTTTTTGATCAACACAGTTCAAGTTATTTGCCGGGAAATATGCTGTGATAAATAGTAGTTGGATCATAGAGAATATATATTACAAATTACCGCACGACTTAAAAAAAAATACAAAGAAATATAATACACATCGTACAGTCATAAAATGTAACATCGGTGATCAATGTAATTTTGACAGTCAAAGCCATTATAATATTAAAAGTTCGTATAAATTAAGGTAAACATTTTCTATTGAGTTTTAATTAAAAAAAAATACATAAAATCCTATTTTTATTTGATAGCCAAAGTTACATTGAACAACAAAGTTATCCGATTTAAAACACTTATGCACTGCACTTAAGTAAAATAAAAATATTCAAAAATAAAAAAGTTAAAACATATTTTACAGCAAATAAGTGGTATCGATTACTTTGAAAGCTTATTTTCATTATTTCTAAACGTTTCGGTGTATTTACTTCTCTCGTTGCTTAATAAGAAAAAAAACAATAAGGTACTTAATTGAAGTGTCAACTTAAAACTAGCTACATACAAATTCTACACTTTACTCAAATTTGGTACACATTCGTTGCTCATTTTTCACTTTTATAGTATTATTTTTATAGTTGCGTGGATTGGGGCGAGCAACTCAACATTTTGGAATGCATATAACATTCACGCATGCACGCATGCACGAAGATATTTATATGTTAACAAATAAAATTATACTAAACTCTTGCAAACCCTCTAGTATAAAATTAGTTTATATATAATAATGTGCGATACTAAGATCTCGTTCGGAAGTGAGAAATTTGAGCGTGTCGGTAACCTTCTTCCAGTTCCCACTGCCGCTTACATAGTGTGTCTCAATCCGACACCCCAAACCTCTACTCGACCTAAACACATCCTTTACAACCCTGACGATCAGATGACTACTGACAACATACTCGTACCACCTACCAGACAAACATACGCTACACACTTCGCCGGTGAAGACGAGATCTCCGCTATTTTACGGCCATCGACGGACTCGGAGACGTCCGAACCCCCCGTTACCCCAAACGTCGCCTAAGCCGAGGTTCGGCTTCACAGGAGGCGCCCTAAGGGCCGGCGCCCATTGTCGGCATCGGCACGACTGAGGATTTTAGGTGGCAAATAGCAATATACATTAACATAATGACAATAAAGTAGAAATTTCCATTATATATGGTCGTAATAACAAAAATACCGCTTCGGTATGCTTGAGGCTGCTGTATCGGCAGCCTTAAGAATGCTTCGGGATGCTTCGGCATCCTTCGGTACCCGCCGGCGCCGAGGCACCACTCGGGGATAGCTTGCCCTGCGGGGCGAGGGGAGGCATCCGCCATTTGAATCATTTGACTCACACACAACACAATCGAGGTAACCACTGCGTGTATCGGTTGTTTGCTGTAACAACGAATTTTCTTGTAACAACGATGGCGGAAGAAAAGCTAATTAATTTAGTTCGTCTACACGAGTGTTTATACAATATAAAATCGCGTCACTACAGTGACCAACACATGAAAAATAATGCGTGGGAGCAAATCGCCAAAGAATTCAATAAAACACGTAAGTAAGCATCATAAACATTGTATTTTTTATTGAGTTATAATAAGTATAAGTATATATAATATATAATTAATTACATTGACTTATAGATCGTTGGTATTTTATGATCTATTGACAATATTATTCTGCCAACTAACTGACCCATGTTCAGAGTTAAAATATTGTTTAAATTGATCTCTAATGACCATACCCTCGCACATGATAATATCGGTATCGCCAACTACATTGTTATCCACGGAACTTTCTAAAATGTCACTTTCCTGTAGTGGGTTTGGAAGTTCCGTCGTTGCATTGTTAATGATGTAATTATGTAAAGAACAGCAGGCTAAAATGATGTTATCTATATATTTTGCTTGTACTTGCATTCTCCTCTGAAATATTTCAAACCTTGATTGAAGAATGCCAAAAGCACTCTCCACAATACGCCTTGCTCGACTTAGTCTGTAATTAAAAACTCTTTTCTCTATATTTGCCAATTGATTCGCAGGGTACGGTCTCATTATATTTTTCGTTAGTGGAAATGCTTCATCAGCAACAAAAACATAGGGTAATTCTTCAGTTATTCCTCGTAAGCTCACATTTTGAGGAATATTTAAGGTGTCGTTTTGCAATTTTAAACCCAATTTTGAATGATCTAATATACCACCGTCGCTATTTCTACCATAAGCACCTACATCGACAATGACAAATCTGTATTTAGCATCTGCTACAGCCAACAGAACGATACTAAAAAATTTTTTATAATTAAAATACATACTTCCACTATTATTTGGAGCTCGTATCTTGAAGTGCTTGCCATCTATGGCACCAATACAATTTGGAAAATTCCATATTTCATCAAAGTCTTTAGCAATTATCTTCCATTGTGCTGTTGTTGGTTTTGGCAGAACGATACGGCCAAGAATATTCCAGATTACACGGCAGGTTTCATGGACTATACAACGAACTGTACTAAATCCCATTCGGTAATTGAATGCTAAAGTTTTGAAACTGACTCCTGTGATTAAAAACCTGAAAAGAAACATTATATTTTTAAATATAGCTTAGGTAGGTACCTATTAATCTATTGCCACTTGGAAAACCTGCGTGAAAACCCCTCACTAACAAACCATTCATTTATATGTTTATTATATTATTTTCAGCTCAAGAATGCCTCAAGATGTGGACGAACATCAGAAACAACTATCGAAAAGCGATAAAAAATAGAACAAGCAAAAGTGGTGATTCTGCAAAGCCACAAAGGCCAATAAAACACGAAAGAGAACTCCAATTCTTAACTACATTTTTACAAAATAGAGCACAGGTATCTAATTTAGATTCGTCTTCCGAGGACACACAAGATTCTTTCTTGGATTCTCTTCAATCACGGCCACAATCACAAATGTCACATTCAGATTCACAAAACTCGCGTCCTCGACCACAAAACATAACCACAGCTGAGATATTAAAAAATTATATAGATTCTAAAAATAACGAAGATGAACATCCTATAGATATATTTTTTAAATCAATGTCTGCTACAGTAAAATCTTTACCGAAAAAGTTGCAACTTCAAGTGAAAAGAGATGTATTGCTTATTGTTAATAAGGCAGAAATCGAATATTCAGAAATGTTAGAAGCACCACAGCATATTGAAACAACAAGATCTATTAATGAACCATCCACATCGAAACAAAAACCTCCTGTGAATCAATCAAACTACACCATGGACGATTTTTCTTATTACACACCCCAAGCAACATCCGTAAATAACGAGGACAACATACATTCAACATTGAAATATACACCGACACCCATACCTAGATGCCAAGACCAAAACATTGAAATCAGTGATTACCAGAATATTGAAACCAATGATTACCAGAATTTGTAATTTCTTTAACATATTATTACCTGCAGCAAAGCTAATGTGATTAAAAATAAAGATATGACTCCAATGTCATCAACAATCGCTCCACGACGACAGTTCTATGACCGGCGCAGCATGAAATATAGATTCAGACGAAATAGTAATGTAGTCTGCGATCTGAAGTCACCATTCGAATCATACCTGTACGAGTATATGTGAATTAAAAAATAATAAATATGATTATTAACACATTAAAGTATTGTTTATTATTAACTAACTAAGGGAACTATTTAATTTTCCGGGATAAAAAGTAGCTTATGTCACTCTCCAGGTCCTCAACTATACCCAATCAAAAAATCACGTCAATCCGTGGCTTTCTTGCAGCGTGATTGAAGGACAAACCAACAAACACACTTTCGCATTTATAATATTAGTATGATTACTCACCTCAAGCACACAGACAATCTTTCTTCAACAGATATAGGTGTGCGAAAATTTGATTGTTTTTTCTCCATGAAAGGTCGAAGCAAATGAACCAGACTTTCAAAATTTTCATAACTCATTCTATAGTAGTCATAAAATTTTCGCACGTCATAACGCAAATCATTGAATAAATTGTTGAATTCACCGGACGTATATCGTTGCTTCCAAAGGTTGTTCACCCAAAATCTTCTTGATTGATTAGATTTCTCTTCTTCTTCAGCAAGAGCTGCTATGAGCACTAGATCCCAGTCCACCATATTAAATACAACTCACACAACTAGCTTGTAACAACTCTGAAACTGTTTTGACGAGAAATACGATATTGAGACGCTTCGGCAAGCTACAGGACGGTGCGGCATGCTAAAGGACGCCTCGTCATCCCTAAGAACGTTGCAGCATGCCAAAGCATAGTTTCCATCAGTGTGCGCTTGCATGTAGGATGCCGAAGGATCCTGTTCCTTGCCGATGCCGACAATGGGCGCCGGCCCTTAGGCAGATGTTCCCTTAGTTTCTTCGAGTCCTAGGGCACAAAATTTCCTCTGGCAGAGTTTCTTTCCGAAGCTCGCCAAACAGCGTAACCGAGCGCTATGGCAACCAATAAACAAACAGCTAAAAGACAGTCCGAAAAAAAAAATTACATCATAGTAGGACTCGACGAATCTGCAAAAACGATTGGTCCTATATTATGGGGAATGCTCTACGGCAGTAACTGCGAGTAGTTCTTTACGTGCGATCATAACCTAGCATACAATGTCCTGCCAAAATATGTCCAGAATTAAACAAAATGGCGCCTACATATAAATCCAACTCCAAACATTTACGATGACATTTTTTATTTGTGCATGCTTTATTGAGAATGCTTTTGGTTTAAACTTAAAGTTGTGTGGAAACTGTTAGTTCTGCGACGTCACTTCAAATTCCTCACATCGAACGGTAAAGATAGATTCATATAATATCTTAAAGAATGGAAGTTATGGATTTAACGTATAATCAGTTTGTGATAGTTGGTACTACATAGTTACACAGTTCACAATAACCGCAAAGGTGCTAATTCTTTTATGCTCAAATCTCTTAACACACAATTGAAAGGTTTAAAAGGATCGCTGTCCTTAGAACCACGTTTATCTTGGAAAAGCATAGCATTATATGACATGTCATTTAAGTTCAGTTAAGAGTTAAACATCTGAATTGGCACCGATATCATTACATTATGATAAAACTGATTTGTAATGTGCAGACATTATGATGGGCCACTTTTGACGTTCACATAAGCACTGAAGGCTTAATCGAATTTCGTTGATGCGATACCACATATTTTTGCATAGCAACGTACGCTAAACGCCGCAAGTCTTGGTCGGCCATTGTCTGTGGTATTACTTAACACTCCTTTGAAAACACTATGGAAAACTCTCAGACATGCAGATTACTTCACTATAATATGTTCCTTCATCTTTAAAGCAAGTTTTTAAGCAATTAAAATTTCACTTGCTTCAACGGTGAAACAAAACATCGTGAAACCTACACGCCTGAGAGTTCTCCAGAATGCTCTCAAAGGCGAGTGAAGTCTGCTAATCCGCACATGGCCGCACAAGCGTGGTGGATTATGGCCAAACCCTTCTCATATTGAGAGGAGACCCGTGCTCTGTAGTGAGCCGAGAATGGGTTGATCATGATCTTTAAAGCAAACGATATTTATTTGCTTGAAACACAAAAAGTTAATGGGGCTTGCTGGGAAATGACCTCGGGTATCTAAATGGAAGTCGTAGTCTTAACCTGTTATAAAATTCAGGCTGAAATTAAGTCAGAAACAAATTTAAAAAAGTTAACGTTAACAGTTTATAGGAAGTAGTCTTTAAAAGATATTTTATTGTTTAAAGTCAATGCCAGCTGACAAAAATGGCCTACCAAAATGACTGCACACTGTGACATTTGTTACAAATGGATCTAAATTAATTAATATATATTCACCATCTAATAAACATGTCAATATAAACATTCTCGATTAGAGCGACCGCACATTTCCAACCAATTAACTTAAATGAAATATATTAAATAACAACGGTGAAGATGTTAGATGTTGTCATATAATTATTGCGCATATAACTAGCGACTAAAGACCGAATATAGAAAAGTAAATATGCATTAATATTTTTTTTTAGTGACTGTCTTTTGACGTTTGTTTGTCAATGCAATACAACAATTCAAGAAAAAAAAAACTAAAATCCCCAATTTTCTTTTAAAATGTTCTTCATTATTAGGGGATTAGTCTATCATATACTTATTTTAGAAGATATTGCATTTATACAAATATAAAAAAAAAAATATCACTTGCTTCAACGGTGAAGGAAAACATCGTGAGGAAACCTGCACGCCTGAGAGTTCTCCATAATGTTCTCAAAGGCGTGTGAAGTCTGCCAATCCGCACATGGCCAGCGTGGTGGACTATGGCCAAACCCTTCTCATATTGAGAGGAGACCCGTGCTCTGTAGTGAGCCGGTAATGGGTTGTTCATGATGATGATGATGATGATAGCGAAGTCATGATGAATTTGTTTTAATATGATTACGAAATGTTACTATTGGTTATTGGCAAGATATCGATCATGAACAACAGTTCTTTGAATCTTTGTGTTAAGTTAAGATCAGAATCGGTTTAAACGAAACTGCCACAAGGTGGCAGTCACCTGCAGACGGAACAGAGCCTAGATCAGTCAGATGTCAGTTAGTTTTAAATGTGCGGCCGGCCAAACAGCTGTAGAATACTTTATCGGCAGAGTAAAATATATCTTAATAATAATAAGTTTATATTAATAGGGTATTACACACTATATGTTATATTAAAGTATTAATATAAGTTGAACACTATGCTGAAGTCAGAACGCATTAAAATCCGACAATCAAGTTGGTAAGGTCAAAGTTAGGGCTTTTTATATAACATACATTTTAGTATATATATAGAATATTGGGCATATTTTTAATGTTTTAAACTGGTTTTTTTCTCGCCCATATCTATCCTATATCCTACATATATTATGAATGTGAAAGTATTGATGTTTGTTACTCAATCACGCAAAAACGGATTTGGATGAAATTTGGCATGCATGTAGCCTTTGTCATGGAAAAGAACAAAGGCGACCTTTTATCCCGATTCCTCAAGTAGTTCCCGAGGGAAAATTGAAAATTGTTTACAATATAAGCCGCGACAGCTTTGAAATTTGGTATGCATGTCACCTATGCTATGAAAAGGACATATATTTTCTACATCGATCTCTCAAATAGTTCCCGTGGAAAGATTAAAAATTGTTAACGAGCGAAGATTTAGACCCAATTCTAAAGTCCACGCAGACGAAGTCGCGGGCAGATGCTAGTAAGATATACAAGCTTACCCATCGAAATATCAAATTATTGACTCTTTTTTATATTCATTTGTCATTTATTTTATAAATGTATTCGGCAATGAACATAAAATATGGACGTTTGAAGCACTTATGGATTCCTGACATTAAACGCCAATTATTATACATACAATGCTTGGCCCTTTCTTGGCCTCTTCAGTAAATGATTTAATTTATTATGTTTTTACATTTATACTGTGTACATTTTATTTAAGAAATGATTAAAAATAAAAGTTGGGAAAACATTTAGTTTAGAATGTAATACCCTATTGTCCACACTCCATATATTATTTTCTCGTTAAAATGAAACACACGGACTAGCTAGGTCATAATACAGTCAACGTATTTTTAGAGCATTTAATTTAAACACAAAATAAAAAATATTATATTATATATCAACATGTTCCTCACAACCGCTAAAGAAGAGTTCTCACGCGAAATATATTAATTTCAACAAGCAATAAGCACCATTCATAAATGTTGTGCTCAGGTGGGCCGGGTCGCGATCTCAAACATGTATTCCGTATACTAAAGCTGATCGCACAGTAGGATAACTGTGTAGAAGATAATGGTGTGGCACCATTCCAAACAATATCATGAATGCAAAAAAACGCTGTTTAAATTTTTTTTATACACTACAAGTTAACCCTTTGATGGCTATCACTCCTGGTGGTTAGTGATGATACAGTCTAGGATGGTAGCGGGCTAACCTGTTAGGGGTATGGTAAACCAACACTCCTAATTGTTTTCTACGCGACATCGTGCCGGAACGCTAAATCGCTTGGCAAGACATCGGTTTGCGTAATATTGTGTAATGTCGTACCCTTCAATGCATATTTTTAATATGATTTTATGACTCCGTATAGTTCATGTGAATCTTCGTAATTAAACATATCATGCGCTTATTTTAAGCCATATCACCTAATTTAATATGTTAAACTGTAATAGAATGCCATACACTGTATATGTAAATATTCGTGATACATGATATTTGAATATATCACATATATGCATGCATATTTTGTTTTATGTCCCAAGTGCCGATTACGATACAAGTAATGGCCATACGATTGTGATCATATTATTACATACAGCCTAACGTCATCTGCATTTCGTGTTGAACTCTACTGGCACGGTTATAATGTGCGATCAGCATTAAACGTAAAAACAAGGGATATATAGGCAAGCAAGCGTTGCATAAGATAACAAACCTGCCAACTTTCAAACTATATGGGGATACATACACTCTTATTAGCGCTACGCGTCTAACCATCTTCTGTAACTACGAGTCCTTTTTATTTAAATACTCATATTTGATTTATAGTTAAACGATACAACATCGCCCCCTACTGCTATCCCATTTCGAACACTAACTATCTCTTACAACTAGCGACCTCTCCTCCAATGATAAAAAAACGGTATCGTCACACCCGAACCGATTATGCGAGTACAATAAATATTACAAACATTATTCCATGCGAAGCGCATCCCTAACAATGATATATAGGACACGAGGTCCCTACGCGTCTTACATTACGAGAGATTATCACAAATTTATAATTAATGCATGGAATAGGGCGGTTAATAGACTAAACTAGGGTTTCGTACTTGTCTAGCACGTGACCTTGGTTGTTCTCGTCGCCGTGCGAGCGCGATCGCGGACGAGGCGTCGCCTCTGCTCCCGCACTCTTTGCCCGAGTCTTTTTATCGTGCCCGCAAGTGCAGGCGACGGACGACTGACGTTTTAACGTCTGAGCTCGCGTGCCAGCCCATTGCGGATCCAAAGATTCACTACGTGCGTACATCTGGCGCTTAGGTCTGCCCATTGTTGCGTGCGCGAACGTAGCGGACCCTTGCCCGCTATCCGACGAAGGTCGCACGGACTCGCTGCGCATGCACATATTCCCGCCCGCCCGTCGAAATGAATCCATAACCCGCTCCTCTATCTCCTCTATATCTTTCTTCTTGACCAGCCATATCTCCTCGGAACCTCGCGTGAAATAGCTGGATCCCTTGCTCACGGAGTACTTCTCCTTAGTTTTAAATTTACACGTCTTAAAATTATTCTGAGTATTTACATCGTCGTTGAACTTGTGAGCGTTCGTGCGGGAGGTATCGGGGGGCGCCACGTTTCTAAACGCAGTGCCGTGGGATGGGAACTGATCCGGCAATTTGGATCCCAAGCTTGGCGATCGAATAGTCACGTCTACGGGCGAAGACATCGGCTTGAATTCCGGTTTGATTATCTTCTGCGGCTCAGGTCTCTGGATCTTCTCCTCTATGGAGGAACTTTCTGTGCGTTGCCATTTTGCTGCCGCAGAATTTACCGATCCCTTGACAATGCTGTGTTGTTTTTCGAATGGTTCAGTGTTATTTGCAATATGCGTATCGGCAACTTTGTCTGCGTTTCCGAGATCGAAGAAAACGTGGTCTTTGAACGGCGTAGCGGGAGGAGGCAGATCGTTATCAGAACCTAGTCTTTCCGTTCTAGCGCGACCGCGGACTGAACCTGGTCGAGACAGTTTCCCTGCGTTGGCATCTTCGGCAGCTTTTTCAAACTTCCTGATCTTATCGCCTACGCCATTCGATTCGGTGGTTTTTGCATCTTTGTCTCCACTACCTTCGTCCTCGGTTTTATTGCAATTGTTTGAATCACTATTTATATTTGTGCTTTTGTCAGTGATTATTTCGTTTGCCAATGAAAGCTTATCTATTTTAATAGGAGCTTCTTTGATCAGCACCGATTCTTTTTTTATCTTCGAGGTGAACGTCTCCTCAGGTTTCGAATCAGCTCTGTGCAGCTTGAACGAGTTTATAGGAGGTGATGAAACAATTTTGGCTGCAGGTGTCGGTGAAGTAACATCGTTTTTATTTGGGGTGACTTCTCTATTCGAAGGTGGTGACATAACTTTGTTTTTCAATTGTGATGGAAGACTGACGCCTTTGTTATTGGGAAGAGAATCAACCTCGTTCCTTTGGCTTTTGAAATTATGATTTTTCAATGGAGGAGAAGTTTCTTTCTTATTTGTTAATGAAGTAATATGTTTGATAGGTGGGGACGAATTCTTCTGCAGTTCAACGGGGGGCGAAGTTACTTCTTTCTTAGGAGGAGTTTGAGCTTTCGGCGGTGATTGGCCGTTTTTGGGCGGTGATGTGTCTTTAACAAGACTACTTATTCTAGGAGGCGCTGAAACGTTTTTGGGCGGAGTCGTTTTCGGCGGGGAGTCTGATTTGGCAAGGTCGACTTTCGCCTTTTTAGCTTCGATGTCACGACTGAGGAATGACGAATTTCTGACGTAGCACTGGTCTGTGTTATCAACTGTTGGTATGGCAGTGCTTTTGATTGCCAACGTGTGAGTATGTTCCGGGACGTCGATGTGCGTTGGGATGTTGGATTGTACATTATCGTTAGAACGAGGAACTGGCGTTGGTAATGGAACGTTATCGATATCGAATGAGGGTCGACGCGATATATTCTCCGCCTCGGTTGTTAAGTCTTGTTTGCTGTTGGCGTTTGTGTGCTCCGTGTTGTTTGCAGGTACTGGGTTAGCGTCAGTAGTGTTGTTTGTGTTGTGGCTGGTGTCGGGTGTGTTCTCGCGCGGCAAAGTGCGCGGGGAGGCGCGACGTCACGCGCGGGAGTCGGTCCACTGCGCGGAGTCGTCGGAGTCCGAGTCATTATCGGAGCTGGTGTCGCTGAACTCGACGGCGACTCGCCGCGCGATGATGGACGCGACGTCGTGGAGCGCGGGAACGCCGCGTAATGTGTCGTACTTGCCCGTACTGTCTTCGCATCGTTTGTCCACTTTCCGGAGTTTTATTCCTATATTAAAAATGATAACAGTATTATAATATACACCAAAAAAAAGGGGTAACATAGAGAGGCCACGAAAATGTTATAATTAATATATCTATTCGTCATAACACGACCTGTCAGTGCGTATTTATGACGATTATTAGATTTTCTAATACTTAAGAACACATAACTTACCCTCCCGTATAGCCTTGAGCAAGTCTGAGCGCGGGTCGGGCGCAGGATCGGCAGCAGGACGCGGCGGCTTAAGGGCTGAGGCACCCCGCAGTAGAGAGGCGGGCGACGGAGGTCGTGGCCGGTCATCCTCCGGCGGGGGAGGCGCGGGCGGCGCTGGGGGAGGCGTCGGCGCCCGCGGGGGTAGATCGTCTGACGACATCATGCCTGGAAAATTTTTCCTATTGCCTTGGGAGGGGAAATAGCGTAAAATACATACTTAAAAAATGATATCGAATTGAAAGAACAGAGTGGAGAATTTTATAGCAAGTTATACCTATAACGAAGCTGTGATAGCCAAGTGGTTAGGACGTCCACCTCCTAGTCAGAGGTCGGGGGTTCGAACCCGGGCACGCACCTATAATTTTTCGGAGTTATATGCGTTTTTAAGCAATTAAAATATGACTTGCTTCAACGGTGAAGGAAAACATCGTGAGGAAACCTGAGAGTTCTCCATAATGTTTTCAAAGGCGTGTGAAGTCTGCCAATCCGCACATGGTCAGCGCGGTGGACTATGGCCAAACCCTTCTCATATTGAGAGGAGACTCGCGCTCTGTAGTGAGCCGAGAATGGGCTGATCATGATGATGATACCTATAACAGCGTGCATCTGATCTAAGTGCGCGTCGAGCGCGGTGCGATGAGGCGGGGAGGCGCCGTTCATGGCGGGCGGCGACGTCGTGCCTTCGGGCGGTGGCGGCGGCGGCGGCAGAGACGACCTGAGGTAAAAACTTGTGATTAATTCATCTTGATAGCTGCAACAGTCGCAATGTAATGCGACCGTCTGGCGATATTATTGTATAGACCAGTGAATCTTAACCTTTTTTTTGTTGCGGCATAATATATTTAACGATTTCAAAATTTGGCGGCACACAAAGAAAAAGATAAAAATTATTTACTTACTACAACACACTGCATAAATAGTTTTTGACAAAAATATTAAATATACGAAATAAACCAATATATACTAAACGATTATTAAGGGATTAATTATTATATATTTGCAAAATATGGCGGCACACTTTTGAAATTAGGCGGCACACAAAAGTGCCGCGGCACAGCGGTTGAGAATCACTGCTCTAGACACATACACACACATAACAAGAAAAATTTACCATTTATTCTGACAGTTTTAAGACGCAATTCCTCTTACAGTTAGTTATGTTAGTGGTTAAAATATTAATGACTTAATTTTGATTATTAACTTTAAAGTGTATTTTTTATTTTATTAAACTTAATCTTTAAAAATATAAATTGTTTGAATTTTTAACACAACTTTGATGACTGACGCAAACTAACTATACTTTATTAATTTTATTTTACAATCTTGCTCTGAAAGTGGACAAATTAACGAATAACGAAAAAAAGAAAAACCCCGGCTAAGTTTGTTGTGGAAGCCCACAACAAACTTAGCCGGGGTTTTTCTTAGCCGACTCGAGGCGGGAATCGAACCCAGGACCTCCAACTTTATAATGTGACGACTTATAATTTCCCGGCTAAGTTTGTTCTGGGCTTCTTCTTAGACCGGGGCGCGTTTGGAACCCTCGTAGCTTTAGTTTTAAGTTTACGAATATAGTTACCACCATGAAACTACTATGTAAATTATTGACGCGTCAAGGCGTCAAATTGCCTTTTTAAGGACTATTTGAATAAAGATTATTTTGAATTAGAATTAAGTTTTAAAACTAGGTACCTATAGCTACGTTTAATTTTACTGCGAAGTTAGTGCGTGATTGAGATAAAAAAAAAATGTTATAGTAATGGTACTGCACAATATATATTATACGCACCTTGTGGGCGTGTGATGCTGAGGCGAGTCCGGCTGCAAGGGCGCGGGCGGGGCGGGCGGCGGGATCGAAGGCCTCGCTCTGCGGGGAGTCCCCGCGATACTGCCGCCGTATATCGGCTCCACTGGCCCGTATGGACTCTCCTCCCCTACAACTATAACGAAGCATAATCAATATAAAAAAAAATATCTTATATTATCTATTATTGTAAATGGGCAACTTTGGATGGATGATTATTTGTCACACAAACAATACAGTAGCTGAACGGGATCTGGTTTAATTTAATTTACGGTAACCTTTTTTTATACACTACAAGTTAACCCTTGACCGCTATTTCACCTGATGGTAAGTGATGATGCAGTCTAAGATGTAGCGGGCTAACCTGTTACGGGTATGGTACACACACCCGTAACAGGTTAGCCCACACTCCTAATTGGTTTCTACGCGACATCGTATCGTCATCGTGTTCCGGATACTAAATAAATAAATAATTATTTATTTTTTTAATTACATAATGACCCTCTTGAATGAACCCGTTTTAAGAGCCCGCAGAGTCATCATCATCATCATCATGATCACCTCATTGCCGGCTCACTACAGAGCACGGGTCTCCTCTCAATATGAGAAGGGTTTGGCCATAGTCCACCACGCTGGCCATGTGCGGATTGGCAGACTTCACGCGCCTTTGAGATCTTTATGGAGAACTCTCAGGCATGCAGGTTTCCTCACGCTGTTTTCGTTGAAGCAAGTGATATTTTAATGCCACGCACATAACTCTAAAAAGTTAGCGGTGCGTGCCCTGGATCGAACCCACGGGGTTATCTCAGCTTCAGCAGAGTATCTCGGTAATAAAATGAACCTTAGGTTAGGTGCGTGTATTATAAAGTTGGAGGTCCTGGGTTCGATTGCGTCTTCGTCGTTCCGTTCTCGAGTCTGGTTTGGTCGGAGGCTTCGCCGTGGCTAGTTACCACCCTACCGACAAAGACGTGTCGCCAAGCTATTTTAGCGTTCCGGCACGATGTCGCGTAGAAACCAATTAGGAGCTTGGGTTTACCATACTCGTAACAGATTAGCCCGCTACCATCCTAGCCTGCATCATCACTTACCACCAGGTGAGATAGCCGTCAAGGGCTAACTTGTAGTGTATAATAAAAAAAAACTTACTATGCCCGTTGCCGGTAAGCCTTGGAGTTCTGTTCTGTTGGTTCTCTATCTCGATCGAGTTCGGCCTCGCGGGTTGCGTGATCGCCGGCCGGTTGGCGGGAGCTCTATAACCTCCGTCGGTAACTGTTGTGGCTGAAAAGCATCATAACAATTTAAAGCCACAGTTATATCATGAAACTATAATGCTTAGTGGAGTTTTCGGCAGCGTCTCTTAGTTTTATTTTTAAATACGAACTGAATGCTGCTGATGCTGCCCGAAGACAATGGATTTTCGTTTCAACCAACCAACATTTTTTTTTATTTTTTTTACACCATCAAGTTGAAAACTTGAGAAGTCATTTACCTTACTATCAAACTTATACGTTTAACTATACTAGCTGATGATTGCGTAAAAAAAGGGTTTTTGAAACTTTCTCTGGAATGAATATTGGAATAAGACATGGGATAAGTAATAATAAATCTAATTGCGAGGAAGTTTGTTATAGAAAATATAGCTATAGTTGTAGCTTATATCAATGAGATTAGAGATGAAGTTCTCTAACTCTTCACTAAATCCTCGTGAACCAAGGATTTTCTCGAAATGAAAAGTACTCTATGTCATGGATCCAAAGTATAAACTATCTCCATTCAAAATTTGTATTTTTTTATACACCACAAGTTAGCCCATGACGGCATCTCACCTGATGGTAAGTGATGATGCGGTCTATTGGTTTCTACAAGACATCGTGCCGGAACGCTAAATCGCTTGGCGACACGTCTTTGCCGTTATAATATTAGTGTTATATATTGAATTTTTATTTACCAATTTTTAATGCAGGTAGATGTAAAACGTAGTGATCGTTTTCTCAATAATTTCCTTTTATATATTTCTCATTGCTATTTATTTAATTATTGTTTTTTAATGTGGTACAATAAAGAGTATTTCATTCATTAATTCAATCATAAGTTATGAGTAAAAAATTTCAGAATTTTTCTAGGTATTGAGAGGTCACTAACTCTGATATAGTGGATCGGGGCGGTACTGCTGGATGTTGTATCGAGTCAGCTGATTCGACGACATGATGTGTTCACCACGCGTCACCACTTCCGCCTTCTGCCGGTCGCGGGTGGAGTGCGGCACTCGGACGCGCCTCGTGCCACGGCCTTCCGTGTTGTTGCTGCGAGGTTGGCGGACCTGGTTGTAAAAAGTATAGCGTTATGACAGTTATTTTGTAGCCTGAAAAATCTCTTGGCTTCCATCAACAATATTTGTGCTTAGTGCCAATGTAAAGACTAAAGAGTGAAAAGTAAAAGTTTAGTAAACTAAAGAGTCTTTACATTGGCACTATTTAGAACACTTCATTAACACATTGGTTCTTTAGAACACTTCATTAACACTGGCCAGGTCGAGGAAAAGAGAAGAGTAATTAAGAGGGCAGATTCCTTGGACTGACAGGTTTGCCAAAGCACACTATCTTAGTCTCTTGGCTCTGAAGTAATAACTCAAGTTTGAACTGCCTGACAAGCTTTAATAAGTAGGCAAATCTATCGACGTCAGGAGCTAGAATGTAATGAAGAATAAGAATATTTTTCAGACATCAAGCTGATAATTAGCACAGTCACAGAAATTTGTTACCGCTTAATATCGTTTATGTACTCATAAATGTCTAGTATTTTTTCAAATGCAATCTTATTCTCAGGTCCAAATTCATAGTAATCTGAATCTATCTAGAACTTTCTTGAATCTGGCCTACCGTCCCTTATCGTTACAGTCCCGTATCGTTGCAGTCCCGTATCGTTACAGTCCCGTCACTCATATATTCTGCGTCTCATTATCGTAATTAGCTACAGAAATATCTTACGTCTCAATTCAAACGAGTAATCCGAATCTATATAGGATATCTTTATCGCCTTTCAATCGATATCTCTAAATAGTCTCTCGAGTTCTAACTGCTTTCTTAAATAATGTAGTCCTACCTTCTTCCCCCGATCGTGCTGAATCCTTTCGGTATCCTGCAGCATCTCCCTACGCCACAGCTCGAAGAAGTAGTCCGGATCTGTGTAGAACTTCCTCGCATCTCGACCGTCGTCTCTGAATTCGTTGAGCCTCTCGAGGGGCGGGGGTCGATCGCAGCGCGCGTAAGTCGCAAGCATGGCCGACGGCATCGTAGTACGGGAGAACAGCTGCTGCTGGAACGTTCTCGCTGATCGGAACGCTTTGCGCATCTGTATGTCTTGGAGCGATACTGAAAATAAAATTAATTTTATTATCTAACTAGCTGCTGCCCGCAACTTCATCTGCGCGGTCTTCAGAATTGGGTCTAAAGCTTCGCTCGTCAACAATTTTGAATCTTCTCACGGGAACTATTTGAGAGATCGGTATAGAAAATACATGTCCTTGTCTATAGTAGAGGTAACATGCATAACAAATTCAAAGCTGTCTACCCGCGGCTTAGCTCGTAAACAATTTTAATTTTATTTTTTGGTCCGAAAAAACCCAAATATCTTACGGAACCCTATTTTTTCCCATAATAAAATTTAGCCTATGTTACTCGTGGATAATGTGGCTTTCGAATGGTGAAAAAATTTTTAAAAACGGTCCTGTAGTTTTTGAGCCTATTCATTACAACCAAACAAACAAAGTTTTCCTCTTTATAATATTAGTGTAGATAAAATTTTAAGTTTACCATATTATATATGACCTAAGAACTATATTCAGTACGAAATCGTAAAACTTAGAAGCGTCAATGGTTTTGAGATAATGGACACAAACAACATCAAAGTAAAATGAACTGAATTGTAAGAGTTCTTCCAATCAATATGTACAACAGGCGAAAAGTTCCAATGTAATTTAATTTTTATTCCGTCTGCTTTATACTTACTATACTTATTTTTCGGACTGTCTATTAGCTGTACAAACCCTATTGGTTGCCACATCGTAACCGGGCTAGTTGGTGAGCTTCGGAAAGAAGCTCTGCCAGAAGAAATTTTTAGCCCTAGGGCTCGAAGAAACTAAGGGAACGACTGCCTAAGGGCGCCTCCTTTGAGGACGAACCTCGGCTTAGGCGACGTTTGGGATAACGCAGGGGTCGGACAGTGAGTGGTCCGTACGTCTCCGAGGCTGTGGATGGAGTCCACGTCCGGATAACGTAAGATAGCGGGGACCTCGTCTTCGCCGGCGAAGACGGTGTGTAGCGTATTATTGTGTGGTAGGTGGTACGAGTATGTTGTCAGTAGTCATCTGATCGTCAGGGTCATGAAGGATATGTCTAGGTGTCCTCTTTCGGAGAGGAGCGCTTAGGTCGGGGGAGAATTTCCAAGTGTACTATTTTTAAACAAAGGAGCTTAACGATGCTTGAGGATTTTACAGCCATCTTACAGTTCCTAGTGGAAATGGTTTGCACATGCATGCACTCCGGCATTCTTTCAATAGTCACGCAATTAATGAAAATGTAATTACCCTCCTCAACGCCCGAGTCGAGCTGCGTGACCTTGATAGCGAGCCTGTCTATCCTGGCCTGCAGTACATTGGTGCGCTCTGCCAGACTAGTCGCTTCGCGCGTCAGCTCGCCGAACATATCCTCCGCATGTTTAGACAGCGACGACAGCTGTCTGTAACGAAGAAATAACTACGGTATTGCATGAAATCATTGAAGCTCGTCATCCGTGGCAACCTATCAGTCGCAAATGGATGTAGGTAAATTAGATAATTAATTTGAGGACATCGATATATAAATATACTGTGATAGCCTAGTGGTTAGGGCGTCCGCCTCCTAATCAGATCGGCGGTTCGAATCCGGGCACGCACCTCTAACTTTTCGGAGTTATGTGCGTTTTAAAAAACAATTAAAATATCACTTGCTTCAACGGTGAAGGAAAACATCGTGAGGAAATCTGCACGCCTGGGAGTTCTCCATAATGTTTTCAAAGGCGTGTGAAGTCTGTCAATCCGAGAGGAGACCCGTGCTCTGTAATGAGCCGGTAATGGGTTGATGATGATGATCGATATAAATTAATAGAAACGGTCCGGTAAACACATGTGTACCTTAATTCTACCCTTCCCAAAAATGAATCAGCGCCATCTCTTAGAATTCTCGTCTACGACAAACGACAACCAATAAACTACGTAGTATTTTTGTTATCTGTAAATACGGCACAACCTCGTTTGAACAACCAGAAGTTAATACTAATCGACAGGTCAGAGATCGCTTGTATTCACTTAAATCGTATCGTCATCATATCGGCATAACAAAGTTATTTAATATGCTTGCCTGGTGCTCTTTTAACTCTTAGCATGGTGCTAGTGTTAAAAGACTTTGCTATGAGTCGGTGCCATTTCAGTTTTTCAATGTATCAGTCAAGTTCAAAAGACGCAGAATTATATTTATGCTAGGCAAGTCCATTGACTTGCACACTTGACAAGGTCACGATCATCACCGGGCTGACACAAGATTACTCCACGCAATTTTGTACGCTTTGTATAAATATGGGAAGTCCCGGGTTTGGTCACCGACGGGGGCAATTTGAATTTCAAAAAGGGGCAAATTGACATTTCTGGATTTTCTGGTTGGAGGCTTCAGCTATTTAAACTGCGGACAAAGACGTGCCGCCGAAGGATTTAACGTTCCGGTGCGATGTCGCGTACAAACTGATTAAAGTTATGGATCTGATTTAAACGCCATACTCTTAACAGGCCCATTAATTTTAGCTTACTTATTATATACTTACTTAGCAGACTAAATTATAGCTTAGCTAGTAAGTGAGATGGCTAAATAGAAGTTGAAAATAAACACAATAGTATTAGGTAAGGTAACCATTTTCCATCGAATATCTGGGGTGAAATCGTCCAGTCTGCCAAGGCGATCGGGGATGGTAGCTCTCAACAGGCGCACGACACTGTGGGCTAGATCGCGAGGGGAAACACGTACCTGACGGTGTTGGCGAGCGTGCCGTTGGTGACTGCCTCGAGCTCGGAGGGCACGGCGAGGCGCTCGGGCACGGTGCCGCGGGACACGTGCACCGGCTCCACGCAGCGCTTCGGCAGCGGCATGGCTGCTGCGCGCGAGAGCCACTGGCTACCTCGTGTGCATCACTGGAAACAAACACACCCTTTAAAATACAACTTGGTTTTGTTCACTGATTAAACAGGTTAGTTATTACACTTGTTTAAGTATTTAATTTTATATTTTCGAAGCTGTGATAGCCTAGTGGTTATTACGTCAGCCTCCTAATCAGAGATCGGGGGTTCGAAACCGGGCAACCACGCACCTATAACTTTTCGGAGTTTTTAAGCAATTAAAATATCACTTGCTTCAAAGGTGAAGGAAAAACATCGTGAGGAAACCTGCATACCTTAGAGTTCACCATAATGTTATCAAAGGGCTGTGAAGTCTGCCAATGGCAAACATGGCCAGCGTGGTGGACTACGGCCAAACCCTTCTCATATTGAGAGGAGACCCGTGCTTTGTAGTGAGCCGAGAATGGGTTGATCATGATGATGATGATGTATTTTATATTTTAATCAAAAAGAAATTGAAACTGGGTCTCAAACTTAGAGACGAGAGTGAAAATCACGACAATGCGAAGATAACCAAGGCCAACGACGCAGCTAAGGAAGTTCTCCATCTTAAAAAGAAGTGAAGCAATTCCCGTGTTAAATATCGGAGATCGCCTATGTTGCTGCGAAACGCTAATGTCATCATCATCATCATTTCAACTGATAGACGTCCACTGCTGGACATAGGTCTTTTGTAGGGAGTTCCAATGGCCACGATCTTGGGCCGCTTGTATCCAGCGGCTCCCTGCGACTCGTTTGATGTCGTCTGTCCACCTTGTTGGGAGTCGACCAACGCTACGTTTACCGGTGCGGGGTCGCCATTCCAGCACCTAGGGACCCCAACGTCCATCGGTTCTCCGAGCTATGTGCCCCGCCCATTGCCACTTCAACTTCGCAACTCGCTGAGCTATGTCGGTAACTCTGGTCCTTCTACGGATCTCTTCATTCCTGATGTGATCACGTAGAGATACTCCTAGCATAGCTCTCTCCATTGCTCGCTGAGTGACTCTGAGCCTTCTTATGAGGCCCATAGTGAGCGACCACGTTTCGGATCCGTAAGTCATCACTGGCAACACGCTAATGTGTTTAAATCCAAATCCGGTAACCGCGTATCCTAACTTTAAGACTAGAGTGAATAGATTTATTTTTCATTGCTTTCTATCTGCTTTCTTTAGTCGGCAAAACACACAAAAAAGAGCTAGTAATTTGAATGGTCTAATTGCATATTATACAATCTGACTCTTATATAATTTATCACGGACATGACATCTACGGCTCACGAGATCCAGAGTTCAATGCCTGGATGTGCCAACATTAGTTCATCCGCTCAAATTGTTCACAGTACACCCACAGGCTATTTCGGATACTTTGTAAAAAATCAATGCGACATTATTTATGCATTTAGCGCCTCATTAATTGAATTTTTTGTTTACATTATTTACAATAATAAAATAGCGAAAAATCAACATAAGTCATCAAATTAAAACGTGGAATAGCCTCGGTGTTTTTTTATAAATTCGCTTTCAGTTCAACGCATCGCACTAATTCCCACATCGGGTGTACAGCACGTGCAGTCTTTGAAATGTTCGGCCTTTCGACTTTAGTCGGCGGCTGCTTTGTAATAGCTTTTCAATACGTGCATTAGCCCAAACGAATTATTGGCTCTATATTCTTAGGTCTTGGGTTTTCTATAAAAATTACTTGATGTAAGCCCATCATCATCATCATCATGATCAACCCATTATAGCTCACTACAGAGCACGGGTCTCCTCTCAATATGAGAAGGGTTTGGCCATAGTCCACCACGCTGGCCATGTGCGGATTGGCAGACTTCACACGCCTTTGAGAATACTATGGAGAACTCTCAGGCGTGCAGGTTTACTCACGATGTTTTTCTTCACCGTTGAAGCAAGTGATATTTTAATTGCTTAAAAACGCACATAACTTTGAAAAGTCAGACGTGTATGCCCGGATTCGAACCCACGATCTCTGATTAGGAGGCGAACGCCCTAACCTACTAGGCTATCACAACTTCTGTAAACCCGGAACTATGAAATTGCAGTCGTTCCTGGTTTTACTCACCAACATAATATTACTTTAACAAACGTTAAAGTCCTGCGGCCCGCATTGGAGCATTGTGAGGGTCTACTCTCTAATACATAAAAGGCCATTGCTCAGAAGTGGGATGTAAATAGGTTAATAATGATTGTATTCAGAGTCAGACGGTACAAAATGCCGCTAATTCAAATCGCATGCAGACGACAAATAGATAAAAAAAGTGTTAATAGGTTTTTATAACGCTTTTATCGCTAGGCGCTTCAGATACGGGAATCTTTTGTTGATATAATAATGTAGGTACGTATGTCCATTGTACACAACGCTTATTTGAACATAAGCGTCCAGTGAACCCCCGGTTGGTAACACAGTGTAATGCTGTAGACGGTAACGCAGTGAAAGAAAAAAAAAAACCGGCATCCCGAATAGCATTCTTGACACCTTCGCTGCTAAAGTGGGTAACATTTACAAATCTATCGCTGAAATTTGTTGTGATTTACCCCAGTGTTTTTATGTATTTTAAATTTAAAAATAAAAAATTAATTAGAGCCAAAGTAGTTTTTACCGTAGTGTTTTTACTTTTAAATTAAAAAAAAATAAAATATTAATTAAAAAATATTCAAGAGTCCGAGGAGTTTCTTGCCTTGCCCCCGGAAACATACAAAAAAAAACAGAGTAAAGAACAGGAGTTAGAAGATTAATTATTAAATTAGGGCGTTAAAGTTATAGTGATCATTAAATTAGCTGCTTTTTATATCTATGTAATGCAAAATCCGCATCATAATCTCATAATTTATTATTGATTATGTGAGATGGTGATAACAAAAAAATACCCCGGCTTATTTTGTTGTGGGTTTCTTCTTAGACCTGGGCGCGATTTGAACCCTCTTAGCTTTAGTTTTAAGTTGTCACTGGACAACTTAAAACTAAAGCTAAGCTAGTTATCGCCATCACGCCACGAATAAAAATAATGAAATCAACGATTCACAGATGCCTGTAATAGGTTTACGCGAATGAATCTATTTTGATTTGGTTTGATTTAATCGGACCCAGAAGGAGAAGTAAAAAACCCAGAAGAATGGTAAATAAAAAATAGTGGCCATAAAACATAAATCTGCCCAAAAAAAATTTCCTATGTACACAACGCCAAAAGCTTAAAAGCATTATTAATAACCACTCTATACATTTATAGTTATATCAAACCAAATCCGGCATTTTATAAATATTAGTCAATTTAAACATACGTATATTTCCTACTTGCGCGATGAAATATTGGAATACGCTTAACGCAATAAGCGGATATGTTTTTATGAACAATCACACTATAATATTATATTATGCTAACTGAGTTCTATTGCATAATGCTTCCGGCATGTCCAAAATGTGTTATGCAATACCTACCAACAATTTTCTTTTGGAACGCTTCGAGGAATGCATTTTAATAAGTTTACGTACGTGTACTTCGTCTATTATCGTAAAAGAAAAATAAAGCATTCGTTGGATCGCTAAGTAATCATCATCTACACTAACTCTCTATATTGAGTCATCATCATCATCATGATCAACCCATTACCGGCTCACTACAGAGCACGGGTCTCCTCTCAGTATGAGAAGGGTTTGGCCATAGTCCACCACGCTGGCCATATGCGGATTGGCAGACTTCACACGCCTTTGAGAACAGTATGGAGAACAGGCGTGCAGATTTTCTCACGATGTTTTCCTTCACCGTTGAAGCATATTATTAGTGACATTTTAATTGTTTAAAAACGCACATAACTCCCGAAAAGTTAGAGGTGCGTGCCCGGATTCGAACCACAGACCTCTGATAAGAGGCTGACGCCCTAATCAATTTAACAATCTTATTTCCATGTGACACTTCATCCATTTCTAATTAAAGCACACGTCATTCATTGCTACATTTGTCCATCGAGATAATAAAAAAAAAATACTTAGGATTGCGTATCAAATCGCGGTATACAAAGTAGCGTAAACTTGATGCCTTTTATAAAACAAGAAAAACTGGGAGGGAAAAATAAATAGCAGCTTTGTACCCAATCCACTACCTGTTCAGTTAGAGCTATCTAGATAAACCTTCTTTTTTTTTTGCTACAAGTTAGCCCTTGACGGCAATCTCACCTGATGATAAGTGATGACGCAGTCTAGGATGGTAGCGGGCTAACCTGTTAGGGATACAGTAAACCCACACTCCTAATTGGTTTCTACGCGACATCGTGCCGGAACGCTAAATCGCTTAGCGACAAGTCTTTGTCGGTAGGGTGGTAACAAGCCACGGCAGAAGCCTCCAAAATTCAAAATTCTTCTAGGGATCCCGTCATTTTGATTTTATCACGCAGATATAATCCAAGCAAAGCTGTCTTCATTCTTCACCGAGTGATTCGGAGCTTTCCAATGAACCGCTACACGCAACACAAAAGAGATTTAAAACCGCCCATCGTTTAATCGAATAACAATAGGTTGCACATTTAACAACGCGGCAATATGAAAGTTGCCCTTTTAAATTTAAGTATGGAAGAAAACTTACGACCTAATGCATAAAAAGCGAACGGAAGGTGCACCACATAGATTAATTAATTTATTTTATTTCTCATTTAAATCGGACATGGAAGCGTCCATAGATTGGTAGTAACATTTTATCTTTAATTACTATGTTAGTATTGTTATAGCATCAGAAATACATTTTTTTTTGTTTTCATTTTATCCGCCCAATAGCTACCTCCATACAGTGGTGCAGTATGGGGCAGTCAGGCCTGGCAGCAATTACCTTCAGGACGCCGTTGTCGCTTGTACGTAGTCGATGCAGGAGAGACGCCACTTTTCTACGCATTATGGCAAAAAAGTCATTCGTGTGTCGTCCGCGAACATTTTGGAGGCACTGCAGCGCCACGGCAACCTCAACAGCATCCTGAAGGCGTTGTTATATTGAACGCGCAGGGCGTTGTAGGCTCGGCGCGTATTATTCATCCACAGTCCAACAGTATAGAACGACTGACAGAACGCTTTAAATAAAATTAAGCGCCTACTCGTGGCAACAAGGCTATAGCATCCCTGGGGAACATTGTCTGGGAGATTGTACAGCATGAGGCTTACGCAAGCATCCAGCGAGAACCGCTACATGCTTTGGTAGCAGATTTGCTATGAGCAACGCGCATTGTTCAACTGATATTCGTTTTTACATACATGAATCATGAATAGCATGATGCAATTCATTATAAAGTCGGGCCCACGGCCCATTATTTGTTTAGTTTAAAATTAGGGCGGGTCATTAAATATGAGATATGTATCATATCATATTATATTTAATAATATGGCACCCTGTATTTGCTATTCGATTAGATAAATCATTGGTACACGTACATACGCGGAATCGGTCACTTACCTACGTCAGACATATCGTCGTTGTTAGCCCACGTAATTTTTTTTCATAAATACAATTGTTAATTTGAACCGGAACCATTCAAAACAACACCACGCAAGTAATTTTGCAACAAAAGTATCGGAAATATATAATAACTTTAAATTTGTGTTGTTTATTGAAGGCGAACAAAATTCATCGACCTGGTTGTTCTTAATAGACTGTTTTCCTGGTCTCCCGATGAAATATCTGTTGTTTTTTCGTCATGTAAAATATCATGACTCAACAAGAGTGATCTTACGCAATATTTAAATCTCTACTTACGCGGTGTTTAATAGCGTTATTTAGGCGGTAGGGTACCTATAAACGACGCTAACATACCTAAGGTAGATATGCTTGTATTCCCATCGGGTCCATTATACCTGAATAACTTTGCGACGGACGTACGTAACCGCAATAATTCACCCAACCAGCCTCCAAAGGTTAAAGGATCAAGGACATCCAATGTCAGATTATTATGCAACCTTTTTATGGAGTACCGGCGCTCAGGTAAATTAAATAAAATGCAGGTTTAATGCTGAGAGGAGATCATTTTGTTTCTCTGTAATGTACGTACAGCGTTACTTTAGTGACACTCATTTTTTTTTTTTATTCACTACAAGTTAGTCCTTGACAGCAATCTCACCTGATGGTAAGTGATGATGCAGTCTAAGATGGTAGCGGGCTAACCTGTTAGGGGTTATGGTAAACCCACACTCTTACTTGGTTTCTACGCGACATCGTGCCGGAACGCTAAATCGCTTTGCGACACGTCTTTGTCGGTAGGGTGGTAACTAGCCACGGCCGAAGCCCCCACCAGACCAGACTCGAGCCGGGAATCTAACCCAGGACCTCCAACTTCTATAATGCGACAGCGCACGCACTGCGCCACGGAGGTCGTCAAAATCAAATAATAAGATAAATATTCCTTTTTAAATTAGCTTCATAAGTTTTTTAGCAGTAAGGACGTCTTTAAACACGATAACGCAGTGTTAGCATACTATGAACCCGGTACCCGGCATACTTTCTTCCCTTGTGTATTTTAATTTGCATTATCTACTTAACTCGAGGTTCAAACATTATGTAAAGAGGACACTTTATCTTCATAAGATTTTCTTGATATTTAAATGACTATTTCTACCACGTATTACGTTATTATTATAATAGTATGACCCTCGACATAAGGACGTAAAGAGATCTTAATCACCTCCCGTACGTATTTTAATTTAGGATTATATCTTAAACTGCACATGCAAATAACGTGCAATAAAGGGCAAAGTTTATCCACATAAGATTGTGTTGACAGTAAAAAATTACGTATTTTTTGAGGATTAATAGCTTAGAAAAGTAAGTCGCCTACGTTATAAATTATGTCTAATTATTGCTTAGATTTAGTGTAGGTTACCTTGATGATGAACTAATTATCTTACTTCAATGTGGCTTGTAATGTGAATTTGAAATCCTTGCTATCACTTATCTTTTTTTCGGATCTCTTCGTAATCAAGGTAGGTTATGTATATATAGGAGATAGCGTCCAATGTATGTGTGTCCAATATAGTATTATAATTAGTATAGCTTTAGTATGCCATAGCAAATTTCCTTGAAATTTATTTATATGTTGGTTAAATATATGTTGATTTCTCAGTTTTCAGGAAGTTCAAACGAGAACCGGATCACGAATGACCGACGGGATAATCTTCAATTACAAAATTCGCTTATTTTACACGATTTTAAATAAAACCCTTAATTCACGTAGACGGTATAACGGGCATCAAATTGTACGAAAGAGCCGTATTGGCTGTCAGATTACGTAGACTGAAATAGGACAGTTTCTGGTTTAAATATCGTTTGCTCCCGTCAGTCTAGTTTAGCCTAGATAAGTTTGTGGCTGACAAATCTAACCGCGATATTTTGGTCGAACGGCTTTATAAAGGTCAACATTAGCAAATAGAAGTTACCTATAGGTATAGAGTTAGTAAATCTCAGCAACTTTTTGTACTATTAGTATAAAATAACACTATATTATATAAAATAATAAAATTTGGAAGCTTTTATCCTAGCCGTTTTCGTAATCGAAACACTATGATGACCTCCGTGGCGCAGTGCGTACGCTGTCGCAATATAAAAATAGAGGTCTTGGTTTCGATTCCTGACTCGAATTTGGTCTGGTGGGAGGCTTCGGCCGTGGCTAGTTACCACTCTTCCGATAAAGACGTGACGCAAAGCGATTTAGCGTTCCGGCACGATGTCGCTTAGAAACCAATTAGGAGTATGGGTTTACCATACCCGTAACAGGTTAGACTGCATCATCACTTACCATCAGGTGAGGTTGCCGTCCAGGGTTAACTTGTAGTGCATAAAAAAAAACCTTTGGCAGAAATGTAAAAAACACGTAAAAGTACCCCACCGTTAGTGATGCCAAAATGTTTTTGACCGGGTCATGAATTGGGATGCGGCAAAAGATGCAGTATATGCCCGTAACTGTCAATACTGGAAGCTTTGCTTTATTTGTAACATTTTTCTTATTCAACACGCAATTTATTGCATCTATTTGCTATCAAGCATGCAGCAAATTATTATTTACATGTTTTATCTATACTGTTACCTTGTAATCACATTTTAATTACTTCATCATGATCAACACACGGATCTCCTCTCAATATGAGAAGGGCTCGGCCATAGTCCACCACGCTGGTCATGTGCTGATTGGCAGACTTCACACGCCTTTGAGAACAATACGGAGAACACTCAAGCGTGCAGGTTTCCTCACGATGTTTTCCTTCACCGTTGAAGCGAGTGATATTTTAATTGCTTAAAAATCCGGACACGCAACTCTAACTTTTAGGAGTTATATGCGTTTTTAAAAACAATTAAAATATCACTTGCTTCAACGGTGAAGGAAAACATCGTGAGGAAACCTGCACGCCTGAGAGTTCTCCATAATGTTTTCAAAGGCGTGTGAAGTCTTCTAATCCGCACATGTCCAGCGTGGTGGACTATGCCAAACTCTTCTCATATTGAGAGGAGACCCGTGCTCTGTAGTGAGCCGGTAATGGGTTGATCAGAGTATGTGTGTATGTATATGTTGATAATAAAACTTGCGTATTAAATAAGCAAAGATATAGATCACCAGGCCGATAAGTGAAACAACTTCCTGCGGTGAATAAATTCAATAAACCACGCTTGACGATTTCCCTGGTCGACCGTTTTCCGCGACTAGTTCCTAGCAATTTAGCAAATTAAGTCGTCTCCAGCCACGATGCTCAGCGTGCGTGAAATTTTTCATTGCACGTGGAAGTAAACGATTGTAGCTCAACTATTGAGTTTCCCTTCTTCACTGACAAGTCGCCATCTCTGACGAATAGTGTGATAAACAACAACTACATTTTTTTTTTATTTATTCATAAGGTATGCCAGCTATAAGTCGTAAATTACATTTACGAGTATATCCTTCTATAAGTTAGTGCTGGTCATCAAACATTACCAACATTCTCCGAACAAAACTCATTAAACAGTTTATAAAAATTTACAAATTCATAGCTGCTCAGAGAGTTTTCAAATATTTAAAATGTCAGGCCAAGAAATAATTACAAAATAAATAGAATTAGATAAATTAAATTAAAATATTTACATAATAATTATTTCCCTAATAACTAACTTCATAACAAATTTGTCTTATTTGTGGTATGATAGAGATACGGATTCATGGCCCTATCAGTTCGGAAATTTAGATTTCCAATTACAGGATACAGGTCCCCTCTCTCCGAATGTGAAGGGCCGTAATCTACCACGCAGATTAAATAAATAAACATCCTTACTTAGAGGAAATTATGAAGAACCCAGGCGTGCTAGTTACCACATGATGTTTTCCTATACCGCTAAATCATGTGATATTTCATTTCTTTAATTACAGCATATTTTCGAAAAGTTAGATGTACTTGCCAGAGAACGTAGTCAGTCTCTCCGAAAAGGAAGCAAAAGTTTTAACGACCTATTGGTATATAACTTGGCAAAGTACCTTCTTCTTGGTCGCACACTTCATTGCTGAAGGTCGTGTCCACATAAAAGTGCCTAAGTAGCTTTAGGCACGCTCGTAACTAAAGCCTGTACGGTCCTCTGCTTTTCTAATACCGGTAGTAAGCGGAAGGCCAGTGAGTGATTTCACCTGATCAGACCAGCGACTAGGCGATCAGCCACACGTTCTTTTCCCCTCGACCTTGCCCACAACTATTAGTTTTTCCAAGTTACTTGGCAGCCAATATGACCAAAATCTCATTACCATTATCAAAGTACCAGTAACTGTCTTAAGAAACTGTGTCTCAAAAATACATTTTCAATGCCTTGTACCTACTTTTTACAGGTATCTACACCATTTATTTTCATCCACCAATGATTAATGCCATGGCATTAAAGCAGACCATTCTTCAAATGTTTTTAAAATCTTTCGCCGAAGGATACAAAACGCAGGCAGAAAAATAATGACGAAGCGCGCTCCACTTTAAAACTGGTAACCTAGTTTGCGCATTCAAGTGCTAGGGGGACAGATGATGCATTCAAAAAGAATTGTGCAAGTCTTTTCTTGTGTACATTGCCTATGCAAATTTTTCCTAATAACTATTCATAGATACACTTGGTTTAGGTTTAAATCTTTCGTAATTTTGCCTTGTTCCAGTGGTCCTTCATTCATTTATTTCTTTTTACATCCTTTTTCCCGAGACTCGACAAACAATGTGTAGATTATATCAAATCATTGAATTTGCATTGCGGCTGAGTTAACGAATTAATTCAAATTCAAATTTTTTAATATGAATTCAACTGATTATCAATCAATTAATTAATTAATTAAATAATTAACCATCCGTTCTCCATTTTTTTTAAACTATTAATACGATAATGAATGTCAAAAATGGCAAAGAATCAACGAATTGTGATCCCCAATTTGGTACGCCACCCCCTTAACGAATTTCCAGTGAACTCCTCGTGGTCTGTGGTCTTGGATTCCTGGATTATTTTGGGAACTAGTTGTTTAAATTCTACAGTCAGTTATTCAGCAGTTCCAGCATCGTCGCAAAGTCGCGTTGCTTCAGAACTATTTTATTAAAGGCATGGCTAAATCGTTGTTCTCAGCGGCAATCAAATTGGCGTACTGCGCGCAACCAATCACATGATGCGCCGTATGATGAAGTCATCAATCACGTAAGGTCTTCACTTCTGTCTCTTCACCTTTTACGCCTCAGGTTCGGTGACCTCGGGGCATCGGAAAAGTTTTTTTTTTTTTTCATTTATTTATTTTATACACATGAGGGTTACATAAAAGGGATACCAAGCATGGTGTTGGTAATAATGCAACATAGTAATGAGAATAACATAGAAGTTTACAAAAAAAATAGAATTTTATGATTAAAGATTATATTGTTTTTATTTACTAGTAACTGGGTCAGCTTCTTATCTCCTATTAAAAGGGTTTGTAACTTTAACCCTTAGAACCGAAAAGTGGCTGTTGTTCCACCAGCAAAAACATATCCAAAGAGGGTTGACTGACGTCGCGTAGGCGGCAGTCACGTTCTTATAAAAAATGACAAAAAAATAAGGATGTTGTATATGAGACCGAGTGCCGAACCCAAATAGCGGAGATAAGGGCAACAAGGAAAAGTTATGTTTTCTTCACATAAAGATAGAGTAGACATTTTCTTAGCGCACGCGCTTTACGTTTAGCTAAAGCCTTAGGCAGAACAAATACCATAGCAATATAATTTTTTTAAATTACACGAATGTCGGGAACTGTTGAGTTTTATATCAATTTTGAATTTTCGTAAATGTTAAATTTGGCTTATTTACCATAATAAAGAAAAACAAAAAAATATAGACTAATATCTAGATTATTTGTAATTACAAAGTCTTGAGATAACCGTCTTCGCCTTTTAGTATTTTCTCATCAATCCTTTGTACTTTTCGCAGCATAGTTGAAGGGTAAAACATTAAATAATCAAACACACTAAAGCATTTATAATATTAGTAAGGGTTTATCAGCTATGATTTATTGTATGTATTGGGAATATCAGCCAAGAAACTCCCTCCACCTAAAGCCGCAACAAGGTAAACTATCTAGGTTCAATTTGACTAGTTTTACGATGCTGTTACATTAAAAAACTCGCGTCGCTTTCACTGACATTTAGAATAATTAAATATCATACAAAAGCTAATACTTTTTTGGTCGTTCAACGCAATGAATTGTGACAATAATTCACATGCTAATTGAATAACATTTACTGTGAAATGTCTTATAAAACGTTGAACGAGTAGACACGGGGGAAAGTTGTTAATTTCTGTATAGTCCATAAAATTTGATAGCAGTACTTAGTGTGTGTGGAAAAACATAACGTATGTAAATTAAGTAACTTCACAGTGAATAAATCAGAAAGTGAGGATTTTCAATGATCATTCATGCAAGCCGCAGACGTTAGCGATAGGACGTGGAACACCCTTCTTGCGTCTATGATTCCTGCCTCGCACAACTTGTATAACTGCAAAGCAAGACTGTATAGACGTCCCAACCCAGACCTCATGATCGCATTCCATCAGGCAAATTACGTCAAACGCAAGAATGTACCACTTCTTCTTTTTATTCGTTCACTCTTGGTGTCATGATTTTAATACATCAATAATATTCGAATGTAATTTAACAAAAATAAACTATATGTTCTTCTTCTTTTAGTGCCATCTCCTACCGGAGGTTGGCAATCATTAAGGCTAATTGGATCTTGTTCACTACCGCCCTAAACAGTGATCTTGAGCTCATATTAAACCACTGGCGAAGGTTCTTAAGCCAGGATGTTCTTCTTCGGCCAGGTCTTCGTTTGCCCTTTATTTTGCCTTGTATTATGAGTTGGAGTAAACCATATTTAGGGTTTCGCATTATGTGGCCCAGATATTCAATTTTCAATTTTTTTCAAAACTATATGTACGTAATTTAATCTAATTAATTCTAGCGTTGATTTAAAAAAAAAAAAAATATTGCTTTGTCTACTGGTGTTTTCATTCCAGTGAGTATTTTTGCGACTGGCTTTAAATAAAAAACAAGAAAGGAACCTTGGCGGAAAATGGAATGTTGGTTTTTTCTAACCTAATTGTTAGTTTAGTTTTCTTTACATTGGCAGAGTGGTCGTGGTTATGATTTGGCCTTCACAGCAGCTCTTACGATCTCCTTCCAGCGATTTCTGTTGGTGTTGGCATCACGGGAGAACTGAGAGACCGATAAATCTGTAGAGGAACGGATTGAGTCCGTACACCTAGTAGGGGAGCGAAGACGTGGACGTGTGCTCTCCACTCGACCTTGTACTACGAGATGTTCGATAGTACCAGTCTTTCTTGTTATTTGCCCAAAGAACTTAAGGATTCGCAGTTGTGTACAAGCGACGAAAACCTTTGATTTATTTTCAGCTCTTTCACACTTTTATACGTCATCTTTTGTAAACAAACCTCATATCTTATATCGGAAACTAGCGAACGTCTCCCAATCTCCCGATGTTAGAGAACGAGTGAATTTTTAATAACGTACTAAGATGACCACTACGCCGCAATACGGACAGGTGTGAGTCTTGGAATTTATTCAATGAATATATTACAAGTTGGGTTGTAAAAGTTGGTTGGTTTAAAGTCCTTGCCTTAAATTACAATGAAACGGAGGAGCTTTTCCTGCGTCTAACATAAGGGCTCGTTGTTATTGATATTTCCTATTGAGATATAATAATACATATAATGCATTTGCAACAAAATTGCAAATACATATAATGCATTTGCAACAAAATTGCAACCAAATATTACAACTCAATAAAATTAGAAACTTAAGTAGATATTATAGCTTAGTGAACCGAGTGTCAATTATTGTGTCAATATTGTGTCAATAGTGTCAATATTGTGTATGAGATTACTTAGTTATGTGTACCGATTCCGATGTTCCAAGCCAGCCTTGCGTAACATTCGTAAAGTAAGTGTTGCAATCGTTTCCACCTAAAAAGACCACCGGCGAGACCACCGGCGATGGTAAGCAGCATGGGAAACGGTCATAAAGACAATGAGTAGTCCCTAACTCGACTCGATAGGTTTAAGACGTTTTAGTATTTATAATTAAAGTTAAAATTAAAGTAATTAAATTTTAATTATAATTTCAATTTCTTTTCCTTTTTAAAAAAGGATAATTACGCTCTCAAAATTTCACTGGCGCAGCCGGTAGTATTTCGCGTTATAGGCTGTCCTAGGGGTCCCAAAATAGATCCCAGGTGCGGCTCGCGAAATTCACGAACCAAATAAATAAGTGATCGAGTAGCGGTGTTCCTGGAAGAAGAAGACTACCTTGAGCGGGAGAATGCAGGCGCACAGAGGGTGAGTAGAACTTTTCACTATCCTGTGTGTCCCATCCTATACCTGTTGGTAGCTATTATTTTTCCGGATAGAAAAAGGGGAGATTGAAATTAATAACTTCAGATAGTTCGGTCCAAAATCACTGATAATCTGATTTTTTATTAATAAGTCCTGTAATGCACTAAATCGGCATTATTTAGGTATTAGAGTTAAGAGGCAAAGTTCAAATTTTTATTGCGAATATTTTCTTTTAATTATTCCTGTAATGCACTAAATCGGCATTATTTAGGTATTAGCGTTAAGAGACAAAATTGAAATTTTATTGCGAATATAATAAAAGAAAAAGAAAATAACTACGTTACGTAGGAAACGTAAAGTTTTAGTTATATTATAATTATATTATATAAGTTTTAATACGCACACTTAGCGTATTGTGTTAGTCCTTTTGTGTTATTAAATCCAACGGAAATGGAAAAAATAACGATAGTTCCCCGCGAGATTGCAGAATTAATTCCGAAATTCGATGGAGAAGCTAACTTACTAAACATTTATATAAGGAAATGCGAATATGTAATTCACAACTTTAGGCAGTCTGATAGTTCAGCCCAGGAGTTGTATCTATTTCACGTTATAACGAGTAGGTTAACAGGGAAAGCCGCTTTCCTGATAAGTGAACGAGAGGACATTTGTTCATGGCAGTTATTAAAGGACACGCTAATTCAGCATTTCGGCGACCCTCGCTCGGAAGAATGCGTCGCAATCGAAATGGAATCGCTTAAAATTAAACCTGGTGAATCATATACCGATTTTTGTAAACGCATTCAACACATACGTAGTATTTTAATTTCAAAGGTTAATAGACTAGACGATATGTTGCTGAAAGAGTCTAAAATTATAATCTACAACAACTTATCACTCAATGTATTCCTATATAACTTACCTGAACATTTAATCCGTATAGTAAGGTTAAAAAATCCTAGAACATTAGAAGCAGCTTTAGAGTACGTAACCGAGGAAGTTAATTTCCAATTCCAGTACGACTCTAAAAATAATATAAAAAGATCTCATCAAAATCAGTCGAATCCAAGTTTCCTTAATAATAAGCTTACCCCACAAACAGCTTTTAGAACCGCAGTAAACCCGTTCCAAAACAGATTTACTATGCCAGGTCAAATTAACCAAGGTTTTAGACCCTCAAATAATTTTCAAAATCAACTGAGGTCCAATAATAATTTTAAATTCGGAACCTCTGCGCAACCTAACAATTTTAGATTTGGTATTCCGAACCAACAGCAGAATTTTAAATTCGGCATACCTCAACAAAATCAAGTCAGAAACGTGCAACATAGTAATAATTATCAGAATTTTAATAGACAAGCGAATCAGAGTGGTCACCCTACAAATCAAAATCAATTTAAGTTTGGCATACCAAGACAGTTAAACAACAATATGCCGACCGACGTATCTATGCGCACCGCCCCACAGATAAGACAGAATATGACGGAAATTCCGGAAAATGCTTTTTACACTAACGATCTTGAAGTAGACGAAAATTATCACTACGATAATTATTGCGAGACCTACCCAAATTTTAATTATGATGAGCCAAGTCAAATGCCACCGGAACCCTATTTCGTGGAAAACTCAGGCATCGAACCCGAGACCTTTTGTGAAAATCCAGATTTAAATCACGACGAAAATTTTTGCGTAACAGCCTCGAAGGTACCAAATCCGAAATAATACATCTTAACTGCGATAGTATATTAAAATTGCCACACATAGAACTCCCTGAAATTCAGGCTAAATTCATGATCGATACCGGTAGTACGCGATCTTTTATAAGTCCTAAAAAGGCAGATCAATATTTTTCTAGATTTAAATATGCAGAACCTTTCGAAGTCATAAGTACTCATGCCCGCAGTAGGCATAGCGAGGTGCTACTCATACCTCTTTTGAAAACCTTTAAAAGCAATTCAATCCATAAATTTTACATATACGACGTAGACAGTCGCTACGACGGTCTTATAGGGTCAGACTTACTGAAACAACTTGACGCTACAGTGGACATGAAAAATCAAATTTTACACACGCGTGACACTGACATACCAATCGTATATAAATCCCCATATGAGTTAACCTTGCAACCACGAACTGAAACTCGTGTAAAGGTACCAACTACCTTAGAAAACGGTGAAGCTATACTAAATTTCGTAGACTTCGGACAGGGAGCACGCATGCCTAGCGCTTTAGTGAACTGCGTAAACTCATTCGCGACAACGGTAATTCAAAATGCTTCTGAAAATATTATTACAATAAAATTTAACAAACCCTTTAGTGTCACTAAATCTGAAAATAATACATGTAGAGTGAATTCAATCCGTGAAAACTATGAAATCGATTCCTTACTGAAACAAAATATATCGAAACTTCGCTTAGATCATATGAACGCAGAAGAACGTAATTTAATTTCCGATCTTTGTTACGAATACCGTGATGTATTTTACTGTGAAGACATACCACTATCTTTCACGAACCAGGTAAAACATTCCATCCGTACGAAACATGAAGACCCTATCTACATAAAACCCTATCGGCACCCCCCTGGTCAAAATATCGAAATTCAGCACCAGGTCGATAAATTATTGCGAGATAATGTAATTAGGGAATCATATTCTCCTTGGAGTGCCCCGGTTCATTTAGTTCCGAAGAAAATGGATGCATCGGGCCAAGCTAAATACAGAATGGTAATAGATTACAGACGTTTGAACGAAATTACTATTGACGACAAATATCCTCTTCCTAATATTACCGACCTTTTCGACAAATTAGGTAAATCCGTGTATTTTAGTACCATCGATCTTGCTAGTGGCTTCCATCAAATTGAGGTTAAAGAAGAAGATAGGCAAAAAACAGCATTTACCACCCAATCAGGTCACTATGAATTTACACGAATGCCTTTTGGATTGAAAACGGCACCAGCCACCTTCCAGAGGGCTATGGACAACGTTTTACGCGGATTACAGGGTATTCATTGCCTAGTTTACCTGGACGACATAATAATCTACTCGTCCAGCTTACAAGAGCATCTTGTTAAATTACGAAAGGTATTCGATCGGTTAAGAGAAACTAACTTAAAAGCTACTTTGGATAAATGCGAGTTCTTAAAGAAAGAAGTTTTATATTTAGGTCATACAATCACAAAGGATGGCCTTAAGCCAAATGACGACAAAATAAAGGCAGTGTTAGATATACCAATTCCCAAAACGCCAACGGAAATTAAAAGCTTCCTAGGTCTCATAGGATATTACCGTAAATTCATCAAAGATTTTTCAAGAGTTACTTACCCTCTCACATCTTGCCTTAAGAAAGGAAGAAAGGTAGTACTTACTGAAGAATACATTGCAGCTTTTAACAAGTGTAAAGAACTCCTAGTTAATGCCCCGTTATTACAATTCCCTGATTTCAACAAGCCATTTATTTTAACGACAGACTCATCAAACTTCGCCCTTGGAGCTGTCCTTTCTCAAGGAAATATAGGTAGCGATTTGCCTATTGCTTATGCAAGTCGCACCCTTAACGATGCTGAAAGTAGATATAGTACAATCGAGCGTGAGTTACTCGCTATTGTATGGGCCGTAAAAGTTTTTCGTCCATACCTGTATGGTCGAAAATTCCGTATATATACAGATCATAGACCACTGGCTTGGTTAAATTCTATTAAAGAACCTAATAGTAAACTTACACGATGGAAATTACGACTTTCAGAGTTCGACTACGATATAATATATAAGGCGGGATCACAAAATACTAACGCAGATGCACTCTCAAGAATAAAACTAAATGCTTTAGAAGATGATAGTTCTCTCCAAGTAAATATCGACCCCATATCTCTTAGTAGTAACGACGAAAGAGACGAAAATGACAGTATTATATGTATTCCTGACGGTTCAAATATGACTTTTCCTATTCGTACTCCATCTGAAAGCACGATAAGTTGTAGCTCTAGAACCGACACTGCTCTATCTGCTCTAGACATGGACGGAGAAGTCATCCCCATACTTAACGAAGCTATTGACACTAAACCATACCAATTCCTTATATTTACCTGGAATAGAAATCATACTACAGTTCAGGATTTCTCTCGAGATAAGCAAAAAGTTTTTGAAGCACATATGCCTGAAGGTAATCTGGAATTAATTAAGAATTTCTTGAAACAATATATAAACCCCAAAATTAGACACTTTATCTATTTCGAAAGCGATACTCATCGTAAAGATTTCCAAAGATGCGTTTTAGAGTTATTTAAAAAAGACTCAGTAAAAATTTACGAATGCACTAAAAGAGTAATTTACGTCTCAGATGAAAATCGAACATATAACCCAGGCATCTTACCTGTAAAAGAAGGCCAAGCATTCATGATAATTGGTCTTATGTTAAGGTTTTAGATTTAAGTCCATTAAAGAAAGATTTAGATTATAATGTTAGAATGTACGAGCACCTAAATATAAATTTATTAAGATTCTTTAGTAATAATACGCACTATAGCGATATAATTAATATTAAGACCCAAACGGATCATTTCCTTAATATAACTTTAGATAAATGTAGGCAGCTTATTCCGATTCGTAGAGTTAAACGCGGTATATTAAATCCTTTAGGTTCACTCATAAAAATTATTACGGGAAATTTAGACAATAGTGACGCTTTAAGGTATGACGAATTAATCACGAATTTAAAGACGCGACAGGAAAGAATAACAAGAAAAATGACCATAGTTTCGGAAATGGTGCAATCTTTCGTTAATATCACTGGTTTCTCAAAAAACAATTTAATTCAGCTAGATAAAGACATTTCTGATATTAAGACATGGATTAATAGCACAGAACGAGTAATAAGCAATACAATATTAATAAGCACTTTTCAATTATTCCTGCATAACTTTCAAATGATTTATGTTAAAATAGATGAAATAGAAACGGCTATAGCTTTTAGTAAGTTAAGAACCTTACACCAATCCATAATTGATACTGACGAATTGTATAGTTTGCTAACCGATATCGAGAAAACTGATAAACTCGTATATCCTGTCAATTTAGATAATCTTTTGTTAATAGAGCAATCTATTGAACTTAAAGCTTATTCTAAGAAAAATCAGATAATCTTTATTCTGGACATTCCTCTAGTTAAGAACGATCTATATAGCTACTTTCGTATGATACCTCTTCCCGTTACAAATACGTTTAACCAAACATCCCTTATAATTCCTAGAACTCCTTACCTATTAGTGAAAGGTTCGAAAACCATACCGCTCGCCCAACCCTGCAAGGGAATGGATAAATTCATGTTTTTATGCTACGAAATTGAAGTTGAACCCATAATGAAAGATAGCTGCTTAGAGGCGCTTATGTTACTATCCCAAAACACTAGCGCTTGTAACCCAGTCCTGGTAGAGACATCTGGAATGAAAATAGAACCAATCCAACCTAACCAATGGATTGTATACAGCAAATTTGAAACACTCCTCCTAAAAGTATGTAATACAGAAGAAACTCGTGAATACATAAAAGGAACCTACATACTTACCATAGATGATACCTGCAGCTTTAAAGTAAAGGGATTGACACTAAGAAGACACCAAGCAGTTGGTAGACCTATAAACTACTCCAGGATACCAACTATCCACTTGCCCGAGATACCTGCCTCGAGCCCGTTACCTGAAAGGAAGCTTCTAAACCTAGATGGCGTTAACCTTCAGCACCTTCAGCAGTTAGCATACAGTTTAAAGGAAAGTGATAGTGAAAATGTGTTCGATCAAAGTGAAAGCTCTATAAATGTGAAAAGTGTTAGCGTCGGAACCTTAATTTTATATGTCATATTAGCATTAACCATTTGTATCTTTTTCATGTATAAATTCATCCCTTTACAGTTTTTCCGTCAAATTCAGCAGACGGAAAATCATCCCTCTGCTGACTTTGAACTTAAGGAGGGAGGAGTTATGTGTACCGATTCCGATGTTCCAAGCCAGCCTTGCGTAACATTCGTAAAGTAAGTGTTGCAATCGTTTCCACCTAAAAAGACCACCGGCGAGACCACCGGCGATGGTAAGCAGCATGGGAAACGGTCATAAAGACAATGAGTAGTCCCTAACTCGACTCGATAGGTTTAAGACGTTTTAGTATTTATAATTAAAGTTAAAATTAAAGTAATTAAATTTTAATTATAATTTCAATTTCTTTTCCTTTTTAAAAAAGGATAATTACGCTCTCAAAATTTCACTACTTAGTGTGGGTAGCATGGAAAAAAAATTACAATGGTGTTTTTGGTAAAAATAAATATTTTTATTTTTCTTTCGAGTTTCTTTTACTTTCCTTACAATCATAGGTGAAATAATAGGTCAACCATGACTCTAAACATAACTTTTTTTTAAGCTGTGAATTGCGTTTACGCCTACCTACGCCTGCGCGCAAGCGGCGCAGTTATGCCTGCGTCGACGGCCAGAGTGGCAAACAGATACCCAATAAAGCCCAGCGATGCTCCTTCGCGTCGCCTCATCTACAAGACTCTAAAGTACCGGCTCATATGTACATCTACGCAAGCTTGACAAACAGTTGTTCATTATGAAATGCTACAGAGTCAATCCAGCCTAAGCGGAATAATTAATATTATTATTAACTTTTTGAAACGCAAAGAAATTTTACTACCAACTAAAATAATGTTGTTTATTATTAGAGTTGATATGGCGACATTAGAAATATACTTTTATTTTAATCCACTACAAGTTAGCCCTTGACGGCAATCTCACCCAGTGTCAGTTTTGATGCGGTCCAAAATGATAGCGGGCTAACCGGTTAGGGGATGGTAAATCCATACACCTTTTGCGACACGTCTTTGTCGGTAGGTTGGTAACTAGACACGGCCGAAGCCGAAATATTCAACTAAGAAACTATTGCGGTTCATGAGATAAATCAATCAATCATCATCTTTATTACATAATCCTTTAAAAGGCACTTTTGATGAATCCTTAACTTATAAGTACTTAAATATTAGTGAGTTGATGGTGATAACTACATTCGTTAACATAAAACTAAAGCTACGAGAGTTCCAAACTCGTCCCAGTACAAGAAGAAGCCCACAACAAACTTAGCCGGGTAACTATTATAAAAAACAAATCTAAAAATGCGCATTTGATTTATCGGTGTTGAAATACGAATAAAACATAACGTACGTGGAATCAATCACAGTGAACGTTAATTTCACGTGTGGTTGCATTAGTTACACTATTTACTAATAACTAGGTCTTTTTGTGCAACATCAAACCGTCCTCATCCTGTTTTCGTTACGGTTATCCTGTACCTACGATATACGTAGCTGCTGCGCACACTTTATGCTTGTACTAGCTACCATCTAGGGAGTTGGTAGCAATCCGCAAACAAGACTATCTGTTTGACTAATCAAACGTAAAGTCTGAATCTTAACGAAATATGGCACAGAACTAGGATCCTGGAGATCATCCAGGAGTAGAGAGACAAATTTAAAAAATAAAATGTGTAACTTATGACTTAGCGCCTAAATCTAGAAGTATGGGTTTACCATAGCCCTAATTGGTTAGCCCGCTACCATCTGAGACTGCAGCATCACATACTAACGAATGATTTTGCCATCAAGGGTAAACTTGTAGTGGAATAAAAAATACCATCTTAACAAAATGTTGTATGGCGATAGTCTGCTTCCGGAGATAGATCTTCATCATTATGATCATGATCAAACCATTGTCGGTTCCCTAATGAGCACGGGTCTCCCCTCAATATGATAAGGGTTCGGCGAAATTAGATACTAGAATACTTTTTAGTCCAGAATAATAAACGGTTCTTGTATAATCTTTACAAGATCGGAAAAACCCGGGTAATAACTATTTGGTATATGAATTTTGAAATACCTATTCGAATAGGTCCGTCATTTCTGGAGTTCCTGGAATTCCTATATATACATATTTTAAATATTCTTCCGCTTCCGTTTACCCAAAAAATACACACAAATATAAAATACAGTACAGCGAAATATAGTATATATCTATAAATAACCAAAAGGTTTCGAAAGCGTCATAACACAAACCATACCTATTACGTATTCTCAGTTTCTAAACAATAATCTACAGCGACGATAAACCACATTTTATCTATGTATATATATTTTTGCAAACATATTAATAGTATTATCGAGTGCATTTTTATGTATTATCTTATCAACGTAGTAGCTACTCGTTTTATACGTACGCGGTACAAATGATTCACTATTTCGACTCGATGTAGAACTATGAATGAGGAGTTCATAAATTTCGTAGTTATAATAAATGAGAAACATCGTTAATACATAATTAATATCGCCCTCTGTCTAACCATATAACATCAGCAAATTATACCTTTATGTATTCCTTGTAAGTCTCCCTTCTCTATGTAAATATCGCGGAGTAAATGTCCTTCAATTCGTTAATATCTAATGTAAACCGGTATCGACAAAATTTTGAATGGAGACAGCGTTCTTTATCGGAAAAGTTACCCCTTCTCATTTTAGCCAGGGACGGGTCTCACAGGATGTTAAAAAAAAACTTTAATCGTCGCGAAAATTTCTAGTGAAAACCAACAGCAAATGAAAAATTCTAGTGAAATCCAAATAGCAAATTCATTACTGATGGGTGTCTATTTTGGTTGCACATAAATCACGAACCAAATAAGAGTCTCTAATCAAAAACGGGACTTCATAAAAACTGCAAAGTCAAAACTAAATATTATTCATACGCAAATTTTCCCAAAATAATTATTAAATTATTTTTAAAATAATTATTCTTTACGATAAATATTCAAAACAAGATAACATATAGAGAATTACATAACAATGAGTTCTTACGCCATTGTTTTACCTACATAAAGTTTTGGTTGTTTTGCGGCTATGTCAGAACGTGCCAATCCCACCAACTTCCAGTCCGAATGGATTTCGTCAATTAGCTTACTAGCTCACTGAAGAGGATTACAGACTTAATTAAACAATCAAGCTCAAAGCGGTTAGTATATTTTACTTGTAATTTTTTTTTAGCGCGATCCCCATACTGTGATAAGTCACGGATTTTAATTGTTGCTCCGGGGCGCGTTTGGAACCCTCATAGCTTTGGTTTTAAGTTTACGAATTTAGTTATCACCGTAAGTGCCTTTTTAAGGACTATTTGAATAAAGATTATTTTGAATTTGAATTTGCTCTCAAAATTACGTGCGTTTGATTCAAGTAGCTATATGAACGTATTAAGACTCGCTAGAATATGTTGACCTCAAATTGTATAACCAAGATTATACGAGTTAGCACATTATGACATAATCACTAACCTTATACTGCGCACTAACTACGCATAGATAGCGTTCATATGTTCATATATATATATGGTCTTTAGCTATGACCAAAGCGTCGCTTACAACCGGCTTCCTTAGCGACATGGCTTGCTTGGTCCACTAACTGTAATTACGTCGCAACGCATCTTAAAAACTACTAAAAAATACACTAAACCTGCTGCAATTTTAGCTTTCTATTCATAAATATTCATCGTAACAATAAATTTAGTAATGTGAAAACTATACAATCAGCATCAATGACTTGAAATTATCTCGTTCACTCAATAAGAAACATGGTCGCTAACTATTGGCATTATAAGAAAGTCACTCGGCAGTAGAGTGGAGAGAGAGAAGTGATCCTCTAGAAATGAGGTCCGTAGAAGGAAGGACCAGAGGCACAGACATATCTCCGAACTAGCATAGACGAATTGGTGCTGGTGACGACGTGAAGGACGTGGTCTAAGGTCCTAGAATGGCGACCTCACGCCGTAGAACATAGCCGATCCTCATTTATTCCGCAATAGCTTACAGATAAATCTGTGACATGTTATTTATGTGGGTTAAACACCAGCGTCTTTAACTGTCCGGGAGTCTGTAACCGGAGAATCTTTGTCAAATATGAATTCAAGCTGTAGAGACCTTGGTTTTTTTTTTTCAATGAGATAATGGCTCGCAGTTCCTAATAATCTCACCTGGTAGATAGTGTAGGTCTACCACACGTCACTGGTAATATATAAAAAGTTAATAAAGTGGGTAGATTATAATTATACGCAAAATTAAGACGTTTATGCTCGCATGATGTAATTGGATGTGGGGAATAATAAAAGTTTCGAAAAATGGAATACTGCATACATTCTAGCCGGCTTCCTCCTATCCCGCCTGTTGCTTGGGAGGCAATAGGCAGTCTTGATGATTGGAATATGGTCTAACTTACGTGACATATATTAATTTCGAATTTACGAATTATAATACCACTAATAGGTATTGTAACGAGTGCGTGCTGCACTGAATGTAGCTACGTGTGGGTGGAATAAATTTGACACATCCGGTGTGTTAACGCTTTCGTTCAATGTTCGAACGAAATATCGTGTCATATTAACATTTAACAATAACTGACGTTGGTCTTGTGGTGGGTCCCCGCTCAGGGGTCCCAGTTTCGAACTCTGGAAACGGTGTATTGGAAATTGGAATCGATATATTGTTTGAAATCGTAGTAGACTAGCGTTAAGTTATCGAGAGTATGACAAAAATGCCCCAATCTGGTACATACTTACTTACTAAACACGTCGTGACCAACCCATTGCCGGCTCACTACAGAGCATTCGCAATATTAGAAGAGTTTGTCCACGCTGGCAATGTGATTGGCAGTCTTTAAGAACGTTATGGATATCTCAGGTATGCCGCTTTCCTCACGATATTTTCCTTTACCATTGAAGCAAGTGATATTTTAATTGCTTTAAAACGAACATAGCTCCGAAAAGTTAGACGTGGGTGCCCGTGATTGAACCCCCGACCTCTGATTAGGAGGCGGAAATCCTGAACACTAGGCGACACTTCATATTTTATCCCAGATTGTGCTAGGTTGCCTGGTAGAGATCGCTCTTTAGCGATAAGGCCGCCTACTGCGCCTATTTTATTTTGTGTGTATAAGGTACATACAAAATTTTTCGGTTTGGTGTGCAATAAAGTATATTTTCATTTCATTTCATTTCAACACTCCTTACTATACCTAAAAAAAATTGTTTGCTGAATCATACCAGCATTTTATTTTCGCAATGGCTCTAACACGACAAAACTAGAAAAAGACAAAATTAAGTTTACGAATATAGTTATCACCATGAAATAACTACTATGTAAATTATTGACGCGTCAAAAGTGCCTTTAAAAGGACTATTTGAATAAAGATTATTTTGAATTTGAAACAACTAGAGTTCCTTTAACACTAGAAAACCTAGTTATAGTGTAAAAACACGTGCAATAAGGCCTACCGCAATGTGAATTGTGGACTCGATGTGGGTCATTTTCTACGGCGGAGCTCGCGTTATCTTTTTCTTCACCATCTAAAGTGGCCATTGAAAGCGTGACTGGCTTTCATTCTATGAAGTGTCCAGTCAGCTTTTACGTGTATTATATCATATCTATATATCTATTTATCTTGATATGATTATCATTCCTAAATTAGTTATGTAAATAATAAACAAGCATGGGTATGAAATATTGCTCTAATAAGATAGCTCTTAACATAATTTTAAGAAAATTTACCTAAGTTTGTTGTGGGCTTCTTCTTAGACCGGGGCGCGTTTGTAACCCTCATTGCTTTAATTTTGAATTTACGAATGTAGTTATCAAATCACTACTATGTAAATTATTGACGCGTCAAAAGTGCCTTTTAAAGGACTATTTAAATAAAAATTATTTGGAATTTGAATTATAATTATCGCCTTTGGCGCGTTATGCGGAAGTTTATTGGATTCGAGTTCGGTTTCGGTGGGTATTAGAAATTATTTATTTCTTATATATAGCTCAGTAGTAGCTAATTTTTATCTCGGTGGTAAGTACTGTTTCTACTTATTTCTTATCAGCGAGATAAAAATTAGCCAAGTTGCTGTGTTCATTAGCCCGCCAACATGCATTGGATCTGGGGCTTCTCCACGATGCAGGTCACCTAGTGTGGAGGCCACTGGAAATAGTTTAAATTAAGACCGTTTTTTATTGTTATTATTTTATGCATTCTTCTATAAGAGAGAAGGCCGTGTTCAGCATTGGGACTATAATAGGCTAAGAAATAAGTGAAATCCTGAAGAAACGATCGAAAATTCTGTAGTAAAGAGGCTAGGTTAGCAGCGACCTATCTATTGATCCTAGAAAAAATGCAATGTGTTTTATTTATTATTAGCGAAACGAACAGAGAAAGCTGTCTACCGGCGTAATTGTACTGTCCAAACGTTTACGTTCCGGTACGATTATTAGCATGTCCATAGTAATAATCGTAACGGGACGTAAAGCTGGGTCCAGATAGGCATCAGTCGCCCGGTCAGTTCACCGAATCCGTATCCAACATCGCCTCTCACAGATCTTTTTGGACGCGGCTGTTTGACCTTGCCTTAATATGTCTCGATAGCCACTTTGAAACGATTATTGATTTTGTCCTATCACCAATGGAAAACTTACATAGTAATAGACAATTTATTGATAGTATGATACGTAGTTAACCGAAAGACGTCCGCAATGAGACTAGATCGTAACCATAAGACGAATGACAGGATCGTACCTACACTACGAGCATCTAGTTGTAGCTTAATATGTTCGGGTGGAAGCGGTGATAGCCTAGCGGTGACGGCGTCAGCCTCCTAATCAGAAGTCGGCGGTTCGAATCCGGTCACGCACCTATAACTTTTAGGACTTATGTGCGTTTAAAAAAAAATATAATATCACATGCTTCAACGGTGAAGGAAAACATCGTGAGGAAACCTGCACGCCTGAGAGATCTCCATAATGTTCTCAAAGGCGTGTGAAGTCTGCAAATCCGCACATGGCCAGCGTGGTGGATTATGGCCAAACCCTTCTCATATTAAGAGGAGATCCGTGCTCTGTAGTGGGCCTGCAATGGGTTGATCATGATGATGATGCGTAGTTAACCGAAAGGCGTCCGCAATGAGACAAGATCGTAACCATACGACGAATGACAGGATCGTACCTACACTACGAGCATCTAGTTGTAGCTTAATATATATTCGGATGTGGAATTAACTACCTGCTATATTCTACTGTTTAATTGGTCTGATCGCGAAAACCTTCTCTGGTTTCGTCCAGCAACTTACTTCGCTATCTCTACTCATATCGCAAATGCATAAGTGAGTTGGTCTCATCTTTAAGTATCATGTAAGTTTTAAGTATCATGTTTCCCAGTCGCTTCGTGATATCAGCATGGGTTATGCCTGAAAATCAACGCTACAGTCAATTTTGACGCAGCATCAAGCTGAGGCAGCGCCCTGTTCAGCCAATATCTAGACACATACGTTTTTAGATGAGATGTATTTTTTTTTACAGGCTGAATAAACGCTATTTTGATTTGATTTGATTTGATGTATGGACAGGAGATTAACACGGTTTTAAAGGAATAAATAAAATCATGTTGTGAAACATTACTGAATGGATTTGATCAAAGTTATTGACATATCCCTATCTAGTAATCTATACAGTGATAGTTCTAAATAATAATGGTTATTCGAAAAAATACTAATAATATATACTTGACGACGTGTATTAGACGCGGTTTGTATAGTTTTATATAAAAAGAAAAATGATGTATTTATGTATTATATAAATACATAATTTGTGAAAAATATTCACTACACGGTTACGGCATTGCAATAGGGTCATGTTGGCAGCCCTCTACAAGTAAATACCTAATAAATGAGCTAAATAGTATACTGTTAGGAGGTATAACAATTTCCTTCATAAAACAAGTTCCTTTTAATGTTTTTTTAAACGCTGGTAAATGCGTTTACGCATCCCCTCCGGAAGCGATGCAGGCAGAACTGCGCCGTATAAGGGACTCGAGGGCAGCCGAGAGTGGCAACCGGAATACCCACTAAAACCCAGTGATGCTTCTTCACGTCGCCTGGCGGGCTGAGTTACGGAAACGCTCGCGCACTCATGCGCTCCCAGCCATCGGTGGCCGCCGAGGTGGACCCACCACCGAGGGCCATCACCATCTACGAGGCCCTCTAACGAAGTCAAGACCACTGAGCACGCCTCACGACACGATTAGTTCCTCCTAATAACCTATAGCTTCTCAGTATATCTACCTAGCTGGTAACCAAGCCAAGTACGAGTATGTATAAAAAATATTACACTTTTGACAGATTTTTTGTACCTTCATCTAGTTTAACAACTTTCTTGTGGTATACATAAAGAATTTACATAGCTCGTTTTATATTACACTAGCTGTTGCCCGCGACTTCGGCTGCGTAAAATTGCTGATTTCCCGTGAGATTGAGGTTTCCCGTACGGCCAATGTCCTGCTTCAGAAAGTAAGCTACAGGCAAATGTCAAATTGCCGATTTTCGTGTCACTAAATTAAAAAACATAGGACTTTCATACAAACTTCCAACCCCTATTTTACCCCCTTATTAGGGGTGGAATTTCCAAATATCCTTGCTAAGTTAGCTTTATACGTACAATAGTTTTTGAGATCTCGTGTTTAATCAGTGTGTGTAAATATAAGTAAGTGTCCTTTCGCCTTTATATAATATATAGATATAGGTTAACATTTCCTTCCAATAGGAAAACTTGTAAAAATATTGGTTACATCAACGAACGTGTTCTGGCCTCCTTCACGAGTTTATGACTAATAGTAACGAATACATATAATTCACTTTACAGTCATACGACACGCAACAATTTAAAATTTCAACAGGCGCTAACAATAGCTTAGTCTTTGTATTATTTTTTAATTGACGAACTAATTTAGTACGAAATATTTTCTCTGACACGCACTGTATCGCACGGTACATTCATCACGATCAACCTATTGCAGGCCCACTACAGAGCACGGGTCTCCTCTCAATATAAGAAGGGTTTACCATAGTCCACCACGCTGACCATGTGCGGATTGGCAGACTTCACTCGCCTTTGAGAACATTATGGAGAACTCTCACGATATTTTCCTTAACCGTCGAAGCAAGTGATATTTTAATTGTTTAAAAACGCACATAACGCCGACCTCTGATTAGGAGGCTGAGGCCCTAGCTAGACGGTTAGCCCTTGACGGCTATCTCACCTGGTGGTAAGTGATGATGCTGTCTAGGATGGTAGCGGGCTAACCTATTAAGAGTATGGTAAACCCACGCTCCCAATTGGTTTATACGCGTCATCGTGCCGGAACGCTAAATCGCTTGGCGACACGTCTTTGTCAGCAACTAGCCACGGCCGAAGCCTCCCACCAGACCAGACTCGAGCTGGGAATCGAACCCAGTTCCCTCCAACTTTATAATGCGACAGCGCACGCTCTGCACCACGGAGGTCGTCAATTTTAATATTTACCACCTGAGGCTTTAAGGGAAGTGGCCAAGTGCCGAGGAAAGCTGATTAAGGGTTTGGATTCCATATACTGCCATACATACAATAATCATTCATAAACATTACACAAATAATCCTTTTAAAGACACATATGATGCTTCAATAACATACCATATAGTAGTGAGTTGATGGTAGTTAGAGTTAGTAGGTATATGAAAACTTATATGTAAAGGGTTCCAAATGCACTCTCGTCAATACAAAACCCCACAGCAAACTTAGTATTAGGTATTCTTTTTCTTATTACCATCCCACATGTCACTTTAAAATATTTGAGAGCAATCTTATTGCAAAAATATTTCATACCCGACTGTTCTACAATCTTGTTTTATATATATAAACTTTGAACATAATCAACATATCAGAAATGTCTTTCGGTATTTTTTTATAAAAATATGTCTTTGAATATATTGGCCCTATACAAAAAATTGTTTTTGTCTTATTATTTATGAAGACCAATAGGCAGGCAACCAGTCAGATAAGCTACTGTATAAGACATAGGCTTCTTATTTAACACAGGTGAAACCACAGGGATGAGCTTGTAGTTAATACAATACATTAGAAAAATAACTTTTAGTTTAATCATAAATTTTAAGAATTTTGCGTGTAAAGGGTGCCAACGGGATTTGCTTCTAAATTTAAAATAATTCAAAATCACTGAATAAACTGGACTAAAATATGGCAAACACATTTCAAAACAAAATTTGGTATTATAATAAAGGTGACTTAGAGATTTTTAAATAATTCTGATTTGTAAGTCTTTCAGTTTAAATGTGAAACAGCAACAAAAGCGATAACTATGCTGGAATAAATAAATAAATAAGAAAATATTGCTAAGTTTACCCCTTTCACACAAATAAGCCATGATATCATCACAAATATGCAAATCAAAATCTACCCCACAAGAGGGGAGTGATTCATAATTTGTTAACATGTATACTGGCCCTCAAGTCATGAGATGCTAAACAATATACTGTAAAATGGTATTTATTAACTAATTGAATAAATAATAACAAACTACTGTTAAAGTCAAACAGCAAAAGAAAAAGAACCAAAGTCACAAATTATTTCTTATTAATATTTCCTTCCCTAGAAATAATATACACCATTCAATGCAACTTTACAATATGTGTATAAATAACATTAACATTTTACAATTTAGTGGCTTAAAAGGCAGTTTTTCATTTTTGTAATTATTATTTTTATGTATATTCCAGCGTATCATAACATTTAACTCTCTCAAGCAAGAGGTCTATTGTCATAGAATGAAAGAGGCATTGGAATAGAACATATTGGACATTCTAGTTTAATACTACATTCAAGAATGTTTTACAACCTAACATAGAACACAAACAAACCCATACATGCACATTCATATTTTCAACAAAGCACTAAGGCACAAAGGGATTTTTAAATCTCATTAAGCTACTAGCTGTTCCCCAAACCTTTGCCTGCATTTGTTTAGTATTTTATAACAATGCTGCCACATGTTTTTCCCTTGATCTTTCTATCTCTATGAAATAAATCCAATCCTCTAAATACCTACCTAATTTTATCAAATCTCATGAGCTGAAAATCGGGAATAAACACACAGACATACTTTTGAATTTGTTATGCATGTAATATAATGAATGTCATATAAAGAGTTTCATAGGGCAAGGAGTTTATATTTGCAAAGGGCAACTTGCCCTATTAAACTTGCATCGGATCAAAGGGCCAATGCTTCTAAGCTTGCGAGGAAGTCTATCAAATTAAACTGATTATTAACCTAAAAACAGAACCGAATTAACACTAACCCACGAAATTAGGCTATTTGGTTGTAATATTCCATAATTTGGTTGGTTGCAATGGTTAGTTAGGTTTTAGTTTTGGGGTTGGTAATTACAATTACACATTCTGATTTATAGCAGATGATGGTCTAGGCAGGTTGTTGGCCCTTTAACTGACTAATATATAGTTATTCTTATTGATGATTAGGCTAGAAAGCCCTAGCATTACTGCATCCTGTAAAATCAATTATTTGATTCTTATAGCTAACCACACATCCTGGAAATGTTAAACCTGGCTTATAGATTAGGGTACAAATGCCTAGGCATATAATTTGCAGTGATAAAGTAATGTTTCTACACTGTACTGTAATTCATTGGTGGTCATTTTGTCATCATCTATCTAACAAAATTGTAAATATTCACTGACAATCTGATATACTGTGTCAATTGGCCTAAATAAAATTGACATTAATTTATGTTATGATGAGATAATCACGTACACGTTAGTACTGATTAAGAAACATGATCATCAGCCTCCGTCAGAGCTTTATGACGATGTTATAAGTCTTAAATCGCTACGCCCATTTCTTGGAGCAGACACATAAGGCTCAGTGCACTGTTTATTCTGTTTTCAAAATACAAAAATCAAAAGTAAGTCAATAACTACAGTTGAGTATACCAATAAATGCACATGAATCAGTTTATAATCCGAAAGTAAGCGAAATATTGATACAAGAACTCACCAGTTCCACCCAAGGAAGTCAACAATTACTGGACCGGACAGAACACACTTCACGATGTTATGTTTTCTTACACCGTCAAACGAACACTTTATAATATTCCGTGCACTAAATTGTAAAATAAAATAATTGTAGATATATAAAAGATAATTCACTTCAACTGCCGCTATAACCGTGCCACAAAACGAAAATGGCAGCGTTGATGTTTTATACTGGAAAATTAAAAATGTCTGTTAGAAAGTGAAACGTTATAATGCTATCTCTGTTATTTAAGGGTAAGGCTCTCTGACAGTTAATGTACATACTATTCTCGAGAGAATTTAGATTATTAAATGTTAAATGCAGTTTACATATTATCTCTCTACAGGAAATATATTTATGCAGGAGAAACATCCTATAATTTTTACCAAGCGCTGGCGTTCACACCTGCACCCTTGTTGCATGTGTACATATACCTATGAAATAAAGTCTGACATGAAGGGTTTGCTTCTGTCCGCATGGGAGTTCCGTCTAATATCTTCAATCATATTCACTAAATCATCACGAAATCTTATAGATTTAATATAATTATGGAGTAAAATTGACAAAAAGGTGTATCCACCTATCGTGATGATATATGTATTCAATGTACAATAATTGTGCATTAGACAGGAATCCTTGTCTTATTACAATCTGTAGTAATTATTGGTATGCTATCTTAATACTAAGAAGACTATGGCTTTTTGCCTTTGTAGTATACGTATAATAGTAAAAAATTCTCCCCATGTCCTCATGATTACTCTTATTAATTTTACTTTTCGTTGTACCAAATTTATTAAATATTTGTTTTCGTTTTATTCATGTCCTAATGCATCTTTAAAAGTCCGCAAGGTTTTAATATTTTATTATATAAGAATACATCAAGTTTTGCCGAATTTAGGGATTTGACTTACCTCTCATGTTCTTTATTTTTAGGTGCTAGCAACACTGTCCACATTAATATATATTATGTACTATTGTACTGTATATGAAAACCACAGAGAACTTTGAAATAATACAAGATAGAGATGTCGCTCCCTGTCTGTTGTACTATTATTCCTAGTTGCCTTATTGCGTCTATTTATACCTACCTACCAGTCCATATATATTACTCCTAAAATTATAATTGCATTTATATACTTACTATGAACAATAAACAAATAATTTAAAAAAATGCCTTTATTTAAATTAGACAAACAACACTGTTTCGACATTCGACATTTGAGAGTGCAATAAAAGCAAATAACACCATCTATTGCTTAGTTTCCAAAAACTTTGAATGATTACCTGACCAATTTAAAAATACAATTGAAGCCTATGCAGAAACGTACAAGTGAGATATCTTATATTTTTGGTCAGAGCACATTTTAACCAATTCGTTCCTTGTGTATTAAATATGATCCAGTATACTATTGTAGTCTTTGCACTTTGGGCATGATGAAAACGAAATCTGTGGGTGCTAGACGTATGTTGTCAAGGTGTGCGCGGTAATTATTAAAATTTTTGAAAGTTCAAAATACACAATATTTATAGAAACCAAAATGAGTGATATAATTACAATAACAGCTCCGGTGAATATAGCAGTGATAAAATATTGGGGAAAACGTGACGAAGAATTAATTTTACCGTTAAACGATTCCGTTAGTGCCACTTTGGATACAAATATTATGTATGCGAAAACTTCTGTGTGCGCCAGACCAGATATTACTGAAAACGAAATATGGTTGAATAAAATAAAAGAATCTTTTAATAATAAGCGGCTGCAGAATTGCTTAAGAGAAATTAAAAATATAGCGAGTACGCAGAAAAGTGTTGACGAAGAATTTTTGTCGTGGAACGTACGTATTTATTCAGAGAATAACTTTCCTACTGCAGCTGGATTGGCGTCTTCAGCGGCGGGATATGCCTGTTTGGTAACTGCTTTGGTGAAGTTGTACAAAGTCAAAACAGATATAAGTGCTTTAGCCCGTTTGGGATCAGGTAGCGCTTGTAGAAGTGTGTATGGCGGATTCGTACGATGGCACGCTGGACAAAAACCCGACGGGAGTGACTCAATTGCTACCCAAATAGTAGACTCTCTACATTGGCCAGAAATGAGAGTACTCATACTAGTTGTTGCAGATACTAAGAAACACACAAGTTCATCTAAGGGTATGCAGTGTTCGGTAGCTACATCTGAACTGCTTAAATATAGAGTTCAAAATTCTGTACCTAAACGGGTCAATGACATCTGCATAGCTATTAATGATAAAAATTTTGCAAAATTTGCAGAGATAACTATGAAAGACAGTAACCAGTTCCACGCTGTATGCTTGGACACATATCCACCCTGTGTATATATGAGAGATATATCTTTCAAAGTTGTTGAAGTTATACACAAATATAATGAAGTTTGTGGACAGACTAAAGTAGCGTACACATTTGATGCTGGACCTAATGCATGCCTGTATTTATTGGAGAAAGATGTCCCAGAAGTGGTCGCTCTTATTAAACAAGTGTTTCCCACTTCAAAATCAGATTTTGTTAAAGGTCTTGATCCTCCAAAGATTGAGGAAACAGATTTCTTGAATCAGTTTCCAATTCAGCCTTTTGAGAAGGATTTACTGAAATACTTGATCTACACTAAAGTCGGTGATGGACCACAGGAAATCACTGACGGAAGGCATTTACTAAATCTTAATGGACATCCAATGAATTAGACATAAGGGAAAAGGGTTAAGAATTATACATTCTATAAATCAAGTATTACTTCATCCAATTAAGCCTTTTGAGAAGGATTTACTGAAATACTTGATCTACACTAAAGTTGGTGATGGACCACAGGAAATCACTGATGGAAGTCATTTACTAAATGTTTATGGACATCCAATGAATTAGACATAAGAAAGGGAAAAGGGTTAAGAATTATACATTCTATAAAACAAGTATTACTTCAATGAAATATCAATACTATTATTTTGAGGGCTGGTTTCTGAATTTTATTGTATTGTGGCACTCTTCATGACAAACTAATTTCCTTCTGTGAAAGTGGAACCATCTTTATAAAACACCATTGACTTTTTTTATGTGTATGTGTTCACCACTTTTCAATTCATTGCACTATTGCTTCACGTTTTTTTTATTCAAACTAGTGTTTTATACCAATTCCTAACAAATTCTATATATACATTGAAGCTGTGATAGCCTAGTGGTCAGGGCGTCAGCCTCCTAATCAGAGGTCGGCAGTTCGAATCCGGGCACGCACCTCTAACTTTACGGAGTTATGTGCGTTTTAAAAAAATTTAAATATCACTCGCTTCAACAGTGAAGGAAAACATCGTGAGGAAACCTGAATGCCTGAGAGTTCTCCATAAGTCTGCCAATCCTTACATGGCCAGAGTGGTGGACTATGGCCAAACCCTTCTCATATTGAGAAAAGACCAGTGCTCTGTAGTGAGCCGGTAATGGGTTGATCATGATGATATATATAAATAATAATCTTGAAATTAATTTCAGTTTCCTCGGTCAGGTCAAGAATTCTTATTTTATATTGTAACCTAATGTTAAACATTCTCAGTAGTATATACTACATACCACTCCCAAATCTTTTTCTTTTTTTATAGATTTTAAGTTTAGTAAGAATCTACATATTGTATTGTATCTTGAACTGTGAACTTTGTTAGCATTATTATATTGATACTGTATTTATTTTAATTTACAATGGGAACAAGAAATAAAGATATATATCAAAAATGGCTTACAACAAAGTTTATTTACATAATAATAAAAACAAAATATACAATTGTAACGGCAGATAGAACATCTGCATTTGAAATCTTAGAATTATCTATACATGGAGATCATAATAAAACACTAACATAGTCAGCCAATTCCATTTATTTTTATACTTATTTCAAGAGGACAAAAATAAATGAAATCCTTGTCCATATAACTTATCGAGCTGAGACTGAAACCTGCCAGACTCTGATGATGTTGTCAGAATAGCCAGCAAATAGTGTCTGTCCATCTGTAGACCAGGCCAGTGAGAGGCACTGAGGTGGGTCTGTCTTTGTGGGTGTTTGCTGGTTGATAACATCAGGCTTCAGCTCTTCAACCATCTCCTTGCTTTCCAGATCCTGGTAACAATTAATTTATTTTATTAGTACAGCATTATCATAAAATAAATCTTTTAGGCGAAACTTTCTTTTAAGTTATTTCTTAAGAGTTGATTTCCTAAAGATATGAAATTTTTTTTTTTAAGTTTTTGATTGCTCAAACAATTTTGTATAAAAATTCTCATTTTCAACATACAACAGGCAACAGAAAAATAAATACAAGACACCTACCCAGATCTTGATTGAAGGTCCAAATGCAGCACACAACCAATATCTGTTTGGTGAGAAGCATAAAGCTGTGATGATGTCATTGTGGTCCAGTGTGTGAAGGTGCTTGCCTTCATTCAAATCCCATAGCATTGCCTTCATGTCCTTGCCACCAGACGCACATAGGGAGCCGTCGGGCGAGACTGTCACTGTGTTAAGGTAACCAGAATGTCCAAGGTGGTTGATCTTTAGCTTGCAGTTGGTCAAGTGCCAGACCTACGAAAAAAAAAACAAATTTTAAAGCTATTCAGATAAATGTACAGTGTGAGGCTACTGTATTACGAAATAAAAACTGACATATTGAATAAGAATGTACAAGATGAATTTTATTGAAGGTCAGAACAATACATTTTACATTACAATTGTATCATGTACAAATACCAAATAGTTTGATAAAATTTGTCATATTAGTTCAGATGTATGCATAATCTAAATATTATATATCTTTAACATACATAAATCAGTACCAGTATTGTGCTATACATATTGTATATTCAGAATACAAATTTAATCAAATTCTTAAAATGCTAAAAAAATCCTTTTAATTTGGTTGGAAGTACCATGAGAAGTTTCACCATGAAATTTTTCATTCATTTTACTACATTTAAAATAGACTTATGCTAGCAGCTACTATAATAATGTTATTTGATGTCTTTAGAACTGGTCACAGCTAGCAAGTGCAATTTTTGTAAATGTGGTTAAAATTACTTTAGTCATTAAAGCGAGCTAGCTACAAACCTTAACAGTCCTGTCCCATCCAGCTGAGACGATGATTGGATTGGCATGGTTGGGAGAGAACCTGACGCATGACACCCAGTCACTGTGACCATCATCTTGAATAGTGTACTTGCACTCGGCAAGGGTGTTCCACAACTTGATTGTCTTATCCCTTGAGCCAGATACAATCTGACGGTTATCCACTGAGAAGGCGACTGATAGTACATCCTGCCACATAAAAAGACACATTATAGTTATAAGCTTATGAGTTATGCAAGGTCTGTATGCTGTAATAATCTAAAAGTATGTAAGTTTTAAAGGTCAAGGTAAGTAGCCATCTAAGGCTTACAATCAGCATGAATAGAAATTTAATTTTAAGGTATTTACTAAAGACTAAGTAAATGACAAGTTGTCCATTGAAAATAAATATGATAGTTATTACATAAAACAATGGTCATGTATCTAATCAAAATTGGTGTTACACAAAATATGTGAAAGTTTTACTCAAACATATTTGCTTGTATGAAATACAAAAGTTATTACAAATGTTATTTATTATATATGATATATTATTGTTTCATATGTTCATCACTTTTGCTTCCTTGATAGAACATGTCAAACAACAAAATTATGAGAAAAAATTGGCAGACTGAACAAATGTGCCGTACTCACAATCAAAGTTGGCTAACCTTAGGTATCTAAATCAAAAGTTCAGACAGTCTTTAGTAATTTAAACTAGTCAAACAAAAAATTTGCTCATGTTACATGTGCAAAATTAAGTCCAGCCAAAGGAGATTGCTTCTGCAAGTTTGACTTTCTGGGACATACCAATAATCTTGGTGAATGTTCACAACAATTTAACACACCTTAAGGTTAACCTTACCAACAAATTGTAGACTACTTACAGGACCTCAAATAGTTAAGATATCGCCTTCAGTTCCGCTTCGTGTGACCACACGCAGACGCCGATGCTTCTCAACGCCACGCCCACGCCACAGGAACGTCTTCTGCCTCGCATAGGCACTTAAAACTAACATCTTCTGCCTCGCATAGGCGCTTAATACTAACATCTTCTGCCTCGCAAAGGCGCTAAACACTTAACGAAACTAAATGTTCTATCATCACACCTTAGTATGGTCTTCGAACCGCCGGGTGGTTTTTCCAGCTTGGAGATCCCAAAGTCGGAGAGTCTTGTCCCAGGAACCAGATAGAGCGTAGTTCCCGTCGCTGGACAATACTACGTCAGAGATAAAATGGGAGTGTCCGTAAAGACGCTTCAGAGGTACTCCGTAGTTGGTTTCATCCCTCATCAACTTCCATACGATTAAGGTTTTGTCTGAAATAGTAATGGTGTGGTCAGATATAAAGTTAGAAATGTAAGATCAATCTTTAAAAAAAGGTATAACATCAGCCCCATATCCGCTTGCCGCTCAGGTATCGCGTGGCAATAATTAGTTCATCATATTCTATTTAAGACATTAAGTTTTACTTTAAAATACGTAATTTGTCCCTTATGTAAGGGCTTTAACTAGCTTACAGCATCCTTTAAAACAAGAATGATAAAATACAATTGGTGATGATTTTCGATTTAACACAAGCAACATGAACTTACCTCGAGATGATGATAAAATCATGTCAGGATATTTAGGGTTGGTAGCGATTTGGGTAACCCACCCATTGTGTCCGCAAAGGATACCTCTCGGTTTTAAAGTTTCAGTCATTTTTACAAAATGTTATTCACCGCGGCCCGCGCCACTTGACCAAGCAATCGACCCGGGCAAAGAGAAAAGAAAGAAACGATGATTGATTTCTATACACTGTACAGTGAACGATAATCAAATGAATGGTTTCACAGATAACATACAGAACTAGAGACTAGAGAGTATTAGCTTCCTTCTCGTTCTCGGACGAAGAATTAATCAATCAATCCTTGATTCTTCGTCCGAGTTCTCGTTATACCATTCCATAGACAATCTTGATTCAACGAAAGGAATGAATGAAACAAGACCACCAATAATGAAAAACTTACATTTGTATCTTCAATGGTTTGCGCTAGAAATCCGTAAAATGCGATTATAATAAAAACTTCTGCGAAAACCTTTTCTTGAAAATTGATTAAAATGATTTTAATGAGAAATAGAAACTGACAGTTTTAGAAATAAAAATATTTCAAATTTCTACGAAATGGAAATTGATAGTTGTACGAAATATATTTGAATGTTATGATCTGGAATACCAAGATCCATGAATACGAAAAAGTTTTAGAAATAAACACGAAATATCTGTTCGATGGATTTCATTGTAGACACGTCTATGGCAAAATCAAAAATTGCCACTTCTACGACTTCTAAAGTAAGATTTAAAGTTTTGTAACCAAGCAGTATGGGCGCGGACAGAAATCTTGGGGTGCTAGTCACGTCTATTGTATTGCCAGCGGTAACTAAGTACAAAGCCCGCGGCTATCTCCTGCTCCTACTAGCAAAGACACCACTGGTTCATGAGTGGCGGTGATCATTTAACAGCAGGTGACCCGTCTGCTCGTTTTGTCCACGATGTGTATAAATAAGCAACGGATTTTTTACACCGCGTTTACATCAGTCGCGCCCTCGTTTACACTCGCGACATTTTCTCGATGTCGAGCTTTATTGAAGTTGCCGAACCTCTGTGACGGACGGACATTCATAGTTTATACAAAACAAACAATATTAAATAGTTTCATTAATTGGCACTTCCCTATTGTTATATAATTCCATAAAACAGAGCAAGAGCTAAATTTTGTCTCGACTTTACAAGAAAAAAAAAATAGTTACGTATTTTGAATGCATCAATAATTGGCATCATTCATAGTACCATTGTATTCCGCTTGGGGGCTACCGGTCGCTCTTTTGAACCAAATTGACGTCACGCAAGTGGTACCTACGCCATTTTGTAAGTTTCTGCCCTAATCAGTATTTCTGGGCAAAGTGTAAAATACAAAATTCGCATGGTTTTGTGTACATTTAATAGATAAAGATATCTTAAAAAGCAAGTTAACGTCTAGGGCGTTAATTTCACAGTCTCAAAGTATGGAGGACAAGGCGTCATTAAAAGAACTGGATCAATGGATAGAACAACTAAACGAATGCAAGCAATTGACAGAAAACCAAGTGAAAACGTTATGCGATAAGGTAATTAATGTTTTATATTTACTTAGTCTTTATAAGAAATCATTTAACTCAACTTTTGTTTACCAAAGCTGACCGAAGTTTAGGTTGGTTTAACGTGATTTAGTTATGTTGAATGATTCATGACTTCAAACGATGTACTCTCCTAACGCGTATTGGTATCGTTTACGAATAACCATTGGCAGGTTGGATTTGTAACCGAGGGCATCGTTTCTTCGACTGCTTTATTTGTACCACACCCAGATAGCAGGTACATGGCTGTATAATCCATTGATGATCAACTAAACGAGATATTAATAGAACAGCTTCATTCATGTTAATAAATATGATTTTTTTATACAGTTCAGCCTTTATAATTATACCAATGCTAGGCTAATACACTTATGCTTTTCAAAATACCCACTGAAATTGCAGTACTAGGAAAAGGTTCAGAATACTTTATTTGTGTCAATAGTATTGATTCTTGATATTCAGTGTGGGCATTAAATAAAATTATATTGTTAGTGTGTACTTTTCTATAGCTTGTTTTGGTATAAACTAGTAACTATGTAAATTGGATTTTTCTTATCTCATCTTATTATGATTATTATAAATACAGCGATTACTAATAAATAACCATATAAATACACTTTTCAATTAGAAAATTAATTGGTTGGATTTAGAATAAACTAAATATTATGACTTTTATGTAATGCAGTAATTTTAAAGTTACATACATACATTCCAACTGCTGCTTTCAACAAGCTGTATCATTTCAGAATGTTGTGTATTATTATCATCACTTCTGTTGGTTGTTAATGTCAAAAAAAAACTAATTTGCTATCTCTAACGAGTGTACTTAAGTTTAAAGTTATTGTGATAAAGATCTTTGGATATTGAATTTATCTCCAGTGCTCTTTCAAATTCAACAAAATTATCTATATATTTTAAAAATATTGCAATTGACGTTTAAAAGGTGCATTTGATGTGTATATATATACAAAAATTATCAATATTAAATATAGAAAAAGGCATTTGACCTTTAAAAGGTGCATTTGATGTGCATATATTTTTTTTACATTGTAGAGAAAAGATTGTATGTTTTTAAATATAGTTTTCAAACTATATTAGTATACTTAAAACTAAAGCTATGATGATTCCAATTGTACCCTGGTCTAAGAAGAAGCCCACAGCCATAGTCAGATAGAAGAATGAACTCAGAAATAGGCACTTTAAAATTTATTATAAAAACATTTTTTTATAATAAATTCAAATTCAAAATAATCTTTATTCAAATAGCCCTTAAAAAGGCACTTTTGACGCGTCAATAATTTACATAGTAGTTATTTCATGGTGATAACTATATTTGTAAATTTAAAACTAAAGCGATGAGGGTTCCAAACATACCCCGGTCTAAGAAGAAGCCCACAGCAAACTTATCCGGGGTTTTTCTTTTTTTTGTTATCACCATCTCACATAATGAATAATCTTACTTATCAATAAATGTATGTGATAAGATTTATTGTGGAAGTTAAATGCACAACTATCCAAATTTAAGCTCAGTGTACAGTAAATATGTATATTTGAGTGTTTGAACCTAATTACTATTGAATGCGAAAACAATGCTTGTCTTGTTACTCATTGCAATTTTGGGTGGAGAATAAAGTTCACCACAGGTAAGCAACTTGCATATATGAAATAAAAAGTGAAAATACTATAGTGATCATAAACCTTTGCAAAAAAGCAACTATTGTACAGAAATATGTATAATTGAGTGTTTGAACCTAATTACTATTGAATGCGAAAACAATGCTTGTCTTGATACTCATTGCAATTTTGGGTGGAGAATAAAGTTCACCACTGGTAAGCAATTTGCATATCTGAAATAAGAAGGGAAAATACTATAATGATCGTAAACCTTTCCAAAAAATCAACTCTACTCATATAGCAGTCACCATGTTGATACAGGTATATATATCTGCATACATTGACACAATTTTTGACTTTAAGGAGGTTTATGTTTTGGTAAAATCTTAACATTTTCATTATTTTGAGATCATGAGACTTAAAAGAACTTATCAAAGCATCCAGCATTGCAGGTAAAACTGAGGAAAATATTTGCAGGTCAGCTTCTGTATACATAATCGATAAAATAATTGTTAAAATATAGCAATTCATGGATGGGTTGTTCAGTCAAGTTACCTTGCGCAAAGTACCAGTTTTTATTTTATGAATAGTAATTATATAATAATACTTCAGAACCTTGGGTGTGAATATCCTTGCTTGTGGTTATTATATTTAAATTCTAATTATTTATCATTTAGTTCTTTGACAGGTTTCACTCTGTATTTATCTGTTGTATTCTTAAAAAGTTTAGTGTTAAGACACATGAGTTACACTAATATTATAAATGCAAAAGTTTGTATGACAGTGTATATGTGTGTGTGTGTGTGTGTGTGTGTGTTTGTTTGTTATGAGTTAACACGGGAACTACTGAACCAATTTGGCTGAAATTTGAAATTAGGATAAATTACACCCTGGATTATTACATAGGATTTGTAACCTGAGATAATTCATAATTTTTTCTTTTGTGATATGTGAAAAAACTGAACCTGAGTTAAAGATATAGTTTGTCATAGCAAATTTCTCAAAATTAGATTTATATATAGGGAGAGGGAGCAGAAACATGGAACGAGAACAGGAATTTGACATGGGATAATCTTCTATTACAAATATTGCTTTTTCCACATAAAAACCTTTAATCTACGCGAACAGTATCGCTGGCATTAGCTAGTGTATTATAAATGAAGAGTTGGATTCATATAATATGTGCAATATAAAAATAACCTTTAGTTCATGTTCATTAGACATTGAATCAATGCTTAGGAAGACCCATGTCACTAAGATCCATATGCGAGCTTACCTAGTACCTTCTCTTATTTTCATGAACTATTTTTATTTGATGAAGCTGCATTGGAGCAGCGTCGTAGGTTAATTCTTTTAAACTCTCTTTCCGGTGTGAAAGGAAGCCTGTGCCCAGTTGCAACCAACCAAAATAATTAGGATAAAAAATATAGGATAAGTTGATAAAAATTTAATTTAATTAATATTAGTATGCTCTTTCTATGCAGCTGAAATCAAATGGCTACCGTGTAACCTAAATAACGAAATGTTTTTCGCTACTTAAGTCGACCTTTTCGTGATATTTATTGTACATTTTTCCTAACGCTCAGTAAACACTCAACACCTCACGGCCAAACGCGATCTTATGCCTTTTCTTATTCGCCACTCAAATTCAGGGTTTGTAAACAGAGTAGTGTACGCTGCTAATTTTGTGACTTGTAACGTACGTATGAATACATACGATGTGCAGATTCAAATCTCTGAACAAAATTAAATTACTGACAGATCTATAAAATCCTATTCAAAAATATAACACTATTCTTGGAGTATATTAATTAGTTATGGGTTTTGTTTATAATCTTCCCAGCTGAAATCTTGTATTTAGTACGTAATACATGGAAATGGATTTTGATATCAAGCAATTTTTCGTGCAGTTTGTGAAGGTAACATTTTTAGAATAAAATTAATTTAAGCGGTTGCTGAAAAGTCCGCCTTAACCGCTCAGGTTAATAATTGGACGTTGTTATGCAACAAGGAACCAATCCACAAAACATAAAAATTGAGTTGTCTTATAGAGTGATCGTGACATTCGACATTATCGGTCAGTGAAATATTCCCATTTTCATCACCAAAATTGTCTGTTAAGGCACTGAACACATTTGAGGCACTGAACACATTTTAGAAACTTTATCCCAAACTAGCTTTTTGTACGTTTGAATCCTTTTTGCATAACTACGTCCATTTGAGAACGGCATAAAGGAACGAAACCCATTAACCGGTTACTGAGCGGTTTCCTTGTGCACTCTACCCCACTAGCAGTGCGGTGGGTGACCCCGAGAGAAAGAAATCAAAGAGCGGTTTTATAAATCGCAGCATATCAGCATATGCTTCTATAAAACCGGAGTATATGAATAAATAAATATTGGTTATTGCGAACCGGATTAGTTTCAAGGATTAATAGAAAGAAGATTATCACCAAGTCACAGTTAGGATTTTTTCAGATGTTACCGCATTTTACAACTTACCAAGAATTCTATTTCGCTGGCAAGTACACCTATCCCCCGATTTACACGGTTCATAAACTAATGAAATTTGGAAAATTTCTAAAAATGTAAATTTCGAACATACCTGAATTTCTTAAGTTTCAGCAGGTACTTTATGAAAAAAAATTCATTTCAATTTTTGTTTTCATTTATAGAATAAGTTCACTACGACATCACGCCATTTTTGGGCAAACTTTATACCTAGTTTTAAGTTTCTGGATATGTTTTACTCTTGTTCCATCTGAATAAATGTTTTGCGCAGTTTTTTCTTTGTACACGGTTTTATATAGGGAAAAAACAAAATCATTTTACACGGATTTTTCTGTAACCTATCTTCAGTATAAAACGGGGGATAGGTGTAATTCATTTTACGAAATTATATCGACTACGGCAGTTTCCCCCAAATTCGTTTTAAAGACCATTTTAAGTAGTTAATGACGTGGCCTAGATTAATTATTATTCCCAAGTTTCATTAGGCTTAACGGATTTGAATGAAATTCGGTTTTACCTTGCAAATGTAAAGTCGGAGAAATTTTCATTTCGAAAAATATTGTATATGCAAAAAGACTGCGCTTTGTTTTTCGTGGACGTAACAACCTTCACATTTAAAAGTGAACTATAATAACAGAGTATAGAGCAGATGTAGTATAGGTATAACAGACATTATATAGGTATCCTTTTGAACCCCGCGCGTTTCAATAACAATCCCCCTCGCCCCATTGCACCCCAACTCACTCCACCGTTCTATGTTCGACCCCGTTGAGAGCAGTGCACTCGCCAGGTTAAGGATTAACCTGATATGCTGATAGAAATAGGTCATTTTTTCGCTGCTTTTGAAAGCTCAGCTTTTGATCCATTTGTTTCCATCCCGGTCGCGATGTATCGTACGTCGCTGATTCTATTTTAATTTTATTTTATCTTAGTAGTACTAATGAGATTTTACAAGACGAGCTGTTTCATTTGATACCCATGTCAAGGGATTTTTTCACATATAATTTCTTACGATAATATCACCACAAATCAGGCTGGTAGAATCGATTTTTTTTCTAGTTTTATTATTTGTATATATGGTACCTAACATTTCATATTTCGCTTTTCCCTCTTCCATATATCTTAAAGAAGTTATTACAATATCGGGAACATGATAAAATTGTGCTAAAAGTTGAACAGTTACTCGTAAATTCAAAAAGCCTCTTAGTCAGTCAGTCTTCAAGGGTAAATTTCTAAAAGGAGGTATAACTTTTATCTTGCTTTATAATTGTCGTTATAAAGTACTAAATCCTGTTTTCTTTCAACAACAGATGTTCATGATATTTTCCACTCGATAATTATAATTCTGAGAAACCATTTTGACGACCTACTTAGCGCGGCGCGTGCGCTGTCGCATTGTGAAGATGGAGGTCCCAGTTTCAATTCCCGGCTCGAGTAGGGTCTGGTGGAAGGCTTGGGCTGTGGCTAGTTAACACCCTACCGACAAAGACGTGTCGCTAAAAGATTTAGCGTTCCGGCAAGATGTCGCGTGGAAGCCATTAGGAGTTACCATATCCCTCACTGTGCTATGATAGCCTAGTGGTTAGGACGTCCGCCTTTTAATCAGAGGTCGCGGGTACGCACCTCTAACTTTCAGAGTTATGTGCGTTTTTAAGCAATTAAAGTATCACTTGCTTCAACGGTGAAGGAAAACATCGGGAGGAAACCTGCATGCTTGAGAGTTCTCCACAATGTTCTCAAAGGCGTGTTAAGTCTGCCAATCCGCACATGGCCAGCGTGGTGGACTATGGCCTAACCGTTCTCATATTGAGAGGAGACCCGTGCTCTGTAGTGAGCCGGCAATGGGTTGATCATGATACCCCTGACAAGTTACCGCTTCCATCTTAGACTGCATCGTCACTTACTGTCAGAAAATTGCAGTCAAAAAAAACAGACCGTTGTCAAAGATATGGTCTTTTATTTTATTACTGCAATACATCGTAGGTTTGAAATATCATAGCACGGTCCATTCGACTGTGTAACATCCTTTCTGATAAAAATAATTTCAATTAAACAATGAGGCCAGAGTCAAATGTATCGTCACAAGTGAAAATTGTTTAAATGTACAAAACATACTTCGTTAATTTAGTTTAGTTTCATTAAATTGCTTAAAGACAGTGTCTTAAAATAGAAAATGAGTATATCTTCATCCGTGCATAAGCACCGGAAATATCCTCAAAGAAACGAAAACAACTGTATCCTACCACTACCGTCTCTTTTCCTTTTTTTTATATTTGTACAAGTTTTTGATACTTTGAATATTGGTATATAGTATTTTGATTACGTTCATTTCATGTCTCACGGCTCGGCACTGACCTCCTATAATTAGTTAGATCTTAAGTCGGGTTAGCAAGACGAAGTCTGGGCTCAAAAACAAATTAATACTACCACTTCAGTCTTTTTTCCTTTCTCTTCAGATTTGTTCAAGTTTTTGATACTTTGAATGTTGGTATATAGTATTTTGAATATGTTGATTTCATGTCTAACGGCTCGGCACTGACCTATAATTGATTAGATCTTAAGTCGGGTTAGCAAGACGAAGTCTGGACTCAAAAACAACTTAATACTACCAATTCAGTCTTTTTTCCTTTCTCTTCAGATTTGTACAAGTTTCTGATACTTTGAATATTGGTATATAGTATTTTGAGTTATATTTATTTCATGTCTCACGGCTCGGCACTGACCTATAATTGATTAGATCTTAAGTCGGGTTAGCAAGACGAAGTCTGGACTTAAAAACAAACTAATACTACCACTTCAGTCTTTTTTCCTTTCTCTCCAGATTTGTACAAGTTTTTGCTACTTTGAATTTTGGTATATAGTATATTGAATATGTTCATTTCATGTCTCACGGCTCGACACTGACTTCCTATAATTGATTAGATCTTAAGTCGGGTTAGCAAGACGAAGTCTGGACTCAAAAACAACATAATACTACCACTTCAGTCTTTTTTCCTTTCTCTTCAAATTTGTACAAGTTTTTGATACTTTGAATATTGGTATATAGTATTTTGAGTTATATTTATTTCATGTCTCACGGCTCGGAAATGACTTCCTATAATTGATTTGATCTTAAATCGGGGTAGCAAGATGAAGTCTGGACTAAAAAATAACTTAATACTACCACTTCAGTCTTTTTTCCTTTCTCTTCAGATTTGTACAAGTTTTTGATACTTTGAATATTGGTATATAGTATTTTGAATTATATTCATTTTATATCTCACGGCTCGGCACTCTAATTCGCTGCCATTAGACAAGTTCTATTCAAATACTTATAGATCTGCTCACCTGTTCCGACAGATTTATGAATAAATGATAAAATATTGTAGTTTTTTAAAAATAGTATTAATAGGAAATAAGTTTCGAACATTTTAAGTAGACAGTCATTTTGCATTAATTTTTACTAACCTTGACTATTACATCTACTTAATAACATTACATTAATTATTTTATTTATTTTGATATGTAGTTAACGATATTATTAAGCTGAAGAATTGAATGATTGAACGCGCCCATCTGTATATACCAGTCATCATTGATTATTCTCTGCCTTTTTAATATCCTACTATTGGACAGGAGCCACTGAAAGGACAGAGTTATGAAGAGCTTGGACCCTCTACTATACTTAACTGCGAACTACGGTTTTGTGGACTCACATAATGTCTAGATGGATATAAATACTAATAATATTTAAACGACGACCTCCGTGGCGCAGTGCGTGCGCTGTCGCATTATAAAGTTAGAGATCCTGGGTTTGATTCCCGGCTCGAGTCTGGTTCACCCTACCGACAAAGACGTGTCGTTAGCCCACTACCATCCTAGACAGCATCATCACTTACCACAAGATGAGACTGTCTGACTGTGGTGACTAGCCATTGCCGAAGCCTCCCACCAGACCAGAACCGAAACCAGGACCTCCTACTTTAATGCGACAGCCCACACTATGCCACGGAGGTCGTCAAAATTATATTGTATGATTCAAAGATAAAAAGACATAGGTACAAACTATGACGAGTTGAATCGACATACTATCACGTCCATTCAGCGAACGTCGTCGACTGAAGAGTGAAAAGACTTCCGCTAGTGTGTAGACTCCTACGTAACCGTCCGTTTAACTGAATCTCACATATTAATAGCGTACTGATCTATTGTTCCATTGTATACTCTCAGTGGAAAATAATCGAGAGATGTAGGTACCCCTATATTTACTAGTTGCAGTCTGATTCCCACATACATACTATACTTAGGATCTTTAACTTTGCAAAATAGCCATTCCTACATCGATTTCATAATAGTTTCTTAGACGATTTTGGCGATTGTTGTACAGGTTTTTTTCGTACGTTTCGTAATATTTATAATTGCATATAACCTTTAACGAATACATTTATTTATTAGGAAGCCAACGGTATCCAAAGAAATATATATACATATATATATTTTTTAAGACAAATTATTATGTATGTACACTTAGGTCTATCAATGTATACTCACTAAAAGGCTAACTAGACATGCGCATTATAAAACTTCTAAATAGTAATCTAAACTAAAAACATTTAATAACTATAATAATTTATTTGAAAAAAACAAAAACGGTGAAGGTAAACATCGTGAGGAAACCTGCACGTCTGAGAGTTCTCCATAATGTTCTAAAAGGCGTGAGAAGTCTGCCAATCCGCACATGGCCAGCGTGGTGGACTATGGCCAAACCCTTCTCATATTGAGAGGAGACCCGTGCTCTGTAGTGAGCTGGCAATGGGTTGATCATGATGATGATGATGATAATAATCTACAACTATAAAATTATATTAATTAAAAAGCCAAAATACCAATTTTATACTTAACTAACAATTTTAAAACAAGCCATATACCTATTAAAATCAGGCTTTGGATTGGGCGCCAATGAATGTCAACTTATCTAAATGTTAACCCTTTTTCCACTACAAATTACCTACCTCTTCAGTTTTTATTGGTGGTAAGTGACGATGCAGTCTAAGGCCGAGATCTATATCTATCTAAGATAAGCTCGCCTTACATCTGATTTAATAAACAGTTTGTACGAGGACACAGTAACGTGTCCGACATAAATCTATCTCGTGATCCAGTCTAAGCTAATAAGCTGTTAAGCTGTCTGTAAAACAGCAGTTTTATTCCCCCAGTTAGGTAAACCCCCCCCCCCCCCCATTGGGTTTCTAAGCGGCATCTAAGTAAAACTCTTAATCGCTTGGAAGCACGTTTTGTCGGTAGGGTGCTAAATAATCACGTTCGACGCGTGCGAACAGAGAAGACTTATATAAGTTTCGCCATTCACCGCGCCAGGGAGATTCGTCTTATCAATAAATCTTAATAACGTGATGTATTTAATAGTTTTTCGAGCCCCTTTTGAATGGGAATAAACTTTGTCCACGAATCTCGGACTACCGTGCTTGTAAGTATATTTTCGTGACGTGTATAATAAGGAAGTTTTTCGAGCCCCTTTTGAAAGGGAATAAACTTCGTCTCGAAATCTTGGACTACCATGCTTGTAAATATATTTTCGTGACGTGTCTAATAAAAATGTGACTTCAAAAAGGCGATCGTTATTTTCTCGTCCGCCGACTTGCTAAATAATTGTACCAATAACATCACTTATGCAATGATAATAATCTGAATCTGCCTTGCATTAACTTATCTAAAGCGAGAAAACTTAAATACTAATGTTCGGAGCTTTAATTTTTTTTTATATACTACAAGTTAGCCCTCGATGGCTACCTCACCTGGGGGTAAGTGATGATGGTGTCTAAGATGGTAACGGTCTAACCTGTTAGGGGTATGGTAAACCCACGCTCCTAATTGGTTTAGGTTTAAAGATCTTTATTCTCAGAAGAAACAATTTCACTTAATGAGAAATTAATAAAATAAAACAGTTTACAAAAAAGAAATAGTAGGCCAAAAGTGGCGTGTTTATAAATTAACACAATGCTTTTTAAGTTTCATTTTGAACGATGCAAATGACTTTTCGCAAAAAATATCTTTGGGTGAGCTATTATACATTTGTGCTCCCTCAACCTGTATTGTTTTACTGCCATAATTTGTTCTAGTTTTGTATAATCTTAACTTATGTCTATTTCGTGTGTTTAAATGTGATTTGGTTTTAAAAGTGGTTCTTTTGTACAGTTCTTTAGTTGGAAAACGATTATCTAGGTGGAACAGGGTTTTTAATAGTTTGTTTTGAGATATTTGAAGAATTTTTAGGTTTGTTTCATATGGTTTCTACGCTACATCGTGCCGGAACGCTCAATCGTTTGGCGACACGTATTTTTCGATAGGGTGGCAACTAGCCACGGCCGAAGCTTCCCATCAGACCAGATTCGAGCATGGAATCGAATCCAAGACTTATTAATGCGACAGCGCACGCACTGCGCCACGAAGGTCCTCTAAAATTATCCACATAAGCAATAAAATAATTAATAGGTAGATTTTTTGGGACACAGCTGTCCCCAGTACATCCCCGTTTTTTACTTTTGACGTTGGGAAAGGCAGCCCCTTCGGAAACGGTTTGTGGGACTCGCTGCCCACCGGAGTGGTGACCAAATCACTTAAACCCAGCGATACTCCTTCGCGTCGCCTGATAACTGGATCACGAAAACGTTCGCACACTCGTCCGCTACACAGCCAGGTCTCCAGTAATCCCTATTTATTAAGTCCCTACCAGAGCTTCATCGCAACAATGGTATCAGAATGCATAGAAAACAAACCTTGATATTAAAAATCAATATGCATTTGTTTATTTAAAGTCCATTTCTCATTTGAATAAAGATGATTGTGAATAATTTATTGAATGAAAATGCTGGATTGTTTAGCAATGTCGGCAAGAATGGCAACCGTAATCGTGCTCGTTTGCGATGAAATAATAAACAGTGATAAACATTTCCCATTCCCAATCTGGTTACTGCATTGAATAAAATTTCTCGCGTTCAGTTTAATTTCTGGACGTTTTGCGTATTTTAAAGCTTATCTGAAGACCTCTGCAGCGCAGTGCGTCCTCAGTGTGGTACTGAGGTCGCTAAGTGGGAGGTACTTTTTTTATTTCATTCCTCATTCGAGCCTGGTCTGATGGGAGGCTTCGAAAGGCTACAAATAACCACACTAATGGCAAGGACGTATCGGGAAGCGAATTTAGGTTTCCGGTTTAATGCAATTTCGACGAGGCATTAAACCGGAAACCTAACCTAAGAGGCTCAGTTCAATATAGTTGGCTAAAGATGTTCAATACCATTCTATGCTAGTTTTTTTAAATATTATATACACATATATTTAAAAAAAAACCAAACTTGTGACATCACTTTCTTTCCTCCGCATTATATGACCATACCATGCCAGCCTGTTACTCCTCATCTTTTCTGTCACTGGCGCTACTTTTAGACTTCCCCTTATATATTCATTATAATGCTATGTCTATACCGATACGAAAGAAAGAATATGCTTTGTCTGTGGAAATATTGCAAAAAAAAAAACAAGAACTTAGCTTACACGCTATTAATATTGAAAATAATTAATTGATAGGAACCAGGCGCGGATATGAAGTGGTGATAGCCTAGTGGTTAGGGCGTCAGAGGTCGGCGGTTCGAATCTGGGCACGCACCTCCAACTTTTCGGAGTTATATGCTTTTTTAAAAATTAAAATATCACTTGCTTCAACGGTGAAGGAAAACATCGTGAGGAAACCTGCACGCCTGAGAGTTCTCCATAATGTTCTCAAAGACGTGCAGTCTGCCAAACCGCACATGGCCAGCGTGGTGGACTATGGCCAAACCCTTGAGAGGAGACCCGTGCTCTGTAGTGAGTCGGTAATGGGTTGATCATGAACCAGGCGCTACTTGCGAAAGATCATTTATGCAATGCTTAATTATTAATCCTACATTAATATCGTAAATAGGAAAGATATGTTGGTTTGCTTTGAAGTATCACAAAATACTTTATTGTATACAAAGAAACACATATATATTAACATACAAACAATACTATACACTTGTACAATTGACGGTCTTATCTCTGCCAGCCTACCAAACTGTAGATGATTTAACAGGCGGGTTACACGTATGTAAAATACTCCATGTATACATACGAAGCTGTGATAGCCTAGTGGTTAAGACGTCCGCCTATTGATCAGAGGTGGGCGGTTCGAGCCCGTGAACGCTCCTCTAACTTTTCGTGTTTGTTGAGTTATGTGCGTTTTTAAGCAATCAAAATGTCACTTGCTTCTACGGTGAAAGAAAACAGCGTGAAATAATGTTTTCAAAGGCGTACGAAGTCTGCTAATCAGCACATGGCCAGCGTGGTGCACTATGGTCAAACCCTTCTCATACTGAGAAGAGAGAGATCTCTGCTCTCTAGTGGGACGGCAATTGATCATGATGATGATTACATGCAGACTTACACATAAATACATAACACAATAATATAAAGTCGGAGATAAAGATAAACAAGCCAAAAGACACAAAGGAAAATAGATATAACAGTTCAGATAAGAGAGTCTAGGAAATGTGAATTAAACGTAAGACACGAGATTGCTTAGTGAGGATAAACGTGCGCTTTCACAAGACTCTTAAATGCTACTACCGATACTTTTTTTTTATCCGATGTTAACTGCCCTGGGTTTTTTTATGCACTAGAAGTTAGCCCTTGACGGCTATCTCACCTGATGGTAAGTGATGACGTAGTTTAGGATGGTAGCGAGCTACCCTGTTAGGGGCATTGTAAACCCACGCTCCTTATTGGTTTCTACGCGACATCGTGCCGGAACGCTAAATTGCTTAGCGACACGTCTTTGTCGGTAGGACGGTAACTAGCCACGGCCCTCCCACCAGACCACACTCGAGCCGGGAATCTAACCAAGGACCTCCAACTCTATAATGCGACAGGGCACGCATTGCGCCACGGAGATAGTCAAAAAATTGATGATTATTGAAACTCTGTTACCTTTCAGTCATGGCCATCTTTTTCTGTGACTTTTCCCACTATAGTACTTGGCTACTTATATATGTAATGGATATATTAGCCGACAAGTTACATACGTATACATTTACAACAAAGGTCAAGCTTCGATTGCATGTCTTAAATGTACAAGATTAACAGTAAGCAAGCAATAGCGAATACAGCCGTTGAAATCAGTGATACAGACTACAGATATCTCTTACGCGAATATTCTCAATCAATCAATCATAATCTATATTCCAATAATCCTTTAAAAGGCACTTTTAACGCGTCAATAATTTACATAGGTAGTGAGTTGATGGTGATAACTACATTCGTAAATATAAAACTTAAAGCTGTGAGGGTTCCTAACGCGCTTTGGTCTGAGAAGGAGCCTACAATAAACTTAGCCGGGTAAATTCTCTTTTTGTTATCACAGTCTCACATGCCACTTTAAAACAGGCCTAGTTTACAGGTTTTTTTGTAAAGTACTTCCTTGAGGAAACCTGGACGCCTGAGAGTTCTCCATAATGTTCTCAAAGGCGTGTGAAGTCTGCCAATCCGCACATGGCCAGCGTGGTGGACTATGGCCAAACCCTTCTCATATTGAGAGGAGACCTGTGCTCTGTAGTGAGCCGGTAATGGGTTGATCATGATGATTATGATGAGTCGCACAGGGTTGGTTCCATCAATTAGAAAGATTATTCTTCACCATCATATATATATATATTTTTTTTTCGGACTGTCTACTAGCTGTACTAACCCTATTGGTTGCCACAGCGCAACCGGGCTGTTTGGCGAGCTTCGGAAAGGAGCTCTACCTAAGGGCGCCTCATTTAAGGCGAACCTTGGATTAGGCAACGTTTGGGATAACGGGGGGGTCGGACGGTGAGCAATTTTTATATTGCTACTAGCGGTTATTATTAGTAAAAAAAACACGGCGGAATGTTATTTTCCGGGACGCTAAGATACAAGTTAAAAAATTCAAAATGAGGGTAAAAAACAAACGAAAAAACTCACATTAACTTATACTATTAGTTCGGAGCAATGCCTGTAGATTTGCAGTCCTTACATATGAAGACATATCTTTTATTTGCGGCAGCCTGTATCGCGAATAAAGTATATTAAATATAATCGCGAATAAAGAGTATAAAAAAAGACATTATATAGTTTTTTAAATCACCGTTTGGAAACATGCAAATCATTAAGAAAATCATTCGCACGGTTATGATAATGTATTGTAATTATTAGCATCACACGAAAGGATTGAAGATGTTATGCAATGGATATGACGAAGTATTTCCTACCGTCATTTGTATAGCTTACTCATTACCATTAGTATAGTATTGGATCGTTTATGATGGAGAGATATCGTATAGGAGATGCGTAGTTAGATGATCTATGTTCTAAAACTCTCACCGCCTTCTATCGAGGAGCCCTGTGTCCAAGTGGGACATTGATAGGATGAGACATTGATAGGGATTGAAAGGCTGCCTCTTTTATAAGCGAGAAGATGTCTAAGCAAACTAAGACCGAAAACTTTGACCAATCACGCTAAATAATATGATTATTGATAAATGCAAATAAATACATAATTTGAATTCCTAGGTACACAATTAATTTAATTAGTCCAATTAATCTAACGAGTAGGGTATCTTCGCCCTAGAAAAGTCTTTAGATCGGAAACCTTATACCGTAATTCAAGTTTATAACCTTGAAGTCAGCCTAAGCTCGAATAATTTTGACGTGTTCTCTCAAAGCAGATAAATTTAGACATATTTTTTTGCCTTGTGGGTATTCTCTTACAATGAAGACATGACTAATAATTTAATACATAGACCATCTTGCTAGATACAAGTGTACACAGTTGTCATTGGATTTGGCAACTGTTAAGACATAGTTTTGGGAATATTCCACTGTTACGGGAAATCTTTTGATTATTATTATTATTCTATCACTCTGATGGCGAGTGATATACCGTTTCGTATTTTTGTCTAATATTATATAGCAATTATTATGCTTTGCTTTTAAAAAATAAAATATCACTTGCGTCAACGGTGAAGGAAAACATCGTGAGGAAACCTGCACGCCTGAGAGTTCACCATAGTGTTCAAAGGCGTGTGAAGTATGCCATTCCGCACATGGCCAGCGTGGTGGACTATGGCCAAAACCGTCTCATATTGAGAGGAGACCCGTGCTCTGTAGTGAGCCGGTAATGGGTTGATCATGATGATGCTTTGAGAGGCCAAAATCACTGTGTATCAATAAGTAAGGTATTTAGAAGGCCAAAACGCCAGGAAGCCAAAAGGGTCATCTGAAGTTAAATGAACATCGGCAGCAATAGAGGCGTCGCCAATAAGTTGCCGGCTGTGTCTGTATTATGGATAATTTTTTGGTTATATGATTTCGCGTACATATTTCACGGGCTACCTATTCCACAATTTGAAAGAGTATTATGGGTACACTGAAAAAATATACAGTTGCTAACCAATTTTATATAGAAATGTTTACATAGTTGAACATAAAGCACTTGGTTGCTGGCAATAAAGCTGACTTTGTCACTGTTTTTTACCACTCACACAACACAGTAAAATTGCGCAAGTTATCACATTTTGTGTCAATGTAATGCCATGATACTTTATTAAACCTACAAAGTGATATTTCAAAATGATTATTTTTACTTAGCACATATTGCTATATTATTAATTTTCTTTTAGTATCACACATAATAATCAAACATAAACATATATGAAGCGGTGATAGCCTAGTAGTTAGGGCGTCAGCCTCCTAATCAGAGGTCGGCGGTTCGAATCCGGGCACGCACCTGTAACTTTTCGGAGTTATGTGCGTTTAAAAAAAAAATCAAATATCACTTGCTTCAACGGTGAAAGAAAATATCGTGAGGAAACCTGCACGTCTGAGTGTTCTCCATAATGTTCTCAAAGGCGTGTGAAGTCTGCCAATCCGCACATGGCCAGCATGATGGACTATGGCCAAACCCTTCTCATATTGAGAGGAGACCCGCGCTCTGTAGTGAGTGAAGTTCAGAAGAAAGACCAGTATTCATGCAAACAGCTCTTTAGAGGAGCAAGAGAGACTAAAGTTACCCACTAGGCTGTGTTGCCTATGTTTTTCTTCGTAATCTTAATATAAAATTTTGTTTGCAGGCAAAGGAGATCCTGACTAAAGAGTCAAATGTGCAAGAGGTAAAATGCCCAGTGACGGTGTGCGGCGACGTCCACGGACAGTTCCACGACCTGATGGAGCTGTTCCGCATCGGCGGCCGCTCGCCCGACACCAACTACCTGTTCATGGGGGACTACGTGGACCGCGGCTACTACAGTGTGGAGACAGTCACATTGCTGGTTGCATTAAAGGTAAAAACTGCTGGCTTCATGTTCTTTGCTTCCATACGAAAACCATCAAGCAACAAGTTTCCTTTATTCAGTATAATTTAGCTTAAGCTTTAGCGGCAACATCACCTGATGGTAAGTTATGATGGGTAGCGAGCGGGCTAGCCTTTTAGGGTAATGGTAAACTCGTACTCATAATTGGTTTGTACACGTCATCACGCCGGAACGCTAAATTGCTTGGCGATACTTTGACGGTAGGGAAGTAACTAGCCACGGACACCAGTCCGGAATCGAGCCGGGAATTGAATTCGGGAGCTCCAACTTTATAATGCGACAGCGCATGCGTTATTTTTTTTTCTGTGAATATGTCGAGGTGTACTGCTCTCATTCAACACATATTCTTCGGGCAGTTGGCAAACGAAAATTCAATGCTGCTAGATACGCAAACTTCTAGATATGTTAATATAAGTTTAAATAAATATTCTGTGCCTAGATAATATGATTTCGTGCTACATATATATACTAGCTTTTACCCGCGATTTTGCTCTCATTGAAGCCATTAAATAAGTATCAGAGATCATTACAATACAATGTATTAATATGATAAATATATTTTAAAAAACCATTTTTTAGTACCTATATTTTTTAAATAAAAAGCATCTTATGTTACTTTAGTGTAATACCTACCTACCTCCAAGAATATGTTTACAAAGTTACATGACGATCGGTTGAGTGGTTTTTGCGTAAAAACGTAACAAACATCTTTACATTCACAGAAGATATAGTATTCTCGGACGATACAAAAAGTTCGGACTCCTTCTATTATTATTATTATATTAATATTATATTATACCTCTTCATCATATCGGAAATAATATAAAATCTAGATATAATCCCTCGATTTTATATGCCTGCAATGATTGAACGAACCTGTCTGGTACATACGCAGTCCGGGCACTTAATATGGGGGACAATTTAAAATTCAGTACACGCCGTATCAATATTATAATCTGTCGCCACAAAGGAACACTCGAAAAGTGGAACAAAACATCTGTTATGCTCAAATCAATCACAATATTGTGGTCTGACTGCGTTGTTTAGTTAGATCGATCCTAATTTAAGATCGAATCTTGCTATTTTTAAAACACAGTACTTACGCCAGTTCACCAATTCTGTGCATTCAGTCGATTTGTGAAACGAACTTGAGTAGTTTTTTTTACTACCTTCAGTGATAGTAATTTCTCTTCCATGCTTCGTTCACTGCTGAGGGTCGTGTACTTGCCACGGAATATTTTGTTTTCTACGCCGTTGTGCCTTTTCAATCTGTCCGAGGCATGGTGCAGTGCAGTGTGGACCGGAGCGCCGAGAGTGGTCCTGATTGGGTCGACCCACCGCATAGGGCTACTTCCTCTTGGTCTTTGACCTTCCACTTTGCCTATAATCAACAGTTTCCCCAAGTTCAATGTCTGGGTTTCTGCGTGCAATGTGTCCGAAATATTCCAAGATTCGTCGTAGGCGACCTATGTGGCGCAGCGCGCGCGCTTTTGCTTTAAAAAGTTGGAGGTCTTGGGTTTGGATTCCCGGCTCGAGTCTGGTCTGGTGGGTTCGGCCGTGGCTAGTTACCACCCTATCGACAAAGACGTGTCGCTAAGTGATTAAGCGCTTCGGCGCGATGTCGTGTAGAAACCAATTAGGAGTACGGATCTACCATACTCTTAACAAGTTAGTCCGCTGCCATCTTAGACTGCATAATCACTATCACTACCAGGTGAGATTGCCGTCAAGGGCTAACTTGTAGTGGAAAAAATATTGCGACAGCCTGTTGCTAATATTTAGTTGCTTTAGGATGGAGGGCGTTGGTTCTAAAAACAGTCCAGGGTATCCTAAGCATTTTCCTCCAGCACACCACACCTCAAAAGCATCTATGCGTTTGCGGTCTGCAGATCGTAGAGGCCATGTCTCAGAGCCGTATAAAAAGTGGTAGTAATAACTTATTTTTAATTATTCCTATAAAACTATAATTTCAAGATGAAATATTTAGCAATGTTACAGTATAAACTGTAAAAAAAATAACCCTCTTTTGTTATTAGATCTGAATGAGAAAATATATAAAGTTCTGACGTCAATCGCCATGCATACTATGAATGATCATTCAAGATTTATAAATAGCCAATTTTCTTTTATATACAGCGGATGGCTTATTAGGAAAATTCTAATTTTATCACATCAAAAAGACGTCATGGGTTCATGATTGAGGAAAATTTGCCACAGCGGGCAATAAATTTATAGTAAAATAAATAAAATAAGGAGCGGCTGTTGTGAACGAGTTTACTCCACCGACTTCGTTTTTACAGGTCAAATTCAAAATTCAAATTCAAAATAATCTTTATTCAAATAGTCCTTAAAAAGGCACTTTTGACGCGTCAATAATTTACATAGTAGTTATTTCATGGTGATAACTATATTCTTAAACTTAAAACTAAAGCTATGAGGGTTCCAAACGCGCCCCGGTCTAAGAAGAAGCCCACAACAAACTTAGCCGGGGTAAATTTGTCATTGGGTCGGTCGATTTGTACTGTCGGGATCGGTGTTTCTAGCCACTCCAAACTTATCCTGTAGACAACAAGTGTGAGGGTGATGATATTATAGACAGGTTTCCGGAATTAAACCTAAAATTAATTGATTGCTGTTAAAATAGAATTTAATATGATAATACTGAGTTTAGTTAACTTAATAATTTTTAATATTGCCAAACAACTGCTGACAGCAAGAGAGAATTCACGTGCTATTTTTCATTAGGAAGCCTTTCCTAATATATATAAATATAAATAAATAGAAACAATTTTACTAATTTTTAACATACGCCTTAAGTCGTGTACGAATTTACGATGACTACTCCGTTTATCGTAAACATTTATTCATGATACGAGTTATCTAAGAATCAATTTTAATATGTCGTTGTTGTCGAAATAACTTAGACGTGAGAGGTAAACTTTAAGCAACTCCCGAAGAGAGGATATAGCGCTGACGTCTACAAATATCTTACTGGTAACGATCGGAACATGTCAAAAATTCACTTCAAAAATTATTGTAGCGGAATATTGCTATAGCGGTATTAATATTTTTAAAATAATCTTGTATGCCGTTCAAAACTTTTTGAAAACAAATTTATCTGTCTTTGATGGTTCTTTATACGGTCTTAAAAATATTGTTTTATTTCATTGTCAGTCTAAAAACAGTGAAGCGTTCCACTTTTCTTTAAAAACAGTCCACTGCTGGGCATAGATTAAATGTGGCCTTTACGATCACTATCACATTTTGTAGGGCTTCCTTCGCGGTAAAATATATTGCTCTTTACATGAGAGAAAACGGACGTTATCGTCCAGTATCTTTGATAAACGCGGGTCGCTGTTTGTACTATGCTTGTAATCAAGATTATCAACTAGTTTACTTTCACAAATGAGCGGTTTTATCGTGCTATTATAGACTAGACCATTTCAGAAATATGACTTGCACGTAACCAGGTACTAAACGGACCGCTTTGTTAATAATTACATCTGTTTTAGCGCACCAAGACATGTAATTACTGTAACTAGATGTAATTTAGACACTGAAACGGAAAGTATTTAGGGTTTGACGACCTCCGCGTGCGGTGTTGCATTTTAAAATTGGAGGTCCTGGGTTCGATTCCCGGCTCGAGTCTGGTCTGGTGGGAGGCTTCAGCCGTGGCTAGTTACCACCGCACCGACAAAGCGTGGCGCCAAGCGATTAAGCGTTCCGGCACGATGTCGTGAAGAAACCAATTAGGAGTATGAGTTTACCGTACCCCTAACAGGTTAGCCCGCTACCATCTTAGACTGCATCATCACTTGCCATCGGGTGAGATGCAGTCAAGGGTGAATTAAAAAAAAAAAGGGTAGATGTTGGAAAATGTTTAATGTAGGGTAACGAATGAAGATGCGGTAAACACGTTATGTTCACTCTTAGGTTTGTTTGCGTCATTCACGTGTCGAACAATATGATTATGCAAATTTACCTTTTTATATCTGGGCTTCTTTAATTGGAGATGGAAAACATCCTATTGATATATGACATCATTAGCCTATTAGGTTCCATTGCTAGGCACGCAGAAAGCAGAGACGGTTTTAGATCGACGCTGCTCTAGCTTTTTTTTTTTGACTGACTATTAGCTGTGCTAACCCTATTGGTTGCGACAGCGTAACCGGCCTGTTTGGCGAGCTTCGGAAAGAAGCTCTGCCAGAAGAAATTTTGAGCCCTAGGGTTCGAAGAAACTAAGGGAACGTCTGCCTAAGGGCGCCTCCTGTGAGACCGAGCCTCGGCTTAAGCGAGTTTTGGGTAACGGGGGGTCGGACGGAAAACTGCTGCTCTAATGCGAGTAAGCGTGCTCAAACAATTATTATCATGACAATATGTTATTAGTAATAATCGAGACGGTTTAAAGTGCTCTCGGGTGGTTGACATGAAAATTTTGGTAACTCCTTACTGACACTACAAAATTAAACCACTTTGACGTGACAACTTTTCAATTTTTGTGTGTGATAGCCTAGTGGTTAGGACGTCAGCCTCCTAATCAGAGGTCGGCGTTTTTAAGCAATTAATATATCACTTGCTTCAACGGTGAAGGAAAACATCGTGAGGAAACCATGCATGTCTGAGAGTTCTCCATGATGTTCTCAAAGGCGTGTGAAGTCTGCCAATCTGCGCATGGCCAGCGTGGTGGACTATGGCCAAACCTCCTGGCTAAGTTTGTTGTGGGCTTCTTCTTAGACCGGGGCGCGTTTGGAACCCTCATAGCTTTAATTTTAAGTTTACGAATGTAGTTATCACCATTAAATCACTACTATGTAAATTATTGACGCGTCAAAAGTGCCTTTTAATGGACTATTTGAATAAAGATTATTTGAATTTGAAAAACCCTTCTCATATTGAGAGAAGCTCTGTAGTGAGCCGAGAATGCGTTGATCATGTGACAACTTTAGACCCGATTCTAAAATCGATCAGTGTTTCGTAGTCATGCCATCCATTAGATCAACTAGGCAGTTAATTTCAGCATATATTTCAAATGATAAGTATGTACCTATGTTCCAATGTGATGCACGAGGTTTTACATTAAGCCAAATTTGGAACGGTAAAGAGTTTCAAATTGATTGTTATCTAGTTTTTTTTTACAACCCGGCACAAGCCGTAAAAGCGGCTGACTGGGTGACTCACGTGCCAACGCGGAGAATCGGCACTATTAAAACTCGTATGACCTTGATCACGTAAACTCATTCAAAAATAAAATTGCCCCGCCGATAACCAATAGTATCGACCATTGCGAACAAAAGACTGATCGGGAATAGAAAACGATTTAGTTAGAAAATTATATTTATTTTTGGTACTGATAGCTTTAATGTCTACGCCAGAAAGAGAAACTTACCAGAATATCAATCGAAGAAAAAAATAGCTGTAATATATAGTCGGTTCCCTTTGAATGCTAAATTTGACGACCTCCGTGGCGTAGTGGGTGCGCTGTCGCATAAAGACGTGTCAAGCCAAGCGATTTAGCGTTGCGGCACGATTTCGCGTAGAAACCAATTAGGAGTGTGGGTTTACCACACTCATAACAGGTTAGCCCGCTACCATCCGAGACTGCATCATTACTTACCACCAGGTGAGATAGCGGTCAAGGGCTAACTTGTAGTGAATATAAAAAAAAATATATTATATTAAACTAAGGTTGGTAGGCAAAAATAGTTATATAGAGAGATGCGCAATTTTTTCCTGTATCCGAATTTATATAAACCCTAATAAATAATTGAGCTATATAATTGCAATCTGTTATTTTCATAAAAATTTTTCAATTGCGTACTTTTCATCTCAATTGTAATTCGGGAATCAAAGCTCTTAGACAAAACATATTAATACAGAAAGGTTCGCCATTTTTTTTCTCTAATTCCGCATACATCTATAAATATCTACAAATATGCATATATGTATATGCTTTCTTTGATGGCAGTATACTTTCGTCTTTTTAGTTACATGAAAGAGGCGGCAGAAGATTTCGTAACAAACAATTATGTATAACGAATGATTTTCTACTCTCATACATTTTCTAGCAACTATCTTACGATTTTACCTGATGATAGCTGGCTGGCTGGGGGTGATGATGATGTTACAGGAACGGCAGAACATCAATATATATTCTTGTTCTTGCCTTTATCCCACGCTATGTGCAGTCGGCACATGTCTTCGCATATTCTATTTAAAGTTGAAAACATGGATGGTGTTTTGTTTTTGGCATACTTTTTACGACCGGCCGCCTACATGACGTCAACCCTCTGCATATGTTTTTGCTCGGGGAATAACCGCATCTTTGGCCAAAAGTCGTCAAAAAAAATTTTTTTTGACGACCTCCGTCAAAAAATTTTAAAGAGGAATTCGTGGCACAGTGCGTGCGCTGTCACATTATAAAGTCTGAGATCCTGGGTTCTATTCCCGGCTCAAATCTGGTCTTGGGGGAGGCTTCGGCCGTGACTACCGACAAAGACGTGGCGCCTAGCGATTTAGCGTTCCGGCACGACATTGTGTAGAAACCAATTAGGAATATAGGTTTACCATACCCCTAACAGGTTAGACTGCCTCATCACTTACCTTCAGGTGAGATGTCGTGGAGGGCTAACTTGTGGTGTTTAAAAAAAAACATAAACTTAACCACATATTGGTAGATCCAAAATTATTTTCGAAACAATTTTATTAAACAGCCAAGTGTCACACAGTTATGGATGTCATGAAGAAATACCTAGCTTAATCGTTATATAGAACGAATTTGATTTGTACCGATTACCATTCTACATATTTTACCTAGCTATTATGAATTCCAGGTCAGATACCGCGAAAGAATAACGATTCTCCGCGGTAATCACGAGTCGCGTCAAATCACGCAAGTATACGGCTTCTACGACGAGTGCCTGCGCAAATACGGCAACGCGTCCGTCTGGAAGCACTTTACGGACCTGTTCGACTACCTACCCCTGACTGCGTTGGTTGATGGCCAGATATTCTGCCTGCACGGAGGCCTCAGCCCGTCCATCGACACGTTGGATCACATTCGCGCGCTCGACCGCGTGCAAGAAGTCCCGCATGAAGGACCCATGTGCGATCTCTTGTGGAGTGACCCCGATGATAGGTAAGACATTATTAGCGACATATACGCGTCGACTTAAGTTATTTGGCATGCTGTAGTTACCTCTAAATTGATTTATATGTATATCCTAGCACTTAAGGTTTTTAAAATGTTAATTTTTTTTGCATATAATTCTTTTGGTGGCGCTTTGAATAAATAAGACACCACTTGGCATCTGCGAACATGTTCGTCATTATGACTTTTGATTTGACTGTTCTAGTTGATCTGATAGTCTAGTTTCACGTCGACCTCCGTGGAGCAGCGTGTTGGTGTTGGAGGTCCTGGGTTCGATTCCCGGCTCGAGTGTGGTCTGGTGGGAGGCTTCAGACGTGGCTAGTTACCACCTTACCGACAAAATGTGTCGCTAAGCGATTTAAATCCAATTATTGTAGTTTATAAAGAAAAGCAACGTTGGTTATTCTCTTGTAATGGGTAACCTAAATTCTTCGCGTGGTTATTGCAGTTCCTTTAATTTTGTGTATAACTGGTTGCGACTTTGCCATGTTTTATCTGTATCGGTATGACTGGGTATTCACTCACTGACTTATTCCCGCACTGACTACTGACAAAAATGCAATTCATTTAATTACAGCAATTTGTAACTTAAAATTATCCGAGTTAAACTTATAGTACGAGTATATATCGTGTCAGTCTTCAAGTGACCAGCTAGGTTTTTTGTTTGTTAAGACCGAATACAGTAGTTGAGCAAGATGTAAGTAACTAATGAGATAAAAAAATAAACAGACAAAACGTCATCATGAAATATATTTTGTACATTGATATGCGAGTTGCTTTTAGTTTAAACGCTCGAGCATTCTCTTCCAGACAGCCCTTTGGGAAAGGTATTTTTTCGGCGTGGATATAATGACGTCTGATCGTCCTTATAAATGACTGGTTCATGCCAATCTCTATACTGAAAGCACTGATAAAAAAAAACTCAACAAATTCACTTCGGTATTCCAACTCTCCGAATGCTCTATTGATTCGTCTCCCCTTTTAGATTGAACCTAGCCTTAACGTGTTCCGAATATTTCTGGGTCAACTTTATCGGTACGAAAATCGATATCCGCAAATACAACGGACTAAGATGATTGGAACAAGTAAACATAGCTAGAATGTATTTACACTATAGATAGCGATTTATCTCGAACGCGATAGTGATTCACTTGTAATGTTAAGACAAGGACGCGCGTTAATGGCTGCCTCGTGTATAATTATCGAAAACAAGCTAGCGGTTTATATAGACGCGGCGTTTATTGTGTATTAACTGGTGGCTTCACTCACACTTGAGACCTCTGGTTCACTCTTTCGCACACTTCTCCTATCGTGATCAACCCATTACCGGGCTCACTACAGAGCACGGGTCTCCTTTCAATATGAGAAGGATTTGGCCATAGTCCACCTCGCTGGTCATGTGCGGATTGGCAGACTTCACAAGCCTTTGAGAACATTATGGAGAACTCTCAGGCGTGCAGGTTTCCTCACGATGTTTTCCTTCACCGTTGAAGCAAGTGATATTTTTTTTTTAAACGCACATAACTTCGAAAAGTTAGAGATGCGTGCCCGGATTCGAACCGCCGACCTCTGATTAAGAGGCTGGCGCCCTAACCACTAGGCTATCACAGCTTCTCCTATAGGGGAGATGAAGGACGAGTTAAGTCTAGCCAACCAAATCAACTGGTTGGCAGAGTATTACGATTGTTCGCACTTAACATGTAAACAATGCAAATTTTCGTCACTCCGTGCTGGTACTGAGAATATGACAAATACTTTCTGTTCCCTCTGGAATCCTTGATCTCCTTCTAGTTTGGATAATCCTTGTGGTATGATGGAGTAATCCATATCTATAAATTAAAAGGACTGGGATCGCGAGTGCCGCCCAGCTTTACAGCTTCGCGAGAGACAAGGCAAAATATGCCATTCTGACTGCCAAACTTCACTATTTGGATAGGCACCTAAAGAAGAAGATAGCTATAAATTTATAAATAATATCGATATCGATCTGCCATGCTTTAAGTTTAGCAAAAATTCGAAAATGGCTAGGCTCTTTATTCTGTTACCACCCCCGTAATGACTAATAGTACCTAACACGAAGAAAAGTAGTGGGAAAAATTAAAATAAGGAAAAACCCAGAGGAACAACTTAAAAATCCAAAACAATCTAAATCTGTAATTTAGTTATTAATAGCCAATTTGAATGACTTTCGCTAGATTGCGTGAGATTTATCTCTCAGATCTTGCAGTGCACATTTTTAACTACATACACTACACACTACTCTACACACATAACACACGCCTAAAATATACTTGGATCAACGGAATCTTAGATTTTTAACTTAATCGCTCGTACAACTTAACTAATTTTAAGTGGTACGAAGTTCACCAGCTAGTTTATAAAAGGTTACAAAAAAATAAAATAAAAACCACGATCCTCTAAAATTAGTCCATACTGTGTCACTACCACTTTTCATTAGGTTGATGCTAAGAAACTGTTGTGCCGTATTTTATTAACGTCGTATCGTTACATTCAGTCAGATTTTTATGAGGTAGATTATGATAAAACAGTTGTTTATTATAAACAGAGGTGGATGGGGTATATCGCCCCGTGGAGCCGGCTACACCTTCGGCCAGGACATATCGGAGACGTTCAACCACAGCAACGGGCTGACGCTAGTGTCGCGCGCGCATCAACTCGTGATGGAGGGCTACAACTGGTGCCACGACCGCAACGTCGTCACCATCTTCTCCGCGCCTAACTATTGCTACAGGTAAGGATTGTAAATATACGACTATTTATGTACCTTACCTGTTTTAATACGACTTACAGGTAAGTTTAATTAAAACAGGTAAAGTACATAAATATTACTGCAGATAAGATTACTAAATAGTCCAACAGGTAACTGAAACATAAATCTATAAATTATCGAACTAAGGAGTTTCTTTATGATCATTCTTATACTTTAGACTCTACACTGTTCTCGCTCCACTCATGGGAGAAAGGGATTTAGGGCTAAGTTGCTACGATCCGTCAATGTGGGGTCATGGCAGTTATTTTTCTTGACACTACCAAAAAACGACCGAATACCTAAAAAAAATTAATCCGGATTTCGAATCCTCTAATTCCAGTATCGAACATGATATTCTGAGCAATTAGATCTCTCACCAGTCGTTCCTTCATTACTGAAGATCGTGGTCCTGGTGTCCTTGCCACCACGTGCGGATTGTTTCCACCGGCTGCTATCGTAGGCTAGTCTCGCAATTGTGTGAAATTTGCACTTAGAATCCCTCAGCTGGTCCGCACATCTGCTTGGGGAGCGGCCTCTCGATCTTTTGCCGTCTGTGTTGCCACAATAAGCTTTTACAGGCTCTCACTACTGCTGTGTCCGAAATAGGTGACAAGACGTTGGTAACATATGGAAGAAAAGTCGCGAAAAGTTATTATTAGATCAACGATGCTCTAAATCTCATATTTTTTGATCCTCTTCTTCAATCTCTAAGCTTATATGGATTTTCAAAGCTTAGAGCTTAAGGTAACAACCATAAATAATGTTGCACGTAGCTTAAGGTAACTAACATAAATAATGCTGTTTGTAACAGGTATGCTTTGTAACTGAGAATTATTGATTTCTCATTTCGTATGAATGAATGTTTCATTGTAACGAATTTATATTGTTGCAGATGTGGTAACCAAGCTGCCATAATGGAATTGGATGATGCGCTGAAGTACTCATTGTAAGTACTAATCTTATTTATGTTTACTCTATTTACATAGTTACATAATATATTACATGCTAAATCAATTAAGTTATTATAAATTAAGAAAGCCACAAGTGGCTTAGTAGCTAAGTAATAGTAGTAAAGAGTATATATATACTAGCTATTCGTAATTTGTATGACACAGCAAATCGAAAAGCTCATTCAAATAGAATTGAAGATTTTATGACATTGAGTTTTATAAATGTGACATTAACTTATAATAACGTGTCACTTGTCGCATGTGACCTAACATAGTGCGTATCAAAATAGAATGATTATTAGCGCAAAGTGATGACAATGATTTGTTTGTATCAAATAAATCATAAACGGGGGGACCTCGAGTTCCCCAAGTGGATGTAAAAGATGTATGACTATTTATGATACGCACGTCGAAATGGCACGCTCGTGCGTGACGTGTGCGGACAAGTTTGCTTGACGAGGTGATGTTGTGTTCCAGCCTGCAGTTCGACCCCGCACCGCGGCGCGGCGAGCCCCACGTCACGCGACGAACGCCTGATTACTTCATGTAGGCTGCACGTGAGTATCCTTTCATTATGAATTGAGTTAAACAGTATCCTTAATTTCCTATGCTATGCATCGACCCTGACGACCAGTTGACGTTGGACAACGCTTCCCAGGTAGCTCACACTACACAAAACCCAGCAACACAGCGTCTTCGCCGGCGAAGACGAGCTCCCCGTTATCTGACGTCACCCGGACGTGGACTCTATCCACGGCCATGGGGGCGCTCGGACTGACACACCAGTCCAACAAACCCAACAAGTCCCAACGTCACCCTAAGTCGAGGTCCAAGTCTCACAGGAGACGCCCTTAGGGGGACGTTCCCCAGAAGTCGTCGAGCCCAGGTGATCCTCTCTCAGGCTGAGCTTCATGCTCGCCAAAAACCCCTGGTGACGCAGTAATAACTATTATGGTTATCTGCAACAGTCCATTCGAAAAATGAAAATGAATTTCCTACTAATAAGTACCCTTACATAGTGTTTAGTGCGAGATTTTCTACAAGGTAAGGTTTTAATTTGCTTTAAACAGCACATATTGCCATTCGCTCTAAAGTGGCACTCCAATAAATTAAGCGTTTCCAGATATCGGTTTTATCTGTAATTGCAAAAGTTTGTACTAATATCGGTTACTGAGGGTTTGGTTGACATGCAACCATGAACGCTTGTTCAATCAATAGTGCTGTCAATGTAGGACGATATAAAAGTCATTCGCCATGATACATTTTGTCTGGTGGGTGGCTTCAGCCGTGGCTAGTTACCACCCTATCGACAAAGACGTGTTGCCAAGCGATTTAGCGTTCCGGCACGATGTCGCGTAGAAACCAAACGAAACGACACGAAAGACTACATGCTATAGCATTACTGTCAAATCCATTACAGTTTAACCGACATTCGTGTTAGACCAATCAATTCAATTAATTTTTATTGCGAATTTGGGTTCTACAATAGGTAGGTCTTATTTAATAAATATAATTACATCCATCCAAATTGAGCGTTATGGCATGCAATATTACAGAATAAATTTAAAGTTAATTTATAAATTAAAAATATATTAACAAAAAAAAAAAACAATTATTTCAAAATGTCAATCAATCTCTCATCTATAAGGTACATAACGGTGACCAAATGATTGTCTCTTAAAACTTTTTTTTTGTTATGATATTAGTAATAAGTATCATAGTTAACGTTAGTGTTATATATCAAAATACTTAATTAAGGTATTCGCTAATTCCTTAGTTAAATTTTTGTATGAGATGCTCTTTTAACTTGCTTTTAAACTTGAAAAAATCGTCTATTTTATGGAACTCGTGGTGGTCAATTTTATGCTTTGCATTTATTTTGTGGCGGTGATGGCCTAGTGGTTCGGGCGTCAGCCTCCTAATCAGAGGTCGGCGGTTCGAATCCGGGCACCTCTTAACTTTTCGGAGTTACGTGCGTTTTTAGAAGTTAAAATATCACTTACTTCAACGATGAAGGAAAACATCGCGAGGAAACCTGCACGCCCGAGAGTTCTCCATAATGTTCTCAAAGAGTGTGATGTCTGCAAATCCGCACATGGCCAGCGTGGTGGACTATGGCCAAACCCTTCCCATATTGAGAGGACACCCGAGCTCTGTAGTGAGCCGTTAATGGGTTGATCATGATGATGATGATTTATTTTTATTCATTGCCATTTATTACTGTTTTTTTTTCACACAGCGTCGGCGCACCACCATCAGTTGCGGCGTCGTCTCCGTGCTCCGCGGCGCCCGCTTGCGCCCCTCAGCCGCACCATCCTCTCACAACGGCACCACCCCTACACACACACACTTCCGACACCCGGCACGCTCGCGAGACTGGGCGCGCTGTGTAGAGTGGCGCAATGGCTCGCCCAAGTGTGACACACCCCGAGCGTTATTTACCACCCCCTTTAGCGCCTTTGCACACGACGACGTTTTTACGCGCAGTTCAAACGCAACTTTAATTATATATTTCATCCGCGTTTCTGATGAGAACCGATTAGGTGGGAAGCGCTCATATTTATTGCGTATACACCTTAAGCAAGTGCGTATCTCGAGTAATTCGTGTTCTAGGCATTCGCGCTTCAACTATGACGTCATTTTATGAGGTATGTTATCTAGTAAAACATAAGCATATCTTGTATCAAGAATTATTTACGATCGCTACATTGTCGTCAAATATGCTTTTCGTATCAAAACTGTCGCCATGTGCAGAGGCATTTACGTTGTGACCGTCAGTGATTGTACAATATAGATTGTCTTGTCAACTAGCCCTATGTTATTTCAATAGAGTGTAAAATGAAATCTCCTTTTTTTTATATCTTTTACGGCGTGTGTAACCGGTTGATGCATGAAATTGAGGGCGAAATTAGACTATGCATTCTTGTTACATTATTTGTTTTATTTGCCGCAACGATAGAACGTTTCAAACGGAGCGTCTAAAGGTTCTTTAATTGCTGATTTCTTTTAATCAGTCTTTTATGATTCTAAAAAATATTAACTTGGTGAAGCGCTTAGTTGCGCCTGAAATAGACGTCACAGATTGAAGAATAGGCATATCTTTTGCTAACAATAATTTTGTGTACAAAGCCTTACTACGTTTGCTATGGTAAAGGTGTTTATATATTCACCATTTGAAACAGTTCATACAAGTGAAGATAGTTCGAGTGAGAAAAATATTTCTTTATATATAAAAAATACAACCCAATTGAGAAGAGCCTCCTTTTTTTGAAGTCTAATAATAATATGATACATATTAATAAAAACCGAAGGAGTTTCACCTATTTCAAGTACATATTTTAGGCCGAAAACTATTAAAGTGTTGCTTATAAACAGTTAAAATAAGAAAATGTAAAGACTGCCTCGTTTTTACACTAACTTTGGTTCAGCAAAGCTCTATAGATCTCGGCTTTAGACAGTTTTAATAATTTGGCCTTATTCTAGCGACTGGTTTGCTTCTCCTTTAATCTGTTTTATTGTAATGTTAAATAATACAAAATTTTGTTCTACTACGATTGTAACCTTTTGAACAATTTATACTATATTTAAAAAATGGATACTTGTATATGTTTATTTTTAGTTTAAAAAACTAGTGATGTCCCGATATAACATAAAAAGTCTAAAACAATTTGAAACATCACTTCCATTTTTAATATATATGTAAATCATTTGAATATATTTTGAGTGTAATCCAATGATATAGAAAACTTTAGATACAGAGTTTTGTTTTTACAAAAAATATACACAATGGACGAATTAAGCTATTCCTAAAATCTTCTATCTATTGCGTGCGCTGCAAGAAATGCTTATCTCCATTTAACACGGCTTTTTTTGACACTTGGGTATCTTGGGTTTGGTATATCATTGACGTTATCACTCGGCGTTAGAGGTTAATAGACAATACACATCTAGAACGGGTTGGCAGCCGCCGGCATAACTATGCGAACTGATAAGCCGCCTACTCCGGTGTGTATTATCCATTAAATTAAGCGAGCACGCTACTTTTATAATGTACAATTTAATTTCTCTTATATAAAACTACTCGCAGAAGGGATCCATATTGGGAACGTGGGTTGTGTGTGTGCATTAAGGCGAATTCACATTACGTCAGTAACTGGCAAGTCTGCACTGACCTGAACAATTCAATATGACTGCAAAATCGTAACAAAACGCAATAACTTTCAGCGACGGTAAAATTGACACCATATGTGACGTCATAAGTTGTGATTGTATTCCAAAATAGAAGAACGTGGAATAAAAGGTACAGGTGCTGACGCGTCACAGCTGACTCGAGTGATCCGCCATTTTTATTATTTCAAGATTAACATCTTTGTGGCTCAGTGTAAATCGAATACCCTTAGTATATTATTGATTCATTCGCAATCGTGAAGCGCTATCGGGTCTGGGTAAAATGAATCTAATTCTCTTTGTTTTAAAGCTTGAGTTCGTCTACGCTTCTACAGCTAGCGCTGCTAAAAGTTTATGAATTAAAAATAATTAACTGAATGATCAGTTCATTTTACTTTGACGCTGTATTGTGTCGATACTTGACGATGGCGAAATTCTCATACTAAGGGTACGTAACGTAGTTTGTATATGGTGGCATACAAACGCAACGGACGGACGTCCGACGGTATATATATATTAAATGTGAATATATGTAAGTCGCCGCAATTTTAGGTTCTTGCCCCCTTCCCCCCCTAAATGCTGTCGGACGTACTCGCGCTTCACCGATTTTTTAACCTTTAATTTTCGTTACGTTTCTTTTTAATAACTGTAATGGAATGGGCAAGAAAGTCGACGTGGGATTTTATTCACTGCGCGGTTGACATTCAAAGGGTAACAAATTTAGAACAATTCATAAGCTTTACCGTTTATGTTCCACGCGTGTTTACATTTTGAATGTCAAACCCCTTTGTGTGTGTGTGTGTGTTTGAACATCGGTGTGTTGTGAGTCGGTCCGATGGCCTCGCCCGCGCTCTATTAATTATGCTGGTATGTCCATTACGCGGACGGCGCTATACGGTTATCACTGTTGTATGTAAACTTACGATGTATCAAAGACACTTAGACCTCATTAAACAGCGTACATTTGCTAAAAAAAATATACCAAGTAGTTTTATTTCCGTCGAACGAACCAAAGTCACCATCGATTGGTGGTACCACGACTTCGGCACGAATGGACATACCACCATGATAATCTTTGGTGACTTGACAAACGAATACTGCTGGCCTTCGTAAACTGAGCGATCGTTCGCAGTGAAGGCAAAATAAAATTGATTAATAATATCGATGTTCTAAATAAATCCAACGTCTATATAATAACTATATCAATGTAAACAGACCATTATAGAGATCGGTTAACTTTTGACAGTGTATGGTTAACCGATATTGTCATTTTAGAATTCTTACGTACGGCGACGTAAAAGCGTCTTGAGATGAGAGAGAAAGAGAGAAAAAAGATAAAGAAGTTGTGTGTTTTTTTGCCCAAAAAGAATTGTGCACATCCAAGAACACTCAACGTGAATTTTTTTGCGTATACAAAATGCTTATGTTCTTATTAAACACGTGACGTTACGTGTTTTCCCCGCTTTTTTATATTTTATAATCATGAGTAGAATTATTTTTTTTATCAGAAAAATATGAAATCTGGTTTCAGCATTGACTCATAGTAGACCAAAGTTACTTTTCTTTTCCTTTTGTTTTTCAAAATTAATTTTATTGGAGATATGTTTATCTGTAATCATGAGACGAACCATTTTGTAATATCTATTTGAATATCGTTTCCTCGTAAAAGCAAAGCGTGAATTTTCCACTGGATAAAAATAGTGCAAGTTTTTTTTTAAGAATAGTTATTTTTCAAATTTAGGTTGAGTTATTTTAGTGGTTATCTAAATACTATAGTGATCAAGATGCTTTGACAGGGATATCGCGAGAGCCGGGTGGCACATCCCGAACTACCCACGAATCCTTTTCTAGTAAACAATAGTACCATCAGGGTAGTGCACAGTACGATACTAAGTCAGTGTTGCCACCAATCTGGGTAGTCTATATTCAATTAAAAATATTCAATAGTTCAAAAAAATCTTAAGATTCACAAACAAAGGCGAAACAATTTATTTGCAGACTAAATTATTTCTTTCGCCTGACGTTGCGTATCTTTTATGTATAGATTTTGTAGAACAATAGTTACGCATTTAATTTTTATAATTGATGACAAGGCGAGTAAAACCAAACTCAAAACAACAAGAATCTAGTGGTATAATACTAATGCATTTAAAAATAAATATATATTTACACTTCGGTTAAAGAACCACAGAGTAGGTAGTTTAGTTTCTGGTGAAATCGTGCATAAACAAAAACCGTATTTTCGTTAGTTTCTAAGTGACAATGTAAACGTGCACACGTCCCACAAGTGTGATTTAATTCAAAAAATAAATACATAATGTAACTCAATATCTTATTTTAATTAAAAGCCGTTTAATCAACTTCATGTTTTTGTTAATTATCTGATATTTTAATTTTGTACTGTTTGTATAACTTCTGCTGAAATTAATTAAAATAAATATATACGAATGACAATAGGAGATTTAATGTGCGTTAAGAATTCACAATTCTGCCATGATAGTTACTTCAGAATCAAATTTATTTCGATTAAAAATAATAATCAATTGTCTATGAATATAAGAATCGGTATTAGGTATCAAAGCTGATATATAATTTAAAAAATCCTGCTCTTGTGCCACAGTACCTGAAAGCAAGTTAAGTGTTTCAGAAGCTCGGAGCTTTAATAGGATTTTTTATTATATTTATTATACTTTTCACTGTAACGAACGCCTGAGTTACGGTACATTTGTACTCTTGCCAAGCCTCGACATGCCTTAAAAAATTCCGACAAATGTTACAGCAATGTTAGCAAAGGCTACGTCCACCATGCTTGGGGGCTCATGACGTCACTAGAGCAAGGAAGATGCCAACAGAAAAAAATTGTACTGCTCACCTGTAATTTTTTAAAAACAACTGTTGTCTAATCTAAGTTTACCAAACAGTTTGCAAAGTTTTCAGATTAATAAAAAATTGTTTTGATACACCCATACAAACGCTTTTTTTGAATTTTCCAAAATAATTATGGATAAGCGGCAATAGACAGGAAGCCTATAGACAATTAAAAAAAAAAGCCTAAAGGCTGACTATACACATTTGAACCTGAATAGGCTTATTGAGGCATGTCAAACGTAGGTCCACCGTGGCAGTAAATGTCCATTTGTCATAACATGCCTTATAGACTTTGGGACAACGTATCAATACCGACTTGACTGAAATTATAGCATGGAAATGTAATCATTACGTAATTTGACATAAAATTAACTTTCCAGATTTTTTTGCCAGTATTATGCGTTGAACGGGTTATATCACTTCAAGCAATATTTAATATCACATTATATAAATCTCGACTGTATTTTAATTTAAGTCGACATAATTGAGTCAATATCGTGAGCGACTTGATACGTGCACGACATATTTATCAATCAAATAGGGCTTTTCTAATAAAATAAATCTTCTCGATAATAGTATGGCTCAACTCTCAAAAAGGTTTCATATACTGGAAATGCATGGTGATGACGTCATTTGCATTTGTTTAGCGAAAGGAATATTTCGGCTCGTCCGCCATTTTCGTTTTAATAGCGGACATTATTACATATATGAAATAAATCGATGCGTCAGCATATGTAAGAAAAAAAATTATATATCATAAATATCTTGCCAAAATTTATTACACAAAATTTAATGAAATTCGTACGGCGTGAAATCATTTTATATCATGTAATAGTTACAATATAATCAATTTTTCCTGTGGCATATATCATCAAACAATTTATTGATATTTTTTTTCCGTATAACCACAGATCATAAAATCCTTATTTATCAAATCATCTCACAGAATAAACACTTTCTCATAAAAAAATATTGTTACCAAAAAGATGGCAGCACTGATTTTTTTTTAAATGAACCGGTGAATGTTTTACAATTAAGTTAAAGGGGAAATGATAAAAAATACGCACGATTTGCGGCTGGCATTTGGAACCGTAGAAATAATTGGAACTACCCGTTGGTCTACAAAATAATTCCATTTTTATTAATCTTTTTTTTTTACGTATAGAACTTGTTATGATGACTGTGAAAGCTTACTGAGCTGCATTTCCGGATCCGCATCAAGGTTTTAATAAAAAGCGTGTTGAACTTAGATACAAAGACTTACCCACCAACGACATCGGAAGCCACGCGTTTCGTTAAGTATTATAACTATGTACCTATGTAAGTTATAGATAAAAAATAAACCCAAAAAAAATACAAAAAAAAAAACCAATGCGAGCTTCCTTTGGGTGAAATTAATGTGGTATCATTTATCAACTTTGTAAAATTTCATTACAAACTTATATAGAAAACCTGGTATCTTGTAGTACAATGGTAAAGTTTTGAAGGGGTAACAATATGGCCTAGTACCTGACCACGCTCTAAAATATATTCTATTGAAAGCAGACAGACAGACCGTCTTAATAACTGCTAACAGATCCTTCAATAAGGTGATTAGATGCAGTCACAACGTCAGACGATGAATTATGTCCCTATCACCATATTTTCTATAGAACGGTTCAGCATT